>JAWWQZ010000200.1:0-2400000 GCA_033815515.1 Cryptocheilus praepositus
AGGCGTCAGTTAATTTATACGCGTAGCATTTGTACAATAGATCGCAACACGCTTGTAAACTTTAGTGATAATCAATTGTAGTTATACGATATCGCTTTACAATTAATATAAAATATATTCATACACGGATCAATTTCGACAATAGTTGGTGAAACTATAGATTATTGACTGACATTTTATGAACAACACGGTTGTACGTATTTTCTAAAATTTGTATAATTGATAGTGTCAAAGAATGAATTGGTCAAACAATTTGCGACATTAACACAAAATGCAACAAGTAGATGGAAATATAAGGACAATAAGTATTCGCACCATTTTTATTTCCAAGCATTTACAATGAAGATGACGACGTAAACAGAACGTATTATTGTTTCTAATTATGATTGATATTCTCAGTATGATCGGAAACTTCGATCGGTAGACTTCGAAACCTTGTATTATATATTCTTAAAACATTATTAAGTCCCAAACAATTTGATTGCCGGATATGTACAACAATATCAATATATAATATCAATATACAATATTAGTTGAAAAACTATAATTTCATATACTACTTATTATTCGAACTTAAACCGCATACGAATACTGTCTACACTATCGACCCGTGCTTCATAAGGATCGATCGTATTTACACGATCTCTAATTAGTCGAACCGTGACGATCAAGGGTATCTGCACGACCTTTAATTGGCTGATTCCAAAGACCTTCCTACATGATCTTTAACCACACGATCCGCCATTGTGTTTACATCATTTTCATTGAACACTTTTGATTACTGCCTTAGTCTTACGAAATTAGCTGTTATGCGTTGCTGTTGAATTATTTAACAGACACTCTGTCGATGAAATATTCGTCTAGCTTGATCGTGATTCTTGACGCACCCTGTATACCTCGACCGCGGTCTCGCCCAATGACTTCGTTGTTCGGGACAAAATTGTCGGCGCGCCTCGATGTTCCAAGTAACATTGCGCGGCAAATAAGTGCCACTCTAGGAAAGGTAGTTGAACTGGATAATGGCAGGGAAATATTACGTATGCTTGCGGTCTTGAGTCATGACGACTTGTCCGCGTCAGTTTCCGACGGTCCAAGTTTAATACGTTCGAGACGACAGCGTATGTGACATCTGATACCTCTCCCGATTTGCCGACGACTCAGCGTATGGGTCATGCACAGATCGTATTATCAGTCGGTTGTCAGACAGTACAGGTGTACAGTTTATAATTAAATGTATAGCAAATAATTTTGTCATTGGTTTTTGTTCAAGAGGTGTACAATTTAGAATAAAATGTATGGCAAATAACTTTATCATTGGTCTTTTGTTCAAACCAAAGATATTAGAGGTATACAATTTAGATTGAGATGTATGGCAAGTAACTTTATCATTGGGTTCTTGTTCAAACCGAAGACATTAAAGGTGTACAATTTAGAATGAGATGTATTGAAAATAACTTTGTCATTGGTTTTTTGTTTAAGCCGACGACATGAAAGGTGTACAATTAAAAATTAAATGTATAGAAAATAACTTTGTCATTAGTCTTCTGTTCAAGCCGAAGACATTACAGGTGTACAATTTAGAATGAGATGTATAGAAAATAACTTTGTCATTGATTTTTTGTTCAAATTAAAGACATTAGAGGTGTACAATTAAAAATGAAATGTATAGAAAATGGCTTTGTCGTTGGTTTTTTGTTCAAGCCGAAGGCATTAGAGGTGCACAATTTAGAATTAAATGTATAGAAAATAACTTTATCATTCGACTTTAGTTTAGGCCGACGACATGAGAGGGATACAATTTAGGTTGATATGTATAGACAATTACTTTGTCATAATTTTCTTTTTGTTCGAAGACCGAATAGAATGAAATGTATAGCAAATAGCTTTGTCATTCGTTTTCTGTTCAAACCGAAGACATGAGATGTGCAATTTACAATGAAATGTATAGCAAATAAATCCGCCATTGCGGACATTGTACTATGAACAGTCGATATTGAAAGGGTTAGTATAATACTTTCACGACGAAACATTTGAGCCATACTTTCATTTTCCGTCGGCTTATAGGTAGCCCTGTCCATTGTAAGAAACTATTCAAACTGTCACGTAAATCTTATCGTACTTATTCTATTACCCAAACATTTCAGCACTTTACGCGTGTCGAAACGTTATTTACATTTTATCTGAATTACAATTAACAATATATTTTAATTGAAAACGGAATTTACCAAAAAATACACTAACAAAAAGTGTAATTATCTTTACATATAAAACTTCAACCAAGAAGAAAGCATTATTTACATCGAAATAGAACCAAGAATATTTTCTACACTTTATTCTCAAAAAGCGCGCAGTAAACAGCGTGTTGCATAGTTCAGTTTCCGACTAATAAAATACCTAAATTAAGTGTCGAACACTTTATCAAACAAAAACTCCAATCAAGAAGAAAGAGCATTATTTATAGCGTAATAAAACCCTTATTCTCAAAAAATTATGCACTCTACGAATGTAAAGTTTTTGAGTAATAAAATACACCTGAATTAAGAATAATTGCAATTATTTACACTTTATCATACAAAAACTTCAGCACTACACATGTTTCAGGACCATGAAAACAAAATTTATGGTTCCGAAATATGTACAGTGTTGAAGTCTTTTAACAACAAAAAATATCACATCTAACAGAACATGTAATTACATACATTTTATTACACCAAAACTTCAACCAAAAAGAAAGAGGATTATTTGCACCCAAATAAAACCACGAATAAGTCTTTTAATAACGTAATGAAAAATATCCCACCTAACAAAAAGTGTAATTATTTACACTTTATCATATAGAAATTTTATTTACACAAAAACTTCATTCGCAAAAAATGCGCAATAGACAGCGCATAGTTCAGCACTATGCGTGTTGAAAAGTTAGATTATTTTACTCCAGTTTCCAAATAAAACCAAGATTATATTTTCCACACCTACACATGTTTCTGAAAACAAAAATGCGGTCTTTTAACAACAAAAAATATCACATCTAACAGAACATGTAATTACATACATTTTATTACACCAAAACTTCAACCAAAAAGAAAGAGGATTATTTGCACCCAAATAGTTAGACAGCGCATAATTAGACAAAGTACACGCAATGACGAAGCTGTCAAGTACCAGCATCAAACGTTTCAATCTCGCAACTTTTTCGTGATCGTGTCTTTCAATACGCAAATTCGAATGCTTGCGTACGCTTTCGTACGAGAGTGTTCGGTAACTATCGAGCAAACGAGGAACCTCGGCACGCAATCGAGTAACCGTCTAATAACGCGTAACGGGGCAAAGAAACGCATAAACCCCGTCCGCAGAGCGAAGGCTTGATAATTACGATCTCGTTCAACCGTTTCTGCCACTTTGACTGTGCGCAGGTGAAGGAGCGTGCAAGCAATGTACAACGTTCAATCTCGATGCTGGCGGTAATAATCGATAACGCATTACGGCTGTGGAATGCTTCCAGTTCAATTGATAAAGTGGACCAAGTTGTGATTATTGTTTAGGTGCGAATCAGATCACCCGGGAGATAGGGTATTTATTATTCAGGGTCTGTACAAGTTACCTAACGTGACGACCTCAGATTAATCCGAGAGGGTTCACAGTGGAACAAAGTTCACAGACAGAAATTGTATGGTGTGAAGTATTACAGTTTCTTGGGCAATGTTTGAAAGTCTGTGGAAATTTGCGAGAAAATAGTAGGCATTTGTTTAAAATATTTAAAGGCGACCTTTGTATCTCGATAAAAGGTAACATAATATAAATATTATTGCATTGTATGACTCCGTTGATACCAAACAATTACAGCCTAAAAAATTTTTTCCATAGTGAATTGTTTGGGATTAATTGACGATCGTTGTATATACTGCTATAATAGGCATACATAATAAGTCTATGGAAATTCGCAAGAAAATATAAGGCGTTTCTATAAAACATTTGAAGGCAACCTTCGGGTCTCGGTATAAACTAACGGAATATAAATTTTATTCCATTGTAGGACTTTGTTGATACCAAGCATTCTTCGTCTGAACAATTTTTTCCCATAATGAGTTGTTTATGACTAATTGACGGTCGTTGTATATACTACTATAATAGGAATGCATAAAAAGCCTATGGAAATTCGCAAGAAAATATAAGGCGTTTCTATAAAACATTTGGAAGCGACCTTCGGATCTCGATAAAAAGTAACGTAACATAAATTTTATTATTGAACTGTATGACTCCGTTGATACCAAACATTTTTCGTCTGAAAAATGTTTTCCCATAATGAATTGTTTATGAGTAATTGATGGTCATCATACATACTACTACAATAGGCATATATAATAAGTCTACGGAAATTCGCGAAAAACATTAGGCGCTTGTTTAAAACATTTGAAGGCGACCTATCGGATCTCGATAAAAAGTAATGTAACATACATATTATTTTTCGTCGGAAAAATTTTTCTCATAGTAAATTGTTTGTGATTCATTGACGGTCATCGTAAATACTACTATAATAGACACACATAATAATTATTAATACGGTATATATGACATTGGATTGTATAATGAACTCACCGTTTTGTTACGTAACGTACAATAGAGGCACGTATTATTTATTTTCCCGGAATGTCCGATGGGGATAGTTGTAAAAACGTGCATGATACTTCTATATTGGAGTTCTTTCCTAGAGATTGAGCAATAATAACTACTTCTGACACAATCGTCGTACCCCGACGCGAGTACATTCGTGACTGCCTTTCGTTGCTTTTATCATTTATAATTCACCATGCACTCCCACACATAGAAAACCAGAAACTCAACCTCGAATTATACGCCCTCACTTAATTCAAATGCCACATGAAGCAAAATTCGGTCACTATGATGCATGATAGCAGCTTCTTCTTGAAAGATACATATGGGCTCTTGAATATGGCTTGGATTTATATTCCAGATTCCTTAGTCACCAATGTTATTTCATTATCTCGCCCGAACTATTATATACGGAAATGATGTGTTGAATATTTGTTTACGTAATCCCCATCTCAAAACTTTATAAAACTGATTTTAATTAATCTCTGCTTAACACACACCATATAACCTTCACGGCTCCCAAAAAAACTTTCCTCTTCTCTTCTACTTAAATTCATTTAAATTGTCTCCGTCTCTTCTCCAATTTAACTTATATAATAAAAAGAATGTTGATAACAACACGAAACGTTAAAGTTGGAAACTTGAAGTTAGAAATGATCGAAATAACATAAACAAAACACTTGTCATTTTAATGCATAATAAATACCTGTAGAATCACAAATACAGGCTCCTCTAATGGACGAGGAAAGGTCACCTGTGATCCTCAATTATTATATTGATGTATCATAGGTGACGAGTTTGTTGAATTGTGCTATTTGGTTGCTCAGAAGTTAGTTGACGATAAGACGTAAAGACGAAACGACGAAACGACAAAAAATTAGGAAATAAGACGAAAGTGTCTTAACACTTTGACTGCCATGATGGTCGCCGGTGACCGACGCAAGAGATTTTACTTAAGATTCAAAATATTCGCAATGAGTAGCAATAATTATTTTATAAATGCAGTTGTTAGAATAGTGATGCGATCCTTTGGTCTGCAATACCTGCACATTATTTGAATTTTGCATAATTCAGTCACACGCTGTAGTATTTCATAGCATTGCCGTTCCAATATTGCAAAATACGCTTGGCAGTTAACGTGTTAATTGTGTTGTTATTGTTTATAAATATTATACTCTCTACTTTCACGTATTTAAATCCTACATACCATAACCAAAACACTTATCATTTTTGATCGAAATACTAGCCACAACTTTATAGAAATAAAACCATATTGTCATAGAGTTCTGGTGCTTCCGTCGTTCAGTTTGATGAACATACGATATCGTAAGATGTCAGTTGGTAGGAACACTCTCCAGCACGTGCGTGTACTGCCTCTCATTGGTCTGTTTCCCTTCACCGGGCGATTGTGCCTCTCGATGTTTACGATTACGGCTAAACGTCGGGCTGTCTTGGTTTTTGCACCCTCCTGGGTAATGCTTTATAGGAACGTTCACACTAGTGCAATTAAGCGCGATCCATGAAGCTGGAACAATACTACGGAGACTTTTTTGATGTTTGGATTATGAAAGTCATGACTGAGAATTGATTTACGTAGGCTACATTGATATAGCAAGTATACCATCCCTATCCGATAATCCATGGAATTTCCGTAGAAAAGTCCGTTTCTTTCCCATCAAATGTTGCATTTGTATTTCCGTCATTCGTGTATGTTAAATATGTATATGGCCATTATACTTATACAACCGTCTTTTATTACATTATAATTATTATTATTGGTCATTATATTTTATAAACTACATTATTTAAATTATATATTATGTATCTTCTTCTTTCATAAATATCATATTTTCCGAAATGTCCGAAATCCCTGTTTCAAAATTATCCTTTCCATCCCAATTCATAACCCATGTTCCTTTCTTACGATTGCAGCCCTTAGAACCATACAAATATAAAAAAAAAATTTTCCATACAATGCGTACTTTAGAAATAAAACAGGTGAGCATGTTACGTGGGACACCCCGTATATAACAATACTAAATTTTTTCGAAAAAGAATCGACATATCTTGATTCGATCGTTCATTGCTGTTTAATTCAGTGGTCGACATCGTGTCAAACGGACCATTCATATAATCACAAAGTCTTTTTTCATTTTGATACAACTATCGTGCTCACCTTTTTATGCGGGTTAGAAGCCAACAGAGCAGGCCGATCGCTGACTCCTCAGAGTTGAGTTATTGCGCGAGGATGCGGACCATTATATAACAATACCAAATTATTTAAAAAAAGAATCGACATATCTTGATTCGATCGTTTATTGCTATTTAATTCAGTGGTCGACATCGTTTCAAACGGACCATTCATATAATCACAAAGTCTTTTGGCATTTTGATACAACTATCGTGCTCACCTTTTTATGCGGGTTAGAAGCCAACAGAGCAGGCCGATCGCTGACTCCTCAGAGTTGAGTTATTGCGCGAGGATGCGGACCATTATATAACAATACCAAATTATTTCAAAAAAGAATCGACATATCTTGATTCGATCGTTTATTGCTGTTTAATTCAGTAGTCGACATCGTGTCAAACGGACCATTCATATAATCACAAAGTCTTTTGGCATTTTGATACAACTATCGTGCTCACCTTTTTATGCGGGTTAGAAGCCAACAGAGCAGGCCGATCGTTGACTCCTCAGAGTTGAGTTATTGCGCGAGGATGCGGACCATTTGAATATTCATCGAAGTGAAAGGTCGCTTCTGTCGTGAAATATACCGACGATTATAAGGTATACGCCGGGTTGAGTCATAGGCGGTTCTCTTTCGCTCGCGATTTGTTGCTCTGCGAACGGACCGCGACAAAAATCGCGGATAATGTCGCGTGCACGCGAACCGCGACTTTCACTTCTGCTCAATGGCAGGTGGAATATTTTCTCGCTCAATCACAACTGCCTGCAGAGGGCGCTAACTAGTTCCTGATCTTAACCCTTTATGGGCCCGCGTGACTTTAAAGTCACATATGTGCCCATAATTATGAAAGTGGTCTAAGTCAAAATTTAAAAATAATGAGTTTATCAGTTATTTCATACCACATTATTTTTAACTAAATTTATTCAATGTAATTTTTACGAAATTGTCAAAAATGAACCATTAGATAGTGGTTGTAATTTCAACATTATATGGAATTCATTTAGTTTTAATTATGAAAGTGATCTAAGTCAAAAATTTAAATAAATTATATAAACAACTTGAAAATGGCACGTGGCCTTCTTTGACGCGTTTCTGAACTACATAATAAAATAAATGACAATCAAATTTTAATAATAACGACAACTTCATTTTTAACGAAATCACTAGAAGAATCAATAACAAGAAGAGTAAAAAATACCGCGGGTGAATCTGTCTCTTGGCTACAAATTCAATGGATGAGATTCTTGAAAAATGAACCTTATAAAATGTTCTATAAAACATCTTTAGATGATTCTAAATTTCACGTTTTGGATCTTTCACCTAAAAAAGGAAGACCAAAAATATACGGAAATATTAAATTACTTCCATTATACACCACCATTAGACCAGTATCGGAAGAAAAACATAAAGATATTATGAGTTTACTACCGTACATCCCTCCAGTTTTTCAGGAACATTTTAAGAATCTTAAATACTCGAAATAATGATAAAAATGGATTACTGTTTAAAAATAATTAATAAATGTAATAAATGTTCACGAATTATTTCAATCAAATTATTGTTTCAAATAAAACTCAAAATTCTTTATTGCTTTAAGTCATTTATAGGACATTCAGTTAATTTTGAAAATGGTCTAAGTCAATTCAATCTTTAAAAATAATATTATCGTATAAAATTCACACAAAATTTCATATTCATAGTAAATTTCCATTAATTAAGACTAATAAAATTATAAATTAAAATGTCGCATAATGTAAAAATATTTTTTAATTTATTCAAATGCAATTCATTAAATATCTCGAAACAAGAAATATATGACTTAGACCACTTTCATAATTATGGGCACATATCGATAAATTGACATTTTATTAAATAGTTTAATTTACACATATGTCTTGTTTCGTTGCACTTTCCTTTTAAAGAGTTAGATTGTACCTTTGCCATTTCATTTTCAATAATCATTTTCCAAATTATTACAACTTATTTAAAAATCACTCGAACAATCAGATGAAGCATTCACGCATAATTTATTGAAAAATGCTTCATCGTCACGTTCCGTTGTTCTTAACACTTTCTAATACTAGAATTGTAATAAAAGCCTCAATACCAAGAAAAGTATATTTTTTTATAATAAAGCGGACGCAATTGAATACAGTGAACAAAATTTTGCAATATTCTATATTGTCCTGCGTTTCAAAATGAAAATAACCAATGCAAATGCAAACACTGTACTGGAATTACATGCAAATCGTCGAACCTTTTATGTTTTTTAAAACATAATTTTCAATGAAAATTGTTAGGTAAATTCAATTAAAATTAAGGGGAAATTATATCACGTTAGCTAGGTACTTGGAAATATTATATTAGTAATAGGAATTTCAATATACATTTTATATGATTTTTACCTTATCACGCTTTAAAAAAAATACTAAAGTACGTTACATACTTTTAATTTCACGTTTAAATGATGTAATTTATATTAGTAAATAATATATAGTATAAATCGCTAATATAAATATTATATTAGCAATAGAAATGTCAATAAATATTTTATATAATTGTCACGTTTGAATAATGCAACTTATCGTTAAACTCAGGTTTTGCGTAAACAACAAAAAATATTTTATCGCGCCATTTAAATTGAATTTCATATCTTTTCACTAAGTGCACCCAACACAGAATCTTTACCAAATATGATTGAACCGTTAAAATGATATTTGTACCTTCTTCCTGTTTTTCAAGTATTTAAAATCAGTCTGCGCTACTTGCAAAAAATGCAGATACTGATAGATCCTAATGGAACTGCTACGAATTTTGGCGGAGTTTTCAGAAATTGATGTACTTGCTGGCGTTCAATATGCTTTTGTAAATGCAAACTTAACGATGGATCTGATCGTGATTACATCTTTAATTAAAGCGTAGGTTCGATTGCACATAATCGATCGGTTCGCGAGCTTTAATTATGTGTTATTTAAATGCCAACGACAAAATTGCCTCCGATGCGCTTAGAACGTAAAATACCAGACGATTAAAGGGCAGACACAACTTTTACCTGATAAATGTTGAATGAACGTTAAAATGTTTACCCGGTAATAATAAATAAACCGTATTAATCCAGTTTCCAGACAAATATTTTCTGACGCGCACTTTGCTTTTATAAACGCATCGCCCATGAGAAACACGATGATTTTTAACATTCATTTCTAACTTTAATTAAAGCATAGGTTCTGTTTCACGCAACCGATTGTTTTGCGCACTTTGTTTACCTGCCATTTAAATGCCAACAAGATAATTTCTAATGTCCTCAAAGAGTGTAAAATACTGGTCAATAAAAGGTTAGCAAAAAAGTTCAAGTAACGATGAAAAATGACTTACATATTTTAAGATGTTAGATTAAATTTTAAACGAACACCTGCTACCGCACAGTTCACGTCTGTATTTACATGTTATTCCGTGATTATACTAATGTTTTACGTTAATACCTAGCTACCGTTTACCCGGTAATAATAAATAAACCGTATTAATTCAGTTTCCAGACAAACATTTTCTGACGCCCACTTTGCTTTTATAAACGCATCGCCCATGAGAAACACGATGATTTTTAACATTAATTTCTAACTTTAATTAAAGCATAGGTTCGGTTTCACGCAACCGATTGTTTTGCGCACTTTGTTTACCTGCCATTTAAATGCCAACAAGATCATTTCTAATGTCCTCAAAGAGTGTAAAATACTGGTCAATAAAAGGTTAGCAAAAAAGTTCAATTAACGATGAGAAATGACTTACATATTTTAAGATGTTAGATTAAATTTTAAACGAACACCTGCTACCACATAGTTCACGTCTGTATTTACATGTTATTCCCTGATTATACTAATGTTTTACGTTAATACCTAGCTACCGTTTACCCGGTAATAATAAATAAACCGTATTAATTCAGTTTCCAGACAAACATTTTCTGACGCCCACTTTGCTTTTATAAACGCATCGCCCATGAGAAACACGATGATTTTTAACATTAATTTCTAACTTTAATTAAAGCATAGGTTCTGTTTCACGCAACCGATTGTTTTGCGCACTTTGTTTACCTGCCATTTAAATGCCAACAAGATCAACTCTAATGTCCTCAAAGAGTGTAACACACTGGTCAACAAAAGGTTAGCAAAAAAGTTCAATTAGCGATAAGAAATGACTTACATATTTTAAGATGTTCGATTAAATTTGAAACGAACACCTGCTACCACACAGTTCACGTCTGTATTTACATGTTATTCCGTGATTATACTAATGTCTTACGTTAATACCTAGCTACCGTTTACCCGGTAATAATAAATAAACCGTATTAATCCAGTTTCGAGACAAATATTTTCTGGCGCGCACTTTGCTTTTATAAACGCATCGCCAATGAGAAACACGATGATTTTTAACATTAATTTCTAACTTTAATCAAAGCGTAGGTTCTGTTTCACGCAACCGATTGTTTTGCGCACTTTGTTTACCTGCCATTTAAATGCCAACAAGATCATCTTTAATGTCCTCAAAGAGTGTAACACACTAGCCAATAAAAGGTTAGCAAAAAAGTTCAATTAACGATAAGAAGTGAACTTACATATTTTAAGATGTTAGATTAAATTTGAAACGACCACCTGCTACCACACAGTTCACGTCTGTATTTACATGTTATTCCGTGATTATACTAATGTTTTACGTTAATACCTAACTACCGTTTACCCGGTAATAATAAATAAACCGTATTAATCCAGTTTCGAGACAAATATTTTCTGGCGCGCACTTTGCTTTTATAAACGCATCGCCAATGAGAAACACGATGATTTTTAACATTAATTTCTAACTTTAATCAAAGCGTAGGTTCTGTTTCACGCAACCGATTGTTTTGCGCACTTTGTTTACCTGCCATTTAAATGCCAACAAGATCATCTTTAATGTCCTCAAAGAGTGTAACACACTAGCCAATAAAAGGTTAGCAAAAAAGTTCAATTAACGATAAGAAGTGAACTTACATATTTTAAGATGTTAGATTAAATTTGAAACGACCACCTGCTACCACACAGTTCACGTCTGTATTTACATGTTATTCCGTGATTATACTAATGTTTTACGTTAATACCTAACTACCGTTTACCCGGTAATAATAAATAAACCGTATTAATTCAGTTTCCAGACAAACATTTTCTGACGCCCACTTTGCTTTTATAAACGGATCGCCAATGAGAAACACGATGATTTTTAACATAAATTTCTAACTTTAATTAAAGCATAGGTTCGGTTTCACGCAACCGATTGTTTTGCGGACTTTGTTTACCTGCCATTTAAATGCCAACAAGATCATCTCTAATGTCCTCAAAGAGTGTAACACACTGGTCAATAAAAGGTTAGCAAAAAAGTTCAATTAACGATAAGAAGTGAACTTACATATTTTAAGATGTTAGATTAAATTTGAAACGAACACCTGCTACCACACAGTTCACGTCTGTATTTACATGTTATTCCGTGATTATACTAATGTTTTACGTTAATACCTAGCTACCGTTTACCCGGTAATAATAAATAAACCGTATTAATTCAGTTTCCAGACAAATATTTTCTGACGCCCACTTTGCTTTTATAAACGCATCGTCAATGAGAAACACGATTATTTTTAATATTAATTTCTAACTTTAATTAAAGCATAGGTTCTGTTTCACGCAACCGATTGTTTTGCGCACTTTGTTTACCTGCCATTTAAATGCCAACAAGATCATCTCTAATGTCCTCAAAGAGTGTAACACACTGGTCAATAAAAGGTTAGCAAAAAAGTTCAAGTAACGATGAAAAATGAATGTACATATTTTGAGATGTTAGATTAAATTTGAAACGACCACCTGCTACCACACAGTTCACGTCTGTATTTACATGTTATTCCGTGATTATACTAATGTTTTACGTTAATACCTAGCTACCGTTTACCCGGTAATAATAAATAAACCGTATTAATTCAGTTTCCAGACAAACATTTTCTGACGCCCACTTTGCTTTTATAAACGCATCGCCAATGAGAAACACGATTATTTTTAATATTAATTTCTAACTTTAATTAAAGCATAGGTTCGGTTTCACGCAACCGATTGTTTTGCGCACTTCGTTTACCTGCCATTTAAATGCCAACAAGATCATCTCTAATGTCCTCAAAGAGTGTAAAATACTGGTCAATAAAAGGTTAGCAAAAAAGTTCAAGTAACGATGAAAAATGAATGTACATATTTTGAGATGTTAGATTAAATTTGAAACGAACACCTGCTACCACATAGTTCACGTCTGTATTTACATGTTATTCCGTGATTATACTAATGTCTTACGTTAATACCTAGCTACCGTTTCACGTAATTAATCGCTTTGCACGCTACAATTATGTGACATTTAAATGCCAGCGACACGCACGTCTTTAATGTGCTCAAAGAGGGTACAGCGTGATGCCCAATTAAAGGGAAATCTTGCTCAGGCTTAAGCCACGACGCTTTAAAGCTTGCTCACGATCACGTTTAACGGGAATGGCGATAAAGAGAGAAACGTGAAACTTTGATTACACTGAGATCGCGCATAATCCGCCACATATATTGGGTCGTCCGGAAAATTCGTGCCGATTTTCGGTAGGTGACATAAGGACGGGTCTGAATATTTCGGAATTCAAGTGCAAATTATAGAAAACGCTACTTTAGGCATATTTACGAAAATGTTTAGTTCCGACTCGTTCGTTTTGCCAGTTTTATACGTTTTTGAATAGGAAGCAAACAAAGGGCATTATGGGCATTTAATGCTGTTCTTTTACCGGAAAAGCAAAAATGCCACATAATCAGAACTTTCAAGTTGCTTGAAAGACGGGGAAAGTTTGCGGAACAGTCTGGCAACTGTATCATTTATCACTTTGACTTTCGTGATGGTCGCCGCTGACCGGCGCAAGAGCTTTTACTGAAGATCCAAAATATTCGCAATGGGTAGCAATAATTATTATATAAATGCAGTCATTATTAGAATAATTATGCGATCCTTTGGTCTCCAGTAACTGCACAGTATTTACATTCTGCATAATTCAGTCAAACGCCGTAGTATTTCATAGCATCGCCGTTCTAATACGGCAAAATATGCACAGCAGTTGAAGGTCTGACGAAAAATTAAAAAAATACCATATTGGTAGCATTTATATTTTTCTAAATGTAATTAATATTAAATAGTGATTCAATACTTTGGTCTCCGTTACCTTTGCATTATTTTCATTTTGCACGAACCAATCATATTCTGTGGTACTTTCTCACGTTGCAGTTTTAATATAGTAAAATACGCACGGCAGTGAACGTGTTAAGTTTTTCGATGTTAACACGTTCGCGGACGTGAACGCTATAACATTCATTTTCATGATGATGCAGAATGACATGGATGCTATAGCATTCAAAACTTAAATCAATTATTTTGCATTTAATTTTATATAACCTTAAGTTTCTGTAATTATTATTACCTTCGCATTATTTTCATTTTGCACAAATCAATCACATTGTGTAGTACTGCATGATGTTGCTATGTTAGAACCACGATGCAATGAAATACTGTAGAATATGATTAAATCGTGCAAAATGAAGCTACGGCAGAGTTGTTAGAAGCCAAAGTATCGAAGCACCGTTCCAATATCGATTGCTTTTACAAGATTGCAAATAGGCTTCGTTGCATTTTTTTGCATTTTTAGTTGAATCTTTTGCGCCGGCCACCGGTGACCACCGTGGCAGTCAAAGTGTTAATAAACGTACACCAAAATTTAAATGTACTCCGTTCCAATTTTCCTTCAAATTCGACACGAACTTCTCGGACAACCCACTACATTCTAACGGAAACTGGATATAATTGAAATAAACTTCCCATTCAACGTCTGACTTCAAAGTCCCCACTCCTCACCTTCAAAAAATACGTGTCAACGCAACATGCAAAATTGCGACATGAAACGTGTCAGCAAATAGAGTGCTCAGACTAACGTCTAGCATTATCTAATGTTTATGCGACGCGCACGGTACAAATTCCTACTTGCGAAGGCCAGCACCCAACACTTAAAGCGCATTAACCGTCCTTTTCTTCTTCTCGCGCCAATCGCATCGATTCCCGCTAATGCATTTGAAAGCCTCGCGGTCCTAATTCACTGGCGGCTAAACGAGATGCAGATTACACGGCGCGCAGGCTAAATAATACACTAACAGGCGGATTTTACGAGCGACGGCGCGGTATTTCAATCGACGCCCATTAATCAACATCGGAACGCGCGAGTTTTTCGTTATCGGCACATCGTTCGCACCCAATGGATCCGATCAATTATCGCGAGCGAGCGAACTAATCCGGGCGATCGGACAAGTCGACGCGCGAAAAATCGACGTTATCTCGTTCGGCTTCTGTTCGAGTCGCTTTATCACTCTCGCTAAGGAGACAATTTATTGAATTCCCAAGTGGCATTCGTGGCGCTAAGCCGATTTGCCTCCGCCGGCGGATATAAATCTCCATTGACTGCGCTTACGAGTCGACGTTGGATGTTGCGGCGACGAAGACGTGGACGCCAGAGAATGACGAGATAACCAATTGGCTTGACTGCTTGATATATCGCTTTCAAGATCGCTGGATAACATAATTAATTCAATATTTCGGTATAAATGATTACCCTTCTGTTTCGTTGTGGTTTATTTTATTAGTCGAAAACGTCAACACTCGACATGTGTCTTGAGGAGTCTATGTAGAAAATGGTAGTCACCATTGGACAGTTTTTTTCCCATATTAATTAAATAGCGACTGCACTTAGAATTTGATGTTGGATGTCAGAACATTGAAATTACGAAAGTAAAAAGTGGAGCGAATAAGAAATCAGATTGGTTGATATTCCGTTCTCAGAATTATTGATGTTGAAATTAATTATTTAAGTATCAACTGCTCTTAGAACTCAATTTTGGATGTTGTAGCGTTGAAGATGTGGTCGCCAGAGAATGACGAGATAACCAATTGGCTTGTCTGCTTGATATATCGCTTTCAAGATCGCTGGATAACATAATTAATTCAATATTTCGGTATAAATCATTACCCTTCTTGTTTATTGAGGCTTATTTTATTAGTCAAAAACGTCAACACTCAACATGTATCTTGAGGAGTCTATGTAAGAAATGGTAACCACCATTAATATAGTAACCACCATTTAGCAGTTTTTCCCCACATTAATTAAATAGTGATTGCACTTAGAATTTGATGTTGAATGTCAGAGCATTGAAATTACGAATAAGAAATCAGATTGTTTGATATTCCCTTCTCAGAATTATTTATATAGAAATTAATCATGTAAGTATTGACTGCTCGTTGGATGTTGTAGCGTTGGAAATGTGAACATCAGAAAATGGGAAGATGAGTAATTGAATGAATTGCTTGATACACCGCTACCAAGATCGCTGGATAATATAATTCATTCAATATTTCGGAATAACTTATTACCCTCCTTCTTCATTTCTTTGTTTCTTCAGGAGTCTATGTAGAAAATGGTAATCACTATGGGGCAGTATTTTTCATATTAATTAAATAGTGGTTGCATTTAGAATTTGATGTTGGATCTTAATCATTGAAATCACGGAAGTAAAAAGTGAGGCGAATAAGAAATCATATTGGTGGATATTCCGTTCCCAGAATTATTAATGTTGAAATTAATTGCTTAAATATTAATTGCTCTTAGAACTCGATGTTGCATGTTGCGGCATTGAAGACGTGGACGCCAGAAAATTACAGATAACCAATTGGGCTGACTGTTTGATATATCGCTTTCAAGATCGCTGGATAACATAATTAATTCAATATTTCGGTATAAATCATTCCCCTTCTTCTTCATTGAGGCTTATTTTATTAGTCAAAAACGTCAACACTCGATATGTATTTTGAGGAGTATATGTAAAAAATGGTAACCACTATGGGGCAGTTTTTTTTTCATATTAATTAAATAGTGGTTGCATTTAGAATTTGACGTTGGATCTTAGAGCATTGAAATTACGAAAGTAAAAAATGAGGTGAATAAAAATTCTGTCCTCAGAATTATTGACGTTGAAATTAATTACTCCGGTATCAACTGCTCTTAGAACTCGGCATTGGATATTGTAGCGTTGAATATGTGGACGTCAAAAAATGGGAAGATGAGTAATTGAATGAATCGCTTGATACGCCGGTACCAAGATCACTGGACCGTATAATTAATTGATTAATTGAATACTGGCTGCATTTAGAACTGGCTATCATATGTTGTAGCATTGAAATCGTCGATACACAGCGAAATGGGCAAATATGAACTTTAAATCGGATTGTTTAATACTTCACGTCCAGGATCTTTGGCGTTGAAATTAATTAATAAAATATTGATTCTGACTGTAACTCGACGCCGAACGTCGCAACAATGAAACCATGAATATTAAAAAGTACCGAAGAGAACATTTACACTTCAGAGAAGAATTCAATTTAAATCTAATTGGTTGATTTTCCACTTTCAAAACCACTGGACTACATAATTAATAACCTAATTAGCGATGTGCTTACAGCACTTAAAACTCAATCTCGGATATTGCGAAATAATGAAATCATAAACATCACGAAATCGGGGCAATAAAAAGGTGAATATAAAAGTAGGATTTATGAAATATCATATTCGTCTAGCGATATCTCGACAGAATGAAGAAAGGAAAGTGACGAGGCAGGTTGCGTAGTAAGCGACAAGGACAGAATGAAATAGAAGCTTAGAGAGAGAACGATACAGCGAAACAAGCTCAAGGATCTTGCACCGTACTAGAACCAGTCTTTGTAGGCTGAGCCTGATAAGTGATAAGAGAGAAGTGCACGACTAAGCGCATTCTAACATCTGTCGCATTAGGGCGATTTAGAGATAAAATGCCATTTACGACACTGTGCCAAGCATTTGTCACTACCATACATCACTGCACATTATGTCCGTAAGCTTAGTCCATTACGGTAATCGAAACATTATCCTTCACGTGTGAAAATGTATGAAAGGTTTCTGCAATTCTTTACAACTCTCCAACATTGCAACTCTAAAACATTTACCGTGTTTCATGTTAATCGAGATTTTGTCCTAATAGGTACAAATTCTTGCAAATCGTTAATTTTTATAAATTTTTATAGGCGCATTTGAAGGTCTTTCGCCGCCAATTATCGATCGGTTTCCACATAACATTTTATTTTCTGACTACGTGATCACCGGTCTTAAATGGTTAACTGCTGTATGAAGTAAGCTATGAACATGTCGCTGAAGGCTAGAGTAAAGTTATACTTTTCAAACATTCGAGTGATGCGATATAACAACACTATTAAAATGTTCTAAAAGTAACTTTAACCATGCATCACTAGAGGAAACATATTTGAAAAAGAGGAAATCATTTTCGGCGCACACGCGCTTTCTTATATATTTCGTTCTTGAGGAAAGATTTTCAATTGAATGCATGTTCCGAAACATTTCGATGTAAACGTGCATATCTTCTGCGCCGATAAGAAACAATAGGTCCAGTACGATTTTCCAATATAAATGTTCAACACGATGGAAATCTCCAGGCATTTTGCTCAAAATTTAATAATCTTCTACTACGATAAGAAACAATTCGCGCATGATATAGCAGTGCACGTGGCCTAAATAGGATTTTCTCATAAACACGCGTGGCAGGCAACGTGTTAAAAGTTTAAGTTTGAGTGCAATGCGAAGTCACAGTTGATGCGAGATTAAAGGCAGGACTTTCAGGCTAAGCCAGAATTACATAAAATACGATGACTGTCACGATGGATGATAATAATAAAAGTAAACCACTGCTAATCCGTTTGATTTAGAAGATATGGCAAGAAATAACTAAGAAATAGCGTAAAATTCGCGTCGGGAAACAAAACTGATCAAGCGCTGAACCTTTTCGAGACTGTTGGGACACATGTGTCCCAGCCAGGTTTAATCGTAGATTCTAGCTATCAATCTACTAAAATTCTTGCACATTACTTCATCGTGAATGGACTTCTATTGTTACATTCCTTAAAATCTAGTACCACAATTTCTTGCTGTCTGCCCTTTTATTTTCTTAAAAAATAAAATCCATCTCGAAAGGGTTAACGTTACTAGAATTAAAAGCGGTTCCACCAAGGCGGGCACCGAGTCCGAAGTAACCCCAGAAAAGAGTAAACTCAAATGCCACGTCAAATAACTCAGGCAATTAAATATGTTTGTGCAGCGTCGTATTATCCTTGTTTTGCACGATAGACAATTAGGCTTCGTCTCAAGCACTGCTGCCAGTAGCTAGAGAATAATTTGTGATGAAAATAGAACATTGCCTGCAGGCCTACTCTCAACAGTCCATTTGGCAAGATCAAAAACAGATAAAAAACATTTTTAAACTAATATCAACAAGCGAACATCTCGCAACTGACTTGTCGTTTCCGAAATGACCCCGGAACCGCCAAATCAACTGCTGCGTTCAATAATGCAGGCAATTAAATATATTTGCGCAGCTTCATACTATCCTTGTTTTCCACGATAGACAATTAGTCTTCGTCTCAAGCACCGCTGTTAGTAGCTAGAGAATAATTTGTGATGAAAATAGATCATTGCCTGCAGGCCTACTCTCAACAGTCCATTTTGCAAGATCAAAACCACATAAAAAAAACATTCTTAAACTCTCACCAAGTGAACGTCTCGCAATTGAGTTGTTTGCCGAAATGGCACCGGGTCCAAAGTGACCCCGGGTCCGAAATGTCCCCGGAACCGCCAAATCAACTGCCGCGTCCAATAACGCAGGCAATAGAACATATTTATACAGCTTCGTACTATCCTTGTTTTCCACGATAGACAATTAGTCTTCGTCTCAAGAACTGCTGCCAGTAGCCAGAGAATAATTTGTGATGAAAATAGATCATTGCCTGCAGGCCTACTCTCAACAGTCCATTTTGCAAGATCAAAACCACATAAAAAAAAACATTCTTAAACTCTCACCAAGTGAACGTCTCGCAATTGACTTGTTTGCCGAAATGGCACCGGGTCCAAAGTGACCCCGGGTCCGAAATGTCCCCGGAACCGCCAAATCAACTGCCGCGTCCAATAACGCAGGCAATTGAATATATTTCCGCAGCTTCATACTATCCTTGTTTTCCGCGATAGACAATTAGCCTTCGTCTCACGCGCTGCCGCGCACTGCTGCCAGTAGCTAGCGAATAATTTGTGATGAAAATAGACCGCCGTCTGCCCTGGAGAACCGACAGTGTTGGCCATTATACAGCCGACGTGGCATTCATTGTGTTAATGCGACCACACTCGTGAATGATGTCGTAGCGGCTCGACAAAACGTGTATATCAGTTGTTTACTCGTGCAGGAAACACGTGAAATCAGTGCCGTGAAATCGCTGGCACTTACTAACGAGATTTATCCGTATCAATCGAGTGCAGGCGCATTGTCGCACGCTGCATTAGCTGCTGATTTACGAGGCAAGGCTAGGCAAAATTACGCGGGAGAGACTTTAAACGGGTGTGGCGAGACGAACGGGACAACGACGGACTTCCTTTTTTTGCCTTGGGAAGAGGGTTGTGTACTGAGATTTGCGGTCTTTGTTTCTGGACGAGACAAACAGGACGCTTTACGTGTTGAGCACGTTTAGTCTTGTAATTCTGTGCGCTTGGCTGTTGGACAGAGATGTTTCGGTTTTTTTTTTTGGTTTGCGCCGACCTTTAGTAGTTTTAAACATGATTAAAGGCCTTGTTATGGTGGAAGTTTGCTTGTCACTGTGTTTTCAAACATTTCTATGTCACTCGCGATCCTTAGATCTTGTTTTCAGCGGTTCAAAGTTAAGCCGCGTATTTTGCGCAATTAATTAAGTTTTCAAAACGACGCTATTACATTTTGAGATTTGCGGTCTTTATTTTTGAATGGATCGAGCAGCTATACGTGTTGAGCACGTTTAGTCTTCTAATTCTGTGCGGTTGGCTGTTGGACACGGATGTTTCACTTTGTTTTTTTGTTTTGCGCCGACCTTTAGTAGTTTTAAACATGAGTAAAGGCCTTGTTATGGTGGAAGTTTGCTTGTCACTGTGTCTTCAAACATTTCTATGTCACTCGAGATACTTAGGTCCGGTCTTCAGCGGTTCACAATTAGACCGCGTGTTTGCGCAATTGATAAAGTTTTCAAAACGAAATTATTACATTTTGAGATTTGCGGTCTTTGTTTCTGGACAAGATGAGCAGCTTTACGTGTTGAGCAAGTTTAGTCTTGTAATTCTTGTTGGACACGGATGTTTCAGTTTGTTTTTTTTTGTTTGTAGACCTTTAGTAGTTTTAAACATGATTAAAGGCATTGTTATGGCGGAAGTTTGCTTGTTACTGTGTTTTCAAACATTTCTGTGTCACTCGCGATCCTTAGGTCTTGTCTTCAGCGGTCCAAAATTAAGCTGCGTGTTTGCGCATTTGATTAAGTTTTCAAAATGAAAACTATTACATTTATTCGAATTGTAAGTAAATGATGTATGGAAATTGGCGCTCGAATCTAAAAAAGCGGATTTCATCGCTTTAGCTTGTCAACGGCTTAATTATGTTGTGTCTTAGCTTAATTATTCGTTATTGACATATTCCAAGAATAGCAACAGAAAAAGTAGGCCAACCAATAACCAGGCGTTTTTTCTTCAAAACTGTATTTAAATTAAAAATTCATTGCCAATCGTGGCAACTGCTCAGAATTAGTTACCAATTATAATATTGTTCAAAATTGGTTGCCTATGTATGATGTGATAAACTGTATTGAGAAAGTCATAACAATATAAAAATAACACATTAACACAAAATATTCTTTGTTTACTCTCGATTTGCTTTTCTCTGATAGATAACACAACTATGTAACAGACTGGTTTCCTATGATACGGTAACATAATAATTGAAATTCATAGATAATATTTAGCTTGTCACCCCCCCTTCTCTCTCTCTCGTATCTTCACATTCATACACTCACACAAACTCAGAATTACATCCACAGAAGCTGAAGTGTATTGTACGCATCATGTAAGATAAAAAGTCTGCGACTATATGTATAGATGCGTGTGTGTATATATATATATGCCTATGCAATAGACTGTGATGTTAAATCTTGCACAAAGTAAAACGCATCTCACGATCACGTTGACATTTTGTATGTTCCGCTGGGGGGGGGGGGGGGGCGTTAAAACAAAGCATATTGTGTATCTTCGAGCAAATTATCATAAAACAAGTTCACATAATTGTAGGATTTAAATACGTGAAACTAGAGAATATAATATTTCTAAACAATAACAACACAATCAAGACACTTTAGTCTTATTTTCTAATCTTTCGTCGTTTCGCCTTTTCGTTTTTACGCTGTTTCGTCTTTATGTCTTATCGTCTTTACGTTTCGTCGTCAACTGACTACTACGTAACCAAATAACACAATTTAACAAACTCGTCACCTATGATACCTCAATATAATAATTGAGGATCATAGGTGACCTTTGCTCGCCAATTAGAGGACCCTGTATTTGAGATCCTACATAATCGTAGCTTCTTATGAAATGCTCATTGTGTTAAACAACAGGCATAAATATACGACTTTTGGTCAATTAGAGCAACATTTATCGGAACGTGAACTCGAACATACGAGTTTCTGTAAGTTTATATACGACTCCCGACGTTTTGCAAACGACTGAATTTTACGTTTGCCAATGCACACCTTAAATGCAACGGGACGATTTGGCGCGATTTTCATTCAACGTGCTCGTAGTTTTTTTATCACGCCACGGTTCTGCACGTATAAATACGAGAACGCGGTTATTCATGTGCTCTTATTTGTTGAACGCTTGAATTGTCAATGCTTTTTGGCCGTTCACTCGGAAATCGAGAAAGCGGCGTGCGACTGAATAGCGCGGAAAATGCGACGGAATGCAGATGCATAAGTGCACCGTGAAATGCACTTTCACGTTTCTTGCTGCCGATTCCGCGTCCGCCGACGGTGAATTTGTGAATCTTACACGCGATAAAAATGTCATCGGTGAAAACGTTGACGAAATCCTCTGTGCATACTGGCAACAAAAGTGTTGACGAAGTAAAGACTTCGTAACATAAACGCGCGTCAAAGTAATGAAGACATTGACACTTTAAAGACCGCTAAGAAATCTGCAAGAAGTACGCCTGGGACCGCACGTTTTTGGGAAACATATATGCTACAAAAAATCATAACTTTGTCATGTATGAAAGAATTTTTGTGAAACTTTCAGAAATTGTATAATTGGAGGTATTTTAGGTATTGTTAAAAAATTATTTTTTAATATAAAATTGCTTTTTAATAATTATCACAACTTTTTTACTTAAAAAATAAATTTGTATGAAATGTATAGAAGCTATAAAATAAGATACATTTTAGGTATTATTTAAAAAATTATTTAAAGAAATTATCATAAAATTTTATTTAAAAGTCAATTTTATCAGAGCTTCTAGTAGTTTTTTAAAGTATGATATTGCGTGAAGCATTTTTCTTTATGAAAAGGAACCATGCAAAATTTACATATGTGTTGCGATTCGCTTCGTTTTCTATTGAATATTGATGTAAATACTTAAATAGGCAATATAGATACAACGTATCAAAATAAGTAAAATCTAAAGACAGCGTGCAGAAAACACGAGAAAACTCGTGAGCGGTCCTTAAAGTGTTAAGGCCATGACATACGATTTAATTTACATTACTTTTTATATTTTATGTGCGATTTGATCTTTCGGACTTACATCGATTGACATCGATCTTCCTCAGTTTCGTAAAAAAATGTTCGATTGTACCTGGTATTATGGGACATGAGGAAACTAGTACATCAAACCCCATGACTTGTAGTTTGCCTTTGTATAATTTCACATAAATTACCATATGAAATAAGACCATAATAAACTATCATATAAAATACGCTTCCTCATCTTTAAATCCTTATTTTCTTAAATTTCGTTTATTCCCACAATATGTTCCAAAAGCCTCTAGTTCCGTTATCAGAAGAAAATTCCACCGCACTTTTCACGTGTGTTTCATTCAATAATTATCATAATTGTATATGTTACTGTATGAATTGCTGATGAGGGAGCCATATCGTTTTGCAACATGTTGAGTAAATAAAAAGTTTCTGAAACTAATGATTCAAATAGAAGAATTGCATTATTTTTTGTACATACCAATGTTGATATTTTACGTTGTTTAATTAAATTACTATAAGAAGTCAAACTTGTCATTCGCTGACAAGGCATTAAAAGTACGAATTGAAAGGCATACGGCCAAGTCTTTACTGAAAATAAATGTCTGACGTCTCATGCGGAGGTTAATTGAAAGTTTACACTTTATAGAAAGTCCACATTCCAGTAGACTGTTACTAACATAATTATCTACGGTCATTACTGGCATCGAATAATTAATTACAGTCTTTGTGCGCATTTTGCGTTGCAAATGTCTTAATTAAACATTCTAGCGCAGCGAAACGGTTGCTAATCGACCGTCAATCGGCGCACAAAATTATTTCTCGATTGCAACCAACCTGCTAAGACAAATATTAATGAAGTTATCAGCCGGAATTATGTAGAAACGGCGAATTTCGGGTCCGGATTGTAGTTAATTATTTGTGCCCATAATTATGAAAGTGGTCTAAATCAAAATTTAAAAAAAATGAGTTTATCAGTTATTTCATACCACATTATTTTTAACTAAATTTATTCAATGTAATTTTTACGAAATTGTCAAAAATGAACCATTAGATAGTGGTTGTAATTTCAACATTATATGGAATTCATTTAGTTTTAATTATGAAAGTGGTCTAAGTCAAAAATTTAAATAAATTATATAAACAACTTGAAAATGGCACGTGGCCTTCTTTGACGCGTTTCTGAACTACATAATAAAATAAATGACAATCAAATTTTAATAATAACGACAACTTCATTACTAGAAGAATCAATAACAAGAAGAGTAAAAAATACCGCGGGTGAATCTGTCTCTTGGCTACAAATTCAATGGATGAGATTCTTGAAAAATGAACCTTATAAAATGTTCTATAAAACATCTTTAGATAATTCTAAATTTCACGTTTTGGATCTTTCACCTAAAAAAGGAAGACCAAAAATATACGGAAATATTAAATTACTTCCATTATACACCACCATTAGACCAGTATCGGAAGAAAAACATAAAGATATTATGAGTTTACTACCGTACATCCCTCCAGTTTTTCAGGAACATTTTAAGAATCTTAAATACTCGAAATAATGATAAAAATGGATTACTGTTTAAAAATAATTAATAAATGTAATAAATGTTCACGAATTATTTCAATCAAATTATTGTTTCAAATAAAACTCAAAGTTCTTTATTGCTTTAAGTCATTTATAGGACATTCAGTTAATTTTGAAAATGGTCTAAGTCAATTCAATCTTTAAAAATAATATTATCGTATAAAATTCACACAAAATTTCATATTCATAGTAAATTTCCATTAATTAAGACTAATAAAATTATAAATTAAAATGTCGCATAATGTAAAAATATTTTTTAATTTATTCAAATGCAATTCATTAAATATTTCGAAACAAGAAATATACGACTTAGACCACTTTCATAATTATGGGCACATTTATCCGTATTACACGCACGTCGCAATTTAATATTCCGAGAATCGAAAATGCGTCTTCACAACGCGAGTAACGCGTTGCCGGTTTGATTTGTGTCAATTACACGGCTCGGCAGTTTTTTAAACGCTCATCTTGGCAACTGCTGGCGTTTATTCTGAAATATTAAACGGTTTTTGCAATTGCCTTCCGTTAATTTATGACGCATTATGTTATATTACTTTAATTACTTCGTTCCTTTGCCTTTTGTATCAATGTATGTCAGCATCGTGGTACTTTTAAACTCACAGTAAATTGCATGTTTTCATGTCGTTATTTAATGGATCTGTCTCCATACGCATTTAAATAAATATATTTCACATCATTCAGCAGAAACATTATCAAACGTTTTCTTCACTTGCCTTCGGTTAAACTTCAACAAATTACATCACACCGCTTTCATTGTTTTTCATTTGTTTTGTGATAATTTTGCATTTTTCTATTTTTAAACTCGTAGCACATTGTGGCTTTTTACCCCGTAACCGAACGTCATTACATAAATGTAGGATCTCAATTATAGGATCCTCTAATTGGCGAGCAAAGGTCACCTATGATCCTCAATTATTATGTTGAGATATCATAGATGACGAGTTTGTTAAATTATGTTGTTTAATTGCGTTTTAGTTAGTTGACGACGAAATGTAAAGCCGATAAGACGTAAAAACAAAACGATGTAAAGATGAAAAGGCGAAACGACGAAAGACTAGGAGATAAGACTAAAGTGTCTTGATTCTGTTGTTATTGTTTATAAATATTTCATATATAGTATCGTTATAGTATCATTCCATCAACAAATGTCTAGAAACTTTGCTAGAAAACCATAGTAACACCTTCTGTAATTTCGGCACTGAATTCCGAAAAGTGTCTTGATTGTGTTGTTATTGCTTATAAATATTATACTCTCTAGTTTCACTAATAATAAATATTATACTGACACGTATTATAAATATTATACTTTCTATACTCACAAAAACACTGTCGAGCGATCCTTATCTTTTATCACTTATCTTTCGTTAAACGCTGACCACACTACATCACTTTCATTACTTTTACTTTGCATTTAATTGCATTACTAAACTGCATCCGTTCATTTCGCACACCACTAATTTTTGCAACCAACGAAATACATCCAGCAGTACTCTGTAGTAACAGACAGCTTGGTCCATCACCGAGGGAATTAATTACACGTCACTACTGTAGATAAGCTCTCATTAGTGGACGTGACTCTCGGGATCACGATTGCGCGCAGCATCAGTGATCGTAAACTGAACGCTAATTGTCGAAACGAAGAGGCCAAAGACGTACGTCTGCGAAAGACAATTACTCTCATCTTGCCTGCCGGAGGACCCGTTTTACTTAATTATGCGAGGTGCGAAAGGCTGGCGGAAAAGCAAATTAGTGCCGGTGTCTGTCAGCGCGAAATGGCAAATAATTACACGACGGTCGCGGTGGCTGAAAGTTAACAAAGCCGCGGAAACCCTCTGTATTTTGCCCAAACGAGGAACTTTTGTCCGCCCTTTCATGCTCGATCCTCGCTTACCGTTCAAAGCATTTCGCTAAAGAAGCCCTTTCACTGCGCCGTCGGAAAATGGCGATCGAAAAACTTCGAAGTGGAGCTCTCAATTTCGAATGAGACCAAGTGCGCGGCTGCTTTAGTAATAGACTGTATAAAATATTTTATTTATTATTTCTATTTATCTGCCGCTCGTTAACACGTTGACTGCCGTGGTGGTCATCAGTGACCGGCGAAAAGATTAATATTAAATAGTGATTCAATTCTCTGGTCTCCGATACCTTCGCATTATGGCAGTCGAGGGCTGACACAAAATTCAAAAAATACCATATCGGTAGCATTGATAATTTTGCAAATGAAATTATTATTGAAGAAATTGAGTTTGAAGAATATTGAAGACATTGATATTGAAGAAAAAGAAATTTTCATTTTGCACAATTCAATCATATTCTGTAGTACTTCATCACGTTGAGGTTTTAATCTAGTAAAACACGGACGGCAGTCAAAAGTCTTACGAAAAATGCAAAAAATACCGAATCGGTAGCATTTATATTTTTGTAACTGTAATTAATATTAAATAGTGATTCAATTCTTTGGTTTCCAATACCTTCGCATTCTTTTCATTTTGCATAATTCAACCATATTCTGTAGTACTTGATCACATTGCGGTTTTAATATTGTAAAACACGGACGGCAGTCGAAGGTCTTACGAAAAATGCAAAAAATCCCAATCGGTAGCATTTATAATTTTGCAAATGTAATTAATATTAAATAGTGATTCAATTCTTTGGTTTCCGATACCTTCGCATTATTTTCATTTTGCATAAATCTGTATATTCTGTAGTACTTCATGACGTTGCGATTTTAATATAGTAAAATATGCACGGCAATCGAAGGTCTTACGAAAAATGCAAAAAATACCAAATCGGTAGCATTTATAATTTTGCATATGAAATTAATATTAAACAGTGATTCAATTCTTCGATCCCCGATACCTTCGCATTATTTTCATTTTGCACAATTCAGTGATATTTTGTAGTACTTCATCGCGTTGCAATTTTTGTATAGTAAAATACGCATGGCAGTCAACATGTTAATTATACATATATCTGTATGTACGTTTGACATTTAACACATTGACTGCCAAGCGTAGTTTGCTATGTTAGAACCGCCATGGATAGCAAAATGCAGGTAACGCAGAGTTGTTAGAAGCCAAAGTATTGAAGCACCATTCCAATATCATTTGCTTTTACAAGGTTGCAAATAAGCTTTATGACGAATTTTTTGCAGTTTTAGTAACAATTTTGACGCCAATCACCCGTAACCACTGTGGCAGTCAACATGTTAATGTAATGAAATTTGCGAAATACCTGTTTTGGTTAAATAAATTTGGCACTGCATTTACTTTATTTTCTCCTTAAAAACTGAAAATAAAGTACATGCAATCAAAACAGGCGTTTCAAAAATATTTTTAGGCTATGAAAATCGTCCAATTTTACACTGAATTGTAGTTCACGCGTATTAATATGTTTGTAGGATTTAGATACCTGAAACTAGATAGTATAATATTTATAAACAATAATAACACAATCAAGACACTTTAGTTTTGCTTCCTAACCTTTTGTCGTTTCGTAGTTTCGCCTTTTCGTCTTTACGTCCTTTCGTCTTTACGTGTTTTCGTTTTTACGTTTCGTCGTCAACTAACTACTAAGCAACCAAACAACATAACTCAACAAACTCATCTCCTATGATACCGCAATATAATAATTGAAGTTCATAAGTGACCTTCGCTCGCCAATTAGACGACCCTGTACCTGACATCCTACATGTTCAGTACGTTATTTGCCTATTAGCGTTTGTAACTTGTTTAAAATTACAGGGTACTTTACTTTCGGGCTTGAATTAAATAGCTTAATATGTCCGTACACTTGATTTATTGGTGTAACTACCTAACACGGACTATATATCATTTCCTTAGTATAATGTGCCTAACATCTACTTTAGGCGAGTAGCTAGCGCGCTTGCAACCGAAGTTCGGATCCCAAGTTCGAATCCTCCTCCTTCTTTCTCCCAATGCCTTTTCTACATATTACGTGTTAGGTTTATATATGTTGGGGCTTCAAATGGGGGAAACCTTTTATAACGCACAACACTTTGAATGACCCGATGTGTTGTACATCACGTTTCTTGAACTCTGTTTGACGGGTTTTGATTATTACCATTGATGGGGGGTTTTTTACATATATAGTATCGTCGTCAATATATGTAATACCCCGTATTACACACACACACCCACGTATGTGCGCTTTAAATTTCACACAGTGATGATGCACAACGTTTACGGAGTTCCTCGTTTCGGACCTTGGATTTGCGGTAATCGCAAATCCTATGGAACGTGTTGAGGACAATGAACCAAATCCTGATCGAGTCATAGTTATTCTGAGTGTGAAATTTCTTTTACAATTGGTTCTCTGTATCTACATATTTGCAGTCTGCTAGTAATCATTAAATTTTAGCGCAGGAAAACTAATTCCGTATAATAAGTTAGTTTTTATTGGAAATTACCGTATGGTGCGTAATCACAGGGGTTAAAAAATACATAATTTTTTGAGGTGTACATTTTTTTGTATTAATCCGCTGTGTTGGATAAAGTTTGAGCACTTTCTGATTGGGTTTTGATTTCATGAAAATAATTTTTTACATCACATCTTTTGAAGCCTCAAGAAGTGTTCTCTTTAGAAACTAAAGCAATTTTCCAATTTTGGTACTGTCCCATTTAGAGTGTGGTGGCAACCTTTTTACTGTATTTTCCTAGTGAAACTTATTCTGCACTAGTTCAGAAGCAACCTGACAACAGTTATTACTTAAAACAACCGTAGTTACGCCACATTGTTTTATAACATCACAATAGTCCTCTGGTATGTACACGAAATTCTTTTTTCGTAAATGTGTATGGCTTAATTTTAAATAAAAAAGTACTTACATACTTTTAATTTCACGTTTGCATATGAATAATGCAATTTATCGTTAAACTCAGGTTTTGCATAAACAACAAAAAATATTTTATCGCACCATTTCAATTGAATTTCATGTCTTTTCACCAACTGCTTCCAATATGGAATCTTTACGAAATATGATTGAACCGTTAAAACAATATTTGCACCTTCTTCCTGTCTTTCAAGCAACGTTTGGTCATGAAAACACGAGTTAACTCATGACCGGTCAACAATTTGTCAATTCACCCTCGTCCAAATGCGCAACGCAAACTATCCACGTACACATTTTCGTTTGCAAACTGCAACGTGTGTCTTAACACCAGATTTACCGGCTATTTAAGTATACCTGTTTGTACCAAGACCAGTCATTCTGACTGGTCTTTAGAAAACAATGCTTAGTGGTGTTTCCAGACTTTATTTAGTTTTAAAAAATGAAAAAAAGTTGAATAATATTAATTGTAATACAAAAAATAGATTTATAGACATTACCGATTAATCAAACGCTTAATTGTTTTTAGTTCATCGGTCAGAATTTTTACATATGTAGATTTTCCTCAGTGTACACTTTCCGCATACACTTTTTTTGCATATATTGCCTTCGTTTGGTCATAAAAACACGAGTTAACTCGTGATCAATCAACAACATGTTAACATTGCGGACCATCAAAGTAGCAAGAACACCCACTTTTACCCCAAATACATTTCTTTTTCTCATTTCGTTCTAATTCCATTACAACTTTTTGCAATTATTACATTTCCACGCAAGCAGGGCAAGCTCCCTCAATCGATGAATTTCCACCGAAAATTCTGGCGAAATATCGTTGAGAGGCCGGAGTGGGAAGATTTGCGGGGACAATCGTAAAGATTTGACAATTTCGCACGGCTCGTGTATAATCTCCGCGAGATTATCGTTACGTAACAAAACTCGTACAATCCTCTCTGTTCGGGTCGCGTGGTTTGTGGGGTCCTTGCGAATGTCCTCGTTACGTCGGAGTGCGCAGCACGTGTCGAAATATCTTCGTAATTCACGTGGGCCGCAACGTTCGTCGGCCAAAAATGGCCCGAGTTGAATGTCCCTCTCTCGCCTGCGCAGGAGGCGAGGCTTACGTCCTGATTACATAAAGGTCTGTACGCGCACTCGCACATGTACAAACTACACATGGACTGTGCATAAGCACATTTCCTTAACCAGTTAACTGTGATTGACGAGTATACTCGTCATGGAGAAGCGACACGATTTTGTGTATCGACGAGTATACTCGTCATGCGTATAAAGCAGTGACCATTGGCTATTTAAATTGCAATTTTTGAGAAAAACAAAATATGTTTTCAAATTTCAAGATGTTTAGAATATTTTGAAGCTATACCGGAATAAAACAAACAAATAAAAAACATAAACAGTTTGAGATAAACTCATGCGCCCCCGTATGCACCGGTTGAAACAGTTTACCAGTTCGCATAATGAATTTATTTATGTGCGATGATAATGTTTTTTAGATGTTAACCTAAAAGGGGCAAAGGCAAAAGTCAAAAAGTTGATTTATAATAGGATTCCTTTAGGTATGGTCAGTCATGGGAGAAATACGTGACGCCGACCAGGCGCTGAGCCTATTGATAGTTGCTGGCCCGAAGTTTATTTTATTGCGTTTTTAGTTTAATATGTATGTAATATATGCTTATGTTAACCACATAAGTAAATATTAGTAACAAAATTTTCAATTTTATAAAATAAACCCGTCTTTCTCATCCAATTTCTTACCAGCGCAACTTACTCTCTGATTGACGAATATACTCGTCATAGCTCGATTCTGGCGACACAAAACGGTGCGCACTCTTAAACGCGCCATAGTTAACTGGTTAACCGTTTGAGTCCCGTGCAGCGCGATCGCGTTGTTCAGATTTCATGTCGAAAAGTCCCACTAGTTTTATTTCGATGCATTATTGGCGATATGTGCACAATTTTACTGATAATTATTATTTGCATAGTTACTGTTTTGGTGTGAATCATATGAGCAAAACATTTTGTCTCTAATTTCCATTACTTTAAATTATACTTGTTTGATAAACACAACCGCTGTTACCCCGTTTGACGTTTTCTGACATAAATTGAAGCAATTTGTATTTCTCGACAAGATTTTCTGGATAACCTCTGGGATCCAAAGGGTTAAGGTGCATCCAGACTAAGCAAACATTGTTGAGCAACAGTTGAGCAACGGTTGAACAACAGTTAATGAGCTGTTGGCGAATTTTTCGTACGAGAAGTTGATCAACTTTCGTTCGGAAATATCGACCTTGCTAGTCGCTTCAGTGTTCATTCAAAAGTAGATGTAAAGATGAGCGATGAAGAAGATGCTTTATTTGCGTGGTGTGCATGCGTATTAATAAAAATAAAATTATCGTGAGAAAACCGTGGAAAGCAGCGATGGTGGTAAAAAGGTAGTTACGCTAACAGAAAGCGGCAATTTTTACCAGGATTAAAGACTGAGAACCAACAGTTGTTCAGGAACTTTACTCGAATGGATACAACTACATTTGAAAATCTAATCGTAATGATTGGTCCTAAAATTGCAAAAAAATATACAAACTTCCGGGAAACGGTATGTATCATAACATTAAATAATTTCGTTGATTTTTACAAGTAACAAGTTTTCGGGTTTAGAAGGCCATGCATTGATGTACATTGCATGATTGACAATTGACGTATCCTTTAACATTTCTACTGATGAAGTTTGTACATGTGGACGCATCGTATTAAGTGTGTGGTTACTGCTAGACGTACTGCACATATGCATCGATACGTAACCGTATAAGTATTTATAGGCATAGATATATTTTATGTACGCGGCTATGCATATATGGAGTATTCCATCGGTACGTAACCACATAAGCGTACTACACCGTATAAGCGACTGCCTAGGTAAACACGCAAACTCGTGTACTGGCCGTATGATAATTAAATAGGACACTCAGAAGTCAGGCGTTAGTCACTCGCACTTTTATCTTCGTTTCTCTTCTTGGAGCGCGGCAAGGAAAAGGACGAAGCTGCCGAATGAAAATTCCGGCTAAATCGAAAGAACACCTGCGCTCCAAATACCTGCACGGCATTGAACGTGCGATTAATTATTGATCCGCGTGCACGCGCTATCAATCGCTAATGCGCGGGCGTAATTGGCGACAAGTCGATGTCATCGGCACCAGTGCCGATTGCTGGTATAATTTAATGTGCTCATCAAATCGAATTCAAATCGAATGTCCGCGCCCAACGCAATTATGCGCTCGTTGCTACGCGCGTCTGTAATTACGTCTTTCGTTGAGTTATCGAAACGTAGTACACGGTATACACGCTTGACATGAACTAACAGAATGTGTGGTGATGTATGTTTAACAATTTTCGGCGGGCAATTTTGACTAAGAAGTTACGCTGACAGTGGGAATTCTTTTGCAGGCGACAATCATCATTACATAAGGGCAATCTTTAAAACCAACAATATATAGATCATTATTTTTTGTACTAATCAAATCCTTTCATAACTAATGCATATTTTCTATTTACTTGTATCAATTAAAATATTACTATTTTCGTTACGCCCACAGCAGGCATTTTTTTGCAGGCAACAATAATCATTACATAAGGGCAATCATTAGAGCCAACAACATATATAATTATTTTTTGTTCTAATCGAATCCTTTCATAACTAATGCATATTTTTTATTCACTTGTATCAATTAAAATATTACTATTTTAGTTACGCCGACAACGGGAATTTTTTGCAGGCAACAATAATCCTTACATAAGGGCAATCTTTAAAACCAATAATATATAGATCATTATTTTTTGTACTAATCGTACCCTTTCATAACTAATGCATATTTTTTATTCACTTGTATCAATTAAAATATTACTATTTTATTTACGCTGACAGCGGGCATTTTTTTGTAGACGATAATAATCATTACATAAGGGCAATTATTAAAACCAATAACGGACAGATAATTATTTTTGTACTAATCGTACCCTTTCATAACTACCGCCTATTTTTTATTCATTTTTATAAATTGAAGTATTACTGTTTTTGCAACGTGTGTAAAGTAAAGAAAGTGTAAAGTAAAGAATGGACAAATACTCATCACACGTAAATCAATCGAAATAAGGGATTCATCCGAACAGATCAAACTTAATAAAATAAAATAAAGTTGATAAGGAAGAAGAAAATTATCCATCCTTTGGCACACGCTGTCACGTATATGCTACTATGCTGATCAGTATTTATCCATTGGCATCGTGTAGACGTGATTTAATCCTTAAATGCACGATTTTTTAATTTTGATCCAAATAATTCTATTATATGTAGATTATTATATAGGTTTTTGATAAAAATAAAAAAATAGTATACAGGTATTCATTTTTCTTTTTTTTAAGAATGAAGTGTTTCACCATCCAGAACAAACATAAATTACATCGTTTAATTGTTAAGAAAAAAGTGTGCATATTTTCACTTACTAATTATTATGAAGTTTTAATTAATTTATTTTACTGTATTTTATTTATTTTTATTCTATTTATTTAAATTTATCCGAACTTTCACGAACTTCTTCGGTCGCGTCAAAACAATTTGTCAATCTAAATGTCATATTGAAAAGCGCGGAGATTTACTTTTTTTTTGTGTTGGTCATCGGTGATCGGGAAAGTCAACTGTGAGCTGCACATAAAGTGTTAAATCTTTTAGTGTCGACGGAAAATGTTTTAACCAAGCTGAAAACATCGAGTCAAGTTATTACGGTTCGGTGAAACTCGGACAAAAATTATAAAAATCCTGTAATAAATGATAATTCGAAAACGTAAGTAGAAAAATATTAAAACAAAACCAATATTAAAATTAAAACTACAATAACAATGTTAAGACAAAAAAAATGTACACAAAATTATTACGAAAGCTCGGAAGCTCTATAATATTTTATAATCCATATTTGCGATCAAAAAGAATGTATTGTATAGGAGATCATTTGTGACAGTAACACCATGAAATTGATTGGAAGATTCCTTATTTTACTTCTGTACTGCTTTCACTCTTCCTGCTACGGCTTATTCTACGAAGACGTCAATTTCTTGATAAGATAATAATTCATCCCTGTCACTATCCCCATCATTTACTTGTAAGCGACCTATCAATTGAACTACTTCTACGTCGCCCGTAGCAGTACATCTTTCGTAAATTACAAGGTAACATCTACGATAGAAATGCACATAAATTCTCAGCTGCTAAGTCTCTCCAAAATATTACGTTGTAACTTACTCCGTGATACGCATACACACATACTCGCGCATCTACGATTCTTTTTTATTTTCAAAATGTATTAGCCGTTTAGAAATACATAACAAAATCTTAATAAGCAAGGATAGGGCCATATTTTAAGATATCATAATTAGCAGTGAATAGGCACTCACAAATTACAATTTTTGGTACCTATAGTTATTCCATCTTTTTTAATTAGTAGTACTTTGTAGTTATTATTTCTACTACTTTTATTTTCTACTATTTTTATTTTTTACTACATTTATTTTCTACTACTTTCATTTTCTACTGCTTTCATTTTCTACTATTTTTATTTTCTACTACTGCTACTACTATTATTATTTCATGGAGGAAAAAACGACGTGTAGTGCTTTTTTTGATACCGTGCATGCACGATATATCGTCATTACTATTTTTTACTAATATGGCCACTAACAATGTGACATTTTTCGGCATTATAACTGCTCAAACATCGGATGCAACTTCGTCGCGCATTTCCTGTCTCCCAACATCCGCAATTTTGAACTTCACGCCTATTTGAATGTCCAGACGCTGCCGTGCGAAAGGAACACATGACGCGCGTCGGCGTCAGCCAATTTTATTTGCTTCCAACGCGACAAAAGGGTGAAACGTTGTACACGCTGCACACTTCGGCGACCGTCGTAAAAACGTACGATATTGCAGTAAAAGTAAATGGCATGAAGACGAATCGTCGACGTGCGCAGGTTCCTCGTGCGAAGCTGCTCTCGCGTCATGTAAAACCGTGGCGAGCAATAGTGTCAGTGGCCGAGTACAATGCCAGGGGCGTATACCCGTCTCGAGACTTCAGCTGATGCTTCCTTGAAAAGAAGATTCAAAAAAATCAACGAATACGCTGGTTACCGACCTTTCGAGCTGGAAATAAACCGATAAGTGCGCGAATCTGTTTTAAGCGATTATGCCTACTCGGGTTGGTGAAAAAAAATCGATTTTTTATTGCATTTTTTTAATGTACATAATTTTAAGAATATTTCCTCAAAAGTACATAAAAATCGGAACACACGTTCAAAAATAATAAGCGTATATCTGGAGCGCTACTATGTATGATTAGTAAAGAGCTTGAAACTTTAAACGCGATTATCTCGAAACTGTGTTTTTTAAAACATACGGTTGCGGTGACCACGATTTCTCAAAAACTACTTCACCGATCGGACTCTAATTTTATATAATTATTTGTCATTACAATAGGCAGGGCCTGAACGAAGTTTCATCACTTCGTGAATAAACATGTCCGCGTGCAAAAGGTTAACTCCTAACAACAAACCTTTCGCTTTCGCATACCGTAATTTTTCATACACACATTAAGCTCAAATGAGAATGAACGCGCGTAGTATGCCTTCATTTACTGTCAATTAGAAGTCATTAAAAGAGAAGAATTAGAAGTCAATCTGAAGTCTTTAACATGTTGACTGCGGCGTCACCAATATTCGGGTGCCGATAAAAATCTTGACCGATCCGAATTGAGTACTTGCGAGTATATATAATATAATATAATACAATATAATATATAAATTAAAATATAATATAATACCACTATTAAATTGTTATAAAAGTAACTTTAACCACGCGGCATTACAGAAAACATATTTGAAAGAGAAAAATAATTTTCGCCGCTGCCACGAGCTCCTACATACTTCCGTCTTGAAAAAAGATTTTCAATTGAACATTCCGAAACGTTTCAACGTAAATGTGCTTATTTTCCGCTCCGGTAAGAAATAATACGTCCCCTACGATTTTCCAATATAAATTCATAGATAAGAAAAAATTTGCGCATAGTCTAGCAGGGCGCCTCACGAAGCTTTTCTTATAAACTTGCGTGGCAGTCAACATGTTAACACTAAACGCACCGATACTTTACACATTTCTTACTATCACACGTACCGGTATTTACATTTTTCACTACTATACCTCTCGCTATTCCTACCATGAGGAGTCACTTGACCCCTTATGAAATAAACATTGATTATCAGAAAGGAATTCCTAATGTATTAAAACGAGAAATTAAATAATCTCATGATATAAGAATTTACAGAAAGTGTTAACACTTTGACTGTCGTGATGGTCGCCGCTGACCGGCGCAAGAGATTTTACTGAAGATCCAACATATTTGCAATGGGTAGCAATAATTATTTTATAAATGCAGTCATTATCAGAGGAGATTGTAATATAGCAAAATACGTACGGCAGTCAACGTGTTAGCACTAAACGTACCGGTACTTTACACATTTCTTACTATCATACGTACCGGTACTCACATTTCTTACTACTACTATACTGCTCACTATTCTTATGAAGAGGAGTCATTTGACACCTTATAAAATAAACGTTGATTATCAGAAAGGAATTTCTAATTTATTAAAACGAGAAATTAAATAATCGCATGATTTAAGAATTTACTGAAGATCTAAAATCTTCGCAATGGATAGCAATAATTATTTTACAAATGCAGTTATTATTAGAGTAGTGATGCGATCCTTTGGTCTCCAATACCTGCACAGTATTTACATTTTGCATAATTCGGTCAAACGCTTGTAGTATTTCATAGCATTGCCGTTCTAATGCAGCAAAATACGCACGGCAGTCAACGTGTTAACGGCCCTATACCGGAAACTGTCACGTTTACGACTATCTGCACTCGCAGTTGTTTCGTAGCACGTTCCGTTGGTCTTTACTTTCTCATGAACGTCGTTCGAGAGTGAGAGCGCAGGAAAGGGCGCCACCAGTCGGGTGACTGGCGTTGAGAAGTGGCCGAGGGGCCCAGCCTGTCGACCGAAAGAGGGCCTTTTCGTGTGCCAGGTACGGCGTGGGTGGGCCCAAAGCCGGTAGGCCGGCCCGTCCAGCCTCGAATCTTCGCCGCGATCCGGTTTTCGTCAGCAGCTCACGAGAACGGCATTCCACGCACGAGCGGCACGCTAAAAATTCTCAATCTACTCCTCGGCCTCCTTGTTTTCGTGTCTTTGGCCTTCTTGCCGAGCAACGTACAAATTGCCTGCCCCCTGTGTGCTGCGACGGTGGTTCGATGACAAAGAACCTTTCGTACCGCTTGGTGGAATGTGTAATTCGGGGGAAATAAATATGGCGTAGTCTAGAGCAACGGTGGATTTGAAGGCAAAAGTCGATAGGCCACCCGATTTCGATAAAGTAGGCGGGTGATGTGGGAATTTTGATGGAACTGGCAGATTTACTGGCAAATGCCATGTTTTTAGAGTAACTACACGCAATGCATACGGTTTCTCTTGTATGACGCGTTATTAACACTAAATGTACTAAGCAGTGTAAACTGATCCCTTTCAAAATTTGCTTTAAAATCGTACATTTATTGTTATTTCTCTCGGTCATTTGACTTTCTGTAAATTTGCATATCATCTGATTACTCAATTTCTCGCTTTAATAAATTAACAATTTCTTTCTGAAAATCAACGTTTGTAGGTAGGTGTAAAGTACCGGTACGTTTAGTGTTACATAATTGTCGGGCGAAGGTTCTTGTCAATCAAAACAGAATTGAAAATTCACGGGACGAAATAATTTCCCGGTACCCAACGCGTATCAATTAATTTCATTAGACAGTATATGTACATTACTACCATTTATAAGGAAGCGTTAGGTTCTCTCGCCATCATCGTTATTCTGTTCTAACCCTTTCGAGACATATGATTGGCATGACTCAACATATGGGTCACATACAAATCAACATTATCAATGGTTTATAAGATACAAATAGTGATAGAACATTTACATTAACGAACTGCACACAATGCAAATCTTTCAAAATTTATTTTAAAATCGTATATTCATTGTTATTTCTTTCGTTCATTTGATTTTCTGTAAATTCGCATATCAATTGAGTACACAATTTCTCGCTTTAATAAATTAAAAATTTCTTTCTGAAAATCACCGCTTGTAGATAGGTGTAAAGTACCGGTACGTTTAGTATTAAATAATCGTCGGGCGAAGGTTCTCGTCGATGAAAACCGAATTGAAAATTCACGGAATCAGATAATTTCGCGGCATTTAACGCGTATCAATTAATTTCATTAAACAGTACATATACATTATTATAATTTATAAGGAAGCGTGAAGTTCTCTCGCCATCATTGTTATCCTGTTCTAACTCTTTCGAAACATATGATTGGCATGATTCAACATATGGGTCACATGCAGATCAACACTATCAGTGGGTTCTTAGATACAAATAGTGATAGAAAATTTACATTAACGTGGATGAAAAATGAATTTCTCATTGCTTCTATATTCAAGTCGCAAAATATAAATAGCGACAAAGAAACTGCGCTTGCACAAAAGTTACCCGCCTCTAACGATACTTCTGTTTTAACCATCGGCATCAAAACAGCTAAGCGATTTCATTGACCACCGAAAATCCGCTCCCATCATTTGCACGAACTCGTCAGATTTGTTCGCAGTTGCCCCTCAATCCTCGTAACTGCCCCCATCGTTTTCGCTTTCCATGCAAAACATGTCATTAAACGTTCGCGCAACGAGCACTCTTTAATAAGATTTAACGTGCACCACCGGCCATTTACAACTCGTCGAAACATTCGGCCAATCTGCCGACTGCATCGTGGCGCTGATTCAGATGAGGAATTCGAAATGAATCATCGCCGATGGACGCCGCTTTTCCGTCGTTATCGCTCGTGCGGACGCAATTTCCAGCGAGAGGGCGTCGCTCGGTCGCACTCCGCTCGAATCGGGGGAAAAAGTAATCGGGCGAGTCAAACGAGCTTTAACGCGATGCACCGTTCCAATAAATGCCCTGGCGGGAGGAATAAAAATGGAACGACACGTGGACTGCGTATCGCCTCTGGGCGCATTAGTCGTGTGCAGCGGCGGAGGAAAGAGAACGTGCTAGTAGATCGATAGGCGGATATGCGTGCCGAATAAGAGAGAAGCGAAGAAAAGGAGTTTGATGAAACGTGTGCGCAAAGCGATGGCTAAAAGCGGACAAACAGATGCGGAACGAGGAAAACTTAAAAAGGGAACGTTGAGATGACGATTAAGAACGTGGCGAAATTGTTTGCTGTTATTCTGGAAGTCAGTCATGTGTTGGCGAACATTTTTTCGTGATCATTGAGTTACACGTAGATTAATCAGTTAAATACAGGTGTCGCAGGAAAAGTTATCGCTTTTTCATTGACAAAAATTGTTGTGAACAATGATATTAAAACTGGGCATCAAGAAGCATTATAACAAAAGTGTTTTTGTTTGGAATTATTGCGGAAGTCAGTCATAGGTATTGGCAAACATTTTTGCGTGATCAGTGAATTACACGTAAATTAATCAGTTAAATACAGTTGTTGCAGGGGAAATTATTGCTTTTTCCGCTGTATGAACAGTTGTAGTGTCTGTTCGTATCAGCAACGTATATAATAGTGACAAAAAATGTTGTTAAAAATGATATTGAAAGTGCGCATCAAGAGGTATTGTAACGAAATTACTTTTGGCTGGAATGTGAATTATGATTTACTCTTTTATTCAGACAGTCAAATTTTCTAAACTATCTTCAACCGTGAAATAAAATGTAGGAATTAGATACGTGAAACTAGAGAGTATAATATTTATATACAATAACAACACAATCTTTCCTAATCTTTCGTCGTTTCGCCTTTTCTTTTTTACGTCGTTTTGTTCTTGCATCTTATCGTCTTTACGCTTCGTCGTCAACTGACTACTACGCAACCAAACAACACAATTAGAGGACCCTGTATTTGAGATCCTACATAAAATGTTTGGCTTTTGACGATGATGCACACGATGCGTTCGAAACGTCAGATTTCTACCATTCGTTATGAACAACTATAGATTTTATATTAACCGTAAAGTATTCCAGCGCATACTATAACTATCTCATACCTTTTGAAGTTGTTAGATCCCGATTTAAACAGTCTTAATTAAGTTTCCGTCAAAAACTAGCAATTCCTCATCATCGAGAATCATGTCTACCGATTAATCAACTTAGCCCGATTTTGTATGACTTAATTTTCTTTACCCTTTACCTGCAAGCAATTATCATATTAAAAATCGTGTCCACGTCTGCGAAGATTTTAGTCGCCAGTGAAATGTTGAGTGCGCAGCAAAGTGCACGGAATACGCTTGTTTTTTGGCCAGTAAACACGTGCGGCAAGGGCGAAGCTTGAAACTTTTCGCCGCTTGATCCCCTGCGAAGCGAAACTCGTCCACTTGCCAATGTGGAAAAAGCTTCTTGCCCGTACAAAACTTTCTCGCCCCCAAATCCGTTTTGCGGCTTTCGTCACGTCAAGAACCTGCTTTTATTTCATTTCAACCTTCTATCAGGTGAGGAAAGTTCAAGAGGCTTACTTGATTGAAATCATTTATTTCACGTTTTCTTTCTAGTTGAAAGCTTAACATGTTTCGATGTTCCGAGGACTTTCCTTCTACGGTAATAGTTTTATGTTGTGACCAACAGCTTTTCCTTTATTAGAAAGATCTTAACTTACCTCATCTTGATTATAAAGACTTTGTTGCACATTTGTCGGAAAGATCTTGCTTCTCATATACCACAACAAGATTGCGGTCTCTTTATCAAAAAGATGAAGAAAGTTCAGATGAACAATTTTGTTCGAAGAAAGAAGAAGAGTCTCTAGTGTTGAGGATAATTATATTTTTTATTATTGATAGTGTGATTCAAAAGGACAGAGGAAAGGGAAACAATGAAAAGTTAAAAATAAAAGATTGACCAAATCGCTTAGAAACGCCAAAACAAAACAACGAACGTGTCAAAAAGAGAAAATTGTGAATTAGTTATTTTAAACCCGTTGTATTTCTTGAGACTTTATTCGTATTAACTGTGTTTTAAATTTTGTTTCGTTCAATAATTAAACTTGGTTTAAAGAAACTACAACATCTAGAACCTTGTAACGTTTACAAGTTTTACCAAAACAGAAAACGCAAAACTAAATAATTTCAACCAAAACGAGACATTTGAAATTGTTTTATTTTTATCACAAAAATCTTGCCGTTTCTTAATCAAAACGATAAAAAAGGTTCAGGCAAATAGCATTCTTCGAAGAAAGCTTTTATTCTTCTCACAAAAATATTACGCCTGAAGAGAAGGGTTCCTCGAAGCATCCAGAAGTTTTAACTAGAAAGAGAAGCCATAAATGCGTGATTCCATCCAGAACAAGACTTTCGTTCAATACGTGATTCCATCCAGAACAAGACTTTGTTTCGTTCAATAATTACCCTTGGTTTAAAGAAACCACAACATATAGAACCTCATAACATCTACAAGTTTTACCAAAACAGAAACCGCAAAAATAAATAATTTCAACCAAAATGAGACATTTGGAATTGTTTTATTTTTATCATAAGAATCTTGCCGTCTCTTTATCAAAACAATAAACAAGGTTCTTCTCAGAAAAATATTACGCCTGACGAGAAGGCTTTCTCGAAACATCCAGAAGTTTTAACTAAAAAGAGAAGCCATAAATACGTGATTCGATCCAGAACAATCCGCCTGGACTTCCCCCACATGCATCGAGAATGGCGACTTAGACAAAAGCGTCCAACTGGATTTTCGTGCTTGCCTACAATGGAGCTTTCCTTCCGTTCACGATCGTGCGGATAACGAGCTAAAGTCGACGGATCCTATTCGTCGGAGCCCCGCTAACAAGAAAATCGGACACAATGACAAAGTGGATATAAAGTTTCGCCAGGATTCCGTGTCTGCGTTTGCCTTTGACTAGAACCGGCGGAAACGTCGAAAGTGCCACAGGCCGAAATACGTGGCCAGTCCGATAAGTACTTAGCCTACAACAGAAAAACGAAAATTTTGGAAAATTGACGATTTATTTTTCAACATAGTCTCCTTTCAACTCGATACACTTGATCCAGCGATGCTCCAACTTCTTCAATCAATCTGAAAAATACGTTTTCTGGAGATCTGCAAAGTAGGCCTCCGTGGCGGTGATAACCTCCTCATTCGACTCAAATTTCTGCCCAGCGAGTGACTTTTTCAAGTTTAGGAAGAAAAAGAAGTCATACGGGGCCAAATCTGGAGAATACGGTGGATGGGGCCGCTGTTCGTAGCCTAATTCAACGAATTTGGCTGTAGCGACGGCAGAGGTGTGAGCCGGAGCGTTATCGTGGTGAAAGAGCACTTTTTTCTTCGCCAACTGGGACCGTTTTTTCCTTAATTCGGCGTCGAATCGGCTCAATAATTCGGCATAGTACAGCCCCGTGACTGTTTTGCACTTCTCCAGGTAGTCTATGTAGTTGACACCTTGTGAATCCCAGAAAACGGTGGCCATCACCTTTTCGGCCGATAGGACAGTCTTCGCCTTCTTCGGAGCACATTCGCCGGGCGCAGTCCACTGTTTCGACTGTTCCTTGGTCTCTGGTGTGTACCAGTGGATCCACGTTTTGTCGACAGTCACAAAACGACGTAGAAACTTTTTCGGATTGCGCTTAAACAGTGTCAAACACTGCTCTGAAGTGGTCTCACGGATGCGCTTGTTATCCGGAGTGAGCAAACGCGGCACCTATCGAGCAGAAAGCTTTCTCATGCCCAATATTTCATGCAGGATATGCCCAGATTTCATCGCTGGATCAGTTGTATCGAGTTAAAAGGAGACTATGTTGAAAAATAAATCGTCGATTTTCCAAAATTTTCGTTTTTCTTTTGTAGGCTAAGTACTTATCGGACTGCCCTCGTAGTACGGCGAGGCAAGATTTTTGCGCGCTTTTTCCCGGCGCTTTTTCGAACGCCCCGGAATAGGAGCGAAATTTCATCGGCACATTTTCCGGCCGCTGCGCGGGACAGCTCATTATTACACGAGCGAAGGCACGTTCGGAGTACGCGATTGTCCGTCGTGACAAGTTCATAATTACTTCGGCGCGAGTCCATTAACATTGAATAAGCGCGGCTCCGTTAAAATATTTACCAAAGATGGGAAAAACGGTCGGCAGGTACCGGACATAATGGGAGACGCGTGCTAAAAATGTGGAAATGCTTGCCGGTGCGCGGCTTTGTTTCATTAGCAGAGGCAACTAGAGATTCGTACGTTTGCACGAAAGATTTTTACGGTTTCGTTGTATGACGTGGTTTCACGCAGTTCTTATGCGGCCATGTTAATAGAACAGAAACACTTTAAAGCTGCATATATGCACTTTTTTAATTCGTATTTGGTAGTAGATGTTCACATAAAATATTCTTAAATATTAATATCTATTTTTTATACATCTTTTACATTTTTTGCTACTATTTTAGAATTAGGGCCTGTGTCATTAAATAATTCTTATTATAAGTTATTAGGAAGAAATTGAATATATAAATGATTTAAGAAGCTGTTTCCTTTCAAATTAAAAGGCGAACTTTGAAATAGCAAAATGCTGTACAACAATAAAACATTACTATATATTTTTTATACATTTTTTACTTTTAGGCGACATTTTCGTACTGTTTTAGAATTAGGGCCTGTGTCGTAAAATAATTCTTATCAGAAATTATTATGAAGAAACTGAAAATATAAATGATTTTTAAAACGCTGTTTCCTTACAAATTAAAACGCGAACTTTGAAATAACAAAATGCTGTACAATAATAAAACGTTATTACGTATTTTTTATACATCTTTTACATTTTTTACTTCTATGCGTCATTTTACTACTATTTTAGGATTGGGGCCTGTATCATATAATAATTCTTATTATAAATTATGATTAAAAAACTGAAAATGTAAATGATTTTTAAAAACCTGGTCCCTTACAAATTAAAGTGCGAACTTTGAAATAAGAAAATGCTGTACAATAATAAAACATTTTATAAAGTATGATACACGATCAACACAGAGCTACCGATGTAATGATTATACTGACCGACTGATTTTTAAGCTCTCAGAATGTCGACATTAATTTTCTTTTGCTACCATTTGTTAGGGGAATACGTGAGACTTTGTTATCCTGGTAACGTAACAAGAAAATCTATTTTTAGTTCCTTAAATCATCGATTGAGTCGAAGAAACCTGAAAACGAGATATTTCGCCGCCCGGCCACAATGTTCGGCTTACTAAAGACGAGATATGTGTTACCACTAAAAAAATAATGTCAGAGGAAGCGAGCGCAGAATCGGAGAGCAGCCGCGTATTTTCGCGCGGCCCCTCATTCGAAGATCGTAATGCATGTAACGCCGGAGGATATGGCGAACCCAATCCCTCATTAAAATACAAACGGACGGAATTATAATTTGCCATCCTCGAGCGTTTCCCCGAGCGGAGGCTCGGCGAGGATGGTTAAAAATGTAAAAGAGCGGCGGAACGTGGGGAAATTTCGAACGGTTAATTAGACGATAGAGAAACGGCCGTTCACAGCTAATTAAATGTCTCGTCACCGCCTTCGATCTCGCGCATTGTGTCTAGCTCGATCAAAACACGCCCACGCGTTTCATTTTGCATTAAAGTGATTGCCTTTGAAAGCCGAACTGCAGCGCGAAATGGCTACGGCAAAAGCTCCGCTGCTCTATGTTGCGCATTCACGGCATTCTAAATATTCACTGCAGAAATTGACTTGTCACGGGAATTGAAAAATTGCTGTTTGATAGTCCGGCGAGCGAAACGTAACGCCTAACTTTGGCGGAATGCTTTCGGCACTGGGAACTTTAATGGGAATAAAAAGAGCGATGCTCTTTATTATTGTCCTGCACCCAGTACACGATATGGAACATTTATGGATTTTTATGCAAACAAAAGCAGAACCGTGCTGGATGTACGTGGGAATTTTCAATCTATGATTTTATGAAAGGTAGATTGACATGTGCAGAATTTAACAAGCGTTTATATATTTATACACAAATAGCCGATAAAATCATCGCGGGCATAAATCGGAAAACTGAAAATGCTACTAGGATAAAAAGAAGGTTGCCTCGTGTGGAATTTAGCTTTATTAACGCACAATACTCATTATTGTACTATGCAACGCCAAACGTCTACTTACTTCTATGCAAATAGGAAGTAGAAAAATCCATGGCATAAATCAGGAACATAAAAATTACAATTAGTATGAAAAATTGCTGTTTGATAGTCCGGCGAGCGAAACGTAACGCCTAACTTTGGCGGAATGCTTTCGGCACTGGGAACTTTAATGGGAATAAAAAGAGCGATGCTCTTTATTATTGCCCTGCGCCCACTACACGATATGGAACATTTATGGATTTTTATGCAAACAAAACCAGAACCGTGCTGGATGTACGTGGGAATTTTCAATCTATGATTTTATGAAAGGTAGATTGACATGTGCAGAATTTAACAAGCGTTTATATATTTATACACAAATAGCCGATAAAATCATCGTGGGCATAAATCGGAAAACTGAAAAAAGAAGGTTGCCTCGTGTGGAATTTAGCTTTATTAACGTACAATACTCATTATTGTACTATGCAACGCCAAACGTCTACTTATTTCTATGCAAATAGGAAGTAGAATAATCCATGGCATAAATCAGGAACATAAAAATTACAATTAGTATGAAAGGTAGATTGGTTCGTTCGAAATCTATCTTTTCCACGTGACTTCTGAAAATGAATAATATTAACCACGAATGCTTCCATGGAAGAGCATCGTGTCGAACGAACGTTTTTGTGCCAAAAATAATTTCATCGCCGCAAATACGTAGAATGAGGCTTTTGGTAGGAAAAAAATAAAAATGTGACGCAGCGCTCAGTATTCCCCGACACGTGATATTCATTAAAAGTTGCTCTTTTAACGTGCGTGCACGCATAGCCAAGTACGCAAACGTGGAAACGGACGGTCATATTTGAAGCATCAACTATCCCATAACGAGTGAAACAGCTATGCAGCACATCGCACTCCTCGCGAATTATCCGCATTCCCGTTGCGCGTTAGAACATTTCGGTCCAACTCTGTCGATATCGCCCGTTATTTTCATCAGATGTTTACTGCAAACGGTCGAACGCGCGCGTTAGGAATCGGTTATTGCCAATTACCGGAGTGTTTGCTATGTTCTCAACATCGCCGCTCGAAGAATTTTAATCGTTCGCCGTCTGAACGGCGTGATTGTCAAAGTTCAGCCGGCGGAAAAAAGCAATCGTCAAACAACGGGCATGAGATCGTAAATGCATTAGATCGGCCGAGCGTGGGACTGTTAAAGAACGCGTTGCAGTTGATCGCATTAACGATCATTAACACGTTGACTACCGTGGTGATCATCGGTGAACAGCGCAAAAGGTTTCATGAAAATCTCAAAACATACCCAATTTTGTAAATGCAATTAATATTACATAGCGATTCAACTCTTTCGTCTCCGATACTTTTGCATTATTTCATTTTGCGCAATTCAATCATATTCTGTAGTACTTCATCATGTTGCGGTTTTAATATAGTAAAATACGCACGACAGTCGAAGGTCTTACGAAAAATGCAAAAAATACCCAATCGGTAGCATTTATAATTTTGTAAATCAAATGAATATTAAATAGTGATTCAATTCTTTGGTCTCCGTTACCTTCGCATTATATTCATTTTGCACAATTCAATCGTATTCTGTCGTACTTCATCACGTTGCGGTTTTAATATAGTAAAGTACGCACGGCAGTCGAAGGTCTTATCAAAAATGCAAAAACTACCCAATCGGTAGCATTTATAATTTTGCAAATGAAATTAATATTAAATAGTGATTCAATTCTTTGGTCTCCGTTACCTTCGCATTATTTTCTTTTTGCACAATTCAATCATATTCTGTAGTACTTTATCATGTTGCGGTTTTAATATAGTAAAATACGTACGACAGTCAACGTGTTAATCTTTTCAATGTTAACACCTTCGCGGACATGAATGCTATAGCAGTCGTTTTCATGATGATGCAGAATGACATAAATGCTATAGCATTCAAATCTTAAAGTCAATTATTTTGAATTTAATCTTATGCAACCTCAAGGTTTTGTAATTATTATACCTGTCAAGATAATGAGTAACTAAACAAAAATATAATAATGTGACTAGCCTTATAAAATGTGTTTAATCCAATTTCGCATATCAAAACCAATTCAAAAATAAAATGACTGTCATTTCTTGCACCACGCTGAAACTTTTAATATCCGCGAATGTGTTAACACACGTATTAGTATATGGCCATAGTATTATTCCATCGCCATCATTACTACCACCGTCCGCCACTCATCACAAACTGAAATTCTCAAGAATACCCTAGCATGTACTTTGACCTCAGCCGCCCGATAGTCCATCCCAAAGGCCCCCGAAGGATTTCTCAAAGGGCCACCCGCCTCTGACGCACGAAGCACGCGTGGAAGCCTCCTGAAAGAGGCAGACCGTCGAAAAATCGTGAACTCAGCGCCGACCGTTCACTTTCACTCTTTGGTCCTTGCTCATTGGGCCCCGATCTGCGGCGCGGGTGTCTGGGAAAGGGAAGGGAAGAAGGCGAAGCGTAGAAACGGCGAGAGGCAGGAAGACCCTGGCACGACATAGACCACAACGTGAAGAAACACCGTGGCAGACCAGCGAAACGCAGAGAAGCGCGAAATAAACAACCCACGTACAAAACGAAACAAAAACCACAGCGACAAAAAGCATCTACCTTGCGCCGACAAGTGTGTGTGCAACGGCAACAAACGGGGAACCGAAGTGCGCGGCCCTCAGCGCCCGAGACGAAGAAGGACACGCCACACAAAGAGAACGCCAGAAACAGCGAGCAAAGGCACCGGAGTTTAGTGACCTCCGTAGGTGGTGGCAGTTGGTCCCGACAGAAGAAGAGCGCGCGTTGACGCGAAACAGAGAAGGACGCGACGAGCACCGAGAGCCCAAGATAAGCGGCTAACGTGGTAAGAGCGCAATTCTGTAAATCGTGAATAAGGGAGAGCACGCTAAGGACGACGAGCGCAAGACGACGAGCGTAAGACGACGAGGAGTGGCCGAGAAGAAGAAGAGCAAATTGGTGCTCCCGGTAGCAGGGGCCCATGAGCATCGTGGAGGAAACCTTGCGCAGCGTGACGAAGCGAAGCAGGCTCGGTTCTCGATCGGGGAGCGCGGCCGGCGCTGATTGGCCGAGCGGAAGTCAGGCCCCGACTCAACGGGGCCCGACCAATCCGCAGCCCGGAACGTCGGCCGCTTCAACTGGGACCCACGAGCACCCGGGCCCCGCCAGACGACTCTCCTCGAGGGACAGTGTCGACTCCACTGGACAGCAGGCACCGCCCGAACACGGAGAGCTCCAGTTCAAGGTCCTACCTTTCATCCTGGTAACGCGAGAACGGGTTTCTCGGGGGGAGACGGAGTACGAGGAATGACGCGTAAAGCGTGGGCGCGATCATGAAGCGCAGGGAATGCTGGCTAATGCCGTACGGAGAAGTCGGAGGCGTTTGATTAACACTTTAAGGACCGCACGCGAGTTTTTGTCGGGTTTTCTATACGCTGTAGTTTAGATGTCACTTATTTTGATGCATTTGCCTCATCATATGATTGCCTTCATATTTTTTTCGTATTTTCATTTTTTAGTAAAAGAGTTATGATAATTATTAAAAAACACAATTTTTTTTGATAATGCCTAAAATACTTGCAATTATACAATTTCTAAAAGTTTCACAAAAATTGCTTTGTAAATAACAAAGTTATGATTTTTTGTAACGTACAAGTTTCCCAAAAACGTGCGGTCCCAAGCGTATTTCTTACAGATTTCTTAGTGATCCCTGAAGTGTTAACCAGTTAACACATTCGCGACCGATGACGTGAATTCACGTATTTTCAAGTTCTATTCCTGGTTACCGCTGACGTGAATTCACATAATTTTGAATCCTATTCCTGGTTGCCACTGACGTAAATTCGCGCTCTGCAATTTTTGTCTGAATGCGGCAACATTAGGCGCTTTCGATAATAACTGTTATCTCAGCGAAACAAATAAGAATGTCTCAGTTGGTTCACTAAGTGTTAATCGACACAATTGGAGAAATCAAAATATCCACAGAAACGTTGTAGAATCTGAAACCTCGTGGAAAACGTTGTAACACTTCAATATATGCAAATTATGTAAAGTTCCTTTATGCAAAAGTCATTGTTTTTCGTTTTATCACACTAACCATAAATATTAAATATTGTTTTTACTCGGCTTTCCCAAAACACCTGTAATATAATTCTAAATAAATTCAGTGCAATAATAACAAGTGGTCTATTGTCTACATATGAAGCAAGTACACATAGTATAAAAATCTTTTTCTGTTAAACAACATATAACTGCAACATTGATATTTCAAAACAAATTTTATCATTTTTATCCTTGCTTCAGCGGTACAATTTTGTGGCAATCAGCTTCAGTATTTCATTATTTTCGCCGGTAGTCAGTATTAGAAACGGAAAAATCTGCCGGTCATGAATGTTTTAAGTGTGTTTGACGACTATATCCGTCATGGAGATGTGGCAGTTTTGATGCACCAAGATGAAATTTGGAATAATCAAAATTTCAGTGTTACTGTACTGCTCACGAGTTACCTCTCAGGAAGTTATGAATCATGCCACAAAATTCTGCTACATCTCCATGACGGATATAGTCGTCAAACACACTTAACTGGTTGATTAATCTTTTACGCGCCGTGGATTTTAGACGTTGTGCGAAAAACCGGAGAAATTGAGCATGAAAATTAATGGGACGATGGAATTTTAACGGCAAATATGCGGATGTCGGCTGAATATATTTATATGGAATTACGGCATCAGACGTATAGCAGAATTAGCCGAGTTTCGGGGCAGAACATTTTTACTAAATCATCAGGAGTGTTAGATTCTATGACTATTAGCATCGTTGGTTATTTCTTCATTCAAACGTATTGGTCATAGACGGTAAAAGTGGAAGGAGCCGGAAAGGCAGAACATCGTGTGTTTCGCGGCGGGCGACTAAGTTACATCGATTCTAATGCGGTACTTCGTCTAAAAAGGTAGTCCGTGAGGGAGAAAAAGATGGTATGCGAATGAAAGGACGAGATAGAAGAGACTCGAAGCCGGTACCCGCCTATGCTTTAAAGGAAAATCGGATTGCAGGACCGTCGGTGGGTAAAAAATCGAGTTTCCTTTTTAAGAAATCTCGACATCCATCCGCCTGTCGCGGCGATTGCTTTATAAGGAGGAAAAAAAGACTGGCGGAGAGTTGGAGCGATCTTCTTTTCTGATCTCTCAGCGGCAGTATCTCTTATCGTCAACGAAGTCTCTCATTCCCCAAGAAAATTGCTCCGAACGCCCGATCCATATCCTTAACACCCTTCATCCACTTTTTTCCCTTCGGCGTCCCGTTTTTTCGTCCATCGTAGTTCGAATGACATTTGCGCACTCAACTGAGAGATGATCCGTAACCCCTTGATCGGTTTTTTGTGTTTCGAGTAAGTGACCGTGTCGCATGAACTTTTTCCGAACATTTGCTGTCGAAAGTATCGAACTCGTGATGGATTTTGCGTTATTTAAAAGCATTCATATCTACATATGAATTTTTATTACAAATATTCTATTTAATGTTTTTAAATACTTATGTTTTTATTACGTATTTATTATTTGCGTGAATTTTTGTTTTGTTCATTTGCAATCGAAAGCATCGAACGCGTGATGAATTTTGCGTTATTTTAAAATATTCATATCTACATATGATTTTTTATTACATATTTATCTTATTACAAATATTGCATTTGACGTTTTTAAATATTTATGTTTTTATTACGTATTTATTACTTGCGTAAACTTTTTTCGATCATTTGCAATCGAAAGCATCGAACGCGTGATGGATTTTGCGTTATTTAAAAACTTCAAATCTATATATAAATTTTTATTACAAATATTGTTTTATTACAAATATTTTATTTAAAGTTTTTAAATATTTATGTTTTTATTTTTACGTTTTTATTATTCGCGTGAACTTTTTTTCGATCATTTGCAATCGAAAGCATCGAACCCGAGATGAATTTTGCATTATTTAAAAACATTCATATCTACATATGAGTTTCTGTTACAAATATTGTCTTATTACAAATATTTTCTTTAATGTTTCCAAATATTTATGTTTTCATTACAAATATTGTCTTATTACAAATATTTTCTTCGATTGTTGAAACTGCTTTGCGCGCACGAAAAATATTAACATTGCTCCTATAAGAATTTTGAAATGCTCGTAATTTTTCGCCGACGATGTGAATTTATGCGATCACCATTAATATCTTCGGTACCGATATATCTTGCTAGTGAAACTGCCGCGTTTGAAATGAAACGGGGAGAAGTGGGGAAAGGAAGCAGCGCTTTCTCTTATTCAGCCTCTTTCGTTTTCACGGACAGATATAAGCTGTCTACAAACGACGTGTCCCCAGAAGGCGGAAGGCACTTTCGTATTGTCAAAATTCGCGTTGCACGTGTACGTGAGGAAAATCCGCATTGGGGGTGTTCGATACCAACATGATTTACGATCGTCGTCCCTTCGCGGTTATTAATCACGAGGCCACAACTTCGACGTTGTAATTTATAATGGATCGCCATCGCGGTCTTTGTTCCCGCGTGCAAAGTCAGCGATCACAGGCATCGATCACTTCTTCGATTTTCGGATTTCGTCCTATGCCGACAGCACGACATTTAACACGTTGAGCGCCACGCGTATTTTTAACCCCTTAACGCCTGAATTTTTTTCTGATGAAAAAATAATTACATAGTATATATCCTGTTATTATGCACATTTAAATCCGTCAACAATTTTTATTTGTGTACTGTGCTTGTGCACTAGTATATATTGGTAGTATAATGTATATGTTCGCTACAACCGACACTTTTATGAAATTCTCAATTTTAAACCCATATGCGACATGCGAAGCAGTATGTCGCGAATTATCCTCATTCGTCGTTAAGGGGTTAAGGAAACCCCCATCAGGCAATGCGCACTGCTTAATACTAGATTGCCCAAAGAAGACATTTTGACTGCTTTTTAATTTCAATTAGAAAAAAAATTATGTATGTAATGATACAATTTCACAATTTTGTAACTTTTTGTACAACATATAAATGCGTTTATTAATAATTGTAGTTTCCTCCCCCCTCCTTCATTACCGGTATATATATGTGTTATACCTATATTGTCCAAAACCGTCGTTTTGACTGCTTGGGAAAATTAAAATAATCAAATGACTCTTATTATTGAATTGAGTAATTTCTTATATGACCAGTTCGGCTCTGTACTGAAATAACATTTTTCATTTTCTTCGCCTACCGTTACATGACATTTGCGCCCTAAATTCGTGAAATAAATGTCGAATAGAATCGAGTTATTGGAAAAGCTAACGAACATAAGTGAGGAGTGCTCCGATATAGAATCAGATGCGATAAATTCTCAACTATCATCTGAAGATGAAACGGTTCATATTCAAAGTGAAACATCTAAAACTGAAGATAGCGATGAAGAGTCGATCACCAATTATGAAAATTAAAGTGTCGAATGTTACGAGGCAAAAAACTTAAAATTGAGTTATTTATGGTCAGCAAAGTGGGGTCCCGAATTTTTTAGAAAAACTATGGCCGGAGAAAAGTTCAAGCAAATCCTACGATTTATTCGTTTCGACAAAAGAACCGGAAGAAGTAGGAAGTAGGCTTTCGGAAATATGGGATAGATTCATTGGAAACAGTCAATATTTACAGTTAATATTTACTAATAACCTGTTATATGACTGTAAATAATATAAAAAAAACATTAAAAATTAATTTTATATAAATTTCTTTACACATAAGTTATTTTTTGGGCAATATAGGAATATACTAAGTTTCAGTCTTTCTAGTGTTAAAAGCAATGTATTGAAAATATAAGATGTATTGTGGTATAGCAATGCAAAGCGCATTAGTGACAAATTGAAATTTACTCAATACCGGGATGTAAATATATTAGGGTCATTGTTTCTTATCGTAGTAGATGTTTACATTTATAAAGAAATGCTTATGAGAATTCATTCAACACATTATGCGCCAAGTCTGTTTTGTCTTGTTTATCGTTGGCTCACTAGAGATTTCATCGAAATCGGCTTGCGGCCGGCTTTCTGTTTAATTTATAACAACGTAATACATATATTTTGGAAATGCAACAAAATCTGGTAGAACAATGGCCAGAAAAATACGAGTAATTAAACAAGACGCGACATTTTGTGACACATGCGAAGGACAACCGTTTTTACGTTTACCGTGATTCAATAAAGTCCATTAAGCTTTTTAATAAGAAACGTATAAATACATTAATGGTACAATCCTGTAATAAATAAAAATTAAGTGAATTTTAAATAAAGGTTCAGTAATCCCTAAAAACAATGTACACTTTTTAGTCTGATATCATATCTTACACTGTCAACCACCGATGGCTGACGTGGCACTCAACGTGTTAATCCTTGTCGAAATATTTCCCTCAAAAGACAAAAGTCTAAAGTAGACACCCGAGAAAATCGTTTTACTTCAACGAACTGCGTTTGGGCATTTTGAATTCACGACTACCAGAAGATACGTCTTGTTAAAAAGTACTGTTTGTCACTGTCAGAAGGTAAAAACGTCTAAAGTAACAGTAAAGTAAAATAATACGTCGAGCTGCTTTACTTCTATGCCAATACGTTTGGAAACTTTGAGAGCACCAATTTCCAAATCATAGATCGTCTTGAAAAGCGCACCGTCGTCACTGTCAAACTCATAAGCGACATGTTAAAATGGATAATCCTTCCGACAAACGAAATGACGAAGATTTCCATGACATATAGGTGATGCTACTGGGCGACAGTGGGGTAGGAAAAACCTGCCTTCTGACGCGATTCCGCGATGGCCTCTTCCTCTCCGGAAACTATATAACAACCGTCGGCATTGACTTCAGGGTGAGAAACGCTTCTCTTCAGTTAAGGCGTCTCTCTTCTTTCAAGACTTCCCAAGACTTCCTTCATGAATCAATTCAGACGGCCCCGTTCCCTTCCAAAGCAAACTTGTGACATCTTGCCCTGCTCTTCTACATAAATGCATTGCTCACGAAATATTGTTGCGATCACAATTTTGTTTATATAATATTATAGTTACCGTATCCGGTAATACGTATAATTGTAGCTTTTATAGGTAGCATACATTTATTAAGCCGCAATCTTTTCCTTTCAGAACAAGGTGGTCACAGTCGACGAGACGAGGATCAAACTGCAAATTTGGGACACTGCCGGCCAGGAAAGGTTTCGAAGCGTAACGCATGCATATTACAGAGACGCGCATGGTACGATCTAAAGCATTTCTCAGATAATTTATCTCGGTAAATTGAGTTCAACACAAGACGGAAGTGGGAAGAAATGTTCGTCCGACGAACGAGTTCTGCCATTATAAACATATACACAATATGTCGGAAAAATAATGGAACTTTTTAGTTAAAAAAAAAAATTACCGTATTAGCCCGAATAATTCGCGCTAAATTCAGGGTTTAAGTAATGGAACGTAATATAAACAAGGGCATTATTTTTAGTGTTTTTTTTTCGGTGTTTTGTCACTTGGTGTCACTTTGGTGTTTTGTTTGAGGATCGTACTTGAAGCACGAAGTCTCATCACCAGTTACAACAGATTTCAGGAATGTGCGGTTCCGTCTAGCTGTTTTAATAAGGTCCTTACAATGTTCAATACGAGCAATTTCTTGTTCCTCCGTTAAGACGTGAGGAAAAAATCGGGCACAAACTTTCCGTTTGTTTAAATCCTTTGTCAACATTTTGTGAACCATGTCTTTGGGAGTATTTCATTTCTCCGCTATCCATCTCACAGTCGAATTTGCATCGTAGGCGATCATTTCACGCACTTTTTCTACAAAAGTATTATGTCCGTTCTAAAATCGTTTATACCACTCGAACACACGTTTACGGAATAAGCAATCGTCACCATAAACTTTTCTCATAATTTCAAATGTTTCTGTAAAACTTTTACGAGTTTGGAACAAAGTATAATGTTACCTCTTTGCTCCATCGTGTTTTTCTGACGAGATGACAAAAGGTACTCTGACTTTAAGCGCTATAACCTAACAATTCGTCGATCGATGACATACAGCAAATCACACAGCTTTCAACAAATCATACAGCTTTCAAATGATATATTGTTTTAACAGATGGCGTTAGTAATTTTCCGTAAATTTAAAAAGTTCCGTTATATTTCCGACATACTGTGTATGCATGTAGAGCATGGTGCCTTGTAAAACACGGTACGCTCACAAAAATTCGGGCGGTCGTATATTCTGCACATCGTATACCTGTGTTACTATACAAATATGCTATTTTTGAATTATCTAAACTTCGCCTTCCTAACAAAGTTCGCAAAAAAGTCCGATGCACCTTGCAACTTACCGTATCTCACCTTGCAATTCCCGATCTTCGAAACTAGCCTCACTTTGATTAGATCTCGTAACTCCTGAGGCAACGTACAGCTTCAGGGAAAGTTAACGTGCAACGTTTCAAATTTTCAAGACGCTCGCGGCTTCTGGCGTTCAACAAGAAATTACAATAGGGCTTAAGAAGTTCTCCCAATAGTTTTATCGTGCCCGCGAAAGTGAGCGAGATGAGACACTGTGTCTAACTTTCAACGTACAACGGGACATGTACAGAACAAGAAGGAATGCTGTCTAAAACTTTATATCGTCTCGTCCCGTTTCACGTTTTTCACACATGCTCCGCCTGAAGGTATTCAGTCTCTGTTTTTGTGGTGGGAAAAGAAACATCTCGAAGGTTTCTTTTTATTGAAGCTCGGGCGTTTTATTGTATTTTGGTTTACATGCGCAGTTTGTTATTATATATATATATATATATATATATATATATATATATATATATATATAACAAACTTGCTATCTTTGTAACACTATTGTTATCGTTCTATTGAAACATAAATGTCTATATACGTATGCTTAAGCAAGAATATTCCAATCAGACGCAACCGCGCATGATTTTTCATGAATTTGCAGATATAGTATACATATGTATAATTGCACGTATAATAAACATTATATATAATTTTATTATTATTATATATATTATTTTTATTGACGCTGGCGCGTTTTTTAATTTTGTTATTATATATATATTATTATATATATCATAACAATATATATATATATATATATATAACAAACTGCGCATGTAGACCAAAATTCAAAAAACGCGCGAGCGTCAATTAAAAAAGAATATACATAATACTAATAAAATTATATATAATGTATACTATATCTGCAAATTCATGAAAAGTCATCCACGGTTGCGTCTGATTGGAATATTCTTGGTTAAGCATACGTATACAGACATTCATGTTTCAATAGAATGATAACAACTATTTGAGAAGGATAACAAGTGTGAAATTATGTACATATCCTAATGAAAGCGTACAAATGAACGGTTCTACTCTCCTTCGCAATATTCAAGAATGGACCCACTTGTATATTTTATATGCAATTACACATATGTATATTATATCTGCAAAGTTATGAAAAGTCATTCACGGTTGCGTTTGATTGAAATGTTCTTGGTTAATCATACGTATACAGACATTCATGTTTCAATAGAATGATAACAACTATTTGAGAAGGATAGCAAGTGTGAAATTATGTACATATCTTAATGAAAGCGTACAAATGAACGGTTCTACTCTCCTTCGCAATATTCAAGGAGGGACCCACTTGTATATTATATATGCAATTATACATATGTATATTATATCTGCAAAGTTATGAAAAGTCATTTACGCTTGGGTTTGATTGAAATGTTCTTGGTTAAGCATATGTATACAGACATTCATGTCTCAATAGAATGATAACAATTATTTTAGAAGGATAGCAAGTGCGGAATTGTGTACATATCTTAATGAAAGCGTACGAACGAACGATTCTACTGCCCTTCGCAATATTCAAGGAGGGACCCACTTTAGGGACAAGCAGTCCTTGCCGGAAACCTTTGTGCAATGATGTCTTCATCGTTGTCGAAGCGTCTGAGCTCGAAAAGGGGAGACCTCATGAACAATGAGAAATCCCTTAGGCGGAACCTTTTGTATTCTTCCCTGTCCTCGTGGTAGAATCGAATTAGACGCGTGCTTCTTGATTTTAGTAGCACGTTGATATTCGCACTCGACGTATTGTCTGCGCAGAGTTTTTCATTAATTAATAATTCTTTGAAGGATTGCCTTTCCCTTCAAGCAGCGTCGGCTATAAAATTCTACAATTCGTTTTAAGTGAAGTTGTTCACATTCCGCTAAGTGATTCCGATTCCTTTGGATAACTGTAATATAATTATTATTATTACATGTCTGCGTATAATTGATAAAGAAATCCTATACTTGTTTCAGCTCTTTTACTCCTGTATGACGTCACGAACAAGACAAGCTATGATAACATTCGGGCCTGGTTGAGTGAGATCCGCGAACACGCAAACGAGGACGTAGTCATAATGTTACTAGGTGAGCCGTGATTATAAATAATTATCGCCGTCGTGTTACGTATCACGCGTCCTTGTGATACCGTACACGGCCGCCTGATTCATAATCGCCAATTACACAATTAGGTAAGGCACCTCCATCCATAGACACGACAGTTCTAGAATGCATAAACCGCGAGAAAAGTTTCTTACTATTTTCGTAACGTCGGATATACGATTCGAAAGATCTTACGCATAACTGAACAGAATGTCCTTGCGATGCGATCGATTTAGGACTTTCGGTGCATTTTAGATGTGCATATTCTCAGATATATTCTGCCTATAAACACACAGCCAAGATAAAATGCACCGTTTCCGTTGAAACGCTACGGTACGTTGAACTTATCATAGATAAGTTTCAGGCCATGTACGGTAGATGCGGATTCTATAACAGACTGAGGTCTCTGATGTGGGTCAGGCTGAAAGCACGTTTATCTTTTAAAAAGTATGTCTTCGACCTTAATTCTAAAGCACTTCGATCTACTTCGCAGGCAACAAGTCCGACTGTGGACCGGAACGAGTTGTTAAAAAGGAGGATGGCGAGCGATTGGCGCAGGAATACAAGGTTCCGTTCATGGAAACGTCCGCGAAGACTGGCCTTAACGTTGAATTGGCCTTTCTCGCGGTGGCCAGGTAAGGATTGCATGCGAATCAGTTCCTGCTTTAAAAAAAGCAACTTTACACCCGTTTCGGGACTTTGTCAGTATATTGACTCTCCGGCTAAATCCGACGATCGACGTTACGAAGGTTCAAGATAGCTATTTCCAGAAATTGGCGTTTCTGTTCACTCTACAAAGCAATTAGAGACAACATGAAGATTCTTCATTCTTCTTCTACATATTTTTAGTCGCATATCGCCGGTTATCGCAAAGTTTGCACTGTTTGTTTTCTACTTCGTGGGTTATCTTGGAACTTAATTGTAGTCTGTTGACAACGCCGATGATCTTCGACCGAATAGCACAGATTCGTAGCAGCAATAAACATTTGCGCTTCCTTACCTACTTTTGGCTCCCTCCCAAATTACCACGTCCCGACTTTCACTCCAGTGGCTTGTTTTCGCTGTACTCTTATCCTAAGCAGCATTACGTACACCAGGTATACCTAGCCGCGGCTTTCCTTACTATCCACCTAAATAATAGAAGCACTGCATAGTTTACAGCACCTTCGAAACCATTCCGTTCCAGCCTAATTTCGTTCGAAGCATTAAGTCTGCCCGAGCCAAATAGTCCTGATAGATGCCGCCACCTTCCAGCTGCCTACAATTTCAGCCATCGGGCAATGTCTATCAACCTAAATAACAGAAGCATAATAGTTTGCGGCACCTTCGAAATCATCCCGTTCCAGCCTAATTTCGTTCGAAGCATTAAGTCTTGCGGAGTCAAACAGGCCTGATAGATGCCGCCACCTTCTAGCTGCCTGTAATTTCAGACATTAGGGAATGCATATGCACCTAAATAACAGAAACATAATAGTTTACAGCACCATTGAAGCCATCCGGTTTGAGCCTAATTTCGTTCGAAGCATTAAGTCTGCCCGAGCCAAATAGTCCTGATAGATGCCGCCACCTTCCAGCTGCCTACAATTTCAGCCATCGGGCAATGTCTATCAACCTAAATAACAGAAGCATAATAGTTTACGGCACCTTCGAAATCATCCCGTTCCAGCCTAATTTCGTTCGAAGCATTAAGTCTTGCGGAGTCAAACAGGCCTGATAGATGCCGCCACCTTCTAGCTGCCTGTAATTTCAGACATTAGGGAATGCATATGCACCTAAATAACAGAAACATAATAGTTTACAGCACCATTGAAGCCATCCGGTTTCAGCCTAATTTCGTTCGAAGCAATAAGTCTTGCAGAGCCAAACAGGCCTGATAGATGCCGCCACCTTCCAGCTGCCTATAATTTCAGCCATCGGGCAATGCCTATCAACCTAAATAACAGAAGCATAATAGTTTACAGCAGCTCTGAAACCATCCCGTTTCAGCCTAATTTCGTTCGAACCATTAAGTCTTGCGCAGTCAAACAGGCCTGATAGATGCCGCCACCTTCTAGCTGCCTGTAATTTCAGGCATTGGGTAATGCCTATCCACCTAAATAACAGAAGCATTGAATACTTTATAGCACCTTCGAAGCTATCGCGTTCCAACCTAATTCCGTTCGGACCATTAAGTCTTGCGGAGCCAAACAGGCCTGATAGATGCCGCCACCTTCTAGCTGCCAATAATTTCAGGCATTGGGCAATGCATATCCACCAAATAACAAAAGCACTGAATAGTTTACAACACCTCTGAAACCAACTATTTCCACCCTAATTTCGTTGGAAGCATTAAGTCTTGCGGAGCCAAACAGGCCTGATAGATGCCGCCACCTTCCAGCTGCTTGTAATTTCAGGCAGCGGGCAATGTCTATCCACCTAAATAACAGAAGCATTGAATACTTTACAGTACCTTTCAAACCGTCCCGTTCCAACCTAAATTCGTTCGAAGCATTAAGTTTTGCGGAGCCAAACAGTCCTGATAGATGCCGCCACCTTCTAGCTGCCTGTAATTTCACGCATCGGGCAAGTCCTATCCACGTAAATAACAGAAGCATAATAGTTTACAGCACCTTTGAAACCATCCCGTCCCAGCCTAATTTCGAACCATTAAGTATTGCGTAGCGAAACTGTCCTAATGCCGCCACCGTCTAGTTGCCTGTAATCTTAGGCATCGGGCAATGCATATGCATCTAAATAACAGAAGCACTGAATAATTCACAACACCTCTGAAATCATCCCGTTCTAGCCTAATTTCTGAAACCCCTCAAACCATCCCGTTCTAGCCTAATTTCTGAAACCTCTGAAACCATCCCGTTCTAGCCTAATTTCGTTCGAGGCATTAAGTCTTGCGGAATGAAACAGGCCTACTAGATGCCGCTACCTTCTGGCTGCCTGTAATTTCAGGTATTGGAAAATGTCTATCCATCTAAATAAGAGAAACACTGAATAATTGACAGCACTTTCGAAATCATTCCGTTCCAACCTAATTTTGTTCGAACCATTAAGTCTACCGGAGCCAAACAGTCCTGATAGATGCCGTCACCTTCCAGTTGCCTATAATTTCGGGCATCGGGCAATGCCTAGCCACCTAAATAACAGAAGCATTGAATACTTTATAGCACCTTCGAAGCTATCGCGTTCCAACCTAATTCCGTTCGGACCATTAAGTCTTGCGGGGCCAAACAGTCCTGGTAGCTGCCTGTAATTTCAGGCATCAGGCAATGCCTATCAACCTAAATACCAGAAGCACTGAATAGTTTACAGCACCTCTGAAACCATCCCGTTCTAGCCTAATTTCGAAACCTCTGAAACCATCTCGTTCTAGCCTAATTTCTGAAACCTCTGAAACCATCCCGTTCTAGCCTAATTTCTGAAACTTCTGAAACCATCCCGTTCCAGCTTAATTTCGTTCGAGGCATTAACTCTTGCGGAACCAAACAGGCCTCATAGATGCCGCCACCTTCTAGCTGTCAGTAATTTCAGACATCGGGCAGTCCCTATTCACCTAAATACCAAAAGCACTGAATAGTTTACAGCACCTCTGAAACTAACTATTTCCAACCTAATTTCGTTCGAACTATTAAGTCTACCGGAGCCAAACAGTCCTGATAGATTCCGCCACCTCCTAGCTATCAGTAATTTAAGGCATCGGGCAATATCCACCTAAATAACAGAAACATAATAGTTTACGGCACCTTCGAAACGATCCCGTTCCAGCCTAATTTCGTTTGATGCATTAAATCTATCAGAGCCAAACAGGCCTGATAGATGCCGCCACCTTCCAGTTGCCTATAATTTCGGGCATCGGGCAATGCCTATCCACCTAAATAACAGAAGCATTGAATACTTTATAGCACCTTCGAAGCTATCGCGTTCCAACCTAATTTCGTTCGGACCATTAAGTCTTGCGGGGCCAAACAGTCCTGGTATCTGCCTGTAAATTCAGGCATCAGGCAATGTCTATCAACCTAAATAACGGAAGCACTGAATAGTTTACAGCACCTCTGAAACCATCCCGTTCTAGCCTAATTTCGGAAACCTCTGAAACCATCTCGTTCTAGCCTAATTTCTGAAACCTCTGAAACCATCCCGTTCTAGCCTAATTTCTGAAACTTCTGAAACCATCCCGTTGAAGCTTAATTTCGTTCGAGGCATTAACTCTTGCGGAACCAAACAGGCCTCATAGATGCCGCCACCTTCTAGCTGCCTGTAATTTCAGGCATCGGGCAGTGTCAGGATCAGTCCAGCATAATTGGATACCGAGACCCTCGGCAACGTATTCTCATTTTTCAGGGAACTGAAGGCGAGGAAAAGCGGGGACTCTGACGAGACGAAATTCAACGTGCAGGACTATGTCCGTCAGCAATCCCAGCGCAATTCCTGCTTCAACACGACTTGCCTGACGACCTGAACTGCGCAGCGACCTGCCGCGCAAGCCCATTCCTCGGAAATGAGGAACGGGATGGTCTACTTGAACCGGAACTAGTTGGCCACGACGAAAGAACGCGCGCGAGCGTCGTTCCGATTCAAATTCGACGGAACCAGGCTGATTATGCGTGCTCGATCGTTCCTGGTCGGTTTTCCCCGTTCGGTACAAAAACGATATGCATCCGCTGAAATCTCGACGATCGGTTCCATCGCGACAAATCATAAGCGTGTTCTCATGAGATGTTTCATAAATTGGGATTAAATTAGGCTGATCCGTTTAGGTCGGTCGGTGTGCGTAGCGGGTAGTTGATGTTAATTAGTCGAACACGTGACGTATTTGGGTTACACTAAATTTAAAATTTAACATTGGCGTGTACCGGTATCGGAAAAATTGGCAAGCGTTCACTGTAGTTAGATGCATTTTTCCTAACGACGCTTTTGCGCCCACTTTGTTACACGATCAACGTATCGAAGGCATTTAGTTAGGGTCATTTTCAAAGAAGCGTCGCTCTTTGACAGAGCTGGTATATAGTAGGTCAGAGACTAGGTCCCGTTGATGTGGACTAGTTTGCACACGACTGAACGAGAATTCTCACAAAGGCATTAAACTTCCAGGCACAATATTCGAGATCCAGGGTTTGCGGAAAACGCAATGTTTCCTTTGTAATTCTTTTCCGACGTCCTCTTGTGTTTCGGACCGGGTAGTGTTTAAATAGATGATATCTAACGTGCGTGACGGCGTGTCAACGAATACGCTGTAAACTGTATATTAATTGTGTATAGAAAGTCTTTCTCGTTGCATAGATTACGCTTGAAGGTAGTTTACGGCAAGCCTGATTCACTTGTCCTGTACCAACAGAGTAGATGTAGTCTTAGCATAAATAAACAGACGCTTACTGTTAGAAGTAGCTTTCGGAAAGAGTACGTTTAATAACTGCCAACCTACAAACGCACTAGCGGCAGTTCGGTGTAATGGTTCGAAAGGAATAAACGTAAAAAGCAGAAAAAATATGACCATTAAACAAGCTACCTACGGAGGGCGAAAATTGTCGACGAAAAATTAAAACGGTATCTTGTCGGCATACTTTCAATCCATAATAAGTGAACATAGGTTCCAATATAACAAATTGAAATTGAAACAAACTGAATTGAAGATGAACGGGAAACTAATTATATCGCTCAATATAATCTAACTAAAAAGAATGATGTTAAATAAAATGAACAAGTCCGATGATGCAGAAAAATTCCCCAACTTGTATATCTGCGTATATCCAAAAATCTATGAATATGTTTAGTCAATAGAACACTAAGGAGTCTGGACATGCGAAGTGTATAGGGAACCGTAGAGTTCGTCGTTATTAATGTTACCCTAAACGATGGACATTAAAAGATACCCCGTCAATTTGACACCGTTGGTAGAAAAGCGAGTCTTTTCATTTGGTCGAGTCACCTTGGACCCAAGATTCACACAGTGCGACTGATTTCTTCACGAAGGATCCGCGATATTTGGGTATTTTTTTATAAATATCTACTTGACGGCGCACGCCTCCAGGTCGGTATAATTTTCTATGCCGTTGATTTTGTAAAAGTTTATCTTCTCCGAGGCACAATACAGAGACCGACGAGAGCACTAGTCACAATAAACATGAGCTTCGAATAAAAAGAAACTGTACCAAACCGTACGAAAGCTGTTAGAGACGAAAGTCACATTGTACATGTTAACGAAACAAACAAACAAAAATGTTACCTGGTATGTATATGTGCGGTGTCGCACTGCCGGCGTGTACAGATGACAAAAAAATACATGTGTCAAATATATGTCGGAAGATGTGTATGAAATAAAAATCACTGGACCAAAGAAAGCATTTTCACAAGTTTTTACTTCTTCCTACCCCAAAACATTCATTTCCGTCCTTTTCCTCGCTGACGTTTCAAACTTCATCGCTACCTTACTAAAAAGCTGCATGTTCAAATCCGTCGCCACCGAAAAGCAAACGAGTGCATTCAAGACCTACCACCCAAGACCACTCACCAACTTCTCGTCTTTCACGGTCTGCCAATCGCCCGATATTGATCTAAACAGAACAATTCAGCATAGCTCGCTATCACACCGTATCACCCGTCAGGCCCCCAACCTATTTCATACGTAATTGTCAAGATCCTTCACACCTCCACTTACCCCAGACCTCAACAGCCTGGGGACCCCTACCTGTCCACGTCTTCACAGCCCACCCGACTCATTCCATCTTCCGCAATTCCCGAATCCAATCTCCAGAGCATCTTCCAACCTCGACGGTGGACGAGACGGATTATTGCATCATGTAGTTTCGTCACCAATCCGTACCCATTGGCCAGGTCCATTCTTCGGAGCTAGCCTCTGGTGAGCATCGGGTGGAGGGAACGTCGGAACTGGACCGCTCGATTTTAGTTTCAAATGTCGACTTACAAACAAAACGCTGCGTCCCTAACCTGGCCCTAAAGGATCGTGCTGTCGCGGCAGGTTGGAAGCGCGGTGCTCCTGCCTGGAGGGTCAGAAAAGTGGCGCGAAGACCTTCTTAGCGAATCGCGATGGACGAGGTCGTCGAGCTGGAGAACGTCGAGAACGTGTGCAGGTTGTGCCTGGTGAGCGACGAGCCGAAGTCCTCGATATTCGGCGCTGACTCTGAAGCCGAACTTCCGTTGGCGGCCAAAATACAGGCCTGCCTGTCGATACAGGTTTGTCAGCATGCACTTTATCGCGTCTCGTTAACAAGCGACTGGCGCGGGATGGGTTATGCCGAGGTGGACAATTCGGATTGTGATCAGGTTTGCTGGGGCGCGTTTGAGGTTATGTCCCGCGCGAAATTGATAGCAGGATGATTTGTGGAAATCTCTCGCGATAGGGTAGGCAGCGTTGTGGGGAGTGATTGTGAGACATTGGGTGGGTGTGGGTAATTTCTTGGCAGGAGATTTTGTGGGCTAGTCTCTTTTGACCTTTGTGTTCCGATCAGTACTCAGATAGGGTGTGGATCGCTGTAAGTTTGTCAGTGAAGAAATCTTTTGTTCAGACGTGTGCTGAGGTTGATTACTGATTGTTTAGGATACTTAGGATGTAGATTCGCTCATCGTTCTTTACGTATGTGTACCTATCTAAACATCAGGGCTGATGCGTGAGATCTTACGAGTTTATGTCAAAGTTACGAGAACACTGTTTTGGTATTACGAATTACCATCATAAACGCGCTTGTATGATAATAGTTCAGAATAGAGTCTACATACATGTTTTGCCTACGATCTTGTTTGCATATTTAATGCGTGTATATATTGTATTTGATATTTAGTGGCATATGAATATATACCCTGGTTATTCCAATTCTAATTATTCATTACAGATATCAGTTACCGACAGGCTTTCTACGTTAATATGTTCAAACTGTATAAAAAACGTAAATCAATGGCACAATTATCGAGAGTCCTGTCTGCGTTCCCAAGACAAATTGCATCAGTGGTTATCCAATCATTTACAGTCTACTCCTGCAGTAAGTAGATTTTATACAGTAACAGTTTCTACAATAGTATGGACAATAATAATATAGAGAAGATCACAAGCAACACATCATGGTTACCATTGCAACAGGTTGTTACGATCAAGGATGAACCAGTTGATTTGGATTTTTACGAAGATAACGTTGAAGTCTTATCAGAGTCTACGAGTAACTCTGAATCAGTAAGTAGTATACTAATAACAGTATTTATTAATTCGCTATTCAATGCAAATATTACAGATTTGTTATTAAATCTATTTTATCTGATTAGCATGTTGTAGATCCAGTGGTTCCTACAAATGAAGTCCCCACAGTAACAGACGAACCTATTGAGGAGATAAGGACTGAAAGTGTACAAGATGTCGAGAAAGATAAAGAAAATGAAGGTTCGTGCAATACAAGCAAAAGCTCGGAAAAAGATTCTGACACCGAGAAAATGTCTTGTACTATTAAGACCGAACCGGAGGATTACGATACGGATTGCACGATAGAGATAGAATCCGTAACAGGCCATGAATTTTTAATCAGTCCGATCGAAGGTGGAAGAGACGACACAGTGATGGAGGCTGATTCGACACAAAAATCTAGCTTGACGAATTCCGCCAGCAAGAAGAAAATCCGCCGTGGTCCTCATACCCATTTCCGTGGAACGCGTCTTTTCAAACAAAAGTGCAAGCATTGTCAGATAAACTTGCACTCGAAGTATTCCTACCAGAGGCATATGGAGAGATTTCATAGTGCATTAAGCGACGACATGCGGCAGGACGAGGAAGAAATGATCGAGGATCTAGAAGATGAGTTGGTGAGCATGGAAAAAGACTCTCCCCTAACTCAGGTGCAGCAAAGTATTATAAGTCAATTGAAGACGTTCAGCTGTTATTCGTGTCAAGAAAATTTCATCGATCGCCGAAGTACACTGTCCCATATACGACAACATATGCCCGATTTACGGCCCTACACGTGTGTCGCGTGTCTAACAGAGTTTCCTGATCGTTCCATGTATAAGTTACACTGTAGCGTATCCTTCGAGTGTGCCATGAAAATCGCGTTGGTTATACCTAAGCACGGCCAGGAGCAGTACTTCACTTGCAACATGTGTTTACGCCCATTACCGAACAGGAGGGAGCTGTTAAGCCACTTATCTAGACATTCTGATAAGCAGTACGAGGAATTGGTGTCGCCGACTAGATCGCCACCTAAGTTGAAACCAATGACACCACTGCCAGAGGTGCCGAAGACGGGTACCACTTCGAAAACCCCTCCAAAGATTCCTGTTATACCTCATCCGTATAAAAATGGAGATCCCGCGCATAATCACATTTGCGACCTCTGTGGTATGATCTACAGATACAGGCCGAACATGCTGAAGCATCGAGAGCTTTGTTCGAGACTTTTGCCCGCGGCAAGGACGTCTTACAAATGCGTACACTGTGGCATGACGTTCCTTGTGTTCAAGAAGTTCCACAGTCATATCACTGCTGATCACAAGAAGAAAGAATTCACCTGCTCACGCTGTAACAGCAAATTCCGGTCGCCCAGCGATTACTTAACACATCATGAAAGTCACCGAGTGATAAATGGTGAGACGGTGCAGGATGATCTGAATAATGATAAAATCCAGAGCCCGTTGAAAGAGTGGGACAGTTTCGAGGAAGAGGTAAACGCGAATAAGACAAGGATAAGCAGTCAAAAATATAGTTGCGCGCTTTGCGGCCAAGAATTCCCCAGTCGAGCAGAGTTGAGTGAACACAGAAACTTGCACTTGAAAGTGAAGATCTACTCGTGTGTAATTTGTCGCAGTATGTTTAGCAGTGCCGGAGCTCTAGAGATTCACATGAAGGATCACGGGATAGAGGATCCGAACGAACGTAATGCCAACAGTTCGTGCGTTGAGTACGGTCAACTTGAGGAAGACGCACAAGATACGCAGGACGGAAATTCTCTTAACAATTCCACAATGTCAGACCCCGGTGTAAAGCACAACGAATGCGATAGCTGCGGCAAAATATTCTCGAACTGCGCGAACCTAAGGCGACACATCAGGAACATTCACAAAGCGAGAAAAGAGCGGTTCGAATGTACCGACTGTTCGAGATCCTTCAAAACCAAGGAGTTACACGATCGTCACACGCGTCTTGAACACAAGGTCCCGAAGCCGATGTTGAAATGTCCAAAGTGTCCAAAATCGTTTGTCTTCCGGGCGAATCTGAACTTCCACTGTCAGAGTGCCCATAACGTTAATGCAGAGGCAAACCAAGAGTGCGATATCTGCGGCAAGGTCTTCCGCGAAGAATCATCCCTGAAAATACATAAAGGCTGGCACAATCGGGCGAACTCTAGACTGAACTCGAGATACTTCATGGATAACGAGCAATCGCCTGAAAAGAGGCACTCCATATCTGTGCAACCCGTTGTAAGTCCTACGACGCCGACGACGAGCACAGATAGACCAGCTAGAGCGAGAAAAAGTTTCCCTAATCCACCTCCAACGAAGCCACAAGGTGAGTTCAAGTGCCAGGTCTGCGACGATCGTTTCACCGAAGTAATTCAGTTAAGGGAACATCTCTGGGATGTACATTGTGCCCGGAACAAACCGGAGAAGAGCTTCTCCGGCGATGAACTGCAATGCGAACTCTGCACAAATGTTTTCCCCGATCAAGAAACCTTGAAGATTCATATGCAGTGGCACAAGGATCATCCTATCTTAAGCGACCTACGGAAATCAGTACAGTGCGACATATGCGGTAAACACTACAGTTCGAAGAAGGTCCTGTGGAAGCATAAGAAGCTGCATAAAGCCACCACCGTGGCCACCATGAAGTTCCAGTCGCTGTCGAAGAAGCACGTTGCGAATCAGTTCCTCTGCACGATTTGCCGCAAGGTATTTTGCAGCAATCAGTCTTTGCAGCGACACAAAATATCCTTCCACAGTGACCCGGCGCCTGTGCAGCCTGCGCCAAACGTGCAAAACGTGCAAAGCAACACTGCCGTACAAAACGGCAGTTCTCCGCGAACTTCGACGGAGGAGCCAAAAGTGAAGAAAGTGAAGATGGAGCAAGAAGACGACCCGGCCAACGCAAAGTTACCGATCGTCGTCAATACAGTAAACGCGGGTAGAAAACCGGTCATGTGCCATGTGTGCACGAAACTTTTCCCGAACATGAGCATTCTCTACAAGCATAAGCAGATGGTGCACAAAACACGGGTCGGCAAGCTAGCGAGTAAAGTACCGATGAACGAGTGCGTTCCGTTCCTAGGAACCGACGGCAAAGTGTCGTGTAACATTTGCTTCAAGCAATTCGCTGGCATTTCGAACCTTCGTCAGCACTTCACCATCAAGCACAAGAGCAACCCGAAGTACTCGTGTCATATCGACGGCTGCAACATGGTGTTCAGTACGCCTGTTACTCTCAAGAATCACGAGGCACTGCACACGAGCATGATCTTCTGCTGTAACCTGTGCGATCGTCACGTTTTCAGCAAACCAGCAATGACCAACCACATGCTAACGGTACACAATACCATTTACGAGGCGGAGAATAATAAGTCTTTTCACAGAGAGGCGGATTTGCGCACGTACGAAGTTCAAGACGCGGTGAACGCTACTTGTCCGAAGTGCAAGATTAAGTATCCGAACAACAGGGCAATGAAGATTCATTACTTCAAATTTCACGAGACTGTGGACTAAGACTTAGCGAGTGCGCACTATGGAAACAGAGATGGAACAAAGATGGCGTACACTCGTGACGGGTGATCACCCACACTCTGACACTCTTGAGAAATTTCGTCAGCCGATGTAGACAATCGGAACTGGACGATGATCTTTTCGCAGAAAGCTACTTTTCTATTGAGCTACTACGAATTCCTTTCTGGAATTTCCACTTTCCTCGCGCACCAACGGACCGCTCCTATAACAGGTGCAGCTCTTTGTCTATTAAAAGGCGCTGTCCTTTGATGCAAAGAATGATACATATATTTACGCACTACAAACACACCTTTCCTTCGACGAAGAGAGCAGTGACATTCTCGAAATAGTGACAACTGTTCGAAATAATACGATACCTACAGGCATGTTGTTGAATTCAGCTATGCATTTGAATAAGATCTACCGATATGGCGACTTTTGAACTACACGTATTTCTAACGAGCGTTTGGATTGTACATAGTATATGTGACGGATGTGAGCGGGAGTATGATTGAGACAAAAAGGATGAGTATAAGAGCGAGAATGAAATTGCGTCTCCCTGCTTCAATGTCCTTTATTTCTTCCTTTTGCCATCAGAGATGAGTTATGTGCGGTGTTTCGACAGTGCTTTCAGGATTCCTCTTACCACAATCGTCAGACCGCGTTCCGTTGGCTTCGTGGATCATCGTAACAGATTGTATATTTACCAATTTCTGATGGGCAAAACACAAAAAAATAAAATAAAGACAGAAACCTTATAACCGTTGGAGTTCAACTTCAAAAGATCGGGATGCACGGTGCACAATAGTGACAATAAGAAACGGACTGAAAGCATGAGAGAAAATGTTGCACATTGATATTGTTTATGTTCGACGGCGATTGTACGCTGCGAAGTCCATTTACTTTTCATTTATCACGTATTCGTAGGCACTTGGGAAGGCGAGCTCTAGCTATGATGTTTCTAGGTTTTAATATTAAAATGCGTACGTGTGTATGCAATGTATAAGTTGTAGTATTTTGCATATAGCCAGTAATAAAGGAAAGACTATCGAATCCCGTTGTAGTCAATTTGATGATTCGCTGATGAATGTCTATGAAAAAATGTCTAAAACCTGAACTGAAAATGAAGACACTTTAAAGTTTTATAGCGCCACATGCAAGAACATACTTTGCACGTTTTATTTACTTTTTCGCGTAGATAGGATTAATTCCGTAGCGTTTTCTGTTATTTTAAATCAGTTTCACGTGGAATGTGTCTCTTATAATGATAATCGGAAGGGATCGAGGTAGGTAAAAATACACAGACAGCCGGACGATATATTGGTACTCCTTTTTTTTTATGAATGCACAAAACATTTTAATATAAACTTAAAAATTCGTACAACAATATGAAAAATTATAGACTATTATACACATGTATATAGATATATGTCGTACTTTTTATTTTTCATTTCCAAGGTTTATCAATATATATATATATATGTATATATATATTTATTTATTTTTTCATATATATATATTCATTCCTTTACTATATATATTTTTTTTTGTTGTTAACGGGATGGAAAACTTCCGTTTCTCACTAAGTATATGTATATAATATATTAATGTAGAAATATAAAGTGAACCGTTGCACGGCTCCGCGCTACATCTATCATTATCATCAATCAAAGATGGTATTTTTGCATCCGTTTTAATCTTTCAACGGTCACTAGCTTTTTAAAGGATAGTCGCAACAACGTAATCGGTTGTACTAAAAAACAGCGATACGGACACAACGATAATAAGACTGACTTAAACAACGCAGCGATGCTATTACGTGCTGGGGGGTGTATATTGTTTCATCGTTTCTCGCTCTGTTGCACGGGGGTTGAAAAGGGGGCTTGGAATTTGGGGCGGCCATACGCAAGTAAAAGAACGTGGCGTCACAAGTGCAGATTCGCGAGGTGTTCCCACTCTTGGAGAACAGTGCATCTATGACACCACGGCGAAAGTGCTCCGTGTACGCAAAACGTATCAATGTTAATGTAATATGCCTCGTATATTTCGAAGCGTGTGTATTCCGTCTCCTCGCTTCGCTCTCAATTTTCGCCGAAGCCCTCTCCGAGATCTTTTCCGGTCACATTCTTCCCGTTCCTTGTTGCCTATTACGCGCAGACATGAATTGGTTTTCGTTTGGGGAGAGGGGCATGCGTGCGATGTATTTTGCTCACTTTGCTTGTGTATCTTTAAATACGCGTTTGGAACGCAGACGTAACGATAAATGGCACTCTTAAATGTTATAGGTACTTAACACACCGATGGGACATAGATTAGGCCAAATCTCGCTCGAACATCGAGTCTTACGTTTTCAGCGAACCTCGATCCTTCCCTTTTCTGCTGTCCTCTTTTCGTTATTACTCTCGGTCGACGCGCGACTTTGATATGCGGACGTTTCAGCCTGCGTCCTGACGTCCGATTACGCACGTTCCTTTTTATGCGCTACGTCGTTACGTACGTAAGTACATATGTGCCTTTCGATATTCCGCCATTGTCTGTCTTGCGCAGTTTTACTTTCTCTCTTCACTTCAGAGTAGATGCTGCGATTGGATTTTTGAACGATTGACTGGGAATCATCAAGGAGTGTCTGAATAACTATCTCAAAGGACGTTTAACACGTTGACTGCCGTGCGTATTTTGCCGTATTAGAACGGCGATGCTATGAAATACTACAGAGTTTGACTGAATTATGCAAAATGTAAATAATGTGCAAGTATTGGACACCAAAGAATCGCATCACTATTCTAACAATAACTGCATTTATAAAATAATTATTACTACCCATTGTGAATATTTTGGATCTTCAGTAAAATCTCTTGCGCCGGTCACCGGTGACCCCCACGGCAGCCAACGTGTTAACACGTTGACTGCCTCGGCAAAAGATTTTACTAACAATGTAAAATATCGCGATGAAGCCTATTTGCAATCTTGTGAAAGCAATTGGTATTGGAACGTGCGTATTTTGCCGTATTACAACGGCGATGCTATGAAATACTACAGAGTTTGACTGAATTATGCAAAATGTAAATAATGTGCAAGTATTGGACACCAAAGAATGGCATCACTATTCTAACAATAACTGCATTTATAAAATAATTATTACTACCCATTGCGAATATTTTGGATCTTCAGTAAAATCTCTTGCGCCGGTCATTGGTGACCCCCACGGCAGCCAACGTGTTAACACGTTGACTGCCTCGGCAAAAGATTTTACTAACAATGTAAAATATCGCGATGAAGCCTACTTGCAATCTTGTGAAAGCAATTGGTATTGGAACGATGCTTCAATATTTTGGCTTTTAACAACTCTGCATTAACTTCATTTTGCACGATTTAATCATACTCTGCAGTATCTCATCGCATCGCAGTTCTAACATAGCAAAATACGCGATGACCAGCGCAAAAGATTGTACTAAGAATGCAAGAAATTCGTAATGAAGCTTATTTGCAATCTTGTGAAAGCAATTGGTATTGGAACGATGCTTCAATATTTTGGCTTTTAACAACTCTGCATTAACTTCATTTTGCACGATTTACTTATACTCTGCAGTATTTCATCGCATCGTAATTCTAAGAGCAAAATTTGCTTGGTAGTCAACGTGTTAAGCAAATGATCAGCACGAAACATATCAGTGAACGCACGAATTTCTGACAACTATCGTAAGTTCGAAACACGAGTGTGTCACGGTTATCTTCTTGAAAAACGTTTACATTTTCTAAACGCTTTTGTTAGCTACGAAGTATGCGATGATTAACTGTCCCATCTTAGGAGCTTAACGTTAAATGCTCCACCAACAAGCAAACAGTACCGATCTATCGTTTCTCAATTATTCAGCGGGTGACTCAAATCGTTAGAGGTCTATCGATCAAACGTTTAAATTTGGCCTCGATACAATTGGCTTTCTAATCGCAGTCCGCGTTCGCCTCTAACCGACATTCTCGTTATGTCATTAATTTCTGGCTCACTTCCGGATTATCATGTGTCGCGTGGAACTCGTGTTTGAGCTTTGATCGCGAACGAATGTGCAAAGTAAGGAATTCAGTGCCGATGGAAGAAAAGATTACGGCTTGGTATGTGCAACGCAACGATTCACGGGAGCGAGGGAGGGTCGCCACTTGATTTTACGGATCTAGGATCGTTGAAATACCGATAATCCGGCGTAGCGGTCAGATTAGGTGAAAAAGTTAAACATTTATTTTCTCCCGAAATTACATCATGTTCCTTCAACACGTTGACTGCCACGGCGAAATTACATGTTTCGCTCAGAATGCCACGAAAATGTTTTTACTATTCCGTGCATGTAATAGCAAAATAATATTTAATTTCGTTATTTATAAAAATACGGCATTGCAATACGGAATTGCAAAAGTAGGAAGGGCCAATGTATTTGGTATGCAAATTTTGCAAACGGTATTACCAATGAAATGTTGCAAGCTTCGAAACACAAAGTGCAGAAATTGGACCAAAAAAGTCACTCAATACTGCCACGCCGAAATCACATGTTTCGCAAGCTTCGAAACACAAAGTGCAAAAATTGGACCAAAAAAGTCACTAAATACTGCCACGCCGAAATCACATGTTTCGGTTAGAATGCCACGAAAATATGTTTACTATTTCGTGCATGTAATGACAAAATAATTAATTTCGTTATTTATAAGAATACGGAATGAATTACAAAAGAAGGAAAGGCCAACGTACTCCGTACACAAATTTTGCAAACGGTATTACCAATAAAATGTTGCAAGCTTCGGAACACAAAGTGCAAAAAATCGGATGAAAAAGGTCACTAAATACTGCCACGCCGAAATCACATGTTTCGCTCCGAATGCCACGAAAATATTTTTACTATTCCGTGCATGTAACGAAAAAATAATTAATTTCGTTATTTGTAAGAATACGGCATTGCAGTATGGAATTGCAAAAGAAGTAAGGGCCAACGTACTTGGTACGCAAGTTTTGCAAACGGTATTACCGATAAAATGTTGCAAACTTTGGAACACAAAGTGGAAAAATCGGAAAAAAGTGACTAAATACTGCCGAGGTTGCTTTGACAGGCCATACTTATGTTTGAAATGCTTCAATACAATGTACCGGTAGATAAAAGATTCAATAAAAAGTAATTTCTGATTTAATAAAAACTTTCAATTTTTCAATACTGCAGATTTGATTTCAAAGCATTTTCTAATTTGCGAATTTTCATTCAATTTTTACAATTGCTGCAGGAAAAACAAATTGGGGTCACATATTGCGGTAATCGGCGCAAAAGATTTTACTAAAAATGTAAAAAATTCGTAATGCAGCCTATTTGCAATCTTGTAAAAGCGATTAATATTGGAACGGTGCTTCAATACTTTGGCTTCTAATAATTCTGCATTACCTCAATTTTCGAGGATATAATCATACTCTGCAGTATTTCATCGCATCGCTGTTCTAACATAGCAAAATACGCTTGGCAGTCAACATGTTAAAGACAGAACATATTTCTCGATTAAACTCAATCACTAGCACATTCCTTTCAACGTCTCTCATAAATTTGTACGTCTCGCAAAATTTTGTTTCATCCCGTAGGAGTTTTAAACTTCAAACCTGTCAAAACTGCGATAGTTTTGATGACGTCAAAAACACGTGAAAACAGTATTCTGATCATTTTGGCTGAAGATCACGTCTGCCAGTGCTAGTAAGCGGATCATTGATTAACGTTAAATCTTCGCATCTCATGTTCTAATATGGAACGTCAATCTGTAATTAGAATCCTTGATCCGACCAAGGGTAGTTCGTCCCTCTATGTATAATGCGAAATCATAAGCGGATTCACGGAATTAGTTGTGGAGGCGGAATATTGCGGGAGATTGTGGGATATTGCGGGGGATCGACTTGACCGATCTATTCCTTAACCGTAACCTATAATGTAAGTGTAATTTAAACCTTTGGATCATGTACGTGGTGTAGCGCTGTTCGAGTCTCCTCGATTAATTAGGCGTCCCTGGGTGGAGAGCGTCGTGTTGCCATTGATTAATTAATTGATCGATCGATCTGACTGGCCTTCAGATATGGTAGAACCTCTACGTGCGTCTCGTGAAAATGGTTTTACATTACGAACGAAAGTAAAGATGCTTTAAGACAGCAAACAAACTATTTTCGACGATTCGGAAAGTTTGCGCGTGACGAAAAATTTGTGGCAATCGCAAGAAGCGAGATGATTCAACGCAAACAATTAACAATAATTGCAAATAAAGCAGTTTTGTGTCTTGCCGTGCAGTCATTGTGCTTGAAGCGAATTTTTCTCTTTATGGTGTTAACCATTTAACGGCATCACGTCGCGTGCAGCTTAACCCCCGAACGCCATAACGAGTTTCACAATTAATCAAAGTATACTATTACACTAACAACACTGTCTGACTATCGAACGTTATTACACGTCACACTCATTAATCGTAAAGAGAGATCGTAATTGTTTTTTTAAGACATAGCTGTTTTTTAGGTAGGGTAGACGTACATCAACATCGAATCAACAGGAGTATCATTAAAGGTATGCTTAGATGTTAAGAATAGGTCTTTTTATTTTTTTCAATTTTTCATTACCGTCGCTCTGCTCGTCGGTTTTTAAATCGTCGGTAGTTGTTGACGGAGCGATTTTGAGAGAACGGGCGCGTCCGTAGAATTTTATGGAAAGTCAGCCCCGATCTCGCTCTCATTCTGTTGATCTTCGATTATCTCTCGTTTTCGTCCGTGTCAAGATCTCAAGAAGCAGACGCTTGATAGAATGTCGATTGCCTCGAGTTTTAACATCTTAACTCAGAAATGTGTATTTATTAGCAAGAAGCGCTTGGACTAAAAGCTTTCAAGGGCGGTTCGTTCAAGGGACGTGTATCAAGTCCTAGAGAAGAGTAATTTTGCTTCCGACGGGACAGTTTTTCAGTCTCGAGGCTAATTCCAAAAAGTCCCTCGCAATTTGCCGAGAATCGAGGGCGGGGGTTCGTCCCATGCTTCTTGCGTAGATTCTGTTCAAATTTAATTATATGGACATTGTAAATTCGTTATGAATTATGACAGCGAGTTTCTATGTTACATCGATTCTACGTTTATAAATTCTGCAACATATAGAGTTTAGTTATAAAGATTTCATAAGAAGATAGAGAGGTTATATTTACGATGTCCATACGGAGTATTCATTTTGTCTGGATGGAACATAGACGACGTATTTATAGAATTCGAGTCTCCTCGATCCGCTCTTCGGTCGTTGCGAGCAGAATTTCGAGAGGAAGCTGCTCGTGCCCATATTGTCTATTATTCGAAACTCGACGATGACGTTTTATTGATCTCACATGCTTGCAAACTTCTTTTCCCACCAAACGAACGTAACGCCAAAACTGTTCAACGTGGATCGTTTCTCTGCCAATTTTGGGTATCGGTGAACGTAAACTGTAGTAATTCTATGGTCTATAGTCTGTTCGGATCGTGCATTAGAGCCTCTAGAATATCCCTACAATGCGGACTCTACGCTCTCGCATTGCAAAGTGAGTACATATTGGTGTGTACACATTCGCCTACCCGTCTGCTTATTAACTGCACCAAATTGGCATTTGGGCTTTCGCGATACACGTACACGCGATTTATGCAAATGCGTTTGGTCAGCATATGACACCTGGCTATAATCAGGACACTCTCTAATTGGTCACACCTTGCACGAGAGGCATAATATTAGTTTGCAGCATAATACTACAGCCCCAGCGATAAATTTCAACCGTAGCTCATCCTTCAATGATTACGCGTCGCATGATTCGCGATTTGTCACGCATCAACGGTACGCCATCGTCGTTCCTTTGCGATAATCCATTCGTTTGCCTTGACGATCCACAAAAACAATCCACACAAGTCGTCGATGCACTTTCGACGATCTTTTTTCGCTCAGCTTTTACGCTTCTTATCTTTAAGACGAAATCCCACCATGACGTGTCAATGAAAGTTCGTTGAACACATATTTTCCTATTTTTCTTAACTCTCTGCTTTGATCGCCGGGCCGAAGTGCCCGCGACGTCGTAAAATTTTAATATAACAATTGTTTACCGAGCGCATAAAAAATACGCTCTCGCCATGGAGGGACACTTATTTCACAGAGAAACTACTCGCGCTCGACATTTTACTTCCAAGTATAACGGAAGTAGGTAAAGGGGGAGGTCAGGGATCACACGAAAGCCGCAAAAAGTTTGCCGTAGAAAATTACCGCTAAAACGTTTCCATCGTCTCGGTAACACTTTACGTGTTGCACTGAGAACGGCAATAGTAACATAGACATGCACGCTCGTACGTTTCATTCTGCTCGTTCCTGTAGTAATTCCTTCATCGGTACGTATATATACGATTATTACGGAAAGCGTTCGTGTACTGATTAATTTCGAACGATACGTCGTGAAATTCTATAATAGTTCGTTAACCATTGGTTTTTATAAACAAGGAGTTTGTATATCTTCTGTGGGTGTTTTTAATAGACGCAGTGAAAAAGAATGGGTTGTAAGTAAAGGATAATTTTTCCCATTGTGGTTTGCACATTTTTTTCGCTCAGTATATGGATGATAATTTTCAATACTATAAAGTTTGAAACTTTACTGATGTTAGGATTATGCTATTAGACGTAATGTTTCCAAGCGTATAACAGTGTCAATTATAATTAGGAAGAATTAATATGATCTGTTTACATCGAAAGTTCTTTAGTAAATACTTGAAAATAAGAGATGTGCAAATACGAGTTTCTCTTATATTCCTTTCGAAATTCTGCATTGTCTTATAAGCTTCGCTTATTATTTGAACAACTTATTTTGTCTTTGCACTGTATCTACGACAGGGATTTTCGAAAATATGTGAACACCTGTTGAAAAATATCACGAAGCGTTAGAAATTTTGTAATTTCTTATAAACTTCGCATATTATTCGAACAACCAATTTTTCTTTGCGCTGTATCTACCGCAGGGATTTTCGGAAATATGTGGACACCTGCTGAAAAATATCACGAAGCGTTTGAAATTTTGCAATTTCTTATAAACTTCGCATATTATTCGAACAACCAATTTTTCTTTGCACTGTATCCATAGAGATTTTCAAAAATATGTGGAAACCTGCTGAAAAATATCACGAAGCGTTCGAAATTTTGCAATTTCTTATAAACTTCGCATATTATTCGAACAACCAATTTTTCTTTGCGCTGTGTCTACTATAGAGATTTTCGAAAATATGTGGAAACCTGCTAGAAAATGTCACGAAGCATTTGAAATTTTGCAGTTTCTTATAAATTTCGCATATTATTCGAACAACCAATTTTGTCTTTGCATTGTATCTACTACAGACATGTGGAAACCTGCTGAAAAATATTTCGCAATTTCTTATAAATGTGTCCAGCACAATTTTTCTTTGCACTGTATTTATTGAAAAATATGAAAACCTGCTGAAAAGCGAAGCGTTCGAAATTTTGCAATTTCTTATAAACTTCGCATATTATTCGAACAACCAATTTTTCTTTTCACTGTATCCATAGAGATTTTCAAAAATATGTGGAAACCTGCTGAAAAATATCACGAAGCGTTCGAAATTTTATCAGTCTACACGCACTTTCGATAATAACAGTACATGACTCGCGCGGTACAATTTGCGTCAATACGAAAATTTCGTTAAAAAGAAGTATGTGAAACGGGTGCCACTGTAGGCCCAGACATTTTTTCCGCGCCATGTCATTTCCGTCCCTCTTTTCCATACTTTACGCAATTATTTCTCTCGTCTCGCGTTCGGAGAGTTGTCAACGTGTGATCGTGTGTGTGTGTTTGTGTGTGTATGGGTCATTACAAGACATTCCTGTAAAAAGTCCACCTTGCCGGCCTAATCCGCTGCTTGAGAAACTAGCACGGGATGATCACTTCAGCAAGTTGTCCTTCGAGAATTGTGCACAGAATATTACCGGTACTTCCTGTGTGTCGGACAACGCCGCAAAGCGTATTTCCCTTTCGCGTTTCTCTCGCAATCTCCCGAATTTACGGCGCGGGAAAGTTTCTATCGCGGGCGTACCTTGTAAACTTAGCGCGTCGGCCTGGAATGAGCGAGCGATAATGCAAGTTCGCGTTCGGGAAGTTAACCCTTTGCGGACGAGAGGCGACTCTCAGTCGCCACGGCGTTTCGCGCTTTTTACGCGTTTCGTTATCTCCACCCGATAGGATTGGACCTATAGCACTATTATTTCTTAGACAGGTTGCTTAGCTGTTTGAGCTCTTTTATATTATATGTGAACTGACACGTCATAACAGAAATTAGATAATGAAAGATTCTTCAAAGAGTGTAGCTCTGTGTTACACACCACACTTGCCCTTTTCAACGAATTGTTCCGCCCGGTGTCCTGTCCCATCCCCACAACAGTGACTTCATACCTGCACTCTCGAGATTCTCCAAAAATAGCTTTCAATACATTCATAATGCTTCCCCGATTCCGTTCCCTAATCCTCCATGACCACTTTTGAGCACATTCCTAACTTCATTATTACTTCAGCGTTGCGCTTAGTCTTAAATCTTCAGTCAAATACCAATAGCCGATTTCTGTTTTATTAAGATACTGCAACCACATGTCGCCCCACTCAACAGAGAAAAAAATGGAAACACTGTATTTTCCGCAATGAGTGGGGTAAACTTTCGTCCAATCATCAGTTAACAACAAAACCAGAGAAAACCACCCCGATTGGCGAATCCCTCTCCTTTCAATTTGTAAACAAATCAGTGGGATAGAAAGTGAACAAAGCGATAGTGGATAGAAATTCCAGATCGTAATTCTTGTAAAGATATAGTTTTAAAGATGCAAATATAGATAAACAATCGAAATATGACGTTTTTATAAGACAATTTATATGTAAGATCGTTTTATTGTATCGTGTAAGTCACTCAACACATTCGCAAAAATCACCTCGTCTTGCTACCTCGCCCGGCCGAAAAAGTCGTCGTCCGCGAAGGGTTAATTTCGCGATCCGCCCAAAAAGAAAACGCAGCCTCGCTTTTATTGTGATCTCCGAAACGAAAGTCTCGTAGCGCTTACGTTGAATTAGCGTGGAAAATGAGTCGGGCTTGACCTCGGTAACCGGTACCGATTGATAAACCCGCCCATGTTTGCATAAGTTCAGATCCCGTGTATCGTAAATTGCCGACTCAGTGTCTGCGCACGCGAATTACCGGTAGTAAGAGAAAACTGTCTCACCGCTCGGCGGTAGGCGATCGATTTTCGAAATCGCTAATCCGTACGCGAACGATCGATCGGGCCGACGTAATTTGATCGCCGTTCGGTGTATCATCTTACGCGATCGTATGTAATTCGCCGTGCAACTTGCCGGCCACTCTTCTTCCATCTTTCCGCTCTTTCGCTCGCTCCCGCCAGTTCGATTCGATGCTTCGATTTCGCGGCGTTTACGAGGCAGGCTGTTCAGAGATCGGAGGAAAATTGCCGTGCAACGAGCGCCGCGATCCTAGATTTTCGAGAATTATTCCTTCAAGTGCAAGTCTGTTACTCGCGGAGTCGGTATCTGGCTTGAATGGCTAGACGGGTATACGTGGGCAGTCCGATAAGTATTTAGCCCACAAAAGAAAAACGAAAATTTTGGAAAATCGACGATTTATTTTTCAACATAGTCTTCTTTTAACTCGATACACTTGATCCAGCGGTGCTCCAACTTCTTCAACCCGTCTGAAAAATACGTTTTCTGGAGATCTGCAAAGTAGGCTTCCGTGGCGGCGATAACCTCCTCATTCGACTCAAATTTCTGCCCAACGAGTAACTTTTTCAAGTTTGGGAACAAAAAGAAGTCACACGGGGCCAAATCTGGAGAATACGGTGGATGGGGCAGCTGTTCGTAGCCTAATTCAACGAATTTGGCTGTAGCTTGGGCAGAGGTGTGAGCCGTTGCGTTATCGTGGTGAAAGAGCACTTTTTTCTTCACCAAATGGGGCCGTTTTTTCCTTAATTCGGCGTCGAATCGGCTCAATAATTCGGCATAGTGCAGCCCTGTGACTGTTTTGCCCTTCTCCAGGTAGTCTATGTAGATCACACCTTGTGAATCCCAAAAAACGGTGGCCATCACCTTTCCGGCCGATAGGTGATCGTGGTGAAAGAGTACTTTTTTCTTCGCCAAATGGGGCTATTTTTTCCTTAATTCGGCGTCAAATCGACTCAATAATTCGGCATAGTACAGCCCTGTGACTGTTTTGCCCTTCTCCAGGTAATCTATATAGATCACACCTTGTGAATCCCAAAAAACGGTGGCCATCACCTTTCCGGCCGATAGGTGATCGTGGTGAAAGAGTACTTTTTTCTTCGCCAAATGGGGCTATTTTTTCCTTAATTCGGCGTCAAATCGACTCAATAATTCGGCATAGTACAGCCCTGTGACTGTTTTGCCCTTCTCCAGGTAGCCTATGTAGATCACACCTTGTAAATCCCAGAAAACGGTGGCCATCACCTTTCCGGCCGATAGGACAGTCTTCGCCTTCTTCGGAGCACATTCGCCGGGCACAGTCCACTGTTTCGACTGTTCCTTGGTCTCTGGTGTGTACCAGTGGATCCACGTTTCGTCGACAGTCACAAAATGACGTAGAAACTCTTTCGGATTGCACTTAACACATTGTTGACCGGCAATTTTCGGCAAAAGCTGTCTCAAGTCACCGGCTATTATTTCGTAATTGAACATGGAAGTGAAATGATGTAAATAACCTTCAATAAAGTTTGTTCGTGCATAATGAATCCAAATTGAACTTTGGACATACATTTTATGTAACTTTTATTATTTTTTCATATGATTAACTGTGCAGCAGTCATTTACGCGTAGATGTAAACAAGAGGTTTTGCATATATATCTTGTTTCGTTGCGCTTTCCTTTTAAAGATCTAGATTATGCCCTTGTCATTTCATTTTCAATAATCATTTTCCAAATGACTACAACTTATTTAAAAATCACGCGAGCAACTATAAAGCATTCACGTATAATTGATTAAAAAATGCTTCGCCATCACGTTCCGTCGTTCTTGACACTTTCTAATACTAGAATTGTAATAAAAGCCTCAGTACCAAGAAAAGTACACTTTCTTATAATAAAGCAGACGTGATTGAACACAATGAACAAAATTTTGCTATATTCTATATTGCCCTGCGTTTAAAAAATTAAAATAGCCGACGCAAGTGCAAAACGAGTTAACTCGTGACCGGTCAGTAACGTTTGGCCATGAAAACACGAGTTAACTCGTGACCGGTCAACAATGTGTTAAACAGTGTCAAACACTGCCCTGAAGTGGTCTCACGGATGCGCTTGTTATCCGGAGTGAGCAAACGCGGCACCCATCGAGTAGAAAGCTTTCTCATGCCCAATATTTCATGCAGGATATGCCCAGATTTCATTGCTGGATCAAGTGTATCGAGTTAAAAGGAGACTGTGTTGAAAAATAAATCGTCAATTTTCCAAAATTTTCGTTTTTCTTTTGTAGGCTAAGTACTTATCGGACTGCCCACGTAGGTTAGGTGGGCACATATGCCTGTAATATACGAGAGACATAACACACGCCCGTGAACAACGAGCCGCATAGGCGAACGTCAGGCGATTACACGCGAACCGATGCATGCGAGGTGGGAAATGACCAATCGCGTCGTAAACATCACTTCGCGATCTCCAGATCTGCCGTCGAACTCTCCGTTCGTTTCGGCGGTCCGTAACCGACGCATTAGTATACTGTGAAAAGGATATAATGTGTACATATGTATAAATACACGTATACAGATATACACGTACGTACGCCTAACTTAGCCTGCTCGTTATACCCTAACTACGTATCTAAAAAGTACACGCCCTATTAGGTTACAATAAGTATGCGCCCGTTAACCGTTACTTTAGAATATAAAATCGAATACACACGTTTACATCATGTGTGGTACAAGGGTTGTCCATTATTATTTTTTTCCTCATTCTCGTTATTACTACGCTTACGGAGCGACGTAAAATATAGACTTTTATAATCCGCATTTATTATACGCGCGTTAAATATACATATACGTATCGTAGTGTGTATCGTGTTAGTCGTTCATTCGCCGGTCTCCTCTTTCATTCTCCTCCCATTACAGCCTCGCACACTCTTATGTTTTTCACGGCTCTCTTCCCTAACGAGTCCGACGAGACGATTGTTCCCCATTCGCTCTTTTCAATCTTCCGTCTCCCTTTCTTCTTGAAGTAAAAAATATAACTCGTTTGACTCGCCATCGTTTCTTACCTCGTCTACGGATCTTCCCGGCTCGCCTCTCCATTTTTTTCCTCCCTTGCAATCGACAGAGCCACGATGCGAGCGAGTTACTTCGCGCAATTATCGCACGTCGAGGCTGATCGGCTGAAAAGAATTGATGCCTTGGCCGCTAGTTATCAATAATCATCTCGTACAGTCTCCCTCCGTCTCTCTTCTTCGTCATTCTTTATTTCTTACGTAATTCTACCAACTCTCGAGTGAGCATGACGAGGACAATACTTAGGGAATACTGGTTCTTTTTTCCTATTTTTTTGTTAATTTTTTTCGCTTAGTTTTCCTTCGTTTCTTTCGTTACTTCTGCCTGTTCCCTTAGCAAATTTAGCGGGTCGTCGATTATACGACCGAGCGACGTGCACCGAAGAAGGTTTCGACGTTTCGAAAGTCCGATTATTGAATGCGAAAGGGTGATGACAGATGAATCTATAGAAAGATACACATGTATGTTGAAGGTTCGACCGTTTTCTTGAATTTACGGAACAAACCGATGTCTTGGAAAGAATGGTCACTCTTTACTTAACTTTAAGTAGACTCGCCACTATTTCCAAGCCATTGATTCGTCGCAGAAACAGGATATAGTAACAAGTTTGCCACAAAGAGACATTTAATGACGTCGAAACACGATATGACGATTGATGTTGAGTGAATGTGTTGATGAATTTCTGCGAAGTGGGTCTGCTAATGCATAATCCTATCAAGAAACCGATTCCTCAGCAAAATGTACTTCCAACGCTAACAAAAATGTTCGTCGACTTGCTATAATGCGGCACCTACGAACTGCATTTTTTCGACACACGCGTTTCCTGATACCGGAAGCGACTCGACTGGAACTCGTGTCAACGTCAATGTCCATTCACAAGTTCCCTCCACAAGTTGCAAAACGCAAACGCGCGCTAAATTCCTTAAGGTCAGCGTGGCGGCCGAAAATCGGAAAACACGACTAACTCAAAACATAAACCGCATCGCATTCTAACCGGATGATCGTCGCGGAAAAATTCGGGGGAAAGATGAAAAGTAAATATCACTTGCAAGTGTACCGAACTACTTTTGAGCCAACGTCAATGTCCGTTCACAAGTTCCCTCCACAAATGACAGAACGCAAATGAGCGCTAAATTCCTCAAGGTCAGCGTCGCAGTTGAAAATTGGAAAATACGAGTAAATCAAAGCACAAACCGCATCGCATTCTAATCGGATGGTCGTCGCGGAAAAATTCGGGGGAAAGATAAAAGGTGAATATGACTTGCAAGCGTACCGAACTACTTTCGTGGCAACGATAATGTCCGTTCACAAGTTCCCTGCACAAGTGGCAGAACGCAAACGCGTGCTAAATTCCGTAAGGTCAGCTTTACGGCTGAAAATTAGAAAACACGACTAACTCAAAACATAAACCGTATTGCATTTTAACCGGATGGTCGTGGCCGAAAAATTCGGGGGGAAGATGAAAAGTAAATATCACTTGCAAGCGTACCGAACTACTTTCGTGACAACGTCAATGTCCGTTCACAAGTTCCCTCCACAAGTTGCAAAACGCAAACGCGCGCAAAATTCCTTAAGGTCAGCGTCTCGTCCGAAAATTATAAAACACGATTGACTCAAAACATAAACTGCATCGCATTTTAACTGGATGGTCGTCGCGGAAAAATTCGGGGGAAAAATGAAAGGTAAATAACACTTGCAAGCGTACCGAACTATTTTCGTGCCAACATTAATTTCCGTTCACAAGTGGCAGAACGCAACATATTATAACTATATATAACTACATAAATTTGATAAATTTATTATAACTACTTTATAACAAATTTATTTATTTATATATTTATTTATATAATAGTTATAATAGCAAACTATTATAACTATTATACTATAACTATATATAAATATATAAATTCCTTAAGGGGACCAGAGAGGTTTGAAATTTGAAAAAAAATGATTTTTGTTTTTTTTTTACATAATCGGTTAGTACTATTTTTTAAGAATATATTGGCGCAAGAAAAATTTCGATATTCGCAAAATTGAGTTCAAGAATCAAAAAGCCGTAGTCCTGTTTCCAAACTTTCATCGCGTTTTTTTCAAAACAGTATTTTCCATTATTATTACCGCGATAACTCAGGAATGGTTGAAGATATCGATTTGATTCTTTTTTAAATTGAAAATAAATATGTATTCCATAAATTGAACCGATGTCTGAATATAAAACTTAATTTTTTAATATCGTTTTTAACAACAAATAACTTAAATTTGTCAACTTTTTGGATTTTTGGTTGCCATTGCTTCAATTGTGACGTTTTGTCACAGAATTTAGGTTCAGTCTACAGTCTACTTTCCTTTAATTATTAAAATTTAAAAAATTTCTGAAGCTCAGTTTGTTTGTTAAGAATGCACAAAAAATCCGCAAGAAAGAAAATTTCTGTATATTTATTCGTTCGTCCACAATCGTTATTCGAATTTCACCCAGTTTTCGGTCATTGAAAGCTTTCTGGTCCCCTTAAGGTCAGCGTCGCGACCAAAAATCATAAAACACGACTAACTCAAAGCACAAACCGCATCGCATTCTAACCGGACCGTCTTCGCGGAAAAATTCGGTGGAAAGATGAAAGGTAAATATCACTTGCAAGCGTACCGAACTACTTTCGATCGCTTTCGATCGCTTTCGATCGCGCTTACGTAATCCTCCGTCAGAGAAGCTACGGTTTACGTAACTCGGCGACGAAGTACAAGGTGTGCTCCTAAGAAGCAGCTCGCCACGGAGGCAGACATCAAGCGCAAATCGCTTCGAAAGTGTGTAGGAGTTCGAGGACACTCGGAGGAATTGTCGCCGCGTGCGCGTCGTAAAGTGCATCTGGCGTTCTCGAATTTCAAGGTCAAGGTCAGCGAGAGTTACGTAAAGCGAGGTCTCGAGCGGCGGAAAAGAATGGACGAGGCAGAAGGAGGAAAAAAGTGCGCGCCGCGGCATTCGATACCCGAGGATCGCGTCGGAAGATGAAAGAAAAAGCGCGGTGAAAATGATCCGTGCGGTGTTGCGATAGAAGTTGAAGAGGCGAGTTTGAGCGAGCGCTCGAATAGAAGGTTGGACGTGTGATGAGTGAAAGGACGAGATGATAGTGAAGATGAGGGTGAAATGATCCAGAGGTCGACAGATCAGACTTTCGGAACGAAGGCGCCGTTCGCATTCTGTGCGTCGTTCGCAAATAACAACGTTGTCTGTCTTTTTTATTCAGTAGCTTTTTTATTGTTTTAATTATAAAGAAGTAACAAAGAATAATAATTTCATGATATTACCACGCACCGTCTCTCGCTCAAACTCTCTTTCTCTCTCTCTTTTTCTCCCTTCACGGTCTCTCGCTCTCACATTTTTTCTGTCATTCTTTCTCTCTCTTTCGCTCTCGTTCGCACGCTCCCTCTCACACTCACTTTCTCTCTCGCAGCTTCTTCTGTATATATATATATATATATATATATATAATATATATATTTCATATCAATGTTATTTAATAGATATACTCATTCACATATTAAATATCGTGGCAAATATGCGTAGGCTGTCCCGTAACTGATGGTACGACCGGGCGATCCGTCGTGAAGAAGTGAATAAAAAGCATAGAAAAAGACTCACGCCCGAAGCATCGTCTTCCACGCAGCGATATTGAAGCGAGATCGCTCAATTTCCGACGCCGACGCCCATAAAGACATCTTTCTACGGCCTTTACTCGCTCTTTCGCGGAGAATCTTTTTATTCTCCTTTGTATCACGTGTTACGGGACACCCTGTAGATAAAGGTATTCTTCTACCGCCGTCGCGTCGTCGTCGACGTCGATCGTGAATAATCGCAGCGTTTCTTTCTCCCGCTTCCTCCTCAATTCCTTAAGGGGACCAGAAAGGTTTGACATTTCGAAAAAATCGATCTTTGGGTTTTTTACATAATCGGTTAGTACGATTTTTTAAGAACATGTTGGCGCAATGAAAACTTCGATATTCGGAAAAATGAGTTCAGGAATGCCAAAAATGTGAGTAATCGTAGTCCTGTTCTCAAACTTTAATCGCGTTTTTCTCAAAACAGTATTTTCCACTAGTTTTGCCGCGATTACAAGAATCGTTGAAGATATAAATTTGATTTTTTCTTAAATTGAAGATAAATATGTTTTATAAACTGAACCGATGTCTGCATGTAAAAAAAATTAATATTTTTAATTATTATCGCTATAATTAATAATTAGTGTCGCTTTTAATAGGAAATAACTTAAATTTGTCAAGCTTTTGGATTTTCGGTCGCCATTGCTGCGATTGTAACGTTTTGTCACAGAATTTAGGTTCAGTCTACAGAGAGAAATCTCAACAACCAAACGGCGTTAAGAAAATCGGAAAACTTCAACTCGTTCACTCGAAATCCCAGCAAAAAGAAAACAGCGCACGACTTACGCGGTCACTTTCAGATTTAATATTTCCTTTAATTATTAATCCTTTGCACTCAGACATGTTTCTTCACGAAGTAGCGAATAGCGCAACATTTCGTTTAAAATTGTATATGTAGTTACAGTTTGGGGATTATGAATGTTTATTACATGCTTCAAATTATTTGGTTGCCAATAGCGACATCTCCAAGTGGTATAAGAACAACGGGAAATTTAAATTGAAATTTGTCCGGATTTTGGCGCCACACTCTGTAGTTTTGTAAAAAGTACTCTGCTCAAATCATGTTTTGCATACAACTTTGCTGATACATTTATGCTGAAACAAAATTGAAATTTTATAGCCTATTCTTTTCGAATGCGTCATAGTTCATTCACCAATGTGCAATGCGGGTGTGTTCAAACACATATCGCAGTAATAACTTGTTTATGATCTTTCGCGTGTAATTTTTTTCTTCCGAGCGTATACAATGTTTATACAATAACTCGCAGTTTATCATTCAGCCTATTGCAGGAATATATAGAAGGTTGTTCTTGCAGCCGCTAGAATTCTCCTCTCAGTTTATTGACCACGAATTTACTAAATATTAAATAGCACACAGATTATTAATTTTATCTCATTGCCTTAACTTGTAACTCCCCGGAAAAATCTTAAGGAAACAAATATTTGAACAAACGTTTTCTGTATATACATTTTCCTCAGTAATAACACGAAGTACCTTCGTGTCCCCTCAGAGGAGACAGTCGAGTGCAAAGGGTTAATAATAAAAAAATTGTCAAAGCTTGATTTGATTGTTAGGAATGCACAAAAACCTGCAAGGAAGAAAATTTGTGTATGTTTATTCGTTCGTCCACAATCGTTATTCGATTTTCACCCAGTTTTCGGTCGTTGAAAGCTTTCTGGTCCCCTTAAGTCTCTCCGCGCGGCGAAAAGTTCTCGTTTTGGCAAAAAGTTCTCCCGCAGGGGACAGGAACATGACGGTCCGCCGAAACGAGAACTTCCCCCAGAAATTCTGGATTCGCGTCCTGCCGCAGAAAACGTGCGAAACGCGCACTTGCAAACTTTCCCTCGCACAATTTTTCGAAGCAGACGGATAACTTCTGTATTTTTCGACTTCGACAGATTTTGCCCGCGCTCTCATTGTTACGCCATCGCAGCTCAACTGTTTTTATGTTATGATCATAGATACTTTCGTACGTTTCAACGGTTCGATCACTGTAAACGTGTGCGATTATTAACAGCTTTTTCGAGCATTTCCTAAAAGACGCCTGCCGTTCGTTTCGTTCTAACGTTGCATAGGCGTTCTCTGCAAACAGATGTGTGATTATTAACAGCAGCTCAGAGACGTTTGCGCAATCAGGCGCCTGCGTTTATTTCGCTCTAACATTGCATGCGCTTTTACTGTAAACGGATGTATTATGAACGGCGTGTCAAGAAATTTTCGCTGTCAAGCGCCTTTATCCTGTTCTAACGTTGCACACACTTTTACTGTTAACAGCATTTTGGAGGAATTTCCCAAACCCTGCCGCTTGTTTTGTTCCATGGTTGCACGAATTTTTTCCACAAAAACACGCGTGTGATGATTAACAGCAGTTTAGAGAAATTTTATCGAACAGACGTCTACGTTTATTTCGTTTCGACGTTGTACGGTTGTTTCGTTTGAAACGTTAGTTATCGAAACGCAGTCGGTTTGCGCAATCAGGCGCCTGCGTTTAGTTCGCTCTAACATTCCATGCGCTTTTACTGTAAACGGATGTATTATGAACGGCGTGTCAAGAAATTTTCGCTATCAAGCGCCTTTATCCTGTTCTAACGTTGCACACACTTTTACCGTTAACAGCATTTTGGAGGAATTTCCCAAACCCTGCCGCTTGTTTTGTTCCATGGTTGCACGATTTTTTTCCGCAAAAACACGCGTGTGATAATTAACAGCAGTTTAGAGAAATTTTCTCGAACAGACGTCTGCGTTTGTTTCATTTCAACGTTGCACGGTTGTTTCGTTTGAAACGTTAGTTATCGAAACGCAGCCGGTTTGCGCAATCAGGCGCCTGCGTTTAGTTCGCTCTAACGTTGCATGCGCTTTTACTGTAAACGGATGTATTATGAACGGCGTGTCAAGAAATGTTTGCTATCAAGCGCCTTTATCCTGTTCTAACCTTGCACACACTTTTACTGCAAACATACGTATGACTGTTAACAGCATTTTGGAGGAATTTCCCAAACCCTGCCGCTTGTTTTGTTCCATGGTTGCACGAATTTTTCCGCAAAAACACGCGTGTGATAATTAACAGCAGTTTAGAGAAATTTTCTCGAACAGACGTCTGCGTTTATTTTGTTTCAACGTTGCACGGTTGTTTTGTTTGAAACGTTAGTTATCGAAACGCAGTCGGTTTGCGCAATCAGGCGCCTGCGTTTATTTCGCTCTAAGGTTGCATGCGCTTTTACTGTAAACGGATGTATTATGAACGGTGTGTCAAGAAATTTTCGCTATCAAGCGCCTTTATCCTGTTCTAACGTTGCACACACTTTTACTGTTAACAGCATTTTGGAGGAATTTCCCAAACCCTGCCGCTTGTTCCGTTCCATGGTTGCACAATTTTTTCCACAAAAACACGCGTGTGATTAACAGCAGTTTAGAGAAATTTTCTCGAACAGACGTCTGCGTTTGTTTCGTTTCAACGTTGCACGGTTGTTTCGTTTGAAACGTTAGTTATCGAAACGCAGTCGGTTTGCGCAATCAGGCGTCTGCGTTTAGTTCGCTCTAACGTTGCATGCGCTTTTACTGTAAACGAATGTATTATGAACGGCATGTCAAGAAATTTTCGCTATCAAGCGCCTTTATCCTGTTCTAACGTTGCACACACTTTTACTGTAAACACACGTATGACTGTTAACAGCATTTTGGAGGAATTTCCCAAACCCTGCCGCTTGTTTTGTTCCATGGTTGCACGAATTTTTTCCACAAAAACACGCGTGTGATAATTAACAGCAGTTTAGAGAAATATTCTCGAACAGACGTCTGCGTTTGTTTCGTTTCAACGTTGCACGGTTGTTTCGTTTGAAAAGTTAGTTATCGAAACGCAGTCGGTTTGCGCAATCAGGCACCTGCGTTTATTTCGCTCTAACGTTGCATGCGCTTTTACTGTAAACGGATGTATTATGAACGGCGTGTCAAGAAATTTTCGCTATCAAGCGCCTTTATCCTGTTCTAACCTTGCACACACTTTTACTGCAAACATACGTATGACTGTTAACAGCATTTTCGACGAATTTCCCAAACCCTGCCGCTTGTTTTGTTCCATGGTTGCACAATTTTTTCCACAAAAACACGCGTGTGATTAACAACAGTTTAGAGAAATTTTCTCGAACAGACGTCTGCGTTTGTTTCGTTTCGACGTTGTACGGTTGTTTCGTTTGAAACGTTAGTTATCGAAACGCAGTCAGTTTGCGCAATCAGGCGCCTGCGTTTATTTCGCTTTAACATTGCATGCGCTTTTACTGTAAACGGATGTATTATGAACGGCGTGTCAAGAAATTTTCGCTATCAAGCGCCTTTATCCTGTTCTAACGCTGCACACACTTTTACCGTAAACACACGTATGACTGTTAACAGCATTTTGGAGGAATTTCCCAAACCCTGCCGCTTGTTTCGTTGCATGGTTGCACAATTTTTTCCACAAAAACACGCGTGTGATTAACAGCAGTTTAGAGAAATTTTCTCGAACAGACGTCTGCGTTTGTTTCGTTTCGACGTTGCACGGTTGTTTCGTTTGAAGCGTTAGTTATCGAAACGCAGTCGGTTTGCGCAATCAGGCGCCTGCGTTTATTTCGCTCTAACGTTGCATGCGCTTTTACTGTAAACGGATGTATTATGAACGGCGTGTCAAGAAATTTTCGCTATCAAGCGCCTTTATCCTGTTCTAACGTTGCACACACTTTTACTGTAAACACACGTATGACTGTTAACAGAATTTTGGAGGAATTTCCCAAACCCTGCCGCTTGTTTTGTCCCATGGTTGCACGATTTTTTTCCACAAAAACACGCGTGTGATAATTTACAGCAGTTTAGAGAAATTTTCTCGAACAGACGTCTGCGTTTATTTCGCTCTAACGTTGCATGCGCTTTTACTGTAAACGGATGTATTATGAACGGCGTGTCAAGAAATTTTCGCTATCAAGCGCCTTTATCCTGTTCTAACCTTGCACACACTTTTACTGCAAACATACGTATGACTGTTAACAGCATTTTGGAGGAATTTCCCAAATCCTGTCGCTTGTTTTGTCCCATGGTTGCACGAATTTTTCCACAAAAACACGCGTGTGATAATTTACAGCAGTTTAGAGAAATTTTCTCGAACAGACGTCTGCGTTTATTTCGTTTCAACGTTGCACGGTTGTTTCGTTTGAAACGTTAGTTATCGAAACGCAGTCGGTTTGCGCAATCAGGCGCCTGCGTTTATTTCGCTCTAACGTTGCATGCGCTTTTACTGTAAACGGATGTATTATGAACGGCGTGTCAAGAAATTTTCGCTATCAAGCGCCTTTATCCTGTTTTAACGTTGCACACACTTTTACCGTAAACATACGTATGACCGTTAACAGCATTTTGGAGGAATTTCCCAAATCCTGTCGCTTGTTTTGTTCAATGTTTGCACGAATTTTTTCCACAAAAACACGCGTGTGATTAACAACAGTTTAGAGAAATTTTCTCGAACAGACGTCTGCGTTTATTTCGTTTCGACGTTGCACGGTTGTTTCGTTTGAAACGTTAGTTATCGAAACGCAATAGGTTTAATGCCGAAAACTGTACAATCTTGCCCCTGGGAATATTATGTACCCCAGGGGACAATCGTTTGTAAAATAAAAACGTATGAACGGCGTGTCAAGAAATTTTCGCTACCAAGCGCCTTTATCCTGTTTTAACGTTGCACACACTTTTATCGTAAACATACGTATGACCGTTAACAGCATTTTGGAGGAATTTCCCAAACCCTGCCGCTTGTTTTGTCCCATGGTTCCACGAATTTTTTCCACAAAAACACGCGTGTGATGATTAACAGCAGTTTAGAGAAATTTTCTCGAACAGACGTCTGCATTTGTTTCGTTTCAACGTTGCACGGTTGCTTCGTTTGAAACGTTAGTTATCGAAACGCAGTCGGTTTGCGCTTTTTCATGATCGATACGTCACGACTGGGTATCGGACGATACCGGACGACGATGCCGATACACGGTGCTCCCCAACACTCCAAACAGACGATACTAACGACTCGAAATCATCGCGGATCGCTAATCACACATCGAACACGATGACGAGAAGTGCGCGTGCGAGCAAAACTTAATTTGCCGCTCGAATTCGTGCGGTTTTGCGAGGAACCCTGGCGTCGTTTCCTTGAGAAATTTCAGGCGAACGATTCCTATGATACGTGAAGCAAATGTCTTCGTAATAACGTTCACGAGCCGTTACGTCATATCAGGTGACTGCATACAAGTATACGCTGCTGACTTTAATTCTGCGTGCAGGTGGAGTAGTATTTTGGGATCTGCCGAAGTAGGTATTACATTACTGAGTATAATACGATAAAGCACGATTTAACACTAAACATACCAAACGGGGTCAAATGACGGTTTCCAAAATTTGCTTTAAAATCGTACATTCATTATTATTTCTATGGCTCATTAAACTTTCTGTAAATTTTTATGTTATCCGATTATGCAATTTCTCGCTTTAATAAAGTAGGAATATCTTGCTGAAAATTAACGTTTGCTTCATAAAGGGTCAAATAACCCTTTTCAAAATTTACTTAAAAATCGTACATTTATTGTTATTTCTATGGCTCATTGAACTTTCTGTAAATTCCATCATCCGATTATTCAATTTCTCGCTTTAATAAATTAGGAATATCTTTCTGAAAATCGACGTTTATTTCATAAAGGGTCAAATGGCCCCTTTAAAAATTTACTTTGAAATCGTACATTCATTGTTATTTCGTTCGCTCGTTTGACTTTCTGTAAATTTTTATATCATCTGATTATGGAATTTCTCGCTTTAATAGATTAGGAATTTCTTTCTGAAAATCAATGTTTGTTTCAGAAGAAATTGTAAGAATAAGTAGGTGCAAAGTACCGGTACGTTTAGTGTTAACTGAGATTTTTTTATAACTCGTTCTGTATCGGATCTTTCTAACTCACGACAATTAGTACTGTCTTCTTTTTTGTAGAAAATTTCTTCGGTTATGCCAGTTATTAGGAAATACGAGGGAACTAATACAACGAACCTCATGACGAGTGTAGCTTGTAATTGTGGATTTTCGCATTAAATTAATGTGCCGTGGGAAACTCGTAATTTGTTGGCAAGGATTGAACTGTCGTTTTACACTATCGTACTTTTTTCAACAAATTATCTCATCGTCCACTATCTTATCTTCAAACAATCGCTTCAACCTCATAACCAGCAATGTAGCCAAGATATCATAAACACTTACATTACATCATAACAGATATTTCCATAAGTGTTTATCGAAATCTTCCATTTCCACTGCTTCTGAACTCACGGATGTACAATCCCAATTGTTCACATCGTTCATTACCTTCTCGACCATTGCTTCAAATTTACAGCCAGCAGCGTAACCAGCGTATAATCAACACCCGTATAACGTTAGAATTTATATCCTCGTAACTAATTATCATAGTTCTCTCACTTGCCTTTGAACTGACTGATATATGACGCCGATTTTTCACATCGTTCAATATCCTCTCCTCAAACACCGCGTCAAACTTACGGCCAGCAGTGTAACATATAATCGACACTCACACTATATTAGAATTTACATGCTTACGCGCGATCACCGTTGCCTGCCAATTGCATCGCTACAAGACGCAGAGCGGCGTTCATCGAATTTCAGAGCTGCTCGACACGTGTTAACACATTACGGACGGGTCACGAGATTTCTCGTTTTAACGTTTATCGGTACGTTGCTAAAGTAATGAAGCCTTGCGGCAATTTTTGATAGTATAATTGTGAAGTAAATAAATGTTAAAATGTTGAAAAAGTGCGAACATAGCAGTCAGTATTAAAAAAACCTTGTATGTATTGTACTCAATTTTTTAGGATGCTGAAAAATGTGCGAGGTCTGGATGAGCAAGAACGCCGTCCGTAATGTGTTAACACATTGCGGACCGGGCATTCTATTGCTAAGCGTATCCAGTGGCCGGGTATTTTTTTGCGTCAAATATTTTTAAATTAGCGATGATTTAATTGTAGTTAAAAATCATGGTCGCGTGAAATATTTATTTCAACAACTTTAAAAATGAATGATTCTTTAATATTTTTCAGTAAGTAAAAATCTGTACAAACTAAACAGTTTTCAAAGTATGATATTTCGTAAAACATGACACTCAGTGAAGTGGAACACCAGAAAGCTTGCAAATATTTCTGTAATATTAAAGTACGTAATTGATCTATACAAAACCAGAGAAGGGCATTCGAGAATTATATTATATATGTGCCCATAATTATGAAAGTGGTCTAAGTCAAAATTAAAAAAAAATGAGTTTATCAGTTATTTCATACCACATTATTTTTAACTAAATTTATTCAATGTAATTTTTACGAAATTGTCAAAAATGAACCATTAGATAGTGGTTGTGATTTCAACATTATATGGAATTCATTTAGTTTTAATTATGAAAGTGGTCTAAGTCAAAAATTTAAATAAATTATATAAACAACTTGAAAATGGCACGTGGCCTTCTTTGACGCGTTTCTGAACTACATAATAAAATAAATGACAATCAAATTTTAATAATAACGACAACTTCATTTTTAACGAAATCACTAGAAGAATCAATAACAAGAAGAGTAAAAAATACCGCGGGTGAATCTGTCTCTTGGCTACAAATTCAATGGATGAGATTCTTGAAAAATGAACCTTATAAAATGTTCTATAAAACATCTTTAGATGATTCTAAATTTCACGTTTTGGATCTTTCACCTAAAAAAGGAAGACCAAAAATATACGGAAATATTAAATTACTTCCATTATACACCACCATTAGACCAGTATCGGAAGAAAAACATAAAGATATTATGAGTTTACTACCGTACATCCCTCCAGTTTTTCAGGAACATTTCAAGAATCTCAAATACTCGAAATAGTGATAAAAATGGATTACTGTTTAAAAATAATTAATAAATGTAATAAATGTTCACGAATTATTTCAATCAAATTATTGTTTCAAATAAAACTCAAAGTTCTTTATTGCTTTAAGTCATTTATAGGACATTCTGTTAATTTTGAAAATTGTCTAAGTCAATTCAATCTTTAAAAATAATATTATCGTATAAAATTCACACAAAATTTCATATTCATAGTAAATTTCCATTAATTAAGACTAATAAAATTATAAATTAAAATGTCGCATAATGTAAAAATATTTTTTAATTTATTCAAATGCAATTCATTAAATATCTCGAAACAAGAAATATATGACTTAGACCACTTTCATAATTATGGGCACATATTATTTGTCTGCTTTGAGTCACTTGGTAAAGAACAGAACTAAGCAATATATGATATTTCGTAAAACATGACCCTCAGTGAAGTGGAACACCAGAAAGCTTGCAAATATTTCTGTAATATTGCTAATCGTTTTGTCGCTATCCATATTTTAGGGCTTCAAATAATTAATTTGCAATACAAATTACGAAAAACTGCCGCTGACAACCATGTAGCAACTGTGTGGTATCTCGTCACCTGTCCCGAACGACAGAATATGCAAGACGATATATCTCGTCAACGGCCCCGAACGGCGAAATAAGAATGACGAGATATCTCGTCATCCGTCCGCAATGTGTTAAGAGGATGCTTGGCGCGAAAAGTCTCCCGCACGGTTGGCGAAACAGACTTCCACTCCTGATTTATGAGCAAAATGCACACGATCGCGTACGATGCGTCTGGAGCCAAAAGGTAGTGACTTCGGACACATTACCATTTTGCGCTCAATAACTCAGACTAGAACTTCCAAGTAATCCGCACGTCTTGAACCGTTCGCCAACGAATCCTAGCCTCAATGTTACGATTCCACGGCAAACGTCCTTGTTCTTTACTTCCTTCGTTTTTTTTGTCTGCATTTTTCAGTCTATACGTATTTTATTTTTTTTTGGAGGAAGTTTTTTGTGGTTTCTTATTACAATCGATTTGCCTCGCACGCGCACCGCTCGGTACCGCTCAACTAATGAAAACTCGACAACATTGAACTATATATCGAGAATTATCGCCTAGTCTACAAAATTCCAACAACTAATTTTTCGGGCGCCCCTTATCGAAGAAACTAATGTGTACTAATACCAGGCGCCCTGCCCTTGACCTCACCGACGAACATCCTGCGTCTCGTCTTTCCGCAATCGATCCTGTTCCCGCGAAAATCTTCGTCGACTTTCTTTCATCGAGATTTTTCTAAAAACGCGTGCTTCGAGCGTTTTGCACGGACGACGGTACTCTTTACCGGTAGGAAGCTTCGAAAGCTCAAGGTAGAAACTGACTAAATTGCGTACCCGTCTTATCACGCACATTTCTGTGCTACCAGGCACATTTCTGCGAGATCTTGTTCCGTGGAGCGAAATTAAAATTTGACGCTACCAGGCGGTCCTCGTTTTTCGTCGATTTTTCTTTTTAAACGCTAAGCGCGTTAAGCTTCGTTCACTCCGTGCACCTCGTTAGCGGCGATGATGAGCTGGAAGGATCGCATTGCCGGATGAGACTCGATTAAGGATGTAAATTAATCGGCGCCACCCTCGTCCAACGTGCTTGCATGAGAAACTAAGAAAGAACGCTCACGAAATGTCCCTTCCTCACCTTTTACCTTCCTATCTGCATCTTTCTACTTCCTAGACTCCTTTTCTTCCTTACTCTCGTCACATATTTCAAACGCACCCACGCATTCGCTCACACACACACGTTTCCACACATTCACTGGCCAACACCCGCACGCGAAACGAAATTCTTGAAACCTCTCGATGGATCTTTCGGTTAGTGATCTCCTGTATTACGTGGTTGCGATTCGTTTGAATTTTCGGTGATAATAAACATGGCAACATATGATCGTGATCGCAATAAGAATATTTTTCTACTTAATTTACATCGATTTTCGGTGTATTCGAAAATTTGACGCCTTGCTATGGTTGGTTTATTTATTGTGATGTTTTAAAACCTATGAATTCCGAGAACTTCGGGCCCCAGCTTCAAGAGTACGCAGAATTTTTAAGACGTTAAAATAAGTAAGACTTTGATCATGACAAAGCGTCGAATTTAAGAATGAACTGATTTTCAATCTCGTTTACACCGATATTCGGTATATTACCAAACTTGACGCTTTGCTATGGTTGGTTTATTTATTGTGATGTTTTAAAATCTATGCATTCCGAGAGCTTGGGGTCCCAGCCTCAGGAGTACGTAGAATTTTTAAGACGTTAAAATAAGAAAGACTTTAATCATGACAAAGCGTCGAATTTAAGAATGAAATGATTTTCAATCTCGTTTACATCGATCTTTGGTATATTGCGAAACTTGACGCCTTGCTATGGTTGGTTTATTTATTCTGATGTTTTAAAATTTACGTATTCCGAGAACTTCGGGTCCCAGCTTCAAGAGTACGTAGAATTTTTAAGACGTTAAAATAAGTAAGATTTTGATCATGACAAAGCGTCGAATTTAAGAATGAACTGCTTTTCAATCTCGTTTACACCGATATTCGGTATATAACCAAACTTGACGCTTTGCTATGGTTGGTTTATTTATTGTGATGTTTTAAAATCTATGCATTCCGAGAGCTTCGGGTCCCAGCTTCAAGAGTATATGGAGATTTTAAGACGTTAAAATATGCAAAACTATAATCATGACAAAGCGTCGAATTTAAGAATGAAATGATTTTCAATCTCGTTTACATCGATCTTCGGTATATTGCCAAACTTGACGCTTTGCTATGGTTGGTTTATTTATTGTGATGTTTTAAAATCTATGCATTCCGAGAGCTTCGGGTCCCAGCTTCAAGAGTATATGGAGATCTTAAGACGTTAAAATATGCAAAACTATAATCATGACAAAGCGTCGAATTTAAGAATGAAATGATTTTCAATCTCGTCTACATCGATCTTCGGTATATTGCCAAACTTGATGCTATGCTATGGTTGGCTTATTTATTCTAATGTTTTAAAATCTATGCATTCCGAGAGCTTCGGGTCCCAGCTTCAAGAGTATATGGAGATCTTAACACGTTAAAATATGCAAAACTTTAATCATGACGAAGCGTCGAATTTAAGAATGAAATGATTTTCAATCTCGTTTACATCGATCTTTGATATATTGCCAAACTTGACGCTTTGCTATGGTTGGCTTATTTATTGCGATGTTTTAAAACCTACGTATCCCGAGAGCTTCGGGTCCCAGCTTTAAGAGTACGTAGAGATTTTAAGACGTTAAAATAAGGAAAACTTTAATTATGACAAAGCGTCGAATTTCAGAATAAAATGATTTTCAATCTTGTTCACATCGATCTTCGGTATATTGCCAAACTTGACGCTTTGCTATGGTTGGTTTATTTATTATGATGTTTTAAAACCTACGTATCTCGAGAGGTTCGGGTCCCAGCCTTAGGAATTCGTACAGATTTTAAGACGTTAAAACAAGCAAAACTTTAATCATGACGAAGCGTCGAATTTAAGAATGAAATGATTTTCAATCTCGTTTACATCGATCTTTAGTATATTGCCAAACTTGACGCTTTGCTATGGTTGGTTTATTTATTATGATGTTTTAAAACCTACGTATCTCGAGAGGTTCGGGTCCCAGCCTTAGGAATTCGTACAGATTTTAAGACGTTAAAACAAGCAAAACTTTAATCATGACAAAGCGTCGAATTTCAGAATAAAATGATTTTCAATCTTGTTCACATCGATCTTCGGTATATTGCCAAACTTGACGCTATGCTATGGTTGGCTTATTTATTCTAATGTTTTAAAACCTACGTATCCCGAGAGCTTCGGGTCCCAGCTTTAAGAGTACGTAGAGATTTTAAGACGTTAAAATAAGGAAAACTTTAATTATGACAAAGCGTCGAATTTAAGGATGAAATGATTTTCAATCTCGTTTACATCATCTACGGTATATTGCCAAACTTGACGCCTTGCTATGGTTGGCTTATTTATTGTGTTCTAAAACCTACGTATTCCGAGAGCTTCGCATTCCAGTTTCAAGAATACGTAGAATCTTTAAGACGTTAAAATAAGCAAAACTTTAATCACGATAAAGCGTCGATTTAAGAATGAAATGATTTTCAATCTCGTTTACATCGATCTTCGGTATATTGCCAAACTTGACGCCTTGCCATGGTTGGTTTATTTATTGTGATGATTTAAAACCTACGCATCTCGAGAGGTTCGGGTCCCAGCCTTACGAATTCGTACAGATTTTAAGACGTTAAAACAAGCAAAACTTTAATCATTATTTCAGAATGAAATGTTTATAAAATGACGCGACTTATTTGTATCTCAAGAACTTCGGGTCCCAGCTTCAAGAGTACGCAGAATGTTTAAGACGTTAAAATAAGTAAAACTTTAATCATGACAAAGCGTCGAATTTAAGAATGAAATGATTTTCAATCTCAATCTCGTTGATATCGATAGGTTAGTTCATGCATTATGAAAAGCGCTGTACATCGGACAATAATCACGGAGGAGGCCACGAACATACGGCCGCGACGGAAAAGTCTTCGAAACAATAAAAAGGGAGACACCGACCGACGTAACTGTAAAAGTGGTAAAGTAAAGAAACCTGGTGGTAATATTTAAAATATTGTAATAATAAACAAAGCACTGACAAAGCTGCAGAATACATACAAAGGTACAAATAATAGGGAACAAAGTAATTTCATTCGGGACAGTTAATCCGTGTCGAATAAAATAAGTATTAATAATAGTATTAGCGCTAACTAATCGTAGTGACGATAAACGCGCATTACGTGTGTGTATGTGTCTTCTCGCATTATTCTCTGCGTGTATGTGGGTCTGTGTGTACGTGTTCATCGCAATAACGTGGCTCGCAATGACAAAAACGGCGCATACAACATTTTTCTCATTATTCTCTCGTTCCGATTTCCGTGGCAGATGACATTTGGTTGGTTGGTTGGTGTTACCGAGCGAACAAAAAATATACGTGCGTCTATATATGTGTATATATATATAGATATATATTTTTTTCACCTCGTCTAGCGCCGCTTCGATCAACGAAGGCGCTATACCGGATTTTAAGTATCGTCAGTGTTTTTAATGATGCGTCACGTGCAACGTATCTCTTTCACAGATTTTTTCGTTTCCCATGAAGCATCTCTCTTCACCTGCCTTTCTTTAGAAACACACGCAACACTCCGCCACTTCTCTCTCTCTCTCTCTCTTTCTCTCTCTTCGTATCTCTGTCATACTCTCTCGCTCTCAAACCGTGCGCACAACACTGTTTTCCGCGACTTCTTGTATGCTTCGTTATTTATATATGTATATATATAAAAATACAAAAAATAATTTACAAAATGATATAAGTATATTACACGCGAGTACGATATTTCACTTTTTTTGTCGGGGGGGTTTAGGGGTTTTGGGGGGGGGGTGTCGGAGCCGTGTGTGTTATTGTTTCCTTGCCGCTCGACAAATTTCAAGAAAACGCCTCGTCTCGTTCGCGAAATCGAGAAAAACTTCTCATTCTCACTCTTTCCTTTCTCGTTCTCTCTTCCTTACTCTCGCACTTCATGTACGTTTCATTTAAACAAAATATAACATAGCGGTATATGTATGTATGTATATATTTATATATGTATATATAGGTGTGTATGTAAGTATAGTCGGTATTTATAATAAGGACGCGTACGTTCGTTACGCAGTAGACGATCCGTCTTGTAAGAAAAAAAAGAAGAAAAAACGAAGCAAAGTATAAACAGAGAAACAAGTTCCACTGATAGACTAGTGTAGTTATCAAACCAATGTATTATTAACAAAAATATATATATATATATATGTGTATATATATATATGTATGTATACAATAATAATAATAATAGTAATAATAATAATAATGATAATAATAATACAGCGGTATATATTATTTTTCGCGTCTTCACGCAACGTATAATTTCAGGTATCATACAAAAACAACAATAACAAACTATCAAAAAAGGAAAGTGGGGTAGGGGGTTCTCGTGGGTATCGGTGAAAAGAAGTCCTTAAGTGATTATTTTAATTACGCTCGTACCGTCATCGAGTGTGCCTCGACACGTCCGACAACGTAAACGAACTTTGCAAATTAACAATAGTAATCGTAATGACAAGTAGCAATTAATATTAATAATAATCATAATCAATATTAGTACATATACGTATATATGCATGTATGTATAATATGTATATATCGTCGTATAATAGGTAAAATCGGCGACATTTTGCGTCTATCTCGTAAAAAAATAAAGGAACAAAATCTAAAGCCAACAGAAAATACATCTCGATTATAAAAGAAAGTTGCTGTCTCTCTGACGAAACGAAAGAAAGTCCATGATGGTCCAGGAACGTCAAACGTCGATCGTGCTAACACGAGATGCTCTTTTCGTCTTGACCTCCTCGAAAGTTCAATTGCTCATGTCGAATCGTTGCTTTATAAAAATCTGCTCTTTTGTTCCGCCTGCGACACGTGTTTGACAACGTTCCGCTAGACCATTTTTACTTTACGTTGAGAAAGGTATTCTTATATTGTTCTATGTGGGTGTATACTTGTATAGGCGCGCACTGACTCACTTTCTCTCTCTCTCTTTCTCTCTCACACACTCGTTCCCACTTTCTTTCTTCTTTCTCACCGTTTTCACTTGCTCTCATACCACTCGCTCTAGCTTATGCGCTCGATAACGGATTAACGTTAGGACATTAATAATGGAACGACAGTTGCGGTAACAATAAGTGCTTTCTCTATGCGTGTACGCGCCCATCGCACTTTGACGCTCGTTTCGTCAGTCGTCGTTCGGTGTGAATATCGTCGAAAGTTTCGTAATGATCGTGGACGACGGGTTTCGTGACGCGGACGGAGATCCAACAAAAGAGTGACGTTTCTTGCGTAATTTTCGACGAGTTCGACGTGGCGCGCAGAATACGCTCCGGATGGTAGAGATTTTTAACGCTGTTCGAACTGTTCGATCCGTTGAAACGAACTTCAGCCACTTAGAAACGTCGGTGATCAAAGTAAAAATAACGGAACGTCACCGAAGGTCGCTACTTTTTGCTGGATCGACGGTGGTAGCGAATTCGAACGCTGTGTCAAATTCAATACAGTCAAACTAGCTGCGAGTGTCGACCGCGTGTCCGTATCGAACTTCAGCAACTGACGAAGATCGGTAAGAAAAGTAAAAATGACTCGCACCTAGTCGTCGTAGAAAATGGGAGAAGGATCGCGGATCAGCGCCGACCGGGAGTAAAGGCTCGCAAAGTTCGTAGGTTCATATAAAAAACGACTCGGTATAAAAACGGAGACACCTTCCGCGCGACTCTCGTGCCGGGCAGGGGTTGAAATCAAAAGACACGCGCGAGGAAACAAAGGCAACTCTCGACTGAGCGTTCCGTCACTCTCAATCACTCTCAATCACCTTTCGCACCCACGCAACGCAGATTCACACGCACACCTCGCGAAAAGGAACATTCTCCGTATGCACATCTTATCATAACGTACTCGCATGCACAGGCAATTTACGCGCTACACCTCCTCCACTCTCCGCCAACGGTTCTCGCACCTTCATTCTCAGTTTCCATCCCTTCCAGCTCGTGGCTCTCTATCTAAACGATGAGGATATGGGTTGGGGTGGGGGGTTCCGAAGATAGGGGCATTAACAATATTACACTTAGGATGCACTTACGCGATTAATGAAGGGTTTTCACATTCGACATCGAGAGTGTGTGTGTGAGGGGGTACATATAGATTCGCACCGATCTTGCCTCTCTCTCGTTCTCTCTGTGTTTTTTCTCTCCCGTTCTCTTTCTCGCGCTCTCCAACGCACGCAGTTTACTCGTCCTACTCGCGAAATTTCATGGGATCGCCGCACGCGGGAGGTCACATGGCGTCCCGCCGATTAGGAGAATCGAAAGATTCGCAGCCTTCCGTTCGACGAGCGACGTCGTCGCGTCGAAAGACAATCGGGTCACGATCAATTTTCGAGGCCCGCTATGGGGCCCCGGGATCTTCGATTTTTGCCAGCTGGATGATTGTAACGTTTTCGCGGCACTCGTTCGCCGAGCGGAAGTCTGTGGGAATCCATTTTTTCATCTCGAATCGCGCCGAAAAGGGATCCTCGGAATCCCTCCTCGGCTCGCGTGTGTGTGTGTATACATATACATATACATATATATACACATATATACATACATAATAGATATACATGTATATATAACATATGTATATATATATAATATTCATATATATAATTATACGTATATAGTTTACATTCAGCAAGTAGTTAAAGTATTGAAAAATATATATGTAATTAATTACAAATCTAATTATCATCCTCTTGTTAATTCATTACTTGGTAGAATAATCGATAGTTTCTTGGGTCTTTCTTTGTGTTCTTTTGGTTATCTATGTGAGTAACGTGTGTGTTGCCGTGTGGGTGTGCGTGTGTGAACATTTTCGAGCGCACTCCGTATACGCTCGAAAAGGTGTGTACGTGTACTCAGTTATCGAGCGGGTTTTGATACACAAGTACGTGTAAACGGCTTCTTCGTTATCGAAAAATGGCTCCCAATACACAATTCCTTCCGTCTTCTCTCGTTTTTTTTTGTCGTTTTCCGATTTTTCTCTTTTGACACACTCTCCCTTTCACTCCCTCCCAGTCTCTCGTGTCTCAATCTTTCCCGCTAGTTGGTACAGAGTTAAAGTTCCATTCGCGTTCAGTGAAAAAATAAGATAGCAAGGCGGTAGGCTACTTCGAGATGTGGAATTCGATGATCGACTTTGCGATGACGGAGAATCAAATAGCCCACCCTCGTCTGTTTTTTCGCGTACATGCTCGAACCCGTTTGTTATATATAATGTATCTTTATTAGTTTTCATTGCACATCGATGCAGCTTGGCTCTTTTGTTCTGCCTACAGCGCGCGTCAGACGAATCGAACTGCGCGCGAAGCGAAACGAGCTTTCACGGAATTCGGGCCACCCGACGCGGCGTATATATGTGTATTTTTTTTTTTACAACGTATTTAATAACTGCAGAGTGTTTCGGTTATCGCTATATGACATTACACGACGTTAAACCACGGTTAAATTGTTTTCCATTTACGTAAGAGGACAATATCGATCGCTATAGTTATAGACACATGACACTTTAAAGAGACAGATTACCGATTTTTCTTAGTTTTTTTTTCCTTAGCTCTCAGTGGTGGTGCGCACCCGAGTGACATCGAGCGTGTATGCGCGTGTATTTGTATACGTGTACATACAGATCTATACGCGGTGTGGGGGAGGTGATAACTGGAGTGTACGTGCTCACGTGTCCTTCCTGTGTGTATCTGTCCGTGTATGTGTACGTGTTCACGTGTACGTCTGTTAATTTACGGGTATTTTAGTCGTATGATTTATCCTTAAGTTCCCTTTAACGAGTACATCCATTACAGGGTATGGAAAACTATGCGTAACTTTTTTTTTATCTTGCTTATAAAGTGTTCATTACAATCGTATTGTAAACGTATAATACTATATGTTTTTTGTGTATTTCAATGTATGCTCTATCAATATTTAATTAGATCGCTTCCTTCTCTCGACACAAACATTGCTTCCTTCTCATCTCTCGCACCTTTCTCTCTCCCCCTTTCTCTTTCTCCCTCCCCCTCGTTTTTCCCACACATTCTCCCTCTCTAACTCTCTCCCCCTCGCGTCAGTTTTTTCCTCTTCACCCTCGTCCATTCCGATTCACGTTTCGTCGCACACCTCATGCGCGTACTTTTAGTATTTCATTATCATTTGCGTTTTTTTCTTTTTTCATTAAAGAGTATACATCGTGTTTGATTCTTCGCTTAGCTGAGCCTCTCGTCACTCAAGCCGAGATCCATTTGATTCGCGACTTATTGCAATGGTTGCCATTTGTGTCCTTCGCCCTCCCTTCCTACGCTTCTCGCAATTTCCAGCTTTATCTCTCTCTCTTCCTCTCTCTCTCTCCCGCTCTCTTTCTCTCTTTCGCTCCCTAACAACATGTACGTACGTATATACAACTTGTATACCGTACGTCTCGGTGTTTGTTTCGCTTCGTTCGCAGCGAGACGTCAAGCTGCTGACCCTTTCTCATTCGCCTCTTTCGGATCGAATTCGTCGGGGTCCGTGCTCGATCGTTGCGTTTACTTCGACGAGTCGTTTTTACGAAAATTACAAAAATAATGCGATGCTAATGCCTCTCGCGCCGGAGCGTGATCGGCCCGTTTCGCTCGCCGCATTGAAAAGTCGACAAAGCGACTCGTACATTTGACCCTTCGGTTCTCAGCGTTCAATTCATATGGGTAGTTTGTAAGTGTTCCAACATTTTTGCAGTGTATCGGCAGATGAGAGGCCGTTGTTGTTACTGTTCTGCAAAATAATATTCCGTTAATGCAAATTTAACACGTTGACTGCCGTGCGAATTTTACTATATTGAAACCGCAACCTGATGAAGTACCGCGGAATATGACTGAATTTTGTAAAACGAAAATAATGCGAAGGTATCGGAGATCGAAGAATTGAATCACTATTTGGTATTAATTGCATTTACAAAATTATAAATGCTACCGATTGGGTATTTTTTGCATTTTTTGTAAGACCTTCGATTGCCGTGCGTATTTTACTATATTAAAACCGCAACCTGATGAAGTACCACGAAATATGATTGAATTTTGCAAAACGAAAATAATGCGAAGGTATCGGAGATCGAAGAATTGAATCACTATTTGGTATTAATTGCATTTACAAAATTATAAATGCTACCGATTAGGTATTTTTTGCATTTTTTGTAAGACCTTCGATTGCCGTGCGAATTTTACTATATTGAAACCGCAACTTGATGAAGTACAGCGGAATATGACTGAATTTTGTAAAACGAAAATAATGCGAAGATATCGGAGATCGAAGAATTGAATCACTATTTGGTATTAATTGCATTTACAAAATTATAAATGCTACCGATTGGGTATTTTTTGCATTTTTTGTAAGACCTTCGATTGCCGTGCGTATTTTACTATATTAAAACCGCAACCGGATGAAGTACTACGGAATATGATTGAACTGTGCCAAATAAAAATAATGCGCAGGTGTCGCGGACCAAAGAATTAAATCATCATTTAATATTAATTGCATTTATAAAATTATAAATGCTACCGATTCGGTATTTTTTGCATTTTTCGTAAGACCTTTGATTGCCGGGCGTATTTTACTATATTAAAACTGCAACCTGATGAAGTACTACGGAATATGATTGAATTTTGCAAAACGAAAATAATGCAAAAGTATCGGAGATACAAGATTGAATCACTATTTAATATTAATTGCATTTACAAAATTATAAATGCTACGGATTGGGTATTTTTTGCATTTTCCGTAAGACCTTCGGCTGCCATGCATATTTTACTATATTAAAACCGTATCGAACATCAAAGAATTGAATCACTATTTAATATTAATTGCATTTACAAAATTATAAATGCTACCGATTGGGTATTTTTTGCATTTTTCGTAAGACCTTTTGCACCGATCACCAATGACCACCACGGCAGCCAACGTGTTAAATGAATTACAGTATAATCTGTCTACAGGAATCTGTTTTCTGTATGTATATCCTTCCGAACTTGTAGAAGTATGTTTCCGGCAATAAAACATAATTTAATGCATGTGTTCGTGCGGTTGTTCTACGGAATTAAAGGATTAACGTCCGTAGGTCGTGCGTACGAGCCGATTTCTCAACAATTCAAGGAATTCGTACACTCCCGCCTCACAAATTTCCTCGCCTAAAATTTTCCTACGTAATTTACCAGCGGCTAGACCGTGGCGCCCAATCTCCACAAAACCGCGGTGTGTGAAACTCGTCTTGATTTTTCGTTTCGTTTCGTTCTCCGTGTTCTCGCACTTTTCCTATCCTTCCCCGTCTCTTTCTCTCTGCTTCCGCCTCTTTCTTCACACGCTCGTTTCCTTCTACGTCACCTTCTTTCATCCTTTTTCGCCTAGTCTTGCCCTATCATTTTTCACCTCGTCGTCTTTTTCTCTTTAACAATAGCAGGTACTAGCATAGCTACCACAGTCGTACGTATCGTTAATAGTTACAATTAAGTTTAGATATTACTAAAGGGTACTGTTCTCTCGAATCTCCACTCTTCCCGTGCCTTCTTCTTGTCCTCGTTCCTTCACCGACAATTCCTTTCACGCTATTAGCCTCGCTCCGCTTCGATTCCCTTTCGACTCTGTACCTCTTGCCCTTTTTATTTCTACCCTTATAGTTCCGTAGTTAAAAACTTGTTTTACAACCCCGCGCGCCTGGAGAACTGCCGACTGGCTTTTTGTCCGAGGGCTACACGCCTTCTTTCTATCCTTTCTTCTTTTTGTCAGAAAGTCGAAGAAATTCAATCAGCGTCGACTTCACTAAATCGTCACGGTAACAAGATGTCCGCTCGAAATTCAGACGTTGGCGGTTTTTCGTTGGACAGGCTGCGTTTCTTTGGTTTACCGTTATCCTTCAGACATGGCCTTTGTGCTTTCGTTTGTAAAAGGTGCAAAAGTAATCTGTAATCGGTGATTCGACTGTCGAGCAGAAATGAAATACTACAAGCTGTCGTCGGAAATTCGGCGTTGCGCCTTGTTACCGCTCGACTTTAATGACCGAGCTGACCGATCGGAGAAATTGATTTGGAATATTTCGATTCAAAAGGGAAGTGAGCTGAAGGAAAGTCGATCCGCCGGCGACGCGTTTTTTATCCACGGAAGGTAGCCTAAACGCCATTAATTACAAAAGGTGCACCATCCGCCTACGGATACACACACACACACGCGCACACGCACACGCACACGCACACACATATATAAAAATCCCGTAAGAAAGAGAATCGCCGTAGCCCCGTGTGGTATCGACCCTATTTTATGTCCTACAATCGGCGCCTGTGCGCGCGAAACTTTCTCTACGAATATTAAAAACTATCCTAATCGGGGGAGACGAGGAAGGCGTTGCCGGCAGATCAACGGTTTCGAAAAAGAAACATACAATTCCGATATCCAGAAAGAGACCAAGACCCTTCCTGCGTCACTGACGCACCCCGCCGTATCATTATTTCAATGTAAATAACGATTCGACCCCGCTCATCTCTTTACTGACAGGTGAATGAAAGTAGATCGCTGATAGACAAATGAAAGCAGTAAAAAAAATATCGTTTTTATTTTAAACATAATTTGTCCCTGAGGAGGTTAATAGAGACCCTACTCCGACTGGACTAAGAATCCCCTTGAATTTAACAGTTTCCGCTCAAATGTCTGTCGGAACGTGCCTCTTTGCACTGCTTCTCGCCTCGTCCGAGATATTCTCCTTGAATTCGCGACGAAAGCCCGTCGACAATCTTCAAACGCGCGCATCCTCACGTTTGTCCCACGACGACATAGATTAAACACATTTTGTTTTTAATACTTTTAGCACCTAGCGCCCGGCCCGCGGCTCGAGACGCCTCCGCCGCCGTTAGTGTCTATTTTAATTTGCTCGAGCAACGCAATCTCCTCATTTTAATTATTCGGGCGCGAGAATTCTCCCGCGAGACGAGTCGACATCGTTCGCGATTGCGAAAGAACGGCGGAGGCCACGCACGCGTCGAATATTCGACGCACGCCTGATCAATCGCTTGAGAACGTGACCCGCCATCTTGTAGACTTCGATCGCGCCACCTGCGGGCTGATCGAAAAGTCTCGAGATCGCACGACGTCGACATCTCGCACGAGGAGGACAATAACCGCGGCCATTAACTATGTAATCACCTAATTAGCCTTGTGGAGCGCAATTATGGCGTCGCACGTGATGCCTTCCCGATCTTTGTCGTACGTCTTTAGGGCTCAGCCTCGAGTTCGAGTCCCGCGAATGTTATCCTGCACAGTTTCTTCTTGGCGTTCTCGCGGGCGTCGAGCTTCGTCGAGTTTTCGTTATCGCACGCGGCGTGGAAGTGGAGCTTTTTTTTGATTTTCAACGTCCAGACTTCGCGTGGTACGCGCCGATTTTCGGCTGGGAAGACGTCACTAATGTGTCCCGCGGCGACGCCATTTGCGTCCGACTACGAACACGCCGCCTTTCATCTCATCATTTTTCGCCTGTTTCCACTTTCTCTCTAGCTTCCCCTTCGTCTCCCTTATACGTCGCCCTCCAATTTCTCTCAACGCTTCCGTTCACGCTCTCCTACGTTCTACTGCATTTATTATAAAAATAAAATGTAAAATCGTACCGAGGACGAGTTCTCCAAACGGTATGAAACTTCGTGTTCTCCGCCGTTTCTCTGTTTGCATTTTCCCTCGACCGGAAAGCGAGGAAAAATCGACGCCCGACAAACGGGCCCTTCGGTATTTTTCATTTTGTCTCCTTTTGGCGCATCTCCGCTGGTCTCGTCGTACTCCCAACCGGTGCCTTACTCTTTATACCGGAAGTATGTCCCGCTTGTTCTTGAGAAAAGCGCGCGCGCGGACGAAAATCGCTCTCACGTAATTAGACAAGTAGATTCCTACCGTTTCGCGACAACCCGTATAAAGTGAGTGCATTCTTGAATATAATACATAGGCTCTACAGATATATTCATTATTCAATTCTCCGACTATACCAGTGAAAAAATAAATTATTACACGTTGGTAATATCTGTGTGTCCGTGTGTTGTCGTGCGCATGTATTCATTAACGTGTTCATAGCGGTTATCCTCAAAATGTAATTATGTACGGTGTGAGAATGTGTGTACGTCCTCAAAGTCTGTCGGCTGTCCTACATCGCCTGTATTCATCTCAGTGTGTGAGAGTAATTTTGAGTCGATGTTATCATCGTGTCAAAGTGTTCGCCCTGTCTGTATTTCCCCGTGTGTATGGCTAATGAAACTGTGTTCACAAATGTGTGCACGTGTTTCTTCTTCTTCTTTTTTCACTTCTGCTCGGTGCGCTCGGCGTTTCGATCCCGACAGCCGGCAGCGCGAATTACCCGGCCGACTGTTGCTGGTCTATCGAGTAATAATAATAAGAGTAATTAGGACAATAATAATAATAACGATGACGATGACGATGATCACGACATATGACGACCGACCGCGTTAACCTGGTCGGCCTCATCTCTTTTGTATCGAACAAACGCCTCGCGCCCTCGCGATTTAATTCAACGAATCCGCGTTGTCGGCTTATTACTTCGCGCTATTTCGCTCTTCGCGAACAGCCATCGCGTCGAAATTCCTCGGCTTCTACTATCCCTACTACTACGCTCGTTCTCCATCCGCATCCTCTTCGGTGATCTTCCTTCTTGATTCTTCGTCCGTCCCGGAATCTTAAGCACACACACGTCGATCTCTTGAAACTCTTTCAAGCATCTTCTCTCAACGATTAACCTCTCTAAGATCCGTCACGCCGTGGCAGATGTTGCGTGGTAGTCGGAAAGTTTCCCCGGCGCGACAAGCTTCGTCGTCGAAGAATCTGCTCACATTCGAAATTCCGCTCGCGAAGGAAGACCGAGAACAACGAGTCGGGATCGTAGGACGACAAAGATTAGCAATGTCGCCAAAAGACAGCGTTTAAAGGACGATCTTCGTCAGTGGGACACACTTGGATCCTGGATGACTTCTGATTTCTTTTACGCAGTTAACGGGCCGCTGAGATTTGCCAGGCATTCGTCGCTTCTAACAGGATAGCAGTCCATACGGAAGATTCCATTCATTCGGGAGATGTCTTCTTCGCGGCACCGACAAGTTTCCAAAAGCAAACGATCGCTTTTACAGCTAACAAACGCCTCCTCCCTCTCAACTCTTCCTGACAATCACGATGCCTTCTCCAGGAGTACATCACCATCCTTCACAGCACCCCATCCGCTCGAAACAATCACCGCGCATCCAACGACCGCCGACCATCCACCGCCTCTCCCCAAGTACCCGCCGACCAAAGACATCTTGCGCCTGTTAACCGTAGACCCCCGACGTCGACGTAGCCCAGAATCTCGTGATGGCGTTTACGCAAGCGCGACACCGTGTCAGAGCAGGTTCCACGTACCACCGTCGAGAGCGCCCTTAATCCTGTACCGAGGACGCGCGCGTGCTGGCGCGATTGGCGTATCGCTGTACGCCGCTCTGCATCTGAGGGGTATTAGTTGGCCACAAGGAGATGCTGATACTGATTGGCCGGGTAGGGCGCGACCGAGCCGAGGCCGAAGTTGTTCAAGCCGTCGACCAGTGCGTTCTTGTCGGCCTGTTGTTGCGCGCCGTTCACGTTGCTACTGGTCGCTGAGGACCCGACTGGCCCGAGATTCGCTGCACCTTGGGCGCTGCTGTTGCCGGCGCCATTTTGGCCGCTGGTGCCGTTCACGCCGGTGCCGTAGAACTGATGGCCGATGGTGGTCGGGTCCAGGTAGGAACTGGGGAACTTCGTGCCCGCGTACAGGTCCGCGGGCAGGTAGCCGCCGTGGCTCGAGGTGTCGAAGAGATTGCGGTGCGGGAATTGCGGGTGGTAGGTCGCGGGGCCGTGCTGAAAGAAGTACGCGCCGGGGTCTGTGTGCTGCTGCTGCTGACCGCCTGTGCCGGTCACTATGCTGCCAGGCGAGAGGCTGCGGCTGCTGGGGGAACTCTGGGAGACTGGCAGGCCACTGGTAGCTTGCTGCTGCTGCTGCTGCTGCTGTTGCTGCTGCTGCTGTTGCTGCTGCTGCTGCTGGTGCTGCTGCTGCTGCTGCTGTTGCTGCTGCTGGTGGTGATGGTGGTGGTGGTGGTGAATCTGTTGCTGCATGGCGCGCTGCTTTATGTAATTCGAGAACTCGGTGGGCGACATTCTGAAACAGAGAAGGAACGGGCGCGGTTAGGTGGATGGCGCCGCGGCATTGACGTAAGATGAGCCGAGGAAAGGTGAAGAGTGGAATGTCTGAGGTGCGGTATGCGGGCATTCGTGATAGGACGCTAGCGAGCAGAAAAATGCTGTAGGCAATCGTACCTGTTGGCCCGTTTGCTGCTGGTCTTCAGCTTGGTGCTGCCAAACTTGGTCTGCGCGAACGTAGCTGTAGTGAACGTAAGCGGCGCGGTGGTTCTCGGTATGAAAGCGGGCACCGGACTGGGCGAGCCTTTGAACGAGCTCGTAATTGGAGTGGGCGACGGTGCGGAAGAGGATCCGGATCCATGGCCACTCTGCTGGTTATTAGACGAGCCGTTGCTGGCGTTGCTGCCGAGCGAGCTGGGAAACGGCGACGTCGACTTCGGACTGAGACTAAGTCCGCCCAGGGAAGTGCCGACCGCCTCGATCGGCCTGAAGCACTGCGCCTCGGGGTTGAACGTCTTGGTGACCTCGCGATCTGCCGAGGTCTCGTCGTGGGGGTCCCCGGTCTCTGAGTACAGGATCTTAACGCCGCTCATCTCGCCGATCCGGTAGCTGACTTCGCCGGGATCAACCCAGACGGCCAATTCTGCCGGGAGATTCTCCAGGATATCCTGAATCGGGACTCCGCTCTCCTTGGCAGCCCGTTCCAGCACAGGATCGACGGGGTCGCCCGTTTTCAGGCATCTGAACGCTGAACCCTTGAACGGTTTCTCCGGGTACCAGTGTCCTTTGAACTTGTCTTTCAGAGCCTTCTCCAACTCCTCGCCGAATATGTTGACGCGCCTGCGCGGCAGCTTGTTGTAAAGATAGGATATCACGAAATTGAGCGCCACCTGCACCTCGATGTGCATTTTGGCCTTCGGTGGGAGAATCTTCGGGCTGTTGTAGCTCGTCGCCGCGGTGTTATAGTTGAAGCGAGCGAATTCGCAGGATCGGCCGTCTTGCCGCGACGTCACTGTCGTCCTCGACGATATCCTACCGCGGGTTAGAGGGCCGGATGGTACCGATGTGGAGGATGATGCGGATGAGGTTGCTTTGATTGGTAGCTTAGACCCGGTCGGAGGTTTGTTGAAGGTGATGGGTTTCGTGATGGATCGCGTTGGTCGTCTGTCCGGATGATCTCGACTCGCTATGGATCTGGAAGACACAAAAGAAATTTACGTTATATCGAATGAAGTAATGAATATGCCGTTGTTATGACAGAAAACTGACTACGCGTTCACGTGATCGGTGTCATTACCGATATCAATACTGATTATCAGTACGTTTGCCGATATTGACGCCTATTGTACACGTCCGCGTAAAAACTACGCACGACGGCAAGGAAAACACGTAATTCTTTCGCGGACGACACTCCAACTGCGTAAACAATTGAATGCGTGCAAGGAAAACGTTCGCAACGCGTCACTGCGGCATGTAGGTTAGACGAAACGACGTTACATGTGCCGCGAGAAGCAGCACTTAGAAATTTTATATAAAAGCATCCGCTGCTCTCTTTTTCTCTCATGTTCTTCTCGCTCTCTCTTATATCCTCTCACGTTACCCTTGCCTTTACTTTCTCCGTCGATCTCGGAGGCGTGAAATCCTTTCGGAGAGGCATTCGGCGAGGATCCTCGAAAGGGATCTGCCTTGACTCGAGGTTATCGGCTCCTTTCACGGACTCCTTCGAGAGAGCATTGAAACGGAACGCCGCTTCCGGTTACTCACAGCCGACCTCCCACCTTTTCATTCCCACCCTTTGGTGCTTGAGTAGGGAGCCCGAAAGGGAGCCAATTGTTTCTCCCCACCTGTACCCGGTCGCGTCAAAGGTATCCGCACTGCGGGGTAAAACCTCGCGTTCTTCGCAATCGCTTACGTTCGTTCTCGACTTTGCATCAAACCGACTAGTACCGTCTAATTAACCGTCCAATTAACATATCGACTAACACGTCAGTTACATATGACGGAGGCTCCGTCACGGCAAGCTACGATTGAATATATAACGATTTTATGAGCTTTTGTATAATTAATAGTGGTGTGTGCAAACGACTGCGTTCCTTCGCAGTGACAACGCGGGTATTTTTTGTCTTTTCCCAATCTATTCTCGGTCATGTAGCTAAAACGTAGTCCCGTTCGATGCTTCTGACTCAGGTCGCGCGATATTTTTAACCTTTCATTACGTGTTACTTAGTGTCATTTATATACAACGAAAACACGATGACGTCAATTGAAACTATTATTTGCTCATTCGAGATACTACACGTTTTTCGGTTTTACAGATTTTCCCCTTTTAATTCTCGTACGTGTTTTCGTTCTGACGTGTCAAGTTTGTCATCAGATTCAGCGTGTTGCATTTTCTCAGCTTTATATATCTTCCCTTCTAATTGTCCCCGCTATTTACCTCAGTTCAGCTAATTTTCTAACGTCCCACCGCTGCAGCAAAAGAACAACGTCGCCAACGACATCACCGCGGTATTCCTTTGTGCAAAGTTCGTCCAGCAGTGCCTTCGCCGTTTCTATTAAAGAAACACAAGCACGATAATATTCCGCGGTATTCGCTAGGGTGCCGTGTTCGCGGTCGGCGGTCTGGGGAAAGGGTAATAAAAAGGATTTCAGCACTGAGACCCCGCGAAGGCGAAAGGAAGGAGGACACCTCGTGAGTGTCTATCTGCTTCGAAGAAGGCATCGCCCGCAATTGCGGAAGTCGTTCCCTGAATGGATACCGAGATACGAAAGAGGCGTGTCTCGTTCCTTCTTTTTCTCTTCTCCATCTTTCCGCGCTTTCCTCTATTTTTTTCCCCGCCCGCCGCACTTTCCGTCTTTTCTCTGCTGAGAAAAGGAGCTCTTGGCCGTCTACCAAGCTCTGCCCGATTGTGTACGCGCATACTGGGTGTCCAGAAAGACGTGCGTAATTGGATACCACCTACAGTTGGTGTAAAAAGTTTTCGTATTCCGATTAATTTCGAACAGCACATCGAGAAATTGTGTTTTATCAACCAATTTGGCAGATTCAATGCGAAAACTGTTCGAATAGTTTGCGAAGGTAACGAGAAAAGATAAAAAATCGATAGAAATGTAAAAGCGATTAATATTGTTCGTATTCCTAAGTATTTATAGGAAAATTTACGACGTAAACAGGTCACATTATTGCTTTCTAATTATGATTGACGCCGTCAGAATGCTTGGAATCGTTTTATCGACCACTATAATTTTACCAGTAATAGGGTTTATAACATTGCACTATTGAGAATTATCGTTGAAAAACGAGGCGAAATGTGCGAAAGAAACCAACAATAAAATCCAGAAAAACGATTACTAATTTGCTATTTCTTTCCTTACACTGCATCTATTATAGACATTTCCAAGAATATCAATAAACTCGTTCATGAAAACCGTTAATAAATCCCAATATTTCACGAAACGCTGTTCGAAATTTATCGGCGCACGAGTACTTTCTACACTAACTGTACGCCCACAAAATCGACTTTACCTCGTTTCGAGAATTAATACGTTTGATTCGGCGCTGTTTGTCGCAATCGTTCCGGCACTTTCTTTCGCCGAAACGTTGGTTCCTGTATTTTTATGGAAGCGTACTGCGCGGAGTGTCGAGTTTACTCATTTAAATGGCGGGTTCGCAGACGCTTTTGAAAATGTTCGCCGACACGCTGCGAGTTTTCAGTCCGGCATTCGCCGGCAGAGCGAATATGTAGGTTAAAGCGCCGGTGTTACCCTTCCACCTTCTCCAGCAGTAGTACACGAGAACATGTCGAGGGGTGGAAAGATGGTGGTGGGTCAGGTATTGATCCCCCGGCAGGGTTGCCGGAAGGTTCTGAAGATAAAAATACGCGGCCTTGCGAGACACGGGAGAGGCTTAAGCAAAACGCAACGTTACTATCTGGAGCGCTGCTAATGTTCATTAACTTTTGCAAAACTATTACGTACCGCCAACTCGAATACCGTTGCCCGAAAAGTTCATTTAACCCTTACGTTGTAAAAGTGGTCTTTGATATACGATGCTAAGCGGGGCGTCATTAATTTTGTACGCGTTCACAGAGCGCACCGTTTACGCATTTTGTTCATAACTTCATCGCACCGGTGGTCCGGGTTAGGTGGGGTAGATAATATGCGGTACAATCGTGGCTCTGCTTTTATTTGGCGTCCGCTCGCGCGTTTACACGTTCATTCGTTATCAAAAAGCATTTCCACTGTTTGCCGTCGAACGTCGGCATTTAGCCGGGAAAAAACCACACCGGCAAAGGGTTGAAAAGGCGTAAAACACGGTGGTTTGGAAACAAAAGCGCGTTCAAAGCCGACCGTTGGCCGAGGCTCGCGTCAAAGGAAAGCCGCAAACTCGCCTTTTGACGTTTAAATTTAACGCGCTCGCTGATTGATCTAAAAAAAATACATAAAACAACGTCGAAAGTGGCGAAGTGCACGGGCGAAAAAGATTAGCCGGCCAATAGGCGTGCCTCATTGATATATCGACTATCGGGGGGAGTACACAACAGTCGCTCAGGAAAAGTGGGTCTCCGAGGGGTTGAATATTTCTCAGAAGAACACTCACTGTAGACCGCGTCGTGCGGCGGTAAGCGCTCAAGAATATTAACGATCACTTGAATGTGGTCAGCGAAACCCAACTGAACGACGTCAAAACCCTCGTAACCGACAGACCCAAACTTTCCATAAGTCCGTCATCTCACAATTCGATAATTTTTCATCAAAAAAGCCTAGACCCCTGTAGCCCAACTTCTGAGGGTCTCAAACAAACTGAATACCGCATTGCCGGGTCACAGCTACAATTTGGAAATATGTCGTACCACAATTCGAAAATGTTTTAAAAAAAAGCGTAGATCCCTATAGACCGAGTTCTGAGGGTCTCAAACGAACTGAATACCGTATTGCCGGGCTGCAACTACAATTTCAAAGTTCGTCATTTCACAATTCAACGATTTTCTACCAAAAAACGAGCGCAAATAGCTCGGTTCTTGAAGTTCTCAAACGAATTGCTAAATCGCAGTCGGAGAGTAATAAGGACCAGAGCCACGCTACTTTTTGGAAACTCGTCATTCCACAATTCGGCAACTTTACACTTTAAGGACCGCTAAGAAATCTATAAGAAATACACCTCGGACCGCTTGTTTTTGGGAAATTTATACGTTACAAAAAATCATAACTTTGATATTTATGAAGCAATTTTCTCTATGAAGAGGAACTATACAAAATTTACATACATATCGTGTTTTGTTACGTTTTCCATTGAATATTGATGTAAATACGTAAATAGACAAAGTAGATACAATGTATCAAAGTAAACGACATCTAAAGACAGAGTGTAGAAAACACGAGAAAACTTGTGAGCGATCCTTAACCCCTTCAGAGCCGAATTTTTTTTCGTTTAAGAAAAATTATTTTTTATACTAAAATTAATTTAATTCATGTGAATGAAGGCAACAATATACTTTTTACAGAAATATTCATTTATTTATTTATAATTTGTAAACGTACAGTTTAACTATTGATTGATTATGTAACGCGCAACTAAGTTATAATGATAATTCTTCATTTACGCCAATTGAAATAATGCAAGAAAATGATTTCATAAAGAACACATCTGTATTCAGCTCATACATTGTGGCTGCAATAGGGAAGAAATCGACACGATTCGAAAACGCATAATGCGCCCATAGTCGACACAGATTATCTGTGGGGTCCATCATATATGGGTCCATAGTAGTCAAAGGGTTAATAGACATATGGTCCTTACGTAAAATTCGTAACATTAACGACATCCTGAGAAATACTTCTATAAAAAAAAATAAAATTACTATTCGTAAAAATAATATACAAATAAAATACAGCCCGAAAATATACATTACCATGTGCACAGGGTCCGAAGGGGTTAAAGTGTGAAAATAGCACAGACACGTTAGGTGTCTGAACAGCGTTCGTTGACAAAGTGAGTCAACAGTAGTATGGGATACGATATGAAACCGTATCAAAGCGCAACGCGACACACGCTATTGATACAGAATATATGCGTCTATAGTAGTCAAAGGGTTAATGGATATATGGTCCTTACGTAAAATTCGTAACATTAACAACATCCTGAGAAATATTCGTATAAAAAAAATAAAATTCGTATTCTTAAAATAATATACGTAATAAAACCCGTACGGAAATGTACATTACAATGTGCACATCGTCCAAAGGGGTTAAAATGTGAAAATAGCACAGACACGTTAGGCGTCCGAACAGCGTTCGTTGACAAAGTGAGTCAACAGTAGTGTGGGACACGATATGAAACCGTATCAAAGCGCAACGCGACACACGCTGTCGATACAGCATTGATTGTGTGCAAGGCAGGACGTAAAAGGCCGACGACGCGCCCTTTCGTGTTCACACTTTGCTGGGGAGATCTGAATGGAGGTCACACGGCAGAAGGGGCACGGAATCTGGGCCAGAGAAGTGTCCTTCAGCGAACGAAGTCAATGGAGCGCTGAGCATCTGTTACGCACGGGCGTGTCCTTGTGGCGCTGATGCTCTCGGGATAATTCGTTTCGCTTTGATAATCGAATTGGCGACCGCGTCGGATATTAAGCCGACGAGAGTCAACGTCGCAATTTCGCAAATGCGCTATTTGGAACGCTGCTAGACGGCGATCTATAAATATCGACAACGCGCGGGTCTGCATATTGCAAAGTGACGAAGTGTCAGGATGGGACGGAGAGTGTTCATTTATTATCTGTTCTATTTATTTTTGGCCTTCGGCAGTTTCAACGATTTCGAAGCCCTTGCGGTTGAAGCTTTACCAAAATTTCGAGATTCTTCGAGATCCTTCAGGCGTCTGTAATTATTTCATTACCCCTGATCCGTGCGATTTAGACGGGTGCTTATATTATCGGGACTTATTTATTTTTGGCCTTCAGTAGTTTCAACGATTTCGAAGCCCTTGCGGTGGAAGTTTTACCAAAATTTCGAGATTCTTCGAGATCCTTCAGGCGTCTATAATTATTTTATTACCCCTGATCCGTGCGATTTATACGGGCGCTTATCTTATCGGGACTTATTTGTTTTTGGCCTTCGGTAGTTTCAACGATTTCGAAGCCCTTGCGGTTGAAGCTTTACCAAAATTTCGAGATTCTTCGAGATCCTTCAGGCGTCTGTAATTATTCCATTACCCCTGATCCGTGCGATTTAGACGGGTGCTTATCTTATTGGGACTTATTTATTTTTGGCCTTTGGTAGTTTCAACGATTTCAAAGCCCTTGCGGTTGAAGTTTTACCAAAATTTTGAGATTCTTCGAGATCCTTCAGGCGTCTATAATTATTTCATTACCCCTGATCCGATTTAGACGGGTGCTTATCTTATCGGGACTTATTTATTTTTAGCCTTCGGTAGTTTCAACGATTCCGAAGCCCTTGCGGTTGAAGTTTTACCAAAATTTTGAGATTCTTCAAGATCCTTCAGGCGTCTGTAATTATTTCATTACCCCTGATTCCTGCGATTTAGACGTGTGCTTATCTTATTGGGACTTATTTATTTTTGGCCTTCAGTAGTTTCAACGATTTCGAAGCCCTTGCGGTGGAAGTTTTACCAAAATTTTGAGATTCTTCGAGATCCTTCAGGCGTCTGTAATTATTTCATTACCCCTGATCCGTGCGATTTATACGGGCGCTTATCTTATCGGGACTTATTTGTTTTTGGCCTTCGGTAGTTTCAACGATTTCGAAGCCCTTGCGGTTGAAGTTTTACCAAAATTTCGAGATTCTTCGAGATCCTTCACGCGTCTGTAATTATTTCATTACCCCTGATCCGATTTAGGCGGGTGCTTATGTTATCGGGACTTATTTATTTTTGGCCTTCGGTAGTTTCAACGATTTCGAAGCCCTTGCGGTTGAAGTTTTACCGAAATTTCGAGATTCTTCAAGATCCTTCAGGCGTCTGTAATTATTTCATTACCCCTGATCCGATTTAGACGGGTGCTTATCTTATCGGGACTTTCATGTCATTTTTTAACGAACATGCGGCCGCGTACTATCAGGATTTACGGTGTAATTTGATCTTTCGCCTGTCTTCGTACTACGGAATTGCAGAGAACTTTTCAGGGCATCCCTCATTTATTTACTATCTTGGACAGACCTATTAGTATAACGAGGGAGTGGATATGATCTATTACGTAGTGAAACGGGGCGGTATAGAAATAGGGTGAAATAAAATATTCAGCGCACGGCTACGAAAACACACGGCGCCGGGATGGAAACAGTGTCGTCGAGACTGTGAAGGGAAGAAACAGGAGTGAGAGATGGTAAAAGAGCTTATACGGCAGGTCGGCCGTCGTGTCTCGACTGGCGACCCAATTTCCGGACGAGGCATAATTAAAGCAATTTTCTTCGAGCCTACCCTCGCCGATCGATAAAGCCGACGATCGCGAAGTCGACGCGGCAGCGAAAAGGAAGGAGAGAGAGAGGGAACTTTATTCGCCTACGATTCTGCGCGATGTCTCTCGTGCACGATGCTTTTATTAATTTACGACCTCTCGCTATACGTCTCCGTGTACGTTTCCAACCGCTTCGTGTGTTCTTTCACACGCGCCGAGCGTTTCCGCGAAATTGTTACTTGTCCTTTTCTGCAGCGGACAAATGGCTTCCGAGATATGAGACGGCCGAAGATCTGCCAGTTTGCGTTTATGCAACGACACGTACCGCAAACACGGAAAATTTCCTTTTGTCCGCCGCGTTAAACGATTCGCACGAGTGTTAAATGCACGCTTCGCAGTAGAGACGGTCGGAGGCGGACAGAAATCGGCGTAAATACCTTCGCGAAGTTTCTATCGAAAAGCGGGCGACGCGAATGTTTGCGCGTCCTATTTTGCGAGTCCCTTTTCGCTTCAATACGATTTCGGGAGAGAGGAAAGTTATTCTGGAAATATACCGCTGCCGCGTCCGACGCGAAATTTCATAACGCGTCTCGCGTACAAAGATTGCGGAACGTCGCTTGCGCGCTGGAAATTTCAAGGAAATTTTAAACACGATTTCAAAGCCACGATGCTTTACGCGCCGGAAGTGCTTGCATCACGACGAAAGAGCCGGAGAACTGCACGTAAGTACAACGCGCGTAATGTCGTAATTACACGCGTGTGCGCTCAAGGCCGAGGGGAATTCGAATGCCACAGGAGGGGAATTCGTATAGCGCGCAGGTTTCTAAGAAGGCAATGTTGTAATTCTACGCGTGTGCCCGCGAAGGACGCTCTTCACGCGTGCCTTTCATGCGCGTCTAATTAACGAATGGAAGGAGTGGGATAGTAATGTTATCGAAATGATCGGGTTAAATTGTTTCGACGCGTAGCTTTTCGCTGTCGAGACGTTTTGGGTTCTGCTTAACACTAAACGTGCCGGTACTTTACAACTACGAATTCTTACCTATTCTAAATAAATGTTGACTTTCAGAAAGAAATAATTTATGAAAACGAGAGACGGTACAGAGATGTTTTGGGGTCTGTTTACACTAAACGTGCCGGTATTTTATACCTACCTATTCTTACCTATTCTAAATAAACGTTGACTTTCAGAAAAAAATAATTTATGAAAGCGAGAAGTTATTTGAAAGTGAGAAGTAGTTACAAGTATGTTATTTATATATATGCAAATTATAGTACGTAACAGCGAATCGCATCATATACGACGCGGTACGTAAAATTGAATGTTGCATGTCCCGAACAGTAATAATACAAGATCGTTAACAAGTTGACTGCCGCGTCACACGTATTCAGTGATATGAGAATTTACAGAATATCAAATGAACGAAATAAATAACAATGAATGTATGATTTTAAAGTAAATTTGGAAAGCGATTATTTGACCCTTTATGAAATAAACGTTAATTTTCAGAAATTCCTAATTTATTAAAGCGAGAAATTGAATAATCAGATGATATGAGAATTTACAGAATATCAAATGAACGAAAGAAATAGCAATGAATGTACGATATAAAGTAAATTTTGAAAGAGGTCCCTTGACCCCTTATAAAATAAACGTTGACTTTCAGAAAGAAATTCCAAATTTATTAAAGCGAGAAATTGAATAATCAGATGATATGCGAATTTACAGAAAGTCGAATGAGCGAATGAAATGTCAATGAATATACGATTTCAAAGTAAATGTTGAAAGGGGTCATTTGACCCTTTATGAAATAAACGTTGATTTTCAGAAAGAAATTCCTAATTTATTAAAGCGACAAATTGAATAATCGAATGATATGAGAATTTGCAGAAAGTCAAATGGACCAAAGAAATAACAATGAATGTACGATATTAAAGTAAATTTTGAAAGGGGTCATTTGATCTCTTATGACATAAACGTTGATTTTCAGAAATTCCTAATTTATTAAAGCGACAAATTGAATAATCGAATGATATGAGAATTTACAGATTGTCAAATGAGCGAAAGAAATAATAATGAATGTACGATTTTAAGGTAATGTAGAGACTAGTGAGGTGTAGAGTTTGATAGCAGTGAATTCTGCGAAACTTCATGAGGTTTATAGTAAGATGCGAGAAGTAAGGTAGGCGTTTTAAGTAATACTTATGAAGATATGAAAAGGCAAATGTAAACCGCGAACGAGTTTTACTGAAACATACAAACGCTGATTATAGGAAAAATAACATCTTCGAGAGCGCAGCAAGTTAATACGGTCACTAGTAAAATTGTTCCCTATTTCCTAGTGCCTACAATCTGTTTGCGCGCATTAAATATTTTGACCATTATTTGGATTTGGTAGAAATCGATGTTTTGGAAATTACCGCGGGTTCACATGATCACGCGTAGAAATTCTCACCATACAATAGTCACCAATAAATACCACTTACTACTTCCAAAACACCAATAATTCCGCAAATTGTAAATAACAGTCAACCCATTAAAAATCGCGTACCAACGGAGATTCTATCAAACACACCGATTCTTCATATTAACACGCACATCTCGACTTTTCTCGTCAGCGACACAACCGCAACGAAATCTATTTTGATTCCGCAACCAATTTAGTGACTATCGTCCTCCTCCACGTAAAAGTAGCTTCTCCGGCGAACAATTACTGGCTTCTGACAATGAACAGCAGTTTAGCGGGCGGGGCCAAACTCGCACGCGGATTCGTATTACGTAAGGTTCGCGGCGGGTTATACAACAAATAGTTTCACTCACGTGCCACGCGAACGTCTCTGCCGTGTCTTTGACGATCGTATCCTATGCCGCGGTCTCACGTCGTTTTCGGATCATTACGTCAACGTTTCAATTATCGCCACAGCGGGCTAATGAAATTGGAACGGCGCAGTGGTAGGTGATAAGACGCGTCGGTGAAATGTTTATGACTAGGTGCCGATAAGACGTCTTCGAGGCAGCGGAACTTAACGTTTACTGACCAAGAATATTTGGAGGTTAACTTCACGTGTTCGATATGAATCATATAGAATGTATAGGAAATATTTTTTGTAATAGAGACAATGCAAAAAGTTTTTATGAATGTCAAGATCGATTTATTAACCAGTTAACTGTGTCGATCATTTTGCAAAGTAAAAATTCTCACCATACAATAGTCACTTACTATTTCCAAAACACCAATAATTCCGCAAATTGTAAATAATCGCGCCCCAGTGTGTGTCGCGATAATCAAGCGATGACGGATATAGTCGTCAAACACAGAGTAAGTGGCGCTGTTGAAATATTGGGTCAAAAAGACGACTTTATTTTAGAAAATGAATGAATTTATTAGTAATATTTACACAATGGATCAACGTAAAGCTATATTTACACATAATTAACGAAAAACTTAAAAAAAATCAAATGTTTGTAGAAATTAAAAATGTATAATGTTGCTTTCGTGTGATATGTTCTGAAACAGAGAACGATGCACAGTGGCACTTTGCATGTCGGACACCAATACCGAGAGTCTTTTCTAATTTTGTTTTTATAACAAATAGAACATCTTCGGGATGGATTTTTTGTTGTTGAAGTGTCTGGTATGTAATCCGGGAAATGTTTGTCGATCAAACGTGAAACATTGGATGTCATTGGGCGAGGTTCTGATGATTTTTACTCAAATTATCTATAATTTTCATTTGTTTATTTCATTTCGTCCTGACCCCCTAAATATTCTAAACATATTAAAATTTACGAATATAATTTAGTTTTCGCCAAAATTACAATTTAAATATCAAATTGTAACAAAATTTTACGCATGACGGATATATCCGTCATAACACAAAATTCTGCTATTCTTCCATGACGGATATAGTCGTCAAACACACTTAACTGGTTAAGGATCTTATAAATGTATAGAAATTATTGTAGTGTATATAGTGCGAGGAACTGTGACGTGATAAAATACTGCAGAGTATGATTAAATCGTGCAAAATTAAGGTAACGCCAAAGTATTGAAGCACCGTTCTAATATCAAATGCGTTTACAAGATTGCAAATTGGCTTCATTGCGAAATTTTTGCATTTTTAGTCAAATCTTTTGCACTGGTCATCGCGTATTTTGCTACGTTAGAACTGCGATGCCATGAAATACTGCGATGTATAATTAAAGCGTACAAAATAAAGGTAACGCAGAGTTGTTAGAAGCTAAAATACTGAAGCACCATTCCAATATCAATCACTTATACAAGATTGCAAATAGGTTTCATGGCGATTTTTTTTTGCATTTATAGTAAAATATTTTGCACCGGTCACCGTGTATTTGCTATGTTAGAACCGCGATGCGATGAAATACTGCGGTGTGTAATTAAAGCGTGCAAAATAAAGGTAACGTAGAGTTGTTAGAAGCCAAAGTTCCTGAAGCACCATTTCAATATCAATTACTTTTACAAGATTGCAAATAGGCTTCATGGCGATTTTTTTTTGCATTTTTAGTAAAATATTTTGCACCGGTCACCGCGTATTTTGCTATTCTAGAACTGCGATGCGATGAAATACTGCGGTGTATAATTAAAGCGTGCAAAATAAAGGTAACGCAGAGTTGTTGGAAGCTAAAGTACTGAAGCACCGTTCCAATATCAATTGCTTTGACAAGATTGCAAATAGGCTTCATTCCGAATTTTTTGCATTGTTAGTCAAATCTTTTGCACCGGTCACCGCGTATTTTGCTATGTTAGAACTGTGATGCGAAGAAATACTGCGGTGTGTAATTAAAGCGTGCAAAATAAAGGTAACACACAGTTGTTAGAAGCCAAAGTATTGAAGTACCATTTCAATATCAATTACATTTACAAGATTGCAAATAGGTTTCATGGCGAATTTTTTTACATTTATAGTAAAATCTTTTGCACCGGTCACCGTGTATTTTGCTATGTTAGAACTGCGATGCGATGAAATACTGCGGTGTATAATTAAAGCGTGCAAAATAAAGGTAACGTAGAGTTGTTAGAAGCCAAAGTTCTTGAAGCACCATTTCAATATCAATTACTTTTACAAGATTGCAAATAGGCTTCATGGCAATTTTTTTTGCATTTTTAGTAAAATATTTTGCACCGGTCACCGCGTATTTTGCTATGTTAGAACTGCGATGCGATGAAATACTGCGATGTATAATTAAAGCGTGCAAAATAAAGGTAACGCAGAGTTGTTAGACGCCAAAGTTCCTGAAGCACCATTCCAATATCAATCAAGTATGCAAGATTGCAAATAGGTTTCATGGCGAATTTTTTTGCATTTATAGTAACATATTTTGCACCGGTCACCGTGTATTTGCTATGTTAGAACCGCGATGCGATGAAATACTGCGGTGTGTAATTAAAGCGTGCAAAATAAAGGTAACGTAGAGTTGTTAGAAGCCAAAGTTCCTGAAGCACCATTTCAATATGAATTACTTTTACAAGATTGCAAATAGGCTTCATGGCGATTTTTTTTGCATTTTTAGTAAAATCTTTTGCACCGGTCACCGCATATTTTGCTATGTTAGAACGCGATGCGATGAAATACTGCAGATTATAATTAAATCGTGCAAAATAAAGGTAACGCAGAGTTGTTGGAAGCTAAAGTATTGAAGCACCATTCCAATATCAATTGCTCTTACAAGCTTGCAAATAGACTGCATTGCGATTTTTTTTTGCATTTTTTATAAAATTTTTTGGACCGGTCACCGGTGACCACCGTGGCGGTCAAAGTGTTAATAAAAATAAATTATGGAAATATAAAAGCGACGCGTATTCGTACAGTTTTGATTTATAAGTATTTACTAGTTATGATTGATATCACTGGTATGTTTGAAAAAGTTGTACCGTACATTATAATTTTATCATCTCCAGAATTCGATAGTTTGTACTATTGAAAATTGCCGTTAAAGAACAGTTGCTATTACGCCTTTTTGCAGCTAATATTTCTTGCACTGCATCTATTATACTATACTAAAAGTGGTATCGTAGATTATAATTTTATCATCTCCAGAGTTCGATAGTTTGTACTATTGAACATTGTCGTTAAAAACAGTTATTATTACGCCTTTTTGCAACTAATATTCCTTGCACTGCATCTATTATGCTATACTAAAAGTGGTACCGTAGATTATAATTTTATTATCTCCAGAGTTCGATAGTTTGTACTATTGAAAATTGCCGTTAAAGAACAGTTGCTATTACGCCTTTTTGGAGCTAATATTTCTTGCACTGCATCTATTATACTATACTAAAAGTGGTACCGTAGATTATAATTTTATCATCTCCAGACTTCGATAGTTTGTATTATTGAAAATTGCCGTTAAAAACAGTTATTATTACGTCTATTTGCAACTAGTTTTTCTTGCACTGCATCTAGTATAATGATTTCAGGGAATATATTCAATTCTGTTATTTATAAAAAAGATGAGTTAACAAACTATAATTTCCCAAAGTATTCTTCGAAATTGCTCAGTGTCCGAATACTTTCTACAAGTAGTGACAAATATACCATTTTAGTCCGAGCATCAACAATTTCTGAAGTAACAAAATTTGTCAGAATCACACCAAATAAATCACTGCATTTTTATTATGTCTGCCCGCTAAACACTTAAGCCAGGCGTCTTACAATAATTCGTGACGTTTTTTGAAAACTGACTATATCACAACGTACGCGACTAGTTCATTTTGCCAGAAATCTTAGCAAAAACACAAACTGATCGATGCACGAATAGTTTTTACACTTACTGTATGATGCATAGGCAGTGTTCAAATTGTACAGACACCTTTGTTATTTTACGTTACTTTGTTTCGTTTTTTTCGTATGTTACGAGGATTTTCAGTGAATATGAGATACTGCATTGCCTGAAAGATGGGAAGCGGCGAGTGCTTTTGTTCTTGCAAACCGTCTTGAATAGCATCGCGCATATTTCCTCCCGATGATCCGTTTTAACGCGCAACACACATAACGCGCGTTAGTGTCGGCTGTTACACGAATAATACTCCCGTCACGACTAATAAACTGTCGGAAAAAATAGGCTCTCGACGGTGGTAAAGACAGAAGATATCGAGTTATAGCCCGACGAGCGACAATAGCCTTTGTGTTCGGCAAACAATTTTTACGAGGCCGTAATTTTAGGACGCTCGTTATTTCGTCGTTTCGCCTTTTTGCACGTCTGCACGTCGTCGGCGGATGTGAGACAGTTCGGGTAGGTATGAACGTTAAAGAGGGATGAACGATGTCGGCTGATCCACTAAATTGGGCCGTATAAAATACATTAGACTTTCGGAAGATACGTGATATATGCGCTATGTACTCGAAAACAATAAGTAGGTGGCGAGTAATACGACTTGTTTGATATATGCATTTAAGAGAGTTATATAGGATGTTCATGGCTGCGCGGAAGAATTGTAATAAAATTCTGTCAAAGCCATGAAAGTGGTAGGTATTATCATAATTCGTAATGTGAAACTATGATTTTTATTGTCGATCACAGGAATTCTTAAAGAATTCCATCAAGGTGGTGTAAACGTTAGATATTTTGTTGCTTTGTAACATTAATGAATTCTATCAAAGCCATGAAAGCAATAGGGATTGTCACAATTCGCAATGTGAAACTATGATTTTTATCGTCGATCGTAGGAATTGTCAAAGAATTCTATTAAGGTGGTGCAAACATTAGATATTTTGTTAATTTGCAACATTAATGAATTCTATCAAAGCCATAAAAGCGAAAGGTATTATCATAATTTGTAATGTAAAATTATGATTTTTATTGTCGATCGCAAGAATTCTCAAAGAATTCCATTAAGGTGGTGCAAACATTAGATATTTTGTTAATTTGCAACATTAATGAATTCTATCAAAGCCATGAAAGCGATAGGTATTATCACAATTCGTAATGTGAAACTATGATTTTTATTGTCGATCGCAAGAATTCTCAAAGAATTCCATCAAGGTGATGCAAACATTAGATATTTTGTTACTTTGCAACATTAATGAATTCTGCCAAAGCCATGGAAGCGATAGGTATTATCACAATTCGCAATGTGAAACTATGATTTTTATTGTCGATCGCAGGAATTCTCAAAGAATTCCATCAAGGTGGTGCAAACATTAGATATTTTGTTAATTTGCAACATTAATGAATTCTGTCAAAGCCATGAAAGCAATAGGTATTATCATAATTCGTAATGTGGAACTATGATGTTTATTTTCGATCACAAAAATTCTCAAAGAATTCCATCAAGGTGGTGCAAACATTAGATAATTTGTTACTTTGCAACATTAATGAATTCTGTCAAAGCCATGAAAGCGATAGGTATTATCATAATTCGTAATGTGAAACTATGATTTTTATTGTCGATCGCAAGAATTCTCAAAGAATTCCATCAAGTTGGCGCAAACGCTGGATATTTTGTTAATTTGCAACATTAATGAATTCTATCAAAGCCATGAAAGCGATAGGTATTATCACAATTCTAAATGTGAAACTATGATTTTTATTGTCGATCGCAGGAATTCTCAAAGAATTCCATCAAGGTGGTGCAAACGCTAGATATTTTGTTACTTTGCAACATTAATGAATTCTATCAAAGCCATGAAAGCGATAGGTGTTATCACAATTCGTAATGTGAAACTATGATTTTTATTGTCGATCGCAAGAATTCTCAAAGAATTCCATTAAGGTGGTGCAAACATTAGATATTTTGTTAATTTGCAATATTAATGAATTCTGTCAAAGCCATGAAAGCAATAGGTATTATCATAATTCGTAATGTGAAACTATGATTTTTATTGTCGATCGCAAGAATTCTCAAAGAATTCCATTAAGGTGGTGCAAACGCTAGATATTTTGTTAATTTGCAACATTAATGAATTCTATCCAAGCCAAGAAAGCGATAGGTATTATCACAATTCGTAATGTGAAACTATGATTTTTATTGTCGATCGCAAGAATTCTCAAAGAATTCCATCAAGGTGATGCAAACGCTAGATATTTTGTTACTTTGCAACATTAACAAATTGCATCCATGTAGATAGTTATTATCACAATTGCTAAATGTAAATGACTACTGAGAATATCTGTAAACATTAGATATTTTGTTATATCGACTTGTTCTATATAAAGTCGTATTATATATGTAATCAGGCTATGATGTTTAAGAAAACGTGCTCGAAGAATTCCATCAAGGTGATGCAAGCGCTAGATAATTTGTTAACGAATTCTCATTCGTCAAACGAACTAGGTATTGACATTCGATTGAACATGATTTTTACGATCGCGAACTCAAAGACCTCGTGGAAAATCGCTTTTGTTAATTTGATTTAACTCCATGAAACGATAGGTATTATCACCTAAATGTGAAACTATCAACGCGCCCCGACAAAAAACCGGCACGTTCGACTTTACGTTACATTCTACAATGTCGGAACTATGCATTAGAAAGTTTATAAATCCCAGCCAAGTTTATGTAATTTTGCGATGTAGTAAAATGAACGCTGGAAACGTTGTGCGCATTGCAAGAAAAGGTTATGAGCCGTGGAATCCGATTGACAGTAGAAACAGGCGAACGCGGTCAGACATTCGTACGTAGGCCGTTTTCAAGTTTCCGTAGAAAAGTGCGAAAATAATCAAATTACACACGAAGGTACTTTATTTCGAAGCAGCAAGTAGTCCGATCCGTTACTTCGTTAACCTAACGATTATTTATCATTATTATTTATCATATTAATTTATTTCTTATATCCCATATATACACATAAAACATATCACGTATCATTTATTCCATTTATCATTGATTTATATCATTATTATTTATCATATCATATTTATCGTATTAATTACCAACACAAATTTTTATTATTTTTTATTATTTATTTATCTATTTATTTTTATTACATACATAGATATCATATATATATCATAGATATATGCATAATATATATCACATTATTTATTCCATTTATCATTAATTTATATCGTCATTATTTATCACATCATATTTATCATATTAATTATCAACACAAATGTGTAAGCCTTAAGTTCGAAAGAACGTATGTACGTCGGCGTAAAATTAATTGCATACGAAGAACGTATATATACGTCCGTACGCAATATACTATTATTTCACAATTTGCGCGTAAAATATTGTTGCATAGAGATTATGTAGCAAGGCAGGATACTTCAGGAGACTGACCGTCGTGAAATAATTCTCTATTGATAAGACGAACGTTTTTTTCCGATGGTATGACGCATTTGTACGTCAATGTTGACTTATTAGTGACGCACTTCGTCCTATACATATATACCAAAATATATAACATCATTGATTTTCGATTCTATCATATAGTTCTTTGACGCATATTTATTTGGATACACAAATTTTTATTATTTATTATTCCGATTTTTTTTGAGAAGATCTTATTGACTTTATATAACTAGTCTGTGTTTCTATATATCTTCAACTCAATAATGAAGTAATACGTTCAAGAATTAACTGTTTCCTGAAAGACCTGATTTTAATATATTGTTCGGTTATAATTTCGTAATTTATGAAAGACATTTTACGTGTAAAATTCATACTCCAAGAATTATATATACATAATTCTAAGTAACATTTTGTACCTTGTTTTAGTGTTGATGCATAACTAACCCATTCACTAGAAATATCAATGCCACCTTTTTTTTTTATTGTAAGCGAGCACATTCGATGGCTTGAGACCAAACGGGTTAACATCCTTGATTTTCGATTCTACCATATAGTTCTTTGACGCTTTGGATACCACGTATCTCCGAATTGAGAAGATCTTAATGACTTAAGGTAGAACAGGTTTCGTCTGTGTTTCTATATATCTTCAACTCAATAATGAAGTAATACGTTCAAGAATTAACTGTTTCCTGAAAGACCTGATTTTAATATATTGTTCGGTTATAATTTCGTAATTTATGAAGGAATTTACAACTCATACTCCAAGAATTAAACACATAATTCTAAGTAACATTTTGTACCTTGTTTTAGTGTTGATGCATAACTAACCCATTCATCAGAAATATCTATGTCACCTTTTTTTTTATTGTAAACGAGCACATTCGATGGCTTGAATTTCTCTTAATTAAAATGACCTTTAGTGCAGATAAAGTATACGAAGTACAGGCAGGAGCAGGGAGATTTATTGACTTTAACCGTTTGAGTTCCAGAGGTAGTCAGAAAATCTTGTCGAGAAATACCAAACGACGCGATACCGCTTGCTTCAATTTATGTCGAAAAACGTTAAACGGGGCAACAGCGTTTGTGTTTATCATATAAGTGTAATTTAAAGCAATGGCAATTAGAGACAAAATGTATTGCTCATGTGATTCACACCTTAAATAGTAACTATGCGGAGAATAATTATAGATATAAAATATATGAAATAGCGCATCGCAATAAAAGTACTGAGACTTTTCGACTCGAAACCTGAAAATAAAAGCAAGACACATATTCAGAGAGTTGATTAAATACCATTAACATTTAATCCCATCTTGGCACATTTACCATGTATATTTTGTCTATATGTTGTCTTTTTTTTGTTAAAAAGCATAGCATTGTTGCATGCGCCTATTTTCAATCAGTCCTACCTTACATCAGAAATGTTCTTTTCCTCAAAAATTCGTGAAATTCCAAAAAATTTATTTAGAAATACTTTTAAGCTTTTACATAAATCCGAATTGTGGACAAAAGCACCGTGGCGAAAGACTTAATAGATTAATATGATTTGTACCAACATACCATTCTTAGGTTTCCACCTTTTTTAAAAAGTGTGTTGCGTAATTTACACAAGTAAATCCTTGCAGATAATGGGAAACATGCTTCCATCTCTATTATCGCCACTAAAATTCATAAATCCATAAAATTCGTAAATCACCCTAGCTTAATCGCTATATTCCGCTCGCCACGCGACAATAAAAATGTCGCAATCATTTCAACATTCCTCAACTTTCAACGTTCTCCACTCATGCACCTCTGAACCTCTTGTTCCATATGTTTTTTTTTGTTACACAGCATAGCATTATTGCATGCGTCAATTTTCAAACAGTCATATCTTACGTCAGAAATATTCCTCTCCCTCAAAAATTTGTGAAATTCCAAAAAATTTCCTTCAATATTTCCTCAGAAATACTTTCAAGCGTAAGCATAAATCCGAATTGTGGACAAAAGCGCCGCAGCGAAAGGCTTAATACATTAATGTGGTCTGCACCAACATATTATTCTTAGATTTCCATCTTTTTTAATAAGTTTGATAATTACACGCTTGTGGATATGGAAAACTGCTTACATCTCTATGTCGCATAAAATTTAAAATTGAGAATTTCATAAAAGTGTCGCTATATTGTCGCCAGACAATAAAAAGGATACATTCCTATTACCAATATATACTCAGTGCACAAGCACAGTACACAAATAAAAATTGTTGACGGATTTAAATGTGCATAATAACAGGATATATACTATGTAATTATTTTTTCATCAGAAAAAAATTCAGGCGTTAAGGGGTTAATGTGATCTGCACCAACATACCATTCTTAGATTTCCACCTTTTTTAATAAGTGTGTTGCGTAATTTACACAAATAACTTCTTGTGGATAGTGGAAAACATGCTTACATCTCTACTATCGCCACTAAAATTCGTAAATCCATAAAATTCATAAATCGCCCTAGCTTAATCGCTATATTCCGCTCGCCACGCGACAATAAAAATGTCGCAATCATTTCAACATTCCTCAACTTTCAACGTTCTCCACTCATGCACGTAGCCGTTAAAAACACGCGCTGCGAACGCAACGCTCGCAGCGGACATATAGCGAATATAAAAAAGGCGTGCTCGCCACGGTTCTTCGCATCGACCTACTCCACTTCCGAATCTTTATACAACAGTGTTGTGCGGCTTGCCGTAAACTGCGTCTGCTCCGAACGAACCACCCTCCGCATCTTTTTTTCGTTCCACTCTTTCAGCGCTTCACTTTGCGCTCCTCTCCGTCTCGCTCCCGACGTTTTCCTGTTTTGCACTTGCTCATTTGTTGCTTTTGTTCGCGTTCCCGCTCTCTTTTGCATGTCTATGCCGCTCATTCTCCCTCTCTCGTTCCCTCTCTTTTTCTCCCACTCTTTGCGGTTCTATCTATGCTTCTCCCGCTCGCTCTAGCCAACATTGCCAGGGCCGACAGATCAATACGACACAGCTTCTGCAGACACAGGCGCTGCTGCTCCAGATAACAAGGCGAGGAGGACGTGTACCTGCCCTATAAGCCTCCATTTAAATAGCGCCCCAAATCCGGACGCCGTCACCTCTCGGAGGGTGGCAAAAATTTCTACCCTCGGCGAATCGCACGACCTGGGCTAAGTCACACTGCGTTAGACGAAAAGTCGACTGCAGGCGAGGGACTTTGAAATTTCGGGATTGATGAGAATAGTGATGGTGTGTCTAACAGAATGTTGTGTAATAAATAGTGGTGCAGAGTAATGGTACGAAAATTTGGTCGTTTGATAAGGGTACGAAATTAATGTAACGACTGGTGTGGTTGGTTAGTAAATTTCTGCATAGATTAATTATGTGGCCAGTATACGCCAAACAAATTTCAAGTTTTATTGTTAATCAGTTAACACGTTGACTGCCAAGCGTATTTTGCTATGTTAGAACCGCGATGCGATGAAATACTGTAGAGTATGGTTAAATCGTGCAAAATGAAAGTAAAACGCAGAATTGTTAGAAGCCAAAGTATTGAAGCACCGTTTCAATATCAATTGGTTTTACAAGATTGCAAATAGGCTTCATTTTTTGCATTTTTAGTAAAATCTTTTGTACCGGTCATCGGTGACCACCGTGGCACTCAACGTGTTAAGCGCGGAATAGAATTTTAGAAATCCCTGAGAGGGTGCGGAATTAAAATCAAGCAATGATGTATGTATATACAGGTCGAACGCAAAATAAATGGTCCCATTACAAATTTCGCTACTACTGCTGTCTGAATCACCCATCTGGAGGAGAAATGTAGCAATTTATTGTATTTATGTATTGGCAAAAATTTCCACCCTCGACGAATCGCACAACCTGGGCTAACTCACACTGCGTTAGACGAAAAGTTGACTGCAGGCGAGAGACTCTGAAGTTGCGGGATTTTGAGATGAGAATAGTGACGGTGCGTCTAACAGAATGTTGTGTAATAAATAATGGTGCAGCGTAAAGGTATGAAAATTTGGTTATTTGATAAGGGTACGAAATTAATCTAACGACAGTGTCGTTGGTTATTAAATTTTTGCATTCGCTAATTATGTGGCCAGTATACGCCAAACAAACTTCTAGTTTTACTGTTAATCATTTAAGCGCGGAATTTAATTTTAGAAATCCTTCAAAGGGTGCGGAATTAAAATGAAGCAATGACGTGTATACACGTCCAACGCAGGATAAATGGTTCTATTATAAATTTCGATACTACTGTTTTCTGAATCACCCATCTGGAGGAGAAATTTAGCAATTTATTGTATCAACATTATTAATACATTATATATATTTAGCTATTTTTCATACCTTACACTTTTTTTGACAAGAACTGTAGAAATACGTAGGTTTACCTCAGATGCTTCGAAAGCGAGGAAGAGAGAGATTTTGGATCCAATGCTTGGGATTCTTGTATTCAATTTAAGAATGTCTAGGACTCTGCCTCGTAGAGCAAAGGGCCAGTATTGGTCCTGCTAATTGTTTACGCAATTTCTCTGCAAATCAACGCTCGCCGTCCAAGTCGCGGCTTACGTATGTAATTGGTTTTGCAATATAAAATACTTAGAAGTTCTATTGGTAATATAAAGGAAATATACCACCAAGTAATATTCTTATTGTATTTTATCAAAATTTCGAGTTTTGATAGTCAGTGATAATTTTTTATTTTACACGACGAGTATACACGTCAACGCGCTTAATTGGTTAAGTCTGAAAGCTATCGTAAATGTAACGTATGAGTAGGCGAAATGTACTTGGTTGTGAACATTAGCGCAGTCAGGGTTTTAAAAATCAAGATTATTTTTATAGACGAAGAGTCATCCAATCAACTCGTTTGCGAGAGATAAGTAAGAATATTTAAATTTAATTTCACCGACATGCGAGCGGGTGCTTACCAACGATTCTTAGTTCGACCATTAAATCATGAGCATTACACCGAACTTGTATATTACTACGACGATCACGTTTGGTATTCCATCTTATAGATCGGTCTGCAGGCATTTACGAAGGGTCAATTTCCATATATTCCTCCCGAGGGTAGTAGCGCGTGTACAGCACGCTAATATTACAAGTTTTCCTCGGTATTTCATGCCACGGTTTACCCTGTTCGCGTATACACGGTGTCGTCAAAATTATACTCCCACCCAGCCATACGACCTGACACAGAATTTCTTTCCAACCATAGGACGCTTTACGCGCTCCCACTTATTCGACCCCTTTCTTACCCTTCCTTTACCACGAACTTTGCCCCGTAAATGTTCAACGTCCCCTGTCCGCTGGTTTACGATATTCGACGCACCCTGTATAACCACATTCAAGAATCAATTTGTACCTACGGCATGCGCCGTTACCGTACATACAGCGCATGCATGCTAATGCCAGCAAGTTTTCCTCCATACTACGTATTATACACTTCCCGTAAGTGTTCCCGACAATCAGTTTCTTCGCGCTTATAGCATGTCCGCAGTCCATTCGTGATTTATTAATGCGGCCGCGGTCTGCTTTATGCCCGATGCTTGAGATTCGAACCTTCCATTACGGAGGCTCGCGGAAAGTGAAGCGTGAAAATGACGGAATTTGCGTGTGGCACATTTGAAAGTTGCGTAAATGTTAAGTGGCAACGTCTCACCTAATTTCCGGCGTGCGATGTTAATATAACTACTGTAGGTAGACTGGGTTAAATCTTGGGTGCTGAGATTTTTGTCCTGTTTTATGCCCGATGCTTGAGATTCGAACCTTCCATTACGGAGGCTCGCGGAAAGTGAAGCGTGAAAATGATGGAATTTGCGTGTGGTACGTTTGAAAGTTGCGTAAATGTTAAGTGGCAACGTCTCACCTAATTTCCGGCGTGCGATGTTAATAAAGACTACTGTAGGTAGACTGGGTTAAATCTTAGGTGCTGGGATTTTTGTTTTGTTTTATGCCCGATGCTTGAGATTCGAACCTTCCATTACGGAGGCTCGCGGAAAGTGAAGCGTGAAAATGATGGAATTTGCGTGTGGCACATTTGAACGTTGCGTAAATGTTAAGTGGCAACGTCTCACCTAATTTCCGGCGTGCGATGTTAATATAACTACTGTAGGTAGACTGGGTTAAATCTTAGGTGCTGGGATTTTTGTCCTGTTTTATGCTCAATGCTTAGGACTCGAACACATTATGAAAGCCTACGGAAAGCGAAGCATGAAAATTACGGGGCACGTGTCCGGTATGTTTAAAAGTTGGGTTAATGTGACATGTCATATATTTCCTTGTATCCGATGTGCAATATTAGCAAATGTTAGCTGATAATGCTTGATTTAAAGTTTTGGCACACCGATATAGTCGATGTGCAGTGATTTTTTTTTGCTGTGGGTTCTGACAAAGTTAATTACTTGTGCAGATTTTTAACAAAAAATCTTAGGTGCTGGGATTTTTGTCCTGTTTTATGCTCAATGCTTAGGACTCGAACGCATTATGAAAGCCTACGGAAAGTGAAGCATGAAAATTACGGGGCACGTGTCCGGCATGTTTAAAAGTTGGATTAATGTGACATGACACATATTTCCTTGTATCCGATGTGGAATATTAGCAAATATTAACTGATAATGCTTGATTTAAAGTTTTGGTACACCGATATAGTCGATGTTCAGTGATTATTTTTTGCTGTGGGTTCTGACAAAGTTAATTACTTGTGCAGATTTTTAACAAAAAATCTTAGGTGCTGGGATTTTTGTCCTGTTTTATGCTCAATGCTTAGGACTCGAACACATTATGAAAGCCTACGGAAAGCGAAGCATGAAAATTACGGGGCACGTGTCCGGCATGTTTAAAAGTTGGATTAATGTGACATGTCACATATTTCCTTGTATCCGATGTGCAATATTAGCAAATGTTAACTGATAATGCTTGATTTAAAGTTTTGGCACACCGATATAGTCGATGTTCAGTGATTTTTTTTTGCTGTGGGTTCTGACAAAGTTAATTACTTGTGCAGATTTTTAACAAAAAATCTTAGGTGCTGGGATTTTTGTCCTGTTTTATGCTCAATGCTTAGGACTCGAACGCATTATGAAAGCCTACGGAAAGTGAAGCATGAAAATTACGGGGCACGTGTCCGGTATGTTTAAAAGTTGGATTAATGTGACATGTCACATATTTCCTTGTATCCGATGTGGAATATTAGCAAATGTTAACTGATAATGCTTGATTTAAAGTTTTGGCACGCCGATATAGTCGATGTTCAGTGATTTTTTTTTGCTGTGGATTCTGACAAAGTTGATTACTTGTGCAGATTTTTAAAAGAATACTTTGTGAAGTTATACATTACTGAGGATTATTATATGAGTACAACGAGTACCTATGTACATATTTTTGGAAATCTGTACAATAGTGTAGCATCAGGAAAACGGCCGTAGATGCGTCGCATAAAACTGTTGTTGGGCCATCGGGCCCTACCGGATTAAGATAAGGCGGTAGAGGTCCGTATAAAAGGCGGCCCGGTTTGGGACGCAAGTTCAGTAATAGATCAGAGTTTTAAGTTGTTGTTCAGTTGAAGTTGAGTTGTCAGTCAGTTATAGATCAGTTTAGTTCGGAGTACAGTTCAGTCCAGTATAGATGCGTTTTCTTGCCGTTTACCGAATCGTAGTCGAATTGCCATAGTTTTAGTTTCATTTTGTATTTATATGTATATATTAGTGCTTTTATTTATCTTTGAATAAATTATTCAACTCAACCTAATTCCGCATCACACTTCGACGACACTTAACATCTTATATCCCTACAATAGACATAGTGTAAAAAAATGAGACACATTAATAATATTTTTTTGCATCTATAGTGATTTCCGAATGATTTTGTCCCCCTTTTCAACGATAATTTTCGATAGTATAAAGTTTAAAAGTTTACATTTCCAATTATTCCGTCAATGCTAATTACAATTAAGAAGGAATAATCCTATCTATTTATTTATAAACAGGAACAGGAATACCTTTTGCGTTTATTATTTCACTTTATTTATTGTTTGCATAAGTATTGGAAAATATTCACAAACCCATTCTTTATACTAAATTATCTAATAACTACAATTTCACGAACTATCATTCGAAATTGATCGTTATACAGAGACTTTCTACACAAACTATAGTTCGTTCATTATTCAAACAGCAGAATTTGTAGTATTAATTGCTTAACGATTCGGTTTCTCACGGGTTCGAAATAAATCGCAAGAAAGCCATCGTCCGAATTCCTATGAGCGCCTACCCACCTTACACCATGGTAATTACGGCGAATACAAATGTAGAAGTTTTTCCAGTTACTCTTACTTAACCAGTTAATATTTAATATTTTAAAAAATGCCAATGCTTTTTTCAATTTAAAGTGGGCCCATAAAAGAAATCGTGTAGCGATTGATTATGAAAGGAGTGTAAGTGGCATTGCCATAGACATTTACGAAAAAACAGTTTCTTGTACTCACTAGGGGACTAATTGCTTAACGATTCGGTTTCTCACGGGTTCGAAATAAATCGCAAGAACGCCATCGTCCGAATTCCTATGAGCGCCTACCCATCTTACACCATGGTAATTACGGTGAATACAAATGTAGAAGTTTTTCCAGTTACTCTTACTTAACCAGTTAATATTTAATATTTTAAAAAATGCCAATGCTTTATTCAATTTAAAATGGGCCCATAAAAGAAATCGTGTAGCGATTGATTATGAAAGGAGTGTAAGTGGCATTGCCATAGACATTTACGAAAAAACAGTTTCTTGTACTCACTAGGGGACTAATTGCTTAACGATACGATTTCTCAGAGGTTCGAAATAAATCGCAAGAACGCCATCGTCCGAATTCCTATGAGCGCCTACCCATCTTACACCATGGTAATTACGGTGAATACAAATGTAGAAGTTTTTCCAGTTACTCTTACTTAACCAGTTAATATTTAATATTTTAAAAAATGCCAATGCTTTATTCAATTTAAAATGGGCCCATAAAAGAAATCGTGTAGCGATTGATTATGAAAGGAGTGTAAGTGGCATTGCCATAGACATTTACGAAAAAACAGTTTCTTGTACTCACTAGGGGACTAATTGCTTAACGATACGATTTCTCACAGGTTCGAAATAAATCGCAAGAACGCCATCGTCCGAATTCCTATGAGCGCCTACCCACCTTACACCATGGTAATTACGGTGAATACAAATGTAGAAGTTTTTCCAGTTACTCTTACTTAACCAGTTAATATTTAATATTTTAAAAAATGCCAATGCTTTATTCAATTTAAAATGGGCCCATAAAAGAAATCGTGTAGCGATTGATTATGAAAGGAGTGTAAGTGGCATTGCCATAGACATTTACGAAAAAACAGTTTCTTGTACTCACTAGGGGACTAATTGCTTAACGATACGGTTTCTCATGGGTTCGAAATAAATCGCAAGAACGCCATCGTCCGAATTCCTATGAGCGCCTACCCATCTTACACCATGGTAATTACGGTGAATACAAATGTAGAAGTTTTTCCAGTTACTCTTACTTAACCAGTTAATATTTAATATTTTAAAAAATGCCAATGCTTTATTCAATTTAAAATGGGCCCATAAAAGAAATCGTGTAGCGATTGATTATGAAAGGAGTGTAAGTGGCATTGCCATAGACATTTACGAAAAAACAGTTTCTTGTACTCACTAGGGGACTAATTGCTTAACGATACGATTTCTCACAGGTTCGAAATAAATCGCAAGAACGCCATCGTCCGAATTCCTATGAGCGCCTACCCACCTTACACCATGGTAATTACGGTGAATACAAATGTAGAAGTTTTTCCAGTTACTCTTACTTAACCAGTTAATATTTAATATTTTAAAAAACGCCAATGCTTTATTCAATTTAAAATGGGCCCATAAAAGAAATCGTGTAGCGATTGATTATGAAAGGAGTGTAAGTGGCATTGCCATAGACATTTACGAAAAAACAGTTTTTTGTACTCACTAGGGGACTAATTGCTTAACGATACGGTATCTCACAGGTTCGAAATAAATCGCAAGAACGCCATCGTCCGAATTCCTATGAGCGCCTACCCATCTTACACCATGGTAATTACGGTGAATACAAATGTAGAAGTTTTTCCAGTTACTCTTACTTAACCAGTTAATATTTAATATTTTAAAAAACGCCAATGCTTTATTCAATTTAAAATGGGCCCATAAAAGAAATCGTGTAGCGATTGATTATGAAAGGAGTGTAAGTGGCATTGCCATAGACATTTACGAAAAAACAGTTTTTTGTACTCACTAGGGGACTAATTGCTTAACAATACGATTTCTCACAGGTTCGAAATAAATCGCAAGAACGCCATCGTCCGAATTCCTATGAGCGCCTACCCACCTTACACCATGGTAATTACGGTGAATACAAATGTCGAAGTTTTTCCAGTTACTCGGCAAACGACATACGAAACGCAGGATTGCCACAATAGGGAAAGTAAAAGCGGAGTAGCCGCTAATAATCATGCATGCTCGTACACACGTCGGAGTCCTTTCCCGTGCGTCAATGACTGAAAGTGACAGTGACTAATCAGAAGCGTACGCACGCGTACGCGTGTAGCGATGTGAGTAGAACGCATAAGAAGTGCGTCGAACTTGACCCACACGTCAGCTTTCTCTCGTTAATTAAACGGACGCCCGCGGTTACTTTGCCGGTCTTTTATGAATTGCAAACGAGACTGTAATTTCAGCGAACTCTCCAATTTGTAATGCGAATACGTTCGACGGGTTGTAGACTGTTTCTATTTGGCGAATGATATTTTCTTTTTGCCTATGTGGTGGAGTATCGCGTGTTACTGTCGTCAGACGCTGTCGCGCGTCAAGTTTTATTCGACATTTTTGTCGAAATTGGTTGTCTAAGAAGCTGAACGTTTAATATATTAGGGAATGCGCAGTTTGAGATTAGAGGAACTTAGAATTTTGTGTTATCGTCGATAATGTGTTCATTAACGTGATTATAAGTGTGACATTTTATGTCAGAAGCATGATGTCAGAAGTAGATACGACATTTTCATTGGAACTCGTCGTATAATAAGTTGAAATTGTAATACATTACTGGCATGCGCAGTTTGAAATTAGAGCAAATTAGAATTTTGTACTATTGTCAACAACGTGTTCGTTAACATGACTATAAACAATGTATTTTATATTCGCTACAAATCATCATACATTAAGCGATATGACATTTTCATTGGAACTCGTTGTATAATAAGTTGAAATTGTAATACATTACAGGTATGCGCAGTTTGAAACGAGAGTAACTTAGAATTTTGTACTATCGTCGATAATGTGTTCGTTAACGTGACTATAAGCAAGGTATTTTATATTCGTTACAAACCATCATACATTAAGCGATACAACATTTTCATTATAACTCATCGTATAACAAGTTGAAATTGTAATACATTACAGGTATGCGCAGTTTGAGATTAGAGTTACTTAGAATTTTGTACTATCGTCGATAATGTGTTCGTTAACGTGATTATAAATATGACATTTTATATTCGTCAGAAGCCATCGCACATTAAGCGTTATGCCATTTTTATTAGAACTCGTTGCATAATAAGTTGAAATTGTAATATATTACAGGCATGCGCAGTTTGAGATTAGAACAACTTAGAATTTTGTACCATTGTCGATAATGTGCTCGTGAACGTGACTATAAGCAAGGTATTTTATATTCGTTACAAACCATCATACATTAAGCGACATTTTTATTGGAATTCGTCGTATAATAAGTTGAAATTGTATTACATTACAGGTATGCGGAGTTTGAAGTTAGAGCAAATTAGAATTTTGTACTATCGTTGATAATGTATGGCATTTTATGTCAGAAGCCATCGCACATCAAACGTTTTAACATTTTTATTGGAACTCGTTGTATAATAAGTTGAAATTGTAATAAATTATAGGTATGCACAGTTTGAGATTAGACCAACTTAGAATTTTGTGGTCTCATCGATAATGTGTTCGTTAACGTGATTATAGGTATGGTATTTTACGTCAGAAGCCATCGCACATCAAGCGTTTTGACATTTTCATTGGAACTTGTACAATAAATTTAAATTTTAATAAATTACACACATGCACAGTTTGAGGTTAGACCAATTTAGAATTTTGTGGTCTCATCGACAATGTATTTTTTAATATAATTATAAGTATGGCATTTTATGTCAGAAGCCATCGCACATTAAGCGTTTTGACATTTTCATTGGAACTTGTATAATAAATTGAAATTGTAATAAATTACAGGCATGCACAGTTTGAGATTAGACCAACTTAGAATTTTGGTGGTCTCATCGATAATGTGTTCGTTACCGTAATTATAAGTATGGCATTTTATGTCAGAAGCCATTGCACATTAAGTGTTATAACATTTCCATTGAAACTCGTTGTACAATTAATAAATATTGGATAGTAAATAAATATTGGAAATTGTAATACATTACAGGCATTTGCAGTTTGAGATTAGAACAACTTAGAATTTTGTAATATCGTCGATAGTGTGTTCGTTAATGTGACTATAGGCATGGTATTTTATATTCGTCACAAGCCATCATATATTAAGCGACATTTTCATTGAAACTCGTTGTATAATAAGTTGGAATTGTAATACATTACAGGTATGCGCAGTTTGAGATTAGAGCAAATTAGAATTTTGTACTATCGTCGATAATGTGTTCGTTAACGTGATTATAAGTATGGCATTTTATGTCAGAAGCCATCGCACATCAAACGTTTTGACATTTTTATTGGAACTCGTTGTATAATAAATTGAAATTGTAATACATCACAGGTATGTGCAGTTTGAGATTAGAACAACTTAGAATTTTGTACTATCGTCGATAATGTGTTCGTTTACGTGATTATAAGTAAGGTATTTTATATTCGTTACAAGCCATCATACATTAAGCGATATAACATTTTCATTGGAACTCGTCGTATAATAAGTTGAAATTGTAATACATTACAAGTCTGCGTAGTTTGAAATTAGAGCAAATTAGAATTTTGTACTATCGTCGATAATGTGTTCGTTAACGTAATTATAAGTATGGCATTTTATGTCAGAAGCCATCGCACATTAAGCGTTATGACATTTTCATTGAAACTCGTTGTATAATGAGTTGAAATTGTAATACATTACAGGCATGCGCATTTTCAAATTAGAGACTTAGAATTTTTTTTCAAATTAACTTAGAATTTTGTACTATCGTCGATAATGGGTTCGTTAACGTGATTATGAGTGTGGCATTTTATATTCATCAGAAGCCACCGTTCATCAAGCGTTATGACATTTTCATTGGAACTCGTTGTATAATGAGTTGAAATTGTAATACATTACAGGCCTGCGCAGCATGAGATTAAAGGAAGTCAGGATTCTATGCGGCCGTCGATAACGTGCTCGTTATTAAACCGTTAACGAGTGACGATCGCTGCGAGTCTCGATGCAATTTTCGCGCGTTGCAAAGCAGAATTTCCTGCACATGTTCTAACTCCCCTGCCATTCGTTATAAGTGCAGGTATAACGTCGTTACAGCCACGTACACGACCCCGCGTCTCGCCCATTTGCGCCATTTAGGTTAATGGAACAGAGCTAGATCCGATGTAATTTCGCAGGAGCCCAATTAAACTTAGCGGAAACACGTAAAAAGCCGTGACTCAAAAAATCACAGCTTTCCATTACTACACATCGACAAATGCCGCTAATAATTCACGTCGCACACTTTAACCCTTTGATTGCTGAATACTTCCGGCCAAATGGCTCGTTGAGGACTAAATACGTTTCGACAGTATGAACTTTATTGATTGATCATGTAAGGCGCAACCTAAGTTTTAATGATAATTCTTCATTTGCGCCAATTTAAATAGTGTCATAAAATTATTTGATAAAGAACGCATCTGTATGTATCTCTTACGTTGATAGTTGTGGCTGTAAACAAAAATAGAGATATTCATAATACGTTCGTAGGCTGTGTCAACGAAATGCCAGTTCGTTATCATTTTGCATTATATTATATTACAACTCCTTAATAAAACATTAAAGAGCATATGTTTATTGTATAATATTTCTTACTTTTGCGTGTAGAATACGCTGGCAAAGTTTGGCCGAAAGAAACAGGGACACCCTGTATGTGCCCATAGTCGACAGATAGATTTCGCTGGACGCCTATATGCGTCCATAGCAGTCAAAGGGTTAACATTTTGATTGCTGTAGTGGTCATCGGTGACCAGCGCAAAAGGTCTCACAAAAAATTCAAAAAATACCCAATCAGTAGCATTTATAATTTGGTATTAATATTTATTAATATAAATGCTACCGATCAATATTATTTTATATTATTATATATTTTTTATTATATATTATTATATATAAAATAAAATTAATATATAATAAAATGGTATTAATATTAAATAGTGATTCAATACTTTGGTCTTCAATACCTTCGCGTTATTACCTTCGGTTTTAATATAGTAAAATACGCACAGCAGTCAAAAGTCCTACCAAAAATGCAAAAAGTACCCAATCGGTAGCATTTATAATTTTGTAAATGCAATTAATATTAAATAGTGATTCAATACTTTGGTCTTCGATACCTTCGCGTTATTACCTTCGGTTTTAATATAGTAAAATACGCACAGCAGTCAAAGGTCTCACGAAAAATGCAAAAAATACCCAATCGGTAGCATTTATAATTTTGTAAATGCAATTAATATTAAATAGTGATTCAATACTTTGGTCTTCGATACCTTCGCGTTATTACTTTTGGTTTTAATATAGTAAAATACGCACGGTAGTCGAAGGTCTCATAAAAAATTAAAAAAATACTCAATCAGTAGCATTTATAATTTTGTAAATGCAATTAATATTAAATAGTGATTCAATACTTTGGTCTTCGATACCTTCGCGTTATTACCCTCGGTTTTAATATAGTAAAATACGTACAACAGTCGAAGGTCTCACCAAAAATGCAAAAAGTACTCAATCGGTAGCATTTATAATTTTGTAAATGCAATTAATATTAAATAGTGATTCAATACTTTGGTTTTCGATACCTTCGCGTTATTACCTTCGGTTTTAATATAGTAAAATACGCACAGCAGTCGAAGGTCTTACGAAAAATGCAAAAAGTACCCAATCGGTAGCATTTATAATTTTGTAAATGCAATTAATATTAAATAGTGATTTCTTTCGTCTTCAATACCATCGCGTTATTTTATTTTGCACAATTCAATCATATTCTGTAGTACTTCATCATATTGCGGTTGTAATATAGTAAAATTCGCACGGCAATCAAAGGGTTAATCGGTAGTCTGCATAAATTCCGACAACCGGTTGCATCGTTCTTCTTATTTACCAATCGCCTCGATGAACTAGCGCAATCTAATTCTGCCCGAATTGAAGAGAGAGATAAGGTTAGTACGGAGGCGCACGTACGAAATTAATTATCGAGCTGGCAGTTTGAAAAATTTATAACATCGACACTCGACGATACGGAAGCGAACGTGTTTCCGATCCTCTCTTTCTCTTTCCGCCCACTCGATAATTTTGCCGTCTGCAGAAAACGGCTAAATCCCGGGCGTGCGCGAGTAGGAAGTTAATGGCCAGGAAGGGTGAACGCTCCTTCGGAAGGATGAGAAAGGAAGCAGAGACACGAAGACAGAGAAGGGGCCGCCAAGAAAGCCATTATCCGCGAAAATACGGCCGCTTGTCATCCTCAGACCTCCGATCGAGACGACGAGTGGTCGAATGGCGAATTAATGGCTGTGCGGTAGATAAAAGTTTCATGGAAAAGTTCCTTTATCTATGATTATGATAGTTATCGTCACGTTTCTGCGTCTGCTGTCTCACGGGTGCATGTGTACGAATGTCTGTTGGGGATAATTATATTCTATGTCACCGACGGTGTTATTGTGCAAAGACAAAAAAAGAGATGTAACAGAAGAGTTAAAATTAAAGATTGATGGGATCGTAGCGAAACGCCAAATAGGACAAATGTGACAAGAAAAGAAAACGTCTAAATAGTCATTATAAATTTGGTATATTCCTTGAAAGTTTATTTGCTTGTATTTTTTGTTATTTTTTGTTTTTACTTGTTTTTATTTGTATTTTATTTTGACTGTATTTTAAACTTGGTTTTGTTTAGGAACTAAAACTTGATTTAAAGGAACTAGAACATTGTCAGGAAACGCGAGGAATGAAAAGTTCCTTTATCTGTGATTATGATAGTTATCGTCACGTTTCTACGTCTGCTGTCTCGCGGGTGCATGTGTACGAATGCGTGTGGGAGTAATTGTCTGTTGGGGATAATTATATTCTATGCCACCGACGATGTTATTGTGAAAAGACAGAAAAGAACGGAACAACAGAAGAGTTAAAATGAAAGATTGATGAGATCGTAGTGGAACGTCAAATAGGACGAATGTCACAAGACAAGAAAACCTCTGAGCAGTCATTGAAAATCCGATGTGTTTCTTGAAAGTTTATTCGTTTAGACTGTAGTTTGAATTTGGTTTTGTTCACTAATTAAGACTTTGTTGAAAGAAAATTAATGAAAGATTATTGTACTTATTCGGAATGTACAATGAAACATATGTGACCTGAAAACAGAATAATTTTTTTATAATTGCATAAGACGAGTTCAATTTGATTGACGCGTTAAATTATGTTCGCTTACATGATGAAATATGTAAGGGTCCTGGGAAAAATTGCAATTTATAAGAATGACGAAAAAAGTAGTATTCATTTTTTGCAATATCTGTTTCTGTAATGAAGATTGAAATAACAGGTTTTATAGATTTATCAGTTAACGATCGTATAAATTTCAAAGAACGAAAATGAATAAAAATCGCATATTTTCAGGAATTTCAGCCCGTAAATGCAATAAGTCTAAAGATTTTCACATCTTTCATCTTTATTGCTTATATCTTTATTATTTGTTTCCAGTTAAATATTCAGTATGTACGCAAATGAATTAAATCACAACAAAATGCAACTTTTTAATACTCTATTAATTCTATTCATCTATCTAATATATCTGATATATTAAATCTTCCAACGTCTCAACAAATTTAAGTCGTTTCCAAATAACGATTTCAAACGATTCCAAATAACGTTAAGTAATTTCCAAATAACGATTCAATTTTAACTTTTTGACTCGTTTGGATACATATACGCAAACTATTAATATACGCGCTTTCCCCCAATAAATAACCTTTCTACAGTATTTAATTTAGCGTAACCGAAGAATTACGACTACAAATTAGCAGCGCCTTACACAATCGAAACAGAGTTCAATGCGTGTCATCCATACATTTTCAGTCGAGATTATTCAATATTCGAGAGGTTAAAAGGGTACCTGCCAGCGACAACTTGAGAGAGCAGAGTTGAAGGTGTCTCACACTACTATTGTTTAGTTCTAAACCTAATTTATGTCAGGGTGTCTCGGAGAAAATGGCCTTAGGGAAAGAAAGCGAAACTAAACGGTCCTATGACCAGCGATGAAGCGTTCCTTATTCTCGAATCCTTTCGTTGCGCTAGAGTTGCTCGCAGTTATGTTACACGAAGCAATTAACACATGTCGCCGGGTCACGTAAAAATACATTTGTCGGTATGAGTCGGATAACTAAAAATATGATGTGTAAGTATGAAATAATATATAATTATTATGGACCATATGAGCGTAGAATAATTAAACTGTAACCATGATAACTTTTATATGTTGCAAATTTGCTAAAGGCTGAAATAAATGAAATAAATTTGTAATATCATAGCTAGATTTTTATCCCTTTTATCATTTTCTCGACATGTGCAGCCAAACGTTTTGTTTTGGTCGATATGTCTTTACTGCTTTTATCATTTCCTCGATATCTCTAATACCAAGATAAAACTCTGATAATACTATGTTTCTGGGTGGTAAAACAAATAGTGATTTTCGAAAATATTAGAATAATCAAACTACAACCATGATAACATTTTGCACGTTGTAAATTTGCCAAAGGCTAAAATAAATTCAATAAATCTGTAACATTAGTTTAGTATAATTTCATGCGAGATTCTTATTTTTCCATTCTTTACTGCTCTTATCATTTCTTTGACGTCTCTAATATTAAAATAAAATCGTATAAGTACGTCTATTCCTGTGTGGTCAAACATATAGCGATATTTGAAAACATGAGAATAATCAAACTACAAACATGATAACGCGTTGCATATTGTAAATTTCCCAAAGGCTAACATAAATTTAATAAATTTGTAATATTGTTTAGTATAGTTTCGTGCTGGATTCTTATTTTTCTATTTTTTCCTCTTCTTGGTCAATTTTATTCCATTTCTTCGTGATCGACGTCTGCAGTCAAACGTTTTGTTTTGATCGATTCATCTTTACCACTCTTATCATTTCCTCGACATCTCTAATATTAAGATAAAACTACGATAAATTTATGTTTCTATGTGGTAAAACAAATAGCGATTTTTGAAAGCATTAGAATAATCAAACTACAACCATGATAATCTTCACATAATGTACATTTGCCAAAGGCTGAAATAAATTAAATAAATTTCTAATATTCAAGTCGTGTAATACCTGTTCTGTACGCTCATCCTGTGTACCTTCTAGATAACTACGTCGAGGGCAACACAAGCGAACGACAGGGAGGTACACACGCGCGCGTAATTGCCGGGGATAAGATCATTCGAGAAATGATATGTCTCGCGTTAACCTAATTAATTGACCGATCGACTTGCGTCGCGCAGACTGCGCGAGTTCTAAGTCTCGAGTGAGACGGGAGATAAGGTTTTTCCGTGCGCGAAATAGATAACGCAGCAAATTGCTTGGATTATGTAATTTCATCCCGTGCGCGATAATTGAGAGTCGCGACGAGAAACACGGGTGGTTCGTGCGAAAAAATGTATCTTTGGGTGCACTTAATGTCCCCGCGGAATGTTTGTTTTATCCTCCAGTTTACGGGGATATTTACTTTTTTCCGGTTAAAAAGAATCAGTCGCTTTGCTGCTTTAATCTGCTGTCTGCGTAATATCACTCTGGCATGAAAGTTGAAATGTGAGGCATATATGTGCCCATAATTATGAAAGTGGTCTAAGTCAAAATGAAAAAAAAATGAGTTTATCAGTTATTCCATACCACATTATTTTTAACTAACTTTATTCAATGTAATTTTTACGAAATTGTTAAAAATGAACCATTAGATTGTTGAAAATATTCAACATTATATGGTCATTTAGTTATATATACTTTGATTAAGTCAAAAATTTAAATAAATTATATAAACAACTTGAAAATGCCACGTGGCCTTCTTTGACGCGTTTCTGAACTACATAATAAAATGTGACAATCAAATTTTAATAATAACGACAACTTCATTACTAGAAGAATCAATAACAAGAAGACCTTTAAAATTTTGCGGGTGAATGTCTCTTTACAAATTCAATGGATGAGATTCGTTGAAAAATGAACTTTATAAAATGTTCTATAAACATCTTTAGATGAAAAATTTCACGTTTTGGATCTATCACCTAAAAAACTCGAAAATCAAAAAATACAATATTAATATTATTTGATTATACACCACCATTAGAAATGGAAAAAACATTAAAAGATATTATGAGTTTCAATAAAATACAATAAGAATATTACGTGATGGTGTATACTCGTCGTATAAAATGAAATATGACCATTAATTATCAACACTCGAAATTTCAATGAAATACAATAAGAATATTATTTGATGGTGCATACTCGTCGTGGAAAATAAAAAATTACCATTAACTATCAAAACTCGAAATTTCAATAAAATGCAATAAGAATATTATTTAATGGTGTATACCCGTCGTGTGAAATGAAAAATTACCATTAACTATCAAAACTCAAAATTTCAGCAAAATACAATAAGAATATTGTTTGACGGTGTATACTCGTCGTGTAAAATGAAAAATTACTATTAACTATCAAAACTCGAAATTTCAATAAAATACCATAAGAGTATTATTTGACGGTGTATACTCATCGTGTAAAATGAAAACTTATCATTAACTATCAAAACTCGAAATTTCAATAAAATACAATAAGAATATTATTTGATGAAGAAAGAAGAAATCTGTTAGGAATACGGCTGGGACCGCACGAAACTTGTACGTTACAAAAAATTAGAACTTTGTTATTTATAATATAATTTTTGTGAAACTTTCAAAAATTGTATAATTGAAGGTATTATAGGTATTATTAAAAAAAATTATTTTTTGATATATTATATAATTGCTTTCTAATAATTATTACAAATTTTTTACTTAAAAAATACAATTTATATGAAATGTATAGAAATTACAAAATAGGATGCATTTTAGGTATTATTTGAAAAAATTATTAAACGAAGTTATGATAAAATTTTATGTAAAAGTCAATTTTATCACAGGTTCTAGTCATTTTTTAAATAATGATATTGCGTGAAGTATCGGCAAATAAGCCAGAAATTTTATAATAATTATTTTTTAATATAAAATTACTTTTTAATAATTATCACAACTTTTTTACTTAAAAAATAAATTTGTATGAAATAGAAATAAAAAGGATTATTTTAGATATCATTGAAAAAATTATTTAAAGATAATCATTAAATTTTACAAAAAAGTTTTAATTTTATTTATAATATAATTTTTGTGAATTTTTTAAAAATGATAATTGAAAATTATAGGTATTAAGCCAAAAAAAAAATTATTTTTTGAATATTAATAATTGCTTTTTAATAATTATCACAACTTTTTTACTTAAAAAATAAATTTATATGAAATGTATAGAAATTATGAAATAGAATGCATTTCAGGTATTATTTAAAAAATCGTTTAAAAAATTATGTAAAGAAATCATCATAAAATTTTATTTAAAAGTCAATTTTATCAGAATTTCTAGTAATTTTTTAAAGGTTTTAATATTGGTAAATGGAATTTTTTATAATAATTATTTTTTAATATAAATTTACATATTTATCGTGATTCATATTTTATACTTAAAAAATAAATTTGTATGAAATGTATAGAAATTATAAAATAGGATGCATTTTAGGTATTATTTCCAGAATTGTTTAAAAAATAATTTAAAGAAATTATCACAACATTTGATTTAAAAGTCAATTTTATCAGAATTCCTAATAATTTTTTAACTTTACCGATGCGACACTTTTCTCTATATCGAAAAAAAAATCTATAATTGTGATTCATGGTGCATCGAAAAGATGTGTGACATACGAGAAAACTCGTGACATCAAAATATTATATTCAAATGTTAGTTTTGGGTTAAACCCTTTCGACTAGGATACTTTCGGATTATTTTAATTCTGCACTACTCAATCACATTGTGCAATGTTTGTCACCGTATGGTTCTTAGGTAGACAGTTTCGCCCGACGTTCAACGGAAAACCAGCGGAATATAATAATAATTTTGCACATGTACGTGACTCGGGAATATTTGCGCGGACGTCTCCGACAAATATTTATTTGAAACAATTCGTATGACGGAATCTGATCGAAGCGCGTGTGCAGCGATTGTCGAGAGATCCGCGCTATACGGCATTTCCACGAAACGTGCTACTGCCTACAGAGTTTCTCTCCGGTTCATGTGGCGTGCGATTTCTGCGACAAAGAAACACTTTTCTTCCGCGTTTCGCGCATTCTGCCGCTCCATTCAGACGTGCTGAAGTAAAAAGGCTGCCGGGAAATTGCTTCGCGCTTGTCCCTTGACGTCCTTTGCCTCGGTAATATTTTTTCGTGCGAATAATTCCGCCACCGCGTAAAATGCCACCCCGCGGCGAAGGAAGTCGTTTCCATTGTCGTCGTATTAAGTTTCCGCCATTAACGTGCGAATCTTAAGAGACCGCGAGCAAAAGCTTCGAGCGCAGCAACCGATCCACAAAGGCGCATTATCATCGCGTAATAATATCGAACGCGTTCGATACGTTATTTACTTATCGTCGTATCTCGAGCGCATCGTAAATTTGCGTTTCTGTCCGGAAACGCAAACACCAGAAATGGATCCGACCGCGCGTTATGACGTTTCGGAAGAAAATAACGTATTACCGGTTTTATGCTCGCGCAAAAATATCCACAATTTTTTCGTTCGGCTAAATCAGAGAATTTGTCAAAAGTTTCACGGCGATGAAGCGTTCCTTATTCTTGAACCCTTTCGTTGCGCGAGAGTTGCTCGCAGTTATGTTACACGAAGCAATTAACACATGTTAGATATATAAAACAGATATAAAGCAGAATAATTTTTTCATAATTCCATAAAGCGACTTCAATTTGATTAAATATGTAATTTATAAGAATGACGAATAAAGTGATACTCATATTTTGCAATATTTTTATCTACTTCTTTAATGAATACTGAAATAACAAGTTTTATAGATTTATTAGTTAACGATCCTATAAATTTCAATGAACGAGAAGGAATGAAAATCGCAGATTTTTAGGACTTTCAGCTCGTAAATGCAATAAGTCTAAAGATTTTCCCATCTTTCGTCTTTATTGCTTGCATCTTTGTTAATTGTTTCTAGCTAAATATTCAGCATGTATGCAAATGAATTGAAGCACAACAAAATGCAACTTTTTAATACCCTATTAATTGTATCCATCTATCTAATGTATCTGATATATTAAATCTTCCAACGTCTCAACAAATTTAAGTCGTTTCGTGTAATTTCCAAATAATAATTTCATTTTAACTCTTTGACTCGTTTGGATATATATACGCAAACTATTAATATACGTGCTTTCCCCCAATAAATAACCATTTTACATTATTTAGTTTAGTGTAACTGAAGAATTACAACTACAAATTAGCGACGCCTTACACAATCGACCAACAGAGTTCAACGCGTGTCATCCATATATTTTCAGTCGGGATTATTCAATATTCGGGGGTTAAAAGGGTACCTGCCGGCGACAACTTGAGAGAGCAGAGTTGAAGGTGTCTCACACTACTATTGTTTAGTTCTAAACCTAATTTATGTCAGGGTGTTTTGGAGAAAATGGCCTTAGGGAAAGAAAGCGAAGCTAAGCGGTCCTATGACCAGTGATGAAGCGTTCCTTATTCTTGAAACCTTTCGTTGCGCTGGAGTTGCTCGCAATTATGTTACACCAAGCAATTAACACATGTCGTCGGGTCATGTAAAAAGTACATTTGTTGGTATGAGTCGAACAAGTAAAAGCATGATATGTAAGTATGAAATAACATATAAATATCATGGGCTATGTGAGCGTGGTGGAAATCACACTGTTAAACATTATTAGAGTCGTTTTTATGCTTTTATCATTTGCTCGATGTCTCTAATACTAAAATAAAATTGTATGTACATACATTTTTGTGTGGTAAAACATGTAACTATTTTTGAAAACATTAGAATAATCAAAGTGCAACCATGATAGGCTTTGCATGTTATAAATTTGCCAAAGGCTGAAATAAATTAAATGAATTTGTAACGTTGATTTAATATAGTTTCGTGCTCGATTCTTATTTTCCATTCTTTCCTCTTCTCGGTCAATTTTATTTGATTTCTTTACGATCGACGTGTGCAGCCAAAAGTTTTTTTGCGGTCGATATGTCTTTACTGCTTTTATCATTTCGACGACGTCTCTAATACTAAGATAAAACTATGATAATAGTATGTTTCTGTGCGGTAAAAAAATAGTGATTTTCGAAAATATTAGAATAATCAAACAACAATCAGGTAGTAAATTTGCCAAAAGCTCAAATAAATTAAATAAATTCGTAATATTATTTTAGTACAGTTTCGTGCTGGATTCTTATTTTTCCACTTTTTCCTCTTCTGGGTCAATTTTATTTGATTTCTTTAAGATCGACGTGTGCAGCCAAACGTTTTGTTTTGGTCGATACGTTTTTACAGCTCTTATAATTTTCTCGAAATCTTTAACACTAAGATAAAACTATGATAAAACTATGTGACCGCGCGTTATGACGTTTCAGAAGAAAATAACGCATTACCTCCCGGTTTTATGCCCCCGCAAAATTATTCGCAATTTTTTCGTTCGGATAAATCGGAGAATTTCTCCGAAGTTTCACGGCGAGCGACGAAACGGAGGAAAACGAGCCTTTCTTTCCTCGTTCCACGTGTCCTGACGTGGAACTCGCGGGCGAACAGATTCTGCGAACGCGCGACGAACCAAATTAATCGTCGGCCGTAAATATTAATACTCGCACGATAAATAGTCGAGCGTACAATGGCTGTCGCGAAAGCGATCGAGAAATTATTTCCAGCCGAATGCGATACACTCTTGCCCGCGCGCGGCTCGTTCGCCGAATGCATAATTAATTCCTTATTCATTTATTCCCTCGCCCATTACCGGCTAATGTATTTTGACAATTTCTGAATATTGGCGCGCGCCGACTAAAAAACGGTGTTCCCTGGGCTTTGCCTGTAATTCCGATTGTCCCCGATATCGCGGCGAATTTCTCGACCGGAAGCGCAGTGTTCGGCCTTCGGCGAAAAGAATGACTTATTGCCGAAATACAGGCGAAATTTGTACTGCCGGGGACGTGTTATTGTGAACGATCGTGTTAAAAGTTTCAGGTGCTACTCTGAATACCGTTAATAACCTAATGGTACGAAATGTTCTGCAAAAACATTTGGGCAGAAGTCAGTCTGTGAATAACCGAGCGCTACAGATAGCCTGTTTTGAGAGTTCAGACAAAATGTAGACTCGGCAATGTAACGGTATGGAACATTTTGTTAAAAATTTTAAATAGAATTCGTACTGCCGACGACGTAATATAAACTATCGTTAAAAACATTGAATCGATTTCACACTATCAATATTTGATCAATGATTATGATATACAACGTATATGTAATCCAACATAATTAATCTCACGAACCGCGATATTAATGTTTTGACTACTATAGACGCACATATGCGTCCGCCAGAATTTGTCGGTATCGACTATGGGTACATCTATGCGCTACCCAATCGTTTCAATTTCTTACCTATTGCAGCCGCAATTATCAATGTACGCGATGAATACAGATGCGTTCTTTATCAAATAATATTCTTGCATTATTTAATTTAGCGTAAATGAAGTATTACCATTAAAATTTACTCGCGCCTTACATATTCAATCAATATACGCATATATGCGTCCACCGAAATCTGTCGGTGTAGACTGCGGACCCATACATGCGTCCGTCAAAATCTATCCGTGTAAGCTATGGACGCATATATGCATTTGATAATTGATAATCGTAGCTGCAATAGGTAAGAAATCGAAACAATTGGGAAACGCATATATGCGTCCACCGAAATCTACCGGTGTAAATTATGGACGCATGTTTGTGTTTTTCAATCGTTTCGATTTCTTACTTACTGCAGCCACAATTATCAATGTACATGAATACAGATGCGTTCTCTATCAAATAATTTTCTTGTATTATTTAATTTAGCGTAAATACCATTGGCATTTTGTTGTGCTTTATATAATCAATCAATAGAATTCAAACTACCGAAAAGTGTTTCGTCCTCAGCGAGTGCTCCGGCCGGAAGTACTCAGCAGTCAAAGGGTTAAAAAAAAACTCGCAACAGATACGCGAATGTCCAATCCTTTACCGCGACTTTGAGATTTTACCAGAAACTGAGACTATCACTTTTCTCCTCGGCGCAATTTATTCGCGGCTCTTTGTAGACATTGGAGGTTCGCCCCCGCAAGAAAAAGCAACGAAACGAGGAAGAAGGAAGTGAAAGAAGAAAGAGAGAGAGAGAATTGATGGAAGGAAAGGGCTTGGGTGTCGAACAAAGAAGTGCAACTGCCTCTGCTTAACGGGTGGTCGATAGTTTCGGCGTGCGGAAATTCTTTGACGGTGTATTCGATAAAAGGCACGGAGCGAAATGATAAAACGAACCCGTGCTTTCTTTCTTTGTCGCATTTCAGTCAACAATCTACTTCTCGGCGTTGCTTTCCTCATCATGCGGTTTCCGTTGTAAAACGAAGAAACCGGAATGATCGATCGAACGGCTTCTAGCGAGGAGTACGGAGATAGAAGAATAAGGCGTGGTAGATAAAGATGGCGGAATGTGGAGAATGGTGAAGTGAGAAAAAAATACGGAAAGATGAATGATAGTAATTTAAATGAGAGGTACATGTGATCTATCAAGTTCAGTGAATCATTCGCTTTGTCGTTAGAATGACATAACGGATTAAACGGTTTTTCCACGCTTCCGACTTACAGCAATTCCTTAACCACATACAAGGAAAATTCGATTAATTTCGTCGGATTGCAGCAAAGGGTACATATATAAAGAAAACTCAATTCATTTCGTACAAATCGCAAATAAAATATTTATATATTTTTTTTAAGGTTTCTGTAGTTGCAGACGAGAAAAAAGTAGGTCAAAAATTGAGACAAGCGCTATAGTTTTATTTTAATAATGACATAACGGATCAAACGGTTTTTCCATGCTTCCGATTTATAGCAATTCCGTAACCACATACAAGGAAAATTCGACTAATTTCGTCGGACCGCAGCAAAGGGCACATATATAAAGAAAACTCGATTCGCTTCGTTAAATCGCAAATAAAATATTTATATTTTTTTTTAAGTTTTCTCTAGATGCCGAAAAGAAAAACGTAGGTAAGAAATTGAAACAAGCGCCGTAGTTTTGTCGTAATAATGACATAACGGATCAAACGGTTTTTTCCATGCTTCCGACTTACAGCAATTCCGTAACCACACACAAGGAAAATTCGACTAATTTCGTCAAATTGCAGCAAAGGGCACATATAAAAAGAAAACTCGCTTCATTTTATTAAATCGCAAATAAAATATTTATATATATTTTTTTTAAGTTTACTCTAGTTGCCGACGAGAAAAAAGTAGGTAAAAAATTGAGGCAAGCGCCGTAGTTTTGTCATAATAATGACATAACGGATTAAACGGTTTTTCCATGCTTCCGATTTACAGCAATTCCGTAACCACATACAAGGAAAATTCGATTAATTTCGTCGGACCGCAGCAAAGGGCGCATGTATAAAGAAAACTTGATTAATTTCGTTAAATCGCAAATAAAATATTTTTCGAAGAGAATTCTTATATTTGCCGAAGAGAAAACCGTAGGTAAAAAATTGCGACAAGCGCCGTAGTTTAACACGTTCGCGGAAATGAATGCTAAATCATTCATTTTCATGATGACGCAGAATGACATGAATGCTATAGCATTCAAATCTTAAAGATTAACAAGAACTTAAGGTTATATGAAATTAAATTCAAAATAATTTACTTAAACATTTGAATGCTATAGCATTCATTTTCATGATGATGCAGAATCATATGAATGCTATAGCATTCAAATCTTAAAGACTAACAAAAACTTAAGGTCATGTAAAATTAAATTCAAAATAATTTACTTAAACATTTGAATGCTATAGCATTCATTTTCATGATGATGCAAAATGACATAAATGCCATACCATTCAAACCTTAAACTCAATTATTTTGAATTTAATTTTATACAACCTTAAGTTTTTCTAATTATTATACCTGTCAAGATAATGACTAACTAAACTAAAGCATAATAATCTGACTGCCCTTATAAAATGTGTTTAATCAAATTTCGGAACTCACAACCAGTTTAAAAATAAAATGTCACTTTTTGCACCTCGCTGAAACTTTTAATGTCCGCGAACGTGTTAAATGTAACATTTGCGGGCTACTAATCACATAGTGGCTGCACCGGCACAGCATCAGACGCAGACATTTTACTCCAGCGTTTCCGTAAAATCGAACGCCGTTAACGGATATCGGTGTACGCATGCCCGCAGATATTTTCCTTCCGCCTAGCAGACGTTTCCTTCCTCGTCTGAGATGAATCCCGACGACAGAAGGGTGAAACATAAAACTCGAAAAACGTGGAAGGAAGACGGACCCGGGATCGATACTTCTTCTTATGCAACGGACGTGACTCTGTGTCGAGGGCGTACCAAATGTATTTCCGCAAAATGCCAATTTCGTCTCTAAACATTCGTCTGGCATCGAATTACGCGTGTTGCAACAAGGCCGCGCACAATAAAATTTGTGCTTCGTATCCAAATATTTTGCTTAAAACAAAAAGGTGCGCGGCACGTGTCGATCGCTGCAAATTAAATAGAAAACATTTATTGGCTGACTGTCGAGGACATGGAGTATTTGTATAATTAATTGCGTGGCGATCATTTATATCTTTAAATCACTAATAAAAAGATTTGTGCTTTTGATCGAAACATCGTTCCATATGTTTTCGTGCGACACATTTCATTCACAATGTACGGAATTTCAGCTGATCTGTCCTAACATCCTCTTACAGGCAACTTGAAAGTTGCGTCCAGTTGTATCCCATTTTTGCCTTTCCGGTAAAAGAACAGCATTAAATGTCTATAATGCGCTTTGTTTGCTTCCATATTCAAAAGTGTATAAAACTGATGGAATGAACGTGTCGGAACCAAATATTTTGCAAATATGCCTGAAGTACCGTTTTTTAGAATTTGCACGCGTGTCATTTCTCTTCAATTATTCCGATATTCAGACCCGTTGTTACGTCACCTATCGAAAATCGGCAAGAATTTTCCGGACGACCCAATACATTTGATACGAACACCACGGCATGAAACTTACATTTTTTAACGCTTACTTAACACATTGTTGACCGATCACGAGTTAACTCGTGTTTGCACTTGCGTCGGCTATTTTAATTTTTGAAACGCAGGGCAATATAGAATATAGCAAAATTTTGTTCATTGTGTTCAATCGCCTCTGCTTTATTATAAAAAAGTATACTTTTCTTGGTACTGAGGCTTTTCTTACATTTCTAGTATTAGGAAGTGTCAAGAACGACGGAACGCGACGGTGAAGCATTTTTCAATCAATTATACGTGAATGCTTTATATAGTTGCCCGAGTGATTTTTAAATAAGTTGTAGTCATTCGAAAAATGATTATTGAAAATAAAATAATAAGGGCATAATCTAGCTATTTAAAAAGAAAGCGCAACGAAACAAGATATACGAGTATGTGCAAACCCTCTTGTTGATAACTACGCATAAATGACTGCTGTACAGTTAATCATATGAAAAAATATTAACACGTTGACTGCCGTGCATATTTTACTACATTAAAACCGCAACGCCATGAAATACTGCAGAATCTAGTTGAATTGTCTAAAATGAATATAATGGCTAGGTATTGGAGGCCAAATACTTGAATTGCTATTCTAATGCGGAAGGCATTTGTAAAATTGCAAATGTGACTAATTTCCAGTTTTTTTGCATTTATAATGCAACTTTTTGCGCCGGTCACCGGTGACCACCACGGCACTCAACGTGTTAAAAGTTATATAAAATTTATGTCCAAAGTTCAATTTTAATTCATTATGCACGAACAAACTTTATTGAAGGTTATTTACATCGTTTCACTTGCATGTTCAATTACAAAATAATAGCCGGTGATTTGAGACATTTTTGCCGAAAATTGTCGGTCAATAATGTGTTAAGTTGTGAATCGGGATTTTGTTTAACCCATTCGCTGCAAGGCCTAAATTATATAAAGTCATTCCCATTGCCATTTATATTTTGAGTGTTATTGTTTACCAAAGTTCTGTTATTTATGGGGAAGAGCACATACATATATTATCATACATAATCATTTACAAACATAAAATCAAAGACGAGTATTCTCGTCTTTGGCAATGAGAAGGCAACAGAACTCGACATTCTTTTTCGTATTTGCGTACGTTTTAGTAGAAAAACAAATCGAAAATCGCGCAGATGAATAAGATAATGAAAATGCAATAAAACGAGACACAACTTTCTGTAAATTGGCACAAGCTAGACATTCACTATTGTTAATTACAGTGTCTCAGCAAATAACTGGATAATGCAGTACAGCGCCTTTTGATTTAGTTTCGAGCAGCGAAATAGAAACGGCGTAAAGACGAAAAGGCGAAACGACAAAACGACGAAAGATTAGGAAATAAGACTAAAGTGTCTTGATTGTGTTGTTATTGTTTATAAATATTATACTTTCTAGTTTCACATGTTTAAATCCTACATTGCCATTTATATTTTGAGTGTTATTGTTTACCAAAGTTCTGTTATTTATTGGTAAGAACACATATATTATCATACATGATCATTTACAAGCATAAAATCAAAGACGAGTATACTCGTCGTTGGGAATGGAAAGAAAACAGGAGCCGATATCTTTTTTTTGTATTTGCGGACGTTTTAGTAGAAAAACAAATCGAAAATCGCGCAGATGAATAAAATAATGAAAATGCAATAAAATAAGACACAACTTTCTGTAAATTGGCACAAGCTAGACATTCACTATTGTTAATTACAGTGTCTTAGCAGATAACTGGATAATGCAGTACAGCGTATTTTGATTTAATATCGAGCGGCGAGATAGAAACGGCATAAAGACGAAAAGGCGAAACGACAAAACGACGAAAGATTAGGAAATAAGACTAAAGTGTCTTGATTGTGTTGTTATTGTTTATAAATATTATACTTTCTAGTTTCACATGTTTAAATCCTACATTGCCATTTATATTTTGAGTGTTATTGTTTACCAAGTTCTGTTATTTATTGGTAAGAACACATATATTATCATACATGATCATTTACAAGCATAAAATCAAAGACGAGTATACTCGTCGTTGGCAATGGGAAGAAAACAGGAAAATGCAATAAAACGAGACATAACTTTCTGTAAATTGAGTGAGTAAACTGAATAACTGCAGCATCTCTTATCAGTGATTGTAATAGTTTTCTAGAGTTCAGGTCAACAAATTATTAGTTGTGAAATGAAAATTTGAACAATTTTTGCCCAGTGATATCGCACATTGTTTTACATATCAGGTATACTTTCAAAGTGAAAATTGCCGGTCAACAATGCGTTAAATTTTGCCCCGTTTTTGACGGATAATTATCGCACGGACAGTTCACTGAATCGCGAGGCGTCGGTTCATCGCTGGCCGAGGATCAAAGAAATTCCGCGATCCTCTCGCAGTATTCCAGGAATTGCAGGTATACGAAGCTGGCATAACTCAGGGAAAGCGATCGATCGCAACGCGCAGGAGTCTGAAACGCTTCGTACGAATGGCGAAAAGTCGATATGCACGACGCAAAGTGCTCCGTTCCACGTGCCATAACTTGTTTTACGCGTACTCGACGGCGTTTTACGATCGCACGTCTAAGTTCCGCGGCAAAGGGGTAAAAAGGCTCGGAAAAGGTAGGAGGAAGAAAGTAAGTACAGGCAGGGAGTAAGAGAACGGGAGTGGCCGAAGTCGATACCGTAAGTAGCGATGAGGTACAAGATATGTTAATTAGAAGTGTCACGCACGACTAACTTGCGTAAGCTACAGCGTATGTCACACTTCATTATTTCGCCTTCATTTTAATGATTTTTAACACGCCGACTGCCGCATCACCAAAAAATGTTAAGGATTTTTGGATTAACTCATAAGTACTTACGGTTAGTTACGTGCAGGCAAATGATAATACGTAATGATCATCCGCATGAAATTGTTATAAAAGTAAGTTCCACCATATTTGAAAAAGAAGAAATAATTTTCGGACACATGCTTTCTTAGATAATTCGTTCTTGAGGAAAGATTTTCAACTAAATGAATATTCCGAAACGATTCGATGTAAACGTGCTTCTACTCTGATAAGAAACAATAGGTCCAGTAGGATTTTCCAATATAGATTTTCAACTCGATGGAAATTCTTAGGCATTTTGTTCATGATGAGGTACAAGATACATTAATTGGCAGTGTCACGCACGAGTAACTTGCGTAAGCTACAGCGTATGTCACACTTCATTATTTCGCCTTCATTTTAATGATTTTTAACATGCTGACTGCCGCATCACCAAAAAATGTTGAATTACGTAATGTTTTAATACCTGGTGATAATCCGCATTACACGTGATGCGGTATGCAACATATTATTTATCATTACTCATACGGAAAGGTAACAATTGAAATTCATTAGTACAGCTAACTAAACACCAACCGACAAATTTGCACGAGCCTTTGAAAGCGAGAAGTATTTACAAGTATTTATATATTTTTCGGACACATGCTTTCTTAGATAATTCGTTTTTGAGGAAAGATTTTCAACTAAATGCATATTCCAAAACGGTTCGACGTAAACGTGCTTCTGCTCTAATAAGAAACAATAGGTCCAGTAGGATTTTCCAATACAGATTTTTAACTCGATGGAAATTCTTAGGCATTTTGTTCATGATGAGGTACAAGATATGTTAATTAGCAGTATCACGCACGAGTAACTTGCGTAAGCTACAACGTATGTCACACTTCATTATTTCGCCTTCATTTTAATGATTTTTAACATGCTGACTGCCGCATCACCAAAAAATGTTGAGTTACGTAATGATAATCCGCATTACACGTGATGCCGTATGCAACACATTATTTACCATTACTTATACCGAAAGGTAACAATTGAAAATCATTGGTACAGGAAACTAAACACCAACTGACAAATTTACACGAATCTTTGAAAGGGAGAAGTATTTACAAGTATTTATATATTTTTCGGACTTCCTTTCTTAGAAAATTAGAAAATGCTTTCTTAGAAAATTCGTTCTTGAGGAAAGATTTTCAACTAAATGCGTATTCCGAAACGATTCGATGTAAGCGTGTTTCTGCTCTGATGAGAAACAATAGGTTCAGTACGATTTTCCAATATAGATTTTCAACTCAATGGAAATTCTTAGGCATTTTGTTCATGATGAGGTACAAGATATGTTAATTAGCAGTGTCACGCACGAGTAACTTGCGTAAGCTACAGCGTATGTCACACTTCGTTCTTTCACCTTCATTTTAATGATTTTTAACATGCTGACTGCCGCATCACCAAAAAATGTTAAGGATTTTTGGAATAATTCATAAGTACTTACGGTTAGTTACGTGCAGGCAAATGATAATACGTAATGATAATCCGCATCAAATTGGTATAAAAGTAACTTTCACCATTCGTCAGTAGAGAAAACATACCTGAAAAATAAAAAATCATTTTAGGACACATGCTTTCTTAGATAATTTTTTTCGTTTAGAAGATTAATTTGTTTCGATGTAAACATGCTTATCTTCTGCTCTGATAAGAAACAATAGGTCCAGTAGGATTTTCCAATATAGATTTTCAACTCGATGGAAAGTCTTAGGCATTTTGTTCATGATGAGGTACAAGATATGTTAATCGGCAGTGTCACGCACGAGTAACTTGCGTAAGCTACAGCGTATGTCACACTTCATTCTTTTACCTTCATTTTAATGATTTTTAACACGCTTACTGCCGCATCACCAAAAAATGTTGAGTTACGTAATGTTATAATACGTAATGCTAATCCGTATTACACGTGATGCCGTATACAACACATTATTTACCATTACACATACCGAAAGGTAACAATTGAAATTCATTAGTAGAGCGAACTAAATACCAACTGACAAATTTACACGAATCTTTGAAAGAGGGAAGTACTTACAAGTATTTATATATATGCAAATCATAGTACGTAATAGCGAATCGCATCATACACGACGCGGCACATAAATTGAACGTTGCATGCCCCGAACAGTAGCAATATAAGATCGTTAACAAGTTTACTCCGGCGTCACCCGTATTCAGTGATATGAGAATTTACAAAATGTCAAATGAACAAAAGAAATAACAATGAATGCACGGTTTTAAAGTGAATTTCGAAAGAGGTCATTTGAACCCGCTTGGTACGTTCAGTGTTAAAATTGTGGATTTGTTATTCGGCAATGCCTAAAGATATGAATATACATTCACAAAAGTACAAAATACTCGTTTAAAAATTGACAATATTTAAATTTATCGGATTTAAACACACTGCTTGAAAATTAGCAATATTTAAGTGAAGATCATTTACAAATGCCGCATGAAAATCGGCAATGTCTAAAGGTATGAAAATACATTCACAAAAATGCAAAATTCTCGTTCAAAAATTGACAGTATCGGTACTTTACACCTATCTATTCGTACTATGTTATTTGACCCCTTATGAAATAAACGTTAATTTTCAGGAAGAAATTCCTAATTCATTAAAGCGAGAAATTGAATAATCAGATGATATTAGAATTTACAGAAAGTCAAATGAGCGAAGGAAATAACAATGAATGCACGATTTTAGATTAAATTTTGAAAGGGGTCATTTGGGACCCCGCTTGATACGTTTAGTATTAATCTCCGTTGACGATTACGCAGGCAACCCAGAAATCAAGAGCCCCGAAGAAATCGTCGATGACAGAAATGAGATGTGCGAACAACTGACGTGCAGGTTTTCGTTTCGGTCAGCGTAAATCGGTCGAATCGGAAACGTTTCGATGAACCCACCTTACGACACACGTCCTCACGACCTGTTTACGTAAGTGTGAACAAGACGAGCGCCGCATTCTAACGTTCATCTATTTGCGTCGACTGCTCTCCGAAATCCTGGCTCGGCGAGCATTAGCCGCGGACCTAATTTTATATTCGGAGCAAAAACGCCGGCACCATTGCCAAGTGGAGCTCTAACGATCGACCTTTCCACGGCCTTCCGTTTTGCCGATAAGAGGAAACAGCCTTTTCTACGCTTTAAAATACGTCTGGTGAAACGAGCCCAGAACACATGAACAGATGAGAACAATGTCGGGTCATTTGATAGTTAACAACCGCATTTGATATGCAGCGTGTTAATGTAATGACTTTAACGCAGACAGATATTTTATAGCTGACGTTACACGACACAAGTATACAGTTTACAATGACAGGTGAAACGTATGTTACGATCCAACGGGCCTCGTAAATTTTATAATGATTGTTGGTAGAAACTTATTGAATTGACGGATAATGGAAAAATATCACTGAGAAATAAATCCTGAATTCGTTACTTGGAAATTTGTATGAGTTTTTATACTGTTGTAAGGGGAGTTGTATTATATTTATAAGGAAAAATGTATGCATCTAATGCACAGTATGAAACAGCCGCATATATAATAATCGTAACCCTTAAATGCATGGTGGCTTAAAAATGAAATACTGCGTTTAACCCTTAATTAAAGTATTAACCGTAGTAAAAGTTTTACTTTTGGCTGTAGCTCAATGCATTCAAAGAAAATATGAAAAAATAATAATATTTTCAATATGACATTTAGATTGAAGAATTGTTTTGGCGCGTTCGAAGTAGTTCGTGAAAGTTCGGAGTGACAATAAAATACAAATAAAATTAAAATACAGTAAAATTAATTAATTAAAATTTCATAACATTAGTAAATAAATATTTGCATACTTCTTTCTTAGTAATTAAACCACATTATTTTTGTGTGTATGCATATTGTATAATTTTTAAAACACTTCATTTTTTCAAAAAATATAAATTAATACCTATAATATATATTATTTTTTTATTTTTGCATAAACCTATATAATAATCTACATACAATAGAATTTTCGGGGTAAAATTAAAAAATTATGCATTTAACGGTTAAGTTGTGAAGATTTCACTCGCTTATTGTTTGTAGCGTGTATGATTATAAAAAAGAATTTAGAATTTAGGTTTTTTTTCACATTAGGGCTATGCCAAGTGGGTTTTGCTTTAAACATTGGTACGACCGGATGGTAGAAGTGGCTTTGGACATATAAAACATACCACAATCTGTCACTTGCGAGAAAATTGTCATTCCTTCTAACATCTAGCAACAGATAAGCAGAAGGTTACAAATCGGATGCCTATTAAAGGGCCATATGTAAATATTCCAACCTGAGGAAGCTATTCTCAGTTATGACGTGCCGTCAATTTACCGAAGAATGTCTCGTGGTTAAATATAGATCGATACTATCAGGCGTTACGTAAGATCAGTGTGATAATATTCACGCGGGAGTAAGGGAAGACGCTCTTTGGCCTAGACATATTAAATTCCACGCACACAGTGTCAGCCGAAACCTGAAAATTTTCCTCCGCGACATAGTGAGCAGCTATGATAACTTCCGAGCAAAACCGGGACGCAGATAAGCGAAACGCCCGCATAATACCTAACACCTCAAAGCGCAAACGTGCTAATTAGATATCATATGTAATACTTGACAAATCGCACCTTGCACGTCGAGTATCAATTTGCTACACGCAACACTGTTTATCCATGCGCCGCACTTTTCTCACAACGACTTTCACTCGAGCTTGTGTAACAATTTCTTTCGACTTGCCAAAACACTCGACACACTCCGACGTCCGGCAAAAGACTGAAACTCCGCACTCCGAACGTCGCATTAAATCATTCTCGACGTTTATCAACAACCTGCTTCACATTTTATCGGGTATCGCCATTATCGGGCTGAATTTCTTTCGATTTGGTGATACGACCGTGAATCACTCGTTTCCTCGTGCTCGATCGACTTCCTGTCACAATGTTTCTCACATGCTTCGCCTGCGTTTCCAAAAAACCGGGGTAAAAAAGGTCCGCCAGTTGCGCAGAAAAGAATTTATGAAATATCAACAATTTTGCGAGACTTTTGTATTGTTGCATTTTTACGGGAGGACTTAATTGAAGCGATAAATGACGCGTTTAATCCTGTGTTGATTAGTAAGTGAAATACTCGGTAAAAAAACTTTGATACATATTTTTATTTACTACATACATAAATATAATTAATCTTCTGCATATATCTGTATATTAACAATTTTGCCAGATTTTTGCATTGCAGCATTTTTGTGGGAAGACCCCTAATTGACGCTATAAATGACGCGCCTAATCCTGTGTTGATTAATATTTTAAATCGTCAGTAAAAAAAATTTGTTACACATTTTCATGTACTATATACATAAATATAATTAATTTTCTGCATACATCTGTATATTAATATCATGTTGTATATATATATATAGTATATAGTGTGGATGTGTATGTGCATATTTATAAGCATCACCTAATTGTCCATATTAAATAAGAATACACATTTAATAATACTAAACCAACAAGTTTCTTAGATAATCGTTTAATCCTATTGCGAGCGTACCGGATCGTTTTCTTCTAATTACCCGTATAATCGACCAATTTCGCACATTCACTACTGTCTTTCACTTCTTTCGCCACTCATCACTTTCCGTGCATCAGACATGTATGTAGGATCACAACTACAGGGTCTTCCAACTGGCAAGGAAAGGTCATCTATGATCCTCAATTATTATATTGAGGTATCATAGGTGACGAGTTTGTTGAATTGTGTTGTTTGGTTGCGTAGTAGTCAGTTGACAACGAAACGTAAAGACGAAAAGGCGAAACGACGAAACGACAAAAGATTAGGAAATAAGACTAAAGTGTCTTGATTGTGTTGTTATTGCTTATAAATATTATACTGTCTAGTTTCACGTGTTTAAATCCTGTAAACATACGCACACATTCACGCATGTGGTCGTAATACCTTCACTTAGGTCACTTCTAGCAAACATCTCAAGTGTAATTTTAACACGTTGAATGCCGTGGTGGTCATTGGTGACCGATGCAAAAGGTCTAACGAAACATTCACAAAATACCCAATTTGTAGCATTTATAATTTTGTAAATGCAATTAATATTAAATAGTGATTGAATTATTTGGCCCCGATACCTTCGCATTATTTTCATTTTGCACAATTCAATCATATTCTGTAGTACTTCATCATGTTGCGGTTTTAATATAGTAAAATACGCACGGCAGTGAACGTGTTAAACAAATTCGTGTGCTACATATATATTACATTAACACCTTGACTGCTAAGCGTATTTTGCCATATTAGAACCGTGATGCGATAAAATACGGCAGAGTATGATTAAATCGTGCAAAATGAAGGTAACGTAGAGTTATTAAACCCAAAGTATTGAAGCACCATTCCAATATCAATTGCTTTTCAAAGATTGCAAATAAGCTTCATGGCGAATTTTTTCGCATTTATAATGAAATCTTTTGCACCGTGGCTGTCAAAATGTTAACGTACATCTGGACATCATTCCTAATATTTTAATTGTATTTTTTTTTCTTTTGGTTTGATTGGCTTCGTCGGTTGCGTACATGATCTAACTATGCTAATGATTTATGTCATATCCACGAATGCGCTGACCGTCTGCAAAGGGATAGTATGAAAAACAATCTATTCTTTCTCTTCGTTCGCACGAACGCACACCGCGCGTAGGGTTTGGCCTCTTTGCCTGAAAACCAACGGCACTGCCAGCGTGGAATTCCGCGTGTAAGAAAATTCGAACGAGGAAGTGTCTGAGAAAGTGCGACCGACTTGTTTCTTGCCGTGCAGTCGACGACTAGGAAGTCGATCGTTTGCTAACGAGTCGCTGTGTCTGCAAATATACAGTGCGATAATGGAGAAGTTCGAGGACTGTGACAATAACGTATATATTGTGACGGGAGGAGAGTAGAAAATTGTGAAGCGCCGATTTCTTCGGCGAGACTTCGGGCACGGAATCGGCTGAATAATGGGCAAGTTTAACGTATTCCGCATCAAAACACTATAAGCCGCGAGAATTTTCTTGCGGTTGTCTGAACGGACAATTGTTGCTTGAAAAGCAAAGATGGCACCGCTTAGAGAATCAGGGACATAACGGAATGCACAGAATCTTCGCGAAAATCTGTCGCGCAACGACGAGTTCTGGACACTACATGAATTTCGTTTAGAGAAAAATATAAACGTTAGTCTTGTCGAGAGATACCTGGATAAAGAAATTTCGATACGGCTTCGCTGCGAAGAAAAGTCACCAGCGAAACTGTTTTCGAAGCCGCAAGTTAACAAGCGAAGCCTATATATTTATTTTATTTTATTACGTGGTACTATCGAAGTCAAAGGTAAATTTGCTCTTTAATTTTACGAAAAATTCGTGGTCATGTAGAAGTACAGTTGATACGCATTTTCCGCGGTCAAGATATATATATGTATACTGCATTATATACTATTATATGAGCCGTTTATTTTGAAAGTGGCCTAACTCCGTTTTTCAATATTTTCCGGTTACCATGGTTACATGTACATATATGTATACCGCATTATATACTATTATATGAGCCGTTTATTTTGAAAGTGGCCTAACTCCGTTTTTCAATATTTTCCGGTTACCATGGTTACATGTACAAATTCATGTTATTTATCAGTAAATTTATATTTATCATCGATTTTAAATAAATTCAACTTAATATAATTCCGCATCCTACTTCGACGACACCTAACATAATATATCGCTACATTACTATATATAATATATATCAATAGTAAAGCAGGAGATGCACTTATCCGCGTCAATAAACATTCGTGCTCGTGCAGTCGTTGCAAAATATAAAGGAGTAAATTGTTCTTTCAGAGACCTGTGTACCGAGATTGAAAAATGTTGAAGCGAAGCTCCGACCAGGGACTTCTGGTAATTCCGGCAAATCTGCGCATTGCACCGTGCATGCAACTTTAATTAGCTCTTGCCTCAGAATTCGACTGAAACTATCGCGTATCCGCCGGGAGAAGGCGTGAAAAATACAACGGCCTTTCCGGTGTACGGCAGGTTGTCTGCTTGGAATTCTCGGCAGGGCTGAGATGCGGTGCCTAACGTGGAAAATGGAAAAGCAATCTTTATGATGGTTAAAGTACAAACGGCGTATGACCAAAATGTACGGCAGAGCGAAAAGAAAATATTCGGATAATAGAGATTATTCATTGTCTCTCAGACGTCAAATTTATATTTCTGTTACGTAAGTTAGTTTTGAGCATTTTCGTTTCCATTTACGGATTTCTGACTCAACCAATAAAAGCTTTTCAAGGTTGTCTTTAAATATGTTTGCCTTGATGCTTTCATTTTTATTTCCTTGATAACTTTATCAAATCAGCCGTTATTCTCTATTAATGACAGACGTAATACAGTATGGATGTAGTTATCATTATATAATAATTATTACCAGCTCATGTTATACCGGTTCACAATACAGAAGTCCCTTGTCAGTATCAATTGATTAAGTTTTATAACTTTTCGTCTTTTTACCAGAATTTATAATAAAGAATTTTGGAGAGTTTCGATTGTCTTTTTCTTAAATATTTTAACATCGCGCTTTCACTTATTTTTTTCCGCAAATTTGCTCAGATGATCAGATTAAGGTCTTTGTTGCAAAAAGCATTTACCAACCTCCATTTATTACACTTCATGCTTTCGTTTCTTTCAAAGCTTGGCTTCCTATAAGAATTTGGTGCTTTTATTTTTATTTCTTTGCCAATTTTATCAAATCAGCCGGCATTTTCTATTAATAGGAAACGTAATACAGGGTAAATGTAGTTTTCATTATACAATAATTATTACCAGCTCATATTATACCGATCCACACTACAGAAGTCACTTGTCAATACCAATTGCTTAAATTTTATAACTTTTCGTTTCTTTACCAGAATTTATAACAAAGAATTTCAAAGAATTACAATTGCTTGTTTCCTAAATATTTTAATATCACGCTCTCACTTATTTTTTCTACAAATTTGCTCAGATAATCAGATTAAGATCTTTATCCCAAAAAAGCAAATATCAACTTCCATTTATTACGTTTCATGTTTTCGTATCTTTCAAAGCTTGGCTTCTGACCTACAATTGTCTTTTCTTAAATATTCGACCACGGTTCGTTCGCCTTTCATTTTCCGGACATTTTGCCGGATCAGTCCTCACTCTGAATGAATAGTACACGTGATACTGTATGCGCGTTCGTCGTAAAACGTTGAGAAACGAGAGACGATTCGATAGGAAGCGTTGCGAGGCTATCGATTGTGAACGCAGCTTTGGCCCGACGTTCCCTGTCGGAAAGCTCCTTTTTTGCTCCACTTCGGGACGCGTCCACTTCGTCCTGGCAGTCCCTCTTGGCCAGGATTCAGAGATCGGCTCCGAGGCACTGGGATTATAGCTGTAGTCATTCGCCACTTTGAACCTCGAAATGTTGGCCGACGGGGATGAAGAGGAAACTGTGACTGGGACTATGAAAATGTATGGGGGGAAGAGAGAAAGAGAATAATGTTTATAGATGGTGTCACCGATATCTTATTATCTTATTTTCTTAAACTTCTTTGGTTCATATTCCAAGGGAGTGTAATTTTGTCTCAGGTGTCTGTTGACGATTTTTTAAACTTCAATTGTTCATTTATTATATTTCAAGAGAGTGTAATTTTGTCTCAGGTGTCTGTTGACGATTTTTCTAAACTTCATTTGTTCATTTATTATATGCCAAGGGAGTGTAATTTTGTCTTAGGTGTCTGTTAACGATTTTTTAAACTTCATTTGTTGATTCATTATATTCCAAGGGAGTGTAATTTTGTCTCAGGTGTCTCTTGATGATTTGTTGACGAATAGCAAAACAAATGTTGACGAATGTAGTCTTGCGGTAATTAAGTCCGCGCGCAGAATATATCTGTGGGCACTGTGCCTGTTTCGTTACAAAACAGATTTACAGCAGATTTTGACATAACGACCGATAAGTAACAAGAAGCCAACAGTTAACGATCGACGGCCGTGTGGACGAGACAGAATAATTGCCTTACTCATTACATTTATTTAAATTTTTAAGCCCGGTAAATGTAATATCCCCAAATAACGGACATATTTCGACACGACTTCTCGCAGAATTTCTCTGCAACTCGATGAAGTATAAAAATATATAATTGCCAACTATAGACAAGACCAAAAAATATTTGTTTTGACGTACGAAAGAAAATAACCGCACTTTTACGACACCGTGTACGACCGGTAGAAGACAGAAAACGGGGAAGCGCAGTATGACGGTCCAACAGGATTCCAGGATTTTGTCCAAGCAATTTTTTACACCCCCCAAACTCGCTGCAGTAGACGGGATTTATGCGGGACTTAGCCGTTCGTGCGGGTCCTAACTGCCACTGTTGGCACCGTTCGAATGGCGAGAAATGTTCCCTTAACCCATTCGAGATGGATTTTTTTTAGCAAAATAAAAAAGGCAGGTTACATTTCTAATACTTCAGACGAAGAATTTATTCATTATAGTAAGGGAAAAGAAAAAAAAGATTTTAATTACCCTGTTACAATGTTACCCTGTTATTTATTATAATAAGGTAAAACAAAAAAGAAAAAAAAATGAAGACGGTGAAAAAGTGCAAAGTTAAAGCCTGAGACATATATATATATATAAGGCCTGTGAACTGGTGCATATACGTCCTATTATTCTTATAAAGATTATGACAAAATTTATTCTGAATTAATACACGTGTAGTGTATTATGTGTAATCGCAAAAAAAAGTAATATACAAATTTATTTTGAATTGATGCATATGTAGTATATTACATGTAATAGCAAAAAAAGTAATATAAACATTTATTTTGAATTGATACACGTGTAGTGTATCTTGCGTCATCGCAAAAAAAGTCATATAAAAATTTATTTTGAATTTATGCACATGTAGTGTATCACGTGTAATCGCAAAAAAAGTAATATAAAAATTTATTTTGAATTGATACATATGTAGTGTATTACATGTAATAGCAAAAAAAGTAATATAAACATTTATTTTGAATTGATACACGTGTTGTATTTGCGTCATCGCAAAAAAAGTCATATAAAAATTTATTTTGAATTTATGCACATGTAGTGTATCACGTGTAATCGCAAAAGAAAGTAATATAAAAATATATTCTGAATTGATACACATGTAGCGTATCATAAGGAATAGCAAAAAAAGTAATATAAAAACAACGTTTGAAAGCTATAAGCCTGCTGGGACATCTTTATCCCGGTTTAAAAGACGGCTAGAATATATATATCCCACCGCTTTTTGTACATAAAGAACTAAGTAACTTGAATAGGCTAAATAAAAATATTCAAAAGAGAGCTAATGAAATACAAAGCAAAAAACTGATCGGCTCATTTTATCTATATACCGTAATCACTTTTTGGAAACTACCTACAAATTATGTTAGTGCACTGATATTTTACGTTTAACGGACTTTTTAACAGCAAGAAATTGTGGTGCTAGATTTTAAGCAATGTAGTAATAGAGGCCCATTCACAATGAAGCAATATGCAAGAAATTTAGTGGATTGATAGTTAGAATCTACGATTAAACTTGACTGGGGCATATGTGTGCCAACAGTCTCGAAAGGGTTAACTGAGAAACGAACCGCCCGACCGTTGCGATCAATATTTTCAGACGTCGCCGTGTCGATATAAACGACGTAGCCGATTTCGGTTAACTGTTTCCATCGTAAATATGTCGGAAGTTGGCGAACGTTTTCGGATGTAATTATGTTCCCGAGCGCGGATCTGCGCGATGTGCAGATGTTTCCGACATTTCGGAGTTGGAAATTTCAATGTGCGCGAAGTTTCGTACATATTTATACGCGCACATACAGTTAGTACAGTTACTTGCGCAGTGACCAATTTCGAACAATACACACGTTGTGAAATTGTAATTTATTATTTCATTTATTATAAAGAATGTTTTTTTACTTATTATAAACAAAAAAATGTTCTTGAAAGTGTCTTTAATGGATGCAGTTCAACAGAATTGCGTCCAGATTAATAGTATTTCGTTTCTTCTATTGTGATTTTTGCGTATTTTCACTCCATCATTTAATAACTTAAAATTTCCAAACATACAACGCAATGTGTTAACACGTTATCCAAAAAAGAACTAATTGATAGCACTTATCATTTTGTAAATGCAATTAACATTAAAGCGTGATTCAATTTTTTAGTCTCCAATACCTTCGCAATAATTTCCATTTTGCACAATTCAATCATATTCTATAGCACTTCATCCCATTACTGTTTTAACCCTTTGCACTCGATGCCTTTTTCGTTTGCGCGAACCAGTAACGATTTCGGCCAAATTCGGCAAATACTTTACAAGTACTTTAACCACTTGCGTTTTTTAAATTTTTTTATAAAGACGTGCCACGCACGTCGAGATGCATTCTTAAATTCGAATACAAAGCGGCCAAAAACATGTATACTACGTCGATAGGCATTTGCTATTAGGCTTTATGGCGAATTTTTTGCATTTATAGTAAAATCTTTTGCGCCGGCATGTTATATTGTAGAGCGCGGCAGCCGAAAATTAAATCGTAGCGCAAGTGGTTAAAAACATTTAGGAACAAAGAAACGTATACAGATCCACTTAAAAAATCACATAGCGTTGTACCAGCGTCGCTCGATTTAAGACTTCAAAACTACTCGGGCGCCGCAGCGGCGCCGCTCGAGTGCAAAGGGTTAATGTAGTAAAATACTATATAATAATATACTATATACTATATAATAATAATAAAATAATAAAACACAATAGTAAAATACTTTGAAATAAGATCATTACGATTTCTAAATGCTCTCAACTTTCGGCCGAGTTTTTTTAATTTTTTTATTAACTCCGTAGATAGTCTGATCAACTTCCTTTTTGGGCACTGTATCCATTCTATAAACTTTCGAATACACACAGACACATATTGTTCACAAAAAAAAATGGTTAAAAATCTACAATTTCACGAAATATCGTTTGACATTGCTCGGCCTACGAATACTTTCTGCAAACTGTATTTACGTGTAGCGGACAGCGGAAGCATACAGTGTGGTAATTTTATTTTTGCACGCACGTTTCAGGTTGCAATTTTGTTTCACTGGTCCTGTGCTTTCGCGCTTTGCGAACGTCGCTGTTTAATACCTGCGCCCCAAGGGGTCGACGTTAATCGCGATACAGAGCCTTAATGCGATAACAGTCGTTCGTGTCACATGCTCGAAAGGTTCACCGATAAACTTCCGAATGAATAATTGTTACCTGACTGTGAAATTTTCTTTACGTCATTACATGCGAAACATTTGATAGGTAAAATCGCGACGGTGCATTGTTCTCGAAAATTACCGATAAACATAAGAGACATTACTGCAAATGAATAAACGACCCCGCAAGCTGAACAACTTAAAAAACGGTTACGTTTCGGATACATTTCTTGGACCACTTCGAAGATTAATTATGCTGAGATAATAAATCCGCGCAGTTTATTTGTATTTAATAGTGTTTTTTGCACACCGCACGCAGTGATGACCAATTTTTAATTAAATAATAAACGTTCAAGTCTCGATTGGCAGGAAAAAACGAAGTTATAAAACTTAATTATATAAGTAATACCAGGCCTCTACTAAATCCCTCTCAGTCAATCGACGATCTTTCAAAACCATATCCTGTACTTTGGCTACGATTTCTGGCGTTGATACGGTTTTTGGACGTCTTTCACGGGGATCGTCTTCAAGGCTTGTACGACCACGTTTAAATTCAGCAACCCATCTTTCTACTGTTTTAATTGAAGGTGAACGTTCATTATACACTCTTAACATTCGTTCGTGAACTTCTTTTGGTGCTACACCTTCCAAAAATAGGAATTTTATCACTGCACGATATTCAATTTTTTCCATTGTCGAAAATACTGTGACACGGCGACACTAAATGGCTTGTAAACAAAGAATGAATTGACTGATTGAAATGAACCTTCACATACGTTGATAAGAAGAGTGAACCAACAAAACAAAAACAAATTTGGACTAGTAGCAACGCCCTCAACAAAACAAAACAAAACTTATTGAACAACCTGGTATATTAACACTTTAACGACCGCTAGCCGATTAATCAACTTTTCGATTCCAACTGCTATTGACCGGTAGCCGATTAATTGGCTTTTCAGTGGTCAACGGTTATATTAGACACAATAAATATCAGTTGATATTATGACAATTCTAAACGACAATAAAATGACACTGCTTTGAAACCAAAGGATTCTCAACAAAACATTCAGTATTTTTCAGTTATAAAGCTTTACAAATAGGCACATACACAATTCCTGCGCGATATCCAAAACAGAGTCGGTCGTTAGTGAGTGGCATCTTCAATCAATAACGGTCGGTAAAATGTTAATATATAGTATAAGTATAATATTAAATATAATTACATAAATATACAAGTATTGGCGGGCAAAAATGAATTTATATAAGTTAATTATATAAAGTATATATTATATAAGTTATATATTAGTATATAGAATAAGTATAATATTAAGTATAATTATATAAATATATAAGTATATAAGTAATAATTATATAAGTACAAGTATAATATTTATATACGTTATATATTAATTAATTTTGCATCTGTGTGAAACTGTATTGTGCGTACGTGTCACTTACACGTTTCGAAACCGCAAGAGTTTCTTTCTCAGCACCTAAAATATTGGGTTGGAGGGAAAGTTCTGTCGTATTTTAAAGAAACTATTTGAATTAATTTATAAAAATATGTGTTTAATATTAATCATAATACATTTAATGTGTTATATGATGAATGCCAAACTCTTCTGCAATTTCTCGACTTGTTAAATGTGGATTATTTTCCAACATGGATCGTAAAACATCATTATCGATCTGGGACGGTCGTCCAGATCGATCACATTCTTGGAGGCTCAAATCCCCGAAACGAAATTTGCTAAACCATCTTTGACAAGTACGAACATTTACAATATCTTTCCCAAATACAGCACATACATTTTTACATGCAACCGATGCGTTGCTTCCTTTTTGGAATTCATACAAAATGCAGTGTCGTAAATGCACTTCATCTACTGACATGTTTTTCACTTTAAATATCACAAGTAAATGACGAATGGTAAAAAAGGGCTCCTTTTATATTATACAGCAGCTATAAAAAAAAAAACAAAAAAAAATCCGAATGACTCACTAGCCAGATGTTTTTTTTATTTACAAGAAAAATTACCTGCCTATTAAAAATACGACAGAACTTTCCCTCCAACCTAATATATATTCCACGTTCGATACACTCCGTACGGTTGCGATACGCTCCCTATCGCTATTATTCCATTAATTGCATTAAGCTTTTTTCATTTTATTGCCAGTGGAAACCAATTTTTGCCTTCGGGCAGCGCATTATTCCGCGCATAACAACACGGAATTATACAACTATATTGCATCACGGGAAAAAGTCAAACTCCCATGCCTGGAAATATGCAAATGAGACGCGCCGGGCGACGGCGCGTCTAAATTAAGAATGAAAGGTATCGTCCGCGGTGCAATTAGTATTCATATTTTTACACGTGTGCGCCAGTTCGCCAGCAGGCGCAATTAGCGGCAAAAATTGACTCGACATATTGTTGGCCGAGTTTTATCTCGGCACCCAGCCGGTATCGACAAACTGTTCAAATATCCGCGTGACGAAGTTCGGAGACGGTTTATCGTTATGCGCGTGTGATGAGTGTGCACGTGCGTCCTGCGACATGTGGAATTTGAACGACCGACTCGGTGTGAGAGTCGAAAATTTTCTTCGACGAACGTAGATTTCGTTTTCTTGGGGCGCGCAAAAAGTCTCATTTTATTTTAACCAGTTAACTGTGATTGGCGAGTATACTCATCATGGAGAAGTGACCAGATTTTGTGTCATAACGAATATATGCGCATGATTTTATTTTAGATTATTTATATTTTTTATTTATTTGTTTTATTCCGGCCTGGCCTCAAAATATTCTAAACATCTTGAAATTTGAGAATATGATTCATTTTCCACAATAATTACAATTTAAATAGCCAATGGTCACTAGTTTTTACGCATGACCAGTATACTCGTCATGGAAAAGTGGTCAGATTTTGTGTCATGACGAGTATACGGGGGCGCATGAGTTTATTTTACATTATCTGTATTTTTTATTTATTTGTTTTATTCAGGCTGGCCTCAAAATATTGTAAACATCTTGAAATTTGAGAATATGTTTTATTTTCCACAATAATTACAATTTAAATAACCAATGGTTACTACTTTTTACGCATGACGAGTATACTCGCCATGGAAAAGTGGCCAGATTTTGTGTCATGACGAGTATACGGGGGCGCATGAGTTTATTTTAGATTATTTATATTTTTTATTTATTTGTTTTATTCCGACCTGGCCTCAAAATATTGTAAACATCTTGAAATTTGAGAATACGTTTCATTTTCCACAATGATTACAACTTAAATAGCCAATGGTCACTACTTTTTATGCATGACGAGTATAGTTGTCATGGAAAAGTGGCCAGATTTTGTGTCATGACGAGTATACGGGGGCGCATGAGTTTATTTTACATTATCTATATTTTTTATTTATTTGTTTTATTCCGGCTGGCCTCAAAATATTCTAAACATCTTGAAATTTGAGAATATGTTTCATTTTCCACAATAATTTCAATTTAAATAGCCAATGGTCACTACTTTTTACGCATGACGAGTATAGTCGTCATGGAAAAGTGGCCAGATTTTGTGTCATGACGAGTATACGGGGCCGCATGGGTTTATTTTAGATTATTTATATTTTTTATTTATTTGATTTATTCCGGCTGGCCTCAAAATATTCTAAACATCTTGAAATTTGAGAATATGTTTTATTTTCCACAATAATTTCAATTTAAATAACCAATGATCACTACTTTTTACGCATGATGAGTATACTCGTCATGGAGAAGTGGTCAGATTTTGTGTCATGACGAGTGTACTCTACTTCTAAACATGACCTTTGAAATATGTTTCATTTTCTACAATAAATACAATTTAAATAGCCAATGGTCACTACTTTTTACGCAGGACGAGTATACTCGTCATGGAGAAGTGGCCAGATTTTGTGACATGACGAATATATTCTACTTCTAAACATCTTGACATTTGAAAATATGTTTCATTTTCCACAATGATTTTAATTTAAATAGCCAATAGTCACTACTTTTTACACATGACGAGTGTACTCGTCATGGAGAAGTGGCCAGATTTTGTGACATGACGAATATATTCTACTTCTAAACATCTTAAAATTTGAAAATATGTTTTATTTTCCATAATGATTTCAATTTAAATAGCCAATGGTCACTACTTTTTACGCATGACGAGTATACTCGTCATGGAGAAGTGGCTAGATTTTGTGTCATGTCGAGTATACTCGTCATGCGTAAACAGTAGTGACCATTGGCTATTTAAATTGTAATTATTGTGGAAAATGAAACATATTCTCAAATTTCAAGATGTTTAGAATATTCTGAGGCTAGGCCGGAATAAAACAAATAAATAAAAAATATAAATAATCTAAGACAAACTCATGCGCCCCCGTATGCACCGGCTTAAACATAACGATAACGCAGTAGAAACAGAGAAACGAAAAATAATAACAAAAAAACCAGAGGTAGTGATAGACTATAATAAGAAAATGGGTGGAGTGGACATGAGCGGACATGAGTGGACATGTATTCCACAGCGAGAAAAATACTTAAAAATACTATAAAAAAATATTTCTCCATCTATTAGATATTATTTGTTTGAATTCATATATATTATACAAAAAAAATAATGGAACGTTATCGCGAATGAATTTGTTGCTAGAATATATTGAGGACACCATTGCATCATATTCAATAGCACGAGAAAAATCGACACAAACTCGGCCATCTAAGCTTAACATAACACAATTACTCGGTAATCATGTTCTGGATCATATACCCGAAACTTCGAAAACAAAAAATCCTACGCGAAGGTGCACGCTGTTATAAACGCAATATCAGGAAAGAATCCCGTTACTGGTGTTCCATTTATAAAGTCCCTTTACGTGTAATGCCCTGTTTTGCTGAATACCACGCCCCAGCAGGAATTAAAATTCTTACCATTATATATATTTAATTTTTCTTGCATTTATCGTCTAATAAATATGTAATATATGTTTAAGTTAACCAAATAAGTATGGATTAATAAAAAAGTGTCAATTTTATAAAATAAACCCATCTTTTTGATCTAATATCTTAACAGCAACACTTACTCTGTGATTGACGAGTATACTCGTCATCGCTTGATTTCGACAACACATATAGGTGTGCAAAATGGGGCGCCACAGCTAACTGGTTAAGGCGTCACGTAATGGGGTTATGTCAGGGCGTAAGTCGTGGTTTTAGCTCTTCTGTTTACTTTTGTGTCACGTGATGAGGTCGTGAATTTGCACCGATGGTTGTACGAGATAAAAAAGAAAGACTTCGATCCCTAGCTGATTAAAACCGTGAAGTCTGGCGTTCGAGGATATTTGTTTCGGCGAATAGAGAAGTTTATCGGACGGTCTGGAAGTGACTGGCGTCGAGATAAACGCAGGAAATTAATGCTTGTTACAGCTGTGAACGCGTACATAACGCAATTCCGCGTAATGACGCTAAGGTCCTGGGGAGAAATAAATAAACAACCGTTATCGAAAATGTGTCAAGTAACGTGTATTTTTGTGTTGCCGGTTGGGCTGTACAGTTGTTCCCGGCATTCTATATATATCAAATATTATCGATTAGCGGAATTTTACTGATTGTCACGCAATTAGAACGATTCGAAATACACGGATGAATATAATAAAGATTCACTTGAAAATTCAGGAGACGCAACTAAACGTTCAAATCCTCTCCTGAATGATTATTGAAATCTTACTAAAAACCTTGTATATCTACATCACAATTCACATCCTCCATCTCAAATATTATCGACCAGCAAAATTTTGCTGATTGTCGCGCAATTAGAACGATTCGAAATACAAGGATGAAAATAATAAAGAAGATTCACTCGAAAATTCAGGAGACGCAACTAAACGTTCAAATCCTCTGCTGAAGGATTATAGAAATCTTATTAAAGATCTTGTACATCTACATGACAATTCACATCTTTTATTTCAAATATTATCGACTAGCGGATTTTGCTGATTATCACGCAATTAAAACGATTCGAAATACACGGATGAAAAGAATAAAGAAGATTTACTCGAAAATTCAGAAGACGCAACTAAACGTTCAAATCCTCTGCTGAAGGATTATAGAAATCTTAGTAAAGACCCTGTACATCTACATGACAATTCACATCTTTTATTTCAAATATTATCGACTAGCGGATTTTGTTGACTGTCGCGCAATTAGAACAATTCAAAATACAGGGATGAAAATAATAAAGAAGATTCACTCGAAAATTCAGGAGACGCAACTAAACGTTCAAATCCTCTCCTGAAGGATTATAGAAATCTTACTAAAAACCTTGTACTTCTACATGACAATTCACATCCTCCATTTCAAATATTATCGACCAGTGGAATTTTGCTGATTGTCGCGCAATTAGAACGATTCGAAATACAGGGATGAAAAGAATAAAGAAGGTTTACTCAAAAATTCAGGAGATGCAACTAAACGTTTAAATCCTCTGCTGGAGGATTATAGAAATCTTACTAAAAGTCTTGTACTTCTACATCACAATTCACATCCTCTGTTTCAAATATTATCAACCAACGGAATTTTGCTGATTGTCGCGCAATTAGAACGATTCGAAATACAGGGATGGAAAGAATAAAGATTCACTCGAAAATCAGGAGACGCAACTAAACTTTCAAATCCTCTGCTGAAGGATTATAGATATCTTACTAAGGACCTCGTATATTCACATCATAATTCACATCCTCCAATTATTACCAAACAATTACACATCATACATAGCCCCACAATTACATTAATTAGAAATACCCACATTAACCGAAACAGAAAGATTGTTTCATCGATGTTTGTTCGTTTCAAAAGAATCACGTAGATGCTACTATTTATTACGTCAAAATTCCAGTCTTCCAATTATTACCAAATAACTAACTTCCCTCCATTACCTCGTAATTAAACATTGATATACCCAAAGACCTTGCGCATTTACGTCATAATTAAAATCCTCTAATTTCTACGAAACAATCAACTTCTCTCCACTGTCTCGTAATCAGGACAATGGAAAGTCACAATTGAACCAAAACGTAAAATATTCGCCCAGAAGCGTAGGACGTGAGCTTAAACACTCGAACTGTGGAAAGAAATTCCATCCAGTCGGCTGGGAGGGTTGGAAAACCGTAGTCGTAGGGCTTCATTTCCCGTTCGATACGAAGCACCTGCTCGACCGTAGTCGGTAGTAATGCTTATGCACGACTTGCCTCAACCACTTTGAACTTGGAGGGTCGCGCAAAACGCACGGAAAACGTGCTAGTAGGTCAGCCCGGCATCAGCAGCCAGGCCGCTCGATAACGTTGAAATCGCGCGACACATCGTCAGAAAGTCACCGAGCTTACGTTCCCAAAGTCCATCAAAGCCGTGCAAACTCGACACTTCTCGCGGCGCGATCCAATATATCCCACAAATTCACTTCCCAATGACCCTTCACGCGAATTTTTCCAAGTTTCGATAGTATAAATTTTTGCCGCTCGATGGCCCTCCAGCGTTTTGGTCCTTAACGAGTGCCAGTGCGGGACGTGCGGGTCGATGATGCTTCAAGTATTTTTGCGGATTAATTGACGTGACTCGACGATGTGCCGCGCGCGATAACACTTACGCACGTTTAATTGCGAGACTATCTTCGTCGACGATACTCATAACACTTCATGTAAACGCGGACGCGCTCTACGGCGGTTTTCGGTTTCAGTCCCTTCGAAGCTGTTCGGTAACTGGCAAAAAAGTAGGAGCGAAGGTTTTCGAAAGTACTCAACCATACGTCAGTTTTCGGTTTTAATTCCTTTGACATCTTTAGGTGACTGGTGAAACAATGCGGGCGAACGTTTTTAAAATGATTGAACTGTGTCCAGCTTTGTTGACGATAGTCATAACACTTAATGTAACCGTTGACGTGCCCTACGTCGGTTTTCGATTCCAATTTCTTTGACGCCGTTTGGTAACTGGCAAAAAAATGCGGGCGAAGATTGTCGAAATTACTCAACCATACGTCGGTTTCCGATTCCAATTCCTTTGACACCTTTCGGTAACTGGCAAAAAAATGCGGCCGAAGATTTTCGAAATTACACAACCATACGTGTTTTCGGTTCCAATTCCTTTGACACCTTTCAATAACTGGCAAAAAAATGCGGGCGAAGGTTTTCGAAATCACTCAACCATACGTCGGTTTTCGGTTCCAGTCTTTTTGATGCTGTTCGGTAAATCGCAAAAAAATGCGGGCGAACGTTTTCGAAATTATTCAACCGTCTCCAGCTTTGTTGACGATAGTCATAACACTTAATGTAGCCGTTGACGTGCCCTACATCGGTTTTTGGTTCCAATTCCTTTGACGCCGTTCGGTAACTGGCGAAAAAATGTGGGCGAACATTTTCGAAATTACTCAACCGTGTCTAGCTTCAAGACTTCTGGCACTAGATATGTCTGTTGGCAGATGTTACGACGCACAAACCACCGGATTTTGAAAATTTTAATCTCCATAGGCCATAAAACCGACACTACATTCAATACAACATATGCATTGTTCCATACACTAAACCCCATCATACTTCTAACGCTGAAGTGCGTTAATAATCCTGTCCATTTTTTTTACCTATAATCCCCACCATCTTTTCGATCCACTGTTTTACAATCTTATCCCTAATAAACCATCGTCGACTAAAAACCGTTCCGCTAGAGACTCCACCATCCTCTGTAAAATACGTACTTTACCACACTGCTCTATCCACTAGAAATTCTACAAGGCAGTACACGATACACCGTCGACGATACACAGCACCTTAAACCTACAACTTCACCTATTTCAGCTTCAAATTGTATACATATTGTTGTTGAAATAAATTCTTTATTTTTATACATCCATTTTTATATTTTTTGACATAGTCAACGTAGAATAGACGCTTCGTTGACAGTTGGAGAAGAACTATTGTTCATATCCAACAACAAGCACTTCGCAAATTTCTTCAGCGGGTTTTCGCATTTTCCGAACTAATGCAAACGTTTGAAGCAATGACGTGTAAATATCGGGTAAATTGAAGCCATTTTTCTCTGCCCTTCCGAAATTATTCAGACCCGTTTAAGTATACCAATAAACGCAGTTTCGAAATTCCTGGCGGGCGTGTATTTTTCGTCACATGCAATCCCTCACATTATATTATATTTACAGTTTCGCGTTGTCGGTTAGGAAAACGAGCGGGTTAAGTACATGCGTCAAGCAATGAAAGACTGCTAAAGTAAATAGCCCGACTGCCACGCGCATAGGGTGCACAGAAGGGGAGAGGTTAAAATTGCGCTTAACCACAGGGCAACTCGAGATGCGTTGGCAGCCCTGTCATTTTCTCGAGAACCCTTAACGAGCGTTCTCTCTCTCTCTCTCTCTTTCTCTTCAACCCTCTCCTTGTCTCATTCGCTCATTCGCCCCTCTCTCTCTCTCTCTCACTTTTTCACGAAACGCTGCCCCTCTTGTTCGTCGCGACCTTTCACCCTCGAAATAATCCAACCCCTGCTCAACTCCGAAGCTCGGCGGTGGCAAACGCTAAAGCGCCGTTTGACGAGCGTAACGAGCCTCGTGAAGGCGTCGTTGATTACGGAAAAAGCGATAAAGGCGGTAAATCGGCCGAGAGAGACTTCAATTACGTTGAGCTCGCGCTCTATTAAACTCTCGCCGCGAGTTAGAACTTTTCGAGTTGTCGCACGGCTGCCATGTTGTGCGGTTTGCAGCTTTCGGGTTTGGAAGGGGGTGAAGCTTCAAATTCTTGGTGGGAGAAGATCTTGATTAGGTCTCAAGTGCTGGAGGGTTGTTGTGTGGGATGATTGAATGCATTTTGTTTTAATTTAGGTATACTTGGGTTGCTATGTCCATCGCGTCTGTTCCACAGATTTTGGGAATGTTTTAGTTTTTATTCAGGTTTTTCGACCGTTGCTGTTTATACAGGACAAGGACATGATTAGATCTCAAGTGCTGAAAGGTTATTGTGTGGGACGGTTGAATCCATTTTATTTCAATTTAGGTATACTTGGGCTGCTACATCTGTCATGTCTGTTAGTTCCACAGATTTGTTTTAATATAGGTATACTTGGATTGCTACGTCCGTCGTGTTTGTTGGTTACACAGATTTTAGGAATGTTTTACTTTTTATTTACGTGTTTCGACTGCTGCTGTTCGTATGGGACAAGAACTTGATTAGGCTTCAAGTGCTGAAGGGTAGTGTTGGGTGCTTGAATGAGGTTTGTTTTAATTTAGGTATACTTGAATTGCTATGTCCGTCATGTCTGTTAGTTCCACAGATTTTGGGAATGTTTTACTTTTAATTTTGATGCTTCGACCGCTGCTGTTCGTATAGGAGCAGAACTTGATTAGGTCTCAAGTGCTGAAGGGTTATTGTGTAGGATGCTTGAATGCATTTTGTTTTAAAATTAGGTATACTTGGGCTGCTACGCCTGTCATGTCTGTTAGTTCCACAGATTTTGGGAATGTTTTACTTTTTATTTAGATGTTTCGACCGCTGCTGAATACATGTTGTTGAATACATTTTGTTTTAATTTAGGTGTACTTGGGTTGCTACGTCCGTCGTATCTGTTAGTTCCACAGATTTTGGGAATGTTATACTTTTTATTTAGATGCTTCGACTGCTGCTGTTCGTATAGGACAAGAACGTGATCAAGTGCTGAAGGGTAGTTCTGTGGGATGCTTCAAGGCATTTTGTTTTAATATAGGTATACTTGGATTGCTACGTCCGTCGTGTTTGTTAGTTACACAGATTTTAGGAATGTTTTACTTTTTATTTAGGTGTTTCGACTGCTGCTGGTCGTATGGGACAAGAACTTGATTAGGCTTCAAGTGCTGAAGTGTAGTGTGTGTTGGATGCTTGAATGAGTTTTGTTTTAATTTAGGTATACTTGCTATGTCCGTCATGTCTGTTAGTTCCACAGATTTTGGGAATGTTTTACTTTTAATTTTGATGCTTCGACTGCTGCTGTTCGTATGGGACAAGAACATAATTAGGTCTCAAGTGCTGAAGGGTTGTTGTGTGGGATGCTTGAATGCATTTTGTTTTAATTTAGGTATACTTGGATTGCTACGTCCGCCATGTCTGTTAGTTACACAGATTTTAGGAATGTTTTACTTTTTCTTCAGGTGTTTCGACTGTTGCTATTCGTATGTAGCAACTGTACATAATTTGATATTTTAGTTTTGATATATTGTAGTTATAATGCAGTTGTTGGATCAAAAATGCGCGGTAACGATAAGGATTTTGATAACGTTTTACTTTTAATATAGTTGAATTTTTATTATAAAATTTGTTACGGTTTTACTCTCGATTTTGTAATATTTCGGTCCCTATTATACTGTCGCGTATAACGTAACGTTTCGGTTCTTCGTATTTCAACAAACATATGGCCATCATAAAACAGCGTGACTTTCGAGGAAAGTTACGTAAGCCACATAAATACGCTCGCATGTTCAAAATTGTTTGCGCTTAAGAAAACTGCACGGACGTCAGTTCTGAAATAAGACGGAAAGAAAGAACCCAGCGGGACAGAAAAAGGGGAAGGCAGCGAAAGATATGAGAGGGTTGGAGGAAAGAAGGCAGCGTCGATTTTTATCGATATGGAACGACCTATATAAGCGGCAGGTATGTACACACATTGCCTTTCTTCGCGGTACTCCCCCTCCTTCCTCTTTCTTCTCCACAGTGTACCATGCATTCCGGTTCGTTATATTGGATTCTGCGAATCAATAAACCTCGCTTACGTCATGGCTCGCTTGATCCTAATGCATCGTGGCGGCGAACCGGGAGTATGAAGTTTGCGTCGTACTTAGATAAGGAAATCGGTAAAAGTTCGGAAACCTCAGCAGAGATAAGAAATGAAACGGATATTACGTGGAAATGCGTCTCTAAGAAGACATAAGGACAAAAATCGGAAAATTAAGTAAAATGAATTACAGCGACTACCTAAATTAGTACAAGTGATAAGGTAAGTAGTAAAAGAAACAATCAGGTAAAATTCGAATTAAAAAATGCAGTACGTAATTTGCTCGATGTGTCTTATAAAATGCATCGGATCGTTTATAGCGCGAGCGATGCTAGGCGAGTTCAACACTGTGATATCGATTATGTGGCGTTAGGTACTATGGAAGGTGAAATTGTGCGGCGGTATTCGCTAGAATTGTTTCTCGTTACCTTACACCATGCTACTTTATTCTTAGCGCTATTGTCTCTGGTTAATCTATCCGCAGCTAACCCATTTTCCGATTAAGGCTATTCCCGTCAATTTACCTCGGCTTGATCTCAACATCCACCGTTACTCCCACAGACTTCGACACTTAACCCTTTGCGGACTGAGAAGCTACAATGTTTATGTTAGATTTTGTTACCTCTAACTCATAGAAAGGCGCTATTACACCAGTTACTTTTTAACCAATGAATTACATAAATTGAAATGTCATTTGCGATAAAAAATGTCAGATACAATAAAAAAACGACGACTTCCAAAAGGAAAATGAATGGTAATCTATCATAGAAATAATAATGTGACTTTGGCGTGGAAAGATAAGAAGATCGTCACGCTGTTGATAAATTATTACAATGCAGAAATGAGTAATATACGAGTACTCCGGCATGGTGTTCAAACTGTGATTAGAAAACCCAATATGCTATAATGAATTATACCGAATTCATGGGCGGCGATAATTTTTGCAAGGTTATATTTTTGAAAGGTGGAAAATAGAGAAACTATCAAAATATAACGTTTGTGTAACAATAATATTAATATAATAATATATATATATGTAATATAATATTAATATATATAATATTATTATATAGAATAATATTAACACGTTAACTGCCAAGCGCATTTTACTATATTAGAACGGCGATGATATGAAATACTACAGCGTTCGACTAAATTATGCAAAATGTAAATAATGGGACCGAATCACTATGCTAATAACAACTGCATTTATAAAATAATAATTGCTACCCATTGCGAATATTTTGAATCTTCACTAAAATCTCTTGCGTCGGTCACCGGTGACCACCGTGGCAGTCAAAGTGTTAAATATATGTACATATATATTAATATTATTCTTACGAAAATGTTATGTTTTGATAGTTTCTCTATTTTCCACCTTTCAAAAATATAACCTTGCAAATATATATATATATACAGATAAGATCATTTTATTGTTCTCTATAAGACACTCGACACATCTGCGAAAATCGCTTTGGCCTGCTACCTTACCCAACCGAAAGAGTCGTCGTCCGCAAAGGGTTAATTCCACTAATGAACTCGCTGGTCAATGGAGCCACACTAGAAAGCGCATGATACGCGATCCGACAGAGGAAAGTCACCTGTCAGGACATTTAAACGACAGAAAGTGCGGCTCACTGACGGAATAACAATTCGTCAGTTTTACATGCCGCGCATCGAAGCGCACGTCTCGTTGGCGGAGAACGAAAGTGAGGGGTCGCATGGCATTAGGCGCTCAAAAGAAAACGCCGTTAAGATGCGGACCCCGAAGTGTGCATGCAAGATTAATGATCCATCGTCCTGCAACTAAGTAGACAGTGCACAATGTTATTCGTAGGCACATCGACAGGGGCCCACTTGGAAATTAATGACCGGCGCTCGATACGCAAAGCGACCGATCAGGAGAGCTTGATCGATATACGCCAACGATACTTTGCGTCGACGATGAACGCGCTAAATCGATAGAAGAGAAATCGTGTGGAATTATATAATGGGCTACATAACGAGTGCTGTAACGTGAATGCGGTTTGCTAATTGACGGCGTAAGATGAAGGTATTGTATGCGGTAGAACGCGTCAATGTCTTACAGTTGTCTTGCTTGTTCCGCAGTCCCCGTGAACACGCGTTTCGTCAGCGAAAATTCCTTACTGCGCAGATAACATCGAGTCCGAAACCTTTCTAATGGAATTCGAGGACGGTGGGAATGGACGCCAAGGTCGAGGGGAAATCGAATCGAATCGAATCGAATTTTGACTTTTCGACAGTGACAGAAATTGAGAACCCCGAGTTGAAGTCTGGTAACTTTGCAGTAATTACGAGGGTTGTTATGGCATGTCATGATATTTTTTAAGAGTTAACCTTGGGAGGCATAATTTTTTTTATAGCTGTTTTCATGTCTCTTGGTGTATAAGAGACAAAAATATTATCAGTGGTGCCATACGATAAGATTTTTGTTTCTGTCGCGAAGGAATCCTGTACTGCATAATTTACCATCAACTTTACATTTCCTTTGTCAGCAGAAATAATTATAATTTTAAAAACCTAAACATTCACATACGTTTTAGTGTGCTTGAAGACGTTTCAGAATACACTTTGTCCGCAGTTCATAGTCTCATGACATTTTGATGACAATGTCATACTTTAACCGCTATTAATTAAAATGCGAATGCGTCTCATTGTTCGTTTTATAGTCTTCCCTTGCGAACAAAAACAAAAAACACAGAAGCTATCAACGCACGGTCACGTTATCGCCGGAGCGGTGAAATAACAATTTATATACACAAGTGCGCGCAAAGCACTTATTTGAAGGCCGCCTGCCATCAAAACAATGTTCGATCTAATCGCTCAGAAAAATAAATCTATTTACGAACACTAACTCCGGAACCATAAAAATCACGCGTCACCTGAACATCACCTGCCCTCTTTTACTCCTAATTATCGGTCAATATTTAACTTGCCTCCTCCGCTTTTTCCTTTTCCTTATTTCTTCCGCGTTCGCCAAGCATTTTCCACCGATTCAAAAAAATGTTCGATTTTCCGCTCAGCAAAATAAATCTATTTACGAACATTAACTCCGAAACCGTAAAGATCGCGCGTCACCTGAACATTACCTGCCCTCTTTTACTCCTAATTATCGGTCAATATTTATCTCGCCTCCTCCGCTTTTTTCTTTTCCTTATTTCTTCCGCGTTCGCCAAAACATTTTCCACCGATTCATAAAAATGTTCCATTTTTCGCTCAGCAAAATAAACTTATTTACGAACATTAACTCCGAAACCGTAAAGATAACGTGTCACCTGAACATCACCTGCCTTCTTTTACTCCTAATTATCGGACAATATTTATCTCGCCTCCTCCGCTTTTTCCTTTTCCTTATTTTTTTCGCGTTCGCCAAGCATTTTCCACCGATTCAAAAAAATGTCCGATTTTTCGCTCATCAAAATAAATCTATTTACGAACATTAACTCCGAAACCGTACAGATCACGCGTCACCTGAACATCACCTGCCCTCTTTTACTCCTAATTATCGGTCAATATTTAACTTGCCTCCTCCGCTTTTTCCTTTTCCTTATTTCTTCCGCGTTCGCCAAGCATTTTCCACCGATTCACTCAGTCCGCAACTGCGTTCGCCCACCGTCGCAAACTGTATACTTTCGAAAACAGTAATTGCGCCGGTGCATCGTCCTGTATGTACACACCCGCACACCTGCGCATGTACACACACGTGCAAGTTGGGACGCGTGTGCGTTTCGATCGGATCGTGGATTTGCTCACGGTTCGCTTCTCTATTTGCCCGTTGAGATTTTCCAATTAAACTGTGATTAATTCCGTGTCGCACGACTCTGCACCGCGCATATGTATATACATGGTACATGCACAGGGTGTTCGGGAACTCGAGATGAAATCGGGAAGCGGAACGCGTTTGCTTGACTATCGCACCTTTGATTTTCGGACACTCTGTTTCGATGGTCACGTGTGCAGTATGTTGGCCTCCGATGTGCGCACAAAGAGAAATAAGTGTCGACAAAGGTCTCTATTGTTTAACACGTTGACTGCCAAGCGTATTTTGCTATGTTAGAACTGCGATGCGATGAAACACTGCGGAGTATAATTAAATCGTGCAAAATAAAGGTAACGCAGAGTTGTCAAAAGCCAAAGTATTGGAGTACCGTTCCCATTTCAATTGCTTTTACAAGATTGCAAATAGGCTTCATTGCGAATTTTTTGCATTTTTAGTATAATCTTTTGCGGTGGTCACCGCGTGTTTTGCTTTGTTAGAACTGCGATGCGATGATATACTGCAGAGTATAATTAAATCGTGCAAAATAAAGGTAACGCAGAGTTGTCAAAAGCCAAAGTATTGGAGTATCGTTCCAATATCAATTGCTTTTACAAGATTGCAAATAGGCTTCATTGCGAATTTTTTGCATTTTTAGTATAATCTTTTGCGATGGTCACCGCGTGTTTTGCTTTGTTAGAACTGCGATGCGATGAAATACTGCGGAGTAGAATTAAATCGTGCAAAATAAAGGTAACGCAGAGTTGTCAAAAGCCAAAGTATTGAAGCACCGTACCGATATCAATTGCTTTTACAAGATTGCAAATAGGCTTCATTGCGAATTTTTTGCATTTTTAGTATAATCTTTTGCGGTGGTCACCGCGTGTTTTGCTTTGTTAGAACTGCGATGCGATGAAATACTGCGGAGTATAATTAAATCGTGCAAAATAAAGGTAACGCAGAGTTGTTATAAGCCAAAGTATTGAAGCAGCGTCCCGATATGAATTGCTTTTATAAAATTGCAAATAGGCTTCATTGTGAATTTTTGCAGTTCTAGTAAAATATTTTGCGCTGGTCACCGCGTATTTTGCTATGTTAGAACTGCGTTGCGATGAAATACTGCGGAGTATAATTAAATCGTGCAAAATAAAGGTAACGCAGAGTTGTTAGAAGTCAAAGTATTGAAGCACCGTTCCAATATCAATTGCTTTTACAAGATTGCAAATAGGCTTCATTCCGAATTTTTTGCATTTTTAGTATAATCTTTTGCGATGGTCACCGCGTGTTTTGCTTTGTTAGAACTGCGATGCGATGATATACTGCAGAGTATAATTAAATCGTGCAAAATAAAGGTAACGCAGAGTTGTTATAAGCCAAAGTATTGAAGCAGCGTCCCGATATGAATTGCTTTTATAAAATTGCAAATAGGCTTCATTGAGAATTTTTTGCATTTTTAGTATAATATTTTGCACTGGTCACCGCGTGTTTTGCTTTGTTAGAACTGCGATGCGATGATATACTGCAGAGTATAATTAAATCGTGCAAAATAAAGGTAACGCAGAGTTGTCAAAAGCCAAAGTATTGAAGTATCGTTCCAATATCAATTGCTTTTACAAGATTGCAAATAGGCTTCATTGAGAATTTTTTTGCATTTTTAGTATAATCTTTTGCGATGGTCACCGCGTGTTTTGCTTTGTTAGAACTGCGATGCGATGAAATACTGCAGAGTATAATTAAATCGTGCAAAATAAAGGTAACGCAGAGTTGTTATAAGCTTTGTTTGCGATGCAAAGTATTGAAGCAGCGTCCCGATATGAATTGCTTTTATAAAATTGCAAATAGGCTTCATTGAGAATTTTTTGCATTTTTAGTATAATCTTTTGCGATGGTCACCGCGTGTTTTGCTTTGTTAGAACTGCGATGCGATGAAATACTGCGGAGTATAATTAAATCGTGCAAAATTAAGATAACGCCGAGTTATTGGAAGCCAAAGTATTGAAGCAGCGTTCCAATATCAAATGCTTTTACAAGATTGCAAATAGGGTTCATTGTGAATTATTTGCAGTTCTAGTAAAATATTTTGCGCTGGTCGCCGCGTATTTTGCTATGTTAGAACCGCGATGCGATAAAATACTGCGGAGTATAATTAAATCGTGCAAAATAAAGGTAACGCAGAGTTGTTAGAAGTCAATGTATTGAAGCACCGTTCCAATATCAATTGCTTTTACAAGATTGCAAATAGGCTTCATTGCGAGTTTTTTGCATTTTTAGTAAAATCTTTTGCGCCGGTCACCGATGACCACCATGGCAGTCAACGTTAAACCCTATGATTGCTGAATACTTCCGGCCGAACCGTTCGCTGAGGACGAAACACTTTTTGCTAGTGCAAACTCTATTGATTGATTATCTAAGGCGCAACTAAGTTCTAATGATAATTCTTCATTTGCGCCAAATGAAATATTGCAAGAAAGTGATTTAAGAAAGAATGCATCTGTATTCAGCGCGTACATTGATAATTGTGGCTGCAGTATGTAAGAAATCGAAACAATGGAAAAGCGCAACTAAGTTACATTTGCAATTTTCCAGTTACATCAAATTAAATGATGCAAAACAGCTATTTGATAAAGAACATATGTGTTTACATCTGATATGTTGACTATTGTGGGTGCGTAAGGAATTGAAACGCATATATGCGCCCATAGTCGACACCGATAGATTTTGGTAGACGCATACATGCGTCCACAGCAGTTAAAGGCTTAATTACTGCTTCGCTCGTGTCGATGATCAGACGGCGTAGTAAAAGATGAAGAAAAGAGCCTATTCCTATGAGCCGGGATAATTGCCGTGAAACGTATATTGGCTTTCTGGTTGCAAACCGGCGTGTGCTGACACACGTAAGCGACACACGTGAATCTGCTGCACGAGCCAGGCATAAGCGTCTTGTGTGTGCTGGGCAAATTATCAGCACTTTGCAGCAGATGCAATGGTTCAAGAAGTCTAACCTTTGCAGATAAGAACTTAATACGGCTGCGACAATGTAAATTTATGGCGATTCTGACCAGCAGGGTTGCGTTTTACGCATTGCCTATCACGTAAAATAATAGTAAAGGGTGTCTCAAGATGACCTGACATTTTCAATTATGCGCCATTTCTTTTTGTAGCGCACATAGAATATTATTTTTTGAAAACTGGTACCAGGAAGTATTGAGGTTTAGTCGTGGAGAATTACACGATATGCAAATAAAAACGTTCGTATTTTTTAAATAAATAATTTAAAATAATTACAATTTTATTAATTAAAATTTTAAATAAATAATAATTTTGTAAATAATAAATTGAAATGTCTTTTAATTTCGTTATTTGTATTTTAAATTTTGTACATTTAAAATGTCTTTATTTGAATTCCCGCCTTCGCATATTCTTGACACGCGCCGCATATCGCGAATTACATAAGTACTATATGCATACTAATATTTTTGCTTACGCAGGCGTCACTTCGCGCGCAGCAGGTGAAAAAAACGAGAAACCGTATCGACTGCAGACCCGTCGCAGCTTTGTAAATAACTGTTAATTACGTCACATCCGTGCATGTGTCTTTTTGCTCCGCAGCATCAGGCGCATCTGAGCGACGTCGCAGCGGCGTGTTAATGAATTTGGCATCTACACACAATGGCAGATCGCGCAGACAGCAATCCAGTATCCGGTCGACTTGCGTCAGTAATTGATTTTCGCGCGGATAACGGCTGCGCTCGAGGTCAGTGAATTATCGATTTACGTTGGCGGCGTATCATGGATATAGCAGGTGCCGCACATGCGACACTAGAAAGTTCCCCGTCACACGTTCGCGCGACCTTTGACGTAATTCGTCGTAATAGGCGTGTTTGCTTAAGGTAACGCACGTCGGAGGCTGTGAGTCACCGCCATTGCTCCAGATTGTTGTCCTCAGCGGAAGCCTTGAAGAAATTAATCGCGCGTCCTCAGCCGCGCCAGCCAACGTAGATTTAAATCGGCTGCTGCTCGAGCAAGAAATAGACGTAGTACATAGGCGAGAACACAGACGGTGCGGATGGGCGCTAATACGGGAGCTACGAAAACTCATGAGAATGTGTCAACTTTCGACGTGATGTATATCGCGTGCAAATGTCACGATCTCGTAAGATATGTAGAATTCAAATCGACTGCGGTCGGACCGAGAAATAGAGTGGATAGGAGTTGATAGTTTGAGAGCTATGAAATTGAGGAAAACGTGTCAAATTTCAAAATGGCGTGTACCACGTGCGAATGTGTGAAAACGACGATATCGTAAGACACGTAGAATCAAATCGGCTGCCGGCCGAGCAAGAAATAGATGTACGTGGATGTTGATACTTCGGGAGCTGCGAAAATTCAGGGAACGTGCCAAATCGCAGCGAGAACTGTACCACGTGCATATGAGACAAACTGGTAAAAAACGATGTAACAAATTTCCTCGTCAGAATGCTTTGACGATTACCCAAAGCGACAGAGGTAGTAGTCGGCCTATACAGCCGAATACTCAAACGATGCATGTTTTCGGTACTTCGTGAGCTACGAAAGCTCAAGAAAACTCGTCAAATTTCGACGTGGTGAGTACCACGTGCATATGTGACGATCGCGTAAAAAATGTTCTAACGAACTACATCAGAATGCCTCGACGATTACGCAAAGTGTCATCAACAGTACCGAAGAAAATTTATTGGGTTGTTTGGGAAGTTTGTGCTGAATTTAAAGGAAAATTGGAACGCAGCACACTTAAATTTTGGTATACGTTTATTAACCAGTTAAACGCGGAATTAACTAGTTCACAGGGTGCGGCATTTAATTTTAAAAATGAATTAAAACTATGTATGTAATTACAGTTATATAAATTTCGTTTACTGAATCACCCATCTAGCAATTTATTGTATCAACATTATTAATACATTGTATATATTCAGCTATTTTTCATACCTGACGCTTTTTTTGACAATAACTGTAGAAATACGCAGGTTTACGTCAGATGCTTCAAAAGTGAGGAAGAGAGAGATTTTGGATCGAATGGTTGGGATTCTTGTATTCAATTCGAGAATGTCTAAGACTTTGCCTCGTAGAGCAAAGGGCCAACATTGGTCATGCTAATTGTTTACACAATTTCTCCGCAAATTGAATCCGCAATCACCGCCCAAGTAGCGGCTTACGTATGTAATTGGTTTCGCAATATAGAATACTCAGCAGTTCTATTGATTACTAAGGAAATTATTGACTATTAATAAATATTGACTATAAATATAAATTATTAAGGATTATTGATTATTAAGGAAACATACCACCAAAAATATGCTTGTTGTATTTTCTCGAAATTTCGAGTTTTTGTTAGTCAATGGTAATTTTTTATTTTACACGACGAGTATACACGTTATACGCACCGCAATTGAGATTTGGTCCGACGTGTATACACGTCAAACGCGCTTAACTGGTTAAATGACGCAGGTGTCAGACTGTTCCATAATCTTTCTCCGTCGTTCAGTTAAAAGAATACCAGTGAATCCCTATAACGCGCTTTGTTTACTTACATATTCAACGGCGCGTCAAACTAACAAAACAAACGTGTCGGAACCAAACATTTTTGCAAACATGCCTGAAGTACCATTTCCTAGAATTTGCACACGTGTCATTTGTCTTCGATCATTCCGACATATTCAGACCTGTCGTTACGTCACCTACCGAAAATCGGCCCGAACTTTTCGGACGCCCCAATATTTGCGCACGTTTAGTCTGCATAGCTTTACATTTCCGATATGTCAATAGGATTTTCCAATTGCCAAACACACCCCCGCGCAGGGCTGTCAGTCACGCAGAAGCTGGAAACTGGAGCGTGACACGGTACTGAATTTAGCGCGTCTCAAAGTCACAGCGTGCCTAATTTTGGCACGGTATGCCGCGTGTGGCGCAGACTACGATGAAACGGCGAAGCCTACAGGACTAGAGTCGTGGGACGGCGATCGAAGAGCTCAGAGCGTGGGCACGGCCCGTTTTCCCACGGAGTTACGTGGCGAATATCGCCGCGGAAACTTCCGTCCGCCGAGAGTCCTGTGTTCAATCGGCGGTGACCGAAGCAAAAGCGTACGATCCGAAGGAAACGAAGCGTCATGCGAACTTACGATCGAACACATTCGAGATCGTGCACTGATTACGTTTGTATCGGTGCGTGCTTAAGTGTTATTTATTACTGTTCAGTTATAGCAACTTTTCCTGACTTCAATAAATCGAGTTCATGCCAGTATATGAACTAGTGATAAGTCGAGACGATTAACACGTTGACTGCCAAGCGTATTTTACTATGTTAGAACCGCGATGCGATCAAATACTGCAGAGTAGAATTAAATCGTGCAAAATAAAGGTGACGCAGAGTTGTTAGAAGTCAAAGTATTGAAGGACCGTTCCAATATCAATTGCTTTTGCAAGTTTGCAAATAGGCTTCATTGCGAATTTTTTGCATTTCTAGTAAAATATTTTGCACTGGTCACCATGTAATTTGCTATGTTTGAACCGCAATGCGATGAAATACTGCAGAGTATAATTAAATCGTGCAAAATAAAGGTAATGCAGAGTTGTTAGAAGGCAAAGTATCGAAGGACCGTTCCAATATCAATTGCTTTTGCAAGTTTGCAAATAGGCTTCATTGCGAATTTTTTGCATTTCTAGTAAAATATTTTGCACTGGTCACCATGTAATTTGCTATGTTTGAACCGCGATGCGATCAAATACTGCAGAGTAGAATTGAATCGTGCAAAATAAAGGTGACGCAGAGTTGTTAGAAGTCAAAGTATTGAAGGACCGTTCCAATATCAACTGCTTTTGCAAGTTTGCAAATAGGCTTCATTGCGAATTTTTTGCATTTCTAGTCAAATATTTTGCGCTGGGTACCAGGTATTTTGTTATGTTAGAACCGCGATGCGATCAAATACTGCAGAGTAGAATTGAATCGTGCAAAATAAAGGTGACGCAGAGTTGTTAGAAGTCAAAGTATTGAAGGACCGTTCCAATATCAATTGCTTTTGCAAGTTTGCAAATAGGCTTCATTGCGAATTTTTTGCATTTCTAGTAAAATATTTTGCACTGGTCACCATGTAATTTGCTATGTTTGAACCGCAATGCGATGAAATACTGCAGAGTATAATTAAATCGTGCAAAATAAAGGTAATGCAGAGTTGTTAGAAGGCAAAGTATTGAAGCACCGTTCCAATATCAACTGCTTTTGCAAGTTTGCAAATAGGCTTCATTGCGAATTTTTTGCATTTCTAGTAAAATATTTTGCACTGGTCACCGTGTAATTTGCTATGTTTGAACCGCAATGCGATGAAATACTGCAGAGTATAATTAAATCGTGCAAAATAAAGGTACCGCAGGGCTGTTAGAAGCCAAAGTATTGAAGCACCGTTCCAATATCAATTGCTTTTGCAAGTTTGCAAATAGGCTTCATTGCGAATTTTTTGCATTTCTAGTCAAATATTTTGCGCTGGGTACCAGGTATTTTGCTATGTTAGAACCGCGATGCGATCAAATACTGCAGAGTAGAATTGAATCGTGCAAAATAAAGGTGACGCAGAGTTGTTAGAAGTCAAAGTATTGAAGGACCGTTCCAATATCAATTGCTTTTGCAAGTTTGCAAATAGGCTTCATTGCGAATTTTTTGCATTTCTAGTAAAATATTTTGCACTGGTCCCCATGTAATTTGCTATGTTTGAACCGCAATGCGATGAAATACTGCAGAGTATAATTAAATCGTGCAAAATAAAGGTAATGCAGAGTTGTTAGAAGGCAAAGTATTGAAGCACCGTTCCAATATCAACTGCTTTTACAATATTGCAAATAGGCTTCATTGCGAATTTTTTAAATTTGTAGTAAAATCTATTCCGCTGGTCACCGCGTAATTTGCTACATTAGAACCGCGATTCGATATAATACTGCAGAGTATAATTAAATCGTGCAAAATAAAGGTAACGCAGAGTTGTTAGAAGACAAAGTATTGAAGCACCGTTTCAATATCAATTGCTTTTACATGATTGCAAATAGGCTACATTGCCAATTTTTTTGCATTTTTACTAAAATCTTTTGCATCGGTCACCGGTGACCACTGTGGCAGTCAACGTGTTAAAACTGCAACGTGATGAAGTACTATGGAATATGATTGAATTATGCAAACTGAAAATAATGCGAAGGTATCGAAGACCAAATAATTTAAACACTATTTAATATTAATTGCGTTTACAAAATTATAAATGCTACCGATTAGGTATGTTTTGGTATTTTTCGTAAGGCCTTCGACCGCCGTGCGTATTTTACTATATTAAAACTGCAACGCGGTGAGGTACTACAGAATATGATTGAATTATGCAAAATGAAAATAATGCAAAGGTATCGCAGACCAGGGAATTGAATCACTATTTAATATTAATTGCATTTGCAAAATCTTTTGCACTGTCCACCGTGGCACATTAACTGCACTTTTGAAGTTTCCGAAAATTTTCGTATTAGAGCACTTGGTACGTGTTTAATTTTCAATATGCCAAATAAATTTAATATTTTTGACTTTGTAAAGTTAATTAATTTAGCAAATGAGATATTTTAATATATATATATTCGATATATTTATTATATAGTTGATATATTTAAATTAATTTGCTCATTGATGTCCTTATTTTGGAATTCCATACATCGTACACCTATTTCTCGGATATCCATCAAATTGACAGCTAGTGTAAATCTAGCATTAAATATCTGTACGCGTACAAATGTTTCCCTATACATAGATCAATGACTCAGCAGACGCACGTATCGGCGTATTTCTGGAACTGCGTATCTACGCGCAATCTCTTCGAATCTACAAAGTTTCCATATAAAACGCGCGTATATCGGTGTATCTTTGGTGCACTTCGCGAAAAACGTACTATCGAAATATTTTACACTGTTTTATGGCGCCAGCGTGCGCTGTCGACAGTGTTACGCGGATTAGCCGTGATAATGGCGACGGTCGAGTAATTGACGAGTAAATGCAAAGGTGCCACGCGTCCGCGCAACACCGTTACGACTTATCAAGTTAGGACGTTAAGAAATCATTAACGTAGGCTGGCCAGTGGAACCTGTACGACGCAATTCTCCCGTAACGACCAGCGAAGTTACTGCGTCTTCGCGTGAATCGGTTCATCAAACAACTCGCACGTCGCCTAATCTTCGTACTCTCGCGAACGCGCAGGTCGTTAATCGTCGGTACGAAGATCACGGCAATGCCGAGCGTTATCTGGTGACCTTAAGAAATTAGAACACGGGGGGTGCGCGCGTATCGGAGAACGAAAATCGTTGCACGAGAGGCACGGCTTTATCAAGCGCCGCCGAAGCACATGACACGGAAACTTACGAAATTTCGGGAAAAAATTGCCGCGCACTTTGGAGCGTCTTTTGACGTTATCTCACAAAATTTCCGACGGAACCTTACATCCGGCGCGTTCAGTTTCACAAACAAACGTAACGAAGTGTACACTCTTTTATGTACGATTTCTTCTACGCACACCGACGAAAACGTAATTGGAGCACTCGTCAATTTTCACCAGGGCACCGAACTTACAATTGCACAGACGAAGAACAGCACGTCGAAGGAAGAACCGTGAGCACTTTTGAAGAGATGAGGACTTCCCCGCGAGCATTAAGAATGCAGACCGCGTCGAAAGACGTTGATTCGTGTCAGGGCAGCGGAATAATCCGCGGCACTCCGGGTCGAACGTTCAACGACTAGGTGCCACGCGCGTGGCAGAAAATCATCGTGACGGCATGATTCTCAACGAGCAAACGACACGTCACGCTCGTGTGTATGCGCGTGTGCGCCTTAACAATCCGCAGCGAACGTCCTCGAAATCGCGCGCTTATCTATGTCACCCTGTTACACGCCGTTCCTAGCTCGCAGAATACTCACATGTAACAATCCCTGGAACTCGCCGCACAAAATCCTCCGCTCGTTCAGCTGCGTATCCGCGCTGCAACGTTATTCCACAATTCTCAGCGAAACACTGTCTTTCCGAGTCGATCGGCGAGCACTCCCGAAACTAAAACCCGTCGGAACGCAGGTAACAAAACAAACGCACTACCGATCGTCTTCACACCCCGACACTCTCCCTCTTACGTGATAATCAGCGAATATCCTCGGCGGACGACGCGCGTATAAAAGTAAAAAAAGAAACGTGGGGTGGTGAGGGTCCGGAAAACGTCAGGCACTGGCGACTTAAGATCCGTCTTTTCCACTCTTTGGCTCAGGTGTCCGTGCGCGGGTGTCAGCTCGAAGCACTAAAAAGAAGCCCGTGCATAAATACGCGCGACACACACGAAGATGTACGAAGGTGTGTGTAGTCCGTCCACAGTTTGCGTATGAGCGCTTTACTACTTGCTCTTACTCGTTTCTCTTGCCGTTATCCGCACAAACCGTCGCTCGCGAGTGCCGCTGCGAGACTGGAACGCGGGGTAACATGTGCGGCCTCTTACATAGCGCGAAGGGAGGTGGGAGGTGAAGGGAGTAGAGTCACCAGCCGAGCAGAGCCGAGCAGAGCGGAGTCGATAGTGGGGAGAAGCCCCTCTGTTTGCCCCACCAGAACGGTTCCGGAGCGAATAGGGAGGAACTGGCAAGGACGCGAGGCCACTCCGAGTGTGGACGCACTCGCGTTTGCTTCGGTTACGTTTATACTCAGCTCGGACGTAACCAGACGTCCGTTTCTACTGGGTCCGCTGCCGATCAGACGTCTGCTTCCACTGAGCCCGCAGCCGATGAGACGTCTGCTTCTACTGAGACGTCTGCTTCTATGGAGCCCGTACTCAAGCCGGACGGCGGTTTCTACTGAAACGTCTGCTTCTACTGAGCCCGCACGCAAACCGGACGTCCGTTTCTACTGACTCCGCATTTGAGCAGCCGTCTATTTCTACTGATCGTGTTTGACCACCCATCATCTTCTACTGACCAAACTTCCGTTTCTATCGAACCGGTAGTCCACTGGGCGTCTGCTTCTAATAAACCTGCCTACGATGAGACGTCTGCTTCTATGGAGCCCTCACCCAAACCTGGCAGCGGTTTCTACTAAAACGTCTGCTGCTACTAAGCCCGCACTCAAACCGGACGTCCGTTTCAACTGAGCCCATACTTGACCAGTGGTCTACTTCTACTGATCGTGTTCGACCAGATTTCCGTTTCTATCGAACCGGTAGTCCACCGGGCGTCTGCTTCTAATAAACCTGCCTACGATCAGACGTCTGTTTCTATTGAGCCCGCACACAAACTGGATGTTCGTTTCTTCTGAGACGTCTACTTCTATTGGGCCAGCACTCAAACCGGATGTCAGTTTCAACCGAGTCCGCACTTGAGCAGTGGTCTACTTCTACTGATCGTGTTTGACCCGATTTCCGTGCCCTATCGAACCGGGTTCGTCCGAGCGTCGACTGGGCGTCTGCTTCTAATAAGACTGCCTACGATCAGAGGTCCGTATCTACTTAGGCCGCAGCCGATCAGACGTCTGCTTCTATTGAGCCCGCACCCAAAACAGACGGCGGTTTCTACTGAAATGTTTGCTTCTACTGAGCCCGCATTCAGACTGGACGACCGTTTCTACTGACTCCGCGTTTGTGCAGCCGTCTACTTCTACTGATCGTGTTTGACCAGCCGTCTACTTCTACTGATCGTGGTTGACCGGACTTTTGTTTCTATGGAACCCGTAATCGACAAGACGTCTGCTTCTAATAAACCTGCCTATGATTGGACGTCTGTTTCTATTGAGACGGCATTCAAACCGGACGTCCGTTTCAACCGAGTTCGTACTTGAAGTGGTCTACTTCTACTGATCATGTTCGACTAGATTTCCGTTTCTATCGAACCGGCAGTCAACCGGGCATGTGCTTCTAATAAACCTGCCTACGATTAGACGTTCGTTTCAACCGAGTCAGCATTTGACCAGTCGTCTACTTCTACTGGTCGTGTTCGATCAGACTTCCGTCTTTATCGAACCCGTAGACAACTGAGCATCTGCTTCTGATAAACCTGCCTACGATCAGACGTCTGCTTCCACTAAGCCCGCACTTAAACCGGACGTCCGTTTCTACTGACTCCGCATTTAAGCAGCCGTCTACATCTACTGATCGTGCCTGACCAGCCGTCTACTTGTACTGATCGGATTCGACCAGATTTCCGTTTCTATCGAACCGCTAATCAACCGGGCGTGTGCTTTTAATAAACCTGCCTACGATCAGACGTCTGTTTCTATTGAGTCCGCACTCAAACCGGACGTCCGTTTCAACCGAGTCCACATTTGCCCCGCCTGGCTTGAACTTTCATAGTACTGCACATAATTTGCAAGTTTGTTGTCAACTAGACTGCATTTCGAGGCTCGAAGCGTTGGATGTTAAGTTGGCTTGAAATTTAGTAGCATTATAGTATTTGTTGATACTTCGTTGATTCCTAAACTACATGTTGACCCTTGAAGGGTTGGTTGTTGAGCTGACTTGAAGTTTAAATAACGTCTGTTGCAGTGTTTTGGTGTTGTTGCAACTTCGTTGTCGACTTCATTAGATTCCGGAAATGAAATGGTTTCACGTTCAGCTGAATCTATTTTGACATCGACCTCATTGTGTTTTCGTTGACAACACTCTAACTGTTAATAGCCGTCTGATTTGAATTGACCGTGTTGTAATTCTACTCAGAACCTCAAAGCTCGCTGATTTATTTATCTCAATTACAATGCTGCACTCCAACTCTGCCCTTAATGTCATCGTCCCTCCGGTGTCCTTACAGAAATTAATTCCACACGACATTGAACAGCGCCTTGACAAGCACCGTAAATCTTCTGCGCCGTTACCTACATACGCTATACGTGAATGGAAAATTTATAGTCATGGCACTGCGCGATTGTTATGTAACGCGCACATGGTCATTCTTGACCATGAAGAGTCGACCGGATACAGACTAATTATGACATACGTGCACTTCTCTATTCCGCGATTTCATCCGGCGCAGACATCATTCCCAACAGATTCGCTACCTTTTCACGCCCATCGCAGATGACCCCCCGCGTCTTTCCGCATCGCCAGCAGGTTGCAGCTCGTTACGTACACGCGTGCAGGAGCAGCGCAGAAACAACTCTGAATGTAACTGCATTAATCTCGCTGGATAAATGCAATTGAGCAAGATAAACGACGGAAACTGCTTCTTAAATGGATCCAGTGTCGCATCATCGATGTACTTACGACACAACGGGCGCACACACGTACCCATTAATTCGCATACAGAACACACGCTGCCGTTCGTGCCGATCTGAGAAATGAAGCCACTATTGCAACGCATCGCACCATTTGTCTCGCCCATATATACCTACGTACATGTACGCATATACGTGCGCGGAATCATTGAGCGGAACTACCGTACAGTATCGTTCACCCGCGAGCTTGCGAACATTGCGCGTGCGTGCCTTTAAGAAAAACACACACGGCCCCAGCGGAGGAAAGGCAGAGACAGTCGACGGTGAAAAGCGGGACTAGGGGCCGTGGAGAAAAAGAGAAAGCGAGAGGCGAGCGAGTGAATGAAAACGCGCGGAGCGCGCAATCAAACAGCCTCAGGTGAAATAGTACGCACGTACGCACATTATAATGAGTTTGTTAATGGCGGGGCCGAGTGATAGCCGAGTGACCTAGTAAAGCGCGAAAGGAAATCTGTTTCTAGATGAGAGGAGGCACGTGCTCGCGATTATTATGTCTCGCTTGGAAGATGCGTATCAGGTGATGAGGTAAGCGTGAGTTGGGATTGTTTCAAGGCAGCGGACGGAAGCGAGATCTGTTGTGAGTGAACGTTTCCTTCTGTTAATTACGATGCGAGCTGAATTGCAGTGGAACTACAGGCGTTTTGCCATTCGGCGAATATTATTGGCTATTTTTGCGAAATGTGTGCGGGATTTTTGAGACTCTTTTCGAGCTGAACCGTGGTACGTTCGTTTCAAGTAACGAAAGTCATAAGTACAAATTCGTAAGTTGGCTTGAAACTATGTGGGATGACAGTATATATAATTATAATAGAACCAGAAATATTCTTGGAGCAATTAACACCGCTATGCAAATATTCCTACATTGAAATGCGATGATGAGCTGCACTTTTCTGTGTAGGGAACTGAACGTTTCCTTTTGTTAATTATGATGGGAATTAAATTGCAGTGGAACTACAGGCGTTTTGCTATTCGGCGAATATTATTGGCTATTTTTGCGAAATGTGTGCGGGATTTTTGTGACTCTTTTCGAGCTGAACCGTGGTACGTTCGTTTGAAGTGACGGAAGTCATAACTACTAATTCGTAAGTTGGCTTGAAACTATGTGCGATGACAGTGTATATAATTATAATAATGCCAAAAATATTCTAGGAGCAACTAACAGCGGTATGCAAATATTCCTATGCTAAAATGCGATGATGCGCCGCACTTGACATAGATCCTAAAAGTCACTGTACGTGAATGTATGCTCTTCATCGTGCATCTTTTGCGAATGAGGATTAGAAAAATTGATAAATTTAGACACCCATAAGACATATGAGCAGCTTCGAATATATAATATAATAAATAATATAGAATATATAGATTGAAGAACGTTTCCTTCTGTTAATTACGATGCGAGCTGAATTGCAGTGGAACTACAGGCGTTTTGTCATTCGGCGAATATTATTGGCTATTTTTGCGAAATGTGTGCGGGATTTTTGTGACTCTTTTCGACCTGAACCGTGGTGCGTTCGTTTCAAGTGACGGAAGTCATAACTACAAATTCGTAAGTTGGCTTGAAACTATGTGCGATGACAGTATATATAATTATAATAGAACCAGAAATATTCTTGGAGCAATTAACACCGGTATGCAAATATTCTTACGTTGAAATGCGATGATGAGCTGCACTTTTCTGTGCAGGAAACTGAACGTTTCCTTCTGTTAATTATGATGCGAATTAAATTGCAGTGGAACTACAGGCGTTTTGCCATTCGGCGAATATTATTGGCTATTTTTGCGAAATGTATGCGGGATTTTCGTGACTCTTTTCGAGTTGAATCATGGTACCTTCGTTTCAATTGACGTAAGTCATAACTACTAATTCGTAAGTTGGCTTGAAATTATGTGCGATCACTGTATATATAATTATAATAGTTCCAGAAATATTCTTGGAGCAACTAACAGCGGTATGCAAATATTCCTACGTTGAAATGCGATGATGAACTGCACTTGACATAGAACCTAAAATTACTGCGGCTGACATTATGCTATTCATCTTGCATCTTCTGCGAGTGAGGATTAAAATTCATAAAATGAAGCACCCATAAGACATATGAGCATCTTCGAATATATAATATATTAAATAATATAGAATATACATAATAAAGAACGTTTCCTTGTGTTAATTACGATGCGAGCTAGATTGCAGTGGAACGACAGGCGTTTTGCCATTCGACGAATATTATTGGCTATATTTGCGAAATGTATGCCGAATTTTTGTGACTGTTTTTGAGCTGAACCGTGTTACATTTGTTTCAACTGACGTGAGTCATAACTACTAATTCGTAAGTTGGCTTGAAATTATGCGCGATGACAGTATATATAATTATAATAGAAACAGAAATATTCTTGGAGTAACTAACAGCGGTATGCAAATATTCCTATGTTAAAATGCAATAACGAGCTGCACTTGATATAGAACCTAAAATAACTGCCGCTGACTTTATGCTGTTCATCGTGCATCTTTTGCGAGTGAGGATTGCAAAAATTCATAAATTTAAGCACCCATAAAACATATTAGCAGCTTCGCATATATAGTATAATAAATAATATAGAATATAGAATATACATAATAAATAATGATTTAACATTACACTAGTACAGAATACAGAAAATTAAAAACGTAAAATTTTTCACATTGTTTATGCAGCGACATACTACGAAGTGGGCTGTTTTCACAGATCGGTCGGCAAAGTGTTATGATAGCGCGTAAAGCGATGAGTGTCGATTACTTTTATCCGTAGTTCATAATTAAATGGCTTCCAAACGGCTGAGATTTGATTTAGAAGTTTTATTTCCCCGCGCCTTTTAGATAAGGTTTCTCAAATTACGTGTGTTGTCTAGTGTTCTTTGGTACGCACGTGTCAAACGTGATCAAGGTTTAAACGCACCATGCAATGAGCTCGGCTTATCAATCGTAGGCGTATACGTCCACCCACGTGGAGGTAAACGTGCACCAAAAGTCTACCGGCCTATCGCGGTTGTCATAAAATAACGACTGATAATTTGTAGCTTGAACACGAGTGTTTATGTTCAAGTATACTATTACATGTAACTCTATATTTTCTAGCCAACATGTTAGCCTACTGACGGCATTTAATCTAGCGTTGGAGAACGAGAATCTGTCATGTGTTAATAAATCAAGAATTTTTATATACGAGGTATCATGTCACGTAATGTCTTATTCTCGTTGTGTCGAACTTGTGCTATTATTTTTGGCATTAACTGCTTTAAAAGGTCTGTTATGTGACAGACACTGTAGTAAATAAAATTACGCGAAATAATTGCTGCTACTAGAACTTCGGGCTGTACACATTTATTTGTCGGCAACATTTGACTTAGTCGAATGTTGCAGCATAAGATTCCTTCACGAACACGTGATAATAAATAATTAATACACGAAATAACTGCTGCTACTAGAACTTCGGGCTATACACACTCATTTGTTAGCAACATTTGATTAATCGACCGTTGCAGCATAAGATTCCTTCACCAAAATGTGATAATAAATAATTAATATGCGAAATAATTGCTGCTACTGGAACTTTGGGCTCTATATATTTATTTGTCGGCAACATTTGACTTAATCGACCGTTGCAGCACAAGATTCCTTCACCAATATGTGATAATAAATAATTAATACGCGAAATAATTGCTGCTACTGGAACTTCGGGCTCTATATATTTATTTGTCGGCAACATTTGACTTAGTCAACCGTTGCAGCATAAGATTCCTATACCTCATTAGCCTTCTTCAAGAATTTTTTCACCCAAAATATTATATCGCGTAACGCCTCATTCTCAACAATATTTAAAATTCATTACTCCGAACTGACGTTACTATTTTCGTTATTGATCGCTTTGCAAGGTCAGTTATTTAAAACCCACATAACCCGAGTATTGAAAATTGAGTACGACATAAAATGTTACATAACGATTAATAATCTCTGCATCTACTAACTTGTCTCTTACATCTCCCCATAGACTCTGATATAATTTAACGTTACGGCACAAGAATATTTTACAGCGTAAGACTTTTCCAAGTGTTCCGACTCTTAAAATAGCATGTCACACAACGCCTTACACTCAACAATATTCAGAACCCGTTATAACGAAGTCGCGCTACTATTTTCGACATTGACTGCTTTTCAGGGTCTATTACTTAACGCGCTCATAACCTGCAACCGCAGCGGCACAGTTTCCTGGTAAACAAAATGTCAGGCGGACAGTTGCGAGACCTCGTCGTTACGAAAATGCTCGCCGGCATTTTGGTTACGCGATACTACGGGCGCCTCTGGTACGTATCGTCATACACATATAGCGCTAAATATTTGCTCCGCACGTTGGCACATGATGCGCGCCGCACAACGGAAATATTCCACGCGCGAGCAAGTTCAGACAAGTCCCCGCATGTTCTAAGCCCGAAAAACTCAGTTCCCCTCCATCACCCCTGGAATAGCCGTTCACCGCTTCAAACCGTGGAACATAAATACCGGTTTCGGTCACAACGGTGCGCAGGAATCAAATTTAACACATTGATTGTCATGGTGGTCATCGGTGACCGGCGCAAAAGGTATTACGAAAAATGCAAAAAATATCCAATCGGTCGCATTAATAATTCTGGAAATGAAGTTAATATTAAATAGTGATTCAATTCTTTGGTCTCCGATACTTTCGCATTATTTTCATTTTGCACAATTCAATCATATTTTGTAGTACCTCATCACATTGCGGTTTTAGTATAGTAAAATACGTATGGCAGTCGAAGGTCTTACGAAAAATTAAAAAAATACCCAATTTATAATTTTGTAAATGCAATTAATATTAAGTAGTGATTTTTTGGTCCCCGATATCTTCGCATTATTTTCATTTTGCACAATTCCATCATATTCTGTAGTACCTCATCTTTTGCGGTTTTAATATAGCAAAATACGGACGGCAGTCGAAAGTCTTACGAAAAATGCAAAAAATACCCAATCGGTAGCATTTATAATTTTGCAAATGCAATTAATATTAAATAGTGATTCAATTCTATCGTCTCCGATACCTTCGCATTATTTTCATTTTGCACAATTCAATCATATTCTGTAGTACTTCATCACGTTGTTGTTTTAATATAGTAAAATACGCACAGCAGTCGAACGTCTTACGAAAAAAAACAAAAAATACCCAAACGGTAGCATTTATAATTTTGTAAATGCAATTAATACTAAGTAGTGATTCAATTCTTTCGTCTCCGATACCTTCGCATTATTTTCATTTTCCACAATTCAATTATATTCTGAAGTACTTCATCACGTTGCTGTTTTAATATAGTAAAATACGCATGGCAGTCGAATGTCTTGCGAAAAATGCAAAAAATACCAAATCAGTAGCATTTATAATTTTGCAAATGCAATTAATATAAAATAATGACTCAATTCCCTGTTTACCGATACCTTCGCATTATTTCCATTTTACACAATTTAATCATATTCTGTAGTACTTCATCACGTTGCTGTTTTAATATAGTAAAATACGCACGGCAGTCGAAGGTCTTACGAAAAATTCAAAAAATACCCAATCGGTAGCATTTATAATTTTGTAAACGCAATTAATATTAAATAGTGTTTAAATTCTTTGGTCTCCGATACCTTCGCATTATTTTCATTTTGCAAAATTTAATCATATTCTGTAGTACTTCATCACGTTGCGGTTTATATATAGTAAAATACATATGGCAGTCGAAGCCTTACAAAAAATGCAAAAAATACCCAATTGGTAGCATTTATAATTTTGTAAATGCAATTAATATTAAATGGTGATTCAGTTATTTGGTCTCCGATACCTTCGCATTATTTTCATTTTGCACAATTCAATCATATTCTGTAGTACTTCATCACGTTGCGGTTTTAATATAATAAAATACGCACGGCAGTCGAAGGTCTTACAAAAAATGCAAAAAATAACCAAACGGTAGCATTTATAATTTTGCAAATGCAATTAATATTAAATAGTGATTCAATGTACCACATCACGTTGCGGTTTTAATATAGTAAAATACGCACGGGAATCGCGAATAATTCAAAAATACCTTCGCATTTTATTTTCATTCTATTAAATAGTGTTTAAATTCTTTCATATTCTATAGTATTTCATCACGTTGCGGTTTTAACTCGTTGACTGCCACGGTGGTCACCGATGACCAGCGCAAATATTTTACTATTATAGAAATGCAAAAAAATCGCAATGAAGCCTATTTGCAATCTTGTAAAAGCAATTGTTATTGAAACGATGCTTCAATACTTTGGCTTCTAATAACTCTGTGTTACATTTATTTTGCACGATTTAATTATACTCTGCAATATTGCATCGCATCGCGCTTCTAACATAGTAAAATACGCTTGGCAGTCAACGTGTTAATATAGCAAAATACGCACGGCAGTCAACGTGTTAACAACAACACGCCCGACTTTGTCGATTCATTTTCTTCCGGGAACACACACGCACGCCGACACGCATATAGACACAAAAAATTGACGACAAATTTTCCTCGACCCCACACATACCGATGTACTCGAGCTTTATCTGAAACGCTACTTCCCACGCACCCACTATTCCATCGACAACCAGTTCTTTCGCGGGCAATCCGCGTGTCGCGCGGCACAAAACGAATTGCAAACAACCGCGCGTCCGCTTTTCAGTAAATAAAGCTTTTGTACCGTGTGTCAGGGGAGGAGGACTGGTCCGTTGATCAGCGATTTTTTCCCGCGGACCGTTCTAACTTTTTTTCCGACGATCAGAGCGCTGGGAAAAAAGTGTCATCAGTACGTAATGTAGGCTTTAGACTGGGATGATATGACTGAACGGCCTTGGTTACCAAAGTAGTAGCTATATTTGAACTTCTATAATGTTACTCGCACTATACTCTATATTAAACGCTGACACTTTCGAAAGATTCGCCAAGACTCGCTTAGACACGCTGGTAGATTCATTAAGACTCGCTGATAGACTCTAAAGGACCCGCTAAGACTCGCTTAGACACGCTGGTAGATTTATTAAAACTCGCTTGACTCGACCACACGCTTGACCCTTTTATTCTGTTTCGTTTTCATGACAAAGAATTTGTTCCAGAATCTTCCTAATAACACATACATACCCACTCATGCATTCTTTTTCACTCTCATATGTACACTCTCTCATCGCCCATTCGCACAAAATCACACATCCCACAGTAATGATTTGGGCAACCAAATTTTATCCCCACCAGTTTCCGCTTCTAGATCTTGGCGGACGATGTGCGTTGAAATATTCGAAAGTGTGGCCAAGTGCCGGGGTCCTCGCTGCTTTACGAGCGATCTGCGCGACGAGCAGAAAAACAGGCGCGTGGGAGGGACGTGTATGAGGGTGCGTTCGAAAAATGCTGGATGGAGTTGGGGATGTGACGAGCTTCGGGCATTCGGTACGAATCACTCGTGCGGATGGCAACGTCAAATATTTGCGAACGACTGTGTACCGTAACGACCGTTGACACACGTATTCGGCGTGGACGGTTGTTTAGTTGTACGTCTTTGCGAGAATAAATAGAGTAGGTGCAGCAGGGAACGTGATAAATAAGTTTCGCGTACTGAGGTAAGGTTTGATTGTTAACACGTTGACTGCCAAGCATATTTTGCTACTTCAGAACGCGATGCGATTAAACACTAGAGAGTATAATTAAATCGTGCAAAATAAAGGTAACGCAAAGTTGTTAGAAATCAAAGTATTGAAGCATCGTTTCAATATCAATATCAGATTGCAAATTTTACAATTTTTTTGATTTATGTCAAATCTTTTAACCGGTCACCGCATATTTTGCTACGTTTGCGATAAAATACTGCAGAGTATAATTAAATCGTGCAAAATAAAGGTAAGGCAAAATTGTTAGAAGCCAAAGTATTGAAGCATCGCTTCAATATCAATTGCTTTTACAAAATTGAAAATAGGCTCCACTGCAAATTTTCTGCATTTCTAGTAAATATATTTTATGCTGGTCACCGCGTATTTTACTATATTAGAACTGCGATGCGATAAAACAGTGGAGAGTATAATTAAATCGTGCAAAATAAAGGTAACGCAGAGTTGTTAGAAGCCAAAGTATTGAAGCATCGCTTTAGTATCAATTGCTTTTACAAGATTTAAATAGGCTTCATTGCGAATTTTTTGCATTTTTAATAAATATTTTGCACTGGTCACCGCGTATTTTGCTACGTTAGAACGTGATGCGATGAAATACGGCAGAGTATAATTAAATCGTGCAAAATATGGGTAAGGCAGAATTGTTAGAAGCCAAAGTATTGAAGCATCGTTTCAATATCAATTGCTTTTACAAGATTGAAAATAGGCTTCATTGCGAATTTTTTGCATTTTTAATAAATATTTTGCGGTGGTCATCGCGTATTTTGCTATGTTAGAATTACGATGCGATGAAATATTGCAAAGTATAATTAAATCGTGCAAAATAAGGGTAAGGTAGAGTTATTAGAAGCCAAAGTATTGAAGGATCGTTTCAATATCAATTGCTTTTACGAGATTGCAAATAGGCTTCATTGCGAATTTTTTGCATTTTTAGTAAATATTTTGCGCTGGCCACCGCGTATTTTGCTATGTTAGAACTGCGATGCGTTGAAATATTGCAAAGTATAATTAAATCGTGCAAAATAAGGGTAAGGTAGAGTTATTAGAAGCCAAAGTATTGAAGGATCGTTTCAATATCAATTGCTTTTACGAGATTGCAAATAGGCTTCATTGCGAATTTTTTGCATTTTTAGTAAATATTTTGCGCTGGCCACCGCGTATTTTGCTATGTTATAACTGCGACGCGATGAAATACTGCAGAGCACGATTAAATCGTGCAAAATTAGTAAATTTAATTGATAATATAAATGAGTAATTTTAATTTTTAAATTGGGTATTTTTTTAATTTTTTGTGAGACCTTTTGCACTGGTCACCGGTGACCACCGTGGCGGTTAACGTGTTAATGTGGAGTTTGGAGACAAAAGGATTTTCGCAAACGAATATTTCGGGGGAGGATAAGTACATATAAGAAGGCTTCGAATTCGTAAAAGTTGTTATGTAACGTGCGGATGAGCTATTTGACGAAATACACGATGTGTCGTTATTCAGGTGGTTTATGTGATCGTATAGTATGGCATATGCTGGGTCAAGTAAACCATCTGAAGTTGTCAGCCAATGTTTCTTTGCCAGGATAGGAATTGCAAATAAAAGGACGTGGATGGAACAGTGATTTCGCGGAACTAAGCGATAAAGCCTCGTGCTTACTGAATCGAAGCAACTTGGCTGGTCTTGGATTTTCCGGAGTGTGTGCCATTATTGGCAGACATAAATGGAAACTTGCACTTACTCGGGACTTCCAGTACTGTAGAATTTCTGCAGAATAGCAAGCGCGATATTCGGTGTTTAAGAATAGCGTCAAGTTCACACGGTCATAGTCTAGAATCCGTGTCAAGCATAATCAATTAACACAAATCAATTTAATTTCTTCTATTAACCGAGAAATATCCAAGTCGTTCTTTTGATTACACGCCTTTACTTAAAATTGTAACTTGATACAGCACTAATTTCACGTTAGGTCTGTACAATTGTAAATTGAATAAAAAGGGTTAACTTAGTTAGCCTCTGGAAAATACTCACGGCTAGAGTCTGAACGTAAGGAAAACTGATTAACATCAGTTTTAAACATTATCAGTAATCGTGTGAACCGGCCACTATTTCTAAGCCATCAGCTTCTTCTGATATTCAAATAATGGTGAAAACATTGCATATATGTAGGATGTAGATACGTGAAATTAGAAAGTATAATATTTATAAACAATAACAACGCAATCAAGACACCTTAGTCTTGATTCCTAATCTTTTGTCGTTTCGTTGTTTTGTCTTTATGTTTCGTCGTGAACTAACTACTACGCAACCAAAAACACAATTTAACAAACTCGTTACCTATGGTACCGTAATATAATAATTGAGGATCATAGGTGACCTTTGCTCGCCAACTAAAGGACCCTGTACCCGTGATCCTACATATATATTTATACATTAAAACCACAACGTGATGAAGTACTACAGAATATGATTGAATTGTGCAAAATGCAAATAATGCGAAGGTATCGGAGACCAAAGAATTGAATCACTATTTAATATTAACTGCGTTTGCAAAATTATATGCTACCGATTGGGTATTTTTTGAATTTTTTATGAGACCTTTTGCGCCGGTCACTGATAACCACCACCGCAGTCAACGTGTTAAAGATACAATGAAACATTCAGAAACGGGTCAATTATGACCCACTCAGAAATCCACCGTCGCACAAAAACGACGCTTCGAGAAATCAACCGGAATTTTTCGTAAGCGCACTCGAGGAAGAAGTTTCGCCGGTATTAATAATTTTTCACAGCGTGCTGGCTCGTTTGCCTCGTTATATCCACTTGTTTACGTCCGTGTTCGTGTGTTTATCGAGCCGAAAGAGAAACGGCGCACAAACGGTATACAAGTAGCTGTCACGTATGCACGCTTGTTGCAACAATGGAGCGTGATGCAAATAAAGGAACGCCCGTAACGATCCGTTCCGTTGCCTGTTCGTTCCGTAAACGACGACGACAACGAGGATTTGCGACTTTTTTGCTTGACTGACCGCGATGTCAGTAACCTTGTTTCCGCTTCTTCGTTAGCCCCGTTCGACGAGTTCGATTGGTCGGCGGAAAATTGCTCGGTGGTCGTTGCAAGCGTCACGCGACATGAGGAATTCGTGCGGAGTGCTTAGACTCGCCAATATAACGGGGGTTCGAGAAAAATAGACGAGTGAGAGTAGTGGTGGATTATGCGTCGTTTTATGACTTATACTGCGTCGATTGATCAGTTTAATTTAGGTATGAGTTACTATTGTCTCTTTCCATTGACGCATTTTGCCGCATATGGCAACAAGTTAAGCCTTCTATGGTTCAAACTATCGTATATGGTATATATGTATATAAATGGAATTATAGTATTATATGCGATAATTAGTTTGAACTATATATTTTGCCGCATATGGCATCAGGTTGCGCCTTTTATAGTTCAAACCATTGTATAAGATATATATAATATAATATATGTTATATCTCGTATATTATAGTATTACATGCGATATTACATATATATACATATATATCCCGTATATTATACTATAGAATTATAGTATTATGTACGACATATATTCCATATATAAACTATGATATATAGAATATATGCATCATATACGATAGTTTGAACTATAGAAGGCGCAACCTGTTGCCATATGCGGCAAAATGCATAATTGGAAACGGACAATAGTAACTTATTTGCAAATAAAACAGATCAATCGACGCAGTTTAAATCATAAAACGACGCATAGCCCACCACTACTCTCACTCGTCTATTTTTTTCGAACCCCTGTTATTTTGCCGAATAATTATAATATATATCGTATATAATACTACAACTCTAATAGTTTCATAACATCCGTTTCAGTACTTACGCTGAGTGACCACGGTTATCAAGGTTACACATTCAAAAGTCGTGGTTCTTATCAGTGTTGTTGGTTCTAATCAGGCAACCTCTGTTATGAAAAATAAGTGAAGTTAGTTTCTGAGGATTCGGTCGATCAATGTTTAAGTGAAATAAATAATTTGCTTTGGCACGCGTTATTAATTTTTCTGTTATAGTCACTTTTATTGGGAATTTACTGAGTCTGCCGAAGTCAACGATGTGCGCTTACGCCGCACTTTCGATATGCGTAGCATGTGCGATAAGGTGTACGTTATCAGGGACGCTGTTATGCTTATCGTCGTTGAAAAGGTTAGGAACGACTGTTCAATGACTCACGAAATTGTCGAATTTTTTGCAAGGATAGCTTGTGTCTTCTCTCTCTGTAGACGCAGTCTTTAGCCTTTGTTACAAAGTTTTACGGTAAGTTTGTGTAAAAGACGGGAAATTACAAAATAATTCTGTTATTATGGTAATATTAAAATCTATCAGACGTTTGCAAATACTATTTAATAATATATATATATATATAACTAGCCGCGAAATGTATGTTTATGATTCTAAACAGTAATTTCGCCCATCATTCAAACTGTGTCATCTTGTTATCGAGTCTTCGTATTTCATACTTCATTCAACTTACAAACATTCTACCATTCACATCATTCGGCGTCGATAACTGCTTTTAAGGCAATATTAAAGTATTACAGACGTTTTACAGTCATATTTAACAACATCATATACATGTGTTCTCAAAAAATGTATCTGTTATTCGAAGCACTAACTTTGCCCAGCATTCAAACTGTATCGACTTTTATTAAGTTTCCATATTCCGCACTCCTATTCAGTTTACGAACATTTTACCATTCACATCATTCTGTGTAGATAACTACTCTTAAAACAATATTAAAGTATTACAGACATTTCCAAGTAATATTTAACAACATCACATATACACGTGTTCTCAAAAACGTATCTATTATTTCAAGCACTAATTTTGTCCAGCATCAAACTGCATCAACTTTTCTTAAGTTTCCGTATTCCACACCCCTATTCACCTTATGAAAATTCCACCATTCACATAATTCTGTGTAGATAACTACTTTTAAGACAATATTAAAGTAGTACAAACATTACCAAGTAATATTTAATATCATCATATGCATATACTTGTGTTCTCAAAAAATGTGTCTATTATTTCAAGTACCAACTTTGTCCAGCATTCAAACTCCATCGTTTTTATTGTTTCCGTATTCCGCACTCCTATTCAACTTACGAACATTCTACCATTCACATAATTTTGTGTAAATAACTACTCTTAAAACAATATTAAACTATTACAGATATTTCCAAGTAATATTTTATAATATCATATATACATACGTATATTCTCAAAAAATGTGTCTGTTATTCGAAGCACTAACTTTGCCCAGCATTCAAACTGTATCGACTTTTTTAAATTTCCGTATTCCGCATTCCTGTTCAACTTACGAACATTCTACCATTCACATAATTTTGTGCAGATAACTACTCTTAAAACAATATTAAAGGATTACAGATATTTCCAAGTAATATTTTAAAATATCATATACACATGTGTTCTCAAAAAATGTGTCTATTATTTCAAGTACCAACTTTGTCCAGTATTCAAACTGCATCGACTTTTATTGTTTGCGTATTTCGCACTCCTATTCACCTTACGAACATTCTAGCATTCACATCATTTTGTGTAAATAACTACTCTTGAAACAATATTAAAGTAGTACAAACATTTCCAAGTAATATGTAATATAATATCATCATATATACTTGTGTTTTCAAAAAATGTGTCTATTATTTCAAGTACCAACTTTGTCCAGTATTCAAACTCCATCGTTTTTATTGTTTCCGTATTCCGCACTCCTATTCAACTTACGAACATTCTACCATTCACATAATTTTGTGTAAATAACTACTCTTAAAACAATATTAAACTATTACAGATATTTCCAAGTAATATTTTATAATATCATATATACATACGTATATTCTCAAAAAATGTGTCTGTTATTCGAAGCACTAACTTTGCCCAGCATTCAAACTGTATCGACTTTTTTTAAATTTCCGTATTCCGCATTCCTATTCAACTTACGAACATTCTACCATTCACATAATTTTGTGCAGATAACTACTCTTAAAACAATATTAAAGGATTACAGATATTTCCAAGTAATATTTTAAAATATCATATACACATGTGTTCTCAAAAAATGTCTCTATTATTCCAAATACCAACTTTGTCCAGTATTCAAACTGCATCGACTTTTATTGTTTCCGTATTCCACACTTCTATTCAACTTACGAACATTCTCGTCTTGACGTTGTCGTGTGCGGATAACGACGCCTAGAAATGTGTGGAAATTTCTCAGGAAAGGTGCGCACTTATCGCTGTTGACTGTGACGACAGTGCATTCTTTCGTCCTGTTAGAAATTACCGTTGTGCGTGTACAGTCTGTTACAGCTTGCCTCGCGTACCGCTAACTACCTGTTACAAATTACGGGCAAAGGTTCTTTGTGCGTACCGTAACGTCCGACAAAACTGCACCTTCCTGCTTCACTTTTATCTCCCGCCTTTTCAATGCAAATTTCGCCGCGGTTCCACGCGTGTAAGTAGTCCCTCAAATTTTCGCGTACTGTAACGAACTTTGAATAAAGCCGCGCTCCTCCTCCGATTCCAGTTTGATCCTAAAAATTTCGCAAATCCCATTCAGACTCCCCACATATCGACTTTTGTATTTGTTATTGAATGTTTCAGTCTTGTAGAGGTGCAGGTACACATTCCATTGTTGACGTGACAGTAATTACTTCGTTCTCAGCTGGTCGCCATGTCTTTTTGCGACACTTTTGCGCGAACGTCCCGTCAGGGACGGCGCGGTTTTTTGATATGTCACCTTCGTGCGTTACGTAACGCGTAATGATGCGCACGAGGAGCAGATCGAGTGTTTCTGTCGCGGGCGGAAAACGTATCCATGCGAGTTACACGGCGAGTTGCGCAAGTCGGAGCGTGTACGTTACGCTGGAATTACGATGTAATCATCTAGACGTCGGCGTCCGTCGACGAGCGAGACTGATAATTCGTGGTAACCGACGGAAAGATCCTCGGCAATGCTTTGTACAATTCCGCTGGAAACTCGTTAAACGCTGCAATGCATTTTCGCAATTATAAACCGCCACCCTGTCACCAGTCGACACTATTTTTTGACGTCGCGCGGAATATGCGGCTTCATGCATATTGATGCCTGCGCATCCATATGCGCACGTACAGTTTTATTTCGATGCGGCACGTTCTGTCAAATATTATTCTGGTTTACTCGCGGTAACAAACGCCGCGTTGGGGGACAGCGAACAGAAGTTCAATCAAAGATGCTCTTCATATAACAGGTTTACTCACGAAATCGGTCGTGACGCTTATTAACACGTTGACTGCCGTGCGTATTTAGTATATTGAAACAGTAACGTGACGAAGTATTACAGAATATGACTCAATTGTGCAAAATGAAAATAATGCGCAGGTATCGGAGACCAAAGAATTTAAACATTATTTAATATTGATTGCATTTACAAAATTATAAATGCTACCGATTGGATATTTTTTTAATTTTTCGTAACACCTTCGATTGCCGTGCGTATTTTACTATGTTAAAACAGCAACGTGACGAAGTACTACAGAATATGACTCAATTGTGCAAAATGAAAATAATGCGAAGGTATCGGAGACCAAAGAATTTAAACATTATTTAATATTGATTGCATTTACAAAATTATAAATGCTACCGATTGGGTACTTTTTGAATTTTTCGTAAAACCTTGGACTGCCGTGCGTGTTTTACTATATTAAAACCGCAACGTAGTGAAGTACTACAAAATATGATTGAATTGTCTAAAATGAAAATAATGCAAAGATATCGGAAACCAAAGAATTTAAACACTATTTAGTACTAATAGCATTTACAAAATTATAAATGCTATCGATTGGGTATTTTTTGCATTTTTCGTAGGACCTCCGACTGCCGTGCGTATTTTAATATATTAAAACCGCAACGTGATGAAGTATTACAGAATATGATTGAAATTGTGCAAAATCAAAATAACGCGATGGTATCGAAGACCAAGGTATTGAATCACTATTTAATATTAATTGCATTTACAAAATTATAAATGCTACCGACTGGGTATTTTTTGAATTTTTCGTGAGACAACACGTTGACTGCCTTGCGTATTTTGCCATATTAGAACGGCGATGTTACGAAATACTACAGCGTTTGATTGAATTATGCAAAATATGAATAATGTGCAGGTATTGGAGACCAAAAAATCGCATCACTATTCTAATAATAACTGCATTTATAATATAGTTATTGTTACCCATTGCGAATATTTTGGATCTTCAGTAAATCTCTTGCGCCGGTCAGCGGTAACCATCATGGCAGTCAATGTGTTAACTTCTTCTCCGAAATTCCGTCTTGTTTAGTACCACGTGTACAAATTCTGACTTACGCTCCACTCTAACGTCGCGACGTAAATGTAATAGATGCAGATATTCACATAACGGGAAGATAATGTCTGCTGCCGTGCTTGCATATTGAACCAGCCGAGTTCCGCACGAATTCTGAATTTTTGCCTTCGGCGACTGTATTCGGCGCACGCCGAAAGTAGTTAACCCCTTCGAACCTTGTGCATATTGCAATGTACATAATACTTTCTGTGCCGTATTTTATTACGTATATTATTTTTACGAAAATGAATTTTGTTCAGGATCTCCTTAACCACTTGCGCTGGAAAGACGTACCATGCACGTCGTGATGCTTTTGTGACAGAATCGCCAATGACGTGGTATGTACATCGTCATGCGATTGTCACAGAAACAAAAACAACGTGCATGTATTTTATAATCAATCGATGCTCTATATTTCCTTCAAAACATAAAAAATCATTTTTGTATAAAAAAACAATTTTTCTGAAACGAAAAAAGATCCGGGTCTGAAGGGGATAAAGTCGGCCAACAGCAGACAGGAAAGTTTGTCCGCTATTTTTACGATATATGAAGGTTCCGATCTGCGCATATTTCGCGCGACTAATGGATTAACGGTCCTGCGACGGTCTGTGTTGTGCAATTTGGAAGGTTGACGCGCGATTTGCAGTCAAGTGAGAGTGACCATTCATCGGGACGTGCATCTAGCCTAAAGCTCGCCTCTCTCAACGAAGCGCAGCCGACCGGCTATCGAGCTAGTCGGTTCACTCGATTTCATTCATTTGCCGGATAATCGTCGTGTTCCTGTTTGCGGCTCAGGGACGTACCAACGCGAGTGCACGTACTCAAGGTCGTCATACTGAAGCGCGAGCTAATCCCACTAACGAGAATTCCCTGTACTGTTTTCATTTTTCGGCCAATTTCTTCATTGACGTTGCGCTTTTTTATGGTCCGTCCACTGCAAAGTCCGTCATATTGACACTACATCTGTGATTTTCGGCCGACTCAAAACTCCAAGTTCCGGGAATAAAAGACAAAATTCATTGTCATTGCGGTTCACTAGGTTCTAAGACATCTGAATATTCTGCCACGCCATTTTCATTTTTCGGCCAATTTTTTCGTCGACGTTTCCGTGTCGCTTCACTTTTTTATACTCCATCCACTGCAAAGTCCGTCATATTGACACTACATCTGTAATTTTCGGCCGACTCAAAACTCCAAGTTCCGGGAATAAAAGACAAAATTCATTGACATTGCACTTCATTAGGCTCTTTCTACGGATATAAGACATCCGGATATTCCGCCACGCCATTTTCATTTTTCGGCCAATTTCTTCATCGACGCTTCGCTTTTTTTATAGTCCGTCCACTGTAAAGTCTGTCAAATTGGAGCTGCATCAGTGATTTTCGGCTGACTCAAAGCTGCAAGCTCCAAGAATGAAAGACAAAATTCATTGTCATTGTATTTCACTAGGCTCTTTCTACGGACATAAGACACCCGAATATTCCGCCAGCCCATTTTCATTTTTCGGCCAATTTCTTCATCGACGATTCGCTTTTTTATAGTCCGTCCACTGCAAAGTCTCAAATTGCGGCTCCAGGAATGAAGGACAAAATTGACAATGCATTTCATTAGGCTCTTTCTGCGGATATAAGACATCCGAATATTCCGCCTCGCCGTTTTCATTTTTCGGTGAATTTCTTCATTGACGTTTCCGTGTCGCTTCGCTTTTTAATACTTCGTCTACTGCAAAATCCGTCAAATTAGCATTACATAGGTGATTTCCGACCGATTCAAATCTCCAAGCTCCAGGAATGAAAGACAAAATTCACTGGCATTGCACTTCATTCTGCTCTTTCTACGAACATAAGACATTCGAACATTCTATCACGCCGTTTTCATTTTTCGGCCAATTTCTTCATCGACGCTTCGCTTTTTTTAATAGTTCGTCCACTGGAAAGTCTGTCAAATTGGCGGTCCATCGGTGATTTTCGGCCGACTCAAGCTACAAGCTCCAGGAATAAAAGACAAAATTGACATTGCATTTCATTAGGCTCTTTCTACGGACATAAGACATCCGAATATTCCGCCATGTCGTTTTCATTTTTTGTCGTTTTCAATTTCTTCATCGACATTTCTGTGTCGCATCGCTTTTTTATATTTCGTCCACTGCAAAGTCCGTCAAATTGGCGGTGCATCGGTGATTTTCGGCTGACTCAAAGCTTCAAGCTCCAGGAATAAACGACAAAATTCATTGGCATTGCATTTCATTAGGCCCTTTCTATAAACATAAGACAACCGAATATTCCGGCACGCCGTTTTCATTTTTCGGTCAATTTCTTCATTGACGTTTCCGTGTTGCTTCGCTTTGTAATACTTCGTCCACTGCAAAGTCCGTCAAATTGACACTGCATCGGTAATTTTCGCCCGGTTCAAAGCTTCAAGTTCCAAGAATCAAACACAAAATTCACTGGCATCGCATTTCACTAAACTTTCTCCGAACATCCGATATTCCGCCACGCGTGTTTGAGAAACTCTGTCCGTATTGACTTGCACATCTCCTGCCTCGCATTTTCATCCAACGACGCGCTTTTTCACAATTCGTGGAAAATCAGTGGCTCCCACATGTGCGGATAACTAGATTTCCTCTACTTTCATGCTCGCGCGTGGTTTACACACGTGCACACTTGCATAGAGGCAGCACGTGTAGGTTCTTCGTACTGGGTTATCCTCGTCACACCGGTTGGCTCGGCCACGGTCATCGCGGGACCTTCTTGCACGCTTACTGCACGCGTGTCGAACGTGTATAAACGCAGGAGACCGGTCGGAGGCGGTTACGCAATGGCGCAATTGCCGGAGCCTGGCTAAAACGCAATGCCGCCGCCACTGAGGACGTTACAGCATCGATGCGTGTTCCTGCCATAACGGCGCGAGTAGTTCAGACTTCGAAATGTTGCTGCCGGACTACTGTCAGCTGCAATTTGCTGCACCGCGGTTAGCTTGATCTCCGGCGCGTGACGTTTGTCGCAAACTGTTCAATCGCAATTCTTCTGGTAGTTTTCGTGCGGGGACGGGACGCGTAGTTAACCCTTTCGTTACTGTGCGATACGCCACTTATGTACGACGAGCGAGTAGTCACCCGACTAAAGTCGATTTTGGTACAGGTAACCCTCCTATAACACGGTAGTTAGGTTCCTAGAAAATGCCGTGTTGTGTGAAACCGTGTTGCATGAGACCCAGAGCCGCGGGGTTACGTTCCAAAAACTTATTAAAAACAAATATTTTTTTTAATTTTACATAAACAACTTAATATTTATTAAAAATATAAATGTATGTACAACACAAAGTAAAAAAAAATTTTCTTCATCATTTAATGAATTTATTCGTCGTCACTACCAGTATAATCAACCGAGAACGTTTTTTCCGTGGAACGATATCGCCTTCACTTTCAGAACTTTTTTCTCTATTTAAAGTTTTTGTATGTTTTCCCCTCTTAAAAAAATCTGTAATCGAACTTTGCTTGCTCGTTTTTACTAGGTCATTGTAAATTTCGCGGTATGGAGCTAAACAGTTTTGCAGCTCCCTTTTGAATCTTCGACTTCTTTCCGTGGAAGGGTCTGTATTCAAGAAAAATGACTCAAGATTTTCCGCTAAGCGTAGGCCTTCTCGTATTTTTTTAATGTTAAATTCTTAACTGCACAATCTTCATCAGAGCTAGCGTCCTCAAAATCGATTTGATTTGCATTTAGGGATGCCATTTCCATCAAATCCGCGCGTCAACTTCTTCTTCCACTAATAAATCTTGAATGTCTTTGGTAGCCATATTTTCGTGCGATTGATTTAGCGACTTCTAATATGGCACCAATTTCATTTTCTGATGTTTTACGCATGATTTCTGTTTCAACTGAAGAGGGCCATATCTTTTTTCAACACGCATTTAAGATTGATGTTTTTATTTCTTTCAGCAACAAAGATATGTCCCCAATGTCCTACGGGGGACACAATCCCCGATAAGAGGAACAACCGTGTTATAGGATGCCGTGTTGTAGGAGTGTTCCCGCAATTTACGAATCGTGTTATAGCGAAACCGTGTTATAAGATACCGTGGTATAGGAGGGTTACCTATACTTACTTAGTAGTAAATAAGAGTATTTATAAGGGATTCTTGGGAAATGAAAATTTCAGTGTTCTTATATCTGAAGTTAGTAATGAAAGTCCCCCGACTAAAGTCGATTTCGATACTTTCTTACTAGTAAATAAAAGTATTTATAAGGGATTCTTGGAAAATGGAAATCTCAGTGTACTTATGTCTGAAGTTAGTAACGAAAGTCGCCCGACCAAATTCCATTTCGGTACTTACTTACTAGTAAATAAGAATATTTATAAGGGATTCCTGGAATTTGAAAAATTCAGTATACTTATGTCTGAAGTTAGTAACGAAAGTCGCCCGACCAAAGTCAATTTTGGTACTTCTTACTAATGAATAAAAGTATTTATATGGGATTCTTGGAAAATGGAAATCTCAATATACTTATATCTCAAGTTAGTAACGAAAGTTGCCCAACCAGAAGCCATTTTGGTACTTACTTACTAGTAAATAAGAGTATTTATAAGGGATTCCTGGAATTTGAAAAATTCAGTATACTTATGTCTGAAGTTAGTAACGAAAGTCGCCCGACCAAATTCCATTTCGGTACTTACTTACTAGTAAATAAGAATATTTATAAGGGATTCCTGGAATTTGAAAAATTCAGTATACTTATGTCTGAAGTTAGTAACGAAAGTCGCCCGACCAAAGTCAATTTTGGTACTTACTTACTAATGAATAAGAGTATTTATATGGGATTCTTGGAAAATGGAAATCTCAATATACTTATATCTCAAGTTAGTAACGAAAGTTGCCCAACCAGAAGCCATTTTGGTACTTACTTACTAGTAAATAAGAGTATTTATAAGGGATTCTTGGAATATCAAAATCTCAGATATTTAGTGGAGTGTATTTCTTCAGCAAAGATCGCTGTTGATGTTTTATACTAGTGAGGTAACATGTGTGAACGACGACGACAGGCCGAAAGAAATCGAAATCATTTTTTTGGTGTTTCAAGATTTGGTATTCTCAGACTATTTTTTTCAAGCCTAATTGTTTGAGGTTATCGAGTTCTAGTTCATTAGCGGTATGACATACGCAATTTTGTGATATAAATAGAATAGAATGACGAAAAAAAAGTAATGACTAATCTGATCAATTAAAAACGATTGGTCGATGTAACGATACTTACTAATGAATAAGAGTATTAATAGGGATTCTTGGAAGATGAAAATCTCAGTATACTTATATGTCAAGTTACTTCCCAACTTTCAGGAAGCCAACTGCAATGTTGACGAAACGGTGGCACACTAAAAACAAGAGTAATGCCAATAGTGCGGCGGTATGCTTTTAATTACGCTGCTAACTATGCGTTTAATTACGCTTAGAAGTTTCTTGTGCTCTCTACTACGTGCTTAAATAATCCCTGAACCACGTTGTAAAGTCCCTCTAGTATCGACCGCTCCCTTTTCTTTGCGCCCTACTAAAGTGTCTACATTTGATACGAGCACCACGGCATGAAACTTATATTTTCTAACTATAGTCGCCCGACCAAAGTCCATTTTGGCATATTTATGGTGGATATATATATATATGGTTTACCTGTACGGATTCTTTGTACACTTGGCAATATTTGAGAAAATGCATGTGGGGGGAAAAGGCGGTAAAACAAATTTCCTATAGAATTTTATCCACCACTATGTACATTATGGAGGAGGTCCGCTATTTTCTGTCCTAGTTATAATTTACGTAATCCCAAAATTTTAAGCAGCTCGCTGCAGTTTGAGCCGAAGGCGAATTCATTATTACTTGGTAATTATATATTCGCTTAGCCGCAATACTTCCGATTAGGCAGTCGAAAATATTTACCCGGCACGGCGATTCATTTGTATTGCGCAATCGCGGTTCAGTTAATGGCATTTTGTGTAATTTATTCCAGTGGCATTTTCCAAACCGGTCTTCATCTCGGAGCGACGGTACCCCACGTAATTTCCTGCATTGTACTTTCGAACCGACCAACTGATAGAAAACCGTAGACATAAAGAGGCATTGTGCTGCAATGTTTCATCGGCTCACTCGGTGGCATTTTGCATAATTCCTTTCATTGTATCATCGACCACTGCGGAAATGACAGCGTATGCACTGACTCGTAACGCCTGAGCATCGAACGCACCCAAGGAAATCCTCGCGTATAACGTTTTCCCGCTAGAATATTGCGCCGCACGGCAGAAACGCAGAACTTGTCGAAATGTTTACCGTGTGTTATCAAGCAATTTCACTCAATTATCCATAGAGCGCGGCACTATTTCTACCTGACGTCGTCAACTACGCACGTGCATGGACGACGCAAGCTCTCTTGATAACGGCGTTGCTGATGCAATATCCCTGTGCTTCTGACGTCGAACAGATTATTATTCCAATTTTCATGCTTTCACGGTATTCATTTATTTACGATCTCTGCAGTGCTGCAGACTTGGGTGCTGAATTGAATATTGTGCAGAGTTGGCTGCGTTATTTTGTGCAGATCCGAGACGCGTGTGCGGTGAGATAGAAATATTTCAGTGTCGGTGGTTTAACACTAATAATTCATATATCATTTATAGAGGGATGCAGATTTGGCTGCCGTTTTGAATATTGTCAGAACTCGTTGCTGGTAGTTGGTGTGCGTATCGGGGCTGCTATTGTAGGTTTGAATTTAAATTATATTGTGGGTAGTGCATAAGGTAGATGGGCCGTAGGTATGAGTGTCGCATCTGGCTGCAGCTTTAAGGTTTATTCAATAAAAAGTCACTGAGGCACCCATTGCACCAATATATAAGTACCTTGTAAACGTTAACCCTTTCGACACGGGTTATTTTTTGAGTATGCTACTACTGTATAGCGTAGTTAAAACGTTGATGAGCACTTCTCCATAAACAAATCATAACATTTCACACTTTATCAGTGATTCTGCTATGAATTCTTATATCGATATATGCAGTCGTTGAAACAACGAAATGAAGCAACGTCCATTCTCCTAGATTCAAGTGTAATTTTTACCGGTGACCATAGACGTCTGTAATTTTGTAACAATAACCCTTTTAACATTGAATAATACGCTGCTGTTCTGATTACACTTTCTGCGTTCACCTCTAATACTTGTGTCAACTTGTCATTTTAGTTACCAATGCAATTGACTATACTATACAACATAGTCAAAACGTAGATGGACACTTCTTCATAAACAAATCGTAACATTTCATACTTTATTATTGATTTTGCTGTGAATTTCTGATACCGGAACAAGCACTTTCTGAAGCAACGAAATGAAGCAATGTCGTTTCTCCCAGATTAAAGTGTAACTTTTACGGGTGACCACAGTTATTTGTAATTTCGTAACAGTATTTAACATTTAATAACACGTTGCTGTTCTGATTGAAATTTCTGCGTTCACCGCTAATACTTCCGTCGTCGCAAACAAAACTTGTAATTTTACCTACAAACACAAATTTATGAAAAATCTTTCTGTGCCTGGAGTGCACACGCACTCCATTAAATGTACATACAGCATAGTTAAAAACGTAGATGAACACTCCTCCATAAACAAATCGTAATATTTTACACTTTATCTACTTTTTATCACTTTTTACACTGATTCTACTATAAATTCTCGAACCGGCATAAGCAGTTGTTGAAACATTAAGCAAAGTTGATTTTACTAGATTAAACTATAATTTTTACGGGTGACCGTAGTCATCGATAATTTTGCAACAGTAACCGTTTTAACATTGAATAACACGCTGCTCTGATTGCAATTTCTGCGTTCACCGCTAATATTTGCATCATCGCAAACGTAACTTATCATTTTACCTACAAACACAAATTTATGAAAAATCTTTCTGTGCCTGGAGTGCACACGCACTCCATTAAATGTACATACAGCATAGTTAAAAACGTAGATGAACACTCCTCCATCAACAAATCGTAATATTTTACACTTTATCTACTTTTTATCACTTTTTACACTGATTCTACTATAAATTCCGGCATAAGCAGTTGTTGAAACATTAAGCAAGTTGATTTTACTAGATTAAACTATAATTTTTACGGGTGACCGTAGTCATCGATAATTTTGCAACAGTAACCGTTTTAACATTGAATAACACGCTGCTCTGATTGCAATTTCTGCGTTCACCGCTAATATTTGCATCATCCCAAACGTAACTTGTCATTTTACCTACAAACACAAATTTACGAAAAATCTTTCGCATTAATAATACGCATTAATAAAGTGGCCGTGTCATCAATGGAAATATCATGATCCAACATCGTGTCATCTTCATCTGACGTTATTTCGATTGCGCTCGCTCTCTTCCGCTCGAGGACACTAATGCGCGACACCGTACACGTCGGTGCATTAAACACGTAGCCGCGCCATATATCGACGGCTATGCCGCTTGCTCAGAAGTACGCTGCGATTACTTCCAAGAAATTAAGCGCGTCTCCGGCAAACAATTCATCGTCGTCAATCGAGCATCGCAGACGCACGAAGTCAGCGTCAACAAACGAGGGGCATTGTCGCTCCATTACGCAGCTTGCCGCATCCGCAGAGGCAGTCAGCACGCAGAAACTTTCGTATGAACGAATGGGCACGTGCATGCGTGCGATGCGTGGGTGCTTCCGAAGGGGAAGATGCGAAAGAGTGTGCATACGTGAAAGTGAGAGGGGGGAGCGCAGATAAAGACGCTTACGGGGACGCAGAATGTGTGTGGAAGAGAGAAAGAGAAAGAAAGAAAGAGAGAGAGAGAGAGAGAGAGAAATGGAAAGGGCGAGGTGTAGCTCATTCATAAACGTCCGAGTGCTTGCATAGGGGAGAACCTTCGTGCGGATGGAATTTCACTATCGTTATCACATACATGTGTGCGTGTATGTGTGGGCATTGCATGATTCGATTTTAAAATGCCATAACCAATCTAAACACTCAGCGCGATTGACGACATAAATCACGGGCTTGCCGGGTGGAAACTTTGCCGCAAATGTTGGGAGGTGGTAGATGTTTGGACAGGGATCTGAGTGCCGTCTGACAACGCATTTACAGGTGGACTATGTTTTAACATTAAACGTACGAAACGTGGTTAAATGAGTCCTTTCAAAATTTACTTTAAAATCGTACATTTATTGTTTATTTCAGAAGAAATGGTAATAATAGATAGGTGTAAAATACCGGTATGTTTAGGGTTAAATGGTGTTCACTTTAATATTTGTAATTTTCAAGCAGTACGATTAAATCTGATAAATTTAAATATTGTCCATTTTTAAACAAGAATTTTATATTTTTGTGAATGTATTTTCATACTTTAAGGCACTGCCGATTTTCATGCGGCAATTTTAAATGATCTTCACTTAAATATCGCGATTTTCATACGATTAAATCCGATAAATTAAAATATTGTCAATTTTTAAACGAATTTGTCATTTTAATGTTGCTACCGATTTTTCGGCAATTTTATATGATCTTCACTTACATATTGCTAATTTTAAATACGATTAATTCTCATAAATTTAAACATTGTCAATTTTTAAACAAGAATTTTGTACTTTTGTGAATGTGTTTTCATACCTTTGGGCATTGCCGATTTTCATGCGGCAATTTTAAATGATCTTCACTTCCAAATTGCTATTTTTCAAGCAGCACAATTAAATCCGATAAATTTAAATATTGTCCATTTTTGAACGAGAATTTTGTTAAATCCGACAACTTTAAATGATCTTCACTTAAACATTTTTAAACGATAAATTTAAATATTGTCAATTTTTAAATGAGAATTTTGTACTTTTGTGAAAGTATTTTCATACCTTTAGGCATTGCCGATTTTCATGCGGCAATTTTAAATGATCTTCACTTAAATATTGCTAATTTTCAAGTAGTAGGATTAAATCCGATAAATTTAAATATTGTCAATATTTAAACGAGAATTTTGTACTTTTGTGAATGTATTTTCATTCCTTTAGGCATTGTCGTCTATCAAGCCGCAATTTTAACACTAAACGTTCCAAGCGGGGTAAAATGACCCGTTTAAAAATTTACTTTAAAATCGTACATTCATTGTTAATCCTATTACTCATTTGACTTTCTATGAATTCTCATATCATCTGACTATTCAATTTGTTGCTTTAATGAATTAGGAATTTCTTTCTGAAAACCAATGTTTATTTCATAAGAAATGGTAAGAATAGGTACATATAGAGTACTGGTACGTTTAGTCTCAAACGAAATCGTCGGCTGATATTGAACACCGCATAGAACGTACTGGTCGTTGCTTTTTTTGCTTCGACCCTATGCGAGGAGGTTTTTCCCAAGATTCTGTCCTCTGACGCTTCCCCCCGAAATCTAGTTTTGATAAAGCGAGGGAAACCACAACACGACGCTGTCGAACAGTAATCGTTGATCGATCGGCGCTTGCGTCATTTGAGAATCGATTCGTGAGCGGAGGTATAATAGAACGTTTCGCGAACTCATCGTCTCGTCGTGGGAAGGTATGCCCTGCGCGCTGTGTCGGCTTTCAATTAAGCGAAGACGTGACGAATCTTGGCGGAAGTGAATTTATATTGTCGCCGTGCCGGGTATCGAGGTGAAATGATTCGGAATCGAAGCGATATCGGCAATTAACTCTATCGCGGCGTTGAACGTCTGTTATTGGAAAGTTGAGACGAGCGGATGGCCGAATGTTCTAGTTAGGCCAAAACGTAGGATGTTGAAATGTCTGAAGAATGTGTCCTGGATAAATTTTATGTTTATTGGGTTGACCCTTTCGCTAAAGTCTTGTCGGTTATTCAGGCTTCATGCTTACGCTTAAAAATATTCCGGTAACGAAATTGAAAAAAATAACATTTCCGATAAAAGGTACGGCTGATTGAGAAGGGGCACATGTAAAAGAAGTAACGGACAGAATAAGAGGTCTACGGTAAATGAACGAAGATACGCTACCAATAAATGTTCCACGATACGCTACTCATATACGACGAGCGACTATAGTCGATTACAGTAACGAACTAACGACCGACTTTGTCGCCAAATTGGATATCGCGCGGACTATTGTGAAAAATATGATTGACATTATAACTGAAAAATACTGAATGTGTTGCAAAGATTGCTGTTGATGTTTCAAAGCAGTGTAATTTTATTGTCATTTAGACTTGTCATAATATCATCTGATATTTATTTTATCTAATATAACCGTGACTACTGAAAAGCCGATTAATCGTCTATCGGTAAATAGCAGTTGGAACCGAAAAGCCAATTAATCGGCTAGCGGTCGTTAAAGTGTTAATCCCCGTTTTGTCGCCAAATTAATGATGACGCCAACTATTAAAAAAAAGTCATTCATATTTAATGGAGTGTATTTCTTCAGCAAAAATCGCTGCTGATATTTTATACTAGTGAAGTAGCCTGTGTGAACGACGACGACAGACCGAAAGTAACCGAAATTTTTAGTGTTCCAAGATTTGATATTCTCAGACCATCTTTTCAAGCCTAATTGTTTGAGGTTATCGAATTCTAGTTCATTAGTGATAGAGCATTCGTAATTTTGTGATGTAAATAGAATAGAAGGGTGAAACAAAAGTAATGACTGATCAATTAAAAACGATTTGTTGGTGTAACGATAATTACTAATGAACAAGAGTACTTATAAGGGATTCTTGGAACATGAAAATCTCAGTATACTTATATCTCAAGTTACTTCCCAACTTTCACGAAGCCGACTGCAATGTTGCCGAAACGTCGGCGCACTAAAAACAAGCGTAATTCCAATAGTACGCCGGTATGCTTTTAATTACGCTACTAACTATGCGTTTAATTACGCTTAGAAGTTTCTTCTGCTCTCTACTACGTCCTTAAATAATTCCTTCACCACGTACTAAAGTCCCACTACCATCGACCGCTCCCTTTTCTTTGCGTCCTACTAAAGTACCTATTGGGTTGTCCGGGAAGTTTGTGCTGAATTTGAAGGCAAATTGGAACGCAGCACATTTAAATTTTGGTCTCTATTGTTTAACACGTTGACTGTTAAACGTATTTTGCTATGTTAGAACCGCGATGCGATGAAATACTGCAGAGTATGATTAAATCGTGCGAAATGAAGATAACGCAGAGTTGTTAGAAGTATTGAAGCACCGTTCCAATATCAATTGCTTCTGCAAGATTGCAAATAGGCTCCATTGCGAATTTTTTGCATTTCTAGTAAAATATTTTGCGCTGGTCACAGCCTATTTTGCTATGTTAGAACTGCGATGTGATGAAATACTGCAGAATATGATTAAATCGTGTAAAATGAAGGTAACGCGGAGTTGTTAGAAGCCAAAGTATTGAAGCACCGTTCCAATATCAATTGCTTTTATAAGATTGCAAATAGGCTTCATTGCGAATTTTTTGCGTTTTTAGTAAAATATTTTGCGTTGGTCACCGTATATTTTGCTATGTTAGAACCGCGATGCGATGAAATACTGCAGTATATGTTCAAATCGTGCAAAATGGAGGTAACGCAGAGTTGTTAGAAACCAAAGTATTGTAGCACCGCTCCAATATCAATTGCTTTTGCAAGATTGAAAATAGGCTTTATTGCGAATCTTTTGCAGTTTTAGTAAAAAATTTTGCACCGGTTACCGTGTATTTTGCTGTGTTAGAACCACGATGCAATAAAATACTGCAGAGTATAATTAAATCGTGCAAAATAAAGGTAACGCAGAGTTGTTATTTGTCAAAGTATTAAAGCAACCGTTCCAATATCAATTACTTTTACAAGATTGCAAATAGGCTTCGTTGCGAATTTTTTGCATTTTTAGTAAAATCTTTTGCGCCGGTCACCGTGGCAGTCAACGTGTTAAAGAAATCGAAGTAAACGCGTTGACCACTTCGTTTTCATCGACAGACAGAAGCGACCCGAAAGCGCGACGAGGACAGAAAGTAAAGCGTGTTCGGTAAACCGGGAAACGGCATAAAACCACAGCTTCGAACGCGTAACATCGTGTACCCGGCGAAAAATGGAAAAACACAAAGCGTCGTAAGTTAACCGAACGCAGACGCAAAGGTGAGACGAGGACAGAAAGTAAAGCGTGTGCGGTAAACCGGGAACACGATTATCGATTTGCGCGCAGTACTTATCAGAAAGCAACCGTGCTCTTGGCTTCCTCTCACTTCACTTTGCCTCTCACTCTCTGGCCTCCCCTTGACACCCCACTGTTTCAAACTACCGCGGCAAATCTCGTTTGCTCGACGCTTATGTAATCTCACGCGAATAGTCGTTCGCAGCGGCGTAAAGCCGTGCCCGATAAATTTAAGCGGGACCACGTGATCCTCGGAAACGTGCGAAAGCGGAATCGCGCACATGTAGGGAAGGACTCTAATTCGACAAATGTTTCTTAATTGCGTTGTTGTGGCGCAACGGGCGTCTCGTGTATGTTTTATTTAGTGCAGTATATGCAAGGCAGTTTTGAACGCCAGTTCTGCACGGTAGTATAGGCGTGTGTACCAAATAACGGCAGCTAATTCGGCACAATATTCAAATCAGCGGCCAAGAGTGCATCGCTATGTATATCAGTGTTTTTCGACCTTTTTTTGTCTCACGGCATATTTAAATGTATAGTGACACTTTTGCGGCACACGAAAATTATGAGGTTAGAAAGAAATGGAAAAGGCGGACGCCTATAAATGGATATTTCCTGGGAATATATATATTTATTGTGCTCTGCATTGGTTTAGAAAATAATTAAATGAATTATCTTTAAAGATTTCGGCGGAATACGATAGATGTTCTCATGACACGCGGGTTTAACACTTAAATGCATGATTTTTTAATTTTTGACCCGAAAAATTCTGTTATATGCGGATTATTACATGGGTTTATGTAAAAAATTTAAAAAAGTAGTATATAGGTATTAACTTTTTCTGATACAAACATAAATAATATCGTTTCATTACTAAGAAAAATTTATTTACATATTTACTTACTAATTATTAGGAAATTTTAATTAATGTATTTTATTGTATTTTATTTTTATTTGTATTTTATTACATTTTATTTTATTGTCACTCCTAACTTTCACGAAGTTCTTCGGACGCGCCGAAACAATTCGTCAATATAAATGTCATATTGGAAAGTGCGCCGATTTTTTTTATGTGTTCAGATGAATGCCTTGTTTTTGCTGACATATTTTTGTTACTTTTATAATTTCCTCATCTTATTTCGAAGCATGTAGGATCACTCTTTAAGCATCTGTGTTTATAATAACACAAAAATATGTAAATGTGCGATTTCTGTGTTATGTTTTCAAAAAGGGACGTTTGTCTGAACATGTTAAACTCGATAATAAAGAAGAGTAACGTGAAAAATGTTTAACAAACAAACCTTTCTCTCTGACCTTCTTCTTCTTCTTCATTACTTCGTTTACAGAAAACCATACCACTTTGTTGGTAACCCTATCTCACTGTTAAGTAAAGAGATAAACCTACCAACTGACGATTTTTTTCTGACCTTCGGTATAACTACCTAACTCGCGACGAGTCACTTCAATTTCTCGAGATTAAACGATTGGCGATTGTGTTTATAATAACACAAAAATATGTAAATGTGCGATTTCTGTGTTATGTTTTCAAAAAGGAACGTTTGTCTGAACATGTTAAACTCGATAATAAAGAAGAGTAACGTGAAAAATGTTTAACAAACAAACCTTTCTCTCTGACCTTCTTCTTCTTCTTCATTACTTCGTTTACAGAAAACCATACCACTTTGTTGGTAACCCTATCTCACTGTTAAGTAAAGAGATAAACCTACCAACTCACGATTTTTTTCTGACCTTCGGTATAACTACCTAACTCGCGACGAGTCACTTCAATTTCTCGAGATTAAACGATTGGCGATCGATAGCGTAAAGGGAAAGTCCCAAGAACGCTTCAGAAAAATGCTGGACGCTGACCGCGGCTTGTCTATCGATCGAGTTGATAATTTCAAGGAAATTACGCGGATCTATCGTGCTTCAAGGCCTTCAATTTATGGGTCAGAGCGTGCGACGCTGTTTTGGTTGGCTGACCGCGGATAATTGTCTCAGCGTTTGACTATTCGGCCGCGTATCTTGGCGTCGATCTATCGGCGATCTTTCAATCAGCGACCAAAAGTGAACCGTACCAAATCGCACAGAACAGCGCGACAGTAATTTAAGACAAATTTATCGAATCAATGTAAAGAATCGCCCGTTTAAAGTCGGACAGCTCGTTAATTGGGCGCTATTAAGAAAAAGCCGATAATTGGGTAAAATTTGAGACCAACGAGAAAATGACGTCCCACGAGCGTACGTGAAATTAACACATTTTACCAGTTAAATCCTTTTACCAGTTAAGTCCGTTTGACATGTATACTTATCGTGTAAAATAAAAAATCATAATTCACTATAAAAACTCGAAATCTCAATAAATTGCAACAAGAATAATATTTGATGGGATGTTCCCTTTATATTATCAATACAACTGCTATGTATTTTATATGGAAGGGGGCTCGCGTTTCAAAACCAAATCCCCTCTGAAGATGTGCCGTTTGCTCAAAAAATGGAAAACGTAAGGAGTCAAGATTTTGGTGTACGACCTGCGAAGTCGCACTTTGTGTGACAATAGATTGAAATTTTTGAAATAATTGTCTTATTTTTCTTGTTTATATATTTTATTATTTTTTTGACCATTTTCAAGCTTTCAGTAAGAATATCGTATTCAAAAACGAATTGTTAGTTTTTTTGATAAATAAAAATGTAATCCTTCCTCGTTTTTCGTAAAATGTATAATAGGACCATTTGCCCTGTTTTCGACGTGTATACACGTTGTTGCTTGTTTTTAATTCCGCACTCTGTGGGAATCTTTTGATACTAAATTCCATAGTTAACCGGTTAAGTCTCTATGGGCCCGCATGACTTTGAAGTCACATATCGATAAATCGATATTTTATTAAGACTTTGACTGCCATGATGGTCATCGTTGACCGGCGCAAGAGATTTTACTGAAGATCCAAAATATTTGCAATGGGTAGCAATAATTATTTTATAAATGTAGTTATTGTTAGAATAGTGATGCGATCCTTTGGTCTCCAATACCTGCACATTGTTTACATACATTTTGCATAATTCAGTCAAACGCTGTAGTATTTTATAGCATCGCCGCTCTAATAAAACAAAATACGCTTGGCAGTCGTCAACGTGTTAAATAGTTTAATTTTTTTGACTAGATGGCGTATAAATCTTGTTGTATAATGGCTTAATAACTAATAACATGTTTGATGCGATTATAAGCTCTAACTTAAAATATCAAAGTAAATCATTTTGCAAGTTGTCGGCAAATAGAAGCCAAAGGAACCGTTTTGTGCAATTGTCATTATTTTTCCTTCTATCGGTGTTTGTTAAACGAAAAACGCGTACGTAATAGCGTTTAGTTTGTACATCAATAATGTCTTATTTGTTTGCATTTAAACAATAATTTTATTACTATTTTCATGTGATCTAGCCATTGTGACTTTCAAGACATAATGTGCTATAATAGTAGGGTTCGGTGTATTTGCGATAACGTTTGTGTTTTCTTTGCTTTTTAGTTTTATATATATCAGAGGCCCAAAATATGGATACAAAATCATATAAAAATAAAAGAAGAATATGAATAAGAAGCATTAGCAGTAATAAATCCGAAGATTTTTTATCAGATTCTGATTCTAACGAAGATCACCCAATAGTATTTGCTCGACGACATATCAATGTTATTGATAGCGACGATGAATTTAGTATAATAGTAAAAAATCATCAGATAAGGAAATGCAGCGTATATCTATGTTTAATGCCGAACGCCAACTGTTTTATAAATTAAATACAATCTCTTATAACTCAAGTGCAAACGTTGCAAGCCGTTGTTACTTCAATGTTACAAAATGTATTCGTTATAATAAAATTGTTGAATCTGCTGAATTCATTGTTAATATGTATTTCGAGGTTGATATTTGTTCATTTCACGTTACATAGATCTTGTATAGCCACCAAAAAAAATCGGTCCATAGAGGGTTCATAGCACAATGTATGGAACCAAGCGTTGAAATCAACAAAGTATCAGCAAAGTAAAAAATCAACGAAGCGTTGAAATACATGGGTTCGCAGTAATGCGTTGTCAACAGTATAAAATTGTTGAATCTGCTGAATTCATTGTTAATATGTATTTCGAGGTTGATATGTGTTCATTTCACGTTATATAGATCTTGTATAGCCAGCAAAAAAAATCTGTCCATAGAGCGTTAAGCAAAGTTTGAGAACTATTATTTTTAGTCGTATTAACGAATGCTTATTAAACCTCGATTGTCATCGGCACGAACGTTTTATCGTAGAGATAAAACGATTTATTCCGCCTGCGAGAGTAGATTAAGGTCTCGTGACGCCTAGCATCTATTTAACGTGTGACCAATCGCAAGATATACCGTGTGTTACACGGATTGATCCGGTCATTGGAGCCACAAAGAGAATGAAGTTTCGCGTTCACGTGCTGACCTTGAAATAGAACGCGACCCGTCTGGTATAAACTGGCAATTATTTAACGCAACGGCATAATCGCCGTCGCCGTCGACCTAACGACAGTATAATTTACATTGTTACGTTACAGCATGTATGCTCCTCCGTGTCTCATTCTTTCTCTGCCGTGTAACGTTCCTTTGCTTTTCCGTTTGCGCAAATTACTGGGTAACTAGCAATCTCGTGCGGCTTTTGATAGAAAGCAGCATAATGCGGTCTTCTGCGGGAAAATTCACACATGTCGAAAGATTTTTATTGAATCGAACGTTGTTTCTCGTGAGGGAAGCTGAAGTACCTTGTTCTGGTTGAAGTAATTTACTGGAATATTTAGTAATTTATTCTGCTTAACTGTCAGCAAACAGAACAACGCGTTTAACACGTTGACTGCCGTGCGTATTTTGCCGTATTAGAACGGCGATGCTATGAAATACTACAGCGTTTGACTGAATTATGTAAAATGTAAATAATGTGCAAGTATTGGAGGCCAAAGAATCGCATCACTATTCTAACAATAACTTCACTTATAAAATAATTATTACTACCCATTGCGAATATTTTGGATCTCCAGTAAATTCTCTTGCGCCAGTCACCGGTGACCCCCACGGCAGCCAACGTGTTAAGCTTCCCGCAAATATTGATATAAATAATACAACCGTAAATTTCGGTTAATAACTGCAACTCCACCACATTAAAAAAAGTTTGTAGGAAAGACTAATATGCAAATTGGCCAAGTTATCTGATACTGCTTCATCTGCAGGTAGGAAACATGTTTAAGTTCCCAGCAAATATCGAAATAAATAATATAATTATAAATTTCGGTTAAAAACATCAGCTGTACCGCATGAAAGAAGTTTGGTTCTTAAAGATTATGGAGAAAGTCAATGTACAGCTTAGGAAATATTTGCTCAAATCGGAAAAAAATCTCTAGTCTAATTAAAAAAAAAAGGCTAATGTGTAAATTTTCCAAGTTATATGCTACTGTTTGATTACCTCATGTACCTTCTCACATACCTTCACAATTTTCATTTGTACGCAGGCAACGCGTGTAAGTTCTCCGCAAGTATCGATACAAATAATACAAGCATAAATTTCGATTAAAAACTGCAGCTCTGCCACATGAAAGAAGTTTGGCTCTTAGAGACTGCAGAGAAAGTCAACGTGCAGCTCAGGAAAGGTTTGCTCTAAACGAGAAAAGATCTCTAGTCTTATGAAAAAAAAAGTCAAATGTGTACATTTGCCCAATTATATGCTACTGCTTCTTCATTTACACGCAGGCAATCGCATAAATCGCAATCGCATAAGTCTTTGTTACCTCATATACCATCACACACCTTCCCAACTTTAATTTGCACGCAGACAACGCGTTCAAGTTATCCGCAAATACGAATATAAATAATACATCCATAAATTTCGGTTAGAAACTGCAGCTCTGCCACATAAGAGAAGTTCAGCTCTCAGACATTAGAGAGAAAGTGAATGTGCAGCTTAAGAATGATTTGCTCCAAACGAAAAAAGATCTCTAGAAAAGAGTAATGCGTACATTTTTCAAGTTATCTGCTACTGCTTAATTTTCACGTAGGCAACGCGTTTAAGTTCTCAGTAAATATCGAAATAAATAATATAATCATAAATTTCGGTTAAAAACTGCAGCTATACCACATAACAGAAGTTTGGCTCTCAAAGATTATTAAGAAAGTCAATGTGCAGCTATGAAAGGTTTGCTCAAATCGAAAAAAGATCTCCGGTCTAATGAAAAAAAATCTAATGTGTAAATTGCTCGAGTTCTCTGCTACTGCTTCATTTACACGCAGGCAATCACATAAATTGTCTTGGTTACCTCGTGTACCATCTCCCACACCTTCACAGTTTTCATTTACACGCAGGCAACGCGTTTAAGTTCTCTGCAAATATGGATACAAATGATACATCCATAAATTTCGATTAATAACTGTAACTCTGCCACATAAAACAAGTTCGGTTCTCAAACATTATGGAGAAAGTCAATGTGCAGCTTAGGAAAGGTTTGCTCAAATCGAAAAAGATCTCTAGAAAACAGTAATGTATACATACATTTTTTAAGTTATCTGCTACTGCTTCATTTGTACGCAGAAAATGTGTTTAACTTTTTCCAAATATCAATATAAATAATATAACCATAGATTTCGGTTAAAACTGCAGCTCCGCCACATAAAAGAAGTTCGGCTGTCAGAGGTTACGAAGAAAGTCAATGTGCAGCTATGAAAGGTTTGCTCAAATCGAAAAAAGATCTCTAATCTAATGAAAAAAAAGTCTAATGTGGAAATTGTCCAAGTTCTCGGCTATTGCTTCATTTGCACGCAGGCAATTACATAAATTGTTTGGTCACCTCATGTACCATCTCACACACCTTGACAACTTTCACACCTACTTCCTTGAATACGTACGGCGCGTCATCGGCAACTGAGTAATTCATGACTGGCAAATGGAGAGCGAACGACAGCGGCGAAGGAAAAAGAATAAGCAGAAGTGGATGAGAGAAGACGAGCGATGTCAGGTGGGTGCCAAAAATCGTCGCGATGTGGCAATCGGGTTGCGCGTTCTTTCGCGCTCTGCCAGCCAGCACTCTCGGCTCCTGTGCCACGGTTTTAATTTAAGATCGCCCCCTTCAAATGTCACGAATACGCATTCCGTCGCGCGCCGTCTCGCCGCGAGATTGAAAGCACCGCACCCCTCGGCGCGCAATTGCTATATCGCACGAATGCGAACGATATTACGGCGTCGCTCGACATTTTTCCGCAGTGAATCACATAGAAGGAAACGCTGGCAACGACATTGCGGTGCTCCGATGTTAAACCTTTGCCGTACTTTGGCGAGTCTGACTCGTGATGAAAATTTCCGGCCAAACGTGAATATCACGAGTCTGACTCGTGATGAAAATTTCGGGCCAAACGTGAATATCACGAGTATGACTCGTGATGAACATTTCGGGCCAAACATGGATAGCACGAGTCTGACACGTGATGAAAATTTCGGGCCAAACATGAATATCACGAGTCTGACTCGTGATCAAAATTTCGGACCAAACATGAATATCACGAGTCTGACTTGTGACCAAAATTTACATATTGTATCAGAAATATAGACATGAAAAAAAAATTAAAATACTATTCAAAATTGTTGGTCTTAAATTAATTTCAATTCCACAAGAGCATCATCGCATGAAATTAGTAAGCAGACGACTACTTCAGAGGTAATCGTAACATATAATTTGTTTCAAGTTCCGACAATATGTTACAGCCGCTTTGGCTTCTGTCGTGAACATTTCTGCGCATTTTTTGGGCCCAAATTCTTTCGAGTTAAATGGTACGACAAGGGGTTAAACGTGTGTAGTGAGGACTTTTTTAATCCTTTGACTGCTGAATACTCACTGTCAAAATGCTCACTGAGAACGAGATGCTTTTCGATAGTTTCAACTTTATTGTTTGGTTATGTAAGGCGCAATTAAGTTCTAATGGTAATTCTTCATTTGCGCCAAATTAAATAATACAAGAAAATGATTTGATAAAGTACGTACCTGTATTCAGCGCATACGATTATCTAAGGCGCAACTAAGTTCTAATGATAATTCTTCATTTGTGCTAAATGAAATAATGCAAGAAAATTATTTGATAGAGAACGCATCTGTATTCAGCGCATACATTGCTAATTATGGCTGCAGTAGGTAACAAATCGAAACGCTGAAAAGGCGCAACTAAGTTATTTTTCCATTTTCCAGTTACACCAAATTAAGTGATGCAAAACAACTATTCGAATAAACACAACAAATCAGTTTCAACAAATTAAACTGAGTGTTTTTGTATTCCATATATTGACTTTAAAAACACAACGGAAAAGTCAAATGTGCGAAATATTAGATTTCGTTAGACCTGGTGGTATTCTTAAGAGCAAAATCTGCCGACCGCAAAGGGTTAAAGCTTCGAGCTGACCGAATGTTTGGAAAATCTAATGGAACGATTGTACGTGTCTGACGACGTCATAAGCTTAATACGTGCAAGCATGATGCAGATTAGCCGTTGGTAAGGCAATTTACGCACGAACATGCGTCATTCTGATGAAGACGCATAGCGGAAAAATGTTGTGTATATAGGATTTAGATACGTGAAACTAGAGAGTGTAATATTTATAAACAATAACAACACAATCAAGACACTTTCCAGAATTCACTGCCGAAATTACAGAAGGTGTTACTATGGTTTTCTAGCAAAATTTGCAGACGTTTGTTGATGGAATGATACGAACGCATGTATTATTTAGATACGTGAAACTAGAGAGTGTAATATTTAATATCAGTGACCGGAGTGTATAAAATACTTATGATTGTAAAGTTGAATGAAAATTCGCTAATTAGAAAATGCTTTGAAATAAAATCTGCACTATTGGAAAATTAAAAGTTTTTATTAAACGAAAAATCAAAAATGAATGTTTATCAAATCTATTATCTACCGGTGCATTGTATTGAAGCATTTAAACATAAGTGTAGCTCGTCAAAGCAATCTTGGCAGTGTTTAGTGACATTTTTGCTCCGATTTTTTGCTTTTTGTGTTCCGAAGCTTGCAACATTTTATCGGTAACACTGTTTGCAAAATTTGCGTACCAAATACGTTAGCCTTTCCTTTTTTGCAATTCATGCCGTATTCTTGTAAATAACCAAATTAATTATTATTTTGTCATTACATGCTCAGAATAGTAAAAAAATTTTCTTGGCCTTCTGAGCGAAACATGTGATTTCAAATATTTGTTGTAACACACCAATAAATTGTGTATTTGTACGAATACACGTACAAATTCAGAAACCCACACAACACCGAAGCTTTTCAGTAGTCGATCTCAATGTTCCTTAGCTCCATCCCTTCTTTGATCCCCTCAACGTCGACCACCGTAGGCGGCCGTATGCATCTACAGTGAACTGTATACATGCAATTGGTCACACGTGCGTATCCGTCGCAGCTTCGACAGCAGGCGTCGATTACAGCAGACGCGCGTGTCGTGCTGTCAATGTCGATTAATTTGCATCGCCGGCCGTGACGGGTAAGTTATCAGTGCCGTTTTCGCGCGTATCTTCGAATTATTACGACAATGGCGCGGACGGACTGCGTTGGCACGCATTTGCAGCGAACCGAGCAGTAGACGTAGCCGCCCCGGCAATATAAATGTGAGTCAGTGCCGAGATAAATCCTTTTTACGAGCGGTCACGGTCGTCATTATGCTCACTTTACGAGAAACTGCGTTTCCGCGCGGCGATAAGCGCAACTCGCGGCGAACGTCCACGTGCGCGACAAGGAAAAGGCTCCGATTACGGATCTAATTTACGGCGGCCGGACGATAATGAAGAAAACGCAGTGGGTGAGAGTCCGCCGATCGATTATCCGCTTTCCTCTTATTTTTCCGACGGGGAGGAAAGCCGCGCCGCTGTTTTACGGTCGATCTTAACGATGGCATCGTAAATCGCGGCACCTGCGAGTTATTAGTTTTTCGAGGAAACGCCAAGTGGCCGCTGCAAACTGAGTGCTTTGGTGCTTTCCGTTTTTAGACGAAGGGCAATGTTGCTGCGTAGCTGCATCGTTGGATGAGGAAGAGAGGTGCGCGATTTTTGGTAGAAGGCGATGTTGGGCGATAATTACCAGCTTAATCAAAAAGTTTTAGGACCGGCTATCGTATGGCGCTCTCAGTCACCCATTCGAAATTTTTTGTTGTTGTTTTACCACATCTGTCATTAACGTTCCAACCAAATTTCAGCGTCATAGCTTGACGTTTGTAAAAGTTATACCGTGTTGAGTACATCTATCTTTGTGCGTGTTTTCGACATTGTACGATATTTGAAAATGGTATCAACTTTGGATCAACGAATTTGAATAAAATTTTGCGTGAAAAGCGGATTTAACGTCTTTGACTGCTGTGGATGTGTATACGCAAATGACGGAAGCTCTGGCTATATATGTGTTCGGTGGATGTTTTTATTTTAGACGTCCGAATGAAAACAAAAGTAAAAGTGATCTATATTATGGCAAATACACGCTTTTACATAGCATAACAATGAAAATGAACCGATTGACCGATTACTCGACATATGGGTCATACACGGATTAGTATTGTTAATCGATTATCAGTCAGCAATGAAGAAAATGTTACAAATAGAAAAATAAAGTTTAAATTAAAGTGCATAAAAAATAAATTAGTCATTAATTGGGTTGTCCCACCACTAGATGCAATTAGTAATCACACTGATCAGACAGCATAACACGTTGCTCGCAGAGTATAATTTCAGGGAATTTCCAACGATAAAAGATGTTTGCAACATTATACATTTTTACCGTATCAAGTTCTTATAAGTAATGTATATAGTTATGTGTGTACGTTGAAGTGTATGTTGCTAAGCTTAGTCACCACGAGAACTACTGTCAAGAAAAATAGATAGATCCAGTATATACATTCCCACATTCCTGAAAAGTAACTCAATGTCCCATTGTTGCTTGCAACTGGTGAAGTACGCCTATGGAAAAATCCTACAATAGCAGCTGCAAAAAACTACGTATCACCGCATCGCGATTTCCTTTATTGCTTTATGTATACTTAGAATTTGCCATATTCGTCTTTTCGTGCGGAGTATTTTTGCTCTACCGCAGGGTCTTGGCATAAACAGAAAATCTATTAAGAAATTCAAAATTCTGTAACCACCAAAATACCCCCATTCGTCGCCAATAACCTATGTGTCAATTTTGCGATATATGCGTTACTCAATTGTTTCGATTTCTTACCTATTGCAGTCACAATTATCAAGGTACGAGATAAATACAAATGCATTCTTTATGTAGAATTTCAAATACAGGGTCTTTTAATTGGCGAGCAAAGGCCACCTATGATCCTCAATTATTATATTAAGGTATTATAGGTAACAAGTTTGTTGAATTATGTTGTTTGGTTGCGTAGTAGTCAGTTGACGACGGAACGTAAAGACGACAAGACGAACCGACGAAACGAGAGAGATAAGGAAATAAGACTAAAGTGTTTTGATTGTGTTGTTATTGTTTATAAATATTATACTCTCTAGTTTCACATATACAAATCCTACATAGGTTCGTATAATTCCATCAACAAACGTCTGCAAACTTTGCTAGAATACTATAGTAACACCTTCTGTAATTTCGGCAGTGAATTCCAAAAAGTGTCTCGTTTGTGTTGTTATTGTTTATAAATATTATACTTTCTAGTTTCGCATGTATAAATTCTACATTTATAAAATAATTTTCTTGCATTATTTAATTTGGCGTAAATGAAACATCATTAGAACGTAGTTGCGCCTTAGATAATCAATCATTACACTTCCCACTAGCGGAAAGTGTTTCGTCCCCCGCGAATGCTTCGGCCGACGGTATTCAGCAGTGAAAAGGTTAATCAGCCAATCCACCGGCGCTAAATGCATCATTCGCGTGACCGCTCACGAAAATATCACGATCGAGCAAGTACTGCTCCTGTTTCCGTGCGTTTCGCAAAGTCGTAATAATGACGAAACGGGTTGCGTCGCCGCGTCGGCCCACATTTATAAATAGAGAGGCCTCATCTCGTCGACTGAGCGAAGGTGCGCGTCGCCAGGAATACCACACAACCGACCGAGTGACCGGCAGAACGTTCCTGTGAATGAGCCTTCAACGCTTTCGCACCTTCTAACGCGACGCGCACCCTCTCAAATGACGTCAATTTTGCAATATATTGCGTTTCCCAATATGTTCCGATTTCAACGCATGAATGGATTTCGATAAACGACAGTGTCGGTCATTGCTGGTGAAATTGAAACTGAGTGGGCTTTCAGAGATGCTGAGGAAGGAGTCACATTTTGGAAGACGGAAAGTGGAGAGTTGTGAAGGGAGAATTATTGGGAAAAAGGTGGACTAAGGTCATTTTTTGGTTACATTAAGGGTAAATGTGTTGAAGATCCGGAACACTAAAGCGAAAAGACAAAAGGTGATACTTGACTTCAACGCTTTCGCACCTTCTAACGCGACGCGAAACCTCGAAATGACGCCCCTTTTTGCGGAAATTGCGTTTTCGAGTCTTGATATGTTCCGCTCAACGCATGAATGGATTTCGGACGGAACGACAGTGTCGCTCATTGCAGGTGAAATTGAAACTGAGTGGGCTTTCAGAGATGCTGTGGAAGGAGTGACATTTTGGAAGACGGAAAGCGGAAAGTTGTGAAGGGGGAATTATTGGGAAAAAGGTGGACTAAGGTCATTTTTTGGTTACCTTAAGGGTAAATGTGTTGATAAGATCTGGAACACTGCGAAAATTACAAAAGGTGTTACTTGAGCCTTCAACTCTTTCGCACCTTCTAACGCGACGCGCACCCTCTCAAATGAATTTTTGCGGCAATTGCGTTTTAATCCGGATATGTTCCGCTCAACGCATGAATGGATTTCGGACGGAACGACAGTGTCGCTCATTGCAGGTGAAATTGAAACTGAGTGGGCTTTCAGAGATGCTGAGGAAGGAGTCACATTTTGGAAGACGGAAAGCGGAAAGTTGTGAAGGGGGAATTATTGGGAAAAAGGTGGACTAAGGTCATTTTTTGGGTACATTAAGGGTAAGTGTGTTGATCAGATCCGGAACACTGCGAAAATTACAAAAGGTGTTACTTGAGCCTTCAACGCTTTCGCACCTTCTAACGCGACGCGCACCCTCTCAAATGACGCCCCTTTTTGCGGCAATTGCGTTTTCGAGTCCGGATATGTTCCGCTCAACGCATGAATGGATTTCGGACGGAACGACAGTGTCGCTCATTGCAGGTGAAATTGAAACTGAGTGGGCTTTCAGAGATGCTGAGGAAGGAGTCACATTTTGGAAGACGGAAAGCGGAAAGTTGTGAAGGGGGAATTATTGGGAAAAAACTAGACTAATGTCACACAAGGGTAAATGTGTTGATAAGATCCGGAACACTGCGAAAATTACAAAAGGTGTTACTTGAGCCTTCAACGTTTTCGCACCTTCTAACGCGACGCGCACCCTCTCAAATGACGCCCCTTTTTGCGGCAATTGCGTTTTCGAGTCCGGATATGTTCCGCTCAACGCATGAATGGATTTCGGACGGAACGACAGTGTCGGTCATTGCTGGTGAAATTGAAACTGAGTGGACTTTCAGAGATGCTGTGGAAGGAGTCACATTTTAGAAGACGGAAAGCGGAAAGTTGTGAAGGGGGAGTTATTGGGAAAAAGGTGGACTAAGGTCATTTTTTGGGTACATTAAGGGTAAATGTGTTGATAAGATCCGGAACACTGCGAAAATTACAAAAGGTGTTACTTGAGCCTTCAACGCTTTCGCACCTTCTAACGCGACGCGCACCCTCTCAAATGACGCCCCTTTTTGCCGCAATTGCGTTTTCGAGTCCGGATATGTTCCGCTCAACGCATGAATGGATTTCGGACGGAACGACAGTGTCGCTCATTGCAGGTGAAATTGAAACTGAGTGCTTTCAGAGATATATGAGTATATATAGACGGAAAGCGGAAAGTTGTGAAGGGGGAATTATTGGGAAAAAGGTGGACTAAGGTCATTTTTTGGGTACATTAAGGGTAAATATGTTGATCAGATCCGGAACACTGCGAAAATTACAAAAGGTGTTACTATGGTTTTCTAGGAAAGTTTGCGGACGTTTGTTGATGGAATGATAGGAACAGATGTAGTATAATTTATTCGCTCCGCAAGCTTAACATTTTCAAATTCTGTGTGTATATGTGCATATGGCTAGTTTTTCGTGTACGTGTGTATGTAGATAGTTTTTCATGAAACTAGTGTTAATGTCATTTGTGGCGAATAAAATTGAAACATTTGAGAAAGGTTGAAGAAAAAATGATTGTCAATCAACTGGGCTAATGTAATTCTTACATTATTTTAATAACAAATAACATTATTTCAATAACAATAGCGAGAGATATTGGACAACCGAATCAACTCTGCGTTCAGATAAAATTATAGCAGAAACTATTGGCAATGAACTAACGGCGATTGATTAGAAAAGTGCAACGTCAGAAATGTGGGACAGAAACTTTAGACCCAATACGACGCATATCATCATAGATGTAGACTATTTATATGTCAATTGCGTTTTAAAGTCCGGATTCGTAGTTCTCAACTCTTAAGTGTATTTATTGAGCCCAATCATTTTTATATTAATATCTATAATCTCAAAAAATGTGTAAATGTGTAAATGTGTAAAATGTAAAAATGTGTAAATGCGTAAATGTGTAAATGTGTAGCAATCTCAAAAAATGTGTAAAAACAGTCCATTTCTCGAGCGTCTAAACTAGAATGATCCCTTAACCCTTTGAGTGCTATGCATATATTGCGTTCTCACACAACCATTCAATTTAGGCTACGAATGCACATATGGGTTCTCACCCAACCATTCAATTTAGGCTATGCACGCATATATGCGTTCTCACATTTAGTCCAGTCAGATTAGCATCAAAACCCCCTGATTCGTCCAATAATTGTAAGTTGAGGTTTTTAAAATATATTAGTTCGAAAGGGCATTAGAAATAAACTAAATATATTTCAAACTCCTAATTTTCAGGGAACTCTCAGAAAAAATTCGCAAAGTTTCAAAACACTGGCTTTTCGTGTCTGTAAAGAAACGTAGCAATGTTACGAAAAAAAGTTCTACATGAAAAATGTAGGTATTAAGAATACGTACAAAATGCGTCCAAATTTTACAACCTTGCATTATCTGCGTTTGAAGTCACTACATAATTTATTTAAGTTACAATCAATATATTTTGCAATGAAAATTCTGTCTGCTCAACTTGCGCTCTTTCGTAAAAGGTACGCAGCCCACGATATGCTTTTCCGTAAAGAATGTGTCCGACAACGCAGCGCTCAAAAGGTTAACACTTTTTTGTTTCGAGCATCGCCTTTATTTTTCTATTTATATTTACGCTATCCGTTGTATATAGGGTATGGTTATTGTTAAAAGTGGCACTAAAATGAGTGTTACACAAATTTTAATGAATATTTTTATATCCTTAACACGTTCAAGCGTATTTTGCAACGTTAGAATCGCGACGCGATAAAATACTGCAGCGATGCGATAAAATACTGCTTTTACAAGATTGCAAGTATCATTGCGAATTTTTTGCATTTTTAGTCAAATGTTTTGCGCCGGTCACCGCGTATTTTGCTATGTTAGAACCGCGATGCGATGAAATACTGCAGAGTATGATTAAATCGTGCAAAATTAAGGTAACGCAGAGTTGCCAGTAGCAAAAGTATTGAAGCACCGTTCCAACATCAATTGCTTTTATAAGATTGCAAATAGGCTTCATTGCGAATTTTTTGCATTTCTAGTAAAATTTTTGCACCGGTCACCAGTGACTACAATGGCAGTCAACGTGTTAAAACAGAAGCATAGTGGAAACATTGTCGCTGTGCTGAGCCGGTGTCACGCGTACGTGATTTCGGCTGATAACCGTTGGCGAGCAAAAGTCACGCCAGCGTGACAGCGGCATTCACAGTGTTAAGATAACAACCGGAAGCAATAATTGCTAGCAATGACCCAATAACGGTCAACTTGAAATCCGCGGCGTCGGAAACGCACAGCCCGAAACCTCCACACGTCACTTCGCTGCCAAAATTTCATTCACCTTCGTCGAAGTTCCGTAGAAAGTACGCGCACACCGCGAGTCGATCGTATCTTTTTACAGAAATGATTCAGCTACCCTTGCAGTTCCCGGAAAACCGCTTTCTCGCTTAACGCGAAGCGCGCAAACCGACGAACCGGTCGCCACAACAACGCTATTTATGCTACTTGCTCTGGGAATAGTTCCACTGGCGGCAGTCCAGATGGTATTTTTCAGTTCCACGTAAAGTTCGAGAGACGTGAGTTAACAGGAGCTTGACACAAACCGCGCGGGCATATTCGAGCAGGAAAAAAAGCAGAGAGACAGAGTGCGGCGGGGTAGGGATCGGGAAGTTTCGCTGAGGAGCTTATTTGCGCGCGCGTCTTCGTATGCCTGTTGAAAGATGTGTGTGAGATGCAGTTATGAACGTCCCGCGTTATGACATGCTGATTTCAATTTTACTCTTTCCACTCGTGCTTTCCGTAGTACGAACGTCGGACCGCTTGGAATTATGTTTTGGTCGAAAAAATATATATATAACATATAAATATATATATTTATATATTATATATTTATATATTTATGCAGTTATGAACGCCCGCGTTACGACACGCCGATTTTAATGTTATTCCTTCCACTCGTGCTTTCCGTACTACGAACGTCGGACCGCTTGGAATTATATTTGGGCCGTAAAAATATATATACATATATATATATATATGAATATATACATTTATATATTTATGCAGTTGTGAACGTTCTGCGTTACGACATGCCGATTTCAATTTTATTCTTTGCACTCGTGCTTTTCGTAGTACGAACGTTGAACTGCTCGGAATTATGTTTGAGTCGCAGGAAATATAGATACGTACAAATATAAATAAATATAAAGATATAATAAAGATACAATAAATAATATATATATATATGTAACATATAAATATATATATTTATATATTTATGCAGTTATGAACGTCCCGCGTTACGATATGCTGATTTCAACTTTACTCTTTCCACTCGTGCTTTCAGTAGTACGAACGTCGGACCGCATGGAATTAAGTTTGGGTCGCAGTAAATATATTGTATATATATATATATATAATTCATATTTACTATATATTATAAAGTAGAAATATATACTATGTAGTATAAATATAAATATATATGTATATTATTAATATTTACTGTACATATATATTTACTGCGATTCCAAAGATAATTCCATGCGGTCCGATGTTCATACTATGAAAACCGCGAGTGGAAAGAATAAAATTTAAATGGGTATGTCGTAATGCGGGACGTTTATAACTGTATAAATATATAAATATGTATATAATTTATATTTATATGCATATTCATATATTTTATATATATTTATATATATGCGGAAAAATTACACAGAAAACTAAGCAGGAAACATTCCAAGGAGGTTTGCCTCGACAAATACTACTGTAATTTAAAATTGATGGACAATGATAGTTTGACAATAATATCAAGTCACGATAACCGTTAGGTCACCGAAAAAACATTATTTGTAACATCGGATTGTTTCTTATTTGTCATTTTTTTTTCATAAACGTATATAATAATCTACGTATAATAGAATTTTGTGGGTCAAAATTAAAAAATCGTGCATGTAAGGGTTAATGTTCTCGGCAATACGGTGATAAATTAGCTTCCCGTAATATTTGCACTGCCAGACGTCGTTCCTGAAATATTTTGCGTGTTGGCACGCGCACGATTTTATTGGGCAAATCGGAAAATTTTCTGGAAGAGGACGCATATGCTTCTCTGCGAGGAAGAGAACCAGCGTATGGCAGAGAGGTAAATATGAATGGATGTATTAAAAGAATAAAATTGCAGAAAAACATTTGTGCGGGTAACATTACATGCGTCAAGATCAAATGACAAGACAAAAGACATGGTGCAGTTGCATTTAGCGGGCACTCGTGCTACGGTAAAAAATGTCATCGTTGCTTGCAGTTTTCTTGCAGTGCGCAAGAAATGCTTTACCGTAATTTTATGGTTCTGGAGTCTGCGATGTTAAAGTTTTGTATAACACGCAACATCATATTTTCATGAAGACTACTCTTCTGCACGGTGGAACGTGTAGAAGATCCGTTGCACACAAACTTTTCTTGTGTAAAGCTTATAAAAACTCGAGACAATGATAATGCTCGTACAATTAGATACTGAAATAAATAAAGCGTCAAATTGCATGCAACAAATTTTACGGTAAGTAACCTTTTTTGATATTTTTTTTAACATCATACTGTTCGTGTGCCTGCGAGATTCGTTTCGAGTACAACATTAAATTTTATCAGTGCCTAGGATGAACACTTCAAGTGCAAAAGGTGAACTCTTTATGCACTAATCGTGGTCGACCAAAAATGAATAACAAAACGAAAGCAGCCAGTTTTTCGATAGGCTTTCTTTACTACTATTACATATGACAGCAATCTGTATCTATTTATTGAGTGCAAAAGGTGAACTCTTTGTGCGTTTAACGTCGTCGACTAAAAATGAATAATAAAACGAAAGCAGCCAGTTTATCGATAGGTTTCTTTTACTACTATTACATATGTCAGTAATCTTCATCCATATCTCTAATCCGTAGATGCTTATTGAACTTTTCAATTTTAGTATCAACTCCAATAATTAATAATTAATAGAAAGCAGCCAGATTTGCACTTGAATGTCTTTACTACTCCTAAACTTGTCAATTATTCAAGTTTATTAGTATAAAAGACTCCAACTATATTTAGGACTAATACAATTAGCAGTAGAGTATTTAACGTTAAATAAATAAATTATTATATTTAAGATTATATTAAAGAGATAAATTAAGAGATATATTTAAGAGTAATACAATTAGTAATAGAGTATTTAAAAGTAACAACTTTATTATTAAAATAACTTTATTAAGTAAAAATATCTGTAATCGTTAATACCCACGGTTACCCTCGAAATAAAAAAGTTGACTAAAATTCCGCGTAACGCAGACGAGAATGAAGATGTCGAAACAGTAGGAGGAAGAGACTGTCGGTATCACGCGAGGTTGACCGACCTTTAGCGGCGTAGTTTAAACATTGTATTTTTGCCATCGATAACCTCGCTTTGAATGTCTTCAGTCGTCGCACCGTTATCAAGCGGGCGAAATGTCATGTTGGCCAACCGAGTCTGGTCAACGATGTAAGAGCATTTGCACGTTCGTATTTTACGGTCGACGAGTCGTTGCATTTGAACACGTTATCACTTCTGCTCGTTCGTCACCGACATTTAACTAAAGATTCGACACTTACCTAAAGATACTATTCCACGTCGAAGCGCGGGTGAAGATTTATCTCAATAGGACCGCGGTTATCGCGTGATAACATTCACGGTTAAGCTGAATGTGTTTAGGCTGCATGTTTAGGACGGAAATCGGCAGATTTTGACTGGCGATCAAGGTATACCGCGGATAAATGCAATCGTTTATATATATATATATATATATATATATATATATATATATGAGCCGTTTATTTTTGAACTCCGTTTTTCAATATTTTCCGTTCGTCATGGACATATATATTTATCATATATTTATCTCATTTGAAGACCGGAGTTAGGCCACTTTCAAAATAAACGCTCATACATATAATGTGTTTATAAGTTATATAGCAGATATATAGGATATTGACGATATCATGAATCGTTTATATATATATATATATATCAACGATCGCATTTATAAACGATATAATATATATATACATATATACATATATTGTATCGTTTATATATGAGCCATTTATTTTGAAAGTGGCCTAACTCCATTTATCTTCAAATCGGGATAAATAACATTTACTGATAAATAACATGAATTTGTACATGTAACCATGGTAACCGGAAAATATTGAAAAACGGAGTTAGGCCACTTTCAAAATAAACGGTCCATATATATATATATTATATCGTTTATATATATTACATATATATAATATGTTTACGATGAAGTGGTAAGAATTAGCGGTGCGTAATAAGCGTAGGATGATTGACGATTATCATGAAGCGCGTAATAATTCGCGGGCTACCACCTTCACTTGTCAACAGCAGAGGAAACATACGCGGGTGTCGATCATGTTTTTTTGCCAAATGTGAAATACCACGCGTGCGACTTGACGGCAGTCTAGAAGTAGTGAATAAAAAATATGGAACTTTCAGTAGATTACTAGCGGGTTTTATTATGTTACCATTTGCTTATGCACAAAAGTGTTTTCTGTGTTTATGCGCCTAGTCAAAAACGCATTACTATGAGTATGCTTTGATTAGAATACGACACTGCGTAATTATAATGAATACTACCCTTTTTGCATAAGAGATATTTCCGTCACAGATAATTTTTTTACCTTGTGTCGACCTTCTCTTGAAATTTATTTATATAGTTATATATCGTATCAGTCTCAATATTCGTTAATGTGCCGGGAAAATCGATTATTGAAAGTTAATCGCTTGGAGTATGAAACAAATATCGCTGTTCGTCCACGCAAACCGCAAAATAATTGAAGGTTTATTATTTGGTCATAGTATTCAGCACAAACCGATGTCTTGGAAATATTTTACAAAATTATACGGTCACCTGTAAGCTTTGAAACTAAGATTTGTCGATTCTCTTAAATTTTCTTAATATTATTTTCACATAAAAAATAGTAAATATTTATTGCAAACTTTTGTTTTATATGAAACTGTAGTTTTGAATATAAAGCTCTGTCAACTATAAAAATAATAAAGTTTCACCGACATTAATATTAATACCGAATATTAATACAGAATGTTCAATTTTTTGTGCATCTAAGGCTAGATTATGAACACGTGTGATCAAAATAGTACACGTGTTTCCCTGTATCCATGTATCATGTGTTCATTATATCTATCACAAAACGAAACCAATAACACATACTGTAATCCGATACACTTCGCATTATCTGAAATCTAGATCTACGGGGCCCGTCAATGTTTCCGATTTCAGATTTTACAAGGAAAATTACAGAAATCATTACTATTATTTCCTGGAACCTTCGGTCTTTTATTAATGAATAGATACAAATGCATAACCAAATTAATTTCACCCCGAAGCTTCTTATTTCTAAATTCTGTGTCGTACATCTAGACATTTCTCCGTAAATCTAGTCTGAATACTTCTACGTCGAACGAAAAACATCTTACTCTGCACATATGACGACAAAAAAGACGCTTCTTATGGTACCACACCCCATAGAATTAATGCTTAACAGTGGCAAATATATTATTCCTCTTAAGCGCCGTCGATCTCAAAGTCTCGGTTTAACAGAAACTCGTGAAAGGTCAGCGCGACTAAGCTAATTTCGACCCGATATCGTGTTTGCCGTTCTCATTAGAGAGCCTTAGATGCATTGCTGTTTTTAAGTCGATCGTCGAAGTGAACTGACACGTATGAGCAGAGAGCCAACGAAGAGAACACGTTAGTTAGTCTCTGGTCGATGGAGTACGTAATAGAGGATGCGCAGAGAATTTCTCGAGTTGCCATGAAATCGATTGGTATCAGGGTTATCGGAGTAAACAGATTCGCATTTGGGTTGCGTACACACGAGACGAAGACGTTTGCAACATTTGTCCACTGATTGTGTTCTTGCTATAGATATTCTAGTGCAATCCAGGACTGCGGCTGCGATACGATAAGAGGTCGAGTAATACATTTTGAAAAACACGATATGCAATTCATCCGGTATATATAATAGCGCGCAAAAATGTTTGGTGTAGTAAGAAGACGAGGGATGTTAATTTGAAGGGTACAGTGTTCAATTCATTCGTTGAATATGACAGGGTAGATAGTAAAAATGCTTAATACTTCGCCAACCGAATATGGAGATCTCCGACTTTTTCCTTAACAACGTGTTGCCTTTTATTGTCTTCATTATTTCGCGTGTTGTTTAAGCAGTCTTGTACTGGAATTATGCGCAAATCGTCAAACCGTTTATGTCTTTGTAAAACATCATTTTCAATGAAACTTGTCACGTAAATTCAATTAAAGTGAATGCGGAACGTTATCACCTTAGCTATATGCTTAGAATATTAGAAATACTATATTCGTAAAGAAATTTTAATAAATATTTTATATAATTTTCACGTCATCACACTCCAAAAAAATACATACTTTTAATTTCACATTGAAACGATGTAATTTTTTCATGAAACATAGTTTTTGCATAAATGACAAAAAATACTTTATCACGTCATATAAATTGAATTTCATATCTTTTCACTAATTGCACCAAGCATAGGATCATTACCAAATATAATTTAACCGTAAAAATAACAATTATACTTTCCTCCCGTCTTTCAAGTACAACATCAATTTGCGCTACGTGCAAAAAGTCACGTGCGCGGTAGGCTAAGTGTTAATGCTCTAAAACTTAAGTTGAAACACGAATTTTATGATGCCTTTATTCGAGTAAAAATATATAAGTGCCGTGATTATATACCTGAATTTTAGGGAACATTTGCCATCTATAGCGGACCTACTAAGTATTAAAACTCGGTATATCTGTATACGTAATACAAATAAGTTACAACTTAAATGGTACCGCAACCGGTTAATGCTTTAAAACTTAAGTTGAAATACGAATTTTATGATGCCTTTATTCGAGTAAAAGATATAAGTGCCGCGATTATATACCTCAGTTTTGGAGAACATTTGCCATCTATGGCGGACCTACTAAGTATTAAAACTCGATATATTTGTATACGCAATAAAAATAAGCTACAACTTAAATGGTACCGCAACCGGTTAATGCTTTAAAACTTAAGTTGAAATACGAATTTTATGATGCCTTTATTCGAGTAAAAAATATAAGTGCCGTGATTATATACCTGAATTTTAGGGAACATTTGCCATCTATAGCGGACCTACTAAGTATTAAAACTCGGTATATCTGTATACGTAATACAAATAAGTTACAACTTAAATGGTACCGCAAGCGGTTAATGCTTTAAAACTTAAGTTGAAATACGAATTTTATGATGCCTTTATTCGAGTAAAAGATATAAGTACCGTGATTATATACCTCAATTTTGAAGAACATGTGTCATTTATATCGGACCTACTAAGTATTAAAACTCGGTATATTTGTATAGGTAATACAAATAAGCTACAACTTAAATGGTACCGCAAGCGGTTAATGCTTTAAAGCTTAAGTTGAAATACGAATTTTATGATGCCTTTATTCGAGTAAAAGATATAAGTGCCGTGATTATATACCTCAATTTTGAAGAACATGTGTCATTTATATCGGACCTACTAAGTATTAAAACTCGATATATTTGTATACGTAATGCAAATAAACTACGAGTTAAATTGTACGGCAAGGGGTTAATGCTCTAAAAATTAAGTTAAAATACGAATTTTATGATGCCTTTATTCAAGTAAAAATATATAATTGCCGCGATTATATACCTCAATTTTGGAGAGTATTTGTCACCAATATCGGACCTACTAAGTATTAAAACTTGGTATATTTGTACACGTACTACAAATAAGCTACAACTTAAATGGTACCGCAAGCGGTTAATGCTTTAAAACTTAAGATGAAATACGAATTTTATGATGCCTTTATTCGAATAAAATGATATAAGTGCCGCGATTATATACCTCAATTTTAGAGAACATTTGCCTTCTATAGCGACCCTACTAAGGATTAAAACTCGGTATATTTGTATAGGTAATACAAATAAGCTACAACTTAAATGGTACCTCAAGCGGTTAATGCCCTAAAACTTAAGTTAAAATATGAATTTTATGATACCTTTATTCGATTAAAAAGATGTAAGTGCCGCGATTATAAACTTCAATTTTAGAGAGCATTTGCCATCTACAGTGGACTTGATAAAAGTATTATGATGCCTTTATTCTAGTAAAAAGATATAAGCACCGCGATTATATACCTCAATTTTAGAGAACATTTGCCATCTATGGCGAATCTACTAAGTATTAAAACTCGGTATAGTTGTATACGTAATACAAATAAGCTAGCCAAATGGTCCACCAAGGGGTTAATACGATTAAATAAATTCATCGTGTATAATAGTATAGATGCTCAGAAGTAAAAATATTTTCGTCTTACCTTGTTTTTCTCTGTGTGTGATGGTCACGGGTTTGGCCCTGCACGTTGTCCAGCCTGTAATAGAGAAAGATTTTCTTCATTAATAGTGACGTAGTGTTTCGGTATTAGGTAATTAGGGTCGTTTATCAGTCGCACGCTCCGGAGTTAAGGAACGGGGGTGGATAAATATTTTATATGGGGATTACTGGGCTGGCAGCGTCGCCTCGTAAAATCACGATTACGAGCATCTCCGCTTAAAGAGCGTGAAATCGATCGGTCGCGCTCGGTTGCAGTACGTTATTACGTCGAAAGCATGAACTTACTCGCTTCAGTTCGATAATTTTACGTTTTTTTCACGAGCGTTCGCGCTTCACTTTCACGAATTAAAAACTAGAGCCACTTTCATTTGATCGCGTAACGGGTCTCATTGACTTCGCCATTGTCTTATACAACTTCGAGTCATGGACATGAGGTTAAAAGTAGTAGAGGTCGACGTATAGTCGTACACTAAGAAACTGACGTTTGAAGGAAATGAATGCAATGCACGAGTGCATTGTTGAATAACTAGTAAGTGTTTTATTGTATTCATAAACTGTGAAATGTTACGTTGGCAATGTGACACTGGTGTGATTGTTACATGAGGTTGTTACAATAAAATATGTTATTAAATTAGCTGTGGTTGAAGCTTTCGAAACGTCGAAATCTCAAGAAAAGATAATTGTGCATATGGGCGATGCGCTGAGTTGCTTGAATTACCCGAAATGAGAAAATATTTATCGCTGACATATTAAAAATTGTAAGACAAACGGTTTAAAAAACGTCTATTCGGGTCTTGACGTCAAGCGTCTCAATTGTAACGGTCAAATGCACGTATAAAAGCTGAATGCATTATTTAATATTGGTTTAAATTACTTAACACGTTATCGACCGCTATTCATTGAAAATGCCACTCACTAACGACTATTGTAAAGCTCTATAACTCAAAATTACTCAATATCTGGTTGAGAATCCATCGGTTTCAAAGCAGTGTAATTTTATTGTCATTTAGAATTGTCATAATATAATTTGATATTTATTTTATCTAATATAAATACTTGTAAACCAATACTGCAAAATACATTAAACATAATAGTATTCTTTACGAAATTAACACTTTAACGACCGCTAGCCGATTAATCGACTTTTAGGTTCCAACTGCTATTGACCGGTAGCCGATTAATCGGCTTTTCAGTGGTCAACGGTTATATTAGATAAAATAAATATCCGATGATAATATGAACATTCTAAATGACAATAAAATGACACTGCTTTGAAACCAAAGGATTCTCAACAACACATTCAATATTTTTCAGTTATAAAACTTTACAAATAGACACATATACAATTCCTGCGCGATATCCAAAACAGAGTCGGTCGTTAGTGAGTGGCATCTTCAGTCAATAGCGGTCGGTAAAGTGTTAACAAGAGAATACTGAAAAACCGATTAATCGGCTAGCGGTTGATAAAATATTAAGATATCCACGTCAAAGTACGTAACGGCGAAAGACTCGGCAAGAAGAAACTGAAGAACGAATTATCAGCGAAAGATGGAAGGAGTAAACTGACAGTCGAAAAATGACAAAAAATTTGCAGACACAAAACCGAGAACCCCTATCATCTAAAAATCGATGCACTCAAATGACAGTCAAAGACCGACAAAAAATGTGCATATAAAAAAGCGACAAATCAAATGAATGAAATAATAGTCGAAGACCCTCAGAACGTTTGCAAATACCAAAGCGAAGACCCGAAATGGCGAAAAATCAGAGGGATGAATCGTTAACACGTTGACTGCCACGCCAAAATCACATATTTCGCTCAGAACTCCACGAAAATATTTTCACTGTTCTGAGCATGTAATGGCAAAATAATAATTAGTTTCGTTATTTATAAGAACACGGCACTAATTGCAAAAGGAGGAAGGGCCAACCTATTTGGTACACAAATTTTACAAATAGTGTTACGAATAAAATGTTGCAAGGTTCGGAACACAAAGAGAAAAAAATCGGACCAAAAATGTCACTAAATACTGCCAAGATTGCATTGACAAGCTACACTTATGTTTAAAATGCTTCAATACAATACACCGGTAGATAATAGATTTCATAAAAATTAATTTCTGATTTTTGATTTAATAAAAACTTTTAACTTTCAATAGTATAGATTTTATTTCAAAGCATTTTCCAATTAGCAAATTTTCATTCAACTTTACAATTATATGTATTTGATGTACTTCGGTCACTGATGACCACCATGGCGCTGCAGAAGAAACAAGTTGCGGCCACATATGAGCTCTGTGGCGTTCAACGTGTTAAATAACAAAAAAAATCTGGTAAATCCGAAAATAAGAAAAAAACGTATCAGTGGGTCGGCGTGAAGTGACAGTGGAAGCACGCGGCAAAAGCTACGATTTCGTCGACCGCGAATAGCCGCGAAACGTGAAGTGTCATTAACGAAGTTCACAGGTCAAAGTTCGAGTGAGCGCGTGAGGTTCGCGTGCGTCAGGAAAAACGTTTATGTGGAACGGCCGCGGAGCGATTGACCTCGTTGTGAAAGCAGCGATCCTCGAGAGTATCTCGAGAGTGCACTTTCAGCCCTCCCGTTACGGCGCGTATCGACGAAATTGCGTTTACTTTATGCCCTTCCGTCAGACCGTACGTCTTCCCCTTCCGGTTCTTCCCCACGCGGAAATAGGATTAGTATTAGTCCGCGCACATATCGGTTCTCGATATATTAACCCTTTGCGGTCGGTGTCCCCGTAGCGGGGACATTCTTAACACGTTGACCGCGGTGTCACCCGAATTCGGATGACGGCAACATTTGATCGGACTGTGTCACCCATATTCGGATGACGGTAAAATGATCGGACAATGTCACTCATATTCGGGCGACGACAAAACTTGATCTGACTGTGTCACTCATATTCGGGTGACGGTCATTTGAGTACTTACGAGCTAAGTTAATAGCTACTTGGAAAGATATTTCACAGGACATAATAACACTATTAAATTGTTATAAAAGTAACTTTAACAATACGTTACTAGAGAAAACATGTTTGAAAATGAAGAAATAATTTTCGAACTCCACACGCCTTCTTAGATACTCCGTTTTTGAGGAAAGATATTCAACTGTATGCATATCTCGAAACGTTTCGATGTAAACCTGCTTATCTTCTGCTATAAGAAACAATAGGTCCAGTACGATTCTCCAATATAGATTTTCAACTCGATGGAAATCGCTAGGCATTTTGTTCAAAATGTAATAATCTTCTACTACCATAACAAACAATTTGCCCATGGTATACTAGTGCGTCTGGCTTCACGGACATTTTTGTATAAATTGTCAACGTGTTATGATGTTACAAAAGTAATTTTAACCATGCGCCACTAGAGAAAAGATGTTTGAAAATAAAAAAATAATTTTCGGCGCACACACGCTTTCTTAGATACTTCATTCTCGAGGAAAGGTTTTCATCTGAATGCATGTCTTGAAGCGTTTCGATGTAAATGTGCTTATATTCTGCTACAAGAAACAATAGGTCCAGTCAAATTCCCCAATATGGATTTTCAACTCGATGGAAATCGCTGGGCATTCTGTTCAAAATGTAATAATCTTCTACTACCGTAACAAACAAATCAACAATGTTGTAGATGTCGGTGTCCCCGTAGTGGCGACATTTTTCACCCTTAACGCTCCTAAATGTATTTTTAAGTCGTATTTGTTTACAAAAAAAAATAATACTCTTGAGTCAGTTACAAGCGATCAGTAAAGACAGTCAGATCTGAACCTGTTTCATTGTTAGTAAGTCAGCTCGTAAGACTTTTGGAATAACTATGTGTATGGCAGGCCTTCCAGAACACAAAAGGCACAGCGTTTAGATGGGAAACTCCATATAATAAATCAGTTGCCGAAAGGGAAAAAGAAAAAGTGTCTTGTTTGTTCACCAAAAGGGAGTAATGATGTAAAAATAAAAAAACAGTTTCCTATTGTGAGACCTGTGAATGCAAACCCGATTTGCATCCCAATGAATGTTTTAGAAAATTCCACACATTACTCAATTACAATAAATATAAACATTGTAATCAAAATTGTATTTCTCCTGAGATGAATAAAGATTGTCTTGCATGACTTTAATATTATTATTAACACGTCATTGCAGCATTTAAAATCTGGCACTTGAAAACTTGCAAGTCGAAGTATGATGAGAATAAGTTAGAGTTGCCGGTCGATATTCGCAATTAAAAATCGGAGCGTTAAGAGTTCAATTGTTGTAGAAGTCGATATCCCCGCAACCGGAATCTTCGAAAATGCAACAATGGCAAAACACTATGGTCCCCTATGCTTCGTTATTGAAACGTCTCGCTCGACTTAGGAGATAAGAATATTGGCCAATTAGTCTTGGTTCGCGAAATATACATTAGCACATTGCAGAGATTAATAATATTGTATTCTTACGTATTACAAGTAGTAATAGAATCAGTTTCAACAAATTATGTGTGTCCCCATATACATATATTGACTTTAAATGCTGTACAGGCAAGTAATCCCCTTAAATGCTGTACAGACAAGTAACTGCGAAATGCTAGATTTTGTACTCCTACTGGTACTCTCAAGAGCGCAAAGGGTTAAACTCAAATTTGTCTCGTATCTTTGTTGCGCACCGGCCGTTTTCGTCATTTCTGGCTGCATTTTCGATGGAAATGCACAAAACGCATTTCTCTTATCGCAATACTATAGATTTGAAGGTCCGCGGTAATTTGGAAATTTTCCTCTCGCCGCAAGTGAGCGCCAACTCAACGTTTCCTATTTTTATGACGTCCGCGTGGAAGAATTCACCGCTCGCCCGCGCTGTCGTAATTGCAGATGGTCGCGCGCGAAAATTTCGCGGGACGCGTGAGACTGAGTCATTCCACTGACGACTGACCTAATTCAATTTTTAAATACCCACGGGAATGGCAGCGACCAGCTACGTCGCTGCGTAACGAAAATAATTTTTACGAGGGGGCAAAAACGCACGAGTGAATGCCGAAATACGCGTGCGTCTCGAACAGATGCTGCCGCTTACTTAAGAATACAGAACAGTTAAGAATTAGTAGAAACCCGTATGTAGGAACGCTTGAAGTAGAGAGATGCGACAGCTTCTTATAACATTATTCTGTCTTGGCGAGGAAGCAATTACTGTCAGAGTTTGAATGTTCGATGAATTAGTATTACACGCGTTTCAAATGAAGCATAACAGACTTTCATGTATAGTATATTCTTACGCGTACGTCAATTAACACTTAACGTACCGGTACCTTATACCTTATGAAATAAACATTGATTATCAGAAAGAAATTTATTAAAGCAAGAAGTTAAATAATCAGATGATATGTGAATTTACAGAAAGTCAAATGAGCGGAAGAAATAAGAATGAATGTACGATTCTAAAGTAAATTTTGAAAGGGGCCATTTCACTCCGCTTGGTACGTTTAGTGTAAAAATTGCGGCTTGATAGTCGACAACGCCTGAAGATATGAAAATACATTCACCAAAATAGAAAATTCTCGTTTAAAAATTGACAATATTTACATTTTGTCGGATTTAATCGTAATGCTTGAAAATTATCAATATTTAAGTGAAGATCATTTAAAATTGCCGCATGAAAATCGACAATCGAAATACATTCACAAAAATATAAAATTCTTGTTTAGAAATTGACAATATTTAAATTTATCGGATTTAATCGTACTGCTTGAAAATTATCAATATTTAAGTGAAGATCATTTAAAATTGCCGCATGAAAATGGACAATCGAAATACATTCACAAAAACATAAAATTCTTGTTTAGAAATTGACAATATTTAAATTTATCGCATTTGATCGTACTGCTTGAAAATTAGCAATATTTAAGTGAAGATCTTCTAAAATTGCCGCATGAAAATCGACAATGCCTAAATTTATGGAAATACATTCACAAAAATAGAAAATTCTCGTTTAAAAATTGACAATATTTGAATATATCGGATTTAATGAAAATTAGCAATATTTAAATGAAGATCATTTAACACTAAAATGATCCGATGATATAAGACCTATTCTTACCATGAATTATTTGATCTTATAAAATGAGCGAAAGAAATAATATTAAACTGAAATTGAATAATCGGATGATATGCGAATTTACAGAAAATCAAATGAGCGAAAGAAATAAGAATGAATATACGATTTTAAAGTAAATTTTACAAATGACCATTTGACCCCGCTTGGTACGTTTAGTGTTAATGCATGTGTACTCGATAATTCTGCGCACTTATCAGCAGTTCGAGAGTCGTTCTCGTCCATCCACGATTTACTTTCTTAAGTATGTGACTCGAACGGTGCCGAAGCAATTTACGCAACATACCCGACGATATGCGATGTCAGAAACGAAGGGGATCGATACTCGATTACACGTGCAAACAGACGGATAAATGGAGAAACGAGGAAATCAGAAAAGCCTTTGAGGAGAGAGCTCATTGCGGAGTAACCTGGAGGCTTTTGACAAGCTTAGCGGAGAACTTCGCGAGCGCCACGCGTAATAAATGGCATTTTATTCGGATGTGACGCGGAATATCTCAGTTCCCAGTGCTGTGGGGTTAATATAAAAATAATCTAACTTGGTGTGAGAATAAAACGAACAGGCAGCGGAAAAATTAGTTGCGTGCGTGATCGGAAAACAATTTGCTCAAATGATTCAGGTGTATGAAACTGTTGTAGAAACGCATGCATGTTTGTTTGTTAACTGGCGTATGAACGTTTTCACGCGGAAAATGTAAAGTATACGGGCTTGTAATAGCAGTGATGAAATACGTGATAGCAGATCACTTCTGTGACACCTATAATTTTCTAGTATTTTAAATAAACGTCTTCTTTGCGAATTTGTATATGTAAGTTTTAAGTTTATACGGATCGTACTTGTGGGACGCAGATTATATTACGTGTTATTGTTATCATTTTTAGATTATTAGGGGTTATTGTTATAACGTAATGATTAACTATATCCCACGCGATGCATTCATTTACTTTAATGACATATTTTACTTATGTGTTTCAGTCACTTGCAACAAAAACGAATGTCTTAGAAATAGTGTTGTGTTCACATGGTCACTAGTAAATTATTAAACATTCGTTACTGACAACCGTATAAATCTGCTACTATTTGTAAGAGATCTGTTTGTTATGCAATTTCCAATTAGCGGTAAAACGTTTTACATGTGCATATATGTGAGGATTAGTGCGCGTATGGGTGTTGAAATGAATACGTGTGTGACTTGCGGCGCGATAACGGTCATGGATATTTAGATAAGGGACGCAGGACAAATTGACAAAGGATAATCGAGAGGACAGGCGGACAAATAGAAAAACAGCAATTGACGGTGAAACGCCAAACGAAAAGATATAAAGACGTAAACACGAAAATACGAAAAAACGAAAGGACGAACGTTGAAAAACTATGACTAAAGTATTTCCTTTGTATTATTATTGATTGTAAATAGTATGGTGATAGATCTGCCTCTAGTTTCACCTATTTGAGTCCTACATATATTTATTTATTTATTCCAGTTACTTTTGTTACCTTATTTATTCTTTTAATGCCTTATATCATTTTTCATGAAACTAAATGTAAGACTGTACCCATTTTGAAACCGTAACTTTTCTCTTCAACTATCTGTGTAATACTATATGAGATTTTCAAGTGTTTTTAAACGTAAATTACAAACAACACGAAGCAACTTTTCATACCAAGTAATGTATAAGCTTAAGCAATATTCTGGAATTTCGAATATAGCTGGGGTTGTATTTCTTTTTCATGAAACTAAATCTAACGCTCTACCCATTTTGGAACCGTAAGTTTCCTCAGGCATCTGTGTAATACTGCATGAGACTCAAGTGTTCCTCAACGTAAATTACAAATAATACGAAGCTACTTTTCACACCAAGTAACGTATAAGGTTAAGCAACGTTCTGAAATTTCAAATTTAGCTGAGGTTATATTTCTTTTTCATGAAACTAAATCTAACACTCTACCCGTTTTGGAACCGTAAGTTTCCTCTTCAACTATCTTTGTAATACTACATGAGACTCGAGTGTTCTTAAATGCAAATTACAAATAACACAAAGCAACTTTTCATACCAAGTAATGTATAAACTTAAGGAGCATTCTGGAATTTCGAATTTAGTTGGAGTTGTATTTCTTTTTAGTGAAACTAAATCTAACACTCTACCCATTTTGGAACCGTAAGTTTCCTCAGGTATCTGTGTAATATTACATCCTACTCAAGTGTTCTTAAACGTAAATTGCAGTTAACGCGAAGCAACTTTTCATACCAAGTCATGTATAAGCTTAAGCAACATTCTAGAATATCGAATTTAGCTGGGGTTGTATTTCTTTTTCATGAAACCAAATCTAATACTCTACCCATTTTGAAACCGTAAGTTTCCTCTTCAGCTATCTGTGTAATATTACCTACTCAAGTGTTCTTAAACGTAAATTATAAACAACACAAAGGTACTTGTCATATCAAAGGTATAAGGTTAAGCAACATTCTGGAATTTCGAATTTAGCTGGGGTTGTATTTCTTTTTCATGAAACCAAATCTAACACTCGACCCATTTTAAAACCGTAAGTTTCCTCTTCAGCTATCTGTGTAATATTACCTATTCAAGTGTTCTTAAACGTAAATTACAAACAACACGAAGGTACTTTTCATATCAAGTAATGTATAAGCTTAAGCAACATTCTGGAATTTCGAATTTAGTTGGGGTTGTATTTCTTTTTCATGAAACCAAATCTAACACTCTACCTATTTTGAAACCGTAAGTTTCCTCTTCAGCTATCTGTGTAATATTACATGAGACTCAAGTGTTCTTAAATGTAAATTACGAATAACACGAAGCTACATTTCATACCAAGTAATGTATAAACTTAAGGAGCATTCTGGAATTTCGAATTTAGCTGAGGTTATATTTCTTTTTCATGAAACTAAATCTAACACTCTACCCATTTTGAAACCGTAAGTTTCCTCTTCAGCTATCTGTGTAATACTACATGATACTCAAGTGTTCTTAAACGTAAATTACAAATAACACGAAGCTACTTTTCATACCAAGTAATGGATAAGCTTAAGCAGCATTCTGGAATTTCGAATTTAGTTGGAGTTGTATTTCTTTTTAGTGAAACTAAATCTAACACTCTACCCATTTTGAAACCGTAAGTTTCCTCTTCATCTATCTTTGGAATACTAAATGATACTCAAGCGTTTTTAAACGTAAATTACAAATAACACAAAGCAACTTTTCATACCAAGTAATGGAGAAGCTTCAACAACATTCTGGAATTTCGAATTTAGTTGGGGTTGCATTTCTTTTCCATGAAACTAAATCTAACACTCTACGCATTTTGAAACCGTAAGTTTCCTCTTCAACTATCTGTGTAATACTACATGACACTCGAGTGTTCTTAAACGTAAATTACAAATAACATGAAGCTACTTTTCATACCAAGTAATGTATAAACTTAAGGAGCATTCTGGAATTTCGAATTTAGTTGGAGTTGTATTTCTTTTTAGTGAAACTAAATCTAACACTCTACCCATTTTGGAACCGTAAGTTTCCTCAGGTATCTGTGTAATATTACATCCTACTCAAGTGTTCTTAAACGTAAATTACAAATAACACGAAGCTGTTTTTCATATCAAACGTATACGGTTAAGCAACATTCTGGAATTTCAACATTACGCGCAATAAAATTGTGCGAAATCAAAGAGTCGTTGGGCTCAGACAAATTTCACGTAACGCAGTCTCTGTCTGGCTGGCAGGAAAGTTTTTACAGATCCGCCTCTTTCGAACGTCCGTAACGCGATCGAGAAAGCGATTGCCTAATATACATTGTCGGTCGACAAAGGCGAGCATCTTTTTTTCCGTCGAGTTTTTCCACCCTCGCCGGCCCGATCCATTCGACTAACACGCCGACAATGGACGCGGTGAAATTCTACGCCGTGACGCAACGGCCGGAGAAAAAAGAGAAAGACTCCGTTCCTCGCGACAGAATAAATTGTCGTCGAAAATAACTTCCGCCATTTCGCGACGAACGTGACGACAGTACGCGCTTCTGGATTTTCTCGAATTCTTCTTCGGATGATTTCTACGCAACGGTGGACGAGTCAAATTTCAATCTTAAGATTTGATGTATTTTTAACACATTAACGGGTGTTGATTAATTGTCATTCGCCGGCATCACGTAGGTGTGACTTTGCTTTATGAAGAATAGCGCGTGTGCGAGAATATATGCCAGTAGTTCTTGAAGCCTTAAGTTGAACCCCACATTTGCCAAATCGATTAACTTCAAAAATAAGGAGTATTTGATTTAGTTGAAATATACGTAGTTCGGCAGTACTCAAGTCCTTTGGCACTGAGATTAAAAAACACGCATTTGTCAATTCGATTAACTACAGAAATACAAAGTATTTGACTTATTTGAAATATACGTAGTTCAGCATTAACCAAGTCCTTTGGCACAGAGATTAAAAAATATACATTTGCCAATTCGATTAACTTCAAAAGTACAAAGTATTTGATTTTTTTGAAATATACATATTTCGGCAGTAATCAAGTCCTTTGAAACTGTGATTAAAAAACACACATTTGCCAATTTGATTAACTTCAAAAATACGAAGTATTTGATTTATTTGAAATATACGTGTTTACAAGTCCTTTGGCACTGAGATTAAAAAACACGCATTTGTCAATTCGATTAACCACAGAAATACAAAGTATTTGACTTATTTGAAATATACGTAGTTCAGCATTAACCAAGTCCTTTGGCACAGAGATTAAAAAATATACATTTGCCAATTCGATTAACTTCAAAAGTACAAAGTATTTGATTTCTTTGAAATATACATATTTCGGCAGTAATCAAGTCCTTTGAAACTGTGATTAAAAAACACACATTTGCCAATTTGATTAACTTCAAAAATACGAAGTATTTGATTTATTTGAAATATACGTGTTTCGGCAGTAATCAAGTCCTTTGGCACTGAGATTAAATAACACACATTTACCAATTCCATTAACTTTAAAAGTACAGAATATTTGATTTATTCGAAATATACGTAGTTCAGCATTAACCAAATCCTTTGGCACTGAGATTAAACACACACACACATATTTGGCAATTTGATTAACTTCAAAATTACGAAGTATTTGATTTATTTTCAATATACATATTTCGGCAGTAATCAAGTCCTTTGGAACTGAGATTAAAAAACACACATTTTTCAATTCGATTAACTTCAAGAATACAAAGTATTTGATTTATTTGAAATATACGTAGTTCAGAATTAACCAAGTCGTTTAGCACTGAGATTAGAAAACACACATTTGCCAATACGATTAATTTCAAAATTACGAAGTATGTGATTTATTTGAAATATACGTAGTTCAGAATTAATCAAGTCCTTTGGCACTAAGATTAAAAAACACACATTAATCGATTCGATTAACTTCAGAAATACAGTGTATTTGATTTATTTAAAATATACGTAGTTCAGCATTAACCAAGTCCTTTGGAATTGAGATTAAAAAACACACATTTGCCAATTCGAATAACTTCAAAAATACAGAGTATTTGATTTATTTGAAATATACGTAGTTCAGCATTAACCTTTGGCACTGAGATTAAAAAGCGATATAAAAATGGATTTAATATTTTTGAGCTGTGAACAGCTGTATCAAAATAAAGAGTAACTATCGTGTCCGAAAAATTGTAATAGGCCAGTGACGAATGTTCAACACTGACAATGCCTGTTACATAAAACAATAATTTTGAAACAGCTCATACCGGAAGATTAACGCCGCGTCTCTTACCGACATGTGTTTTCGCCGTTAAAACACCAAGAACTCACTTTCTCCCGTACGAATTGTCAAAAAACAGCGGAGGTCCGTATCGGTCCTACCAAAAACCGTCGTTGCCGACGTGAAGTTTTTGTAGACGCAGCGCCCGAGAAGAAATGTTTTCGTCTGACTCTGACACAAACCAGTTGTCTAATACGGCGAAGTAATATAGTGTAACACAATGGCGCAAATGGGGTTAAGGTATCCTTGATATGAGGTCACCCCTTGTAACGGGATTGTCAATAACGATTTTCCTTTTCACGGGCGGTCCCGCCGTTGGGGATAATGTTCTTTCATTCGGTTAAGGGTGGTTTTGTTCTCATTGGGGTGTCGGACGTAACAGTTGTCTCGTATGATGAAGTAATCGGCTGTAGTCGTAACGCGGTGAAAGCGACGTCTATTTGATATAATTCGGAGTCCGTGCCTATAATGCTTTAGAATAATCTTGCGATAACGATGATTATACGGATAGCTGACTACAGTCACTTCTTCCACGCCGCCTCCCTGCTTCTCCGCCTAAACCTACTTTCGCCATTGTGACAGACAATATTATTACGAGGCACCCTCGGTGACACGATTATTTTCCGAAGCGGTGAAGTAACTTCGGCGACAAAAAATTCCCGAAGAACGCAGGCGTGATAAGGCGCACGGCTGCGCGTGGGTCTATGGTGGATGGAGAAGTTGCGGCGAGAGGAGAGAAAAATATGGAGTGTCGTTACGGGTCGTCATGTCATACTTCTACGTACACGCGCCCGCACATTTCGGCGGGCACACGTATTCTCACACGTCCGCTGGCTATTGCTTTTATGTATCTACTGAAAATACTGCGAAGTTGCTGCGAACGCTGTAACTTTAGTTTAAGTCAGCTCGTGTACTGGATTTTTCTATGTTTCGTTGCGTCGAAGTATATTCTTTCCGTTCAAAAATGCTATAAATGGTAATAATTCATGAATACATCATTGTTAAGCACTTTTATAGTATATGTTGACTTTCTTTTTTAAATATACGTATCTGCCAACAATATTGCAAATTTGCTGCGAACGTTGTAACTTTAGTTTAAGTCAATTCGTGTACTGGATTTTTCTATGTTTCGTCGTGTCAAAATATATTCTTTCCGTTCAAAAATGCTGTAAACTGTGATAATTCATGAAAACGTCATTGTTGCGGACTTGTGCGCTATATATTCTACCAAAAATACTGCGGATTTGCTGCGAACGCTGTAACTTTAGTTTAAGTCAGCTCGTGTACTGGATTTTTCTATGTTTTGTTGCGTCAAACTATATTCTTTCCGTTCAAAAATGTGGTAAACTGTAATAATTCATGAACATGTCATTGTTGCGCACTGTTGCATGATACATTCTATCAAAAATATTGCGAACATTGTAACATTAGTTTAAGTCAGTTCGTGTACTAGATTTTTCTGTTTTGTCGCGTCAAAGGATATTCTTTTCGTTCAAAAATGATATAAACTGTGATAATTCCTGCACATGTCATTGTTGCGCACTTTCGCACTATATGTTCTACCAAAAATACTGCGAATTTGCTGCGAACACTGTAACTTTAGTTTAAGTCAGCTCGTGTACTAAATTTTTTTATGTTTTGTCGCGTCAAAAGATATTCTTTTCGTTCAAAAATGATATAAACTGTGATAATTCAAGAACACGATATTGTTCCGCACTTTTGCACTATATGTCAACTTCCTTTTTTAAATATATATATGTACCAAAAATACTTCAAATTTGCTGCGAACGCTGTAACTTTAGCTTGTTAGTTAGTGTTCTGGTTTTCCTATGTTTTGTCGTGTCAAAGGATATTCTTTCTGTTCAAAAATGCTATAAACTGTAATAATTCATGAACACGTCATTGTTGCGCACTTTTGGACGATATATTTCTATGTTTCGTCGCGTCAAAGGATATTCTTTCCGTTCAAAAATTCTATAAACTGTGATAATTCATGAACACGTCATTGTTGCGCACTTTTGCATTATATGTTTTACTAAAAATACTGCGAACGCTGTAACTTTAGTATAAGTCAGCTCATGTACGGGATTTTTCTATGTTTCTTACCGTTAAAGTATATTCTTTCCGTTCAAAAATGCTATAAACCGTAATAATGTAAAAATTCATGAACACGTCATTGTGGTGCACTTTCGTACTATATGTTCTACTAAAAATACTGCGACCTTACTGCGAACACTGTAATTTCAGTTTAAGTCAGCTCGTGTATTGGATTTTTCTATGTTTTGTCGCGTCAAGGTATATTCTTTCCGTTCAAAAATGCTACAAACCGTATTAATTCATAAACGCGTCATTGTTGCACACTTTCGCACTATATATTCTACCAAAAATACTGCGAATGTGCTGCAAACGCTGGAACTTTAGTTTAAGTCAGTTCGTGTACTGGATTTTTCTACGTTTTGTCTTGTCAAAGGATATTCTTTTTGTTCAAAAATGCTATAAACTGTGAATTCATGAACACGTCATTATTGCGCACTTTTTCATTATATGTTCTTCCAAAAATATTGCGAATTTGCTGCGATCGCTGTAACTTTAATTTAAGTCTGTTCGTGTACTGGATTTTTCTATGTTTTGTCACTTCAAAGGATATTCTTTCTGTTTAAAAACGCTATGCACTGTGATCATTCATATTGCATACTTTTGTATTATATGTTGACTTTCTTTGTTAAATGCATGTATCTACCAAAAATATTTCAAATTTGCTGCGAACGCTGTAACTTTAGTTTGTCAGTCAGTGTTCTCTTTTTTCTATGTTTTGTCGTGTCAAAGGATATTCTTTCCGTTCAAAAATGCTACAAACCGTAATAATTCACGAACACGTCATTGTTGCTCCCTTTCTCACTACACGTTGACTTTCGTTTTTAAATATCCACGTGTCGCCCATCTACGCGTCCTGCCGCGCGTTTCCACAATCAGCAAAACACACAGCGGCGTCTCTTTTCAAAAGCCTTTTGTCAAAGACGACCGCGTGCCGAACAAACATTTATCCTACGTCATCCACTTTGTCACCAGGAATCTTTTTACTCTCACGTCACCGTTTGCCGGCCACCCTATAGATCCGACACACAGACGTTAGCACGTACACAAAGGCAGGCCGGACGGAGGGTGAATCGAGGGGTTGAATTCTCAAGGACGACGTAGTGACGTAGGCGAAAAGAGGGTGGCGAGCTATTTTAACAACCGACCCTGGATGATCGATCGCCTCGAATTAACGTTATATGCGCGAGTCGTGGAGTACTTCGTACGAGGGAAGCCACCCATTTTCCTACACCCTCCCCCTTCGTCCTCGCCTATCCTATTCTAGCCGTGAATCGAGTACACTCGGAATTTTGGATCCTCGGAGGTTGCCGAACCCGATCCGCTCGAGGATGAATTTAATTCATCCAACGATGAAACTTTCTCCCATTACCGACGTCGATCGCGCCTAGCCAAACTCGCCAGTCGTTTAGACAATTTATCCACGCGGAACCTAACCTAAAGAACTCTGTTTGCGACGGAACTTCCGAAGAAATGGTTGCCAATGTGTTCGTGACGGTCAGGAAAGGATTGCGTCGCAAACGGAATACTACGAAGGAGGCTTTTGTCGAAAGGGGGTGGAATGTGTGTAGTTAATTAAGTGAATCGAGTACACTCGGAATTTTGGATCCTCGGAGGTTGCCGAACCCGATCCGCTCGAGGATGAATTTAATTCATCCAACGATGAAACTTTCTCCCATTACCGACGTCGATCGCGCCTAGCCAAACTCACCAGTCGTTTAGGCAATTTATCCACGCGGAACCTAACCTAAAGAACTCTGTTTGCGACGGAACTTCCGAAGAAATGGTTGCTAATGTGTTCGTGACGGTCAGGAAAGGATTGCGTCGCAAACGGAATACTACGAAGGAGGCTTTTGTCGAAAGGGGGTGGAATGTGTGTAGTTAATTAAGTGAATCGAGTACACTCGGAATTTTGGATCCTCGGAGGTTGCCGAACCCGATCCGCTCGAGGATGAATTTAATTCATCCAACGATGAAACTTTCTCCCATTACCGACGTCGATCGCGCCTAGCCAAACTCACCAGTCGTTTAGACAATTTATCCACGCGGAACCTAACCTAAAGAACTCTGTTTGCGACGGAACTCCCGAAGAAATGGTTGCCAATGTGTTCGTGACGGTCAGGAAAGGATTGCGTCGCAAACGGAATACTACGAAGGAGGCTTTTGTCGAAAGGGGTTGGAATGTGTGTAGTTAATTAAGCGATTCGTGCATAATTGGATTCATGTTAGCCAGAACTTCTGCCTGATGATAGCTTACGTTAGGGGGGCATGAATTATAAATCGGTTGAGAAGAAAAATAATATCGGCACGTGCATGGATGGAGTAGCTGACGTACGGCGTAAGTTCACGAACAACTTCGGACGAGAATATGATAGATGGTACACTGATAATCTAAAGTGCCTATCATAGTAACAGCTATAATATTTTGGTATCTGCATGAAAATAATTCTGCTGATAATCTCCGTTTTGTTGTATTATAAAATGTATATTGAATGTTTTGGTCGTTATTTGGAATCTGCAAGGCATATACAACGTCGATACTTCTTCGTTAGAACTGATCTTATCACTGACAAGATTAACTAATTAAGGTGCGAAGTTATATTCATCGGACTATATCAAGCATCCAAGTGCATATACGGCTAAAATGTAAAGATAACAAAAATTGACATTTTATGAAATATTAGTCAACGCGTGAACTATATTTCGAATACTATATCAAGTTGTGCAAAGAGTGTACGTTTTATATTGATAAAATTGGCCGGGCATATAGATATGTTTTTCACATATATTAATGTACAGTTCAAGGATTAATCCATTGACTGTCACATTAGACTTATATGTTACTCGCATGGGACTACAAAGCAATTTTAATTATTCTAAGGATATAGTGAATGAGAAATATAGTTATATGGGGTCATATCCTCATTGATAGTGCGTTTATGTTGCTGACCGCCGTTTTGTCATAATAATTGCTCTTCAACATTTCCTTATAAGTACAAAAAATAATTATCTACGATGTTTACGTCGTATCGCATCCACTTCAGAAAGTACCGTAGTAACCATAATAAACAACAGCTTTAAATGCAAAACAAAGCAGTGCTAACACTCCGATGCGAAAATTTTGGAAAGTATTTTATCTACAAAAATCTTTCAAAAATTGGAAAAAATTATTATTACACGAGTCATTGTAAATTTACCCTTAAAGCGCTTCAGTACAGTACACAACATAGTAATAATCATTCAAATCATTCAAATTTCTAATTCACCCGTTCATAGGTTAAAGCGACTAACTCCACTATTTTCATTATACTGCCAACAAATCGGCCTTCGATATTTTAATTTTAAAGTAAATCAAATTCTTTTGACTTTCTTTTTGGGAAACTTGTACGTTACAAAAAATCATAATTTTGTTAGTTAAGAAGCAATTTTTGTGAAATTTTCATAAATTGTATAATTGGAAGTATTTGACGTATTGTTACAAACAATTATGTTTTTAAATAATTATAATTTTTTAGCAAAAAAGTTAATTTGTATAACATTTATAGAATGCGCGAAACACCGATAAATAAGCGAAAAAATATGAAGGCAATCGACTTGAATGCGTCGAATATTGACGTAAATACTTAACCCTTTGAGTGCTATGGACGCATATATGCGTCCGCCGAAATCTGTCGGTGTCGACTATGGGCGCATATATGCGTCCCCAATCGTTTCGATTTCTCACCTACTGTAGCCACAATTATAAATGTATGAGATGAATACAGATGCGTTCTTTATCAAATGATTTTCTTGCATTATTTAATTTGGCGTAAGTACAGAATTATCATTGCAACTTATTTGCGCCTTAAATAATCGATCAGTAGAGTTCACACTAGCGAAAAGTGTTTCGTCCTCAGCGAACGCTTTAGCCAAAAGTATTCAGCACTCAAAGGGTTAAATAGATACAATGCACCAAATTAAGTGACATTTAAAGACAGCGTGTAGAAAACATCAGAAAACTCGTGAACGATTCGATCCTTAACACGTTGACTGCCGTGCGTATTTTGCTGTATTAGAACCGCGATGCTATGAAATACTACAGCATTTGACTGAATTATGCAAAATGTAAATAATGTGCAGGTCTAGGAGACGAAATAATCGCATCACTATTATATCAATAACTGCATTTATAAAATAACTATTGCTACCCATTGTGGATATTTTGGATCTTCAGTAAAACCTCCTGCGCCGGTCACCAGTGTTAAAGTGTTAATCACACTGTTAATCACAGTGTCAAAGTGTTAATCACCCTGACAACTATGCGACTTAATTGTAGCGCACTGTTTCTTATAACATCCTTTCATTGCCGATATTATTTAATTATTACTATTAATTTCCCTCAACATTTGCTTCTCTGCAGTGACTGCAGAGGGCCATATCCCTAACGGGCAACTAATTTCTCGTGACAGGTGACCGACATGGCAATGAACGTGTTAACGACGAAGGTGAATTTGTCGAAAATGAGCCCTGCGCGTTGCGGACAGTTGGCGGGGTGGTTTGGCCCTAAATAATGCTCCAGATGGCACCACAGTCGCGCGTACCCACGGGCGGGTCCACACTAGGTCACGGGTCGATCTTCGCAACGTAACGTTCCAATTCGCGCTTGATATTGATCTGAGCTTTTCCGCCCACGAAAGCCCGCGGCGCCGAGTCCGTTGCGGAGAGAAAGAAGGAAGGCATGCACGACGAAGCTTCGCACACTGGAGAGCCTGTTTGCGATGATTCGCGTCGCAGCCTCTCGAAAACAGCAGAGCCCGAAGTGGGTCAGGAGACGTGTTTTCCTCCTGACATATGCGCGTGTGCAAATAGACGTCTATATATACGTCGCGATAATAATGCAGGCAAATGTCTAAAAATACGACGGAGGAGCAGCGTTTGGAAAAATAACGCGCAAATATTTGAACGAAATAGTTGCAGACGGCGCGGGGTGAAGCTTTGAATTGAACGCGAATGTTGGTCGATGATGTTTTTCAGGCGTCAAGAGAAGTTCTTTTGAAAATCGTTCGTTGGTTAACGAGTCTTACTCGTGATGAATTTCAGGCCAAACATGAATATCACGTCAGGTTCGTTGACAATTTCTATACGGTCTAATATAATGCAGGCTAATGTCTAAAAATACGACGGAGGAGCAGCGTTTGGAAAAATAACGCGCAAATATTTGAACGAAATAGTTGCGGACGGCGCGGGGTGAGTCATTGAACGCGAATGTTGGTCGATGATGTTTTTCAGGCGTCAAGAGAAGTTCTTTTGAAAATCGTTCGTTGGTTAACCCATTGTCGCACTTTAACGAGTTTTACTCGTGATAAGAATTTCAGGCCAAACATGAATATCACGTGTCAGGTTCGTAATGACAATTTCTATACGGTCTAATATAATGCAGGCGAATGTCTAAAAATACGACGGAGGAGCAGCGTTTGGAAAAATAACGCGCAAATATTTGAACGAAATAGTTGCAGACGGCGCGGGGTGAAGCTTCGTTATTGCTGGTCGATGAAGGCGTCGTTCGTTCATTGGTTAACCCCTTGTCGTACTTTAACGATCTTACTCGTCTTTAATCGTCAGGCTCGTAGTCGTAATTTCACGTCAAACGTGAATATCACGATTCTGACTCGTGATGACAATTTCTATACGACCTAATATAAAGCAGGCAAATGTCTAAATATACGACGGAGGAGCAGCGTTTGGAAAAATAACTCGCAAATATTTGAACGAAATAGTTGCAGATAAAGTTCTTTTGAAAATCGTTCGTTAGTTAACCCCTTGTCGTACTTTAACGAGTTTGACTCGTGGTGAGAATTTCGCACCATACGTTAATATCACGAGTCGGGCTCGTAGTCGTAATTTCGCGTTAAACGTGAATATTACGATTCTGACTCGTGATGACAATTTCTATACGGTCTAATATAATGCAGGCAAATGTTTAAAAATACGACGGAGGAGCAGCGTTTGGAAAAATAACGCGCAAATATTTGAACGAAATAGTTGCAGACGACGCGGGGTGAAGCTTCGAATTGAACGCGAATGTTGGTCGATGATGTTTTTCAGGCGTCAAGAGAAGTTCTTTTGAAAATCGTTCGTTAGTTAACCCATTGACGTAATTTTGCGAGTCTGACTCGTGATGAAAATTTTGCACCATACGTAAATATCACGAGTCAGGCTCGTAGTCGTAATTTCACGTCAAACGTGAATATCACGATTCTGACTCGTGATTAAAATTTCTATACGGTATCACAAATATATACAAAAAAGAAAACAAATCAAAAAATTTTTTAAAAGTTTTGGGTCAAATTGATTTGAATTGCGCAAGAACATCATTGCATGTAGTATATAAGCGCACGGCTATTTGATATGCAGTCGCAAGATAACCTTTGTTTCAAGTTCCGACGAACAGTTTCGTGAACATTTTTGCCCATCGGTTAGGCCCAAATTCTTTGGAGTTAAATGGCACGGCAAGGGGTTAATCAGTGTAATGTCCGTTAGTAGTGATTATACTAGTTCGATTCGGAAATTAACATATACGGTCTTCTTTGGATGAAGTGAAATGTAATTGTTTTGCAAGTCGTTTCTTAGTCCATTAGTTTAACACGTTGAACACCATGACGGTCATATGCGACCGCAACTTGTTGCATCAAATACTTATAATTGTAAAAATTGAATTAAAACGCCTTGATTAAAGAATGCTTTGAAATCAAATCTGAACTATTGAAAAATTAAGAGTTTTTTTTAAATCGAAAATAAAAAATTAATTTTTGTCAAATCTTTTATTTACCGGTGCATTGTATTGAAGCATTTTAAACATAAATGTATCTCATCACTGCAATATTGGCAGTGTTTAATAACATTTTTGGTCCGATTTTTTGCTCTACGTGTTTCGAAGCTTGCAACATTTTATCGGTAACACTGTCTACAAAATTTGCTTCTTTCTTTTGCAACTCATGCCGTATTCTTATAAATAACGAAATTAATTATTAGTTTGCCATTACATGCTCAGAATTGTAAATATATTTTCATGGCGTTCTGAGCGAAAAGTGTGATTTGGGCGTGGCAGGCAACGTGTTAACATTCGGTATTATTTATCAGTTACAGTTCGGCAAGTTGATGTATATCGTCTTTGTAAGAAGCAAATGGTGGTTGGGAAAATATGTTGACAATATTACTTTCTCGCTAACGCAATAGAACGCGTTAGGGTGGTTATCGTTAACGATCGAAGATGCGGTTGCTACGATAAGCAAGCCTCAACTTCCCTCAACCCCCATCAGCGAGGGGATAAAAAGCGCGGATAACGTCGCTTTGAATATTTTTATCTCATTATTCGCCGTCGACCAGAGAGGATCGGCGAGTTTTCGCCTTAGAGCCTTCTGCGAGCGTTGGCATTAACGCATCGTGTCAAAATGAATTAAAACTCGTTTAACTTTCCGTTCCGCGCGAAGTGCGTCTGCATAAATGAAAGAAAGGGCTGAGAGCCATGAAAAATGGCTAAATTAACATTTAAAGAGGATGAAAACGCAACATTTAAAAGTTTAAAGCGGTTCGGTCGCTCATGATACTCCGCCGGGGCGTATTTTACGGTCCACGCGCAATAAAGTGCGTTCACCTTTTTGCACCTCCATTTTCCTCGGTTTTTATCAATTTTCCCCCGATCGGCTCGTTCGAAAAATCTCATGCCGCGACGTTCGAGAACTTCGATCGCTCGCTGTTTCGACAGCGGCTTCATGAATGAAGTGCGACCGTGCGTAACTAACCCAGTTTGCGCTTATCGATGAATTTAAAGAAACGCTTGCCGCGAGATAACGGGCGTAATCGCGAACCGCGTGACGCGCGTGTGCTCTTTACGCGGCTCACGGACGCGTAAAGAAATCCGGACGTGGAAATTCTAGGTCCCGACGTAAAACCGTAATCCTCCGCTATCTGCACTTTACGGCGCGCCCGTTTCGAAAGCTAACAAAACACGTGCTGCGTATCTTACCAGCTGATGTCGCTGTCATAACCACGCGTGTCGCGGTAAATAATTTGCGAAGCGACGTCCCGCACTTCGGACAATGAAGTTTTTCCGCAACATTCGCGCTAGAGCTTCCAGGAATTAACATTTCCTACTCACTCAGCATTACGAGAATTTAGACATGAAGCAATATCTTGTAAATGAGTAATCGCCTATAGCGGGCACGCATAGAGTGGTTTACATAAAATGCTACAGGTTCTTATCTTCATGACCGTTAGAGACGTCAATATTTTCCGTATTGGCCGAGACAAAGACTCTGACTATTCGACGTATGAAAAACTGCGAAGTTGTTATTTGTCAGTGTGGCGCAGAAAAGACAATGTCACTTTTTATGTAGACTAACCATTGCGTACCATTTGGAGTTGACAGTTGACAGATTACCACGTTGACTGCCAAGCGTATTTTGTTCTGTTAGAACGGCGATGCAAAGGAATACCGCAGAGTATGATTAAGTAGTATAAAATGAAGGTAACGCAGACATGTGGGAAGCCAAAATATTGAAGCACCGTTCCAATATCAATTGTTTTCACAAGATTGCAAATAGGCTGCATTGCGAATTTTTTGCATTTTTAGTAAAATATTTTGCTCTGGTCACCGCGTATTTTGCTATGTTACAACTGTGATGCGATGAAATGCAGCAGAGTATAATTAAGTAGTGTAAAACGAAGGTAACGCAGAGTTGTTGGAAGTCAAAGTATTGAAGCACCGTTCCAATATCAATCGCTTTTACAAGATTGCAAATAGGCTCCATTGCAAATTTTTTGTATTTTTAGTAAAACCTTTTGTGCTGGCGACTGCGTATTTTGCTATGGTAGAACCACTATGCGATTAAATACTGCATAGTATGATTGAGTAGTGTAAAATGAAGGTAACGTAGAGTTGTGGGAAGCCAAAGTATTGAAGCGCCGTTTCAATATCAATTGCTTGTACAAGATTGCAAATAGGCTTCATTGCGAATTTGCATTTTTAGTAAAATCTTTTGCACCGGTCACCGGTGACTACTGTGTCTATTAACACGTTGACTGCCAAGCGTATTTTACTATGTTAAGAACCGCAATGCAATGAAATACCGCAGTGTATGATTAAATCGTGCAAAATGTAGGTAACGCAAAATTGTTGGAAGCCGAAGTATTGAAGCACCATTACAATATCAATCGCTTTTACAAGATTGCAAATAGGCTTCATTGCAAATTTTTTGAATTTTTAGTAAAATCTTTTGCGCCGGTCACCGCGTATTTTGCTATGTTAATACCGCGATGCGATGAAATACTGCAGAGTATAATTTAGTAGTGTAAAACGAAGGTAACGCAGAGTTGTTCGAAACCAAAGTATTGAAGCACCGTTCCAATATCAATTGCTTTTACAAGATTGCAAATAGGCTTCATTGCTAATTCTTTGTATTTTTAGTAAAACCTTTTGTGCTGGCGACCGCGTATTTTGCTTTGGTAGAACCACTATGCGATTAAATACTGCATAGTATGATTGAGTAGTGTAAAATGAAGGTAACGTAGAGTTGTGGAAAGCCAAAGTACCGAAGCGCCGTTTCAATATCAATTGCTTTTACAAGATTGGAAATAGGCTTCATTGCAAATTTTTTGCATTTGTAGTAAAATCTTTTGCGCCGGTCACCGCGTATTTTGCTATGTTAATACCGCGATGCGATGAAATACTGCAGAGTATAATTAAGTACTGTAAAACGAAGGTAACGTAGAGTTGTGGGAAGCCATAGTATTGAAGCACCGTTCAAATATCACTTGCTTTTACAAGATTGCAAATAGGCTTCATTGCAAATTTTTTGCATTTTTAGTAAAACCTTTTGCACCTATCACCGCGTATTTTGTTATGTTACAATCGCGATGCGATAAAACACTGCAGAGTATAATTAAATCCTGCAAAATAAAGGTAACGCAGAGTTGTTAGAAGCGAAAGTATTGAAGCACCGATACAATATCAATTGCTTTTACAAGAGTGCAAATAGGTTTCATTGCGAATTTTTTGCATTTTTAGTAAAACCTTTTGCACCTATCACCACGTATTGTGTTATGTTACAATCGCGATGCGATGAAACACTGCAGAGTATAATTAAATCCTGCAAAATAAAGGTAACGCAGAGTTGTGGGAAGCCAAAGTATTGAAGCACCGATACAATATCAATTGCTTTTACAAGATTGCAAATAGGCTCCATTGCGAATTTTTTGTATTTTTAGTAAAACCTTTTGTGCTGGCGACCGCGTATTTTGCTATGGTAGAACCGCTATGCGATTAAATACTGCGTAGTATGATTGAGTAGTGTAAAATTAAGGTAACGTAGAGTTGTGGGAAGCCAAAGTATTGAAGCGCCGTTTCAATATCAATTGCTTTTACAAGATTGCAAATAGGCTTCATTGCGAATTTTTTGCATTTTTAGTAAAACCTTTTGCACCGATCACCGCGTATTTTGTTATGTTACAATCGCGATGCGATGAAACACTGCAGAGTATAATTAAATCCTGCAAAATAAAGGTAACGCAGAGTTGTTAGAAGCGAAAGTATTGAAGCACCGATACAATATCAATTGCTTTTACAAGAGTGCAAATAGGCTTCATTGCGAATCTTTTGCATTTTTGTAAAATCTTTTGCGTCGGACAGCGCGTATTTTACTATGTTAGAACCGCGATGCGATAAAATACTACAAAGTATGATTAAATCTTGCAAAATGAAGGCAACGCAGAGTTATTAGAAGCAAAAGTATTGAAGCACCATTCCAATATCAATTGCTTTTATAAAATTACAAATAGGTTTCATTGCAAATTTTGTGCATTTCTAGTAAAATCTTTTACGCCGGTCACCGGTGACAACGGTGGCAATCAACGTTTTAATCGAAACGCGACAGGCAAGCGGTAGAACCAAGACAACACGGATGAATTATCTTGTACAACATTATTCTTCCGAAGACATGGAGCATGAAGCCCAATCAAGTCCCAATCCTCTGTCGTGCGAAGAGTAACCCTCCGATCACGTCGACGAAAGCCTTTTGGCTGCCGCGCGACACCGACCGCCTTTTCGACCTAGACTCACTTATTTACCCCTGGGAAAAGTTTGCCTCGACGTCACACGGTGATGCTACGCGGAAGGGAAGCCTCAGGCTATAACGTCGGATGGACTAAAATTAATTCCGCGCTCGCTAGATTACGAGAACACTCGGTAGGTTTCCCCTCGCGAGACGTCTATATACATGCATATACTAGCATGTTTTCGTATGACACATGCAACGACGGGGTTGGCTCCTGAATATCTGCCGCGTGAGCGTGGGTGTGCGATTCTGTGTTGCGCACGCGCGTGCCACGCGTGGCCGTGTACGTGCACACGCGTGCAGACGTGTGCGAGGGTATATACGTAATGTAGGCGGAGACTGACAAGTATAAGAAGTAATCTACTTCTGAGCGAAACTCGTTTCGTGTCACGTCGAATGGGATTATGTACGCGCGTGTGTACACACACATGTAATTTTGCGGCTTGGCTGGAAGCATATCACGTTCGTCGATGTAAGGTGCGCGGTTTTAGGTAACGAACGTTCGGAGCACGGCAATGTGTAAGGTAATGTTGGTCTGAATGTACGCAGAGTCGTGTTATCGTATGAAGTAAGCGCAAATGCTCTTTGATAAGTATGCATTTAAAAAGCAAGACCGCGGTCTGCATGAGCGCCAGTAAAAATTCTGATACGTCCGACGGCGTGTGTGCACCGCGTATATTTATCAGCTGTCAATGTAAGGTCTTGCGATTATATAAACTATGCAGTCGGCAAACTGCAAACGTCGAATTCGATATCGTTCTGATACCGCATATCTGCATACACGACATGCATGCATCCTCCGTTATATAACACGACTGACCGTCTGCCTATAAATAGGTAAACAAACACAAGTCCACACGTGCACGACCAATTTCGCTTAAAACAATGTGCCATCATACCGCGTGAAGTACCGAGATATAACGTTCAGCGTCCTTTAAAAAACGAACAAAATTGTCCTCCGATCGTTTCAGACGTCTCTGTCCGCAACATCAAACATACGCAGTGCGAACATATGCTTCGACACTCATGACAAACTCATAACGAACTCCACGCGTGCGGATGAAGCAAAGTTCGCGCCGGCACGGCGTTTATTAATCGATTAGTATCGGCATGAGCAAAAAACACGTCGGGCTTGGACTGCGGCAGACTAGAGACGACCTTGACAAACGTGTGCAGCAAAGTGCAGCAAAGCGCAGTGTGCTGTATGGAGTGCCTCAAAATAGAAAACACGAGCTACTGGCGTCGACCTCGCGAAGGCTAATACGAGATGGTTCTCGACTAGCTCGAACTCGTTTCTCGCTCTAGTCGGGAGCGTATACACTAACAGTCAAAAGTTTTCAGTACACTGCTGCTTTTATATATATTCGAAATGTATGAACGCGTATACGCGATTACCACTAACTGCGTTATCTCCAACCATTCTGCTGGTCGTTACGCGTAATATTTCGCCACACGCACGGCTCAGTAATAAGCACGCCCAATCTGAAGCATGAACAAATTTAATACGTGAACTTCAAAGACCGAAGCCCTTTTTTGGAGATCTGCATTTTGTAAAGTTAGCCCGGTGTCTGGAAGAACAGAGAACCCAAGGAACCCGAAACATGCAGGTTCTTTTTTGACCATAAAAAATAATAAACAAACTTCAATAACAGAATGTGATTGAAAACCTCTGAAGCTAACAAGGGTTGACGTAACACTTAATGTACCGATACTTTACACCTACCTATTCTTATCATGAGGGGTCATTTGATATTTTATGGAATAAATGGTGATTTTCAGAGAAAAATTCGTAATTTATTAAAGCGAGAAATTGAATAATCGGATGATATGCGAATTTACAGAAAGTCAAATGAGTGAAAGAAATAAAAATCAATGCACGATTTTAAACTACATGTTGAAAAGGGTCATTTAACCCGTTTTAGTATTAAAATTTTATTCCGTTTATCATTCAAATTGCGACTTGATAGTCGACAATGCCTAAAGGTATGAAAATACGTTTACAAAAATACAAAATCTTCGTTTAAAAATTGATAACATTTAAATTTATCGGATTTAATTGTACTGCTTCAAAATTAACAATATTTAAGTGAAGATCATTTAAAATCGCTTCTTGATAATCGACAATGCCTAAATTTCTGGAACTACATTCATAAAAATACAAAATTCTTATTTAAAAATTGATAGTATTTAAAGTTATCGGATTTAATCGTACTGCTTGAAAATTAGCAATATTTAAGTGATAATCATTTAATACTGAACGTACCGGTACTTTGTGCGTACCTATTCTTACTATGAGGGGTTATTTGACACCTTATGAAATAAACATGGATTTTCCGAAAGAAATTCCTAATTTATTAAAGTGAGAAATTGAATAATCGATTCGAAAGTAAATTTTGAAAGGGGCCATTTGACCCCACTTGTTACGTTTAGTGTTAAAATTGGAGCGTAATAGTCGACTACGTCTAAAGGTATGAAAATACGTTTACAAAAATACAAAATCTTCGTTTAAAAATTGATAACATTTAAATTTATCGGATTTAATCGTACTGCTTTAAAATTAGCAATATTTGAATGAAGGTCATTTAAAATCGCCGGTTGATAATCGACAATGCCTAAATTTATGGAAATACATTCACAAAAGTACAAAATCCTCATTTAAAAATTGACAATATTTAAATTTATCGGATTTAATCGTACCGCTTGAAAATTAGCAATATTTAAGTGTAGTATCAGGAAAACGACCGTAGATGCGTCGCATAAAACTGTCGCAGGGCCATCAGGCCCTACTGGATTAAGATAAGGTGGTAGAGATCCGTATAAAAGCCGGCCCGATTTGCGACGCGAGCTCAGTCAGTGCATTCTAAGATCAGTTTAAGATCAGTTTTTAGTTCAGTCAAGTTCAGTTCAGTTCGATATAGTTCAGTCCAGTATAAATGCGTTTTCTTGCCATTTACCGAATCGAAGTCGAATTGCCATAGTTTTACTTTCATTTTGTATTTATATTTATATATTAGTGCTCCCATTTATCTTTAAATAAACGTTATTCAACTTAATATAATTCCGCATCCCGCTTCGACGACACCTAATATCTTATCCACTACATAAGTGAAGGTCATTTAACACTGAACGTACTGGTACTTTACACCTACCTATTCTTATCATGTCAATTGACCCCTTATGAAATAAACATTGATTTTCCGAAAGAAATTCCCAATTTATTAAAGCGAAATATTGAATAATTAATTTATGTAAGAATTTGCAGAAAGTCAAATGAGCGAAAGAAATAACAATGAATGCACGATTTTAAAGTAAATTTTGAAAGTGGTCATTTGACCCAGCTTGGTATATTTAGTGTTAAAGAAACCTCTCGGAGAACTGTTGTCTGCAAACTTGCGACCTAGCGTGTACGTATGCGTATACATCGCGGCACGTATGTCAGCATTTGTAAGTGCAACTACACGTATGCGGGGCTCGTGTATTTCAGATGCTCAGCTGGTGTCAAACCGCGAATAGCTTGTGTTGCACGGCCTTCTGTTCTCCACTTTGTGCGCGTGCATGTCTGCTACTGTCACGGTTAATAGACTCGCTACATTGCTAAATTCGCGCGGAACATTTGGGGCTGACGCTTGCGAGAAATGTGGCGACGTGGTGCAGTTGCAAATTAGCGGGCGTGTGCGCGATAACGTAAAACGTCGATAATGTTTACCCTGACACTGCACGATCGGTGAGTCCGGACGGAAGAAACGAGTCACGTTTCCAATTAAGACGCGCATAATTTGGGAGGGACCGGTGCGCGCTCGGGTCGACTTGCGTCAGCGAAAGTCGACGGAATCGTGTCAGTGAACCAGGCAGCGAATAATCGAAAGTCGAGTGTTTCGATGTAGAAGGAGAGGCGAGGCTGTTTATCCCGGAGCGGATTCGAGAGCGATCGAGGTGAATGCTCATTCTTTCGCAAAGAGACGTCGTACGGTTATCGGTCAATGAAAGGGAGCGTACGCTACTGAACTTGGTCACGTGCAATTGTGAACGTGTTGAAATTGGCACTGTGGGAAATTGATATCACTCCGGTTATGAATGTTTTCATGTTTGCGCGAATATGAACTGCGAGTTGCGAGAGTGAAAAATCCTTCAGTGCTGTTAGGACGACTAGGAATATTTAAAGGGTGTTCAGTAATGAACTTATTTGAATATAACATTGTCTACATGTTGAAATTGGCACTCTGGGAAATTGATATCGCTCCGGTTATGAATGTTTTCATTTTTGCGCGAATATGAACTGCGAGTTGCGAGAGTGAAAAATTCTTCGGTGCTGTTAGGACGACTAGGAATATTTAAAGGGTGTTCAGTAATGAACTTATTTGAATATAACATTGTCTACATGTTGAAATTGGCACTGTGCGAAATTGATATCGTTCGGGTTATGAATGTTTTCATTTTTGCGCGAATATGAACTGCGAGTTGCGAGAGTGAAAAATTCTTCGGTGCTGTTAGGACGACTGGGAATATTTAAAGGGTGTTCAGTAATGAACTTATTTGAATATAACATTGTCTACATGTTGAAATTGGCACTGTGGGAAATTGATATCGCTCCGGTTATGAATGTTTTCATGTTTGCGCGAATATGAACTGCGAGTTGCGAGAGTGAAAAATTCTTCGGTGCTGTTAGGACGACTGGGAATATTTAAAGGGTGTTCAGTAATGAACTTATTTGAATATAACATTGTCTACATGTTGAAATTGGCACTGTGCGAAATTGATATCACTCCGGTTATGAATGTTTTCATGTTTGCGCGAATATGAACTGCGAGTTGCGAGAGTGAAAAATTCTTCGGTGCTGTCAGGACGACTGGGAATATTTAAAGGGTGTTCAGTAGTGAACTTATTCGAGAACAACATTGTGTACATGTTGAAATTGGTGCTGCAGGAGAGTTTATTCTTCCGGTGCTGCGACATTATATTATTTCGCGTAATCAGTGATTTTTTTGTCCTACGTCAATTACAAATTATTCTATACTATCGGGATTAACTAGAGAATGCAAAACGCATTCGAGGGAGTGTACGATAATGAATTTGTCACATGTAAATTTGGGAACTTGTTCAAATTCGAACTGTTGGTAATTTTATTCATCCCGTGTTACGTAGTTGTGTTGCACTGGACATCTTTGTTTTTTCTTTTTTTTTAATTCGGGTGAATACAAAACGTGATTTCTGAGAATTAAAAATTGTTACATTATCCTTGCCGATTTGAGCACTGACATAATATATTTTAAACTACAACCAATCTATGCCCAGCATACGATCAGATGTTCTTAAAAATTGTAGGTTGCGTATATAAAACGCAGCAAATAGCCAAATGTCCGAAGCTTCAACACGGCATCTGAAGACGTAGTTTGAGAACATATTCAACCCCTTGTCGTACTTTGATGAGTCTGACACGTGATGAAAATTTCGGGCCAAACGTAAATATCACGAGTCAGGCTCGTAGTCGTAATTTCAACGCAAACATGAATATCTCGCGTCCGACTCGTGATCAAAATTTATATATAAATTAAAATTGTGTGTGTGTATATATATATATATATATGTAGGATTTTACGACGTGAAACTAGAGATTATAATATTTATAAACAATAACAACACAATCAAGACACTTTCGTCTTATTTCCTAATCTTTCGTCGTTTCGCCTTTTTGTCTTTACGCCGTTTCGTCTTTACGTCTTGTCGTCAACTGACTACTAAGCAACCAAATAACACGATTCAACAAACTCGTCACCTATGATACATCAATATAAAAATGGAGGATCATAGGTAACCTTTCCTCCCCAATTAAAGGACCCTGTATTTGAAATCCTACACACATATATATAAACGAAAAAAATATATAAATTAAAATAAAAAATTGTTTTTTAAAAGTTTTAGTTCAAGTTTATTTGAACTGCGCAAGAGCATCATCGTATGAAGTTAATAACCGAATGGCTACTTCATACGCTGTCGCAAGATATAATTTGCTTCAAGTTCCGACATTCCGACTCCTTTCGCGCGAACATTTCTGCTCATCGTTTGAGTCCGAAATGGTACGGCAAAGGGTTAAAGCTCCAGCACATTACGCAGGCAAACAGTCAGATTTAGTCACCTAGTTAATCAATCAGTTGTGCATCAGTCACAAAGTGCCTTGTCTTTTCAACCTCGCTTAACACTTTGCCGGCCGCTTATTTCTCGCATCATCTTTACACTGCCGCCGGCGAATTTCGCGTAGATTCTACTGCTACCTATTTACTGCTACTATATTTACGCTATCCGTCGTACATAGGGTATGGTTATTATTAAAATGGCACTAAAATTAGTGCTACATAGATTTCAATGCATATTTTTATGTCCTTAAATTAGAAGCATAGTGGAAACATTGTCGCTGCGGTAAGCCGGTGTCACGCGTACGTGATCCCGGCCGATTACTGTTGGCGAGCAAAAGTCACGTCAGCGTGACAGCGGCCGGCAAAGTGTTAACAGAGTTTGATAGCGAGTGTCGCAAAGTGTAACTAAAAATACCAGTTGTTGCTAAGCCCATCCCTCTAATACGTCTAAGACAAAAGTGCGTGTCAGCCTTCCGAATTTCCCCAGCGTAACCATGACGATTCGCTGCGTAGTTCTAGCTATAATCAGCATGAAGCGTGAGGAAAATTCGACGGAACCGGGGCTGCGGAAAATAAGAGGGAACGATTAGCAGGAAAAAAAGTGAACGCCTAGCGAGTGGAAAAGATTATACAACGTGACTGCGCGATTTCGCGTGGCCTGTTTATCCCTCGTGACTCGGACCTTTTATTTTTTCCCTTCCCTCTTCTTTTCCCTCCACGCACGACTCCCCCTGACTTTATATTCTGTGCGCCGCGTCTCCCGCGGTCACAAAAGCGCACGAAAGGCAGGTTGGAGACAAGAGACAACGTTCTTTCGTATTTTCTCCGAGTTCTCTTTCCAACGGTCGCCTCTCTTTTCCTTTGGCCTCTCCCCGGCAGCTCCTCGGGTCGCCTTGAAATTCGCATGAAGCGTAAATTTCGTACGTGCCGCCGACAAAGTTTCGCGAGAAAAAGGGCGTCGCGGACAGTGAGTCAGTGGCGGGCGTTGGCGCCGGAAAAATGGCTGGCTGAGTGGATATAAAGATCAGGGGAGAATTGAGCTTGGAAAATGGCCACGTTGCATCCGACGCCACGCAGATTCGCCACGTGAGGGCTTTATTTAGCAAGTTAAGTGTCGTGTCGGTCATCGGTGACCAACCGTAAATTTTCCGCTCAGACCGGGTCAGTTACCGATGATTGACACTACTAAATTTAACACGTAGTATCTTCGTATTAAAAATTGAAAAAGAAAAATTTAAGTGAATATTATTTTTGTGGAGTTAGTTGCGTATTTTATTGATATTATTAGTGACATTACTTTATTTGTTTCAGTGCTTTCTAATATTTAATAATATTAATTAATTTAATCATTCAAAGTGTTTTGTATAATAACATTAAAAATGTTTATTGGTGACTAACCATAAATTTTCCGCTCAGACCGGGTCAGTTACCGATGATGGACAGTACGAAATTTAATACGAGATATCTTTGTATTAAAGATCAAAAAAGAAAAATTTAGGTGAATATTATTTTTGCTGTTTTAGTTGCGTATTTTGTTGATATTATCAGTTACATTACATTATTTGTTTCAGTGCTTCCTAATATTTCCATCGTCCGCTGATGGAAACTTGTGTCACTTGCTTACTGTTTTTTTTACTAATAATGTTAATTAATTTAATAACTTAAATCGTTGTTGTAAAGTATTAAAAATGTTTATTTGTGACCAACCATAAATTTTCCGTTCAGACCGGGTCAGTTATCGACGATTGACAGTACGAAATTTAATGCGTAATATCTTTGTATTAAAAATAAAATAAGTGTAGGGTTATGGCAAATGAAAAATTTCGGTGTATATTAATATCACTGTGTTAGTTGCTTATTTTGTTGATATTATTAGTGACATTACTTTATTTGTTTCAGTGCTTCTTAATATTTCCGTCGTCTGCTGATGGAAACTTATGTCACTTACTTACTGTTTTTGTTTAATATTATGATTACGAAAATAAATTAGAAACCGAACTGACTTGCCGAGAAAATTGGAAGCGTCTCTAAGTTAGATGAGAAGGGCTACATTTAATCTTATCGCAATCTTACGGATCCCCCCAATTGACAGCATTGGATAGGGTACACGGATAGATGTACGAAACATATTCGGCACTTAATTGTTAACACACGTTGTATCAGTCACCAGTAAGCGGACAATACAAGATTTCATATAACATCTCCGAATTCCTAAATTATAAAAAATAAAACGTATCTTAATATTACTTCTTTTACTATTAGTTACCTATTATATTTTCTGTGCCACTTTCACTACATTTTAAAACGTCGTCAGCATCCTCAATTGAGGAAAATGTTCAAGTTCCAGTACATTTTTGTGAAAGTTGAAAACTTATCTCACTTTAATAACATCTATGTCCGCATTGCGCGCATTTTGTTACTACTGCAGGTACAAAGAAATTCGTTCTTACTCTACCGGAAAATGAAAAAGAACTGATTACCTGAAGAACAGAGAGCACCTTTAAGCAAACATATGAAGGACGAAAAAGTAAGCAAGCCGCGCTCTGCATTTAACGTAAATTAAATTTTAATTAAGGCAAAACAACTGATGTTCTGTGGACCTCGCGAAAAACTCGGAAAGTGCAAAAATCATATTCGCCGTACCACCAAAAAACCGACAGCACTCATTTTGTTTCGACACAGACTAACTCTTGCCCTCTTTTCTATAAGCGCTTCGATTACACGCCGCAATTAAACCGGACCCGTTCCGACATTTTTCATAACACGGAATAACACGTCCAATTACGTTTCCATTAAAGCCGCGCGCGGCTGCTAATTAATCGTCCCGGCGGTTCGTTTGGTTATCAACGCGTTCGCCGGCGCGTGTGTGAAGAAGAAAAGGCCAGAAAAGGAGAAGTCCAGCATAAAAAAGCAGAACCGTCGTGCACCGCGTCAGCGTGGCGTCCAGCGTCGGTGAGAAGAATGCGTGAGAACGGTAGTTTCGAAGATTTACTCGCGGCACCGGCGAAGTATACGCATTATCCGGCGAAATTTATTGCGCCCTGTGTACCTGTACTCACACTGAGTAATAGCGTTTGCCGCCCGCCCTCGCAATCCTCGCCCTCAAGTGCACACGGACGAGAAGAACTGTACCGTGGCTTGTACCGCGGGTGCCATGCTAATTCCTTGTATAAATAAAGGACTTATCTCCGCCGTGCACTTGTTCCGGGGGGTTATGATATACTAACCTCATTACCATGAGCCTGCACGGAACGTGTTCGTTGCCACGGTTCAATACTGTGAAATTTACAATTACGCTGACCCTGGCCGCCGCGCACACTTTACGTTTCTTTGGCCGAACGATTAGCCCGTAATTGCGAGAGTGTCGTCGAATTTACGATGTCAATATACAAAATTCTTGGAAACACGGTCTGTCGTGCGCGATTGCTGTTTGATGTCTTCAATTATTTGTCTTTTTAACACGTTGACTGCCAAGCGTATTTTGCTATGTTAGAACTGCGATAGGATGAAATACTGCAGAGTAGAATTAAATCGTGCAAAATGAAGGTAACGCAGAGTTGTTAAAAGCCAAAGTATTGAAGCACCGTTCCGATATCAAATACTTTCACAAGATTGCAATTGACTTCATTGCGAATTTTTTGCATTTTTAGTAAAATCTTTTACACCGGGTTAGAAGCCAAAGTATTGAAGCACCGTTACAATATCAATTGCTTTTGCAAGGTTGCAAATAGGGTTCATTGCGAATTTTTTGCATGTTTAGTAAAATCTTTTGCACCGGTCACCGTGTATTTTGCTATGGTGGAACCGCGATGCGATGAAATACTGCAGAGTATAATTCAATCGCGCAAAATTAAGGTAACGTAGAGTTGTAAGAAGCCAAAGTATTGAAGCACCGTTATAATATCAATTGCTTTTCCAAGATTGCAAATAGGCATCGTTGCGAATTTTTGCATTTATAGTAACATCTTTTGCACCGGGTTAAAAATCAAGGTATTGAAGCACCGTTACAATATCAATTGCTTTTGCAAGGTTGCAAATAGGCGTCATTGCAAATTTTTTGCATGTTTAGTAAAATCTTTTGCACCGGTCACCGTGTATTTTGCTATGTTAGAACTGCAATGCGATGAAACACTGTACAGTATAATTAAATCGTGCAAAATGAAGGTAACGTAGAGTTGTTAGAAGCCAAAGTATTGAAGCACCGTTATAATATCAATTGCTTTTGCAATATTGCAAATAGGCATCATTGCGAATTTTTGCATTTATAGTAACATCTTTTGCACCGGGTTAAAAGTCAAGGTATTGAAGCACCGTTACAATATCAATTGCTTTTGCAAGGTTGCAAATAGGCGTCATTGCAAATTTTTTGCATTTTTAGTAAAATCTCTTGCACCGGTCACCGCGTATTTTGCTATGTTAGAACTGCGATGCGATAAAATACTGCAGAATATAATTCAATCGTGCAAAATGAAGGTAACGCAGTGTTGTTAGAAGCCAAAGTATTGAAGCACCATTATAATATCAATTGCTTTTGCAAGATTGCAAATGGGCTTCATTGCGAATTTTTGCATTTATAGTAAAATCTTTTGCACCGGGTTAAAAGCCAAGGTATTCAAGTACCATTACAATAGCAATTGCTTTTGCAAGATTGCAAATAGGCATCATTGCAAATTTTTTGCATTTTTAGTAAAATCATTTGCGCCGGTCACCGCGTATTTTGCTATGTTAGAACTGCGATGCGATGAAATACTGGAGAGTATAATTCAATCGTGCAAAATGAAGGTAACGTAGAGTTGTAGGACGCCAAAGTAGTGAAGCACTGTTACAATCTCAATTGCTTTTGCAATATTGCAAATAGGCATCATTGCGAATTTTTGCATTTATAGTAACATCTTTTGCACCGGGTTAGAAGCCAAAGTATTGAAGCACCGTTACAATATAAATTGCTTTTACAATATTTCAAATAGGGTTCATTGCGAATTTTTTGCATGTTTAGTAAAGTCTTTTGCACCGGTCACCGTGTATTTTGCTATGTTAGAACTGCGATGCGATGAAATACTAGAGAGTACAATTCAATCGTGCAAAATGAAGGTAACGTAGAGTTGTGGGAAGCCAAAGTATTGAAGCACCGTTACAATATCAATTGCTTTTGCAATATTGCAAATAGGCATCATTGCAAATTTTTTGCATTTTTAGTAAAATCTTTTGCTCCGGTCACCGCGTATTTTGCTATGTTAGAACTGCGATGCGATGAAATACTGGAGAGTATAATTCAATCGTGCAAAATGGAGGTAACGCAGAGTTGTTAGAAGCCAAAGTATTCAAGCACCGTTCCAATATCAAGTGCTTTTACAAGATTGCAAATAGGCTTCATTGCGAATCTTTGCATTTATAGTAAAATCTTTTGCACCGGGTTAAAAGCGAAGGTATTGAAGTACCATTACAATAGCAATTGCTTTTGCAAGATTGCAAATAGGCTTCACTGCGAATTTTTTTCATTTTTAGTAAAATCTTTTACAAAACCGGTGACCACCGTGGCAGGCAACGTGTTAACACCTTCCAGTGTAATTGTTCGGAAGATTTGTGCCAAGAGATCAGTTGGAGTATTATCTCGGGACGTTAGACGGTTTTCTTTCGGTAGTAAATTTTACGGAAGTTTTGTAATAACGTAATTCACCGTGATGTATCGTAATCTTGGGCTAAGGCAGCGTGGATTGCGGGGTCAGATTGGATGCGGTTCTTTTCGTGAGCGACGTTGATTAATTCGAGCGCCGGTGAAACGGCCGGCCTTTGCGTTCCGCCGAGATTTCAAAGGGCTATTTGCGTTTTTTGGAAGTTGAATTCCATTAAGTGACGGTTAAGGGGACGTGGCGGATTAAACGGTTCCGTAAGGTGTATCGCGCGGGGTGGATTTGCATTGTTCGGTAAATCACGCTGACAGTCAGTTATCAGGGGTGAAATATGTAGGTATTAATTGCAACGTATGGTTGAGGCAATATCTTGCGAGCGAGAAGGTGTCACGATCGTTACCATATGCACCGTTTATCCGTCGGAAAGTTTGTCTCGAGATACTGGCGATTTATTACACAAAGCCGTCTATTAACGACAGCGTCACTGTGATTGTCAACTGTTAATGTCGTCACGACAGTCGAAGATCTTACGAAAAATGCAAAAAATACCCAATCGATAGCATTTATAATTTTGCAAATGAAATTAATATTAAATAGTGATTCAATTCTTTGGTCTCCTATACCTTCGCATTCTTTTACTTTTGCACAATTGAATCATATTCTGTAGTACCTCATCACGTTGCGATTTTAATATAGTAAAATACACACGGCAATCAACATGTTAACCATGGTTTCCGCAAACGCTGTGCTTTAGACGATCCAATAAAAAGCACGAGCAACGAATGTAAAAATATGTACAGCGCGTTATGGCGCTATGCAATAATCTCGTGAGGTATTACACGTACGAATGCATATCTGACGTTTCTCCGATTCTCTTAAAATACCTAGTTCGTTGCAATATAGCACGCCGAAACCGCCAGTATATACGAATATGCAGGCAGATATAGTAATATAAGTCTGACGTTTCTCCAATTTTACTCCACTCCGTAATTTTGTAGCATAGTGAAACACCGATAACGCGCATATATACACATCGCATCGTCCATAAGTTTGGAGCAGCTCACCGGTTTTACGTGAATACAAGTTAATCCTACCTACGCGCGTAATTGTCATGTTGCGAATGTCGTCTTCGTCGTTTAAAATACACTATCGCGTATAACGCACGATGAGAATAACAGCCGCAATGCAACTGCATCGCAAACGTTAACAAAGTTGACACAAAAGCACCAGGTGTTCCAAACTCATGACTGGATACATAGAGTTAGTGTAGAAAGTACTCGTGCACCGATAAATTTCGAGCAATGCTTCGTCAAATTCTAGTTTATTAATTTGCAGAACGAACCCGTGTTATAGACGTAGCGCGTTCTACAAATTTTTTGTTTATTGTTTATTTTTAGTTTGTACGTATTCTGTCTGTGATATCTTTATAATAGATGCAGTGGAAAAAGATAGAAGCACATTAGTAATTATTTTTCTTTCTCCTTCGTAGTTTCCACACGTTTTCGCCCTATTTCTCCATAATAATTTTCGATAGTGCAAGGTTTTCAACTCTACTGATAGCAGGGATACAATCTTAAGTAGAATATACGTATAAGGTTATTAGGAAGCTGTAATATATACCGTATATATTTCGGAAATGATCCCGTAAGTACTTAGAAATATAAACTGTACGAACACACTGCTTTTATGTTTCTGTCAACCCTTTTTTTCTTAACTCCGGAAATTGACGGAACAAAGGCCTTGATCCCACTGTACATATTATATAAATATCCATAATTATGTACGAAACCATTGTTTATAAAAAAGCGTTAGTTAATCAGCCACAATTTTACGGAAAATTATTCGGAATTGATCGGTACATAATTGCTTCCTACACCAATTGTACGTATTTTTTTGTTAACCCCAGAAATTGCGGAAATAAATATCTCGACGACACTACCTATTATATAGATATCCCCAAATATGTACAAGCGTTAGTTAAGCAGCCCCAATTTTTGCGTAAAATTATTCGAAATTGATCGGTACATGAATGCTTCCTACACCAACTGTACGTATTTTTTTGTTAACTCCGATAATTGTCGAAACAAAGGCCTCGATGACAGTGTACATATTATATATGTAAATATCCACAATTATGCACGAAACCACTGGTTATAAAAAAAAACGTTAGTTAATCAGCCACAATTTCACGAAAAATTATTCGAAATTGATCGATACATGATTGCTTCCTACACTAATTGTACGTATTTTTTTGTTAACTCCGGAAATTGCCGAAACGAAGGCCTCTATGCCACTGTACCTTTTATATAAACATCCACCAATATGTACAAAACCATTGTTTATAAAAACGCGTCAGTTAATCAACCACAATTTCACGTAAAATTATACGAAATTGATCGATGTATGATTGCTTCCTACACGAACTGTACGTATTCGCAAACTTAACGATGCGTCTGATGTTTTCCCAATTTCCCAGCAACGCAAAGACATATATTGGCCCGCGTGAATTCCACTGTCCGCTAAACCCCTTACATCCATAATTTCCTGATCAGGTCGAGGCACAGACATCTTGCGATATAATATAGCAACGCGCCGCTGCACGTAGATGCACAGAAAGCCATAAATCCCGATGATACCTGGAATCGGAGGCTTTCCGACACATGCAGAAAAATTATGGCTTGCCGGAAAATGCGATAGATGACGTCGAAACGAAAACGAAGCGCACGACCGAGCAGCGACCAATCACGGTGGCTTGTGTAACTCGTGCGGGCACTGATTGGAACGGGCGTGGGAGTATCGAATCGATTAGACCGCCGATCGATTGTCGCACAGAGCGCTGTCGTCTCGTCCCGGAAACTCTCAACTATTGCTCCACTTTCGATGCCGCCCGTGATTTCTTAACTTCCGCTACTTTGCCGTTTTTACCCCGCCCCAAATGTTTTCACGTTTTTCATCAGCCGTTTTTCAGCTTTTTCAACGTTTTACAATTTTTACGTACGGTGCGGACTGGCCATGTTTGTCAGGGAGACCGTACGGGGGCAGGACGAAAAAGTTTGCGGTTAACGGAGCGTGACCTATTTTCGATTGTGTAATGGTGGAATATGACGTCTCGTTAGAGAACAATGTCGCGGTAATACGAGGAAACTGTTTTGTTGTGTGTTTCTGGGATACTTCACTTGGACGAAGCTGGACGTTTTTCGGCCAATTTCAAAAACGTAGTTACCTACAGCCAATGTTGTAGTGTAAAAATATCTGGGTAGCGGATCTGCTCCGAAACTTCCTGATGTAATTGAGACGAATCACCAAATCATGACGAATTAGCCAACGGAGACACTGTTAACCATTTTTTCCCCGGCGGTTCATTCTCTAATTAGCATCCCGCGACATGACGCATTCTTGAAAGTTCGTGCCATCAGTAAAACAAGAAACAATGGTCAAACAATATGCAAACTCAATGCTGCACGTTGTGTACGTGCTGTTACAGCATGCATACTTGTCCAATTCCTACTGTTTTGACTTCACGATCATCTGAGTTTCACGTCTTCTCTTTCAAACAGAAAACGCAAAATGTGTCACGGCTCCTGGCAAAACACCTACGCGGAGTAATGCTACGCTTAAACACACATTGGCATCGCGTCTGTTGGGCAAAAATGGCGAGTCGCGAAGCACAATTTTCCCCACGTCAGTTCAACCATACATGTATCGATGAAAGTTGATAGAAAAATAAGAGTAATCAGTATTCGTACAGCTCTTACTTCAAAGTATTCATATTATTAGTTTCTAATTGTGATTGACGTCGTCAGCATGTTTGGAAATATAATTTCACCCTCACTAGAGTTTGAAACACTGTAGTATTTTAAATTATCTGTGAAAAATGGGGCGAAAACGTGTGCAAGCTACGATAGAAGTAAGTATTATTAATTCGCCATCAATTTTCTCGCATGTATTTATTGAACAGATTTCCCAGAATATATCCGAACTCGTCTTAATAAACCTCAATTTCATAGAGTGCTTTTCGAAATTGAACGGTGCACGGATATTTTCCGAACTAAGCGTATATATCAGGGGATGCACAACACTTTTGCCGTCAACGTTCCGACGCTTTTGTCCGACAAACTAGGCGTTCGACCTTTGGATTTCGCCCGACAGAATTTGACCGCACTTACGTTCGATTCTTTCCCGGCGCTTTCGGCGTAGAAATTTCCCGGCGATAGTAAATGCACATCGACCGACGCGAGTCGACGCCTATGAATGCGCGCAGGTATGCGGGTTATGCGCGCACTTTGTAAGCGCCTCCACTTTGTCCCCGTGGTCATGTAAGTCGTCTATCGACGTGATGCACATAAAGTCGAAACGCGACAGCAGAAGGTGGCCTGCCAGTGTGAACCAGGTTAAAGATAAACAAGAGAAGAAGCGATAGAGAGAAGGGGTTAAGATAAATGCAGTATGTTACATGACGGTACAACCGCCAATTTCGTGATTTAGTTACGTCTTTTTATCCGGGCAACCGGTCTGTTCATGTCGGAACGTGTATTATGCGGTTTCCAGTGTTTTTTAACGACCATTTACGTAAGCCGTTGATGCGATGGCGAGAATGTGGGATAAGGAAAATCCGCGCGATTCGTGATCTTTGTTTCGTCGGTGGGTATGTGCACGTTAAACAGTTTTACATTGAGTCGTCTGTGTTACTGCGTGTGTTATTAAATATTGAAGTTGCGAGATAATTCGAGGGTTAGCTAATGCGAAATAAATGAACGAATTCGCGAAAATGCAATTTCGATGATACAGTCGGAGCATAATGTTTAGATTCCCCATTCCGTTATCTGCCGGATCATTGACCCAGTATTACGGCGGCACTGCCCTAACTAGAATTCAGTTTACAAAGGCGCACAAAGTTATTACGCTTCAACACGTAATCCTGCCAAGTTGAGTGTCCTTGCCGTTAGATCGATACGAGGCGGCGAAGGATGTTTAGAGACGAGATCGTTATATAGGTCAATCACCCGCACTTACAGTTTTCGAATTAAACTGCTATTTCTTCCAGCCAAGGCAGTGGCGGTTATAGACTTCACGAGAAAATTTAGGTTTGCTCAGCAAACTTTCCTCAACGCGCGCTTCCTCGAAATCAATTACTCGAAGTAAACATTCTAATACGCGGCTGTACACGTACAAAGTACGCGATCGTTACCGGGACACATCTCAATTTCACAAATTGCACGCAAGGCACCAAAGTAGAAGTAACGAGACGCGATATTTAAGACGCACGATGCAGATTCTTTCTCCTCCTAATTGAGTCATCAGTTCGTATAACTCGCGATCACACGCGTAAGACGTCCTCACTTTTGGCGTACTTCTCTTTTTCGCTTTCGCAATTCCTCCCGCCCTCGTCTCGTTTTCGTCGGCGCGGATCCACGCTCGGTAGCCGATCCTGTCAGTCGATATCGATTCGCAAGGTTCCGCGGTTCCATCGAGTTGCGAAATTCAACGGGGCGCAGCTGCCGTACGATATATTTAAACGAGACGGTCTATTGGTAAATTAATCCGGAATCTAGGCCAGTTACAACACCTGCTCAGCGCGGGGCACGGTCTTCGACACACATCGGCCGCGAGCAGTGTCTACAAACGAACGATGCCAAATTTAAATACGCGCGTTTACGAATAACCAATAACGAGCACATCCTCTGCACTTCGTCTGACGGATCGGCTGGATTTTCACTGAACGGATACGCGTGGGTGTTGAGCACTTGCGACCGCACACTTTCGGTAGTCACATGTATAACACGCATGGCACTCGAAACACTGTACACATTGAATAATGACAAAAGGAGTGAGGAATCGAACGTGGTTAGACGGTGTTAGTGAAGCAGGAATGACAGGACACCGTGTAAACTGGTAAAGCGTTAATTAAAAAAATCTGAACGACCCTGTGCGTATACTTGTATGTTGTAGCGTATTTTGATCTTCGTACTTCGCGACCTATGGGTTAAGATCCGAGGCCTTCAAATGCGCCTATTCAATGTAACATGCGTGTCGAACGTGAAGAGGCGCCGATCGCAGCGTGACTCGGATGAAAAGGTTATAACTCGTACATCGGAACGGCGGAAAAAGTACTTCAATCTAATGACGTAATGATCAGGGTTCCCGGTATAATGATTTAGGCACTGCGCGCGTAGATCGCGGGCATATTCGGTATTCGTTTTGACGGTGCGACGCGGAAGAGACCGTTTCACTGTCCCGATGTCGAATTAATCACAGAAATGTTCACTTCCCCGTGCGCAAACTATGTCGCACACCTTTGAACAAACTGTCACCGACGCTCGCGGAGTGTAAACTTGACTCCTCGAATACAATGCGCGCAGATGTGAAAGTGGATTTTTCTGACGGTTCGAACGAAGCTCCGCGTTCTCGCGGATAAATTGCAGGAAACGCGGATTTGCGAAACATAGCCGGGAAACAGTTTGGCGAACAACAATACGATGACACTGTCCTCTTCCCTCAAGGTCCGCGATCAGCGGTAGCCATGTACACCGGAATGAAGCGTCAAACGGCATCACACATAACCGTTAATGAGCTCAACGTCGGGATGCGTGTTATGAGAAGCGTGCTACTCACGTCTTTAAAGAGGCACACTCACTCCTGTCGAAGAACTCTCCGCGCGCGTTTACGACAGTTTCGAAATCTGGAACCCGTTCGATCGCCTCTCCGACGCGGTGTCAGACGTGTTCGAAAGCGTGTGTTTGGCACTTGGTAACCGACCTGACAGACGGCAAACGGACAACGTTCACGGAACCTTCTGCCTCGCGGACTGTCACGCGAATGCGTACGTATGCCACATCACAAGGCGATCACAGACGTCGAACGGGGAACGGAAAGTTCGAAATGAAAACTGGCGGACGACAAACACCAACACCGATTCGTCCGTACGGAACACGAGACACGACTGGAACTTATCTGCCCTTACGCTCCCGACACGAGTGTCGGAGGCCGAGCGTACTACAGGCTTGGAGGGGAGGCTTTGTCGGAGGGGCGGACGGGTGGTTGGAAAGATCGATCGAACGACTCTCGCGAATTCCACGAGTCACGATTTTGCGACTGCGACTTGCCCGCACTCGCGACTTTCGTCTAAGCACGTGTGCCGAGCGTTACGGGGTGGCGTTTATGCCTTCCAGCTCGGGTCAACGTTTAATATGTGCCGACCGCGGCAGAAATGTCCGGAGAGCTCTCTTATACCCTGACACCTATGGCCCTGACACACTGATTTTTGGGAAGCACACAAAACTCACACACAGAACCCTGTCGGGCGTCAGTAGCACACCTGCCCTAATAGGGGTTGCATTTATATCGACGTACACACCTGCACGTGTTACTCCTCCGGTGTTGGTCGCCTGACGGTAGTGTTTCCGTGTTGTTGTTGTCGTTGGGGTGGGTGGGTGTGCGTGTGCATGCGTGATACGTGTTCGTGCTTGTGACCTGTCTTCGGCGTACGTGAGCGTACGCCGTGTGTCCTTTGCGAGTAAAAGTCAATGTGTCTGTCTCTCGTTACGTGTGTGTACGTGCGTACCTGGGTATTTATGTGTGGCGTTTAAGTGTGACGTTTTTGTGTGCATGTACGTATCTAACGGTATATGTATATCTGTTTACGTATATACGTTTATATGCACGGTCAGTGCGATCGCGCGTTATATGCACGGTGTTAATAATTCTGTTAAACGCCCGACGACGCTCAACGGTTATACGACCGACTCGCCCTCGGTTTCTCAACGTCTTTCCCTCTTCCTCCCTGGACTTATCAGAGGTCGACTGCGTACGACGGGGAGGAAAAAACGTGGAATCGAGGAACGGTAACACGCAGCTCGGTGTACCAGCGGAGACTGGCGGGATCCACTCGACGTCGGCGAGTGCTAGCCGATATAGTGGAAAGAGATATATAGCTGGCATATCGTGTGTATACGGCGAGGCTTCCGTAGAGGGGAACGAAGTGTGGGCGGCGATGCAGGATAGATAAAGACGACGGAGCGCGAGGAACGGAGAGGGTGGTTGGAACGTCGAGGCGTAAGGGGAGGAACCCAGGAGTGGGAGGTCGCACGCTCTCGGGGCTGTGACGTAACTCGAGTCATCCTGGATATGTGCACGGGCAAATTGGAGGGGAGGGTTGGAGAGGCAAGCTACGATAGAAGAGTCGCACCTGACGGAGGGGAGGCCAAGGGGCGTCCAAGGGGTAGCCAAGAGCAGGACGAGGGGTCCGCGGGGGCAAGGGTTTGCTGGTGGGAGAACGGAAGGAGGGGAGGATGGCGGTCATTAGTGCTACTGGGACACGGAAGCGCGCGTTCTTCCTCTCTCGCTCCCTCGACTCTTTCCCTTCCCCTCTGATGCCCTCGCCGACGCTGGCCGACGCTAGTCTACATCTCTCAGCCGCTCGCACACCCCCGCACCCCCTGCCACCGTTTCAGGCGACCCGGTACCAGCAGAGCCCCACCTTCCCCTCCCGCATCTGCCAATCCCCACCCCCGCTGGCCCGGGGGTGCGCCTGCACTCTGCAGCATATATCCCCTTTGCAGCTTCCTCCCCTCCGCCCTCGCTGCCAAACTCCCGTTCAGCCCGTTTCATCCCCCTCAACCCCTTCAACCCCTTTCAGACCGCTCATTGCTCTTCGTCCCCCGGTCCCGTGCCTGCCACGCAAGGAGTGGGGGGACACGATTAAGTCGCGCTCACGACCTCGTCCTTGCTTGCCAGAGCAAGATCGGGGACGTTCGCTCTACTCGGTCACCGATTTCGCAAGAACGGCACGCTTCGCGATTTTCCGATCGCGCTCTGCACGCAGCGCACCGGAGTTCTGCGCCTCGCACGAATGCTACGGCCGCTCGTCGGCTGACTGATTCAATTTCCAGCTTAACGCTCCGGAGTAATTGGGGCAATGCTAATTGCCGCCCGCTGAACGGACCTCTTTTCGACCGGCGCGCAATGGGGAGGTGCTCTCTGCGCTGCGAACGTTTCTTCCTGTGTTTTCTACGTCGTTTGTCAGGCTCGCATGCGTAGCCGCTGGTGCGTTAATGCGCTTTGATGCTGAACCGAGCCGTGCCGGTCGGTTCGCTTTGGCGTTATTGTTTTTGCTTTGCGATCTTGCGACTGTTTACGCGGTTAGTCCGACGGCGCCTTCGCGTGATGTTTTCCGATCGCTAGGAGCAACGCGGGGTTAATTAACACAGCGGTCAATTCGCTTTGCTCGAGCGTGCGGTATAATGAACAGCAGCGGCGATCGAAGAAACGTTAAATAGCGCGAGCCCTGTGTACCGCGCTGCACGATTCGCCGCGGCATACGGAATGAAATGCATCCTTCGAAGTTGGTACGAGGGGCAATATTGATCAACGGTATACTGAACTCTGACATTTGAGGATTATAGAGCCCGGGTCCCGGGTAGAGAGCCCGGAGCGAGAAGCCATTCGTGAAAACATCGCCGCACTAACCGATATTCCCACTCTCCGCTATCGAACTCCAGTTTCAGATTCCTTTTGCGAAAGAATTCGATCGCTTTACGCTCGCGCGCGCAGATAGCATGGGTCGCCTAGCTTGCGAGGAGACACGAGAGTCGTCTTTCGAAACGGCAAGTGGCGTGCGCACGCAGAAGCGTGCGGAACGAAATGTCCACGACGTTCTGTACGTTGCGCAGATCTAATATTCACCACGCGACCAGTTTCTGATGTCACCGCTGTTATGTTATATGATTATGTTAACACTTTACGTGCGGGGCGCTTGGGCACCTTGCATATAACGCGGGCAACTTTCGGCGTTTGGAAGAATGTACGCTTTACTAAAATATTGATAGCATCGTAAGTATACATCGGATTTAAATGATTCTTTTTTACTTTTGCTCAGCTTTTACTGGGGAATTCGTATATGTAAAGGTACGCGTAGTCCATACAAAACGGAATGTTCCGGGACCCGCACATAAAGTGTTAACACACTGTGCACTTTGACTGCCGTGATAGTCACCGGTTACTGGTGCAAGAGATTTGACTGGAGATCCAAAATATTTGCAATGGGTAGCAATAATTGCTTTATAAGTACCGTTGTTATTAGAATAGTGATGCGATCCTTTGGTCTCCAATACTTGCACATTTACATTTTGCATAATTCAGCCAAACGCTGTAGTATTTCATAGCATCGCTGTTCTAATACAGCAAAATCCGCTCGACAGTCAACATGTTAATTACGGAAGTGCAATTGCATGAGGTAGAAGTACATGATTTTTACTGATGATTTGTAACGATCGAGAACGACATTACGAATGTACATTTTGCATAATTCAGTCAAACGCTGTACTATTTCATAGCATCGCTGTTCTATTAATGCGTTTTCAATGTTGACCTCTTAAGAATGATACGCCACTACAGTAGCTTTCGCGGATGTCATCTTTTTGAACGACACGCTACTATAGTGGCTTTCGTGGATGTCATCTTGTATTACGACGCGCCACTATAGTAAATTCTAATTACTCACTCGCTCAAAGTTTGAATTAACTGATCATTTTCATATGTCTTGTTTCACACTCTTTTTGCCTTCACAACGTTTTATAACAGTGTTAACAACATACAGACGGAATATAGAACCTTTGTTTCTGATACACCAGTGTCGTGTTAATGGGTGCACCGTCCGTTACAGCTTCCACTACAATTAATACTCCGCGGATCGTTCTTTGCCAAGACCTACTCCTGGAAGATCCAGTGTGTCGAATACATGCAAGCCTACACGCTACCTGCTAGATAAAGCAAAGTCCCGGACGGAACACGCGACGACATGTCATTATTGAACTCAGACAGTTGGATATAGAAACGCGCACAAGTCGTTTCCTTCCCGTCGTAGTTTGGAAAACAAGTAGCTCTGCGTAGAGCCGATTGTACGTACGACAGGTCAAGGCTTCCGTTTGACAGGAGGCACAATGACATCGACGACGTGTGGCGTATATCGCCGACGACACAGTTCATTCCGCGACGTGCCATCGCAGTCCAAGGTTGATTCGCCGATGCCCGCGTTACCCACGTTAGCCTGCTATTATTTCCACGTCGCGCAATTGGAATCTGAGCTCGTCGAACGAGCGTGTGGAGTGGGCTTAACACGTTCGTTAGCATCACATTTGCGTGACGCACCGACTTCCACTGCGAATTCAGAGTCGCACATGTGCAACGGTAGGCAATTTTTATATTTTCCCTATACAAACTGAACTTTGGGTAAATAATAATATACAGTCGTTTTGTAAAAATTCGAAAGTGGTCCATGCATAAAGCACCGACTTCCACTGCGAATTCAGCGTCGCACATGTGTGACGGTAGGCAATTTTTATGTTTTCCCTATACAAACTGAACTTTGGGTAAATAATAATATACAGTCGTTTTGTAAAAATTCGAAAGTGGTCCATGCATAAAGCACCAACTTCCACTGCAACTCTAATGCCGCATATGTGTAACGATATTTAATTTTTCTGTTTTCTCTATACAAACTGAACTTCGAATAATAATATACAGTCGTTTTGCAAAAATTCGAAAGTGATTTGTGTATGATGCACCGATTTCCACTGCGAATTCAGCGTTGCATAAGTGTAACGATAGTCAATTTTTATGTTTTCTTCATCCAAACTGAACTTTGAACTATAATATGTAGTCGATTTGCAAAAATTCCAAAGTGCAAATTTCGCGCCGCACAAGTGTAACGGTAGACAATTTTTATGTTTTTTTTTCTATACAAACTGAATTTTGAATAATAATACACAGTTGTTTTGCAAAAATTCTAAAGTGCTTCGTGTGTAACGCACCGACTTCCGCTGTGAATTCAGCGTCGCACATGTAAATGGTAGTCAATTTTTATGTTTTCTCTATATAAACTGAACTTTGAATATTAATATACAGTCGTTTTAGAAAAATTCGAAAATGGTTCATGTGTGAAGCACCGACTTCCACTGCAACTCTAATCGCCACACGCGTAATCATGTTTTCTCTATACAAACTGAACTTTGAATATTAATATACAGTCGTTTTACAAAAATTCGAAAGTGGTTCGTGTGTAAAGCACCGACTTACACTGCGAATTCAGCGTCGCACTTGTGTAATGGTAATCAATTTTTATGTTTTCTCTATACAAACTGAACTTTGAATAATAATATACAGTCGTTTTGAAAAAATTCCAAAGTGCGAAATCAACGTAGCACATGTGTAACGGTAGACAATTTTTATGTTTTCTCTATTCAAACTAAACTTTGAATAATAATATAGTCATCTTGCAAAAATTCAAAAGTGATTTGTGTATGATGCACCGATTTCCACTGTGAATTCAGCGTAGCACACGTATAAAGGTAGGCAATTTTTATGTTTCCTCTATACAAACTAGGCTTTGAATAATAATATACAGTCGTTTTGCAAAAATTTAGAAGGGTATGTAATGAACTGTTGGAATCACTTCTGCGTAGCACAATAGTGAATATGAAATGCAGCGACAACGTGCAGCTCAAAGCGTAGTACGATATTTTTAGTATTTTTATGCCACTATGCAATATTACATTTGCAGATATGGTTTCATACCGCGTTTCTGCATGAAATTAAATTAAACATGCAGGAGGAATTACGAGGTGTGTCGCGTTGTCTCTATTTTTAACGATTTTAGGATACGCAATGGGGACACATCGAACCGGGTTATTTTTTTATCACCGACAACTAACATAACTATATGTACGCCATTTTATTATGACAGAGAAGACTAAAAGAAGAATGTTTGCATGTGAAAAGTGCATACCGAATTAAAATTCTTGTTTTATTTTAATTGTCGGACTCATAAGGCCTTATCTGTCGTAAAGTTGTAATAGAATTAAAATGAAAGTTCTGATAAATGTTTAATATTATTATACAATGAAATGTCAAGATGTATTAGTAATGACACAGATTTCCGGAGATATCTTTTATAGATTGCAGATTAGATTAGATTTCTAATAGACAGTTGTAAATGGAGGAAGATCAGCCGAGGTTAATTCAAAACACCGGAATCGATATTAAGCTAAATTGATAGAAAGATTATATGACTGAGCAGTTTTCCTGCAATAGACATTGATAGACAACGTATAAAATTATGCCATATGGGTACAAAGATTGATGAATACAATCGCGGCTTCTACCTTACGAATTTTTATTTATTCCCCCGTCGCACTTAAACATTCAATGCCGAAGCTACTTACATAACCTCATATCTAGCCAGCATGTCGCGCTAAAAAGATGCAACACGTCGGCTAGATCGTCGCGATGTCATCGATCGAGGGAAATTAAAGTTTTACGACCGGTCCCTGCAATTAAAATGCTCCAAGGACGGCAATAATAAAGTGAATTAATTACTACTTTCACCTCATGAATTCTCATCTGAACGAACGGCACGCATATGCCAAAATCTTCGCACAACTTCTGGACTCCTGATTAACGACAAGATATAGCACGCGTATAAACAAACAATATCTCGATGCTGCCACACCTCATGACCCTTTGGCATTCTACAATTGGACCGTATATTTTGAAAGTGGAGTAAGTCAATTGTCTCTTGTTCCGAGAAAATTAAAGGTTAGCATATCTGTTAATTAAAAAATGTAGGCAAATTATATGAACTCTGGCAATGTTTCTACTAATTTATCAATATATAATTTGATTATATAAATTTGTTTTAGGCGAATTTGACTAAACTAATGTATATTTACGGGCTGCAAATGCACTTTCACCACTTTCAAAATTAGACAATTGTAAAAATCTTTTAATTTGAATTTTGAAAAATCAAATATTACTTAAAATATACTTCATATTAATCCAATTTTGTTTACAAATAATGACAAGATGGAAAATGGAAGTAGTATTTTTAATTTTGAGATATGTAAATTTTAATTTTGAAAGATGTAAAATAGGAGTAGTATTTTTCAATTTCGACGTTAATTAGATTGTTAAAATGACAAGATATTGATAGTATTTACTTATGCTCTGCATGTGCCAGTGTTTTCAAATATTCATGATGCCCCGAAGGTATGTAAGAAAATAACTGCTTGATATCTTTATCATTTTTCACTTTAATAATCAATCATTGCGCAATTTCTTTCATCGACCAATTTTAAATTGTACAAAACATGGTCATTTTTTAAGAAATGATATATTAACTAGTTATACGTAAAAAGTTTACATTAAAATAAGCACAAATTGTGTGATATCTCATTTTTTTTTAAAAATGGACTTATACCACTTTCAAAATAAACGAGTAAGTCAATTGTCTCTTGTTCCGAGAAAATATTAAAGGTTAGCATATCTGTTAATTAAAAAATGTAGGTAAATTATATGAAACCTGTCAATGTTTCTACTAATTTATCAATATATAATTTGATTATATAAATTTGTTTTAGGCGAATTTGACTAAACTAATGTATATTTACGGGCTGCAAATGAACTTACACCACTTTCAAAATTAGACAATTGTAAAAATCGTTTAATTTCAATTTTGAAAAATCAAATATTACTTAAAATATACTTCATATTAATCCAATTTTGTTTACAAATAATGACAAGATGGAAAATGGAAGTAGTATTTTTAATTTTGAGATATGTAAATTTTAATTTTGAAAGATGTAAAATAGGAGTAGTATTTTTAAATTTCGACGTTAATTAGATTGTTAAAATGACAAGATATTGATAGTATTTACTTATGCTCTGCATGTGCCAGTGTTTTCAAATATTCATGATGCCCCGAAGGTATATAAGAAAATAACTGCTTGATATCTTTATCATTTTTCACTTTCATAATCAATCATTACGCAATTTCTTTCATCGACCAATTTTAACTTGTACAAAACATGGTCATTTTTTAAGAAATGATATATTAACTAGTTATACGTAAAAAGTTTACATTAAAATAAGCACAAATTGTGTGATATCTCATTTTTTTTAAAAAATGCTCTTATACCACTTTCAAAGTAAACGAGTAAGTCAATTGTCTCTTGTTCCGAGAAAATATTAAAGGTTAGCATATCTGTTAATTAAAAAATTTAAGTAAATTATATGAAGTCTGGCAATGTTTCTACTGATTTATCAACATGTAATTTGATTATATCAATTTGTTTTAGGCGAATTTTACTACACTAATGTATATTTATGGGCTCTAAATGGACTTACATCAGTTTCAAAATTAGACAATTGTAAAAATCGTTTCATTTCAATTTTGAAAAATCAAATATTACTTAAAATATACTTTATATTAATCCAATTTTGTTTACAAATTATGACAAGATGTAAAATAAGAGTAGTATTTTTAAATTTCGACGTTAATTAGATTGTTAAAATGACAAGATATTGATAGTATTTACTTATGCTCTGCATGTGCCAGTGTTTTCAAATATTCATGATGCCCCGAAGGTATATAAGAAAATAACTGCTTGATATCTTTATCAATTTTCACTTTCATAATCAATCATTACGCAATTTCTTTCATCGACCAATTTTAAATTGTACAAAACATGGTCATTTTTTAAGAAATGATATATTAACTAGTTATACGTAAAAAGTTTACATTAAAATAAGCACAAATTGCGTGATATCTCATTTTTTTTTAAAAATGCTCTTATACCACTTTCAAAATAAACGAGTAAGTCAATTGTCTCTTGTTCCGAGAAAATATTAAAGGTTAGCATATCTGTTAATTAAAAAATTTAAGTAAATTATGTGAAGTCTGGCAATGTTTCTACTGATTTATCAACATGTAATTTGATTATATCAATTTGTTTTAGGCGAATTTTACTACACTAATGTATATTTATGGGCTCTAAATGGACTTACATCAGTTTCAAAATTAGAAAATTTTAAAAATCGTTTCATTTCAATTTTGAAAAATCAAATATTACTTAAAATATACTTCATATTAATCCAATTTTGTTTACAAATAATGACAAGATGTAAAACAGAAATAGTATTTTTAATTTTCGACGTTAATTAGATTGTTAAGATGACAAGGTATTGGTAGTATTTACTTATGCTCTGCATGTGCCAGTGTTTTCAAGTATTCATGATGCCCCAGAGGTATATAAGATAATAACTGCTTGATATCTTTATATTTTTCATAAGTAATATGTTTGAATATTTTTATGATATAATATGACACGTAATATAAAAAAAATGTAAAAAACAATAACATCTCTAGAAATTCGACTTACACCACTTTCATAATCAATCATTACGCAATTTCTTTTATCGTCCAATTTTAAATTGTACAAAACATGGGCATTTTTTAAGAAATTATATGCTAACTAGTTATACGTAAAAAGTTTACATTAAAATACACCACTTTCAAAATAAACGGTCCAATTATTGACTACTACCTTCGCACACGTTATTATCCAAAAACGTGACGCTGTTACACGATAGTTAGCTTCCAGTAATTTCCGTCACATTGAAATTCATGGAACTTACGTCACCGCCGGAGTTCATCCCGTTGTTACATTCGCAAATTTCGAAATCGCCAATCATAGAAGACTGCGCCCGGAGGAAGCGGTTTAGGTTAAAGGGCGAGGAGGAATGTTCCTGCCAGATACGCAGGACGTGTTTATTACACGTCGCATTACAACGTTACGTTATATATTACCGTTTGCGCAGCGTCGTCGTACGCGTGCGTCCTAACGAGATATTTCATAACGTCGGATTAGTGGGTTCTATGCTTCCCTAATCACCGCGGCGGCAATTAATCCGGAGGATGCGCGTCAACGAGCGCGAGCAATTTATGGTGGGCCAAAATTAATTTTCCCTTCGCGAAAATTCTCCTCTCCCCTTCCCCTCTAGTTCTTTCGTGTGACGACAAAAACAGGATGCTGTGGCTTTTGTTGTTTGTAGGAGGACATGCGATTGTTTAGATAGAGAAAACGTATGAGCGCGTAAGTTGCGAAAAATTGTGCATGCGGAAGGTTTTTTAACACTAAACGTACGGGTTCTTTACACCTACGTATTCATACCATGAGGGGTCATTTGACAGTTTTTAAATAAACGTTAATTTTCGGAAAGAATTTCCTAATTTATTAAAGCGAGAAATTGAATGATCAGATGATGTAAGAATTTATAGGAAGTTAAATGAGCGAAAGAAATAACAAGGAATCTATGGTTTTAAAGTACATTTAAAAGGGGTCATTTGACCCCGCTTGGTACGTTTAGTGTGGAAATTGTGGCTTGATAGTGTACAATGCCTAAAAGTATGAAAGTACATTCACAAAAATACAAAGTTCACGTTTAAAAATTGACAATATTTAAATCTATCGGATTCAATCGTACTGCTTGAAAGTTAGCAATATTTAAGTGAAGATCATTTAAAATTGTCGCATGAAAATCGACAATGCCTAAATTTATGGAAATACATTCACAAAAATACAAAATTCTCGTTGAAAAATTGGCAATATGTAAATTTATCGGATTTAATCGTAGTGCTTAAAAACTGGCAATATTTAATGAAGATCATTTAACACTGTAAATGTTAAAGTCAATTTTAAAGTAAATTTGAAGTAAATTTATGAATAAACATGGTATTTTAGTGTTAATGCTACTTATTCGGTGAAATTACAGTGGGTTCGAATGCCAGTGATTTAAAAGTTAATTGTCATAAGCCAAGCGCCACTTAATAAAGAATATCGATTAATACGGATAACTAAACGACAGTGTGAAATAAAATACAGTCTTCTCATTCGTTATAATTTGTGAATAAACATTTATTTTTAACGATAGTGTTGTTAACGGTTTTTGTTTCTGTTATGAAAAGAAAGTGAAATTGTGTATTTATATACATATATATATATATATATATATATATATACTGTATATATATATATATATATATAATATGTATATATGTAATATAATAATTTCTCTGTCAAATTTTCTAGAATTTTCGTATCGTTAACTTCAATTTTTTTTATGAGAGCTTCTTGAGAGCAATCAAATACACTCTGGGGTCTTAAGAGTCTTAATGAGAGTGGTGTTATTTAATCATACCATGCGCTAATATACCATTAGGTGCTCATAATACGAATTTTGCCGCAATCCGCACTCTCAAACTCATAAAACACGCGTGGCAGGTTAAGTGTTAACCGTGTCTACTCGTCCGCAAGAACGAAAGCCGTCCGACAAAGTTTCATCGACAATAAATTTCGGCACGACGTTAACTCTCGAGTAACGAAGGAATTTGTTGCCCGCTTTAATCTTCGGACCCCTGGAGGTAATGATGAACAAACGACGGGTGTTGTTCCGATAGCGTCGTGATTTACGGCGATCGGACACGATACGTTCTTCCTTCACGGTCGGCGGGAAATTAATATTACAAAATTTCTTCATCACGTGGCTCGAATTTCCTACGAGGTAAATCTCGCATCCTTGCCCTGCGACATTTAATGGGATCCGATCAAATTTGGAGTCTCACTCAATCTCGCACGGTTCTCTCTGCATGATATAAGTTTAGTTGAAACTGTCGTTGACGTAAAATAAAAAGAAAAAGCCAAATTTTCTTAATGTTCCGGTGCAACCATCATTTTGTTTCCGGATATATTTAATACGGTTACGCAATTTGTGTTTTATCACATATATTATACTAGTACATTTATATTAGCCGTCAGAGTTTTGGGCCTGACTTACTGCCAGCATACTGCTTTATTTTGTATACGTACACTTTACCATTTTATTTTACTATTTTACTTAGTTTACAAAAACGTATACTTTACCAGTTTTCGACTAGTGACACCACTGTTTCTAAAATCGACTATAATACTGAAAATAATGTCTGACGTCCCATATGTCTGACCTGGTCAGAGTTACTAAAGCCATGCAAGATACGTCGAATATCTGCTAACGTGAAAATGATGTCTTGTGAAAAGAGGTATACATCATTTTGTTTCTGAATATACTATTTGGTAGGGTTATGCAATTTGTGTTTTATTCTATCAGTCGTCAGAACTTTGGCCCCGACTTACTGCCAGCTCGTCGCTTTATTTTGTATACGTACACTTTACAATTTTACTGTACTATTTTACTTATTTTACAAAAACGTATACTTTACCATTTTTCGACTAGTGACACCACTGTTTCTAAAATCAACTATAATACTGAAAATCATGTGTTACGTGCCATGTATCTGACCTGATCAGAGTTACTAATTTCACGCAAGATACGTCGAATATCTGCTAACGTAAAAATGATGTCTTGTGAAAATAAGTATACGTCATTTTGTTTCTGAATATACTATTTGTATTTTATTCTATCAGTTGTCAGAGCTTTGCGCCTAACTTACTGCCAGATCGCCTTTTTATTTTGTATACGTACACTTTACCATTTTACTTTACTATTTTAGTTACTTTACAAAAACGTATACTTTACCATTTTTCGACTAGTGACAACACTGTTTTTAAAATCAACTATAATACTGAAAATCATGTATCACGTGCCATATATTTGACCTGGTCAGAGTTACTAATTTCACGTAAAATATGTCTAATCTCTGCTAACGTAAAAATGATGTCTTGTGAAAAAAAGTATACGTCCGTTAACGATTAAAGTTAAACGCGTACGCTTCTTGGGCAATGCGTTAATAATTGCAACGCAAGCAAGCAATATCTCATCCTTCCCCGTCTATTTTTGGTCACACGCCAAAAATTCGCTTCCTTCCCAATGTTTCTGCCTGGATCCAGAGGTCCTACTTTCAACGCCTTGCCAAATGCTGCCAAAAATTTCAGTTACACACCTACAAAATTTAACGACCAAAATTCACAGTATATCTTCACGCAGTGAAAGATGTATAAAAAATATATAGTAATGTTTTATTGTTGTACAGCATTTTGTTATTTCAAAATTCGCGTTTTAATTTGTAAAGAAATAGAGTTTTAAAAATCATTTATACTTTCAGTTTTTTTATGATAATTTATAATAAGAATTATTTTATGACACATGCCCTAATTCTATAATAGTATCAAAATTACGCATAGAAGCAAAATGGCGCATAGAAGTAAAAAATGTAAAAGAAATGTAAAAAATATATAGTAATGTTTAAGAATACTTTATGTGAATATCTACTACCAAATGCGAATTAAAAAAGTGCATATATGCATCGTTCAAAGTGTTGCTGGAGCGAGTTAAACATCCAAAATAATATAAGAACAGAGTCGTTCAATTATGACATACGATAACGATTATTTCCGTTATTACCGATTCACTCAATTCATGTTTCTTAAACGCGTAACTGGACTAGTTCCCCACGGATATAGCGTTAAACGGTAATCCTTTATATCGTCGCCAGTCGCAATTTCGAGTAAAATTGTGAAGCTCTCGCTTCGTCGCGGTTAGTTCGGACAGATCGACACCGCATTCCGACGTAATTATTCGCCGTAAAAATTGTTCTGCCATAGAGCGGACGGTGCTAGTAAATGTCCGTGATTACTCGGAGGAAATGGAACGTTTAAATTTATCCTTCGCCTTGACTGATGCGTGTGCCGGGTACTCCCAGAGACCCATCGCTCCACTTTCAGCCCTACGTTCAAGGGAGAATAAAAGGGTACACGGGAGAAAAAAATCGAGTTTAGCCAGTTAAGCGCGTTTGACGTGTATACACGTCGGACCAAATCTCAAGGATACGGATCGACATGTCAAACAGAGTATATGGTGTATTAACACTTTGACTGCTGTGCGTACTTTACTATATTAAAACCGCAACGTGATGAAGTACTACAGAATATGATTGAATTTTGCAAAATGAAAATAATGCGAAGGTATTGGAGACCAAATAATTGAATCACTATTTAATATTAATTGCATTTACAAAATTATAAATGCTACCGATTGGGTATTTTTTGCATTTTTCGTAAGTAGTTTCGACTGCCGTGCGTATTTTATTATATTAAAACCGCAACGTGATGAAGTTTAAAAACAAAGAAGAATTTAAATGCTATTCAATATTAATTGCATTTACAAAATTATAAATGCTACCGATTGGGTATTTTTTAATTCTTTGTGAGACTTTTTATGCCGATCACCGATGACCACCATGGCAGTCAACGTGTTAAGAGCAAGTGGTATGTTTATTTAAACGAAAAGTAACAATTCATACCTGACACTGGTGTACCAGAAACAAAGGTTGTATATTCCGTCTGTGTACTGCTATCATTGTTATAAAACGTTGTAAAGGCAAAAAGAATATGAAACAAAACATATGAAAATGATCAGTTAATTGAAACGGTGAGCGAGTGAGTAATTAGAGTGATCCACTATAGTGGCGCGTTGTTTAAAAAGATGACATTCGCGAAAGCCATTATAGTGGCGTATCATTTCTAAGAGGTTAACACTTTGACTGTTACGGTGGTGACCGGTGACCGGTTCAAAAGATTTGACTAAGAATGCAAACTCCTAAAAGCAATTGATATTGATATTGAAACTTTATTTTGCTTCAATACATTTCATCGCATCGCAGTTCTAACACAAAATACGCGGTGACACCACAAAATATTTACGTTACCTATTTTCATTTTGCTGGAACGATTTAATCATACCTTCATTTTGCACGATTTTCTCATACTCTGCAGTATTTTATTGCATCGCGATGCTAATATAGCAAAATACGCGGTGACCGGTGCAAAAGATTTTACTATAAATGCAAAAATTCGCAATGAAACCTGTTTGCAATCTTGTAAAAGCAATTGATATTGCAACGGTGCTTCAATATTTTGACTTGTAACAACTCTACGTTACCTTTATTTTGCACGATTTAATCATATTCTGCAGCATTTCATCGCATCGCGATGCTAATATAGCAAAATACGCGGTGACCGGTGCAAAAGATTTTACTATAAATGCACAAAATTTGCAATGAAACCTATTTGTAATTTTCTAAAAGCAATTGATATTGAAATAGTGCTCCAATACTTTTGCTTCCAATAACTCTGCGTTGCCTTCGTTTTGCAAGATTTAATCATACTTTGTAGTATTTTATCGTATCGCGATGCTAATATAGCAAAATACGCGGTGACCGGTGCAAAAGATTTTACTATAATTTGACTGAAAAATCTTGTAAAAACAATTGATAAAATTACGCTAATAACTCTACGTTACCTTTATTTTGCACGATTTAATTATGCTCTGCAGTATTTCATCGCATCGCAGTTCTAACATAGCAAAATACGCGGTGACCACCACAAAATATTTACGAAAAATACAAAAAATTCGCAATGAAGCCTTTTTTCAATCTTGTAAAAGCAATTGATATTGGAACGGTGCTTCAATACTTTAGCTTCCAGAAAGTTTGTGTTACCTTCATTTTGCACGATTTAATCATATTCTGCAGTATTTCATCGCATCGCGATGCTAATATAGCAAAATACGCGGTGACCGGTGCAAAAGATTTTACTATAAATGCAAAAATTCGCAATGAAGCCTGTTTGCAATCTTGTAAAAGCAATTGATATTGGAACGGTGCTTCAATACTTTGGCTTCTAACAACTCTACGTTACCTTTATTTTGCACGATTTAATTATACTCTGCAGTATTTCATTGCATCGCAGTTCTAACGTAGCAAAATATGCTTGGTAGTCAACGTGTTAACATTGAAAACGCATTGACAATGGCGCGTGAATACAAATTTTATTTTATATTTATTATTTACTAATTTTATTTATTAGAATTACTTTATTATTGATTAGAATTTATTTAGAATTACTAATTTTATTTCGAATGATAAATTTCAAAGCAACGTGTGATGCAACGACGCATCTTTTACGCATTCAAAAAGTTCACTGCCCACTTTGTTTCTTACCTTCGTCTATTCTATAGCCTGTGCTTGCTTAGCATGACCGCATTGACAAAAACAATTATTCGCTCAAAATGTATAATAAAATGCCATAGCCGATCAAATGCATAGACCTAAATTGCAGATATTTTACAATTTCCGCGCATGTCCACGAAAACTCTCGGAATACCGGCATATTACAGAAATAAATTGTGTAGCACAGGCGACTGTTAATCGCGTATGTAAAGAAGTCACGTGACGAAGCGGAGATAAATAGTAATAAAATGATAACACGCTCTCGCGTGTGCCGTAAAAGTAAGTGGATGTCGAGTACGAAGCGAGACAGAGAATCGTTCCATTCTACACGTCGAGAGGAGGATTTCACTCTCCTTTCTTCTCTCCGTCCGGGATTTAATCCGCGAATGGCCGTTTCTGTGCCGTCGTCTGTTCGCGGCTACATCAAAGGAACGGTGCTCATCGCTGCCCCGGCTATTTAATTAACGGATTAATTAAACAAGACAGACAGTGCCTACGCGAAGTGTCGCCGTTATATGAAATTCTTTCGCGCAATGCCTCGCGCGTTTTGCCAGTCATTAGAGTTACGTGTAATTCTGCACTCTGGAACCACTGTCCAGTTTCGCATCGCGTCGTTTTTAGACAAGATAGTGTTACGCGCGCATAGAAATTTCACTTTAAGGGGACCCGAAAGCTTTCAACGACCGAAAACTGGGTAAAATTCGAATAACGATGGTGGGCGAACGCATAAACATACACAAATTTTCGTTTTTGCAGGTTTCTTGTGCATTACTAATAAACAAATCAAGCTTTAAAAATGTTTTAAACATTTATAATTAAAGGAAATATTTGTATCCTTTCTTAGTGCTTAGATTTTCTTAGTGCCATTTGGTTGGTGAGATTTTTCAAACAAATTTTGTGACAAAACGTCACAATTTGGCAACCAAAAAAAATTGACAAAAAATGTTGATATTTAAAAAATTAATTTTTATATGCAGACATTGATTCAGTTTATGGAATACATATTTATCTTCAATTTAGTCCTTAGCGAACGAATGCCGCCAAACTCGCGACATCATTAATATTCCAGAAAAATCGAATGCCGCTATACAGGCGGCATGACGTGATATTTTAGGAAATCTATTAGGTTCTGCCTTAATTGTGTACGTTACAATGAAGGGCGGTCGGCAATTGTTGACGCAGATTTCTCTCCGAGAATAGACCGTTTTTTATACGTTCAGTAAAGTTTATTATCGTAATTTCTATCTGTGACAAAACGTCATTTAAAAATTGGTATCCACATAGGGGACCAAAAATAACACACAACAAAAATATAAGTAATTTTGTATAAATAAATTGTAAATATATAACAAAAAAATATATAAATGTTTAAAAGTTTATGTATTACATACATATATCTATTTGTTAAAAACGTATCCTTTTTAAAAAGTTTATACAGGATGCGGCGCCAAAATAATTTTTATTGCAATTTATATTTTTGCAGACATCTTTTGTTACTGTATTGTTTGTTGGGTATGGAATACACATTTATCTTCAGTTAAAAAATAATCAAATCGATATCTTCAATCATTCTTGAGTTATCGCGGCCAAATTAATGGAAAATACTGATTTGAGAAAAACGCGATTAAAGTTCGGGAACAGGGTTATGGTTACTTGAATGCGGGATGCTCTGGCGACCATGCATGACCTCACATTTTTGACATTCCCAAACTCAATTTTCCGAATATGTTCTTAAAAATATATACTAATTGATTATGTAAAAAACCAAAAATCGATTTTTTTGAAATTTCAAACCTTTATGGTCCCCTTAAACTACTGATGTACGGCCTTGCTAAGTCTGCTTTAGTGCCCCCCCGTATGGCGTTACCGTGGACGCGATAAAGTTTGATTGAAAATGTAGAATGTATTTTACGTCCAATATTTTTAGGTTTGTAGTTTATCTTCGGAGGATACTGCGTCACAGTGCCGCATCTCAAGTTTTATATCACGCGGTGGCCTTTAGAAGAAATCGATATCACGGTTATATTCCAAATATAAGCGGCCGCAAAAAGGACATTGCAAATATAGTCGCCGGACTAGAAATACAGAGGTACTTTCGAGAGTCGACGCCAAACTCAGTTCAAGATGGATGGCGACGTACCGATATAGCTAATTCGATATCCGTGTAAATGCGTCGCCTGTTATCTCCCATTATTATTAAAGCAGAAACGTTCATAGAAAGTTAGCAAACATTTTGTTCCATACGAGAATGACATACATAATTAAGTACATTGAGATACATTAATAATCTGCATCTGGGAAATTGCCAAGTAGCGGATGTTAGGACTTCGGACGATTTCGGAATTAAAAACTGTTTCCGTATGTGTTAACCTAATGACCTTAGAGTCCGTATGCGGCATAGGTGCAGTTCAATATCACAAGAATAATCTATGTGTAACCTAGACCTTTCACAATTACGTCATGCGCCGAGGAAACCTGTGCGCTGACTGATTGCGTTACACTCAATACATTCGTTTATTATTTCAACTTCGTCGCTAGGAAAATGGGATGAAATCAGTGTGGAGAAAAGTGAAAACATAAGAGGACAAGTAACGAAGTGCGCTTTTGCGAAATTGTTGAAACGTATACAATTAATTGCGTCTGACATGGTCGCTTGTGGTGATTAACCTTTCTTTGCATGATGGTGGAAATTTCCATCATAACATTGAATGCCCAAAAATTATATAAAAGAACAAGTTCACTTTAATCTAACTTTGCATGATGATGGAAATGTCCATCATATTGTTTTTTGCTAAATTTATACTATAAATATATACTAAGATTTTTTTAACAATTTTTCCTTTAATTTTGAACATGAATTATATCACCTTGATTTATTTCACCATTAAAGAAGAAATCATACAAAGAAGGGTTAATCATTTGTATAGAAAATGGGATAATCATTTTAGATTATTTTATTTTATAGAAAGGGACAGTAGAGTCTCTTCCAAAGGGTAAAATAATTTCAGTAACATTGTCGACATTACCGTAGGATTAAAGAACAGGGAAAGTTATAATGATTCGCATTACTTTATTCTTACGTTAAATTATTTTGTTTTATATTTGAACAGTGACAATATAACCTCTTCTAAAGGGTAAAATAATTTCAGTAACGAAGTGCGCTTTTGCGAAATTGTTGAATCGTATACAATTAATTGCGTCTGACATGGTCGCTTGTTGTGATTAACCCTTCTTCGCATGATGGTGGAAATTTCCATCATAACACTGAATGCCCAAAAATTATATAAAAGAACAAGTTCACTTTAATCTAACTTTGCATGATGATGGAAATGTCCATCATATTGTTTTTTGCTAAATTTATACTATAAATATATACTAAGATTTTTTTAACCATTTTTCCTTTAATTTTGAACATGAATTATATCACCTTGATTTATTTCACCATTAAAGAAAAAATCATACAAAGAAGGGTTAATCATTTGTATAGAAAATAGAGTGGGATGAATGCGTTACTTTATTCGCACGTTAGATTATTTTATTTTATATTCGAACAGGGACAGTAGAGTCTCTTCCAAAGGGTAAAATAAAATTCAGTAACATTGTCGACATTACCGTAGGATTAAAGAACAGGGAAAGTTATAATAATTCGCATTACTTTATTCTTACGTTAAATTATTTTGTTTTATATTTGAACAGTGACAATATAACCTCTTCTAAAGGGTAAAATAATTTCAGTAACGAAGTGCGCTTTTGCGAAATTGTTGAAACGTATAGAATTAATTGTGTCTGACATGGTCGCTTGTTGTGATTAACCCTTCTTTGCATGATGGTGGAAATTTCCATCATAACATCGAATGCCCAAAAATTATATAAAAGAACAAGTTCACTTTAATCTAACTTTGCATGATGATGGAAATTTCCATCATATTGTTTTTTTCTAAATTTATACTATAAATATATACTAAGATTTTTTTAACCATTTTTCCTTTAATTTTGAACATGAATTATATCACCTTGATTTATTTCACCAATAAAGAAAAAATCATGCAAAGAAGGGTTAATCATTTGTATAGAAAATAGAGTGGGATGAATGCGTTACTTTATTCGCACGTTAGATTATTTTATTTTATATTCGAACAGGGACAGTAGAGTCTCTTCCAAAGGGTAAAATAATTTCAGTAACATTGTCGACATTACCGTAGGATTAAAGAACAGGGAAAGTTATAATAATTCGCATTACTTTATTCTTACGTTAAATTATTTTGTTTTATATTTGAACAGTGACAATATAACCTCTTCTAAAGGGTAAAATAATTTCAGTAACGAAGTGCGCTTTTGCGAAATTGTTGAAACGTATAGAATTAATTGTGTCTGACATGGTCGCTTGTTGTGATTAACCCTTCTTTGCATGATGGTGGAAATTTCCATCATAACATTGAATGCCCAAAAATTATATAAAAGAACAAGTTCACTTTAATCTAACTTTGCATGATGATGGAAATGTCCATCATATTGTTTTTTGCTAAATTTATACTATAAATATATACTAAGATTTTTTTAACAATTTTTCCTTTAATTTTGAACATGAATTATATCACCTTGATTTATTTCACCAATAAAGAAAAAATCATGCAAAGAAGGGTTAATCATTTGTATAGAAAATAGAGTGGGATGAATGCGTTACTTTATTCGCACGTTAGATTATTTTATTTTATATTCGAACAGGGACAGTAGAGTCTCTTCCAAAGGGTAAAATAATTTCAGTAACATTGTCGACATTACCGTAGGATTAAAGAACAGGGAAAGTTATAATAATTCGCATTACTTTATTCTTACGTTAAATTATTTTGTTTTATATTTGAACAGTGACAATATAACCTCTTCTAAAGGGTAAAATAATTTCAGTAACGAAGTGCGCTTTTGCGAAATTGTTGAAACGTATACAATTAATTGCGTCTGACATGGTCGCTTGTTGTGATTAACCCTTCTTTGCATGATGGTGGAAATTTCCATCATAACATTGAATGCCCAAAAATTATATAAAAGAACAAGTTCACTTTAATCTAACTTTGCATGATGATGGAAATGTCCATCATATTGTTTTTTGCTAAATTTATACTATAAATATATACTAAGATTTTTTTAACAATTTTTCCTTTAATTTTGAACATGAATTATATCACCTTGATTTATTTCACCATTAAAGAAAAAATCATACAAAGAAGGGTTAATCATTTGTATAGAAAATAGAGTGGGATGAATGCGTTACTTTATTCGCACGTTAGATTATTTTATTTTATATTCGAACAGGGACAGTAGAGTCTCTTCCAAAGGGTAAAATAATTTCAGTAACATTGTCGACATTACCGTAGGATTAAAGGACAGGGAAAGTTATAATAATTCGCATTACTTTATTCTTACGTTAAATTATTTTGTTTTATATTTGAACAGTGACAATATAACCTCTTCTAAAGGGTAAAATAATTTCAGTAACGAAGTGCGCTTTTGCGAAATTGTTGAAACGTATAGAATTAATTGTGTCTGACATGGTCGCTTGTTGTGATTAACCCTTCTTTGCATGATGGTGGAAATTTCCATCAAAACGTTGAACGCCCAAAAATTATATAAAAGAACAAGTTCACTTTAATCTAACTTTGCATGATGATGGAAATTTCCATCATATTGTTTTTTGCTAAATTTATACTATAAATATATACTAAGATTTTTTTAACAATTTTTCCTTTAATTTTGAACATGAATTATATCACCTTGATTTATTTCACCAATAAAGAAAAAATCATTCAAAGAAGGGTTAAGGGTAAAGTGATTACAAATAGAGAGTCCATTCTGATCTTCATATTGATAATTAATAGTAAAGATAATCTCACTTTAGATCATCAAATTCCGTTGCAATTTTATGTAGCCAAATTGTAACTCCACTTTTATCCGGAGATTTTGTACTGCATTACCTTGTCTTGCGTACATTAATTATGAATATTTTTGTGTTTTCCATACCCGGACAAAATATCTATGACTTGCGGATGGGATTAAAAAATCAACAAGAATTATTTGAGCGTCACACAAACAGGAGAGAGAAATTCGTTAAGGAACAAACATGGCGTCCATTTTTTATCACAAGTGGAATTAAAGGTAAAGTGATTAGAAATAGAAAGTTGTTAAATTGTCTCAGCTGGCACGTCACATTTCGATAGATCGAATTCCAAGAATTGTGATTTGCTGAAATTCAAAAGCAAGTTCACTTCCGGTTGGATCCACGGTGGAATTAATAACGATACTATTATTGCGTGTTGTATTGTGTTGTTTGAATAATTGGAAGTGATCCAGAATGAAGAAATTCGATAAAACGTGAGAGTCCATTTTGATCTTCATATCGATAATTAATAGTAAAGATAATCTCGCTTTAGATCATCAAATTCCGTTGCAATTGTATGTAGCCAAATTGTAACCCCACTTTTATCCGGAGATTTTGTACTGCAAAACCGTGTCTTGCGTACATTAATTATGAATATTTTTGTGTTTTTCATACCCGGACAAAATATCTATGACTTGCGGATGGGATTAAAAAATCAACAAGAATTATTTGAGCGTCACACCAACAGGAGAGAGAAATTCGTTAAGGAACAAACATGGCGTCCATTTTTTATCACAAGTGGAATCAACCCTTCTTTGCATGATGGTGGAAATTTCCATCATAACATTGAATGCCCAAAAATTATATAAAAGAACAAGTTCACTTTAAAAAAACTTTGCATGATGATGGAAATGTCCATCATATTGCCTTTTTGAGGCTAAATTTATACTATAAATATATACTAAGATTTTTTTAACAATTTTTCCTTTAATTTTGAAATGAATTATATCACCTTGATTTATTTCACCAATAAAGAAAAAATCATGCAAAGAAGGGTTAATCATTTGTATAGAAAATAGAGTGGGATGAATGCGGATGAAAATGAGAACAGCGGCGTCAAACGGTTGGAAATGTTGGGTTAAAGTTGACCGTGGCAGAAATTAATGGTCGACCGGTGATGTTGGCGCGAATCGCCGTTTGCAAATGGCCTTAGATTGAAAATGTCGGAATGGAAGTGAGCGTCAATAGAAATGCATTGTATTTTTGAGAAGAGAAATGGCCGAATATCGAAGTGTGCTCTTATAAAATCGTTTAACTTTTCTGCCCATTCTGCATGTTGAGCCACCAACGATAACCCTCTTCAGAGAAACGTGGCAGAACCCAGAAGAAAGGGTAAGTACCGGGAAGAAAAAAATTGTGCCCGATAAGAACAGACATAATCTCCGTAGCTTTCTTTGCCTTTCGTTAAATTATTTTGCTTTATATACAGGCCGGTTCAATATAGACTCTTCACATCTACGTTGCCTTCAGTGCACAATTAGAAAAAACAATCGCCATACGACTCGAATAAAATAAATGAAAAATACTAATAAAATTATGAACAAAGCAATTTTTAATTTTTCCGATAAATCACTTTATTTTATAATGCCGCGACAATACAATTTCCACTCAGCTTTAGAATAACTTTGCTAGTACTATAGAACAGGAAAATCCGAAGTTATAACTACTCATATTTTTTGCTTTAAAAGACAAATAACTTTATTTTATAAGCGAAATATGACGTAAGCTTCTCCGAAGCTGCAAAAAATTCCGATATTACCGTAGGATTAAAGAATAAAGAAAGTTATAATAATTCGCATTACTTTATTCTTACGTTAAATTATTTTACTTTATATTTGAACAGTGACAATATAGCCTTTTCCAAAGGGTAAAATAATTCCAGTAACATTGTCGACACTACCATTGGATCAAAAAATAAAGAAAGTTATAATAATTTGCGTTACTTTATTCTTACGTTAAATTATTTTGTTTTATATTTGAACAGTGACAATATAGCCTCTTCTAAAGGGTAAAATAATTTCAGTAACATTGTCGACATTACCGTAGGATTAAAGAATAGAAAAAATTATAATAATTCGCATTACTTTATTCTTACGTTAGATTATTTTGTTTTATATTCGAACAGTGACAATATAGCCTTTTCCAAAGAATAAAATAATTTCAGTAACATTGTCGACACTACCATTGGATCAAAAAATAAAGAAAGTTATAATAATTCGCGTTACTTTACTCTTACGTTAAATTATTTTGTTTTATTTTCGAATAGTTACAATATAGCCTCTTCTAAAAGGTAAAATAATTTCAGTATCATTAAATAATACAGAAAGTTGTAATAATTCGCGTTACTTTATTCATATGATAAATTATTTTGTTTTATATGTGAACAGTGACAATATAGCCTCTTCTAAAGGGTAAAATAATTCCAGTAACATTGTCGACACTACCATTGGATCAAAAAATAAAGAAAGTTATAATAATTTGCGTTACTTTATTCTTACGTTAAATTATTTTGTTTTATTTTCGAACAGTTACAATATAGCCTCTTCTAAAAGGTAAAATAATTTCAGTAACATTGTCGACATTACCGTAGAATTAAAGAATAGAAAAAATTATAATAATTCGCATTACTTTATTCTTACGTTAGATTATTTTGTTTTATATTCGAACAGTGACAATATAGCCTTTTCCAAAGAATAAAATAATTTCAGTAACATTGTCGACACTACCATTGGATCAAAAAATAAAGAAAGTTATAATAATTCGCGTTACTTTATTCTTACGTTAAATTATTTTGTTTTATTTTCGAATAGTTACAATATAGCCTCTTCTAAAAGGTAAAATAATTTCAGTATCATTAAATAATACAGAAAGTTGTAATAATTCGCGTTACTTTGTTCATACGATAAATTATTTTGTTTTGTATGTGAACAGTGACAATATAGCCTCTTCTAAAGGGTAAAATAATTTCAGTAACATTGTAGAACCGGTAGGATGGCGAAAACGCAGATCTATACTTTAGCTGGTAAATCTTTTAATACTCGCTTTAATTCATACTACAGGTAGACTACGCTTACAATCGCTTGAATCGCGCTGTATGTACGCTCTTGGATATTAATCCGTGGGCGAGCCGTTCCGTTTCAGTCCCTCCACGAGAGGGATTACCTTTAATACAATCCCCGCCGTCAGTAGTTCCTTCAACCTCACCCTTTTCTCCATTTTTGTTTGCCCCGTGCATTTTTTACATTTTTCTCTCCGTTCTTCAAACCTTATCACATTTTATCGGCAGTGTACTTTAAATTCACTAGAACGCTCGTATGCGTTCAACGTATTTAGGGCATCTGAAATAGATCGTTAAAAGGCATTAAAAAAGTCGCAGAGAGTGTGTGAATGACTAGATGCCAGTTCTAAAAAAGAACGTTAGCGACATACCCCGTCGATTGTAAAATTGGGATTGCATAAGAACAAGTAAATGTTGTATAATAGAAATAGTATGTGACGCAGCATGATACTGTAAAACTGTTGAATAGAATATTTTCCTCACAAGTGACGGAACGAAATTTTAATCGTTATATCATAAAAACGTTACGTTATATCATAAAATATAACAAGCAGAAGAAAATATTTTGCAATCAATATATATTTTGATGCATTCGTCGCAAAAGATATGTGTGGAAAATTGTATTGATTAAAAGTAAACATATGTTTATTAAATTAAACCAATATACTGAAGAACTTTTCTCGAAATTGGAGACTTTTGAGAAACTTGTATGTTACAAAAAATTTAAAAAAATCATAACTTTGTTATTTATGCAGCAATTTTTGTGAAACTTTCAGAAATTGTATAATTGGCAGTATGTTAGGAATTATTAAAAAAATTATATTTGTTTAATAATCATCATAGCTATTTTAATTACAAAATAAATTTGTACAAAATTTATAGAAATTGTAAAATAGGATGCATTTTAGGTATTATTTAAAAAAAATGTTTAATTATTTAAAGAAATATCGTAAAATTTTATTTAAAAGTCAATTTTATCAGAGTTTCCACTAGTTTTTTAAAGTACGATATTGCGTGAAGCATTGTTCTCTATGAAAAGAAACCATACAAAATTTACATGTGTACCGTGATTCGCTTTACTTTCCATTAAATATTGATGTAAATACTTAAATATACAAAATACATACAATGTATCAAAGTAAGTGACATCTAAAAACAGCGTATAGAAAACACTACAAAACTCGTGAGCGGTCCTCAAGTGTTAAGAAAGCACAAAACAAAGAAATCCGTCTGCAATTAAATCAATTCTCCATCACATTGCCCTAATACATCCAATACCCATTTCCGCTTTTTGCCAACACACTTCCCCACACACGCTCGTTACAGCCTGCCTCGTACAAAATCCACAATACGAAATTGCCCGTATCCGCGCTCTCTTCATTTTCTCGTTACCGCAAAAAAAAAGAATGTGCCGTGTAAGGCAAAAGCGGAATGACTATGTGTCCACCTTCATACACCCACGTGCATGCCTATACGTGTGCACACGTGGCTGCACCATCAAGAGGCGCCCTTGCAGAGTTGGCAGAGACTCCCCCGCACTGCCACGGGCGATAGTACGATAGAAAGACGACTACTGCGCCTGCTACCGAATTGGGTCACGGCACGGGTTGGGAAAGAGTGTCGACGAAGCACGAGTATGACGGGAAGAGATAGGGCAGTGTAATGTGGAGTGTGACTCTGGGATGTGTGAGTGAATGCATGGAGGTAATGGCCGGTGGAAGATCGCCTGTGACTGCCGTTTGTTGATATCGTGGCGTTATCAGAAGCCGTAAGCCAAGTAGTTGCGTGAAGTGCGGTTGCGAAGGGTGCAGTTCGGTTCGGGGCACAGGGTCCGAGGGTTAACGCAGATGAATCAGTGGAGGACTAGAGAGTGATCACAAAATGGAAGACGCGTGTGAGCGGTGTTGAATTAGTATGATGGATGATAGTATGGTGGTATGATATTATCACGCGTGATAGTATGGTAGTATGAGAGTATGATGTTTTATAGTATGGTAGTATGATAGTATGACGCGTGATAGCATGGTAGTATGATAGTATGACGTGTGATAATATGGAAGTATGATAGTATGACGCGTGATAGCATTGTAGCATGATATTATGACGTGTGAAAGTATGCTAGTATGATATTATGACGTGTGATAGTATGGCAGTATGATAATATGAAGCGTAATAATATGGTAGTATGATATTATGACGTGGGATAGTATGGTAGTATGATAATATGAAGCGTAATAGTATGGTAGTATGATATTATGACGTGTGATAGTATGGTAGTATGATAGTATGACGTGTGATAGTATGGTAGTATGATGTTATGGCGTGTAATAATATGGTAGTATGATATTATGACGTGTGATAGTATGGTAGTATGATATTATGACGCGTGATAGTATGGTAGTATGATAGTATGACGCGTGATAGCATGGTAGTATGATAGTATGACGTGTGATAGTATGGTAGTATGATAGTATGACGCGTGATAGCATGGTAGCATGATATTATGACGTGCGAAAGTATGGTAGTATGATATTATGACGTGTGATAGTATGGTAGTATGATAATATGAAGCGTAATAGTATGGTAGTATGATTTTATGACGTGTGATAGTATGGTAGCATGATGTTATGACGTGTAATAGTATGGCAGTATGACATTATGACGTGTGATAGTATGGTAGTATGATATTATGGCGTGTGATAGTACGATAGTACGATAGTATGACGTGGGATAGTATGGTAGTACGATAGTATGACGTGAGATAGTATGGTACTATGATAATATGACATGTAATAGTATGGTATTATGATATTATGACGTGTGATAGTATAGTAGTATGAGAGTATGACGTGTGATAGTATGATAGTATTGAGTGTGATAGTATAATAGTATAGACGCATGCCAGTATGACGTGTAATAATATAATAGTATGATGTGTGATAATACGATAGTAGAATTAGTAGAAACGTATGACCCACGGACCTATTAAATAAAGACGGTTTCGGCGATCGACGCAATACATTTTGTGGCTGTTTATGGGTGGTCGTAAAATATAGTGAACGCGTGACAGTATATACCCAGATGCATCACTTACTGAAGTCCGTTTCAATTACCGCAGTACGTGGACGACATTATTCAAAAAAATGTCGCCGTGGGTGGTTGAGAATAACGCACACGGTAAAACAAACCAACTCGTCGCAGCGTATATACGTTTTTTTAATGCAATGTGTTACAATGAAGGAATAACAGTGTTTTTCCTTCAGAATTAATTTCACGTATGTAGGAAAAAATATGAATATCACTATTTAGCCCAGCACATCCAAGACATTTATGAATTTGTTACTTCAATCTAACAGTAGGACCTGGAATAAAGTAATCAGAGGCTGCGTAAGAAAAAGCCTACCAAGATGATGCACGTCATCCTGTCAAAAAAATGCTTACGAAGATCCTTAAGATGCTTAACCCTTTCGCTACGGCAGCCCCGTCCGCCGAAGTACTGTCACTGAACGGAAACTCGCGCCGGAAATATGCACAGTGCGCGTGGTTTCTGTATATATGTTGTTCTAAGTCTTAAATCGGAACTGTGCCGAATTCATCGGAAAGTCTCAAAAGTTTTAAGAAATTATTAATCCAATATGTCAATAAAATCAACGGAAAATGCTCTGCCGATAACGAAAAATGTTGCCATCGGCTATAGATGACACTTGTACAGATTATTTCGATGCCGAGTCGTGGCGTGGATGCCGCGTATATGCGGCGCTCGTACTACTGGTCGTAAGTGGAATCGGCGAAAGGGTTAAAAAGTCGGAACAAAGATGACACACCAGATACGGTTAATACTTGACGAACTTATTCATGGATAACTGCATGTTCGTTAAAAGTGCGACTAGTACCAGTGGATGAAATAAACCGAGAGTTCTGCGGCCATCCAACAGTAGCATATTTTTCAGGAAAATAAAGACAAGTCAGCTTCCGATTACACAACTACTGCTACTAGTCAGACTCCCGATACCCAAATCGATAGATATTGAAACGGCAGTAAAGAAAATCGACGAACTGATAGCCGAGAATTGTGAAGCCGAAAGTACCGCGTCGACAGTAAAAAGTGAGAATGTGAAATCAGTAGTAAAGTATGAGATTTCGAGGAAAGTGATTTAGACACTTTTGTTGCGGGTTTATTTTAAGAAGGATAAAAATGTGTTGCAAGTTAGATGAGGAAATTTAAATATGTGTTATAGTTTTTAATGTTTGGTCGAGTATCCGAATTACCTATCAAATTAACTTAATCCTAGCCTAATGCAGCGATAGGGCAAGATGTCTCATCACTGGAAGCCATTATCTTCGGTTGAAGCCACGGAAAATTCCGAGAAGGAATGAAAGAGGAAAATATATGAGCTGACAAGAGGATTGAACGGCAAGGGATTGACGGATTTCAATATACGAATGCATTGAAAGTAGAAGGCGAAGGTAGATATATTAGACCGAAGCTGTTGGCACGTGATGGAACGGTCGGATTATTTTTAACTGCAAATAACCAAACATTTTATTGAATAAATCAAAGATAAAATACGTACAATACCACGATATCAGAAGTAACTTGACCTACATTGAAAAGTGCCATCATTTCTATCTACTGTTAACAAGTAGCAAACGGATTATTTTTAACTGCAAGTAAGCAAGAATTTTGTTGAATAAATCAAAGGTAAAATACTGATAATACCATGATATCAGAAGTAACTTGCTCTAGATTGCAAAGTGCCATAATTTCTATCTACTGTGAACAAGTAGCAAATGGATTATATTTAACTGCAAATAAGCAAAAATTTGGTTGAATAAATAGAAAATAAAATACGTACAATACCACGATATCAGAAGTAACTAGACCTACATTGAAAAGTGCCATCATTTCTACGTACTGTTAACAAGTAGCAAACGGATTATTTTTAACTGCAAATAAGCAAAAATTTTGTTCAATAAATCAAAGGTGGAATACGTAGAATACCACGATATTAGAAGTAACTTAACTTACATTGAAAAGTGCTACCATTTCTACCTACTGTTAACAAGGAACAAACGGATTCTTTTTAATTGCAAAGAAGCAAAAATGTTGTTGAATTAATCAATGATAAAATACAACAATACCACGATATCAGATGTAACTTGACCTAGATTGAAAAGTGCCATAATTTCTACCTACTGTTAAGAAGTAGCAAACGGATTATTTTTAACTGCAAACAAGCAAACATTTTGTTGAATAAATCAAAGGTAAAATACGACAATACCACGATATCAGAGCTAACTTGACCTAAATTGGAAAGTGCCATCATTTCTACCTTCTGTGAACAAGTAGCAAACGGATTATTTTTAATTGCAAATAAGCAAAAATTTTGTTGAATAAATCGAAGATAAAATACTTAAAATACCATGATATCAGAGCCAACTTGACCTAAATTGAAAAGTGCCATAATTTTTATTTACTGTTAACAAGTAGCAAACAAACTATTTTTAACTGCAAATAAGCAAAAATGTTGTTGAATTAATCAAAGGTAAAATACGTACAATACCATGATATCAGAAGTAACTTGGCCAAGATTGAAAAGTACAATCATTTCTACCTACTGTTAACAGAAATTCTTTATACATAAACACACCAACTTATTCCTAACATATATACATCGCCACTATCATGCCACTGCACAATAGGACTTTGATTATTTTCATCGCTGCCCCGAAAAAATATTATTGGATTAGTCAACCGGCGAATATTCGAATAACGCCGGTGGAAATCGGGGAAAATAAATTCGGACGCGGAATGTTCAAAGGCACAATCAACAAAACGACGATAACTCATCGACGTGGGGCAAAAAATTCGCCGCGCGGCGACGCGCGCAGTGTCGTCAGTCATTTTTTACAGACGATTTGGGTCACGAGTCGGTCGCAGAAAGGGAATAAATGCTCTGGCGAGGTACGGGAATGACGAGGGTGAGCGTCAGGGGTCGGAAAGATGGGAGGACATGACTGAGCATCGATCGTCGTTATCTCGCGATTAGGCTTCGAGGCTTCTTCGGAAAGAGTGAATGAAGCGCGAATATTCCCGATATCGCGAACTTCCGACAAACTGCAGAGACGTGGGAGTCGTTAGTCTGACGCAAAATGCTCGTTGCGCCCGAAAGCGGAAAATTTGTGTTTAGAGGTTTTTGGTTTATGTCTCAACGCTTGCCTCTTCAAGAATGTTAGCGGTTTTCAAACTTTGGAAGAAGTGGCCTCTAGGTGATGGCGTTGTCGTAGATGAAAATGTGAATAATGAAAAATCATTTTCGCAACCTACGTTGGCGGAAACCATATTGAAAATATTCAGAAATATATTTTTGATTTTGTAGTTTTATGTGTGGGGCAATTGTTGAAAATTATGTCGCTGCCGTATCATTGTTCAATTAATCCTAGGTAATTTTGTTGTCGTGAATGCAAATGTGGATGGTGTTAGATATATATCATGGCAATGGAGATTACCAGAAACCACATTTACGCCATTCAAAAATATATCTCTAAAAATCGTTTTTGCAACCTAGATTGTCGAAAACCATATTCAAGATGTACAAAAATATTTTTTTTGTTCTGTAATTTTACTTATGGAGCAATTATTGAAATGTATGTCGCGGCCGTATGTTTGTTCAATTAATTCCAGATAATTTTGTTGTGGATGTAAATGTGAATGATATTAGGTATGTGTTATGGTAATGGAGATTACCAGAAATCACATTTACGCCATTTAGTGATACATCCCTAAGCAATTGCGAAAATTTATGTCACTGTCGTATCCTTGTTCAATTAATTCTAGGTAATTTTGTTGTCATGGATGCAAATGTGGGTGGTGTTAGGTATGTGTTATGGTAATCGAGATTACTAGAAACCAAATTTACGTCATTCAAAAATATATCCCTGAAAATCATTTTCGCCACCTAGGTTGTCGAAAACCATATTCAAGATATTTAAAAATACATTTTTCATTAGTTTTCCCTATGTAGCAATTGTTGAAATTGATGCCACTGCCGTATCCTTGTTTAATTAATTATAGGTAATTTTGTTGTAGATGTAAATGTGGGTGGTATTAGGTATGTATTATGGTAATCGAGATTACCAAAAACCACATTTACGCTATTTAGTAATACATCCCTAAGCAATTGTTGAAATTTATGTCACTGTCATATCCTTGTTCAATTAATTCTAGATAATTTTGTTGTCATGGATGCAAATGTGGATGGTGTTAGGTATGTGTTATGGTCATGGAGATTACCAGAAACCACAATTACGCCATTAAAAAATATATCCCCAAAAATCATTTTTGCAACCTAGGTTGTCGAAAACCATATTCAAGATATACAAAAATATATTTTTCATTCTGTAGTTTTACAAATGGAGCAAGTGTTGAAATTTATGTCACCGCCGTATCCTTATTCAATCAATTCTAGGTAATTTTGTTGTAGATGTAAATGTGGGTGGTATTAGGTATGTATTATGGTAATCGAGATTACCGGAAACCACATTTACGCCATTTAATAATATCCCTAAGCAATTGTTGAAATTTATGTCACTGTCGTATCCCTGTTCAATTAATTCTAGATAATTTTGTTGTCATGGATGCAAATGTGGATGGTGTTAGGTATATATCATGGTAATGGACATTACCAGAAACCACATTTACGCCATTCAGAAATATATCTCTAAAAATAATTTTCGTAACCTAGGTTGTCGAAAACTATATTCAAGGTATACAAAAATATATTTTTGATTAGTTTTACGTAATTGTTGAAATTTATGTCGCTGTCGTATCCTTGTTCAATCAATTCTACGTAATTTTGTCGTCGAGGAGGTGATGTGGACGGTGTTAGGTATGTATTATGGTAATCGAGATTACCGGAAACCACATTTAGGCCATTTAATAATATCCCTAAGCAATTGTTGAAATTTATGTCACTGTCGTATCCCTGTTCAATTAATTCTAGATAATTTTGTTGTCATGGATGCAAATGTGGATGGTGTTAGGTATATATCATGGTAATGGAAATGACCAGAAACCACATTTACGCCATTCGATAATACATCCCTAAGCATCTTCTTCTGCCTGTGCCTTCATTATTTAAATTCAATCTCCATCGTGGTTATGTTCAAAAATGCTAATATCCTTCTATCGAAAACCGGGACCGCGATATATGACTATAATCCACGTTACCGCACACTACATTCACGTCGTTCAGGTATATATATTCCTAATCTGCCTCTCGTGTTCATATTTTCACCAATCCGATTTGCTCCTCATCGTCCTCTCATTCTGAAATTACAGTTTTCTCGAAACTTTTAAATCTCCCATCTTCGGTAATCCTATTGTCGTGCGCTATCGCTAACAAAAGGGTCTTAACGTCGTGCAATAAAACTTGCCGAAACTTAAACGACTCTCTCGGTGTCGAAAAGTTTGCGATGTTCGAAAATCGGTGTCACGTTGACTTTCGCGCTAATGGTCATGAGAGGAAAGAGCGCACGATCGAGGAGAGGGCCTAAATATCGGCAAAACACTGGAATGATGAAGAAGATAAAGGACTCGAGGGGGATGCTGGTTGGCGAGAAACATCGATCGTTGTTATCTTGCGACACGGCCGAAATACCCTGAGAGAAGAGAGAAGTGGTGACAAGCGGTTTCTAAGAATTGGATGTGAGGCCACGGTATTGTAAAAAAAAATAATTTAAAAGGTACTAAATAAAGATTTAAAATTATATAAAAAAAATTATTCTAAAAGGTACTAAATAAAGATTTTTAATTATATTAAAAAAAAGTAAATTTAAAAGGTACTAAATAAAAATTTAGAATTATCAAAGAAAATAGTTTTAAAAGGTACTAAATAAAAACATTACATTTTTAAAAGGTATTAAATAAAGATTATTGCCTGAGTGAATCATGTATGTAGGACGTCGGCTACAGAGTCCTCTAGTTAAGACTGTGATAAGAATTTAAATCTAAGAGGAAGAGAGAGCAAAGATCACCTATGATCGTCAATTATTATATTGCTGTATCGTAGGTGACAAGTTTGTTGAATAATTGTATTGTGTGGTTGTGTGGATGCCAGTCGAAAACGAAACGCCAGAATGAAAAGACGCAAAGATTAAAAGGCTAAAATACGAAAAGACGGACGTTTACGAATCAGGACTAAAATGTGTTGTTTGTGTTACTATTATAAATATTACAGTGATAGTCCAGTTTCTAGTTTCACCTATCTAAGTCCTACATGTGTTAATGAGTAAATGTGTATTAAATATATGTACATATATGAAACAAAATAGGCACTGAACGACAGAGGTAGTCGTTCTTATTCAAAATGCGAATAGACGTAATTTGAGTAACAAGGTGTGGACGCTGGCAAATAAATTGCAAAATCTAACGAGGGTGAATAAAGGGTAACATAGGTTCCTAATGGGACAGGTGCTTGCAACTACTAAAAGTGCGAATAAAGGCAATTTGAGCAGCAAGGTGCAGACGCTGTCAAAGAAATTGTAATTCTACTTGTAAAGATACTTAGAAATAAATATTATAAGAAGTAAATTCCAGCAATAATTTTAAAAGGTAATGACTGATTAAATAAAGATTACTGTCTCAGTGAATCATAGATTGTGTATTAATTATATGTATATGAAACCAAATAGACATTAAATCACACAGGTAGTCGCACTCATTCAAAATTTAAATAGCCGTAATTTGAGTAGCGAGTGTGGATACTGGCAAATTAATTGCAAAATATAACGAGGGTGAATAAAGTGTAACATAGGTTTCTAATGAGGCAGGTGCTCGCAGCTAATAAAAGTGCGAATAAAGGCAATTTGTACAGCAAGGTACAAACGCCGGCAAAGAAATCGTAATTTGAAGAAATCCAAATATATAACAACAGTACATACAATTTCTAAAAGACATCTAACAACCCAAGGATCCACAGGTGTAGAAATGCAAATACCAGCAAAATAATTTTACCAGATAACTATAGAACGCCTTATCAAAATCCCACTTGAGCAAATTAATAAATTCTACAACAAAAATATTTAACATAACTACCTACCAATGCCGGCAGCAAAGCTGGAAACAAAATAAACACTGAACACAAAGTAATCATAGAGCGTGTATTAATTATATGTGTATGAAGCAAAATAGACATTAAATCAACAATGTCGACTCATTCAAAATGCGAATACACATAATTTGAGTAGCAAGGTGTGGACACTGGCATATAAATTGCAAAATGTAACGAGGGTGAATAACGTGTAACATAGGTTCCTAATGAGGCAGGTGCTCGCAGCTAATAAAAATGCGAATAAAGGCAATTTGTACAGCAAGGTACAGATGCCGGCAAAGAAATCGTAATTTGCAGAAATTAAAACATATAACAACAGTACATAAAATTTCTAAAAGACATCTAACAACACAAGCATCCGCAGCTGTAGAAATGCAAAAACCAGCAAAGCAATTTTAGATAACTATAGAGCGCCGTACCAAAATCACACTTAAGAAAATTGCCAAATTCAACAACGAAAATATTTAACATAACTAGCCACCAATGCAGCCACTAAAAATGCAAGTAACGGCAATGATGTCGAAAACCCGTAAACATCGAAACTGCTAAAGAGGCAAACAAAAGCGTGTGATTTGACTGAAGAAACAGGTGCGAGTATAACGGAAGGACGAGAGGAGCAAAGAAACTATCGGAAGAAGGATCAAAGGGCCATGCACTAAAATCGATCCCTTCGACCAGCGAGTGAAACGTACGCGGGCGAGATAGTATTTCTTCGGACGTGAACTGGGTCACGAGTAGGCAGGCTCGGCAAAAAGTGTACTGCTAGAATGGGAGTGGAAAAACAGTGGAAACGCTCGGCGGAAAGACAAGGGGAAACAAGGTGGCCGGGCATCGATCGTTCTCCGGAGACTGGAAGGGATGAAAAAGACGAGACGTCGTCCTGGGTTTCAACGAAATGAAGTGCAGCGGGGAAAAACAGAATCGCAAAGTGACGCACAGCTGCGCTATCGGATTAATGTACGCGAAAGAAAAGATTTGCGTGAAAACGCAGTGCGATGGTAAATCATGAGAAATTATATCGAATAACGCATGTTGGATGATGCGGTTTATTTTCGGCCGTGTGTGTTTGTTCTTAACACTTTATCGACCGCTATTGACTGAAGATGCCACTCACTAACGACCGACTCTGTTTTGATAACATTTGTATGGCCAAATTTGAATATCTATAACTCAAAAATATTGATTGTGGTTTAATTTCATTGAATGTTTCAATGAATCATTTTCGGTAAGATCATAGAAAGCCATTAATCAATAATTTGTTTATAACGTTTGGCGTATAGCATAGCATATTTATTTAATTTCACATTATTTAATTTCATAGCATAGTAATTACACATTCGGATTATATTAACGACAATGTCATAAACATTCAACATTAATAACCGCAGAAAGTGACATTTAGACATAAGTATTTGGCATAATTTTGATTATTTCAATTTTTACACAATTTGTTTACAACATTGCATAATCTACACATAAATAGGTATGACCGGTAGGAAATTACTAAAAGTTATTTTCGTATAAACAAAATTGTTTGTTCAAAAAATTCAATAACGACAATGACATTGTTTTTTTAACCCCAGTGCAGATATTGCAAATCAATTGGCCGTTTTTTCGATGTCAATGCGGTTATTGGTCACCAAAATAGCAATATTTATTCAGACTATGACACCTACATGACCTACTTTTCAGTCACGTGATGAGCGATAACGAAAATTCGTAGAAATTACTAGTAACCCACATAAATTCCTGGAACTTACTACGACTTCTCAGAATTTATGTAGGACAATGACGTACAAATGCCAATGGGGGTTACGTCAGGTTAGGTTCGTGCAAGATTGCACGGTTTACTTTAAACTTCGATATCTCAAGTTCCAGAAGCCAGCCGCCAGTCGGAAAAATGCGTTTCAAAGCCAGAGATATGCATTTTAACATCACGTGGCTTAGAATAAACAAAGAGCGTCACGAATATTAAGAATAGCCGTCTAAACTTGCACTAATGACTTTTTGTGCAATTACCGTGACATGAATACATCGAACAAGGTGTATCTTCGCTTCCGGGCAATCTATCTTCATGAAACTTGCTGGGCGGCTAATTAAGGACATGTTAGTAGATATCCGTATTCGCAGTATCCGCGTAAACGTTTTCGGCTCTGACGAACTTGGCTGCGAACTGCGATATATCCCGTGGGACGTAACTACGACAGCGCACCTGCATTTTCTTGAAATCAGGCAACGTTCACTCGCTCCAATGACTCTTTCTCAACCGCAACCGTCCCACGTATTTCATTTAAAATCGCTCCACGCCCCGTACATCATGCACAGCCGACGAGAAAATATGTGCCGGTGATAATAAAAGTAGTCTAACATTACGAGCGTAGGTCTTATGAAACATTTCGGTGCCCGGCGGAACAACATTTTACAATGCACCTGTAAATAAGTGTTCTCTACATAACTATAGAAATGTATTATCTTCCTGTTTTTTTTTCACGTACACTCCAACGTTTTGTTGCCTTATGCTTACGTTCTTGCTGCGAAAAGTAAGTCACTTTTTAGTAGGTCAACTGTTTGAACGTTTTTAAATCTAATGTTTAATAGTTTTGCGGCGGTAATACTTGGTTAACGATGCGCTTCAATTTGATGATAGCATTTTTCGATGCAGAATCACGCACGCCGCTTGTATTTTTGCAGTCATATTCAAGAAGCCTTATCTAGTCACGTAGTAAATCTGTCGCCGGCTGTATTAACCGCTTTAACCCCTGTGTTTTGACGAGTCTGACTCGTGATGAGGATTTTCGACCGAACGTGAATATCCCGAGTTTGACTCGTGATGGGAATTTCGAGCCGAACGTGAATATCACGAGTCTGACTCGTGATGAGAATTTTCGGCCGAACGTGAATATCACGAATCTGACTCGTGATGGGAATTTATATATTGTATCAAAATTTATGTATTGCATAAAAAGACGATTAAATTAATTTTGAAAAGTTTTTGGTTCAAGTTAGTTTGAATTGCACAAGAGCATCGTCGAACGAAGTTAATACGGGCACGGCTACTTCACAGGTAGTTGCAACATATAATTTGTTTCAAGTTTCGATAATACGTCTCATCCGTTTTGGTTCCTTTCGATTTTTTGTTGAAACGAAATTTTCTCGTTTCATTTCATATAAAATAAATTTATTATTTTTTCTATAGTGTTTTATAACATCGTAATAGTCCTCTGGTGTATACAAGAAATTCTTTTTTTGTAAAAATATTTATGGCAATGCGATTTACAGCCCTTTCTTTTATTGACCAATTTTAAATTGAGCAAAGCATTGGCCTTTTTTGAGATATTAAATATTAACTAGTTATATAGATTTATAGACTTATACGATTTTCAAAATAAACGATCTATATGTTAATTTTGCTAAAACAACTGCATCTCAAGTATCGTTCATCTAGTGTTACACTATACTATCAAGTATCGAATACATCCTACCTTCCTTCCTAACATTCCCAAAAACTTACGGCACAGCACCCACTACCAGTATTCCGTTCTTTTTGTGTAGTTATAACCTGTACAGTATATAGTTTTCCTGTAAAACTGCGAGAGCGTATATTACAAATGAATATAAAAAAAAAATATTAGTGGAAATTCAGTTAGAGATGCTTTACTTCAACTAACTTCGAAACAAATTGAATTGGAGTAGATAATAGCGGATTTATTTCTACGGCCTCTGAAATCACCAAAATTAACACATTCCGATTTTTACCCATGAACAACTTTAAAAGATAATGTTTCCCGCACAGAATTGAATTCACCTGAAAAATTAGTACAACAAGCACAAAATAAGCATGATCGATAAGTCATATCCTGCGAAGTAAAATCGATTGTTACCTATTGTATTTCAATTTCATATGTTTAAAACTTTCTAACCGAACATTTCTTCAGACTTCCACTGATAGAACATATTCGCGCAGTTTGGCCCGAAACACCAATACACCCTGTCTCATTTTCCTCAAATGTACATACAACCAATTAAACACACATTCAAGGATCGATTAATTCTTTGCTTACCCAATTCGATACATACCCTTTACTTAGTCTTATCGCATTAACGAACTCAATGGCCACTAATACCCCCGACAGACAAAGTAACTCTCTCATTACTTAACTTACACACCTGGACACAAAAGCCTGTCCTAACGCGGATGCCTTGAAACACCGAATATGCAATACCTCAGCAAACTCTAACAATATCTGATATGCAACGGCTCTGACGTAAAGAAATTCGGTCACTCCTAATAATCCGCGCCTCAGACATTCGCCGTCGTCTCCGATTCATTCCATGCACCGCCCGGTCTCCGTCTCTGTCCGTCTCCACGTAGTTTCGCGACTCCTATACACATTCCAGAAACTTCGAGGATCCGTCGTTACGGATGCGACGAAGGCGTGACAGTATTCGCATTAGCATAAAGAAACTCTCGAGGCGGCAGCGAGCTTCTTTAGCGCAGCGCCGACAAGATGCCGTAGTTTTGCATTTACGATTATTATAATGGCGGACCATGGGGCCGGGTTCCGCCATTAGGCCTTCTCCACTTCCCCACTTCTCACCTCTGCTACTGTGCACTTTTGTTTCCTCCCCATTTTTTTTAAGTGGCCCTTCTAACCCTTAACGAAGGAATGCCGCTATACTCGCGACATCATAAATATTCTAAAAAAATCGAATATCGGCATACAGGCGGCACGACGTGATATTTGAGCAAAGCTGGTCCCTTTAACCCTTTCGCTACTACGGGCGACTATAGTCGCCCTCCACGATACACTACTTATGTACGACGAGCGACTATAGTCGCCCGACCACAGTCCATCTTAGTACATTTATCATGGACCTCTTGTTCCGTATATTGCTTTTTTTTGTTAGAGAGCATAGCATTGTTGCATGTATCTACTCTCAATCAGCCGTAGCTTCCGTCAGAAATGTTCTCTTCCTTAAAAATTCATAATCGTGACATTTCTAAGAGTGAGCATAAAGGCAAATTGTGGAAAACACCGCCGTAGCGAAAGGGTTAAGGCGACCAGAAAGCTTTCAACGACTGAAAACTAGGTGAAATTCGAATAACGATTGTGAACGAACAAATAAACATATACAAATTCTCCTTTTTGCAGGATTTTTATGCATTTCTAACAAACAAATCAAGCTTTAAAAATTTTTCAAATATTAGTAATTAAGGGAAATATTTATATCTGAAGGTGACCGTGTGAGCCATGCGCTGTTTTCTTCTTGCCAGGATTCTGTGTGAAGGAGTTGGAGTTTTCCGATTTTCTTAGTGCCATTTGGTTCGTGAGATATCTGTCTGTAGACTGAACCTAAATTCTGTGACAAAACGTCACAATTGAAGCAATGGCGACCAAAAATCTAAAAGGTTGACAAATTTAAGTTATTTGTTGTTAAAAACGATATTAAAAAATTAATTTTTATATGCAGACGTCGGTTCAATTTATGGAATACATATTTATCTTCAATTTAACCCGTAGCGAAGGAATGCCGCCATACTTGACATCATACATATTCTAAAAAAATCGAATGCCGCCATACAGGCGGCATAACGTGATATTTGATCGAATCTATTAGATTCTGTCTTAATTGTGTATGTTACAATGAAGAGCGATTGGCAGTTGTTTCTTGACGCATTCTGGAGCATTCCTCTCTGAGCATTGACCGAAAATACACCGTTTTTTATACGTTCAGTAAAGTGTATTATTCTGATTTCCGGACGAGCACTATGTGTTAGAAGAAAGAAATACAGAGTTCTGCGTGCTAATTTTTCTATCCAGAATTTTAAAAACCTGGTATCCACATAGGGGATTGTTAGAAGTACCGCACTCAACAAAAATATAAGTAATTTTGTATAAATAAATTTTAAAACTATAAAAAATAAATGTGTACATGTATACAAATCTATATATTACATACATATGTCTATTTGTTTATTTCAAACCTGATTATTTTTCTGTCATTTTCATTTCAGTATTCTTTTATAGACAAATCTGTTCATATACTACCTATTGCTACTGAAAATTTCCATAAAATCCAATAAAGCAATATTAATTATGCACTTTTTCTCGCTCTGAAAATAAAGCACTAAATATCTTAAAAATCCGTCGATCTACTGGTCATTATTCTAGAAAAATGTGTTCGTTCGTTAAGGGCTAATAAAACACCGCGGCACTGAAGCGATGCCATAAGCGAGTCGCCTAATATCGCACCGCCCATGCCGGATGAATTTAATACCTTCAGCTTCAGTATTCATGGCCTCCTGAAGCCGTGCCGGGTTCCGCGGCTGGACGGGCACAGTTGATCAAATTTAAGGATCCTGGATTTTTCATAGGGCTCGGCTCTCTGCTGACAATTAGGTAAAGTGAAATGTGCGGATGGAATTGTTGTGTAAAGCTGAGAGTAGCGGAACTGGACCCCAGCGCTGCGAACTTTTGTATATATCTCACGGCGAATTTCCAATTTTCGCTTTGATATTTTTTGGATGGAATTGTACACATCAAATGGCGGGGGTATGATGAAGTTTATATAGGAAGTTTATATATGTACCCTTTCCTTGAAGTTTATATATATATATATATACCCTTGAAGTTTATATATATACCCTTTCCCTTTATTATCAATATCTAGTTTATATAAGTCTGATTCCTATATAAATGCCTCAAGACGGCATCTTCTCTCGTCAAAATCTTAAGTTCACAATTTTCAATTTTGGCTTTGACGTTTTTGAATGGAATTGTACCCATCAAATGGCGGGGGTATGATGAACTTTATATAGGACCCTTCCCCTTTATTATCAATATCTAGTTTATATAAGTCTGATTCCTATGTAAATGCCTCAAGACGTCATCTTCTCTCGTCAAAATCTTAAGTTCACAATTTTCAATTTTGGCTTTGACGTTTTTTGAATGGAATTGTACACATTAAATGGCGGGGGCAGGATGAAATTTATATAGGAACCTTCTCCTTTATTATCAATATCTGGTCTATATAAGTCTGGTTCCTACGTATACGCCTCAAGACGTCATCTTCTCTTGTCCAAATCTTAAGTTCACAATTTTCAATTTTGGCTTTGACGTTTTTTGAATGGAATTGTACACATCAAATGGCGGGGTATGATAAAGTTTATATAGGACCCTTCTCCTTTATTATCCATATCTGGTATAAAAAAGTCTGATTTCTATATGAACGCCTCAAGACGTCATCTTCTCTAGTCAAAATCTTAAGTTCACAATTTTTAATTTTGGCTTTGACGGTTTTTGAATGGAATGGTACCCATCAAATGGCGGGGATATGATAAAGTTTATATAGAACCCTTCTCGTTTTTATCAATATCTGGTCTATATAAGTCTGATTCCTACGTATACGCCTCAAGACGTCATCTTCTCTCGTCAAAATCTTAAGTTCTGAGTTCGACAGTTCCCGAATAGACTTCGTAGATGCTGAATTATGTATCCGTTTATTTATGTAAGGCGTCATAACTGGGCAACAACTCGTCGATGACACTTGAGGCCTACTCGATACATTAGAATGTTTACAAAGATTCTTTGGTTCGCATAAAATTTTATTTGGAACAGAAGGGGGGGGGGGTTCCGTAAACGATTTACACTGCCATTAGGTATAGGTTGTTTGAGAAAACATGGATCGTGGATATTTTAGGGGTTGTAACAAAGAAGGTTCTACGTGGAGTGAATAGTATCCTGTATACATGCGTATTCTGATGTTTTCATACATAACTATATATATATATCGGGCGAACAAATCGAAGCATTTTAAAGGTTCCGTTCGGTGAAAAACATAAGTGACTTTTTCTAGGGCACATTTTCGCATTTTCCTACCCAGTGTGTTATTGACGCTTCTTTGTAAAGACTGGTTAAAAAATGCCAAGCGACCTAATGGCACTACTTTCGTTTTGCAGCAACGAAAAGAAGATGTATTTGCTGATTCAAATAATAGTAAAAACACGCATGGCCAAAATCCGAGCGCGTAGTCAATTTGACACTACTCATCAATTTGCTGGCACTCTTAGGCACTGAACATGAAATGCTTGACGCCAACGTTGCCAGGTAAACTGTCTCAAAAATTCCTTACGACATCACATTATCCCAGCTGCCAAATCTACAGTTACGTTATTTACATCACGAGACATGAGTTACGCATCGTGCAGCATCCTGTGGGCGTTTTTTCCAATGGCGTAGGTTCATTACAATTAAATGATATTTCATAGAAAAATGTTGATGACATTTTCACTTAGTAAATTAAATCTACATTCTTTATTCTGATTGAATGTAAAAAACACAAAATATGTTTGAAAAAGTAATTATTCATGTCATACTACTAAATGAAAACGCCGTTGAAAAATATTCGCCTCTGTTAAATGTCTTATGTTATTTAATTTCCGACCGTTTCGTCGGTCAACAATACCGCAAAATTCTATTGGCAGAAACGGTCAACTAATACCTGTAAAATTGTATAATTTGTTGCGAAGAATAATCCTCACGTTTCGCAGTTTGGTTTGTACCCTTATCCAAGGACTTGAACTACCGGTACCTGTTAAATACGTGCTAGTGGCTGAAACAAGGTGCAACGTATGTAAAATAGCACGCGAGAGGCGAAAAACGGGAAATAAGGGGAAATCGGGATATTTCTGGGAGGAGACCGCACGACGACTTGGCAGGATGCCTAGTCGGAAAATGGCGCGTTCAGGGTCCAGGTTTCGTGAGACAAACTATGCATCGCTACAGTGCTAAGTTGCTATCGTTAAGTTGGCAAGCGGCTCGTGGGCCTATGTCGCTTTGCTACCCCTTCCACTAGAACTCTGCTTTAGCTGCAGTGTACACAGAGATAATCAGTTCTGCACGTACAAGTGACATACAGAAATTGTTAGGTTGTGGATGAAACGTCATCGATTCATCCGCGTGTGCCCCTGCAAACCAGATGTAGAGGCATAAGTCCCGATCAAGCAGTGGGAGAAAATTTCTATGGGGACAGGCACTAGAGAGAGGGGAGGCCACATTTCCTAACTTAACCCTTTGATTGCTAACTGCTCTAAGTTGAAGGGCTTCGCGTGGGGACTGAATACTTATTCGCGCAATATGGACCTTGCCAGCGGCGTATTAACCTCTTGACATTCCATTTAACTCAAAAGATTTCGAGCCCAACAAATACGGAGAAATGTTGGAAGTTGAAACAAATGCTATTTTGCGACTGTTTGCGAAATAACCGTGCGCTTAATTACTCCATGCAATGATGCTTTTCTGAAATTCAAATGAACTTGATCTCAAACATTTAAAACAAAATTTTTTATTTAATTTATATATTTTTTTTATTTATTATATATATATATAATGTTCGAGAGAAAGAAGACGAAGCGGCGGAAACGGAACGTCGGAACTTGAAGCAAATGATATCTTGCGACTGCCTGTGAAATAGCAATGGGGTATTAACTTTATGCGATTACGCTTTTGTAGTATTCAAATGAACTTGAATCAAAAACTTTTGAAAAATAACTAATTTTTTTTATGTAAGTATTTCTGAAACAATATATAAATTTTGATCACGAGTCAGACTCGTGATATTCATGTTTGACGTCAAATTACGATTACGTGCTTGACTCGTGATATTCACGTTTTGCCCGAAATCCTCATCACGAGTCAGACTCGTCAATGTACAGCAAGGGGTTAAAGCAGAGAATGACTGACCAAATAAATGAGATTTTATTTTTTCCTGTTGCTAAGCAACGAGGTATGGAATTTCTGCGTTTGTTGGACATATACAAAAAAAAAAACAATTTCCGAAGATACCCATGACACAGCAGTAAACAACCAAATCCTTCTCCGGGCGCACATTTGCATTCATAGTCTACACTGATATATAGCAGTCAAAGGGTTAAAGTGATACCACCTTAGAAGGTCCCACTCTTGACCCAACTATGCGCAATGGAAAGTGTACGTGTGGAAGGGTCGGACATGGTATAATCGTATAATGGTTTGATTGGATATGCTGGAGTGCAAAGGGGTGCTGGGTCCAATAGGCGAGGTTACTTATTATGCCAAGTCAGAGATGGTGTAAAAATAATGAATAAGATGCTGCTGGTGAAGCATATATTCCACATATGCAATTATTCAAAATTAAGGTAGTATCTTATGGGGACGAATTCTGCAAGTACTTCGTGATATTTAGCGGTAATTGTTAAGATGAAACGCGTGATTAACACGTTCGCGGACGTGAAGGCTATAGCATTCATTTTCATGATGATGCAGAATGACATGAATGCTATAGCATTCAAATCTTAAAGTAAATTATTTTGAATTTAATTTTATATAACCTTAAGTTTTCGTAATTATTATACCTGTCAAGGTAATGACTAACTGAATTAAAACATGATGATCTGACTACCCTTATAAAATGTGTTTAATCAAATTTTAGATATCACAATAAATTGAAAAATGGAATGACTGACAATTTTTGCACCTCGCTGAAACCTTTAACGTTCGCGAACCTGTTGAGACATTGTCTATGTACGTTTTCTATGTAGTATTAAGAAAATACGTTATTTGCCCGGTTTAAATTTTACCTACGTCTCTGCTTGAATTGTTTGCTCAGCGGCAGAAGCAATCATCCTGAATGAATGAAGTCCGTATCGTTCGAAAATTTCGTACGTGCAATAACAGGTGTTCTTGATCGGATTAAGAAAATCCTCGAAATAACGTAGTTGCCTTTCATGGAAATCTGGACGGAACGCCCGCATCTGACGAGCGCGCAACTGAATATATCTGCATGCTTGTAGGTGTTGTGTACGTGTCGTGTACGTATTTGATTGACTTGTCATACGGGTCAAGTGTGATTGCGGAACAGCATCACATTGTTCTACATTTCCTCTGCGTAATCCCAATCAATGCTGCATCGGACGGATTCTGGTTATAGTGTTATTTTGCTCGAATGCCAAATTAAGTTCGAGCACGTACGAACCGAGCTTAATCGTTTAGATATAACTCACTCCAATATGTACGCTCAATAATAATTTCTCGAAATTGTGATTTAATCGAATGCTATGTAATATAACGCGGCACTAGATGAAATAATAACGATATTGCTATTTAATAAGAACGTTTTTCATTGAACGTATAACACTTGTAATCAAGTGCTCCAGCTTACCCTTCAGACCCCATATTATTTGAACCCCAAGCACATTTGCTCCTCACACCAGGTGGGCGAACTCATAACAAACATCATAAAACTGAAGTATCCATCATTTCTTTCTGCATTATTTTACCAGATAACAATAAATCCCAAAATCTCATATTGCAACAAAATGACCGGGTTATACTATTCTCGACTGAACATCTAATACTAGAAGTTAAATGCCGCAGACTTTAGATTAGTAATAACTGTGTCATCGACGGTGTGATTGCAAAATAACAGTGAGAAAAGGGAAACAAGAGAAAAGTTAAAAATAAAAGATTGACCACATGGCATACAAACGCCTAACAAGACGTGTCAAGAAGAGAAAACTGTCAATTTCTTTTGAAACTGATATATTTCTTGAAACTTTATTCGTTTCAACTGTATTTTAAACTTAGTTTTGTTCTATAATTAAACTTGCTTTAAAGAAACTACAACATTTGAAACCCAACACTCACCCTGACTCATAACAAACACCGTAAAGCGCAAATACCTATTATTTGCGCCTTTATTAACTCGGCCCATAACAGTGCAGACCAGGATCTTCTATTGTAACAAAAATGACAACTCAAATGGCCCTGTTCGTTTTGTCCAATAATTAAAATTGCTTTAAAGAAATTACAACATTCGAAATCCAAAATTCTCACGCCAGTCGCCTCATAATAAACACTGTAAAGCGGAAATACCTATCAGTTGCGCCTTTGTTCACTCGGCACATAACAGCGCAGACCAGGATATTCTATTGTAATAAAACTTACAACTCAAACACCCCAGTTCGTTAAGTTAAATAATAACATATGCTTTAAAAAACTACAACATTTGAAACCCAACACTTGCCTCGATCCATAACAAATACCATAAAACGCAAATACCTGTCATTTGCAGATAGCAGCGCAGACCAGAATCTTCTAACAAAATTGACAACTCAAACACCCCTGTTCGTTTTGTTCAATAATTAAAATTGCTTCAAACAAACTACAACATTCGAAGTGTAAAGTACCGGTACGTTTAGTGTTAAAGAAACTACAACATTCAAAACCCAGCACTTCTCACGCCACCTCATAAAAAACAGTTGCGTCTTTATTAACTCGGCACATAACAGCACAGACCAGGATCTTCTATTGTAATAAAATTCACAACTCAAACACCCCAGTTCATTTTGTTCAATATTAAAATATGCTTTAAAAAAACTACAACATTTGAAACCCAACACTCGCCCCGATCCATAACAAATACCATAAAGCGCAAATATCTGTCATTTGCAGATAGCAGCGCATACCAGAATCTTCTATTGTAACAAAATTCACAACTCAAACACCGCTGTTCGTTTTGTTCAATAATTAAAATTGCTTCAAACAAACTACAACGTTCGAAGTGTAAAGTACCGGTACGGTTAGTGATAAAGGAACTACAACATTCGAAACCCAACACTTCTCACGCCAGTCGCTCCAACTCATAACAAACACCGTATCTAATATCTATCATTTGCGTCTTTATTAACTCGGCACATAACAGCACAGACCAGGATCTTCTATTGTAATAAAATTCACAACTCAAACACCCCAGTTCATTTTGTTCAATATTAAAATATGCTTTAAAAAAACTACCACATTTGAAACCCAACACTTGCCTCGATCCATAACAAATACCATAAAACGCAAATACCTGTCATTTGCATATAGCAGCGCATACCAGAATCTTCTATTGTAACAAAATTCACAACTCAAACACCGCTGTTCGTTTTGTTCAATAATTAAAATTGCTTCAAACAAACTACAACATTCGAAGTGTAAAGTACCGTTACGGTTAGTGTTAAAGAAACTACAACATTCCAAACCCAACACTTCTCACACCAGTCGCTCCAACTCATAACAAACACCATAAAGCGCAAATACCTATCATTTGCGCCTTTATTAACTCGGCCCAACACAGTGCAGACCAGGATCTCCTATTGTAACAAAATTGACAACTCAAACACCCCTGTTCATTTCGAAAGGCGCCAAGCTCCAGGGGTTGAAGCGAGCGCAAGCTTTAAAGGGATGAAGCGGAGGAGTTTAAAGGGCCGCCGTCAGGGTCGTAAAAAGAGAGGCATTTAAAAGTGGGTCTTCGCGATTCCGCAAGGGGTGACGTGCCACGACGACGATGACGAGGAATCGATAAAGGGGTTGCTTTCTCTTGCCCCCTCCCCCCTCATCTCTGTCTGTTTCTTGCCGTTTCGCCCCTTGCTGCCACCGCTACCTCGGGACACCCTTAAACGTGGGATCGTGGGGACGGCGGTTAAAGGTCAAGGTCGAGTTATTTCCTGCACGAGCGAACGCTCAACGAGTCTTTCGGCTTACGTACCGAAGGATCTCTAGAGGGTAAGAAGGGGTGAGAAGGCGGAGATGAGAGGAGGTGGCTGAAGACCAGGGGATGCGAGTGGAAGGGTACGGAAAAAATATTGAGGAAGGGAGCCTGTAGGGGAACGGCGGAAAGAAATTGTCAGATGAAAGGCCGGAGAATAATGCTGTGCGCCGTATACGGGTTGTAATCTGGAGTCACGTGACGGTATGTGGGACGATTATACTGAGACGTGGACTAATTGAGTCAAGAAGCGAGTTAACGCGGTTTGTCAAAGTTGGAATCCAATTGTTTGACTGGGTGAACGTTGAGTGTTCGATAGAGGATTGCAGTGTAGGCAGTAAGGGCTGATGTTGGAAATAGTTGGAATCTATGTGTGACGGTGTTTAATTTAGCCGCTAATTAATTAATAACGGTTTTAGTATATTATATATATTAGGTTTACCGGAAAGTTCTGTTCGAAATATAATTTCAAGTTTCAACATATATGAATATGTTCGTTTGAAAAGTAAAGGGTTCCCTCTATCTACCACTGTATTTCTACGTATGCACTTTTTTACATGTGCTGAAATAACTATTTCGCTATCTCATTATTATGTATTGAAAATGTGTTATTTTCTTTTAACAGGTTCCATGCCCAGCCCATTTTGCCTGACTTGTCGTTTAGGCCATTTTATATTTCGACTAAAGATTGTTATATTATCACACAATATTTCATTATGTCGTCAATCGATAAGCAATTATGTTGTTTAGAGTAGTTATCACGTCGTGTACCATTTGTGGTACACGTGGCGCTGGGATCAGTTCGATTGTAAAAGTCAATCTGTTCGAAACATATCGCCTAGTAAAGAACATGCGGCATTCGAATTTGTTTTAAATAAAAAACGAGGAAAACAAAATATTTTCCAAAATGTACGTAGGAAGAATAAAAACTACAAGAATAATGACGGTTTGTAGCGGTTTCCCGATAAAGCCGTTTTTATGTATCTCCGGCATTAACAAAACCAACCGTTACATCTAATTATTAATTATTGTAAATATAAAAATTAAACAAACTTATGTGCTCCGTTCTATTCTGCATTTTGTATAATGCCTTAATCTTTTAATAGAAATATTGTTCGATAGAATTAAATTTGTCATAAATATATATTTTTAGTGTATTAAATAAGTATGTCTGAGTGTACCACCGGTGGCACACGTAGCCTGAAGATCAAGTTTGACGTGTACCACCGGTGGTACACGTGACACGGAACGTGTTAATACGAAAACGGACAAAAGTTTCCGGTAGACCGAATATATGTATAATTATTAATAACGGTTAATTATTCACCGTTTGCAGGGTGTTAATTTCAGGGAATGAAAAGAAGCAGAGGTCGTGAGTGAAAGAGAAAAATGTGGGATAGTGGCGTGAGGAAGAAAGGTCGAGGTAGACAGTGTGGGCGAGGAATAGATCGAAATTATGAGATGAAAGGGTGGAGAATAGTACCGTGCGTCATGGAGGGATCGTAAACTCAAATCATATTATGATGCTGGGAACGATTATATTGAGTCAGGGACTAATTGGCTCAAAAACCGGTATAACATTGTTTGTCGAAATTAAAATCACTTTGTTTCACTTGATGAACGTTGGATGTCCGATAGTAAAGGATTAAAGAGTGAACAGTAGTAAAAGGTTGATGTTGAAAATCATTTAAATGGCGTTCAATTTATACAGTTGCATCATTTTTATTTTGCCTAGTCAGAAGGATCACAGGTTACAAGTGAAAGAATGAGGACAAAAATTGGAGAAATTGTAAACGGAAATCATATGATGATAAGTGAAGTGATAAAATTGACATAATTGAATTTGAAAGTGGATTAATGTCGTTTGATCCAATTGATTGTTTGTCAATACAGAAATCTGGTTCTTTGACTGAATTCTGATGAACATTAGACGTTGGATTAATCGAAGTCCTAACGTGAACAATAAGAGAGGATCAAAATTTGAATTTATTTAACCCCTTTGTGTGACGGTATTCAAATAATTCATTTGAACAATAAGACGGACCGAGGGACGCAAATGAGGTAGTAGGAAAGGGAAATTAGGGAAGAAAACAGGAAGGATAAGATTAATGATAGACAAGGGAATAGTACTGCTCCTCGTGCAGGGGTTGTGAACTAAAGTCATATGACAGTGCGTGGGTCAATTATACTGAATCGGGAGCTAATTGGATCAAGAAGTGAATTAACGTTATCTGATTCGGCTGCTTGTTTGTTGATACCGAAATCTGATTACGCTTGACTCGATCGACGTCAGATATTCAATTGCGCAGGACTAAAACGCGCGCAATTAGGCGAGATCGATATTGAGAATGATTAAACCAGTTATATGATGGTATTAAAATTATTAATGTCAATTTACATCATCAATTTGTCCGTCACTTTATCATCGGCTCGTAAAATTAATGAGTTTCGATCGGAGGCTCGGAGGCATCAAACGTAGTTATGCAAAAGATTATACGAGAGACAGACAAGTTTACGATAGGCAGGTGAAACTGATCTGCACTTAAGATGAGACCGACATACTGATTGACGTGCAACTAACACACGGTTAACGTTTCGCTTAACGTGAAATGACACAACAAATTTCAGCGAGCAAAACTTTAACGCAACTCTCTGGTGAATTTATCCGCGTCAGTTATTGCACAGTATATAAATGTATATACATAAATGTATATTTATGTAGACTGTAGTTAATATATAAATAGACTGTAATTAGTAGATAGACACTAGATAAATAGACTGTACTTAATATATGTGCCCATAATTATGAAAGTGGTCTAAGTCACATATTTCTTGTTCCGAGATATTTAATGAATTGCATTTGAATAAATTAAAAAATATTTTTACATTATGCGACATTTTAATTTATAATTTTATTAGTCTTAATTAATGGAAATTTACTATGAATATGAAATTTTGTGTGAATTTTATACGATAATATTATTTTTAAAGATTGAATTGACTTAGACCATTTTCAAAATTAACTGAATGTCCTATAAATGACTTAAAGCAATAAAGAACTTTGAGTTTTATTTGAAACAATAATTTGATTGAAATAATTCGTGAACATTTATTACATTTATTAATTATTTTTAAACAGTAATCCATTTTTATCATTATTTCGAGTATTTAAGATTCTTAAAATGTTCCTAAAAAACTGGAGGGATGTACGGTAGTAAACTCAGAATATCTTTATGTTTTTCTTCCGATACTGGTCTAATGGTGGTGTGTAATGGAAGTAATTTAATATTTCCGTATATTTTTGGTCTTCCTTTTTTAGGTGAAAGATCCAAAACGTGAAATTTAGAATCATCTAAAGATGTTTTATAGAACATTTTATAAGGTTCATTTTTCAAGAATCTCATCCATTGAATTTGTAGCCAAGAGACAGATTCACCTGCGGTATTTTTTACTCTTCTTGTTATTGATTCTTCTAGTAATGAAGTTGTCGTTATTATTAAAATTTGATTGTCATTTATTTTATTATGTAGTTCAGAAACGCGTCAAAGAATACGTGCCATTTTCAAGTTGTTTATATAATTTATTTAAATTTTTGACTTAGACCACTTTCATAATTAAAACTAAATGAATTCCATATAATGTTGAAATTACAACCACTATCTAATGGTTCATTTTTGACAATTTCGTAAAAATTATTAGGTGTACAACTTTGCTCCCGCCGTTTTTTGCATTGGACGAAAGGGAAAAACGGCGGGAGCAAAGTTGTGTACCTATTACATTGAATAAATTTAGTTAAAAATAATGTGGTATGAAATAACTGATAAACACATATAAATACGTAAATGTGCATTTATATGTAATCGTAAATATAAATGTATATTTACGTATTTATATATACAATTACAGTTTACACATATTTATGTTATATATTATTTGTATATTAATTACAGTCTGCACATAGTTTTTGCACAATATATAAATACTTATATATAAATTTACATTTATGTAGACTGTAATTAATACATAAATATCACTGTAGTTAATAGACTGATAAATAGATAAATAGACTGTACTTATATATACGATTACAGTTTACACATATTTATGTTATATATTATTTGTATATTAATTACAGTCTGCACATAGTTTTTGCACAATATATAAATACGTATATATAAATTTACATTTATGTAGACTGTAATTAATACATAAATATCACTGTAGTTAATAGACTGATAAATAGATAAGTAGACTTTACTTAATCTATAAATACGTAAATATGCATTTATATGCAATCGTATATATAAATGTATATTTACGTATTTATATATACGATTACAGTCTACACATAGTTTTTGCACAGTATACAAGTACATATATATAAATGTACATTTATGTAGACTGTAATTAATATATAAATATCACTGTAATTAATAGACTGATACAATAGATAAATAGACTGTACTTAATATATAAATACGTAAATATGCATTTATATGTAATCGTATATATAAATGTATATTCACGCATGTACATATTAATTACAGTCTATACATAGTTATTGCACAGTATATAAATACGGATATATAAATGTATATTTATGTAGACGGTAATTAATAAACTGATAAATAGGTAAATAAATTGTAATTAATAGAAAGACACTCGGTAAATAGACTGTACTTAATATATAAATACGTAAATACACATTTATATCTAATCGTATACATAAATGTATATTTACGCATTTATATATTAATGACAGTCCACACATATACAAAATGTCTTGTGGTAAGCGGCGTTTGACTTAACTGTTGAACGGCACGTGATAAGAGAAAAATATCCAAGTGCTTTTGTCATAATTTTTATGCAGAATATTTGTGACAAAAAAAACGTTTATGTTTAATATATATGTTCCTCAATTTCGTACTGCAAATGTCGGAAAATATGTCAGATGGAACTGTAACGTAGAGTAAAGAGGATTTTACACGACGATGATCGGCAAGAATCGTTCGGGACATCAACGAAAGTGCAGACTGTAATTAATAACCGCTCGGTGCCATTACCTAGCGGCGGAGGAAAGGTGAAAGGTAGCGCACTGGTGGTCGATTAAAGGTTAGAGTTTAAAAGCAACGCGTATCAATCTCGGGCGATGGCTGCTTCGTTTGAGCAACGAACGAAAGAATTCGTTATGTTGTTGATATTGGCGGAGTTAAACGAGATAAATATTATATTTTCAATATAAACTTTACTCGTTTTTTTTCAGTTAACACTAGATTTACCAGACCAGTCAAAATGACAGGTCTTGCAGTTTCAATTCAAAATGCTTACTGCATGTAACATTTTCTGTCCGAAATATCATGACTTTTGTAGACATAACTAAAGAATCAGTTTTATGAACTTCACATTATTTTATATATATTCGTAACGAGTATATTTTGTTATTGGCACTTATATCAGTACCAGTCAAAATGATTGGTGCATGTTTCGATGTGATGAAATGAGTTTGGGGCAGCTACAACAATTGATAAGTACTGCAAAGTTTTCTCGGGACAGAATATATGATGACAAAATATGATTTCAAAATATATGATATTCAGAATATATGATTCGAAAAAATTGAAGGAGGAGGTATTGCTGGAAGATTAGCAGTTCAGTGTATTTTCATGGATATACCCAGACCTACAGCACATGCAAAAAGAAATATTATGAAGGAGGAGCTAAGTAGCACATTTTTATTACTAATTGACCACCATATTTTAGAACATGTAAGAACTTGCGCACAGTTAGAAGACTCCCGCGTTTTGGGGAAAGATGAACACTTACGCAAGCAAAATTGAAGGCGTTTATTGCAATATTGTATGCACGTCGGCCGTACGAAGAAGACGCTTTGAGACTTGAATATTTGTGGAATAACAAGTAGGGATCAACATTTTTTTCCACAACTATGAGTAGATGTGCTTTTACCGAGATTCTACGTTACATTCGTTTCGACAAAAAAAAAAATCAGAGGAGTCAATGTTTACAAAGAGACAAATTCGCTTTAGTTTCAACAGTTTGGAACAAATTTATTGAAAATAGCCAAAATTGCTTCAAACCAGGAGCTTATATTACGGTGGATGAGCAACTCTTTCCAACGAAGGCAATGTATGCGGAAAGTGTACACTGAGGAAAATCTACATATGTAAAAATTGTGACCGATGAACTATAAACAATTAAGCGTATGATTAATCGATAATGTCTATAAATATATTTTTGTATTACAATTAATATTATTCGACTTTTTTCGTCATTTTTAAAAAGTAAATAAAGACTGGAAACACCACTAAGCATTTTTTTCTAAAAACCAGTCATTCTGACTTGATAGAAATAGGTATACTTAAATAGCTGGTAAATCTAGTGTTAAAAATAAGCTCCATTGTTGTGTATTCGAAATTCTCGTCGTAATGAAATTTATGTATATTTGCTCCATTAGAATTTGTAGGTAAATGAGGGCTTCTTAACAACGAGAATTTTATTGTATTACTTTTACCGGGACCCACGTGAATTCACAGCGCAGACATCCAATTAGAAGAAAAAAGTGTGTTTGGAGATCGTCAAAGGAAAGGAGACACGTTTTCTTTTGTCGTTCTATTTATTGGATTACGTCGCTTCGAGCGTTCATCGAGGACTTTGTGTTACCAGGTCGCATAACGCGTGGAACCACTGTTTCTCCGTCATTTGTTATTTTATTTACGCAGGAGTTGGCCTGCCACCGCACATCGCATCTCGTGTTTCTTTGTTCTCTTGTCTCGCTACTCTAAACGGACCATTTATTTTGAAAGTGGTGTAAGTACATTCATGAAAAAAATGCCACATCATATAATTTGTGATTAATCGATTATTTGTAATATATAGGAATACTTTATTTATATTAATTATTATTAATATTATTTATAATTCCTTTATTTATATTAATATTTTATCTATAACAAGTTGATGCTTAATATTTTAAAAGATGCTAATGCTTCGTCCATTTAAAAATTGCCCAATAAAAGAAGTTGTGTAGCAATTGATTATGAAAGTGGTGTAAGTGCAATTTTCATAGACTTTTACGAAAAAAAGAACTTCTCGTATACGATTATGATGTTATAAAACGATACAAAAGAAGTAATAAATGTATTTTATATGTATTGAAACGAGAAAATTTCGTTTCAACAAGAAATCTACAAGAGGCAATTGAAAAACGGATAAAAAAAAATACTAATAAAGAAAAGGTAAACTAGCTGGAAATTTCTGATCTACTATCACACGTAGTTACATAAGAATTCCGTAAACACAACACTGTACTTCAAGCTTAATACACATAAATGCATGAACCCTTTGATTACCATGATGGTCACTGGAAACCGGCGCAAGAGATTTTACTGGACATCCAAAATATTTGCAATGGGTAGCAGCAATTATTTCATAAATGCAATTATTGTTAGAATAGTGATGCAATCCTTTGGTTTTTAATACCTGCGCATTATTTACATTTTACATAATTCAGTCAAACGCTGTAGTATTTCATAGCATCGTCATTCTAATACAGCAAAATACAATCGGCTGTCAACGTGTCAATAAATCGTATTATTTATTTAAAAAATACGAATGTTTTTATTTTAATATAAAGTATTATTCGTACATTCCTAATACATTCATAATATCTTAATATATTGGTGGCCGGTCACGAGTTAACTCGCGTAAGTTATTTTAATTTTTGGACTCCAGGGCAATATAGGATGTTATGTGATATAAGTTGAGGTTGTTAAAATAAAAATATAAAAATTAAAATAATAAAAATATTTACATTATTTACATTTTGCATAATTCAGTCAAACGCTCTAGTATTTCATAGCATCGTCATTCTAATACAGCAAAATACAATCGGCTGTCAACGTGTCAATAAATCGTATTATTTATTTAAAAAATACGAATGTTTTTATTTTAGTATAAAGTATTATTCGTACATTCCTAATGCATTCATAATATCTTAATATATTGGTGACAGATCACGAGTTAACTCGCGTAAGTTATTTTAATTTTTGGACTCCAGGGCAATATAGGATGTTATGTTATATAAGTTGAGGTTGTTAAAATAAAAATATAAAAATTAAAATAATTAAAAATATTTACATTATTTACATTTTGCATAATTCAGTCAAACGCTCTAGTATTTCATAGCATCGTCATTCTAATACAGCAAAATACAATCGGCTGTCAACGTGTCAATAAATCGTATTATTTATTTAAAAAATACCAATGTTTTTATTTTAATATAAAGTATTATTCGTACATTCGTAATACATTCGTAATGTCTTAATATATTGGTGACCGATCACGAGTTAACTCGCGTAAGTTATTTTAATTTTTGGACTCCAGGGCAATTAGGATGTTATGTTATATAAGTTGAGGTTGTTAAAATAAAAATATAAAAATTAAAATAATAAAAATATTTACATTATTTACATTTTGCATAATTCAGTCAAATGCTGTAGTATTTCATAGCATCGTCATTCTAATACAGTAAAATACGCTCGGCAGTCAACATGTCAACAGCCTCAGCATAAGTTGACGTTTACTAACCCTTTACCTGCTATGGACGCATATATACGTCCGCCGATATTTATCGGTCTCGACTATGGGCGCATATATGCGTTTTCCAATCGTTTCGATTTCTTACCTATTGCAGCCGCAAGTTTCAATGTACCAGGCGAATACAGATGCTTTCTTTACCAAATAATTTTCTTGCAGTATTTAATTTGGCGAAAAATAAAAATATATTCCTTAGTAATATATTTAACACGTTGACATATTCAATGAATAGAGTTTACACGGTAGCGAAAAGATTTCCTCAGCGACTCAGTCGGAAAAATGCAAAAAAATTGTAAATAATCCTATATCAGAAAATGTTGTAAAAAATTGATATTGTAACGGTACCTCCATCGACTGACGCGCATCGTTATACACATATACCATCCCGCAGACATCCAATTGGAAGATGCGAAAGTGTACAGTGCCGTTCGCGTGAATTATAGCGAGCAAACACAAAGTTACGGCTTGCAGAACACGTTAAGCAGTCTTAAAATATGAGACCGCGACGTGGCACGGAAATTCATAATGAAGCCTATTTGGCAATCTTGCAAAACAATTGATACAAACGTCCTGTGGTTCAGGAAGGAATACTTCGGCCCTTGGAAGGAAATCTGTGTTATCTTCATTTTCACCGATTTAATCTCGTTTAAGCAGTTAAGTGTGTTTGACGACTATATCTGTTATAGGAATGTGGCAGAATTTTGTGTCATGACGATTACATCCTTCCAGCGTAGGATTTTGTTACAATTTGTAATTTAAATTGTAATTTTGGCGAAAAGTAAACTATATTCCTGAATTTTTAATATGGCTTGTACCGCAAAAACTCTCCGGTGTCTTCATTTTGCACGATTGAAAATGTTCTCAAATATATATCGCATCACAGTTCTAATATAGCAAAATATGCGCTCATCGACTGGCGCAAAAAAATTTTATTTCTAGTATATATGCAAAAAATTCGCAAAACCGTGAAATATGGTATCTTATGGGGATTTTCACTCAGAAGCAATTTGATATTGGAACCGTTGCTAAATTTAGAAGATTTTAATCAATGTGTGTATATTTATTTTGTACGATTATATACTGTGCAGTATTTCATCGAAAATCACGGTAAGATACCATATAGCAGTTTTACGTAATAACCAATTTTCAATATATATTTCAAAAATGACGAAAACTGTTGCAGTACATTTTGATGAGCCCTATTTGCAATCTTGATAAATAAATTGGTATTGAATGTATGCTTCAATACACTTTAACAACTATGTGTTATCTTCATTTTGCATGATTTAATCATTTCCGGACAGTATTTCATCGCATCACAGATCTAATATAGGAAAATATGGGTGACCGGCGCGAAAAATTTTACTAAATATGCATAAAATTCGCAATGAAGCCTATTTGCAATCTTGTAAAAGCAATTTGATATTGGAACTGTGCTTCAATACTTTGGCTTCTAACAACTCTGCCTTATCTTTATTTTGCACGATTTAATCATACTCTGCAGTATTTTATTGCATCGCGGTTCTAACATAGCAAAATACGCTTGGCAGTTAACGTGTTAAAATGTTTAGAGGTCAAGACCAAATGAACAAACCAACAAAAATTACAAATAATTTGAGATAGATTCGTAACGTCCTGAGAATTAACTCGTGAGCAGCGCAGTAACACTGAATCTTTGATTATTGCGAATTTCATCTTGGTGCATCAAACCCCAAAAAAATCTCACTTCTCCGTACTTTTACTGGTCATAATTTCGTGCAGTTAGAGTTGCTTTTATAGATATTTAATTATTTTTTTCTAAGTTTTTCGTTTATTATGAGTATAATATACATATGTTCATGTTATTTACCGGTAGCCGATTAATCGGCTTTTCAGTGGTCAACGGTTATATCAGATAAAATAAATGTCAAATGATATTATGACAATTCTAAATGAGAATAAAATTACACTACTTTGAAACCAAAGGATTCTAAACAACACATTCAGTATTTTTCAGTTATAAAGCTTCACAAATAGGCATATACACAATTCCTGGGCGGTATCCAAAATAGAGTCGGTCGTTAGTGGGTGACATCTTTAATCAGTAGCAGTCGGTAAAGTGTTAAGCAACTGTGTAAATATTAGAAATAAAATTGTTCTTTTTATAAATTAAAGTCGTCTTTAAACGCACACTAGTGCGCGCTCTGCAAAAAGATCGCCACAGTTAACTGGTTAATAAGGACGAAAGGGCCGGAGAGAAGGGCAAACGAAAATGGCGGCACGGGCCGCGGTAGAAAGAGGAGTGCTTGAAACTTCTCGAGCATGGCCGTCGTCCAACCCTGTAGCGAAGGAGTTTACGCTCTTCGCAGTTCCGCAGTTTGCTCTTTTTATGCAACGTCTTCGGCGTTTCTTCTACTCTTCGTACGGTGTACTTTGCGTTATCGTGATTACTTGACCGTTGGCGAACGTTATTGGTTTACGATTAACGTTGTGTGCGCCAAGATGCTACGTGCAGACGAAACTTGACTGATGTGACCCTTTGGAATGAAGCTGGTTCACACAGTGATGCTAACTGTACGTCAATTCGAATATGTTAGTGTGTGTGCGCGCGTAAAAATATGTACGGATACAGTCACAGCTGGTGTCAATGCCAATTATGATTGGTTTATGTTTTTGCATGTACTCCTTTGGCATCCAGCGGGTTGTTTAGTCCGTCTTGTATTGTTCTTAAGTTGTAATAAATACATGATTTGTGAAGTGTAAGTAAGGTACATTTGTTTGAGACATCCGCACATGATTCTAACAGAATCGAAAATAAATGTTTAGGGTAGACTCACCATACTAAATTAACTAAAATATTTCCAGTATTTCGGATTAAAAAATTTGTCAATGAATTTAATTCTTCCGCACGATGTTTTTATTTGTTTTTCTTGTGTCCATATTCAGTGATCGAGAATATAATATACTCATACAATGATGATTGATTTATGTAGTATCTTATGATATTTATACATGATTCAGACATCCACACATGATTCTAACAGAATCGGAAGTATATATTTAGGTTAAGCTTACCCGACTAAATTAATTAGACTATTTTCACTATGTCAGAATATTTTTTAATGCATATAATTTTTACGCGTCACATTTTTAACCGTCTTTCCTGTATCCTGTCCGTATTCAATTATTGAGAATGTAACATATAATATAATGATGATTAATTTATGTGGCATCTTGTGATATTTACACGTGATTTTGACATCCACAGGATTCTAACAGAATCGAAAGTGTATATTTAGGTTAAACTTACCCGATTAAATTAATTGGACTATTTCCATTATTTCAGACTATTTTTCGATGAATCTAATTCTTACGCACTACATTTTTAACTGTCTTTCCTGTATCCGTATTCACTGATCGAGAATATAATACCTAATGATGATCTATTTATGTAGCATCTTGTGATATTTACACATGATTCAGCATCCACACATGATTCTAACAGAATCGGAAGTATATATTTAGGGTAAACTTATCCGATTCAATTAATTAGACTATTTCCGTATTTTAAACAATTTTTCAATGAATCTAATTCTTGCGCACCACATTTTTAACTGTCTTTCCTGTGTTCGTATTCAATTATTCGGAACATAATATATAATGGTGATCGATTTATGTAGCATCTTGTAATATTTACACATGATTCAAACATCCACGCATGATTGTAACAGAATCAGAAGTATACATTTAGAGTAGTCTTATTCGACTAAATTAATTAAACTATTTTCATTTCCTGTTTCCGTATTCAATGATCAAGAATATAATATATAATGGTGACCGATTTATAGCATTTTTTCCACTATGTCCGATTATAGATTACACGAGACGTTTTAGTGTAGAAGGAAAGGTTGATGGAGCTTTGGGAGAAGCACGCGGAACTGTATGAACGTAAATGGGATTGAACGTGCTGAATCAATGTCGGAGTGCTGCGTCCAAGTGAAACGTATCATAGACGCACCATTGACTATGCTGCAAGCAAGAAAATCTGTCGTCTCCGGCTAAGCGATAAGAGTTAAGAGTGTATGATAAGACTAAAGTGCATAGGAGTGATATTAAATCCTGCTGTTATATTGTACGTGTAGAATATTGTGTTACAGTGTAAATCGTGTTTATTAGGCTAAGCACTACAATACTCGCATTACCTAACTAATGGCCACACAATTATTTTGTTATTTATTAAATAAAATTAAAGTTCTATATTTCTCAATCTGTTTGATTCATTTCAAAGTATAATAATTTAATGATTATATTGTAGGTGTAGAATATTGTGTTACAGTGTAAATCGTGTTTATTAGGCTAAGCACTACAATACTCGTATTACCTAATTAATGGTCACACAATTATTTTGTTATTTATTAAATAAAATTAAAGTTCTATATTTCTCGAACTGTTTGATTCATTTCAAAGTATAATAATTTAATGATTGAAAGATTATATAAGTCCATGTTCTGATTGAATACATGCTTATTACTATGTCCTTTTAAAATTCGACAGGCTTTGAAACCCTTTGGTTCACTTGTTAAAATGCTACAAACATTCTTTTTGTAATGTTCGATAATGGTCTTAAAAATGTGTAATATTATCGCTTGCTTATATGTATGCGTGGAAAAGGATCTTCACCTTATTTCTTAAACTGTCGTGTTTCTTAATAATGGATCGGTATTGTAAATGTTATGTTAACACGAAAAAATGAGTATGGCTGATGTAAACGATAGAATAATACTGATTTGTTATTTTCCGGGTTTTTCATGCAAGAAACGAAGAGTTGCCGGCTCCAAGCATTATAGATTGAATTGTTTACACATGTTCGGTTCTTCAAGAGCGCACTGGGCATCATTCACTTTGTTGAATGTTATCAGTTTTGTTTTAAAATTTATAGAAATGGTGTGCGTGCTACAGCAATCGAAATTCTGCCGAAAAATAGGATATTACTGTGTAATGAAGTAATATTGTGCATTCAATACCTGGGCCCTTACATCATTGTCCTGTTATAACGTGAAATTTTATTTTTGCACAACAACAACAGAAGCGAGTTTTATGACAGATCACAACACTGGCGTCGTTATTTTCAAGTCGGTAGAAATAATCTTACGGTGCGCCCATCTTGCACAATGTATTTCTTATAAAAGCGCCGAACACATTCGAGCGATCACACACCGCCAAAGCAGCCTTTCATCTCATCCCGGGAAATTACAAAAGTTACTTCTACTACGAGGAAGATGTTCGCAAAAAATTTCGCGCTATAAAAGTTGCCTTTATAGCGCCCGCGTAATATGAGCTACCGGAATTATAATATGTAAACATTTGCTATGCGATGACAATCGAACTTGATGTATAAGGTGTTCACAGATTTTTTTACCAATTAATTAATCAAACATACCGTCTCTATCATTTAATCTCATCCTACTTGGAGTACGGCATGAAAATAAGTATAAATTGGATTATAATGCTTTGACGTTCGCTAATGTAAAATCCGTACAAATCCACAGTTTAACGGATATCCAAATGAATATCCAGATGAAATTCATCTCAATTGAAGTATAATTTTAGGTGTAACATATATTGATATTTTAAATAAAAGAGTCTTAATGTCTTGATTATATATTATGAGAGTTTATTAGAAAATATAAACACCCGTATATTAATAAAAATATAGAAAACAGAAAACACGGAACAATATTTGTAAGGACTGTCTCTGTACATCCGTTCGGGTACTAAGCAGAAGCACGATTGTCTTCGCATACAAAAGTCACACACCCAAAAAAAAAAAACAATAAACACAAAAGACGCTCGCGAGTAGACCATAAAATTGTTCTGACAAATATGACGTTACGAATCTAAATACTTTTTTCTACAATATATTTATATTTACGTATATTTAAGTGTATTATTATACGCGTATCCACACAAATACTGAAACACTGTCCAGTCTATTGAATATCACAGCGACAATGTCATTTCAGATATGCATCATGTATCCGATGCGTTTTGACATTCGCCAACGTTGCATTCGAAGAAACACTCAAATCCTGCACGATTCAACAATCGCCCTGTGTAACTAAAGCTCGGGAGTTTGAGAAATATGACGTCATCAGTCTAAATACTTTTTTCAACAATTATTATATGCGCTTCCACACAAATACTGAAACACTGCCCGATATATTTCTACCGAATATCTCACTCTGTCATACATATTATATGCGCATCCACACCAATACTGAAACACTGCCCGATCTACTGAATATTTCAGCGGCAATGTTATTTCATAAATGCGTCATATATCCGCTGTGTTTTGACACTCGCCAACATTGCATTCGAAGAAACACTCAAATTCTGCAAGATTCAACGGTCGCCCTGTGTAACTAAAGCTCGCCAGTCTGAGAAATATGACGTCATCAGTCTATATATTTTTTTCAACAATATATTTAAATTTACGTATATTTACGTCTATTATTGTATACGCATCCACACAAATACCGAAACACTGCCCGATTTTCCGTATATCTCAGTGACAATATAATTTCAGATATGCGTCATATATTCGCTGTGCTTTGACATTCGCCAACGTTGCATCCGAAGAAACACTCAAATCCTGCACGATTCAACGATCGCCCTGTGTACGCATATCCACTCTGCGAGCCGTGAACTAAACGAGGACGGCCCTTCCGCCAGACATAACTTCCGTCGTAAAAGGAAGAGTCGAAAGGAAGGAGATCGGGCGCCCAACACCTACGCTGTTCTCTTTATACGAAGTCTTTAAGTAGACTCAGCAGTTCTCCCACCCCTGTCCACCCGCTTTCAACCCCACCCACCCTCTGCGGATAGTATAAACGAGGCAAGCTTTAGTTATCCGTGTCCCGAGCGCTGCGAAGCCTTTAAACTGCCAAGATGGCTGGCGATACGTACGTAGGTGCACGCCCACGTGATCCTGTATAGCAACCACTCCACTTTTTCACCCCCTTGCAGATGTCTTGCGCTCGCTCCTTTGCCTCTTGTCTTATTCTTTCACTGCAAGATTCTAGGCATCCCTGCGCGCGCAAGTTTCTTCTTTGCGGATTGTCGGAGTCAAATCGCAAACCGAGTGACGATCATTTTTGTGCGGCAGCCGGAACTCAGGAGTTTGAAGGTTGGAAGGGTGAGAATTGCAATACGAGACGGAGGTGGCGACAAAGTTCTAGGTGCAATAATCGGGAGGAGGATTAATAGGATTAACCTCTTAGGCACGGATTAATTTTATGCGGGGCTGTTTCTGTGTACGGTAGAGTTCGACGCTAATAATGGACGATAATAATAAAAAACGATAGAGTATTGCAATGTGTGGGCGACAATGCGCTTCTCTACGCGAACACATTGGAATGAAGTCTTTGATGATTGATTTATCATCTTTCTTAAAGATGTGGTACATATAATTGAATTGTAATGATTTAGTTTAATAATTAATAATACAATTGAGTATGATATGTTTTAAGGCACGGTACTACACATAGGCACATAAGGATGCGGATCGGCATGTTAAAAAGAATATCTGATGTATTTAGGGGAAATGGTATATTTATTTAAATGACAAGCAGCAGTTCTTACCTGACACTGGCGTATCAGAAACAAAGGTTCCGTATTCCGTCTGTATATTGTTAACACTGTTATAAAACGTTGTGAAGTTAAAAAGAGTGTGAAACAAGACATATAAAAATGATCAGTTAAGTGAAATACAAAATGACATCGACGAAAGCCACTATACTTGCGGGTCGTTCAGAAAGATGACCGCCACTAAAACCACTGTAGTGACGTATCGTTCCTAAGTGCTTAATGATAGTATTTATCGGACGACGGCAAAGTTCATGCGTATGTTAGGTTGATGCATTAGTAAATGACATAAGGATTCACGCAGGGAATCGAAATAGCAGGGTGAAGAATGTTATTGTCGTATAGGGGTCTTTAATAATAAAAGGAATTAAAATGTTTTGAAGGATAGAAAACTGTCTTCGTTTTGGTAAATGGTTGGACTGTAACATAATTTTGCATCGAACCAGCAATTACACATTCTACTACAGTTCGGTAATAAAACGGTTCTACTACAAGTTCGAGTTTCAAAAACAAAGATAAAACGTTAAGTTACATACAGCCAAATTATATATATGAGCCGTTTATTTTGGAAGTGGCCTAACTCCATTTATCTTCAAATCGAGATAAATAACATTTACTGATAAATAACATGTATTTGTACATGTAACCATGGTAACCGGAAAATATTGAAAAACGGAGTTAGGCCACTTTCAAAATAAACGGCTCATATAATATATATAAAAATATCAAATTACCAAATTACAAAATTGCCAAATTAGAAAATTATCAAATTACGGTTTGTTAGTATGTATATCGAAAGGTATGGGTACTGTTTATACGATCGGAAAAAGTATATTAAACAAACCAAACTTAACCCTACGTATTAATGTGCTAACTATATGATTCCCTCGAAAACAACAAGTAGAAACATCAAAACATAGGATGATATTTAATTTTTTGTGCTGACCTTCTGTGACCGTATAAGCGTACACCGTAGCTTTCGATATACGCATACAACAAAAATACCAACTTACACCCCTCAAAGTACCAACTTACACCCCTCAATTACAACCAATTAATATTTAATAATGATAAACAATGATTATTCCATGATCAAACATAGAGTTCATAAATCTCATTACTCCCCGTCCTCAATAACAAACACCTACTCGAACATCAAACGCGACGCGAACAAATCGATTCTAACCACAATGACTTCCATGCCAGTCAGACGTCGCTAAAAGGGGAATGGAATTATTGAAAGGAGAACAGAATCATCTGAAAGCCGAGGAGGACACGATTATTATTGTGAAGGCATCAAGGTCGGCATCTAAGATGCAAAGACGTTTTGCCACGTATTTCGAAATGCCGGTCACAGAGACTCGTCAATAACGTCTACGTCGCTTTTGCGGATGCTTAAGAACCGACTTGACAATGGCAGAGGCACGACAATGAAACCACTGACATAGTTTCGACGCCCAAAGGCATTTCGAGAGACACTCCTCCGCTCGTTCTGACTTTCGAGCGCCTTTGTTTTCGCCGAATCCGACAGGGAAGGAGAAGAAAGCGGCAAAGGAGCAGGCGAAGTCGAGGGAGTGCCGGAGTTTTGCTGGAAATTTGACGGCAGCAACGAGGCTGGCTGTAATTAATTTGCCAAGTCGACGGATGGCGGAGATAATGCGATATAAGGTATTGTGGACGATAATGATGCCAGTGGAATTGTTGACCTTGCGCATATGACTGTCAAGTCTAGTGTTAACTAGAAATACGAAACCCGTTAATCTGACGGCTTTCACATTTTATGCACAAAATTATAGGAACGATTGATATTATTTTCCAGCAGTTTTCGGTTTATATTTGCTCATGTAATTATATGAGTGTATATGCAAATTCATTTCCTTAGCAGGTTTTCAGATTTCATGCGCAAAATTATAGAAACGATCGATATTATTTTCTAGCAGTTTTTGGTTGATTTTTGTTCATAGGATTATAAAAGTATATATGCTAATTAATTTCCTTATCAGGTTTATTGAATAAAAAAGTCTGTATATCAAATTTTCGGTTTCCGTAAACCTAATGTTAATGTAGTGTGAGAAATTTCTGAGAAAACACGTAACAGAATGTCAACTAAAAATGTCTGCGAGGCTTCGCTGTCTTATTAGAACAGTAACATATTATGTTATTCGCGCATATAACAATCCAAACAATTCTTTTCTCACGTTTCCGCTTTTTCGAAAACGCCGCACAAAGTTTTCAGATTCGCTTAACGGGCGCGTAATCGATAAAAATCCCGCCCGTGCCGCACAAAGCAAAATATACGTTGAGCGGCGTCATTTCTCGCTAGCCGCTTATAATTGAACATCAAAGCGCCGTAAAATATGCACATCTAATTATTCTTCGACAAACACCCCGCGAACGGCGGATTCCATTTCGCGCAGTTACGAAGTTTGCAGCGCAGCAGCACCGTCAACCGGCATAAACATTTACATCTCGCACGCTCCCGACTAATTGCTAAACCGAGCCAATTACATTTCGCGCGGCGAGTAACGAGCAGCCATTTTAATCGTTCAATTTTTCTCTTAAAAGCCGCAACCACAATAGCGCAGCGGGGATGGGGTGGACGAGGGTGCAAAGTGCGGCTATTAGTCGAGTGTCAAAACCTCACGGAAAACGTTTCCCTGTAACGGTCCATATTGATTCCACGACGAAACGCGCTCGCCTCTTCTCTCTTACGCGCACTCTACGTTTCCTCCGATAACATTGTTGTCATACACCACCACCCTACCAGCCACCGGCTTCTATCAACCCCCGGCACCCCTCTCGACCGAGAGCACATTCACGGCAATTTCTTTTTCAATTTACCGAGCGCGAACTACTGTTTGCTGTTGGCGTTACAGTCTGCGAGAGTTCGAGTACGACGTTACACTTCGTTGGTGTCCGAAGGTTGAGCGAGTGTGAAGAAAAATAAAAGTCTACGCGCGAGTAAGTGTACTTTACAGGGCTGTGTCGTTTCGAGTTATACTTTTAGAGTTATAATAGTCTACGTTTAGAGTTATAATAGCTTATGCAGTTTTCTGGGGGTAATGAATAAGAGTAAGTGGAGGGGTGTTTCAGGAGAATTGCGATTGATGCTGCCGAATAATTTGCATTGCAGTTTGCGGAGATTGGAGTATGACGGCAATCAGTGGTGTCTGCAATTAGAGTGATTGTAAAGAAAAGTAAAAGTCAATACCCGAGTATGACACCGAAATTCGAAAGTGTTTGTAGTTTGAACGAGCGTGAAGAAAAATGGGAGTCAATCAGTGGATAAGTGTATTTTATGTGTCTGCATTTTCGTTTTACGATTTTACGATGTTGATATAACGCGTAATTTGGTCTGGTAATTAAAAGAAGTGAAGATATAAGAGTGTTTGGGCTGTGTCGACGTTACTTTTGATACGTTTAGAGTTATAATAGCTTATGCAGTTTTTTTTATTGCAGTGTTTCAGGAGAAGATTGAATAAATATGCGGAGAGAGTATGACGGCAATCAATGGTGTCTGCAGTGATTAAAGTGTCAATATGTATGACACCGAAAGAGTTTGAACGAGCGTGAAGAAAAATGGGAGTCAATAAGTGGATAAGTGTATTTTATGTGTCTGCATTTTCGTGTTTTACGAAATTTGAAGGTAATTAAAAGTAGCGGATATAAGAGTGTTTGAGCAGGACGTTACTTGATACTAGCAAGTAATTTTTATTGCAGTCTGCAGAGATTGGAATATGAGACCAATCAATGGTGTCTGCAATTAAACTAAAAGGTCAATAGGAGTAACGTACACTTATTCAGTATTTTATTCAGTATTATATATTTTATATGAGAAAACGTATTCGACGTTAATGAATGTTTCATCAAATAAACACGCATTATTTTTTTTTCCTAAATCGCAAGACATTAATGCTGGTAACAGAACGGCATATTATCATCTGAATAAATACATAGAACGATTCATTCGAGACAACGTTTGATTATCAATTGGATCAAACGTTCGTGCAAGAACTTACTTTGTCAATTCTCTCCGGTAACTATTTATTCAGAAATACTTTGAATCCTTCTCAACCAACTATCCCGTCTCAGCAATATAAGATTTTCCGCTCTGCTCCTACGGCGACCACCCACGTTATACGATTTACAAAGAGCATCAGCCCGCTCATAAACCATTCCGTTATCAGAATCCACCCCCTAAGGATCGCAATGTCCCGGCACGGATCATTTTTCCGGTGCGAGGTTTGTGTCGCAGAAAACGATAGCGGATCGGCAGAAAGAGGACAAAGAATCGATAGCTGACCACAAGCATCGTCGGCTAAAGAGTTTCCGAGGAGAGGACTTCGAGTTTGAAACACGGTGTAGAGGCGTGGAACGCGGAACGCGCGACACGTCGGAAGTATTTACCATCGAAAGTGGCCGGGGAGTCGAGAAGAGAAATATTGTTGGCCGAAGAAAAATAGACGGCACATCTCCTTCCCTTGAAGTGAGCACTATGTAGTTCTAATAATTCTAATCTGTTTGGATTTTTATGTAAAGTTAATAACACTGAATTTCGGCTTCTAAACACAGTGCGCCGTATGAGTATTTAAAAAAAAATAAGGATGATTTGATTTTGCAGAACTAACAGGTGTTTTAGAAATAATGGCGAGTTCGTGTGATCTTTAAGTAAATTTAATAATACTAGATTTCGACTTATAAACACAGTGCGCCGTATGAATATTTCGAAAAAAAATACGAATCATTTTATTTTGCAGAACTACGAGGGGTCTTAGAAATAATTGCGAGTTCGTTTGATCGTTAGTGAGTAATCTTTAAGTAAATTTAATAATACTGATTTTCTGCTTGTAAACACAGTGCGCCGTATAAATATTTCGAAAAAAAAAACATAAGAATGATTTGATTTTGCAGAATTAACAGGTGTCTTAGAAATAATGGCAAGTTTGTGTGATCGTTAGTGAGTAGGAATTTTATTAGTTTTAGTAGTTGGTTTTAAATATTTTTGAAATTCATTGGTTAGTATTTATTGAGGTAATATAACAGCAGTAATGGTTCAATACTTGTGCTCGGTCAACTTTCAAAGAACTATCGGCAGTTTTGAGAAATGGTTTCTGCCATGGTACTTGATTAGTATCTATGTGGCGATAACCAGAAGAATCGGACGATAGGAAAGGAAAATATTATTAAGTAGTAGCATTATTAGTGACTGTATGAATTCGCCACTACTTCGAAAATCTCTATTTGTTATAGAAATTCTATATAATTATCAAAACATTTAATACGCATAGAATTATTATATTTACCCAATGTGCGTTATGTCTACACGCCGAAATTTAGTATTATTAATCTTCCAATTGAGGAGCCTCTGCGATAACCTAATACAGTCTGTTCCATTCTGTGTGTTTGAGAAAATGCAAATAAATTTGAATTAATCAGGTATTATTCAGTTTAATTATGACTGTATTGATATTTTGTGCTGGAATTTTGCATAGTGGTTCCATTGTTCGAGATTTAGTCATTACGTTGCTTGTATTTTGCGTGGAGCTTGTCTTGTTCCAAATTTACATGGCGACGGAGTTACATGAAATTTGCATGATGACTCGATTCCCGCCGACTGTAGTCAAGAAATCGTCAGTCAATTGACAAAGCATACCGCAAACAACGTACCGAGCTACACTTCCTGAAAGAACTAGTACGCACCTCGAAATTTTCATGGTGTTTGACTCTGTTACACTATGGACGAGCGATCGACATCGAATTGACAAAGGAGATTGCCAAAAATCTATCGCAACGAACGTATCGGCCTGTGTTCCTGTAAGATTCACCGCACATACTTAAAATTCACATAAAGACAGATTTTGTTTGACAGAAACCACATGACCGACAGCCACATGACAAAGAACATTATTACAAACATCATTTATACACACAATATTATCTACTCTCACATTTCATATGTTACTCAAGTAAAAAATAAGACTGAAATTTCAAACGAAACACTCGTCTTCGCGTTTTCCAGTCTTCCGTCTCCTTCTCTCTTACTTTCTCCACACTACTCCCTCACTCTCATTCTCTTCGCCGTATATCGGTCTCCGTCACTCCGATGCCTTTGAGGCAGCGACAGGAAATGGATTTATGAATTCTCGCTCGAACGATTCTCGTATTGTGCCGCTAACAAAAGGGAAATAATAAATGCTTTCGCGCTTTTCAATGGAACCCGGGGCGGAACTTTCGCGAGAGCGAACGAGCGGGCCCAACACGCGCTTCGCTCGATACTGTCCTCGGTCAACGCGGACTGCGAAGCATTTTTTTATAAATAAAAATTGGACCGCATCGCCAGCGAGATTTACGACGCACGGCTCGCATGGTCTGTCAAAGAAATCCAACGCCGATTGAAACGGCACGTTTGTTGGAATTTACGCATTTTGTTGCTGTAGTGACAACGTCTCGGGGCTATGTGATTATTGTTATGTATGATTTACTCGTAAGACTGTATCGCCGGGACGGCATTTTATCTATTGGCATCTTTGCCGGAATTTACACATTTTGTTGTTGTAGTAACAACGTCTTGGAGCTATGTGATTATTGTTATGTATGATTTACTCATAAGACCGTATCGCCGGTAAGGCATTTTATCTATTGGCACGTTTGCCGGAATTTACGCATTTTGTTGCTGCAGTGACAACGTTTCGGAGCTATGTGATTATTGTTATTTATGCTTTACTCGTAAGACTGCATCGCCGGCAAGGCATTTTATCTATTGAAACCTTTGCCGGAATTTACGCATTTTGTTGCTGTAGTGACAACGACTCGGAGCTATGTGATTATTGTTACGTATGATTTACTCATAAGACTGCATCGCCGGTAAGACATTTAATCTATTGGCATCTTTGCCGGAATTTACGCATTTTGTTGCTGTAGTGACAACTTCTCGGAGCTATGTGATTATTGTTATGTATGATTTACTCGTAAGACTGTATCGCCGGTAAGGCATTTTATCTATTGACATCTTTGCCGGAATTTACGCACTTTGTTGCTGTAGTGACAACGTCACAGAACTATGTGATTATTGGTATGTATGATTTACTCGTAAAACTGTATCGCCGGTAAGGCATTTTATCTATTGACACCTTCGCCAGAATTTAGGTATTTTGTTGCTGTATTGACAACGTATCGGAGCTATGTGATTATTGTTACGTATGATTTACTCGTAAGACTGCATCGCCGGTAAGACATTTAATCTATTGGCACATTTGTCGGAATTTACGCATTTTGTTGCTGTTGTGACAACGTATCGGAGCTATGTGATTATTGTTATTTATGCTTTACTCGTAAGACTGCATCGCCGGCAAGGCATTTTATCTATTGACACCTTTGCCAGAATTTAGGTATTTTGTTGCTGTATTGACAACGTATCGGAGCTATATGATTATTGTTATGTATGATTTACTCGTAAGACTGCATCGTCGGTAAGGCATTTTATCTATTGGCACATTTGTCGGAATTTACGCATTTTTTTGCTGGAGTGACAACATCTCGGAACTATGTGATTATTGTTATGTATAGTTTACTCGTAAGACTGTATCGCCGGTAAGGAATTTTATCTATTGACATCTTTGCCGGAATTTACGCACTTTGTTGCTGTAGTGACAACGTCTCAGAACTATGTGATTATTGTTACGTATGATTTACTCGTAAGACTGCATTGCCGGTAAGACATTTAATCTATTGGCATCTTTGCCGGAATTTACGCATTTTGTTGCTGTTGTGACAACGTATCGGAGCTATGTGATTATTGTTATTTATGCTTTACTCGTAAGACTGCATCGCCGGCAAGACATTTTATCTATTGACACCTTTGCCGGAATTTACGCATTTTGTTGCTGTAGTGACAACGACTCGGAGCTATGTGATTATTGTTACGTATGATTTACTCATAAGACAGTATCGCCGGTAAGGCATTTTATCTATTGGCACGTTTGCCGGAATTTACGCATTTTGTTAAAAAGTGACAACGTTTGAGAGGTGATTATTGTTATGAATTATTTACTCGTAAGACTATATCGCCGGTAAGGCATTTTATCTATTGACATCTTTTCCGGAAATTTATGCATTTTGTTGTTGTAGTGACAACGTCTCGGAGCTAGGTGATTATTGTTATGTATGATTTACTCGTAAGACTGCATCGCGTGTAAGACATTTTATGTATTGGCGTGTTTACGTGTGAATTTCCTGTGAGAAATTAATGGCAGGTTTTACCCGGGTGTGTGACTCTGGAAATTACTGGTGGAAGTGACGTCATTGGGAATTTCGTACATAGACCTTTGAAGAATTTTAAGTAACCAAACTAAATATGAATATGAAGCCATATGTCGTTCTAGTAACGGCCTTATAATCCTGTGGGCTAGAAATAAGGAGTTTTAGATGAATGTGCTTGCGTGGTGTCAATGATTTTGTTTCACATGTATGCGTGCATTATTGGCGTTAACGAATCATTTGGTATCTGATAGTTGCGCACACCTTTACGTGGAATTAATAGGCGAAGGTAAATGTTGGATTTTTCGTAATCGAAAAGACTGTTGTTTGATGTACACAAATTATGGAAATGATGTAATAATTTTAACGATCCGATACTAACGCTTGGTGAGGTCCTAAAAAATTGTTTTCGATTTTTAAACATACGTATGTAGGGGAGTTGACACGACGAAAGCAATATGAAAGGTAAAGGTTTATTTGTAGAACATTGGAAGATTTCGCATACTTCCGTTATATAATAAACACGAACTTCTAAGTATAAGACACATTTTCGCAGTTCGACTGCATATAAAATATAAAAGCGTGCACATAAAAGCATACATCTCGTGTCTATGGTGTCTGATCGAATACACCCCATATATAATATATAACAGCACATGCAATTTCATCCAATATTCGCAACGCAACGTATTCCGGCTATTTTTGCACCAATTACACATAGAATACGCTATTAGCATTAGGTAGGTGCCATTTTCTCCATATACAACCTTTTATCGAAATGTCAGCATCGAGGCTTCGTTCGCATGCCACGGAAAATATTACTCGACGACAGCAGCATGCCGCTCCACCTTATTTACCGAAACCGCGATCGAGTAAATTCCGTCTACTCCCCGCGCACTCGCGGTTTAATCGACAATTTGATTCCGTTCCAATAACCGAAAATTCAGTCCACATCGTGCGGACGATGATAAGCGGTAGAACGTTGGCGAGCGAGTGCGTACGTGCGTCCAATTCTCGAGATATTCGCAATTTTCGTAATCAAAATTTAATTTCGCCCGGCTCGCCGCTTCGCACAAAAGCATAAAATGTGAAATTGAATGGGCTTAGGCGATGGTGCCGAGAAAAATCCCGCCACCGACTGCCAGATCAGAGCTTTCCAAACTATTTAAATTGCTGGACGGAGAATATTTGTATATTATTCTCTGGGGGACAGTGATGTGTTTGGATTGAATATGCCTACGGTATTAAGGGCGAATATACGGGGAATTGTAGTCGGGCGATAAATAGAAATAAGGGGTCGCTTGCGTGGAAATGTTTATTTTACTAATTGCTGGACGTAAAAAAAGTGGAACAGTCACGTTTCGTTATAAACGAATATTGAAATTGAGACACAGCAACGAAACGTAACTATTTTAACTTCGTTACATCAAATACCTGGTAACGTAAATACATACCACCTTGATCAAAAAGTTTTAGGACCGGATTGAAATTGTTTTTTTTTGTTAGGTTGCCACATTTGTCATTAACGTTCCCACCAAATTTCAGCGTCATAGCTTAATATTTGTAAAAGTGATACCATGTTAAATACATCTACCTTTGTCCGTGTTTTCGATTTTTTACATATTTGAAAATGGCATCAACTTTGAATCAACGAATTTGCATAAAATTTTGCGTGAAAAACGGATTTAACGGTCCGCAGACCTTGGAAATGTTGGAGAAATGTTTCGGCAACGATACTCTTTCGAGATCAAACGTTTTTTGGTGGCACGAACGCTTCCGAAGAAACCACGTTGTTTTCAGTCGAAAAAGAAGGTGATGCTCACGGTTCTCATGCATTACAACGGTGTTTTGCACAATGAATTCTTGCTAGAGCAACAGACAGTCAACAAAATGTATTATTTGAGCGTTATGAAACGTTTGCGTGAAGCAATTCGCCAAAAAAAAACCGAATTTGTGGGCAAACAACTCGTGGATTTTGCACCACGATAATGCACCGTCCCACAATGCGATCCTTATTCGTGAGTTTCTGACCAAAAATAATACGAATACTATTCACCAGCCTCCGAATTCATCGGATTTAGCTCCCTGCAACTTTTTTCTGTTTAACCAACTTAACCCATTCGAGACCGATTGCACACCGTGTGTGCAATTGATTTCCGAGGCTATAAGACGGCTTGCACACCGTGTGTGCAATAACAGTAATGTGCAATTATCAGTTATTCTCAGTAAACTAGTCGTCGAAATAAGATTTTCCTTGAACTAATGAAATCTATAAAGTACAGAAAAATAAAATTTGGCATTGGTTTTACTGTGTACCAAAAAATCTAAAAATTATCTGAAGCCTTTCTTACATGTAAAATACTATGAATTGCCGACAGTCCTACAAAGAAGGAAAATATAAACGTAATAATTACTCTTGTCCTGCTTGTGTCGGTAATCCTGGATTATGTTTGGGAGAATGTTTCAAGCGGTACAATCAACCAACTAATGTATAATTACTTTACGATCAGTGTACTATTTGCTAAAAGTGTATTTACAAATTATATTTTCTTTTTTATTACCGAGTTACATTATTTTATTATCTGCAGACATTTTTCTAAAAATTTATTTCTCGTTTGTTATTTTTTTCATTATACAACTTATCTTTTTTTAACTTTTTACTACTTTTTAAACATTTTCTTTGCATTATATTCTGTTCTTTATTATTGAAAACAATATAATGATTTTATATTATCTAACTATTTTTGAAATAAATGTTCATAAATTTTTTAATTATGTATTTTCATTTTACCTTACATTGCACACATGGTGTTCAATCCGTTCCTCGCAATAAACATTTTCCGAGGAGCGAGCTGCACACCTGGTGTGCAATGATCTTATTTATGTGAATTCACTTACGAATTGGGTGATTTCCATAGTAAACATGTTTTTTTTTTTATTAAAAATGAACAATATAAAGAAAAAAAAAATTCGCTCCTGGGAACCGTGTTTGAAAAAAATCGTTGTCTCGAATGGGTTAACCAACTCAAAAAACGGCTTCGCGGAACGCGTTACAGCACTCGGAAGGATCTTATGGAAAAATCGAAGACGGCTCTGATGGACATACCAAAAATTGAATACCAGCGACCTTTCGATGATTGGATCAAGCGCTAGTATAAGTGCGTTACAGTCGATGGGGAGTACTTTGAAGAGGACGATATCAATTATAATGGATAAACTTGTATTTTCGATTTTATGAATAAGGTCCTAAAACTTTTTGATCAAGGTGGTGTATACTATGTTATTGACGGTGTAATTGCAAAAGGACAGAGCATAGGACAACGAGGAGAAAGTTAAGACTAAAAGATTGATCAAATCGCATAGAAACGCATAACAAGACGGTTGTGCCAAGAAGAGAAAATTGTCAATTGGTTATTTTAAAACCGATATAGTTTCTGAAACTTTATTCTTTTTACCTGTAATTTAAACTTTGTTTTTTTTTTCAATAATTAACATTTTGACTGCCGTGGTGACTGGCGCAAGAGATTTTACTGAAGATCGAAAATATTCGCAATGGGTAGCAATTATTATTTTATAAATGCAGTTATTATTAGAATTGTAATGCGATCCTTTGGTCTCCAATACTTGCATATTATTTACATTTTGCATGCACAATTATAATGGATAAACCTCTATTTTCGGTTTTATAAATAAAGTCTTAAAACTTTTTGATCAAGGTGGTATATCTGTTGCTTTATTCGTGTTACCAGTATTTTTACGTGTACATATGACGCAGCGTTACTTGTGTAATAACCATTTACACGAAGACTCGGGTATCTTTTGCGACTCATGGCGCGGCACGCAAGGTGAGAAACTTTTGCTGTATATAATACTTGCTTCCGGAAAGCTCACCTCCGACCACTTTAAATAACACTGGGATAGATAATAAAACCGAGGGCGTTTCAGTGGGAAACACGCCACCCACGCATGCTCTCTACGTGCATCTCATTTCTCTCTTTCCGCCTCTCTCCATTTCTCTTTACCCGGCGGTCATTGATTACGAAAGCGGCCGATGCAACCGGCGAGCCAAGGTGCGGCTCGAAAATCGTCAAAATTCTGGAAACGTTACCCGACCGCCGCGGTTATCGCGATTCTGATTATGCGGGACTTTTTCTCACGTGTGCGCGTCCTCAAGTTAATGCATGCGCACACGCATACACTGCATAAGTAGGTCACAGATAACGGCTCATGCGCTATCGGCATTGAAGGAGTACGTGGAAAAACAGGAAGAGTGCTTCGCGAGGGGGCAAGATCAAGAAAAACGTAGAGAAACAGGAAATGAGAAACGTTGAGGCGCGGAAAGCGGAGGAGGGAATTTTTGGGAAATGGGAAAAGGGAGGTAAATGTTAAGGCGCGGAAAGTGGATCGGGAAAATGTTGAGAAATAGGAAAAAAAGTAATGCCGATGGTAAGCTGGTAGGAAAAGTGCTCTGAAACGGAAAGAGGAATAAATGTTAAGACACGGAGAGCAAAGAGGAAAAATCTTAGGAAGAGGAAAAGGAAATGAAATATTGAGACATAAAAAATGACGTGGGAAAATGTAGAAGAATGGGAAAAGAGAGAGGAATGTTGAAATGTGGGAAAATGTTCTGAAGCAGGAAAAAAGAGATGAATGTTCAAATGTGCAGAAAATGTTGAGAAATAGGAAAAAGAGAGGAAAGTTGAAATGTCGGAAAATGTTGAGGAACAGGTAATAAGAGAGGAATGTTGAAACGTGGGAAAACGTTGAGAAACAGGTAATAAGAGAGGAATGTTGAAACGTGGGAAAACGTTGAGAAACAGGAAAAAGAGAGGAATGTTGAATTGTCGGAAAATCTTGGGAAGCAGGAAAAAAGGCAGTAATGTTGAGAAACAGGAGAAAACAGAGGAATGTTGAAATGAGGGAAAATATTGAGAAACAGCAAAAAAGAGAGGAATGTTGAAATGTCGGAAAATCTTGGGAAGCAGGAAAAAAGAGGGGAATGTTCGAATGTGGGAAAATATTGAGAAACAGGAAAAAAGAGAGGAATATTGAAATGTGGGAAATGTTGAGAAACCGGAAAAAAGAGAGGAATGTTGAAATGTGGGAAAATGTTGAGAAACAGGAAAAAAGAGAGGAATGTTGAAATGTCGAAAAATGTTGAGAAGAAGGAAAAAAGAAGAAGAATGTTGAAATGTGAAAAAATGTTGAGAAACAGGAAAAAAAGAGGAAGGTTAAAATGTGTGAAAATATTAAGAAACAGGTAAAAATGAGAGAAATGTTAAAATGTGGGAAAATGTTAAGAAACAGGAAAAAAGAGAGGCATGTTGAAATGTGGGAAAAAATGTTAAGAAACAGGTAAAAATGAGAGGAACGTTAAAATGTGAGAAAATGTTAAGAAACAGGAAAAAAAAGAGGAATGTTAAAATGTGGGAAAATGTTAAGAAGCAGGAAAAAAAGAGGAAGGTTAAAATGTGTGAAAATATTAAGAAACAGGTAAAAATGAGAGGAATATTGAAATGTGGGAAATGTTGAGAAACCGGAAAAAAGAGAGGAATATTGAAATGTGGGAAAATGTTGAGAAACAGGAAAAAAGAGAGGAATGTTGAAATGTCGGAAAATGTTGAGAAGAAGGAAAAAAGAAGAAGAATGTTGAAATGTGAAAAAATGTTGAGATACAGGAAAAAAGAGGAATGTTCAAATGTGGGAAAATGTTGAGAAACAGAAAAAGAAGGGAGGAATATTGAAATGTGGGAAATGGTTGAGGAACAGGAAAAAGGAGAGGAATGTTGAAATTTGGGAAATGGTTGAGAAACAACAAGAAAGAAGAATGTTGAAATGTGGGAAAATGTAGAGAAACGGTATAAAAAAGAGACGAATGTTAAAATGCCGGAAAATGTTGAGAAACAGGTAAAAATGAGGAGAATGTTAAAATGTGGGAAAATGTTAAGAAACAGGTAAAAATGAGAGAAATGTTAAAATCTGAAAAGTGAATAAAGAAAACGTAGAAGTTAAGATTGTAAAAAGTGAGAAAAATCAGTAAAGACAAGTGGGAAGATTCAATAAAAGCGTCGACCAAAAATACGTACGGTATTAATGACGTGCAGCTTCGAATTGCAGGTTAAAAATTATCTATCTGTTTACCATAGCGCCGTGAACGAAGGTTATAACCGGTGTGTTCCGGCATAAAGTGGGCCATCAGACAACAGCGCTGCTTGTTATCGTCAGACCGGAGATAACGATGAATCACCTGTTATCGCTGTATTCCGGCTGGACCATTTCTCCGCTCCTTGCTAAATTCGCTTCATCTGATAGCCGATTTTTATAAAAGGTTGACCTTGTTTCTCATTCAACGGTTCAGACAGATTTACCCATCGCATGGATTTAACTCAGTTCTAGCGGTTGAAGTATTTCGTGACGATTTTTTTTTAAGCAGAGCACGTCCAATTATTTACCTCTTAAAATGTCTATAGGCAAATAAAATTCTGTTTTTCTCAGTACGTACAATTAAAAAATATACATTTACCTATAAAATACGATTGATCAAGGATAAAAGTTCTAATCATACAACTGCTGAAACTCAAATATGTAATAGCAGTCACGGGTATATAAATATGTAAATGACAAACTTGCAGATATTTTATACGAGCAGATACACAGTTTCATCACACAAAATAATAGTTGGCCCGAATTCACAGTAGAACGATAATATCGACTACTGAATATTTTAACTTCCTACGTCTCTCACTGCATATAGGTCGATGAAATTATCAACTGAGCATATTAAAATTACGATCCCAGGGGTTATTCTTGCAAGCCCGATTTGTTTACGCTCAAAATAACGTATCCTTCACCTCCCAATTTAAACCAAAACGTTCAAATCTATTACCTAATATGTTATTCCTCTACTTCTCTGAATGCCTGTCTGCCGACGTAGTCACAAGCTCAATATATGGACCGTTTATTTTGGAAGTGGTGTAAGTCTATTTTCTCTTGCTTCGAGAAAATTAAAAGTTAGCATATCTGTTAATTGTGCCCATAATTATGAAAGTGGTCTAAGTCATATATTTCTTGTTTCGAGATATTTAATGAATTGCATTTGAATAAATTAAAAAATATTTTTACATTATGCGACATTTTAATTTATAATTTTATTAGTCTTAATTAATGGAAATTTACTATGAATATGAAATTTTGTGTGAATTTTATACGATAATATTATTGTTAAAGATTGAATTGACTTAGACCATTTTCAAAATTAACTGAATGTCCTATAAATGACTTAAAGCAATAAAGAACTTTGAGTTTTATTTGAAACAATAATTTTATTGAAATAATTCGTGAACATTTATTACATTTATTAATTATTTTTAAACAGTAATCCATTTTTATCATTATTTCGAGTATTTAAGATTCTTAAAATGTTCCTGAAAAACTGGAGGGATGTACGGTAGTAAACTCATAATATCTTTATGTTTTTCTTCCGATACTGGTCTAATGGTGGTGTATAATGGAAGTAATTTAATATTTCCGTATATTTTTGGTCTTCCTTTTTTAGGTGAAAGATCCAAAACGTGAAATTTAGAATCATCTAAAGATGTTTTATAGAACATTTTATAAGGTTTATTTTTCAAGAATCTCATCCATTGAATTTGTAGCCAAGAGACAGATTCACCCGCGGTATTTTTTACTCTTCTTGTTATTGATTCTTCTAGTGATTTCGTTAAAAATGAAGTTGTCGTTATTATTAAAATTTGATTGTCATTTATTTTATTATGTAGTTCAGAAACGCGTCAAAGAAGGCCACGTGCCATTTTCAAGTTGTTTATATAATTTATTTAAATTTTTGACTTAGACCACTTTCATAATTAAAACTAAATGAATTCCATATAATGTTGAAATTACAACCACTATCTAATGGTTCATTTTTGACAATTTCGTAAAAATTACATTGAATAAATTTAGTTAAAAATAATGTGGTATGAAATAACTGATAAACTCATTTTTTTTTAATTTTGACTTAGACCACTTTCATAATTATGGGCACAATTAAAAAATTTAGGAAAGTTATATGAAGTCTGGCAATGCTTCTACTGATTTATCAATATGTAATTTGGTTATATAAATTTGTTTTAGGCGAATTTGACTAAACTAATATGTATTTACGGGCTGCAAATGGACTTACACCACTTTCAAAATTAGACAACTGCAAAAATCGTGTAATTTCAATTTTAAAAAATCAAATATCATTTAAAGTATACTGCATATTAATCCAATTTTGCTTACAAATAATGGCAAGATATAAAATAGAATTAGTAGTTCTAATTTTAGACGTTAATTAGATTGTTAAAATGACAAGATATTGATAGTATTTACTTATGCTCTGCATGTGGCAGTATTTTGAAATATTCATGATGCACTGGAGGTATATAAGGTAATAACTGCTTAATATCTTTATATTTTTCATAAGTAATAGGCCTGGCATCTTGGTATAAGAAGGCAGGATGGTTTTTTTCAATTTTACCGGTCTTCCAGGACGTGTAGGTAATAAATTTACAGTTTTACATTCTTTGTCTTTCATCGATGTTTTATATAAAATAGTGTATGGTGCACCTTTGAGAAATCTCATCCAACATACTTGCAACCAATTAACCTTTTCTCCATTAGTGTTTCTTCTTATCTGTTTTTCGAATTGCGCTTTGCAGATTTTTGTTGAGACGAAATTCTCTCGTTTCATTTCGAGTATTGTACATTTATTATTTTTTCAGCATTGTTTTATAACATTACAATAATCCTGTGGTGCGTAGAAGAAATTCTTTTTTCGTAAATATCTATGGAAATTGGACTTGCACCACTTTCATAATCAATTGCTACACAATTTCTTTTACTGATAAATTTTTAATTGAATAAAGCGTTTGTATTTTTTAAGATATTAAATATTATCTAGTTATAAATGAAAACTTTACGCTAACTCAATCATTTTTTGAACGAATGGACTTGCACCATTTTCAAAATAAACGGTACATATAGCAAATACAGATATATATAATACATAATAATATCATGTAATATAATATAATATAATACAATATAATAATATAATATGTAATGATATAATTTTTTTTTACTGGCCAATTTTAAATTGAACAAAGTATTGGTATTTTTTAAGATATTAAATATTATCTAGTTATAAATAAAAAGTTTACGATAAGTTAATCACAAATTATGTGATATCTCATTTTTTAAAAGAATGGACTTATACCATTTTCAAAATAAACGGTACATATAGCAAATACAAATATATATAACATATAATAATATAATACATAATGATATAATAAAAATATAAATTATTTCGTACAATCCCAATTTGTTTCCACTCAAAATAATCCACTGCTTTCATTTAAACCAGAATTTTGAAATCGGTTACCGAATTTTTCACCTCCTTACTTCCCTCGCCTTATGTCGGTCGGCGAATTTCTTTGCGAATTTGAAGTTGACAGATTCTATCGCGTTAACGACGCCACGCCTTTTACCATAATTTAACGGATTATTATTTCTGCATGCAAGACTGGCAATCCCCAGGCATCGCCGCTTACGTGCCTCTGTAAACGGGGGCGAGCCTTATGTCTTCGCCACAGAAACGTGCCGACAGACCAAAGCAGCGGTAACCGAAATTCACTGCGCCGATCATAGACCTGATATTCGGACAGCCGAAATTAGTGTAACATTACCATAACGCCACAGTCGGCACGCCGTTGGGCGAACGATAAATAACCGAACGAGCCGTTCAAGAAATTGAGAAAGTAAATGAATTCCCTAAAATGTTGGGTTGGCGAGAAAGTAACGTCGACAAATTTTATTCGACGAGGAACCTCTCACTTTTTATGACCGCAGCGTGCATTAACCTGCAGAACGGTGAAGTGTGATAAGTAATGATGGAAACGACATGACCGAGGCGGGTAAGACTTTCAAATGAAAATTGTGTGACTTTTCACCTAGAAGACGGATGTTACTTTCTCACGAGATGGATATCAGTTCTGTCGAGATACGAAAGAAGACTATCGGATGGGTCCTGTGGTTTTATATTACGGATTTATAGTGTCTGTTTATACGTAGGTGGTATTATTGTGTCGACTCTCCTATTAAGTTTTCCCTTTATATCAAGCTCACGAAGAATCCTGATTATAGGTGGGCGGAATACAAGATCAGTGCTACTCAAAGTGGTGAGATGCGACTTGTTTGTTGAAAGAGGAAAACATGTACTGTAAAATTATAATACACACATGATGTAATACATGTACATTATAATATACACACATTATAATACATACAAATTATAATACACACACATTATAATACATACACATTGTAATATACACATTATAATACACACACATTATAATATACACACATTATAATGCATACACATTATAATATACACGCATTATAATACATACACATTATAATATACACACATTATAATACACATACATTATAATAGATACACATTATAATATACACACATTATAATACATACAAATTATAATATACACACATTATAATATATACACATTACAATGTACACACATTATAATGCATACACATTACAATATACACACATTATAATACACACAAATTATAATACACACACATTATAATACATACACATTGTAATATACACATTATAATACACACACATTATAATATACACACATTATAATACATACACATTATAATATACACGCATTATAATACATACACATTATAATATACACACATTATAATACATACACATACATTATAATAGATACACATTATAATATACACACATTATAATACATACACATTATAATATACACACATTATAACACATACACATTATAATACACACGCATTATAATATATACACATTATAATACACACACATTATAATACATACACATTATAATACACACGCATTATAATATACACACATTATAATACATACACATTACAATACATACGCATTATAATATATACACATTATAATATACACACATTATAATACATACACATTATAATACACACGCATTATAATATACACATATTATAATACATACACATTACAATACATACACATTATAATACACACACATTATAATACACACACATTATAATACATACACATTATAATCTTTCGAAAACACCTTCATCACAGCCCCTTTCAAAAACACCGCAATAAAATCAAAACGCAGGTATATCCAACCCAAATACGCTGCTTACTCTTGAAAAGTAAAGAGAATATCGCTGCCATTTTGCATAGTTTGAGAAGCGCTGCGACAGGTCACATTATGAGACATTCGCGAAGCATAGAAAATCGAAATCTCCTTCGGTCGGTAATCGATGCCACCGGCAGCACTCACCTATTACGGTAAGCGGGACGATCTTACGAACCGCAGAAACGTGTCTGCAGACCAGATTGAGAAAGAGAAAGAGGTAGGGAGCGGGAGGAGAACCGCTTGAAATCGCAATGGCTTAAGTTCTCCGATACCACTCCCGATGCGTGCAGCGGATAACCGGAAGTTCACTCTCGAGGGCATCCAAAACGATTCTCGCAGAGATTAACAACGCGGCGGGCTCTTAATCCGACCCTAAGATACCGAATTCTACTCCGCCATGATCCACCCTCCGCTTACAATTAACCCTTTCAATGCTATGGACGCATATATGCGTCCGCCGAAATCTATCGGTGCCGAACATGGGCGCATATAAAGGATATATAAAAATGGACTGACATTTTAATTTATTAATCAATCGTATTATCTATTTAAAAAAGACGAATGTTTTTATTTTAATATAGAGTATTCTTCGTACAGTCGTAATAAATTCGTAATGATTTAACATGATGACGATGTTTTGTCATGGTGACGAGATTTAATCGAAAACTTGTTCTGTTTAGGTTTATTTTAATTTTGAAATGCAACACAATCTGATAGACCAATGTCCAGAAAAATATAAAATATTGTATATAGAATATAGTTTTTATGTTTACCGTGTTTCAATAGTGCTTTTTGATAAAAAATGAAGTTGAGGCATTAATGATAAAAAATAAAAAAATATAAAATTTTAAAAAATAAATTACTTAAAAATATTTTTTAAAAATAAGTAATGTAATTATATATGTTAAAATATTTTATCGTTGTTGTGTGATGCGATCCTTTGGTCTCCAATATATACAGTTTGCATAATTCAATGTTTTCAATAAAAATACAAATGCTTTTATTTTAATATGGATTTCAAATAAATCTGTCTTAATATTTACGATAATACTCGCGTAAGTTATTTTAATTTTTATATATATTATAGAATGTTATTTTATGTAGTATATATATTATATATAGTATATATAGTATATATATTATGTAATACTATATTATATATATTATAAATTTTACAATAAAATTACGAAATAATAGCTGATAACTTGAGATAGCTTTTGCGTAAAATTTCCGGTCAACAATGTTTTAACGTATCGTGAACTAGGTATTGTATAACTGAACGCGTCAAATGGTATGCTATTTTTTGTGGCTCTGTCGCATAAACAAAAAAATATACTTTTATCACATCAGTTAAATTGAATTTCACGTCTTTTTATCTACACCCAACACAGGATCATTACCAAATATAATTAAATCGTTCAAATTATATATATACCTTCTTATATATTTATACCTTCTTTCCGTCTTTTAAGTATTTAAGATCAGTTTGCCGTCCTCGCGAAAACTACACGGTGGTAAGCAGACACTTCGAAGTGACTTCGTAAGTGTTAAAATTGTACACCCACTGCCCCAGTTGTCCTACTCGCATTGAGGTTCTAAACCCCATAAGTTTTCCTCCTACAACTGTAATATATATGTAAGATCTCAAATACAGGGTCCTCTAATTGTTATTTGTTGTCAATTATTATACTGATGTATCACAGGTGATGAGTTTGTTGAATTGTGTTATTTGGTTGCTTAGTAGTCAGTTGACGACGAAACGTAAATACGAAAAGGCGAAATGACAAAACGACGAAAGATTAGGAAATAAGACAAAAAGTGTCTTGATTATGTTGTTATTGTTTACAAATATTATACTCTCTAGTCTCACGTGTTTAAATCCTACATATATACATACACTATAACTGTTTCTAATTGATCACAAACGATGTTCCTCCCGAACGACGAAAGAAAGTTAACTGGAAAAATCGAGCAGTGATTAACCTATTTTCCTTCAACATCAAGTCGAAACTTGGCTTGTTATATTACAGTGAATGACAATTTTATCTTTTTTAAAGAGAAAACATCGAGAGCGAGTGATTAAAGCAAATGAAGGAACATTTGTATTCTGAACCAGAAAAATAAACAGAAACCTATTTGTGCTTCCTCTACACGTGTCTCCTCCGAACGTATAAGTGCACGGAACAGGGTGTAATTTGTGGTAGAAGCAGACTGTCTACTTGGTAAATTTGCAGCAATCTCGGAGATACGGCCGAAGAAAGTTATGCGACACGGTCCTTAACATGATAAACTTTGTAACAGCATCAAATTCCGCCGTCCTTTCTTATAATTCGAAAGTTACCACGCGTGCAGCATGCGTTCAGAACCTCCCGAGGCAGGAAGGAAGCAGGGTCCGAAGGATTTGGAAACGACGTGGCGGACCAAGAGTGGGTGGTGTCCTTTGAGAGCAACTTGATTCGAAGTAATTTAGCGGCCAGACTCGAAGTTGCTGAGTGGTAGGAACGCAGAAGTTTCCAGCATTGACGCTGAACGACGAACCTCGGCCAGGTCACAGCCGACATTAATCCATCTCGAGATTTCGATTATGAATACACTAGGATTCGCGGGAAAATGGCGAGCCCATTTCGTCCTCAAAATAAGTTCATTTAATCTCCGACGGTCCCGGCGCTCGACGAATAATTTCGACTTGCCGGAGGTATTCAAAGTTATGCAGCGTATATTAAACAGCGAAACTCGCGCGAATGCCGGATAATGCAACATAAATGTCCGGCCAAATTCTCTAAGCGTTTGCGTCAACACGTACCGAAAGCGGAACACTTGAATCGTTACAAAATCAACTGTTCCGGTAAATTATTTCGGTTAACCCACCGTGTCGCCCTAATAAATTGGTTTCCTTCTGCTTCCTCCGCGGCTTTATCTCCGGTCGCTTCCACGTGCATATTAACCAGTTAATACTTTAAGGACCGCTAAGAAATCTGTAAGAAATACGCCTGGGACCGCACGTTTTTGGGAAACTTGTAAGTTAGAAAAAATTATAACTTTGTTGTTTATAAAGCAATTCTTGTGAAACTTTGAGAAATTGTGTAATTGGAAGTATTTTAGGTATTATTAAAACACACTATGTTTCTTAATAATTATCATAACTTTTTTACTTAGAAAATAAATTCGTACGAAATTTATAGAAATTGTAAAATAGGATGCATTTTAGGTATTACTTAAAATAATTATTAATTATTATTGTTATTACATTTTATTCAATTATAAATAGTTATTAATTAAATTATTATTATTATTATTATTAATTAAAAAAATTGTTTAAAAAATTATTTAAAGAAATTATAATAAAATTTTATTTGAAAGTCAATTTTATCAGAGTTTCAAATAGTTTGTTAAAGTATGATATTGCGTGGAGCATTTTCTCTATGAAGAGGAACCATACAAAATTTACATTCGTATCGTGATTCGCTTCGTTTTCCACTGAATATTGAAATCTCAATTGCGGTGCGTGTGACGTGTATACTCGTCGTGTAAAATAAAAAATTACCATTGACTATCAAACACGAAGTTTCGATAAAATACAATAAGAATATTATTTGGTGGTATGTTTCCTTTATATTACCAACAGATCAGCTAAGTATTTTATATTGCAAAACCAATTACATACGTAAGCCGTGACTTGGACGGCGAGCGTTGATTTGCGGAGAAATTGCGTAAACAATTAGCTTTTGAAGCATCTGCGGTAAACCTGCGTATTTCCACAGTTATTGTCAAAATAAAGCGTCAGGTCTAAAAAATGGCTACATAAATGTAATATAATAATTTTGACCTTAGCAACACGTTTCTGTTTTTCTATTATTATCAGTTACCTGGATCTGGAGTTGTTGGCAATTACTGACGACCTGTTTCTATAAAGCACAGTATATAATAAAATCCACCAATTTAGTGGCGAAAATGAATTAAAAAGTTACACAATCGGTTGGAACTAAATAAAGTTAAAGTGGCATGAAATGTGACAAGTAAATATTAAAAACTTCACAATCCACTGCATAAAATGGCATACTGTGAACGATACCACACTGTAGAAAAAATAATGAAATGCATTTCTATTTTTATATTTCACGTTTGGGTCGCGTTATTTATCTTTAGTCATCTTTAATGTTCTTAATTTTCAAACTTTATTACCTATACTTTTTGAACAACCTATAAAAAGTAATTCTTATATACCTTTAATTTCATGTTTTCTATTAGCAATATGTGAAATCGTTAAACGAAACTGTTAAATAATTTTCAGGCTTCTTTCATTTCAAATACTGAATATCAGTCCGCGTTACTTGCGAAAAATGTGTCGTGAAAATCGTACAGTTCGCTCTGAACGCGTGATCGGTTAAGTGTTAATACAATAAATTACTACATTTAGCTTCCAGCTGGGTGATTCAGCCAACAGTAATAACGAAATTTATAATAGGACCATTTGTTCCGCATTCAACGTGTATACGCGTCATTACTTGATTTTAATTCCACACCTGTGAGGGACTCCTAAAATTAAATTCCGCGCTTAACTGGTTAAACGGCCGCCTAGCTTCCGATAAAAATAATAAAAAGCGCCGCCAGAAGTGCATACACCGATGATTTAATTCCCGAACGGCCGACACGCACGTCCGCCGAGCCGCAAGATTTATTTATCTTAATTAATCGTACTTACAGTGCGTATATGCATTACGTTTCGTCTGCCGCGGGCGGACGGAGTTAATGGGAAAGTTTCCGGCGGGAATTCTTACGGGAAGTTCGATGCACCGTCGATCGCTTCGGTCTTACTTAACGTACCTTCTAATTTTAATTAAACTTCCGCTCGGCGCGTGGAGTTGTCGAGCACGAGTACCTTCAGCCGCGCCCTACCGTAAATACTCTTTCTTCGCCAGCCGAAGGATAACGCGGGGAGAGAAAAGTCAGGAGAGCCGATGAAAAAAGACGTCGAACGGAAATGTGACTATCGACAACGTACCTGCATCTCGTTGACATCGACCCCGCTCAGGACGCAATAAGTCTCCTGCGACAGGGAATAAAGCTCGATGCTCTGTCGGGAAATCGACAGCAGTTTCGACGGGTTCTCCATTTCCACCCGGAGAGAGCGAGCTTTGACTTTCAAGGCGAGATTTTTCTGAAGCGCGTCCGCCACGGAGAAGTTTGCCAAATTAATTCGTGCGGTTTAAGGGGACCGGGAAGCTTTCAACGACCGAAAACTGGGTGAAATTCGAATAACGATTGTGGACGAACGAATAAACATACACAAACTTTCTTCTTTGCAGGTTTTTTATGCATTCTTAACACATTGACTGCCGTGCGTATTTTTGCTGTATTAGAACGGCAATGCTATGAAATACTACAGCGTTTGACCGAATTATGCAAAATGTAAATAATGTGCAGATATCGGAGACGGCCCGGCGAGGAGATAGAGTTTTCGTTTAGAAAAGATAGGACAGAGAGTTTTAAGTTGTCGCATCACTATTCTAACAATAACTGCATTTATAAAATAATTATTGCTACTCATTGCGAATATTTTGGATGTTCAGTGAAATTCTTGCGGTAGTCACCGATGACCATCATGGCGGTCAAAGTGTTAAATAATACTTTCAACAATACTAATTCCCATATCTTCTTCTTTTTTATTTTTCCCTTGAGCTTCTCTTCTTTCTTCTCACGTCCTGCAAGTTCTCTTTCTTCACAAACCGTGCGTATAGCAAAGTGATCACCAGTGTACGAAGAAACTGGCGTAAAACAATAATCGCTTAGCGTTCACGAAACTCCCCAACGTCCCTTTTTATCGCGCGCAATACTCGGAGGTGGGAATATTTGTGATGGAAAATAAAGAGGCTCTCCATGCCAATGGGCTGGTGCAGTAGCTTCTGTGTACTAGAGTATACCACAATCGATCCATTCCAGCACAGTCACTCCCCTTCCGTGCAGTGACGAGCATGCCGCAATTGGACTCACCAAATTGTTTTCTTCTCCTTGGAATAGTCGCTGTCGGAAGGCAGGCGTCAAAAGGAAAAGGCGGAAGAAGACGGCAAATTGAGAAGTAGCGAAAGAATGAAACGCAAGGTGTGAAGAAGACAGCGGGCAGACGGAGAAGGCAAGTCGGTGAGAGACAAACAAACTTAGACGGAGAAGATCGCACGAGTAAAAAGAGAGATTTGTCATTTCTGCGAGGAATTTTACGACAAACAGCATAATACGTATCTGGGAAGGAGTTTTAGCCCTGGCAATCGAACGTCCGGGAAACTGGGTCAAAGATAAAACGTTGCTAGAGTATTTTCCGGTTGGGAGCGGTCCAAAGGATAATTAATGGCGATCTTTCGCCGAAGATATTTCGAACTGTGGAATATTATTCGATGAGTACATGCAGCCCGTTAAATTAAATAGATGTTCGGTAACTACGTCAGGTCTAAAGCTTTCGGATAGCAAATTTTCGAATTTACTGCACTCTGCGTCTTTCTTCGAAATTCTCGAATTTACTTCACTCCACGTCTTTTTTCGAAATTCTCATATTTACTGTACTCCATATTTTTTTTCTAAACTTTGGATTTACTGTACTCCACGTCTTTTTTCGAAATTTTCGAATTTACTGCACTCTGCGTCTTTTTTCGAAATTTTCGAATTGATTGCACTCCCCATCTTTTTTTCAAAATTTTCGAATTTACTGCACTCCGCGTCTTTTTTCGAAATTCTCGAATTTACTGCACTCCGCGTCTTTTTTCGAAATTCTCGAATTTACTGCACTCCGCGTCTTTTTTCGAAATTCTCGAATTTACTTCAATCCGCGTCTTTTTTCGAAATTCTCGAATTTACAGCACTCCGCATCTCCTTTCGAAATTTTCGAATTGACTGCATTTCGCATCTTTCTTCGAAATTCTCGAATTTACTGCATTTCGCATCTTTCTTCGAAATTATCAAATTTACTGCACACCGCGTCTTTTTTCGAAATTCTCGAATTTACTGTACTCCGCGTCTTTCTTCGAAATTTTCAAATTTACTGCACCCTGCGTCTTTTTTCGAAATTCTCGAATTTACTTCAATCCGCGTCTTTTTTTGAAATTCTCGAATTTAGTGCACTGCACGTCTTTTTTCCAAATTTTCAATGTTACTGCACTCAGCGTCTTTGTTCAAAATTTTTCGAATTTACTGCAACCCGCATCTTTTTTCGAAATTTTTAAATTTACTGCACTCCGCATCTTTTTCCGAAATTTTTAAATTTACTGCACTTGTCGTCTTTTTCGAATTTTTCGAATATACTGCACACCGCCCCTTTATTCGAAATTCAAGATTTACTGCACTCCGCGTTGTTTTTCGAAATCCCCGAATTTATTATACCCTTGCCTTTTTTCGAAATTTTCGAATTAACTCTGGCTTATCGCATACTTTTTCATGAAATCTTCCCGTCCCACGGCTTTTAAGATCCGGTATAAAGATGTGGTACTCACTCTCATGAAGATCTCGTCGCTCCCGGGCCATGGGGTTCCTGCAAGAGAAACAAGCATTCTCGTTAAATTCGAAGTACGGCCAAGTAGTGCATTTTTAATTACGCGCGCCTCAGAGGTCAGTCTCTCGACTGACGCGCGAAGAAAAGTGAATGTTCACGTTCTGACCCCGATCCATACATAATTTCCGCGTTAAACGTCCAAGGAATTATCTGCGTGCACGGTGGTACTAACATTTTCGGTACAGAATGTTTATGTGAGTCGTTAATTTATTTACGGGTGCCGCTTTTTATATTTTTTGACCAATCAAATTGGCCGATATTCGCTGGCCGCATGTTTGTAGTGTGAAGCGAGTAACGAGCATGCGGTGGGATGAAGGAGAGAGGAATAAGTATGCGGGAGTAAAAAGAAATCCAGTAACGACACGCCGTGGCTACGAATGTGTGGGAGGAATAATTGTTTAATTAGAGAGAAACAATTAACCCAGATCAAGTAACCTCGTCGCGGCCCCCATTCGAATCGTGCCCTAAACTACCGCGCTTTATCTGTCTTCTACATTTAATCGTTTACTGTACAGTGGAAAAAAGGAAGGATGCTCCACACTTTCCTGTTTTGGGTATCCAACTCTTTTCCTTCTTCTATCGTTCTTAGATCTTGTTTAAACCGTTCGCTACGGTGGTCCTGTCCACGATTTAGGTTTATGCTTGCGGTTAAAAATGTTCCGATAACAAATTTTTGGGGATAAGCGCGTTTTGGAGGAATGTATATATGATGGAGAATAGACACATGCAATAATGGTATGCTCTGTAACAAAAAAAAGGAATATACGGAATAAAAGATTCACGGTGAACTGTGGCTGTTAAATGTTAAAGAAATGTTAAATAAGATGTATAGAGATATAATTCTGATCTACTGTCATCAGCTAACAATATATGAAAAACCTTATAAACACACAGAAAACGTACACAAGAACCTAAGTGGGAACCAAGATGAATTTTTATAAAGAATGCATACTGAACGGATTGCTGTACCTCGCAACTATTTTATTTAATGCTAAAGTCCACTGACCCACTTTAGTTTATCTTTGTAACAAATTGTAAAGTATTATTTTTTTCAATGCAACAATCAATGCGATTCCATTCGCTGTATATTTAGATATATCCATACATTTTTCCATACACATTTTACCGATACTCTTTTCAAAACAAATATCGTCTTATTAACGCAAGTATGAGTCACATTTTCATCTGCGCACACAAAACCTTGAAACTTCGAGTACGATTACTTCTTCATCTATGCCCACAGATAGATTCCATTCGCTGTATATTTCGATATATCCGTACATTTTTCCATACATATATTACAGATACTCTTTACAAAACAAATATCGTCTTATTAACGCAAGCATGAGTCAAATTTTCATCTGCGCATACAAAACCTTGAAACTTCGAGGACGATTACTTCTTCATCTATGCCCACAGACAGATTCCATTCGTTGTATATTTCGATATATCCCTACATTTTTCCATTCACATTTTACCGATACTCTTTTCAAAACGAATATCGTCTTATTAACGCAAGTATAACTCACATTTTCATCTGTGCACACAAAACCTTGAAACTTCGAGTACGATTAGTTCTTCATCTATGCCCACAGACAAATTCCATTCGCTGTATATTTCGATATATCCGTATATTTATCCGTACACATTTTACAGATACTCTTTTCAAAACAAATATCGTCTTCTTAACGCGCACATGAGTCATGTTTTTATCTACGTACCCAAAATACTGGTTTTCCGAGATTGACATACCTTTCTATATATTCGCCAACAGATTATATTGCCTGTATATCTCGATGTGTCCGTACCAAACCTATTCTGCCTTAGTCTCCTCCACTTTCGTCTTCTCTCTATGTTCTAGCCGAATCCTACTACCGGCGCAATAACGAACAAATACCCAATCTCCACTCTCGGTTTCCTCAACCTTATCCACGAGGGATCATCCCCGCGAATAATAAATTGAATTCCAGCCTCATCTCTGGTCGGAGAGCGCGGAGAAGGGCTCTTTCGGATGAATCTCTAACGAGGAACCACTTCGGAGAGAATCCGGCGATAGAGAGACACAAAGCGATGCCGAAAAAGAAAGCGAAAGACGGCGAAACTACGGCCAGACCGCAGAAGAAGAAACGGTCGCTCGATAGTGAGAGTGGAAACGAAAAAAGTAAGAGTACGAACAAATAGAACGGGGCGAGCCAAGGAAATGGAAATGGAAACGAAAGTGTAAGGTGTAAATAAAGACTGCGGCTGATCCGAAACTCGGAAGACAAAGTTGTTAGGGTCGGAAAAATTTATTTCTGTGAAATGTTAGTACTTCCACATGAAGCAGTTATGTTTTGGTATAATTGTTGACCGGCAATTTTACGTAAAAGTTGTCTTCAGGTCACGGGTTGTTATTTAGTTATCGAACGTCAAAGCGAACATTCGGAATAAAATGCAATAAAGTTTGTTTATTATTTATTAATTAAAATTGAATTTTAGACATATATTTTATATAACTTGTGAAAAATGTCACATGTGGTTAATTGAATTCTTGATTCCCGCTGATGAACAGAATTAGCAGGAGATTATTTAGTTGTGTGACCGTGAGCGGTTGTTTTCTTATGTACGTCTACAAAAGTACACCGTTAACACATTGTTAACGGGCAATTTTACGCAAAAGTTGTTTCAAGTCATCGGCTATTATTTCGTAATTGAATTATTTGTACGTAATGAATTAAAATTAAACTTTGGCCATATATTTTGTATCACTTTGATATTTTTTCGTATGATTAATTGCTTATATGACTTAATTGTTTATTTTATATGACTTTAATATTGTTTGGTATAACTAATTCTACAGCAGTCATTTACGCATAGTTGCAGACAAGAGCTTTTGCACATATACCTTTTTTCGTTGCGCTTTCCTTTGAAAAAGGCAAATTATGCCCTGGAGCCTAATAGTAGATTTATAAATGTCTTTTGATAAATATTTTTTTTCCAAATCACTACAACTTATTTAAAAATTACTCGGGCAGCCAGATAAAGCATTCGCGTATAATTCAAAGAAAAATGCTTCCCCGTCATGTTCCATCATTCTTGACACTTTTTAATACCAGAATTATAATAAAAGCCTCAATGCCAAGAAAAGTGTATTTTTTATAATAAACCGGACACGACATTCTACATTGGCCTGGTTTTGAAAAATTAAAATAGTTAACGCAAGTGCAAGCACGATTTAACTCGTGACCAATTTAAAAATTTAACTCGTGATTAAAAATATGTTAACGTGTGTTATTGAGATATCCGGCTTACTGTTTTACGGTACGAAAAAGAAGTAAATGAAATTTCGACTCTACGTTCCGACATAAAACGCTTTGACGGCCATGGTGGTCACCGGTGACCGGCGCAAGAGATTTTACTGAAAATTCAAAATATTCGCAAAGGGTAGCAACAATTATTTTATAAATGCAGTAATTGTTAAAATAGTGATGCGATCCTTTGGTGTCCAATACCTGCATATTATTTACATTTTGCATGATTCAGTCAAACGCTGTAGTATTTTATAGTATCGCCGCTCAAATACAGCAAAATACGCTCGGCAGTCAAAGTGTTAAGTTATTACGAATGTATCGCGAATGTACGAATAATACTTTATATTAAGATGAAAACATTCGTATTTTTTTTACATTATTTTTACATTTTAATATTTTATATTTTTATTTATTTAATTTTTAATATTTTATACATTATAATATTTTTTACATTATTTTTATATTTTTACATTTTTCACATTATTTACATTTTGCATGATTCAATCAAACGCTGTAGTATTTCATAGCATCGCGGTTCTAATACAGCAAAATACGACAATGTGTTAATAATTACTATACTTAATAATTACTATTCCTTTGGCAAGCATGCGTACAAGTTGTTGAATCGTATGGAAGAAATTTTTTCCCACCATAAAATATCATACTAGATGTTTTCCTTATACATTACTCGTTTACGCATGTAAAATTGCATGATTCAGTCAAACGCTGTAGTATTTCATAGCATCGCCGTTCTAATACAGCAAAATACGTCAACGTGTTAATAATTACTATACTGTCAGATTCCTTTGGCAAGCATACGTACAAGTTGTCGAACCGTAGGGGAGAAATTTTTTTCCCACCATAAAAGATCATACTAGATGTTTTCGTTATATATTACTCATTTACGCATGTAAAACGTATTATCCCACATTGCCGATGATTTGACGGCCGAAAAGTCTGTTGAAAGAACGAAGAGCCATACGTCGAAGCCAGAAAGTGGAAAGAGCTGTAGCGCGACAGACTTCGATTTAAACTCTAGCAGGCTTTCGATTAAATTGTGAATTCCATTGGACGGCCCTCCGGACTCGCTGTATTTCTGCCGTGTCGACGAAGTAATTTCGAGCCACGGATTCTGTCGATTAAGCGAAATCCGCGGTGCCCTCGTTGGGAGCGGAGGGATGAAAGTGGAGGTTCGAAGTGGTGGCAGGAGGTAGTTAGTCAAACTGAGGCGAGAACCCAACGTTCCGAAAGACTTTGCACATTGCGAAACGCGAGCTATTTAGCGGACGTTCTTTCGATCCGTCAACGGACGCGATTTTTGATTGAAAGGATTCTTAATTAATACGGGAGCCGTGGAGCTAGAAGTCGAGCCGATTCTGGATCCGAGTTATGGGAGGCTGGATCACAAATAATGTCCGACGATCGACCCGGCGGATATTGGAATTTAATAGACCTGCCGATAATTAGAAGATCCGAAAGAAATTGCGCGCAGTCACTCGCCGCGGAAAAATGAGGCGGGCGCAAAATGCAGTTTGTACGCCCCGCGTTAAGGGCATTCGAGTAATCGGGTCGATATTAAACGCGTCGAAAATTAGATAATCGCCAGGGCACGGCGTCGTTAACGTAATTATTAAAAATGCCACTTCTGCGCTCCGTCTGCCCACTGACGCGCCGCCAGGAATTCGTAAATGGCAATTTCGCCGGGTTAAAGTCCGGAGTAAAGTGTTTTACACCGCACGGCAGGAGTGCATGTCGTAAAAAGTAACGTGCAATATCATATCTTCCGGGTGCAGGGAGGACTCGCGGAGAATTTTCCGGCGACAGGGAGGTGTCGGTGGCGAAACGTCCTTCAGGTCTATTCAGAAAATTAGACTGCCGCCCACGCAACACCCCCACCCCATCCCGCTTCTTCATCGTCGCATTACGTCTGGATATCCCGCGGCGCGGGTAATGAATAAATTTGCCCGAAAGAACGAGGCGTCCCGTGGATACTCGACGCGAACCTCTCCGCACGTGTAAAAAGACAGCGGAGCTCGGTTCGACAGAAATTATACGTAATTGAGGCCGGTAGCGAGTGCCGCTCGGATAAGCAGAGTTACTTCCAGTTTCGCGAATTCCTGCGTCCCGAGGACTGTCGAGATAATGGACCTGATTGCCGCTGGCAAACAGTTTCACATCCGACTCTTCTGACATCATTCTCTTGCCAACAGAAGATCCGCGGACGACGTAGGTGGAAGGCGTTTGATGTCTTTTTGGCAAAGTTTCCTTGGAACCCGAGGACAATTTCATTAATACGCTGCAGGTTGAACAGCGAGGAAAATCTACGGTGCGGGCTTTGACGGTGTCGGTCGTGTCATAAGACGTTTAAGATAAGTTGCGCATCGTAATCTGCAGCGTACTACCAACATCGTTAGAACTACGGGCCTTAAAAGAACAACTTCGGAACTGTTGACCTTCGCTGATGGCCGGTTTCGTCAACCCGTCGGTAAGCAAAGTTCTTTTACTGGCGTAATCACACGCGACAACATCGTGCGCGCATATTAGGATTGATGCTTAACCGTTTGAGTCCTAGAGGAAGTTCAGGAAATTTTAGAGAGAAATATTAAGAGGCGCGATAGCAATTGGTGCAATTTATGTCGAGAAATGTCGAACGGGCAACAGCGGTTGTGTTTATCAAATAAGTATAATTTCGAGTAATGGCAATTTGAGATGAAATTTGTTGATCATATGATTCAGACTAAAAACAGTAAATATGCGGAGTTTATTATTATTATATTATTGATATGTATATTATTTATTAATTAGATATGAAATCTATTGCTCATATGGTTCACACCAAAAACAGTAAATACGCGGTGTTTGTTATTATTATATTATTTATATTATTATTATTATGTTTATCAAATAAATATAATTTCAAGTAATGGCAATTAAAGATGAAATTGATTGCTCATATGGTTCAGACCAAAAACATTTAACACCGGAAAAAATCAACCCGAATGACGGATTCCTTTCCTTTCCCACAAATTTTCCAAGAGCTTCCAAAAACGACTGGAAGGCACTCTGATTTGAACTCTCACACCAACAACACGTAAGATTAGCCATTACATTCCAATATAACGCAAGACTCTTACACTCAAGATTCGACACGTGAACACCACAGTCACGCAACACAGTAACATAGGTATTCAACAAGGATTGTTACATATTTTTGGAGAAAATATATGTAGGATATGAACACGTGAAACTAGAGCGTATAATATTTATAAACAATAACAAGACAATCAAGACACTTACTCTTATTTCCTGATCAATCGTTCTTTCGTCTTTACGTTTCGTTGTCAACTGCCTACTAAGCAACCAAATAACACGATTCAACAAACTCGTGACCTATGATACATCATATAATAATTGAGGATCATAGATAATCTTTCCTCGCCAATTAGAGGAGCCTCCATTTGACATACCACCTATAAGTCTGTTATTCAACCTTCATACTGTAGGAATCGGATGTGTGACCATAAATCACACTCTGCCAAAAGGACACATCGCGAAAGACGAAAGACGTGCGAAGTGTGGCTCTTGGTCACTTCTATTATACGATACAATTGTTATCACAAGCTATTTGTAACACCGGTAAAATATATTTTCATTAACTTAGTAGATCCGATTTATTCCCTGTGTCTTCCCTCCTACAATACAAACAAAATTCTTCTCATCATTCATTCAATTCATGTGGCATAACGCGACGAGGACTCACAACCTCCGTAGAATCGTCGGTACCGAAACGCGTTTCTCATTTGAACTTTGCGCGTAACAAAAACGAAAGGTGTTGACTTCCAACGCCGATCGTAGTGGGGCCCAGGCTTTTCCTTTCTCGCCCTTCCGGGGTGCCAATTACTTGCCGAACGATCGTAGAATCGCGGGCATAGACCGATAGATGGCGCTTGTGTTGGCCAGGGTCGGGTACTGCAATGCAGCTTTCACCCCTCTTTCCCTCCATTTCACTGCTTCCACCCGTTCTCGCCGTTTCCCTTTCTTTCTCTCCCTCTTTCTCTTTCTTCCGCCACCCCTTTCGCCGCTTTCTCTCGCTTACCTTTTGAACACCACCGCAAAAGTGCCTGCCCGCCCCCGTTTACTTTCCGCTTGCGCCCGGTTCCTCTTCAAGTGTCACCTCGCGGACGATTAACTTTCGCGCTGGTGTCCTTCTTTTCCTGGGTACGGCCTGTTCTGTTGTTTTTTCTTGATACTTCTCGTGGCGACCATTCGATGGGGGGGACTACTTGACCATGGTAGAACCCTTAGGCACTTGTGTTCGGCCGATTTCGCATCAAGGGGGATGTTCGCGGTGGCTTTTTGTGTTTGGACATGATTTTGGTGAATTTATTAGGGTGTAGATGGACTAAGGCTTCACGCTTTGTGTTTAGTGGTTTCGTTTAACATGTTCACGGTCAAGGTGAATCTTTTGGGTACGGCTGACTTCGGCGTGTGGCTATTTCCCTGGACGGCAGTCTAACGCGAACTGAGTAAAAAAAAATTTTTTTTGAAACGATACAGCACTGCAATGTCTAACGGACAATAGCGTTCTCTACACGAGTACATTGGAAATAAGTATTTGATGATTAAATTATTATTTTTCTTAAAAATATATTGCACGTACTCGAGTTTTAACAATTTCCTTTAATAATTAATAATATAATTGAGTATTATATATTTTAAAACATAGTACGACACATAGAACCACGTCACAATCTTCGTACACATAGCTTGATCTTCGTCTTATATCGTTTTTTGATCATACTATACAATTTCGTAACGCTATTTTAGATTTTTTGGATTTACAATACGATTGGAAATGTTTTGCGGTTAGTCTGAACGGCTGATCAACGATATACTTGCTGCAACTAACGTGAAAGATGACATCCGCGAAAACCACTATAGTGGTGTGTTGTCCTAAAAGATGATATCCGCGAAAGGCACTATAGTAGCGCGTCGGATCTAAAAGGTTGAGTTGGAAAAACGTAGGTGATGGACCATGCGTTTTTTGTAAATTTTGTGTTGTATTTGGCTCATACTCACTTAACATATAGAGTGGTTAGCACATTCGCGTTTTTTGTAAGTTTTGTGTTGTATTTGGCTGATACTTACTTAACATGTAGGGTGGTTAACACATTCGCAGAAGTAAATGCTATAGCATTCATTTTCAAGATGATGCAGAATGACAGGAATGCTATAGCATTCAAATCTTAAAGCCTAACAAAAACTTGAGGTTATATAAAATTAAATTCAAAATAATTTATTTAAAAATTTAAATGCTGTAGCATTCATTTTCATGATGATGCAGAATGACATGAATGCTTATAGCATTCAAATCTTAAAGACTATCAAAAATTTAAGGTTATATAAAATTAAATTAAAAATAATTTATTTAAAAATTTGAATGCTATAGCATTCATTTTCATGATAATGCGGAATGACATGAATGCTATAGCGTTCAAATCATAAGTTAATTATTTTGAATTTAATTTTATATAGACTTAAGTTTTTATAATTATTATACCTGTCAAGATAATGACTAACTGAACTAAAATATGATAATCTGACTACCCTTATAAAATGTGTTTAATCAAATTTCGGATATCACCACCAATTTAAAAATAAACTGACTGTCAATTTTTGCACCTCGCTGAAACTTTTAATGTCCGCGAACGTGTTAAAACAAACTCAATAATGATTTATGTATTCAATTTGTGAGGTACATAGGGTACACTGGACAGAACCGAAAAGGTCTCGGTAAACATAGACGGTATGTGGAATATAAACTTTTTTGTATGTTAGTGTCATGAGTACTACTGGCTTTTAATATACCATCCTTAAATTTTCATGTATATGAATAATCCTGCAATCCTTAAAATACAATTATTTTCCTTGGTACGACTATACATAAAATGCATATCTGACATTTCTTGATTTAAGTAATACCTTGAAATCTTTAGCACGATATTCTGTAATTGTCAGAATTTACGTTCTAATGCAATGTTCTCTTTCCATATATCAACTCTTTTCCATAGAAAGATGATAGAAGATAGTAGATCGATCATAACACTAACTTCCAAATTTATATTTGCTAAAATGTTATTTACGCAGTATATTTTGTCCTGCGTACACCAAAATATTGAATAGCTTTTATAACACCCTGCACAAAAACCATCGCGGTAAAGTTGGAAAAATCCATACAGTGGCCCACGGCTTTTTCTGAAGGTTTTACATGGTATGTTGTTCATATTCACTTGCACGCATATAAACGCTGCAGCGGTGAAATTGAAAAAATCTACTCTACTCTTCATGCCTTTTTTGCAAGCTTCACGAAATACAATAATAATCTTCACTTTTAGACATATAAAATATGCTAAATAATCTGAACAAAGCGTTCTACATAAATATTATACGTACGTGTGACATTGGATTATCAAAACAAACCGTCTTATTACAGAAATGTGACACGTGGTAGCGAATGTTATAAATACACCCAGCAGCCCATGTGACGAACGTTTGTCAACTAAACTATTGAACAGGACGCAAAGAATTGATGTAGTCCGTCACATTGGGTTAATTGGTTAGTTTCAAGTACTAATAAAGAAAGAGACTATGTTTGGTTTCGACTAATGTATTAATCCATCATTAAAAAGAGATTTTCGCAAGATGAAACTGTCAATACTTTACAATGTTTTTCTGAAAAGTGTATACTAACAACCTTACATGTAATTTCATAATCGTATTGCATAACATTAGAATTGTATTTGAGGAACCACACGAGTACCATAACAAAAGTCTTAAGAGTTGACCGTTTGTTTACATCATGGTATTCTGCTACTTTGGATGAGTGATCGAAGAAAGACACATATTTGTACGAATTTGTGAATGTATACGCGAACACTAAAAAATACAAATGCTTTGAATTGCTGCAACCTGCGATTTTTTTTGACTTTGAAAAATACTTTTTCAGATTAAATATATACATTAAAATATAATATATGATATATGAAATATATATAAAATATATATATGTGGAATCTCAAATACAGGGTCTTCTAATTGGCAATGAAAGGTCACATATGATCCTCAATTATTATATTGATGTATTGAATTTGTTGTTGTGGCGAGTTTGTTGAATTGTGTTATTTTGTTGCTTAGGAGTGAGTTGACAATAAGACGTGAAGACGATAAGACGTAAAGACGAAACGACGAAAGATTAGGAAGTAAGACGGAAGTGTTTTGATTGTGTTGTTATTGTTTATAAATATTATACTCTCTAGTTTCTCGTATTTAAATCCTACAAATATATATGAGATATAATATAAAATGTTATAATATAATATATGAGACAAATATATAAATTTCTTGCGCATTGCATTTCCAGCAGTGCTCATTTCTACTGATTCATAAATTGTTCTACAATTAGTAAGGCGATTTCTCAATACACACAAATATTTCCTTTCTTTTTTATTCAGACGTTCACTGCCATCTTGTGTCCTCCGCAGTTACAGGTACTTCTGCGCGTTATGTATTTGACAAAACGCGAGCTATTTCAAGAAGCTACGCGCTCTTGTGCGATGGCATCACCGAAACGAGGCACGGCCGATGAATGACCAATGACGAACGACCTCGTAAAGAAGATGGATCGGGAGTGCCAAGAATAGATGGACCAACGATTATCCCGCGAACGCTTCGCGAAAACAATGAATTACTAGATCCATCCGCAGAATTATCGACCTCTTACGGACGTCACCCGACGGCGATCTTTATAAATATTGCCGGTGCCGCTTGATTAATTGCAACAATAGGGCTCCGGGCCCCGAGTCCATAGGTCACGTAGAGTCAATTTACAAGGATAGATGTACTTGTTTGTCACTGCGCTGCGGTCCTTGAATAAATTGTAGAAACTTCACGCAGGGGATGGTGTACACTGGCTTTATGGATTTTATTCGATATACGTTTGATATATTACGATTGCGTGACATTAGTCTTCGTTTCTTTTGCGATTAAAACGTTAACTGCCAAGCATGTTTTGCTATGTTAGAATAGCGATGCGATGAAACACTGCAAAGTATAATTAAATTGTGCAAAATAAAGATAACGCAGAGTTGTTAGAAGCAAAAATATTGAAGCACCGTTACAATATCAATTGCTTTTACAATATTGCAAATAGGCTTCATTGCGAATTTTTTGCATTTTTAGTACAATATTTTGCGCTGATCACGGCTTTTTTTTCTATGTGAGAACCGCGATGCGATGAAATACTGCAGAGTAGAATTAAATTGTGCAAAATGAAGTTATCGCAGAATTGTCAGTAGCGAAAGTATTGAAGCACCGTTCCAATATCAATTGCTTTTACAAGATTGCAAATAGGCTTCATTGCAATTTTTTTGCACTCTTAATCATATCTTTTGCGCTGGTCACCGCGTATTTTGCTATGTTAGAACTGCGAGGCGATGAAATACTGCAGAGTATAATTAAATTGTGCAAAATAAAGGTAACGCAGAGTTGTTAGAAGACAATGTATTGAAGCACCGTTATATAATATCAATTGCTTTTACAATATTGCAAATAGGCTTCATTGCGAATTTTTTGCATTTTTAGTACAATATTTTGCGCTGATCACGGCTTTTTTTTCTATGTGAGAACCGCGATGCGATGAAATACTGCAGAGTAGAATTAAATTGTGCAAAATGAAGTTATCGCAGAATTGTCAGTAGCGAAAGTATTGAAGCACCGTTCCAATATCAATTGCTTTTACAAGATTGCAAATAGGCTTCATTGCAATTTTTTTGCACTCTTAATCATATCTTTTGCGCTGGTCACCGCGTATTTTGCTATGTTAGAACTGCGATGCGATGAAATACTGCGGAGTATAATTAAATTGTGCAAAATAAAGGTAACGCAGAGTTGTTAGAAGCGAAAGTATTGAAGCACCGTTCCAATATCAATTGCTTTTACAATATTGCAAATAGGCTTCATTGCAATTTTTTTGCATTTTTAATCAATATTTTGCGCTGAAAACGGCGTTTTTGCTATGTTAGAACCGCGATGCGATGAAATACTGCAGAGTAAAATTAAATTTTGCAAAATAAAAGTAACGCAGAGTTGTTAGAAGCAAAAATATTGAAGCACCGTTACAATATCAATTGCTTTTACAATATTGCAAATAGGCTTCATTGCGAATTTTTTGCATTTTTAGTACAATATTTTGCGCTGATCACGGCTTTTTTTTCTATGTGAGAACCGCGATGCGATGAAATACTGCAGAGTAGAATTAAATTGTGCAAAATGAAATTATCGCAGAATTGTCAGTAGCGAAAGTATTGAAGCACCGTTCCAATATCATTTGTTTTTACAAGATTGCAAATGGGCTTCATTGCAATTTTTTTGCACTCTTAATCATATCTTTTGCACTGGTCACTGCGTATTTTGCTATGTTAGAACTGCGATGCGATGAAATACTGCAGAGTAGAATTAAATTGTGCAAAATAAAGGCAACGCAGAGTTAGTAGAATCCAAAGTATTGACGCACCGTTACAATATCAATTGCTTTTACAATATTGCAAATAGGCTTCATTGCGAATTTTTTGCATTTTTAGTACAATATTTTGCGCTGATCACGGCTTTTTTTTCTATGTGAGAACCGCGATGCGATGAAATACTGCAGAGTAGAATTAAATTGTGCAAAATGAAGTTATCGCAGAATTGTCAGTAGCGAAAGTATTGAAGCACCGTTCCAATATCAATTGCTTTTACAAGATTGCAAATAGGCTTCATTGCAATTTTTTTGCACTCTTAATCATATCTTTTGCGCTGGTCACCGCGTATTTTGCTATGTTAGAACTGCGATGCGATGAAATACTGCAGAGTAGAATTAAATTGTGCAAAGTAAAGGTAACGCAGAGGTATTAGAAGAAAATGTATTGAAGCACCGTTATATAATATCAATTGCTTTTACAAGATTGCAAATAGGCTTCGTTCCGAATTTTTTGCATTTTTAGTAAAATATTTTGCGCTGGTCACCACGTATTTTGCTATGTTAGAAGCACGAGGCGATGAAATACTGCAGAATATAATTAAATTGTGCAAAATAAAGGTAACGCAGAGTTGTTAGAAGCCAAAGTATTGAAGCACCATTCCAATATCAATTGCTTTTACAAGGTTCCAAATAGGCTTCATTGCAAATTTTTTGTATTTTTAGTAAAACCGTTTGCACCGGTCACCAGTGACCACTGTGGCAGTCAAAGTGTTAACTGTGTTTTCGTAGAATTGTGAACAAATATATCGAAAGGAATAACACGTTGTACGGTGGGAAATAGTAAATAAATTTGATTAAATTTTGACTGCACATTCCGAGACATCTACGTGTCTTTCGAAAGAGGAAGTTATAGTGTATTAATTATTATATCCAAAAATGAGGGTGGAAGGGTTAAAATATCTGTTGAGGTAAAATTGCTTTCTGTCATGTTTGCAAAAAAGCCTTTAAACCACGGGTTTAATTACTTATATCGGTGACAGAGTTTCAAATTTTGAACGGTACAATTGTTACAGTTTTAAAGGAAATAAGTATAAGATTAAAGTAGCATGCCACCTTTATTACTCTTTCTATTTCTTTCTTTCTAAACTAGTAATGAGTATACCAATACATTACTGAGCTTCCTAAACTTTCTGAAATAATTTCTGCGATTAATTTAGTTTTATTCCCTTTATCCGACCATATAATGGTACGCCATAGGTTTCAATATACATATCCAGATACGGCCATTTCCAATTATACGCATGTTACTAACAAACGTTCTTGTTTGAAGTTGTGATCCCTTTGGCATCGACGCTTATTGGCAACGGGATCGGTACTATCCGGCGCATGGCGTTTGAATTTAAAGCGTGATCGTCGTTTTTGAATGTCACGCTGGCCCGTCCATCGTGCAATTTAATCACGCACGTCCAGCGGTCCGGAATTCGGTACGTGCGTGCGTACGAACGATTCCGACCTGAACTCATCTCTTGTAATCGCGTCACGAGATCGTGACGCGAGAGAATCGCGCAATATAACCGGTGTTCTGACTCACTGGGCCATAGAGAAGTCGATTTAGACGCTGCGACACTGACGTCAAATATTTAAGAGAAAGTGCAATTCACAAGTGTGTCTCCGAAATACTTCCTTGCATAGCGTATGAATCAATAAAAAATGTTCTGTATTTACACACGCGGTAAGTAGGTGCGTTATCTTAATGCGGTATTTTGAATGTGTATTATCAAAAATATTTTAACCAACTTTATGATATATGAGAAGCGGTAACCCTTCTTTGTGATTAACCCTTTCGATACTGTTGGGTCACATATGTCCCAGTCAAGTTTAATCGTAGATTCTAACAATCAATCCACTAAAATTGTTTGCACATTATTTCATTGTGAATGGACCTCTATTGTTACATTCCTTAAAATTTTGTACCACAATTTCGTACTGTCAAAAAGTAAATGAATAAATTCTTTACCTGAAGTATTAGAAAATGTAACCTGCTTTTTAATTTTCTTAAAAAAAAAAAACGTCTCGAAAAGATTAAAGGTATCGATTGCTTTTATTGCATCATGTTTCTCCCTGTGCATATTTTCAAACCAATGATCTCCTTCTCAAGAGTCGGTGCGCAATATGTTAAGTCAATATATTTATTATTATCTAAAAATTGTGCTGTAGCTGAAGAACGCTCATGTTATACTCATGCAGGATTGAATAACACAATAACTGTTTTTGTAATTCTTTATACAGACTACATACCTTCCTGATTGGGAAAAAATAGAGAAGCTTTTTTAGCATATTGTTGACCAGTCACGAGTTAACTCGTGTTTGTACTTGCGTTAGTTATTATAATTTTTGAAACGCAGGGCAATATATAATATTGCAAAACTTTTGTGTATCGTGTTCAGTCTTGTCTGGTTTATTATAAAATATATACTTTTCTTGGTATTGAGGCTGTTATTACAATTTTAGTATTAGAAAGTCTGAATAACGATGAAAGATGATGATGAAGCATTTTTGAATGAATTATACATTGAATGATTTGGAAAAAGATTGTTTATCGAACGACAGTTATGAATCTGATATCTGATATTAGATATATGTGCAAAACCTGTCGTCTACGACTACACGTAAATGATTGCTGTACAATTAATCATACGAAAAAATGATAAAAGTTATATAAAATTTATGTCCAGCGTTTAATTTTAGTTCATTGCGTCCAAATAAACTTTATTGAAGTTTATTTAGATTCTTTCACTTCCACGTTCAATTACAAAATAATAGCCCGTGTTGTCACGACTTACGCGTAAAACTGCCTGTCAATTAATCATAAGAAAAAATATTTAAGTTATATAAAATATATGTCCAGAGGTACATTTTAATTAATTATATATAAACAAACTTTATTGAACTTTATTTGCGATATGTTCATCGAAGGAATAGTGTAATATAATTTGGACAGTGTAATCATACGATTAAAAAAATATTTTTTAAAACGTTTGTTATAAAAAATAAAATATATGTCCGATTTATATTTATAATGTGTTACGAACGATTGCATAAATACCATCGTTGAAAAGCAGTCGAACTTGCGGTGAATCTCATCGGCGGCAGTGCAACAGCGACTCGAGAAATGTGCGGCCAGCAGTGTTAATACACTGCTTTTTAAATTACGTAAATATTGTTTTTGTTTGGTTTCTATAAACCTTTTCCGAAACCTTAGTAAAATCGTGAAATTAGAGAGTATCTCCGCGTAATATTTTTGCCCGGCACTAAAAGGGTTAAATGTTACACTTCAAGTTGAAACAGAAGACGCAGAAAGTGAATTTTGTATAATTCCGAATGGACTATGTTTAAGTAATAATTGAAAAATTTAAGATTATACAGTAAAAATGGTGTAACAGTTACTTAATGCCTTCTTCAATAATAACTATATTGCAACTACTTATGTTACGAACGATTGCATAGATACCACCGTTGGAGAGCAGTCGAATTTACGTGAATCTCGAGAAATGTGCGGTTGGCAAAGTGTTAAATATGTGCTGTTATAAACGTACGTAAGAAAACAACCGCACACGGTCACACAGCTAAATGATTTCCTGCTAATTCTGTTCATCAGCGCGAATCAAGAATTCAATTAACCACGTGTGACATTTTTCAGTTTGCGGACCCTCCCTTGCCGCTTCCACATGCGTTTACGTTCACGCCCGAACACACACGTAATTGTTCTGCTGATGCGCACAATCGTCACACGCGTGCGACGTCACTGCTGTGCACACCGCGAATGTCCCGATGACGAGTACACAGAGTAATTATCGTCCATCATTTTGATATTCCAGTCTAATCGGCCGATATCGTGTATCCAGCAATAATTTTCGCCCATACCCCCGACCGAAACGCGACGCGCGTAGTGTTAAAACATCGATCAATATTTCGATGCACGTCGAGTGTCATAACGCGTCCAAATGAAATGCCGAAACTATCGTTGCGCATCCCATATATGTCAATTCTGCCGTGCGATAAATTTTCCGAACTACAAATGATCCCATTGTCCACGTCAAAATTAAGTTAAATTACTTCCAGGATGAATCGGTCGAGTTACACTTTTTGCGCGTATAACCAGCGAAGGTCTTTAAAAATAGCATCTTAAGTTTTGCCTAAATAATTTTTTTGTATTACATGAAGTGTGTTATAAATTTCGGCTAAATGGTTGTAATATCTTTATAAATTATGATGTGCAAAAGGCGGAGGTCTGTAAAAGTAGCACTTTAAGTTTCGCCTAAAAATAATTTTTTTTTGTATTACATGAAGTGTGTTATAAATTTCGGCTAAATGGTTGTAATATCTTTATAAATTATGATGTGCAAAAGACGAAGGTCTTTAAAAGTAGCACTTTAAGTTTCGCCTAAATAATTGTTTTTTGTATTATATATAGTGTTACAAATTCCGGCTAAATCGTTGTCAAATCTTTATAAATTATGATGTGCGAAAGGCGAAGGTGTTTAAAAATAGAGCGTTAAGTTTTACCTAAATGTTTTTTTTTGTATTATATGAAGTGTGTTACAAATTCCGGCTAAATGGTTGTAGTATTTTTATAAATTATGATGTTCAAAATTTTGCACGTTTTATAACTGTCTCTAGGATAAACCCGCCGATTTGAACAACATTACAGATATATTATTGTGCGTATATAACTAGCGAAACGCATTTAAGGGAACACATTAAAACTATGAAGTACGGCAAACAATTGTCAAATGTATGTATCTTTCTAACCATGAAATAATTCCATGCATGTATCATAATTACCGCTGGTACCAACTTGCCAACTTACACAACATTAAATTTCTATTCTTTACCTACAGCGTATATCACTAGCAGTCAGTATTGAAACACGTCCTGCACTCTAGTTCCACAATGTTACAAACCCACACCTTACAATCGCAAAATTTATATAATTTTCTAACCACGAAATGATTGTATATTCGTATTACAATTACCAGTAGTATAAATTAGACAACTTAAGAACAGGTCAAGCTATATATAATATCAAGTATGGAGATAATAAACAAAATGTGCAGAACATAAACAAACTAATTTGAACAAAATGTATACATTTTCTAAGCAATAGTTTACTTAGAATGGGCTATTCGAAAATAATTCTAACCAGCGCAACTATTAAGCCTATGGAAAATACGGCCGCAAAGAGTTCAATCAATACTACATTTCCATACTTAACCCTTTGCGTACACGACGAACAAAAAGTATTGACCTATTTACATAATGACGACACATATACCCCAATTTTATTATATCATAAATCCATGCCCTATTATTACAAACTGTATATAATTTTCCCACTGTGGTATTTTATACGTCTCATAATTGCCTGTAGCGCGAAACTGCCAATTTATACATTTCATTACTTTACCCTCTCCACATATGTAGCCAACAAAATGCATTTAAAGTAGAACATCGTCACTGCAAGCCAACTTACGGCGACGATGTGTCTTGGAACACAACGCACGCACATCCATTTTACGACGTCAACTTGAAATCCGTCGGCTCCCGTTGATGGCCGTCTTCATTAAGTTGAAGCGTCCCAAGTTCTTCGCGCTTTCCTATTCAAGTGCCGACATCGTGTTCACCGTTGGAGACGTATTTCTAGGAATAACCTCATACGCTCCATCCCTTATCCTCTCATTCTCTCTATCGCTCTCCGTTTCATTGTACAATTTACATGTGCGGCATGCATGTAGAGTCACGTGTGACGTGCCAAGCTAGAATTTTTCCCGATGTTCTTATCGGCGATTAAACACATGGTGTAAGCAAAAAAAAATGGACAAAATTCCCTTTTTAAACACAATCAATTTAATATAAAAATCTAATGAACTGTGTAAATGAAGTTTCGGTTATATATCGTATTTATCTTTGCCCGGAGTACAACCACAATTTTATTCACGCGAAAAACCCGTTTGCTATGTACATCGTATTAGATCAATTTACAGCGCAAAAATATCGTTAACACGTTGACTGCCACGGTGGTCACCGGTGACTGGCCCAAAATATTTTACTAGAAATGCAAAAATTAGCAAAGGAAGCCTATTTGCAATCTTGTAAAAGCAATTCATATTGAAACGGTGCTTCAATACTTTGGCTTCTAACAACTCTGCGTTACCTTTGTTTTGCACAATTTAATTCTACTCTGCAGTATTTGTTTGCCTCGCGGTTCTATCATAGCAAAATACACGGTGATCAGCACAAAGGTTCTATCATAAATGCAAAAAAAAAATCAGAAAGAAGCCTATTTGCAATCTTGTAAAAGCAATTGATATTGGAACGGTGCTTCAATACTTTCGCTTCTGACAACTCTGCGTTACCTTCATTTTGCACAATTTAATTACAGTATGCAGTATTTCATCGCATCGCAGTTCTAACATAGCAAAATACGGTGTGACCAGCACAAAAGATTTTATTAGAAATGCAAAAAATTCGCAATGAAGCCTATTTGCAATCTTGTAAAGCAATTGATATTGGAACGGTGCTTGAATACTTTGGCTTTTAAAAACTCTGCGTTATCTTTATTTTCCACCATTTAATTATACTTTGCAGTATTTAATCGCATCGCAGTTCTAACATAGCAAAGTACGTGGTGACGAGCGCAAAATATTTTACTAAAAATGCAAAAAATTCGCAATGAAACCCATTTGCAATCTTGTAAAAGCAATTGATATTGTAACAGTGCTTCAATATTATGGCTTCTAACAACTCTGCGTTATCTTTATTTTGCACAATTTAATTCTACTCTGCAATATTTCATTGTATCGCGGTTTTAATATATTATAGTAAACTACGCGGTGACCAGCGCAAAAGATTTTACTAAGAATGCAAAAAATTCGCAGTGAAGCCCATTTGCAATCTTGTAAAAGCAATTGATGTTGGAACGGTGCTTCAATACTTCGGGTTTAATAATTCTCCGTTACCTTCATTTTGCACAACTTAATCATAATCTGCAGTATTTCATCGCACCGCGGTTCTAACATAGCAAAATACAGGATGACCTGCGCAAAATATTTCACTAGAAATGCAAAAAATTCACAATGAACCCCATTTTCAATGTTATAAAAGCAATTGATATTTTAAAGATGCTTCAATACTTTGGCTTCTAACAACTCTGTGTTACCTTCGTTTTGCACAATTTCATTCTACTCTACAATATTTTATCGCATCGTGGTCCTAACAGCAAAATACGCGGTGACCAGCACAAAATATTTTACTAAAAATGCAAAAAATTTACAATGAAGCCTATTTGCAATCTTGTAAAAGCAATTAATATTGGAACGGTGCTTTAATACTTTGGTTTCTAACAACTCTGCCTTACCTTCATTTTGCACAATTTAATTCTACTCTACAATATTTCATCGCATCGTGGTTCTAACAGCAAAATATGTGGTGACCAGCGCAAAAGATTTTACTAAAATTGCTTAGCAGTGAATCTTGTTTGATAAACGAAATTCAAATGTACCTTTATTTTAAAAACATCCGTTAAACGTCGCTCTTCAAAATACGCTTTTTTGTTTATTTTAAGTTAATTTTTTAAGTTGATTTCTTCCGACGTATCCGCAAAACGTTACAGTCACCAGAGCAAATATTTGAGAGACACATCGTTAAGCGGTAAGAACATAGACCGAAAGGCAAGACTCTGTGTCTCGAAACGGACATGCGAGTCGGACTACTTTCGTAATCGCCGGTTATATTTTCGCTGCTAGACAAAACGAGACGTCAGAGATATCGCTTTCGTCACCGCTCGCTTCCTTAGTCTATCTGATTGGCAGGACGTCCGCAAACAGTTCTGTTTGACCAGATGACACGTGTGCGATTTGAGGAAGCGTTCGTCGATCCGCGAGTTTCGCATTTTCGCTCGGCCACTTTGGACGTCGGTAAACAGCACCGGGAGTTGTCAGTGACGCAGTCGCTGAATTTGTGCGGAATCATCGTTGTACACAAGAATTATCGGGACTAAGAATTTATCGGCAGAAGCCGATGACTGCCGCCTCACTCGTATTCGGGTGACGGTTAACCAGTTAAGCGCGGAATTTAATTTTAGAAATTCCTCACAGGGTGCGGAATTAAAATGAAGCAATGACGTGTATACACGTCGAAGCAAATCTCAATTGCGGTACGTATGACGTGTATACTCGGCGTGTAAAATGAAAAATGACCATTCACTATCAAAACTGGAAATTTCATACGCGCTTAACTGGTTTATTGACAATGTCACGCACGAGTAATTTGCGTAAGCTACAGTACATGTCACATATCATTCAATCACCGTTATTTTGATCACTTTCAACACGTTGACTCCCGTATTCGGGTGGCGGTTAATTTGCAGTGTCACCCATGAGTAATTTGCATAAGCTACAGTATATGTTCCGCATCATTTTTTCACCTTTATTTTAATCACTTTCCAACACGTTAATTGCCTCGTCACCAGTATTCGGTAGTTCGTGACCATTCGGGTGCATTTGTTAGGTACTTCTTCCGAATTTAAGCGGAGTGCAAGGGGTTAGAGGCTGGCCTGAAATTTGTTAGAGCAAACACGGAGCGTAACGGGCACAATGTCACCGCTTACTCTTGTACAGCCTCGTCCAGACGTGCGTACGAGTATTAATTGCGGACGCATTTACACCCCGAAATCCGTAACGGCGCGTGAACACGATGACGGTAAGGAGGCGCGTATGTGATAACGGAGTTATCGCTTCGAAAATAAACGCGCGCTGCCGTGCTAATTGAAACTAAACGACAGCACCGGCAGTCATTGAGAGCTGCACGCTGCGCGATAGTCAAGAGATTTCGCTGGCCGATGCTGTAATACTGTCTTTCAGTCAACTCTAAATTGCGTTGTTGTCATATACTTGTTGCGAGATAGTTTAATGAAACATTTGAATAAATTAAAAAATATTTTTACATTATGCGACATTTTAATTTGTAATTTTATTCGTTATTTGGAAATTTCTATGAATATGAAATTTTGTGTGACTTTATGATAATATTAAAAGTCTGAATGACTTAGACCATTTTCAAAATTAACTGAATGTCCTATAAATGACTTAAAGCAATCACCGAGTTTTATTTGAAACAATAATTTGATTATATTGCGTGAACATTTATCATTATTTTTAAAGAGTAATGATTTTTATCATTGTGTTGTTTGATTGCGTAATAGTTAGTTGACGACGAAACCTGAAAACATAAATACGTAAAGACGAAAAGACGAAACGATGAAACATCAAAAGATTAGGAAACAATACTAAAGTGTCTTGATTGTGTTATTGTTATTTATAAATATTATATTATCTAGTGTTACAGATTCATCTAAATCCTTGTTATTGATAATCATTTGATTATTAAAATTTGATTGTCATTTATTATATTTTAATTAGTTATTATTAATATTTTATTTCTTCAGAAACCGTGAAAATTTTCAAGTTGTTTATATAATTTATTTAAATTTTTGACTTAGACCACTTTCATAATTAACTAAATGAATTCCATATAATGTTAAAATACAACCACTATCTAACGATCATTTTTGACAATTTCAAAAATTACATTGAAACAATTTAGTTAAAAAAAATGTCTTGAAATTGATGTTTTTTTTGTTTATAAATATTATGGGCACAATTGTGTTGTTGTATACGCGATTGCGAGATAGTTAACACTAAACGTATCAAGCTTTCAAAATTTGCTTTAAAATCGTGTATTCATTGTTATTCCTTTCGCTCATTTGATTTTCTGTAAATTCGCATATCACCTGATCATTCAATTTCTCGCTTTAATAAATTAGGAATTTCTTTCTGAATATCAACATTTATTTTATAAGTAGTCAAATAACCCCTCATGATAAGAATAGTGTTCTACCGGTACGTTCATTGTTTGTTTATAAATATTATAATTTTCAGTTTTACGATTAAACCGATAAATTTAAATATTGTCAATTTTTGAACAAGAATTTTGTATTTTTTAATGTATTTTCATAATTTCTGTCGAAAATCAACGTTATTTAACAGTAAACGTACCAAGCGGGGTCAAATGAATTCAAAATTTACTTAAAAATACATTCATTGTTATTTCTTTCGCTCATTTGACTTTCTGTTAAACCTGTGCCCTTGACTGTCCTCACTCTTGGGACACGAAACATTGCGTTATCATTGAGAAGTGAAGTTCTTGAAACACGTGTTTCAATTGAATCTGCCTTATTTGCCATTTTTCTTAAGGTTAACTGCATAATTGGAAGTCGTATAGCCTACGTGCGGAAATCTGGCGTACAATAAATATATGTAATTATAATTTAACAATGCTTAACTCATGCTTATGATACTTACGTACATAATTTACAGGTAGGGGTTTCCCTCGGAAAATACCTTTCCTATATTACGTTTTATTAAAACTAATTATTCCGAGAAACTTGTGCAAACACACAATTTCCTCGAATGTTTGTTTCCTTAAGATATTCTCGATGCATTGCGAGTCAAGACGATAAGGAAAAATAAATCGATGTCTCATTTAAAATTTATGAAGACTCTGGCCAATCAGCTGGGATATGAATTCCAGCAATTGCGAGGAAGTCCTTCTATATTATATTCAGACAATAGCATGAATCGCAAATGACGTATTATTCGTGCGAGAAGAAATAAACGGAACTGCTTAGTATGTTCGAATAGAAAAACTTTAGATGGGAGACGACAAATTATTGTTGCAATATTCATTCAATTAAACCCTCAAAGCAGTTTGGTGATCGTTCTGCAATACTACTACATCTTAGAAAAGTGTAATCTACAAAATGTTATGTTTATATTATAAAATATATAGCGACAAAATTGTAGGTAAATATAATTTGTGCAAGATCTTAAATACAGGATCCTTTAATTGGCGAGCAAAGGTCATCTATGATCCTCAATTATTATATTGAGGTATCATAGATGACGAATTTTTTGAATTATGTTGTTTGGTTGCGTAGTAATCAGTTTACGACGAATCGTAAAAACGGTAAGACGTAAAGACGAAAAGCAAAAGATTAGGAAACAAGACTAAAGTGTCTTAATTGCGTTGTTATTGTTTATAAATATTATACTCTCTAGTTTCACGTATCAAAATCCTACATTTGTATAAGGCAATTATTCTCTATGCTGTACCATTTTATACGAAATGGTGCACTACTCAAGACCTTGTCAAGAAACATTTTTACGTTGATGACAGGTCACCTGGTGTCAAAGTATAGACGGTTAATATTTTTTTTAAGGTGATGCATAAACATAAATCATCGGACTTTGAGGTGAGTGAAGACAAATTCACGAAACTGGAGAATATTGAATGTGTGTCGTGCATGATAAATCGCAATAGCATAATTGCACAGGTACCTTGCGAAGGTATTGATCCTGGCTAAAGTGAATGGTCCACAATGGCTACGATGTCCACCGTGCAAGCGGCTGATAACGAGTGTTCCTTTCAGAATGTCCTGCCTAACGAGGATAAGACCATCGCGGTTGTTAGGCCAGAATAACGCGTAAGACCGCAATAAGTCTATTATGTGGCACCCTATCCGCCATTCTATAGGGGACCATAACGCATTATGGGCGTCTTATCGAGATCGAGATAGGAAAGATTTCGACCCCGGATAGGGTCGCCTAATTGCAATGTACTTTGACCGTGATCGATAAGCTTCGGGGGTCACGACAAAAATTTTCAATTCCACTAATACAGCGTATCCAGTCTGTCCTTTGCTACCTTGATGTTTACTACAAAATGTCATTAGTCATTGATACAACGCTTCGGTACTATGACTGTAACAATACAAGAGTCACGAAAGAAAAACTGTGCTCCGTCATACAATAATTCTGTTGACACGTTGACTGCCGTGTGAATTTTACTATATTAAAACCGCAAACTGATGAAGTACTACAGAATATGATTGAATTGTGCAAAATGAAATTAATGTAGAGGTATCGAATACCAAAGTATTGAATCAGTATTTAATATTAATTGTATTTACAAAATTATAATTGGTACCGATTGGATATTTTTTGAATTTTTTGTGAGACCTTTTGCGCTGGTTACCGATGACCACCACGGCAGTCAAAGTATTAAACAGATGACTTTTTCAAACCATCACCTATAGGACACCTCAGTAGAATATAAGGTCGAGTCATAAGTAACTTTCGATGCAGCTAGGTACAATCAATTATCGGTCATATGTCACCGAAACAAACGAGTTTTTGTTTTTACTATATACATGAAGTATCAGTTCGTCTTCTGCCACCTGTTTTATGTAGTGCATGTTACATTCAACTGTTTTTTTAAACCTCTGAAATTGAGAGTCAAAAAGTGCATATTCGACATGTAATGCTTTGAGAATTTAACACTTGAGTGCCGTGATGATTATCGATGACCGGCGCAAGTGATTTTACTGAAGATCCAAAATATTCGCAATGAGTAGCAATAATTATTTTATAAATGCAGTTATTGTTAGAATAGCGATCCTTTGGTCTTCAATACCTGCACATTACGTACATTTTGCATAATTTAGTCAAACGCTGTAGTATTTTATAGCATCGCCGTTCTAATATAGCAAAATACGTACAGCAATTAATGTGTTAAATATTATAAATATTAATATTAAATGTATACGGTGAAGGACTAATAACTGATTGGGCGGTTAGAAATTGGTTTGTAAAATTCCGTTCTGGAGATACGACCTTAAAAGACGAACTGACGAATACCTCACAATCAACTGTTAACTGCCACCTGGAGAAATTAGGGAAAGTCAGCAAGTTAGGAAGAAGAAGCATCACTATTCTACCAATAACTGCAATTATAAAATAATTCTTGCTATCCATTTCGAATATTTTGGATCTTCACTAAAATCTCCTGCCCCATTCTGTAGTGACCATCACGGCACTCAAAGTGTTAAGTAAATTTTAAATAGATGTTCAGTAATTACCTGAAACAATGTACATTTTTGAGTCTTATATTATATTTTACAGTATCTGCCACCGGTGGCTGACGTGGCACTCAACGTGTTAATAAATCGTATTATTTATTTGAAAAATACGAATGTTTTTGTTTTAATATAAAGTATTATTCGTATATTCCTAATACATTCGTAATATCTTAATATATTGTTGACCGGTCACGAGTTAATTCGCGTAAGTTATTTTAAGTTTTGGAACGCAGGGCCATATAGAATGTTATGTTATATAAGTTGAGGTTGTTAAAATAAAAATATAAAAATTAAAATAATAACATAAGTAAAATAGTCAGTAAAATAGGCAGTAAAAAAAGTTCAGTGTCAACCACCGATGGCTGACGTGAATATCTAAAAACAACCATACGCGGACCAATCTCTAATGACCAAGGGTTGATGCGACAAAAACAACTGAAAAAGAAATCTGTAAAAAATAACACGTTTGAGCACATTAACTGAAATGCGTGACGCCCTAACATACGAGTCAAGGATCAACACGCCCGGAAGCGTGCAGGTCGACAAAGTCATTTCGACCCCATTACACGATACATAATATATCGCCCTATAATTCATCGTTTTATCGCGATTCAAACAAGTCACCCCCCGTGACATCTTTTCCGACTTGCAAATTCGCCCAGATATACCTACATATAAATACGTCCTCTCTGATATACGCAAAGTCCTACACGCATAAATGCATCCGTACACACAGAACATATGTCCCTCCCCGCATCTGATTAAACGAAATTCAAGAATTATGCCACCTTGATCAACAAATTTTAGGACTGGCCGCCGTATGGCGCTCTCAGTCACTCGATTGAAATTGTTTTTTTTTTGTTAGGTTGCGACATCTGTCATTAACGTTCCCACCAAATTTCAGCGTTATAGCTTGACATTTGTAAAAGTTATACCTTGTTGAGTACATCTACCTTTGTACGTGTTTTCGATTTTTTACATATTTGAGAATGGCATCAACTTTGGATCAACGAATTTGCATAAAATTTTGTGTGAAAAACGGATTTAACGGTCCGCAGACGTTGGAAATGTTGGAGAAGTGTTTCGGCAACGATACTCTTTCGAGATCAAACGTTTTTTGGTGGCACGAACGCTTCCGAAGAAACCACGTTGTTTTCAGTCGAAAAAGAAGGTGATGCTCCCGGTTTTCATGCATTACAACGGTGTTTTGCATCATGAATTCTTGCCAGAGCAACAGACAGTCAACAAAATGTATTATTTGGGCGTTATAAGACGTTTGCGTGAAGCAATTCCTAAAAAAAGACCGAATTTGTGGGCAAACAACTCGTGGATTTTGCACGACAATAACGCATCGTCGCAGAATGCGATCCTTATTCGCGAGTTTTTAAGCAAAAATAATACGAATACTATTCACCAGCCTCCGAATTCACCTGACTTAGCTCCCTGCAACTTTTTTCTGTTTAACCGATTTAAAAAACCGCTATAAAAGGCGGCCCGGTTTGGGACGCGAGTTCAGTTTTAGTTACAGTCCAGTCTCAGTTATACTTCAGTAATAAATCAGAGTTTTAAGTTGTCGTTCAGTTTAAGTTGAGTTGTCAGTCAGTTATAGTTCAGAGTGTAATTCAGTCCAGTATAGATACGTTTTCTTGCCGTTTACCGAATTGTAGTCGGATTGCCATAGTTTTACTTTCATTTTGTATTTATATGTATAATTAGTGCTTTTATTTATCTTTAAATAAATTATTCAACTCAATATAATTCCGCATCACACTTCGACATCACCTAACATCTTATATCCCTACACTTGTATTTTCGATTTTATGAATAAAGTCCTAAAACTTTTTGATTAAGGTGGTGTATACTATGTTATTGACGGTGTAATTGCAAAGGGACAGAGCATAGGACAACGAGGAGAAAGTTAAGACTAAAAGATTGATCAAATCGCATAGAAACGCATAACAAGACGGTTGTATCAAGAAGAGAAAATTGTCAATTGGTTATTTTAAAACCGATATAGTTTCTGAAACTTTATTCTTTTTACCTGTAATTTAAACTTTGTTTTTTTTTCAATAATTAACATTTTGACTGCCGTGGTGACTGGCGCAAGAGATTTTACTGAAGATCGAAAATATTCGCAATGGGTGGCAATAATTATTTTATAAATGCAGTTATTGTTAGAATAGTGATGCGATTCTTTGGTCTCCAATACTTGCATATTATTTACATTTTGCATGCACAATTATAATGGATAAACCTCTATTTTCGGTTTTATGAATAAAGTCCTAAAACTTTTTGATCAAGGTGGTACATACTATGTTATTGACGGTGTAATTGCAAAGGGACAGAGCATAGGGCAACGAGAAGAAAGTTAAGACTAAAAGATTGATCAAATCGCATAGAAACGCATAACAAGACGGTTGTGTCAAGAAGAGAAAATTGTCAATTGGTTATTTTAAAACCGATATAGTTTCTGAAACTTTATTCTTTTTAACTGTATTTAAAATTTTTTTTTCCCATAATTAACACTTTCACTACCGTGGTGACTGGCGCAAGAGATTTTACTGAAGATCCAAAATATTCGCAATGGGTGGCAATAATTATTTTATAAATGCAGTTATTGTTAGAATAGTGATGCGATTCTTTGGTCTCCAATACTTGCATATTATTTACATTTTGCATGCACAATTATAATGGATAAACCTCTATTTTCGATTTTATGAATAAAGTCCTAAACTTTTTGATCAAAGTGGTATTCCGTATTTCGGAGCATGCGGGTATGCGCCCGTTTACGTTCGGAATTTATGCAAATATAGATACGTCGGTGTGTTTCTAAGTACGTGCACGTCTAAGTCCAAACGTACAGCCTAAAATATACGCGTACACACGAATGTAGGCGGTTACACATGACGCAGTAGTGCTTTCGAACCCTCCCCGGAGTACAAGCGTTACAAGTGTGCCTAATGCGCGAGTGGAGACGTGCCCCGTAAATTAGGAACAACCGTAGGGGGCAGGAAGTGGGTCAGAATCAGAAACAGAAGTTCCAGGAGCGTATTGCCGCTCGGAGAACCGGGAGACGTAATTGCGATCGCAACAATGACATTTATTTCCAGCGCTAAAAAGGACGCGTCAAGTGCGCTCGTAAAATACGAATGGCCCAGTTCGAAAATCGTTATGATTTTAACGTATTGACTGCCATGTCAACCATACGCGGATGTGATTTCTAACGGAATCAGATATGTGTACAGAGAAAGTTGGACGAGGGGAGTTTAGGAATTGTTTTAGAAATTGCGATTTTAGAATTGATTTTAGAAATTACGAGATCTAAACAAAGTGAGGGTAGTTTCGAAGATCGGAAATTGCAAGGTGGGACACGATAAGGTGCAAGGTGCATCGGACTTTTTCGCGAACTTTGTTAGGAAGGCGAAGTTTAGATTATTCAAAAATAGCATATTCGTAGACTAACACAGGTATACGATGTGCAGAATGTACGACCGCCCGAATTTTTGTGAGCCCACAATGTTTTACAATGCCGCATGCTCTACATGCATACACAGCATGCCGGAAAAATAACAGAACTTTTTAAATTTACCGAAAATTACTAACACCATCTCATAGAACATATATAATTTGAAAACTGTATATTTCCGCCACAGAACATGCCCGCGATCATTGTGACCGATCGACGAATTGTTAGGTTATAGCGCTTAAAGTCAGAGTACTTTTTGTCACTTCGTCAGAAAAACCCGATGGAGCAAAGAACTAATATTAAATTTTGTTTCAAACTTAGTAAAAGTTTTACAGAGACATTTGAAATGATGAAAACAGTTTATGGTGATGATTGCTTATCCCGTACACGTGTATTCGAATGATATAAGTGATTTCAAGACGGACGTGATGCTTTGGAAGACGACCCAAAGCCAGGCCGACCAAAAAACAAAAGTCGCGATGAGACGGTGGAAAAAATGCGTGAAATGATCGCCTACGATGCAAATTCGACTGTGAGATGAATAGCGGAGAGATTAACACATTGTCTACCAAGCGTATTTTTGCTATGTTAGAATTGCGATGCGATGAAATACTGCAGAGTATGATTAAGTCGTGCAAAATGAAGATATCGCAGAGTTGTTAGAAACCAAACTATTGAAGCACCGTTCCGATATCAATTGCTTTTACAAGATTGCAAACAGGCTTCATTGCGATTTTTTTCCATTTATAGTAAAATATTTTGCGCTGGTCATCCCGTATTTTGCTATGTTAGAACCGCGATGCGATGAAATACTGCAGAGTATAATTCAATTGTGCAAAGTAAAAGGAACGCAGAGTTGGTAGAAGCCAAAATATTGAAGCACTGTTACAATATCAATTGCTTTTACAAGATTGTAAATAGGCTTAATTGCGAATTTTTTGCATTTTTAGTAAAATCTTTTGCACCGGTCATCGGTGACCACCGTGCCAGTCAACGCGTTAAATACAACCAAAGACATGGTTCATGAAATTTTGATGAAGGATTCAAACAAACGGAAAGTCTGTGCTCGATTTGTTCCTCACGTCTTAACTGGTCCGTCGCTGTTCAAGAATTTTTGGCGAAAAAACAAGTCTGTGTATCGATGCGGAAGGGATGTATTTTGAATAAAAATAAACAAAATTGCCAAAATAACTAATTCTCTTTTTTTTAATTTAAAAAGTTCCGTTAATTTCCCGACATACTGTATGTGGGACTTTAGGGGTTGCGAGAAGCTGTAAAATGTAAGTGCTTGGGATTGAATTAATCTGTGCGCGTATGTCTGGAATAAACAGTATCCGAGTTACGCTGTACTTATACAGCTACAAAACTATTTAACTAATTGCACAGTGCGCAAATTTTCTGCTAATTAAACTAAATCCGCGCAGCTTTCGCTCCCACGAGACGAATAATCGCTTCGAAATTGTAGTGGAACAAAATAATCTAACTAGCGCGTAAATTACTGGACAACTTTAGTCCACATAGTATGCGCTTGGCTCGCATAGTCAGCTCGATAAGACAGACAGTCCCAATGGAGAAACTTCCTCCGAGAAACAGAGCGTCCAGCTTGCGAGAGACCTTCGTTCTGCAACAAGATTCGATGCCGGAGACGTGTTGGTTACCGATAGAAGGGCTAAGCCGCAAGATATCGTATGATACGTCGAAATAAATCAGACGGGAATTTAAGGTCGCGATAAACAACAGTTTCACGGTCCGGAAGGCAAGAAATCACAGGTACGGTAAATCGGCGGTAGACGTTTCAATCGAAATGGCGATCATAAAATCATTGAATGGCACAGTTTAGGATTCAGGACGAGTTTGAAGATCGTGAACGATGTCTATGGCCGAGGGAATACGGAAAGAGTATCCCGTGGGGAAGCATTAGCGTCGCACGTCGGTCGATACTGCTCGATATGATTGATCGACGTTTTATGGCGAATCCGAGGGAGCACTGAAAATTGCGACATAACAATATTTTAGTAATCTCGTTTCGCCGGAAGGATGTGCCGTGTTACACACCACACTTGTCCTTCTCAACGAGTCGTTTCGCCCGGAGTCCTGTCCCATCCCCAAAACAAAGCCTTCATACCTGCACTCTTGAAACTCTTCAAAAATAGCTTTCAATACATTCATTACAGTTCCACGACTCCATTCCCTAATCCTCCGTGACCATTTTCGAGTACGTTCCTAACATCTTTATTACTTCAGCGTTGCTCTTAGTCTTAAATCTTCAGTCAAGTACCAATACCCGATTTCTCTTTTACTAAGACACGTTGCAACCACATGTCGCTCCACTCCACAGCGAAAAAGGGAAACACTGTATTTTCCGCAATGAGTGGGGCAAACTTGCATCCAATCATCAGTTAATAACACCAGAAAAAAACTACCCTGATTGGTGAATCCCTCTCTTTTCCCAAAAACTTGCAGGAGCCCTTTCGATGAACTTGCAGGAGCCCTTTCGATGAACTTCCAAAACGCCGAGAAGGGCACTCTGATTTAAACTCTCGCACCGACAACAGGCGTCATTAACCCATTCGAGACCGATTGCACACCGTGTGTGCAATTGATTTCCGAGACTATAACTTATTTTTTTTAACTTATTACTACTTTTTAAACATTTTCTTTGCATTATATTCTGTTCTCTATTATTGAAAGCAAAATAACGATTTTATATTACCTAACTATTTTTGAAATAAATGTTTATAAATTTTTTAATTATGTATTTTCATTTTACCTTACATTGCACACCTGGTGTTCAATCCGCTCCTCGCAATAAACATATTCCGAGGAGCGAGCTGCACACCCGGTGTGCAATGATCTTATTTATGTGAATTCACTTACGAATTGGGTGATTTCCATAATAAAGATGTTTTTTTATTAAAAATGAACAATATAAAGAAAAAAATATTTCGCTCCTAGGGACCGTGTTCGAAAAAAATCGTCGTCTCGAATGAGTTAACCAGTGCATTAAACTTACATTCAACATTCAACACGCGAACACTACAGTAACACGACTTATTAACCCTTTGCGATCAGTGTCCCCGTAGCGGAGCCATTTTTGACCCTTTGCACTCAGATATGTTTCTTCGCGAAGTAGCAAATAGCGCAACATTTCGTTTAGAATGGTATAGTTTTGAAAAAAATACTCTGCTCAAATCATGTTTTGCATACAACTTTGCTGATACATTTATGTTGAAACAAAATTGAAATTTTATAGCCTATTCTTTTCGAAAGCGTCATAATTCATTCACCCATGTGCATTGCGGGTTTATTCAAACACATATCGCAGTAATAACTTGTTTACGTTCTTTCACGTGTCATTTTTTCTTCCGAACATATACAATGTTTATACAATAACTTGCAGTTTATTATTCACCCTATTGCAGGAATATATAGAAAGTTGTTCTTGCAGCCGCTAGAATTCTCCTCTCAGTTTATTGACCATGAATTTACTAAATATTAAATAGCACACAGATTATTAACTCTATGTCATTGTCTTAACTTGTAACTCCCCGGAAAAATCTTGAGGAAACAAATATTTGAACAAACGTTTTCTGTACGTACATTTTCCTCAGTAATAACACGAAGTATCTTCGTGTCCCCTTAGAGGGAACAGTCGAGTGCAAAGGGTTAACTTAGTATCCAAAACCGATTATTATCTATTTTTATAGAAAATATACGTTTTTGTTACCTCACCTTCGTACAACAAAATTATTCTCATCACCCTAAACGGTCGTGAGAAAACGCGCATAATTCAGGTGGCACAACGTGTCGAGGACTTACAACCCTCGTAGAATCGACGATACAGAACGCGATTCTCATTTGAACGGTGCGCGTAACATGCCGACTTGAGGCGATAAAGAACGGACCTACGCGGTGTGCGGGTTTTCGCGTGTTACGTGCGACAATTTTTTACGTGGCATCAGGAATACGCTGAATGTTAGTCGCCAAACTAACGGAGAGCCCGGGGAATTTATTCAGCGCAGAAGAAATTGGAGCTCCGGACTATTATCGACTCAGCAGTATAAACTCCACGACCCGGCGCGATTTCCTGAAAAATTTCGCGTCACTATGAAAACGTGCTCGATATTCAAGCTGAGAGCGGGGCACAAAATCTCTCGCGTCATTCTGGCTTATTAGTTTAACGAGTTGCCGATTCAATCGATCCGGGTCCCTTTGTATGTTCTCAAGCGTTCTCCTTCATTCTCAACACCCCCTGTTCGGAATCGAACTTTCCGCTGACTTGCGCGCCGACTCGTTTCTTTGCACCACCAGCGATCCGGGCTTTTAAGAGTCCGACCAAAGGTTTTTTCAAACTACGACAAAGCCGTTCGGATCGTACGGCTACGTTGCGGCATTGTGGGTTTTCAGTGTCTATTGTTACTTCGCCTATTACGATATCTGTGACTATTATAAATAAGCCTGACAACTAATAAGTTAAACGGGGTTTACAAAGTTTTTAGGTAAAAATACACCGAACCGTACTCTCATTATGATTTGATTATGTTTGTGTATGCTATCATGTGCCTTCATCGTTATCGGATCTGCAGCCTGTACATATAATTTCTCTCTTTTCTTTCCTTGTCTGTATATTTTATATGCCTTGGCGTCCAGATTCTGACATTTTTCAATCTCTATTGTTACTTCACCTATTACGATATCTGTGACTATTATATATAAGCCTGACAACTAATAAGTTAAACAGGGTTTATAAAGTTTTTAGGTAAAAATACACCGAACCGTACTCTCATTATGATCTGATTACGTTTGTGTATGCTATTATGTGCCTTCATCGTTATCTTGTCCTCAGCCCGTATAATTTTCCTCTTTTCTTTCCTTACCTGTATATTTTGTATGCCCCAGCGTCCAGATCCTGACATTTTTCAGTCTCTATTGTTACTTCGCCTATTACGATAACTGTGACTATTATGTGTAAGTCTGACAACTAATAAGTTAAACAGGGTTCGCAAAGTTTTCAGGTAAAAATATACCAAACCGCCCTCCAATTATAATCTGATTACGTTTGTGTATGCTGTCATATGCTTGCATCGTTATCTTGCCTGCAGCCCGTATAAATTTCCTCTTTTCTATCCTTGCCTGTATATTTTGTATACCCTGGCGTCCAGATTCTAACATTTTTTAGTCTCTATTGTTACTTCGCCCATTACGATAGCTGTGACTATTATGTGCAAATCTGATAACTAATAAGTTAAACAGAGTTCACAAAGTTTTCGGGTAAAAATATACCGAACCGTCATCTCATTATGATCTGATTACGTTGATGTATGCTATTAAGTGCCTTCATGGTTATCTTGTCTGCCGCCCGTATAATTTTCCTCCTTTCTCTCCTTGCCTGTATATTTTGTATACCCTGGCGTCCAGATCCTGACATTTTTCAGTTTGAGTTTATTATGTGAAAGCTTGACAATTAATAAGTTAAACAGGGTTCACAAAGTTTTCGGGTAAAAATACACCGAACCGTCCACTCATTATAATCTGATTACGTTTGCGTATGCTATTAAATGCCTTCATAGTTATCTTGTCTGCTACCCGCATCATTTCTCTCTTTTCTTTCCTTACCTGTATATTTTGCATACCCTGGCGTCCAGATTCTAACATTTTTTAGTCTCTATTGTTACTTCGCCTATTACGATAGCTGTGGCTATTATGTGTAAATCTGACAACTAATAAGCTAAACAGGGTTTAAAAAGTATTTAGGTAAAAATATACCGAACCATACTTTCATTATGATCTGATCACGTTTATGTATGCTATCATGTGCCTGCAATCGTTATCTTGTCTGCAGCCCGTATAATTTTCCTCTTTTCTTCCCTTGCCTGTATATTTTGTATATCCTGGCGTCCAGATCCTGACATTTTTCAGTCTCTATTGTTACTTCGCCTATTACGATAACTGTGACTATTATGTGTAAGTCTGACAACTAATAAGTTAAACAGGGTTCGCAAAGTTTTCAGGTAAAGATATACCAAATCGCCCTCCAATTATAATCTGATTACGTTTGTGTATGCTGTCATATGCTTGCATCGTTATCTTGCCTGCAGCCCGTATAATTTCTCTCTTTTCTTTCCTTGCCCGTATATTTTATATACCCTGGCGTCCAGATTCTGACATTTTCAGTCTCTATTGTTACTTCGCCTATTACGATAGCTGTGACTATTATGTATAAGTCTGACAACTAATAAGTTAAGAAGGATTCACAAATTTTTCGGGTAAAAATATACAGAACCATCCTCTCATTATGATCCAATTAAGTTTGTGTAGGCTATCATGTGTCTTCATCATTATCTTGTCTGTAGCCTGTATAATTCCTCTCTTTTCTTTCTTTCTCTTTCTTTCTTTCATTGATTTTGTATACCTAGGCGTCCAGATTCTGACATTTCTAACTTATTTACGCTTGCCCACTTTTACGGCAATACCACCCTCTGTCTGACTTCAGTTCGACTTAACATATTCGAACGCAGCGCCGACGTCGAAAGGTTCCTAATTTTGGCGCGACAGCAAAGAGGCGTGCGTCGGAACAGCGTTAAACTCTAAATCGCTCCAATAAGAAGGGAAACGGCGAGAGAAAGGAATTTTTTCATTTTCGCCGTACGTCACGCGACTCAGTCGCACCGTAACTTCCACGATCCTACGAGACTGCCGAGCGGCGGAGGCGCGTAAACTTTTTGGTTTAACTGCCGCCGCAGTGGATTTTATATCCGCGAACTTGAAACCGGTTGGCAAGGGTTGACGATGCCGGCCGTTCACCTTCGGGGTCGATAACCGGCATTGCTTTTGTTTGTTCGCTACGGAGGAGGCAAAGAAATGGATGGAAATGGAGAAGAATCGAGTGGAATGAAGGCACGGTGTGAAACAGTGAGGACATGAAGGATTACATGGCATTTTGTTTTGACTAACGTACAACGTATATGTGCTTTGTAGGATGTTAACACGTTGATTACCACGGTGGTTCCGGCGCAAAAGATTTTACCAAAAATGCAAAAGATTCACAATGAAGCCTATTTGCAATCTTGTAAAAACAATTGATATTGAAACGGCGCTTCAATACCTTGGCTTCTAACAACTCTGCGTTACCTTCATTTTGCACGATTTAATTATACTCTGCAGTATTTCATCGCATCACGGTTCTAACATAGCAAAATACGCTTGGCAGTCAACGTGTTAAGGTTTCCAGCTTTGATATTCCTTTAACAATTGTGTGTCGACGCTCATATGCCTATAGGGATAAACATTTGTAAATATTCTTCATCTTCTTTTTAAAAGGGAGGGGGCTGTGAGCCCTAGTGTCTAATTTACACAAATTACAGGATACGTGATGGAGTTTTCATGTAATCGTTTAGTCCCGCTGCAAATATATGAGATATTTTATTTTCGTTGCTTGTATAAGTGTTCAACCTCATGGAAAGAAAGTTTGATACTGAAATATCAAGTGTCGGTCCAAGCAAGATTCGCCTTGTAAATTATGATTTTCGTCGTTTTTTTCGGGCGACCTTTCGTTAAACAAAAAAGGGGCGATGTCCATTGATCATGTCTTTTTACGGAGAATGTCCAGCTCGCCTTTATCATCGGATCGTTGGAACATAAAGCGGAACGATCATCGATAAGTGACGATAGGATGGCAAATCGAAATCTGACTCGATGTCACATGGGTGACACGAGCAAAGCCGATCGGCCGCAGGCCAGAACGTCCATTTTTGCCTTTCCCCCTTTGTTTCTACCCAGCTACCGACAGAATCGATGCGGACACAATCATCGATACAACGACAGTTGCCAGGACGCGAGAGCCAAACTGGATTTGCGATCGAAATCGAATTAATTCCGCCAGTGTCGGGACAACCTGACAGAGACAGGAACGAAAAATTATGATATATCAAAAAGTCACAGTGTATCATTTTCTGAAGCATTCCCTGAAATATATGAATGTAGAATAATTAAAGGAAAAATGACTAAAGCTAAAATTATAAGCGATAGTTAAAATTACCTGAGCCCATATATAAGCAGCAAAATTATATTCTCAAAATTATATCTGACCTTGTTACGCGACAATTAGATAAACTTTTTGCGATTACAATATCAAATGTGTTCCTTGCAATACATTCTCATAATGACGCTACCATTTACATGAGATCGGATTAAAGATAATGTCTAATAAGTAAAAGCACTAAGGATGCCACTGTAAATGAACAGTTCACAGGCGGTCAAAAACATTAACGCAGCTGACTAAGACCAAATGTTCCGTTTACAGAGTGCATCGAAAGCCCCACACTTTAATCTTAGCACACACCGCCTATCTCTGCACATGTGTCGCCGTTAATTCAATTATAATGTCGATAGATGTATTGCAAGAACGCATTCGATATTGTAATCACAAAAACTTTACCTAATCGGGTCATGCGTCGCTTAACGTCTGACCGCATATAAGTCCGCGGTCTCATAATCTTATAAATGCAGCGACGTTGGCGTTGCAAACGCGAAGACAATTTACATAAAAGTTTGAAAGGTGAGATAGATTATATACCGCTTGCCTACAGTGTCTTTGATGTTTAGTCTGGTATTATACGTATACCCCAGTATCCCATATAACTGCGTTAGATATTGAGAAGGTGCACTATTTTCAATCGCACTACGCAATAATCTATCGCTATATGCTTAGGATCATAAATATTCTACTTTCATCCTTGAGTAAAATGTATAAGATATGCGTTGCAGCCAACGTGTTGATGTCCTATTTTACAGAGCATATCGCTGCCGTTAATTGACGCGTGACTACATAAAAATTCCAATATCTGACAGCTTCTTTTCTTCCATATTTCACATTGTGTCGTTTTCGTAAGCGGCATTGAACAACCGATCGCGCATTGAGAAGTGGTTCTATGCAAACTTTTAAAGCTAGCAGTTCCCTCTTGTTCGGCCATTTCACATCGTATTTTCTTCCCAATTTCTATCCATGCCAATCTCCTTCGTATCGGAAAACAAAGCCATGCCGATTATCGTACAAACTATACGTAGTAGTTAACGCGTTGTCCTACTTTACAGTACATATTTCCTACATTAATCGATGCGTGCTTTACTGAAGATTCAAAATATTCCTAATGGGTTGCAATGATGATTTTATAAATGCAGTTATTGTTAAAATAGTGATGCGATCCTTTGGTCTCCAGTACCTGCACATTATTTAAATTTTGCATAATTCAGCAAACGTTGTAGTGTTTCATAGCATCGCCGTTCTAATACAGCAAAATACGCACGGCAGTCAACGTGTATTTTTTACGCCAAGCGTATTTTGCTATGTTAAAACCGCGGTGCGATGAAATACTGCAGAGTATGATTAAATCCTGCAAAATGAAGGTAACGCAGAGTTATTAGAAGCCAAAGTATTGAAGCGCCGTTTCAATATCAATTGCTTTCATAAGATGCAAATAGGCTTCATTGCCAATTTTTTACATTTCTTCTAAAGTATTTCACGCTGGTCACCGCATATTTTGCTATGCTAGAACTGCGATGCGATGAAACACTGCGCAGTATAATTAAATCGTGCAAAATGAAGGTAACGCAGAGTTGTTAGTATCCAAAGTATTGAAGCACCGTTCCAATATCAATTGCTTTTACAAGATTGCAAATAGGCTTTATTGCGAATCTTTTGCATTTTTAGTAAAATCTTTTGCGCTAGTCACCGCGTATTTTGCTATGTTTGAACCGCGATGCGATGAAATACTGCAGAGTATGATTAAATCGTGCAAAATTAAGGTAACGCAGAGTTATTAGTATCCAAACTATTGAAGCACCGTTACAATATCAATTGCTTTTACAAGATTGCAAATAGGCTTCATTGCGAATTTTTTGCATTTCTAGTAAAATATTTTGTGCTGATCACCGCAGATTTTAGTATGTTAGAACTGCGATGCGATAAAATACTGGAGAATCTGATTAAATCGCGCAAAATGAAGATAACGCAGAGTTATTAGAAACCAAAGTATTGAAGCACCGTTTCAAAATCAATTGCTTTTACAAGATTGAAAGTAGGTTTCACTGCGAAATTTTTGCTAAAATATTTTTTTAGTCACCGCGAATGCAGAGTAGAATTAAGTTTGCAAAATAAAGGTAACGCAGAGTTGTTCACCGTATTGGCAGTCAATATCAATTGCTTTTACAAGATTGCAAATAAGTTTTTGCAGTTTTAGTAAAATGATTCTCCTGTCAAATGGTATTTGTACATGTGCACGCATCGCAGTAAGTGTGTGTTAGTAATCACACTAATAAGTTGGTGTACTACGCATATGCGTTAAATAGTTTCATATTTGAATTTAGGATTTAACGTGACAATTGACGTGTCCTTTAATAAAAGTTCAACTGTTTTGTTCGAGATACGCGAAGTGTCAAGAAACACATCCGAACAGGAAACACGTCGAACTGGAGCAAATATTAAGCAGCGGTATCAAACGTCATCGCGCAATCTGAATAACCGAACGCGCCGGTTCGATCCTTAATGCCCCCAGGATAAAAAAAAAAGTGTGCGCCGCAGAAGTTTCCCGAGCTCGACGTTTTTCGATGCGCTTTATCGACGCAGTTCGCGAGCAACTCTTTCGCCCGCGGCCGTCGTTGTGATTCCCTAAAACCGTCGGCAAGCGGAAAAACAGTCGACGTCAAAGCGAGAACTCCACTGCGAGAACGAGAGACCTTTACCCAGAAACCGGGAGAGACTTTAATCTTAACCATCTCGACGATCGCGACATGCAAATTGAATTGCGGTATGAAGAAAAAAAGCGATCGCGCTTTCAACACGGCACTTTGAAGCAATTGAAAAAAGAAACGTTCGTAATTTATGAGATAACGCTCGAAAGCCTGTAGAAGGGTGCGTAACGCGGAGAATATTCGATGAACGGATCCGAACGGATAGTTTTTGGCGAAAGCTCTCGCTAACAGCGAGCATCCCCCAGCGGGATTACGCGAGGAAAGCGTCCGTTGATTAAAACCTCGAAAAAAGTGGAATTAAAGCTTTTTGCGCGGACGCGAGGATGGGCGGAGAGGCGGAAGGGGTGCCATTTAATCTCCCCCCGCCGCATATTCCACGTTGTAGAACTGCTTTCATCCAGAGGGTCAGGGGGCTAATCGCACTGTACGTTCTCATTCGCAGTGCTCGCCGGTGAAAGAAATTTTCGGATAAATCCGATTCGCAACTCCCCAGGCCGCGGCGACCTATATCTTTCCCGCGCGTCTGTTCCCTTTTTTTAACCGCATGCACTTCGGTGCGGGAGATTCGGGCCCGCGAGGTTTCCAACTTTGCCGGGAAAACGGTAGGCAAATTCGAGCGATATGCAAAATTCGGCGGATTCATAAAATCCGCTCGGCGACCATGTGCGGTCTGGGAGGATTGAAGATCGTTTTCGGTGAACGATTTTCGGGGGGACGGTCCTTTTTCATTTTTCGCGACGATGCGAATCGGGCCTGTAAACATTCCGCTGCGAATGAAAAGGTCAGGTTCGCGTGCCGATACGATAGTATATCACTGATCTAATCTTTAGCGGCAAAAGCGTTTGCCGATATCCGCGTATTTGAAAAAATTCGAAACGAAGTCAATGGCTGTGGAATTCTGTCGTTCTGCAACCGTGGAACGATCTCTGTGATGGAGTGGAATAAAAACGTCCAGTGACGTCGATAATGCTGTCACAGATACATCTATTACGCTGTGACAGGACGTGACACGCACGTACAGGCCGTTCGTAATAGCTTGGCGAATGGAAAACGGTTTGTAATGCGTCATGTCGCGTTTCAATCATTATGTTGAAAAAAAAATCGAATGGTGAAAAATTGTACCAAACACGTACACAGCTCGTGAAAAATGTTTAGCATTTGCCTGTTTTTACGAAAAGTCATACCATTTTCCTTGATCTATGCAACTGTTCAGCCGCAAATATTTTCCACGGCAAAAAGTATATTTATCACACAGAATATAAAGTGAAAGTAATAACTATGTCGATCTCTGCGTAGAAAATTAAGCCTTAACAAAGCCTGAATTAGAACTGTGTTTTGGATATCGTGCAGGAATTGTATTTGTCTTTCAAATATACAAAAAGACTGTATGTTAAGTCGTTTATTTTAAAAGTGTAATTTTAATTTCGTTTTCCAAAATTTTGGTTATCATGGTTACATGTACAAATTCATATTATTTATCGGTAAATGTTATTTACTCGATTTGAAGATAAATGGAGTTAGGCCACTTTCAAAATAAACGGCTCGTGTATAGAAACGAAATATAAATAATCAGGCATGACGCTATTTCCCAAACAAAAGACGATTGCAGAATCTTTTTTTTTTTCTTTGTCCTCCACTCTTATCCGTACTGACTATTTTTCTATATTGGATGAAGAAAACGGTTTGTAATGTGTTATGTCGCGTTTCAATTATTATGATGAAAAAAAATGAAATGGTGAAAAATTGTACCAAACAGTCCGTGAAAAATGTTTTCCTGCTTTTATGAAAAGTCATACTATTTTCCTTGATCTATACAACCGTTCAGCCGCAAATATTATTTTCATGACAAAATGTATATTTATTACACAAAATATAGAGTTAAAGTAACAACTACATTGATCTCTGTGTAGAAAATGAGGCCTTAACAAATCCTGAATTAGAATTTTCCAGTCTTTCAAATATACAGGAAAAACTGTATATAAAAACGAAATATAAATAATCAGGCATGAAGCTATCTCCCAAACAAAAGACGATTGCAGCATTTTTTCCCCTTGCCCTCCACTTTAATCCATACCGACTATTTCTCTATACCGGATCAAGTGAGCGGCAGTCGTTGCACCGATACTCCTCGGCAATTTAGCATTCAACACTACCGAGGCCCGGAGCTTCATCCTCGCACGCAAATTGGACGTCGAAGTCGAATGACGACACGAAATGAATTTTTCTCCCTTCCTGGTGTCCCGAACTTCAACCATCGTCTTTTCATAGAGCGGGCAAAAAGGAGCGACAAGGAAGGAGTAGGCGCAGAGAAAGTGGAGACACTGTAGCTACCTGCACATTTCCAGTGGCGACCAATTTAAATATGCATGAGGCTGGCGAAGAAAGTTGGGCGAAGGTGGAAAATGAACAAAGATGAGGACGGACGTGGGATGAAAAAAGGGCTGAGAGGAGGAATCAGAGACTGTTGTTTCGAGGGTGACCTCGTTAAAGAAAGGAAGAAAGAAGAAAGGCACGGGACGAGGATGGGTCAATCTTATGGATAATTCCGTAAGCAGCTTTTCCGACGAATGCCAAGATCAGCATTCCGGCGGAGAGTGGCTCGTGCTGAGAGATCGTTGGAATGTATCTCTGGCTGCTAAATGCCGGCAACACTGACGTCAACGGACTATGACCTCGAGTGCTGGAGTTTTGATCGATACGTAAGTGATCTAGCGCTCGCTGAGTTATGGGGAGTTTGAACTGGTAGCGATAATTAGCTGTGTCAATATTCCTGCAGCTGTTATAATTAGCGGTAAGCGCCCGCGCAACGAAGTTTGTGTATTTGTGTCACGGGTGGAAAAGGAGATTTTTTTTAGTCGGGATATATCGAGTTTTTATTACGGAGCGAAATATCGGTTGTGACGGAATTGTTGGAGAAAATTTTGTCGACGCGTATTTCATGCTTCCGATGCTATTTTGTGAATGTCGACGTATTTTGAAAATGTGGGTATGTTACATGGTGTAGGGGGGTTTTAACCAGTTAAGCGCGTTTGACGTATATACGCGTCGTGGAAAATAAAAAATTATCATTGACTATCAAAACTCGAAATTTCAATAAAATACAATAAGAATATTATTTGGTGATATGTTTCTTTTATATTATCAACAGATCAGCATCCATGACAAAAATATATTTATCACACAGACTATAAAGTGAAAGTAACAACTACGTCGATTAGTGTGTAGAAAATGAAGCCTTAAGCGTTTGACTGCTGACGAATTTTTTCGGATATATGCCAAAACTGTGGTACTAATTGCGCGTGTATGGGAAAAAATGGAAAACACTTTTCATACAATAAACTCATTTACATTACATTGCAATAACAAAAATTAAAAAAAATACAATTTTTTATTCAAATTTGTTTTAATTCATTTTGTGGATGAAATTGGTAAGAAGCACTTATAATCCACTCAAATCACCACAAATAATTTTTTATGATCACACAAGTGGTTTGCTATACAAAGCGCGCGAATTTCCTGTTTACAAATACAGCAAATTAAGTTTACTGAATCAGTGAAGCGTTATTGCGCTCTCCGCAGTCTTGGCATAACAATATAAAAAATATTTTATACGGCAAAACATTCAACAGTTCCATTTCAGTACATTTAACCAGTTAAGCGCGTTCACAATTCGAAACTTCAATAAAGTACAATAAGAATATTATTCGGTGATACATTTCCTTTAAATTACCCACAGATCAGCTAAGTATTTTATATTGCAAAACATTTAACAGGTCCATTTCTGTACATTTAACCAGTTAAGCGCGTTTGACGTGTATACACGTCGGAAAAATAAAAAATTACCATTAACTATCAAAACTCGAAATTTCAATAAAATACAACAAGAATATTATTTGATGGTGTATACTCGTCGTGCAAAATGAAAAATTATCATTGACTATCAAAACTCGTAATTTCAATAAAATACAATAAGAATATTATTTGATAGCATATACTCGTTGTGCAAAATAGAAAATTACCATTAACTATTAAAACTCGGTTTTTCAATAAAATACAATAAGAATATTGTTTGATGGTGTATACTTGTAGTGTAAAATGAAAAATTACCATTAACTAACAAAACTCGAAATTTCAACAAAATATAATAAGAATATTATTCGATAATATATTTCCTTTATATTGCCAATAGAACTCTTAAGCATTTTATATTGCGAAAGCAATTACATACGTAAGTCGCGACTTGGATGGCAAGCGTTGATTTGCGAACAAATTGGGTAATTAATTAGCAGGGCTAATACTGGCCCTTTACTCTACGAGGCGGAGTCCTAGATATTCTTGAATTGAATACAAAAATCCGAAACATTCCATCCAAAAGCTGTCTCTTCCACGCTTTTAAAGCGTCTGAAGTAAACCTGCGTATTTTCACAGTTCTTATCAAAATAAAGCGTAAGGTATGAAAAATAGCTAAATATGTATAATATAATAATACTGATGATACAATAAGTTGATAAATTTAGCCTCCAGATGAGTGATTTAGACAGCAATAGTAGCGAAACTTATAATAGGACCATTATAATAATACACATCATTTCTTGAATTTAATTCCGTATCTGCTGGGGAATTCCTAAAATTGAATCTTGCACTTAACTGGTTACTAAAAGTACGTTGATTTGAATTATTACTAGCGACGTATATTGCTGATGCAACCTTCGTGAAACGTCGTTAAGATTCAGCGCGAGACACAGTTTCCAAGGTATCATTCATAAACTGGTTGATTCATAGGTGATCTAATAACTTGCAATTACACGCAAGGTAGACAAGAATGCAGAGTAATAGAAAGTTGTAACAATTTGAACGATTGGAATTCTTATGGAATGTTGATTCCATGAACGGGGCATTCCCAGTATTTCGATAGAACAAACGTATAATTAAATCTCCCAGATAAAAATCTCAGATAGAAAACAGGTGGGTTAAAACAAATTTATTAATATTCGTATTATATCATTATAGACCGAGGCTACTCAAACGCTTGAATGCTATTACAATGGTGACAGATGACTGATGCATATTTGTCTGAAATGACAAGGTCTATGGACTATTGACTATGACCAACCCAAATAATATACGCGCCGACAAATTGTTATCATATCAAGACATAAGTAGTCAAACATTCCCGTTTTCTCTCAATTAACTAACTAGAGCGAAGAACGACGAGCCTACCTTCACCTTCCTTTCAATATGGTTATTATTTGTTCCAATTATCCAGTCATTCAAAGCTCATTCAAGTAGACCTTTCTTCAACTAATCTACATTCTTACATTATTTTATTACATTAAATTGATAGGCATCAAAGCGCCATTGAAGCGAATCCCAGCGATTTTCTTGTTCTCCCAAGGGTGATAAAGAAGCCATCAGACGCGGAATATCAACTCTAATGAAGTCATTGAGACTTTCTAAACCGTCGTCCGGCCGAAAATATCTTCGTCTGAAAGCCGCAAGACCGACTCGGCAATTAACACTAGAAAAACTGAAACTTAGAATATACCTATTTTGCCCAAAAGCAGTCAAAATGACTGCATTGTGAAAGAATAACTGATGTGTAAAAAAATTTATTTAAAATTAATTTTTAATATTTTTTTATATTATTTACAGTTATATAACAAGTTATTAGTAAATATTAACTGTAAATATTGACTGTTTTCAATGAACCTATCCCATATTTCCGAAACCAAGGCAAATTTTTTTGTTTGTTGGCGCCTACCTCTTTCGGTTCTTTTGTCAAAACGAATAAATCGCAGGATTTGCTTGAACTTTTCTCTGGCCACAGATTTCATAAAAAATTCAGGACCCCACTTTGCTGACCATAAATAACTCAATTTAAAATTGTTTGCCTCGTAAGCTGCAAGAGCATATAAAATCCCAATAAATGCATGTATTTCCGGTAATGATATTGTACAATCGTTCCGCAAAATTCGACGACATTCGTCTGTGCGCTTTCTTACATGTTTGATAATATTGTTATCTATTATCAACGAGAATGCACTGATAAGATTATCTGCCATAATGTTCCTTTATGATTAGCCTATTGGCCCTTTCAAACTCTTGAAAATACAAGTAAATGGTAACCTTCCAGGAATACCATCTTCGTCAAATTTTGACCACACGGTACCATCGGCAGCTGTTGCGATCTCCTGAAAGGTGTTTTCAGTTTCTTCATCGTAGTCTGAACTACTTAATACCCTACATCTTTTCCTGGGCATATTGATGACACTTCCATTTTCATCATATGTGATCAACTCTTCATCGCTATCTTCAGTTTCAGATGTGTCACTTTGAATATGAACCGTTTCATCTTCAGATGATAGTTCAGAATTTATTGCATCTGATTCTATATCGGGGCACTCTTCACCTATATTCATTAACTTTTCCAATAACTCACTTCTATTCGACATTTCTTTCATGAATTTAAGGCGCAAATGATATATCATAAACAACTTGTTAGAACAAGTATCACTGCATAAAGATACGAGTAACAAGTACTACTTTAGTTTATGGAGCAACGAGCCTATTTATACGATGAACTTTTCATGCTAGTGTCACGGAAAAAAGTAGGAGGGATAGGACTCAATTCAGTAATAAGAGTCATTTGATTATTTTAAATTTCCCAAGCAGGTAGAATGACTGCTTTTAGGCAATATAGGTATAACACACATATATATACTGGGAATGAAAGAGGGGGGAGGTAAATACAATTATTAATAAACGCATTTATATGTTGTACAAAAAGTCACAAAATTCTAAAAAATGGTATCATTATATACATAATTTTTTTTCTAATTGAAATTAAAAAGCAGTTCAAATGACTCCCTTGGGCAGTCTAGTGTTAAAGGCCTTCTTTCTCCCGGCAAACAGTTTATATGTGCAGGCGTACTCGAACAAAGCATGAAACGCATTGACGGCATAAACTATACGCCGGTGCGCACTCTTGAAAGCATCGGCGACATTTGGAGCAACGATCTCTGCTTCTTCCTATTCTCGTTTCCGCCCATCTAACACTCGCGTTACAAAATTACGAGGGCATTGACATCATGCGTCACAAGTCGATTGTGCGTCTCGCTCTCTGTCTCTATATATTCTTCCTTTGTAGATTAACCGCTAATCCAGCCGAGAAGCTCGGATGACGATGAATAACAGATGGCCACATACGAAGTGGCCGACGCGTGGGTTTTGGCATTCAAGACACATTTTAGTCAAAGCTCGGAATGTCAGCTGTAACGTGTTTTCGGTTCCAACTTGAAGTTTCGTCTACGTCCGCGGCCCCTTCGAAATACACGCCATTGTCTTCGCGTTCCTTTCAACAACGCAATAATCATGTCAACGTTTAACCGTCTTGTTTGTCGAATGCACGGCTTGTTTGTCGAATTCGCGGTGGAGTCATGGCCGCGTCCATATTGCACAATGTGTTTTCTGCGAGAAAGCGAGAAGAGCGCGAGGAAGGAGATCGGTGAATAATGAAGCTGCAACGTTTAATAATCACTGATTATTTGTCATACCGCTCTTAAGTTGAGCCGTATTATGTCATTGTTATACCGACGATTACGTTACGGTGATTGATCACGCGGACATCGAAACTGACGCCGGAAGAGCGCGTTCATTTGTCAAATGTAGAAACGCGCGAATAATTCAACCCGACAGTACCGATGATAGGAGATGAATATGCTCCTTATTGCCGTTGTGCCGGTGAAATATCTTGTGACAGGTGAAACGAATCTTGTGTGCCAACGGTAGTGACTGTTCGTGCCTACTGACGCTTGGAAATTCAATACTTTCGCATAATACGCTCTAAATTATGTATCAAATCACCGGCAATGACGGCGGATCAAGGAATTTATGCTAACGCTCGCACGACAATAGACGCCGGCCTTTTATGCATCCGCAACATCGACGGACCATCAATAACATGTTGAGCGCCACGTCAGCTATCGGTGGCTGACACTGAACTTTTCGTTTAGGCCGCGTCAGCCACCGGTAGCTGACATATGATATAAAACTCAAAAATTTACATTCTTTCAGGTAATTACTGAATATCTATTTAAAATTTACATAACACTTTGAGTGCCGTAATAGTCACTACTGACCGGCGCAAGAGATTTTACTGAAGATCCAAAGTAGAATAGTAGAATCCAAAGTAGAATAGTGATGCGATCCTGTGGTCTTCAATACCTGCACATTATGTACATTTTGCGTAATTCAGTCAAACGCTGTAGTATTCCATAACGTCGCCGTTCTAATACGGCAAAATACGCACGGCATTCAAGGTGTTCCCGATTACTTCCAAACCAGTGCATACTTCATTTTTGGCGTAAAACAAATCAAACACGAACCGAGGAATGACACGTGCCATCGATATGCAAGATGCATACAAACAAAAGAAACAAGAATATCGCTGGTCCGGTGGTCAAGCGGTATCACACTCTTCATCGCGTGGATGCCGTCTAAATCCGGCGCTCTTAACGAAAGGGTTAACACTTTGACCGCCATGATGGTCAGCGGTGACCGGCGCAAGAGATTTCACTGAAGATCCAAAATATTCGCGATGGATAACAATAATTATTTTATAAATGCAGTTATTGTTAGAATAGTGATGCAATCCTTTGGTCTCCAATACCTGCGCTTTATTTACGTTTTGCATAATTCAGTGAAACGCTGTAGTATTTCATAACATCGCCGTTCTGATACGGCAAAATACGCGCGGCTGTCAAGGTGTTAATTTTTATTTATTACAGCATTGTACCATTGTAACGCATTTATATATTTCTTATCAGAACGCGAATGGATTTTATTGAAATACGGTAAACATAAAAACGGTGGTCCTTTGCATGTATCACAAAATGTGGTAACATGTTTGAAGTCAAAATATTTTCAACGGCCAATAATTATTTTATAAATGCTATTATCAGAATTGTGCGATCGCATTTCTAAAATATATTACATTTTACATTGTCAAACAACGTTTAAACACAACCACGGCAGTCAACGTGTTAATTTTTATTTGTTACAGGATTGTATCATTAATGCATTTGCATATTTCTTATCGAAAAGCTTAATGGATTTTAATGAAACACGGTAAACATAGAAACGGTTGTCCTTCGCATGTATCACAAAATGTGGTAACGCATTTTACTGAAGATCCAAAATATTCGCAACGAGTACCAATAATTATTTTATAAATGCAGTTATTGTTAGAATAGTGATGCAATAATTAGGTCTCCAATACCTGCATATTATGTACATTTTGCATTTTCAGTCAAACGCTGTAGTATTTCAGAACATCGCTGTTCTAATACGGCAAAATACGTACAGCAGTCAAGGTGTTAACAATTTGACTGCTGTGATGGTTACCACTGACCGGCGCAAGAGATTTCACTGAAGATCCAAAATATTCGCGATGGATAGCAATAATTATTTTACAAATACAGTTATTGTTAGAATAGTGATGCAATCCTTTGGTCTCCAATACCTGCACATTACTTACATTTTGCGTAATTCAGTCAAATGCTATAGTATTTCATAACATCGCCGTTGTAATACAGCAAAATCCGCTCAGCAGTCAGCGTGTTAAAAATACGCGTGGCGCTCAACGTGATAATCTGGAAGGCTGAAAAGCACACGAGTCTTGAAGCGATCCAATTCGATCCTCTCTCCGGACTGCACTAACGTCGGGCGATAAACGTTGCCCGATCGAAAGCGTCGGACGCCATAGCCGTGCAATTGTGGCTTATTACGACGTCAATCGCGCTCAGATCCTCACGATGTCGTTTCCGGATATCGTCCGGCGTATTACAGCGATTACGCTCACGACGGTCAAGCTGAAAATACCGATTCGCTCGCGGTCCGTCGGCTATTCAGAATATACGTTGAATTTGTTGTCCGACACGCGATCCACGAGCTACGTTCCTTTTATGCTAATTCGCCTGGTGATTGCACTCACCTGGATACCGATCATTTCCGACACCCCCGCGTTCGAACTCTCGCGTGCACCAGGAGAGTGAGTCTGCTGCTGACAGCAGAGAAGAAACTCTTTCAGGATTTACCGCTGACTGTACTGACCCGGGTAGATCGACTATAACGGTATACGGCTGAAACTATAATAGGATGCAGCCTGTATTACGTGGTTCGCCTACATAATATGAAGTGTACATACGAATTTGCGCGGTAATGTTTGAATATTACCGACGATACGCTGATGGGTTTACATTACGCATGTTTTCGGTAAACTCTACTCAGCATTATGCACTGTCCCCCACTCCCGAGTGACCGAGGATTACTGGATACGGGCAAATAGGCTACGTATGTTACGTGCGTCTGGATATGTTTATTAATCCAGTGCGCGGCGAGTCGTGCTGGCTGTTATTAGTAGGCACGCATGTAATTAGGAGAGAGGGAGAGGATGTAAGACTGACGTAGTAACGCGCTGCATTCTAGTCATCCGAGTGGCGCAGCGAAATTTCTTTTGCTTACTAGAACGTGACCCGCGGTCAGAATTCGAAAGGGCGATCGTTGGGAAACGCAGAGAACGCTCGAAATGTGTCGGATACGCTTTGACGACTTCCATTTCATGTCTCATACGCACCTGTTGAAACCATGGCAGGCGAACAGTCGCTCGCTGGAGGAACGAGGAAGAGAAACGTGTAATTAGGAGAAGGGAGCCGACGTGGGCGGTTCTCAGGAGTAGGCTCGAATCTGTTTCATCAGAGTGGAATTAGTTCTCGTCCTTTTCCCTTGGTAAAGCGGAAGCGAAAATCTCCGCGTCCCTTCTGGATGCCGTCCCATGGGATTGCGCGACGAATCGTAGATTAGTCATTGCAAGCGTCATTTTACATCATATCTTCGTGCTTATCGTCAAATTAAATGATTCTTTATTTTTCACTGCACTTTCGAACTTCTATGATGTTTCGTGGTGTTTGTTCTTACATCGCTGCTATCCAAACATTTGCAAACATAATTTCTTCAGCGTGTCTTGAAGTTTTTCAACTTGGTCAACATTTTCACACTGCACTTTCCAACTTTTCTTAACACTTTATCGACCGCTAGCCGATTAATTGGCTTCTCGAGTCCAACCGTTATTTACCGGTACCCGATTAATCGGCTTTTCAGTGGTCAACGGTTATATTAGATAAAATAAATATAAGATGATATTATGACAATTCTAAATGACAATAAAATTACACTGCGTTGAAACCAAAGGATTCTCAACGACACAATGCGTATTTTTGAGTTATAGAGCTTTACAAATAGGCACATACACAATTCCTGCGCGATATCCAAAACAGAGTCGGTCGCTAGTGAGTGATCTTCAGTCAATAGCGGTCGGTAAAGTGTTAATTATTGTAAAAAATATTAGTCATTTCATTGTAACCTAATTTCATATCAAACATACTCTGTGTTTGTCGAATATATTCGTCATCGCGTAATTTGTACGACGCACGTAGGGGACACATTTTCCAACGACATCGAAATATTTAACTGGTTAAGGGGACCGGAAAAGTTTGAAATTTCAAAAAAATCGTACACATCGGTACTGGCGACAAACCTGCACCCAACTAAGTTGGTCGTTAGTGAGTGGCATCTTCAGTCAATAGTGGTTCATAAAGTGGTATGTTACACTGGCTTCGTTTGTTATATCACTGACATCTAAACATGTGCTAAGATTTTTCGTCGCAAGCATGAATTTTGCAGTGAATCTGGGCTAAAATCGTTTATCATTTTATAGTGCACTTTGAAACGTTTAAAATGTGCTGCCGGCTTCATTCGCTGTATTGCTGACATCTAAACACGTGCTCAGATTTTTCGTGACGTCTAAACAGCTGTACTCAGACACTTTTTTTCGTCGCAAGCATCAGTTCTAGAGTGAATATTAGCTAAATCGTTTATAATTTTACAGCTAAAATCATTTATTATTTTTTAATACACGTTCAAACGTTTAAAATGTGCCTCCGGCTTCATTCGCTGTATTACTGTCGCCTAAACAAGTGCTGAAAATTTTCGTCGCAACAATCAGTTCTAGAGTGATTCTTAGCTAAAATCATTTATAATTTTTTAATACACGTTCAAACGTTTAAAATGTGCCTCCGGCTTCATTCGCTGTATTACTGTCGCCTAAACAAGTGCTGAAAATTTTCGTCGCAACAATCAGTTCTAGAGTGAATCTTTGCTAAAATTGTTTATCATTTTTCAGTACACTTTCAAACGTTTAAAATGTGCTGCCAGCTTCATTCGCTATATTGCTGACGTCTAAACAAGTGCTGAGATTTTTCGTCGCAAACATCACTTTTGCAGTGAATCTTAGCTAAGATCGTTTATTATTATACAATACACTTTCAAAATTTAAAATGTGCTGGCGGCTTTATTCGCTTTATTGCTGAAGTCTAAACAAGTGCTGAGATTTTCCGTCGCAAGCATAAGTTCTGCAGTGAATCTTAGCTAAAATCGTTTGTCATTTTTCAGTACACTTTCAAACGTATAAAATATACTGCTGGCTTTATTCGCTTTATTGTTGACATGTAAACAAGTGCTGAAATTTTTCGTCACAAGCATCAGTTCTTCAGTGAATATTAGTTAAAATCGTTTAGTATTTTACAGTACATTTTCAAAATGTGCTGCTGACTTCATTCACTGTATTGCTGACCTTTAAACATGTGCTGAGATTTTTCGTCGCAAGCATCAGTTCTTGTGAATCTTAGTTAAAATCGTTTATCATTTTTCAGTACACTTTCAAACGTTTAAAATGCGCTACCGGCTTCATTCGCTATATTGCTGACGTCTAAACAAATGCTGAGATTTTTCGTTGCAAGCATCAATTCTGCAGTGAATATTAGTTAAAATCGTTTATCGTTTTTCAGTATACTTTCAAACGTTTAAAATTTGTTGCCAGCTTCAGTCGGTATATTACAGACATCTAAACAAGTGCTGAGATTTTTCGTCGCAAGCATCAGTTCTGCAGTGAATCTTAGCTAAAATCGTTTATCATTTTTCAGTACACTTTCAAACGTTTAAAATCTGCCTCCGGCTTCATTCGCTGTATTGCCAACGTCTAAACAAGTGCCGAGTAAAAGTCGCCAGCAAGATGCTCATCAATTGAAATGAGCAATTTCACATCGAATCAGCTAATAATCGTGATTCTCGTGTCCGTCCCTCTACGAGTCGGAAGCTTCACGGCGCAGAAGCGAAAATGCACTGTGTTACGGGCGAAACACTGTAATTTAACGATATTTCATGGCGAATCTTAGACGCGTCGTGTTTGCGCGAGAGTGGTAATCACAAGCTCAAATCGTTTCGCAACTGTCTTCGAACCTCAACTCGCCTTACCTTTGAACATCTCCGCTGCCTCGTATTCTGTTATTACAAGTTAAAGACGGTAGCAGTGGCGAGAGGTACGGTCGTGACATTATTTATTATTTTCCGCCGACGCTCATTGACAGACGAACGTTGGCAAATAACCAGGCAAATAGTAGCGAGCGAAAAAAGGCGAAATAACAATGCGGCAAGAGTTTCGCAGCCTCGCGCGATTATCAGCACAGTTAAGATCGTCTTTTGTAGGAAACGCCGTAACAATTCCCATGGAGCGTTCCCTGTTGGTTGCCCCTGAGTTAACCTGTTGAAACTTGTGAACTTTAACAGAGTCTTATTGCGCGCGTATAAAACTGTCAGTGATATTTCATACATATACGTTTCTGCTAAGCCGTCAGTCCCGGCGAATTTAGTGTTCGTCATAAAAATGAATGAAAGCGAACCCAATTTATGTCAACGCAGCGTTAAGGAAGCGAAGCGCGGCAAATAAAGAAATCATTTTTACGGTATTTATTGCAGTTACAAATATCTCACCGGCAGCTGGGAATGTCCGAAGCGAAACCCTCCGGTGGATATTTTTATCGCGTCGAAGTCAGGTACCCGAAGGCTTTCAGGACCATAGATATATTCGGATGACCGAAATTTCGACAACCCGATGGACGGTTTTGGGCAGGATTTATTCGATCGGCTCGCGAATATTTCAGTCTTTCGAAAGTTTCGTGTTTTTCCTACGAATTCTCAAATAAACTGCAACATAAAATTCGTTAAGGGATCCAGAAAACTTTCAACGACCGGAAACTGGGTGAAATTTGAATAACGATTGTGGACGAACGAATAAACATACACAAATTTTCTTTCTTGTAGGTTTTTTATGCATTCTTAACAAACAAATCAAGCTTTAAAAATGTTTTAAATATTGATAATTAAAGGAAATTGCCGGGATTCGGGGTGAACGAGTTGGAGTTTTCCGATTTTCTTAGCGCCATTTGGTCGGTGAGATTTCTCTCTGTAAACTGGACTTAAATTCTGCGACAAAACGTCACAATTGAAGCAGTGGCGACCAAAAATCCAAAAGGTTGACAAGATTAAGTTATTTGTTGTTTAAAACGATATTAAAAAATTAATTTTTATATGCAGACATCGGTTCACTTTATGGAATACATATTTATCTTCAATTTAAAAAAAATCAAATCGATATCTTCAACAGTTCTTGAGTTATCGCGGCAAATCTAATGGAAAATACTGTTTTGAGAAAAACACGATTAAAGTTTGGAAACAGGATTACAGTTACTTGATTGCGGGACGCTCTGGCGAACGTGCATGACCTCACGTTTTTGGCATTCCTGAACTCAATTTTGCGAATATCGAAATTTTTCTTGCGTCAATATGTTCTTAAAAAATTATACTAACCGATTATGTAAAGAAGCAAAAATCGATTTTTTTGACATTTCAAACGTTTGTGGTCCCCTTAACCAATTAAATGTTTCGACTTCGTTGGAAAATGTGTCCCCTATATGCGTCGTACAAATTAAGCGACGAGGAATATATTCGTCAAACACAGAGTTTGTTTGATATGAAATTAGGTTACAATAAAATAACTTTAATGATTTTTACAATAATTAATTTACTGTTTTATTTTCAATAATAATTATTTATAATTTTTTTTCGACATGGTCTCAAAACATTCCAAACTTCTTGCAATTTAGGAGTATATTTTAGTTCTAACTACAATTGCAAAATTAACCGCCAATGGTTACTACTGAAGAAGCATGACGAACATATTCGTCAGAACACAACATTTTACAATTTTTTCATGACGAATATGTTCTTAAAAAATTCTACTAACCAATTAAGTAAAAAAGCAAAAATCAATTTTTTTTACATTTCAAACCTTTCCGGTCCCCTTAACCAGTTAACTGTTTCGACCTCGTTGGAAAATGTCTTCGTTACGTGCGTCGTACAAATGAAGCGATGACGAATATATTCGTCAACACAGAGTATTTTTGATATGAAATTAGGTTACAATGAAATGACTTTAATATTTCTTACAATAATTAATTTACTGTTTTATTTTCTATAATAATTATTTATACATTTTTTTTCTTTTGACGTCGTCTAAAAATACTCCAAACGTCTTGCAATTTAGGAATATATTTTAGTTTTAACTAAAATTCTAAAATTAACCGCCAATGGTCACTACTGAAGACGCATAACGAATATATTCGTCAGAATTCAAAATTTTACAATTTTTTCATGACGATTATGTTGTTAAAAAATTGTACTAAGCGATTATGTGAAAAACCAAAAATCGAGTTTCTTGAAATTTCAAACCTTTCTGGTCCCCTTAATACCCCGTTCGATCAACTTTTCCCGGAAGAAGCGAATCGGCGTTACCGACGATTAATACATTCACAGACGAAGGACGAGAAAGAAGGAACGGAGCGGAATCTCGGCGAGAAATCTCGACGACCTTACTCTCCGCTGTCTCGTAATTATTGGCTGCACAAACGGAGCCGTCTAAAGACGGAAGCGTCGCGACAAAGATCGTCGGCTCCGTCGTCGTCCAGAGACAATCTAAATCCCCGACGGGCCGCAGATGTGCATCGTACCACGGTAGAACGGCAATCATAACTTTCAATTATTCTTAAACTACGCCCAGCCAGCTCTTTCGTCATTCTGATAACATCGTTCTCCACTCTCGACTCTCTTTGTACAGCCTCCTCTCACTTCCTCCCGGCGCCGCATTTCATTCTCCGTTCCCCGTCACGAATGATGATCCACGGTGATCCGCGATGAGCCGGTCCCGCGTCTAACTGAAAGCTTATATTTCGCGAGTTCGCCAGAATTTCACGGCGTGCGGGAAAACGCTGAAACGCCACGATTTCGTTTGCGTCCGAAGACGCGCGATTTGTCAGGCGCTGCACAAAGGTGCAGCTAATAATAAATCGGCCGCCGTAAATCAAGAAATCGTTGATCCAGTTTCCAATTTAACACGTTGAGCGCTACGTCAGCCATCGGTGGTTGACACTGAACTTTCTTACTGACTATTTTACTTATGTTATTATTTTTATTTTTATTATTTTAATTTTTAAGTTTTCATTTTAACGACGTCAACTTATGTAACATAACATTCAATATTGCCCTGCGTTTCAAAAATCAAACTAACTTACGCGAGTTAACTCGTCACCTGTCACGAATATATTAAGATATTACGAATGTATTACGAATGTACGAATAATAGTTTATATTAAAATTAAATCATTCGTATTTTTCAAATAATTAATACGATTTATTACCACGTTAAGCGCCACGTCAGCCATCGGTGGCTGGTAGTGAACTTTCCGTTTACGCCGGGATTAGTGTAAAATATGATATAAAACTCAAAAATTTACATTGTTTCAGGTAATTACTGAACATCTACTTAAAACTTACTTAACACTTTGACTGTCGCGATGGTCACTACCGACCGACGCAAGAGATTTTACTAAAAATCCAAAATATTCGAAATGGACAGCAAGAATTATTTTATAATTGCAGTTATTGGTAGAATACGGATGCAATTCTTTGGTTTCCAATACCTGCATATTATTTACATTTTGCATAATTAAGTCAAACGCTGTAGTATTTCATAGCATCGCCGTTCTAATATAGCAAAATATGCACTGCATTCAAAATGTTAACCCTTTGATTGCTATGGACCCTTATGTGCGTCCGCCGAAAGCTATCGGTGTCGACTAGTTTGATTCCTTTTCTTTTGGACTTTTTTGGAGTTTCTTTTGACTTTCGGTGGACGCATATATGCGTCCATAGCATTCAAAGGGTTAACCCTACGCAATCGGCAGACTTTGCTGCAGAATGGTAGCAAATGCTGTCGGCAGAATGGTCACCGCCGACGGGGGCAAGAGATTTTACTGAAGATCCAAAATATTCGCAACGAGTATCAATAATTATTTTATAAATGCAGTTATTGTTAGAATAGCGATACAATCCTTTGGTCTCCAATTCCTGCACATTATTTACATTTTGCATAATTCAGTCAAACGCTGTAGTATTTCATAACATCGCCGTTCTAATACAGCAAAATCCGCTGGGCTTCTAAGCAATGCCCTGACTGGGATTTCCTTAAAAATACGCGTGGCGCTCAACGAGTTAACCGCGTCCACTTTCCACGAGCTTTCTCCATGACGCTTGACGTGCGCATGAATTTTCATGTGTCATCAGATGGAAAATGGTGCGCCGCAAAGGTCATGCCCATGGTATATAAACCGGCAGCGGTCACGATCATGCTGAGCGATCGCAAATCGATAAAATCTGCGGGTTTCTATTGGGATAAGCGCGTGGGACTGGCTCTATCTGGCGTGGCCAATCGTTGGGGAGGCACAGGTGTGCATGCGCTCCGGCGAATAATAAATCCTAATCGGATCACGGAAGCGCCGCTGGTTGCCCATCGTCGACTGCGAGTGGCAACTGTGACGTTGCAGCTGCAACTGACGCGGACGCCGGCTGCGGGTGTTCGAGAGGATCGATAACCCGACGACGGCGACCGAGGATAGCATTCGAGGACAGAACCGGAGAATGGCAACTGTCGGATTATACCCGATCGAGGAACCAGGCACGCAAACGATAATGTCCCCTTTTATCGCGCCGACTTTCTGCCAATTAATTCCCCACCGTGCACCTCGCTTCGTTACTGGCTAAGAGCGCAAGATGCGGCCGACGAAATCGATCCTTTGGTCAGATGTACTCATTGCCGACGTTAGTGGTACATAAAAGCCTAATTACAGATGTGTTTTGACTAAACGTCCAAGTTTGACGAGATATCACATTTTTGTCGCAGTCATTTGCATCCCTGGTTTAATAAACTCAGATCTAAAACATTAGCGTTGCAATGTTATTACTGTAGGATCTTGGGTACAGGGTCCTCTAGTAAGACTGCAATAAGAATTTAAATGTAAGAGGAAGAGAGAGAAGGCATGGCGAGCAAAGGTGATCCTCAATTATTATATTGCTGGATCATAGAGAATGAGTTTATTGCATAATTGTGTTGTGTGGTTGCGTGGAAGCCAGTTGAAGACGAAACGCCAAAACGAAAACACGTAAAGACGAAAAGACGGAACGACGAAAGTTTAACTTATTGAAACAACCTTTAACCTTATGAAACAAACGTTGATTTTCGGAAAGAAATTCCAAATTTATTAAAGCAATAAATTGAATAATTAGATGATATGCAAATTTAGAGAAAGTCAAATGAGCATCAAAAGTGGATTTTGCAAGGATTCATTGGATCCCTCTTGGTACGTTTAGTGTTAAGAATCAAGACTAAAGTTTGTTACTATTATTTAAAAATACTATAGTGATAGCCCAGTTTCTAGTTTCACGTATCTAAATCCTACATTACTTTCGCAGTGCCTGAAATAACTATCATCAACAACTGGTCTCCTTCACGCGAAAATTCGTTCGCGTATTGCGTCAACAGTTTTCGACAAGTCGATCGCGAATTACTCTTCAGCGAAATATCCCGAGGGACTCAAGAAGACCGGATGACATCTCTGCAATGCTTCTGGATTAGTACTCTCAGTGGGAAAGGGTAGGAAGAACTACTGACTGCCCGATCGTAAGAGCTCTTCAACGGGATCGTGGGCTCCGCTTCACCTTCTTCTTTTTCTTCTCCTTCGCCACCTCGTTCGTCCTTCTGGTCACGAAGGACGCCAGACCCACGAGACGAAAGAAACTCTTATCGCGCGCGATCGAGTAATTTTGCCAACATTCGATCGGCCACGGCAAACATCAATCTGCACCGAGAGTCTCTCTAGTCTGATGGAGTATCCTGGTAGCAATCTCTGCTGTCGCGGTTTCAAACCCGCCGCCGGGATATACCTCATCCTTCTCCGTCCACGAGTTCAGAACCGTCTTCCATTTAGCACCTTCTCTTTCCCATTCCCGCTGTTTCCTGGCCCCTGTTCTAGAAAAGTGTCTCGATGCTTTTCTGATACAGCAACGTGCCGTGTGAATCATTTTCAATGTTGATGATTTATTCATATCGTTAAAACATTGCCTGCCAAGCGTATTTTGCTATGTTAGAACCGTGATCCAATGAAATACTGCACAGTATGATTAAATCGTGTAAAATGAAGGTAACGGAGATTTGTTAGAAGCACTATTGAAGCACTATTCCAATATCAACTGATTTTACGAGATTGCAAGTGGCTTCATTGTGAATTTTTTGCATTTCTAGTAAAATCTTTTGTACTGGTCACCGCGTATTTTGATATGTTAGACCCGCGGTGCGATGCGATAAAATACTGCAGAGTATGATTAAATCGTGTAAAATGAAGGTAACGCAGAGTTGTTAGAAGCCAAAGTATTGAAGCACCATTCCAAATCAACTGCTTTTACAAGATTGCAACTGGCTTCATTGTGCATTTTTTGCATTTCTAGTAAAATATTTTGCACTGGTCACCGCGTATTTTGCAATGTTAGAACCGCGATGCGACGAAACATTGCAAAGTATAATGAAATCATGCAAAATAAAGGAACGCAGAGTTGTTAGAAGCCAAAGTATTAAAGCACCATTCGAATATCAACTGCTTTTACAAAATTGCAACTGGCTTTATTGTGATTTTTTTGCATTTTTAGTAAAATATTTTGCGCTAGTCACCGCGTATTTTGCTATGTACACACACATAAGTTTTCTTTTTGTAACAACACACACGAGTGTAGACTATTCTACAGCGCCACTATTTTCGGGAAGTTTTTCTTGGTTTTGTTTTGCAATTCCACTCGAATGCACATGGCCATCCCATCACGGGCCACACTGGATCTCTTTCTCGTAGTCAATAAACTATCAAGCAATTCAGTGCAAAAACATCAGGTGCAGCTCGTTTTATTGACCAAGAAATTGTATCTGCTGCCCCCGAACAGGATTCAAACATTTGTTCTTCTTCCGAACATTCATCTACGCAACTTCCGTGAGATCCGCACAGAAGCGCAATTTATCGTGATAAGTTATGAGAATTCTCAAATATTACGGACTCGCAGCTTTGCGATACGCGCGGTTGGCATACTACCTCTAATGTATATTTTTGCAATTTGCATGACGGATCTTAAGAGAGAGAGAAGCGCAACGGGGCATACAACGGGCACATGCAAAATTGCATGTCCTTTGAGGGTGGCGTTTCGTCTACTCTGCTTTCGTCTCGTCTCGTTACACCGGCCTTGCCCAAACTGGAAGTGTGTACCTTAGACATACCGCGCGACATGTGTACGCTCCGTCGTTCGGGCATTAATTACAACGTTGTGATCACGGCGTGTGACGTTTCGAGCGAGAGGGTCACTAATTAGCCGTGACCTTCGACTATCATAATCCACTGCGTAACTCGACGGCTGTGTACTTTGCCAGTCGGGTGACTATCGTAAATTTTAGCCTTTTCAGGACGTCTGACGGCGCTGCCAGACGTGAAATGCGATGGTGCGGTGTCACGGAGTGTTATCGTTGAATGTCATTAAATGGCGCTTTGCGTGAACGCTGAAATTCGTTACCTTTTCTTCGTTTATTTTCCGTCTCAGTCATCAGTGCACCCGAGTCTTGTACTCTTGCGTAACGGAGTACGGGACGTTCAAGCGTGATGTCGAATGTCTTATTTTTTAATGTGTTACTATACGCGAAAGTAAAAAGGCAATTTTGAGAGTTCCATTTCTGTACATTTAACCAGTTACGCGCGTTTGACGTGTACATATACACATCGAACCAGATCTCAATTGCGGTCCGTATGACGTATATAACCGTCGTGTAAAATAACAATTACCAGTGACTATCGAAACTCAAAGTTTTAATAAAATACAATAAGAATATTATTTGGTGGTATGTTTCCTTTATATTACCAGCAGATAAGCTAAGTATTTTATATCGCAAAAACCATTCCATACGTAAGCCGCGACTTGAACGGCGAGTGTTAATTTGCAGAGAAATTGCGTAAACAATTAGCAGGACCAATACTGGCCCTTTGCTCTGCGAGGCAGTTCTAGATTTTTAGTTCTAGAAATTTAGCCTCCAGATGTGTGATTCAGATAGCAGTACTAGCGAAATTTATGATAGGATCATTTGTCCTGCGTTCGACGTGTTTACGCGTCAAAGCTTGATTTTAATTCCGTATCTAAAATTAAAATAATTAATTCTAAAATTAAATCATTCCGATTTCTAAAATTAAATTCCGCGCTTAACTGATTAATGTCAAGGTATCGATGGCTACTTATCTGGAGAACGCTCTTGATTTCAATCGTTTTAACAGACAAGAGCCCAGTACTTTGTATATGCGAGACGTTTGTGATTCTCTGTGAAGCCGTGAACGAGACCATTACACTGGCAAACCCCTGCGTACTCAATCTTTCTTTCGTGGATGATGAATCGCGACACTACCGAGAACAAAACGCTTGACAGGATCAAGATCTATGCGTCAAGGTACCCAACGTGATTCGGACAACCGTATTAATATGCGCTGCACCTGCTAGTAGCGTTGATCCAATGTTGCAAGCAAAAAGTATGCCAAATTCCTGTACTATTTTACACTATTTGCACTCATTAACATGTTGACTACCACGGTGGTCACCGGTGACCAGCGCAAGATTTTACTATAAATAAAAAAAAAAAATTGGCTATGAAGCCTAGTTGCGATCTTGTAAAAGCAATTGATATTGGAACAGTGCTTCAATACTTTGGCTTCTAACAACTCCGCGTTACCTTCATTTTGCCAGATTTAATTATGCTCTGCAGTGTTTCATCGCATCGTGGTTCTAACACAGCAAAATACGCAATGACTAGCGCAAAAGATTTTACTGAAAATGCAAAAAATTCACAATGAAGCCTATTTGCAACCTTATGAAAGCAATTGATATTGGAACGGTGCTTCAATACTTTGGCTTCTAACAATTATGTGTTACCTTTATTTTGCACGATTTCATCATACTCTGCAGAGTTTCATCGCATCGCGGTTCTAAAATAGCAAACTACGCGGTGACCAGCGCAAATTATTTTACTAGAAATGCAAAAAATTCGCAATAAAGCCTATTTGGAATCTTGTAAAACAATTGATATTGGAACTGTGTATCAATACTTTGGCTTCTAACAACTGTGCGTTACCTTTATTGTGCACAATTTAATTCTGCATTTCATTCAATCATACTCTGCACTAAAAACGTATTTCATCTTGTCATCGCTTCGGTTCTAACGTTATTTCAATTTTGCACGATTTATACTCTGCAGTATTTCATCGCATCGTGGTTCTACGCAAAATACGGTCACAAAATATTTTACTAAAAATGCGCAAAAGTTTTGATTAAAAATGCAAAAAAATTCACAATGAAGCCTATTTGCAATCTTGTAAAAGCAATTGATATTGGTACGGTGCTTCAATACTTTGGCTTCTAACAACTCTGCGTTATTTCAATTTTGCACGATTTAATCATACTCTGCAGTATTTCATCGCATCGTGGTTCTAGCATAGCAAAATACGTGGTGATCAGCGCAAAATATTTTACTAAAAATGCAAAAAATTCGCAATGAAGCGTATTTGTGATTTTGTAAAAGCAATTGATATTGGAATGATGCTTCAATACTTTGGCTTCTAACAATTCTACGTTACCTTCATATTGCACGATTTAATCATACTTTGCGGTATTTCATCGCATCGCCATTGTGACATAGCAAAATACGCTTGGCAGTCAACGTGTTAACACGTTGGACGTTTGTGCGTTTCAACGATTGAATGTTTCTGATACAATGGCAATTGCTCGATCGCTGTCGACTGGACCCATCTTCCACAGTTTGCCTAGATTGTTTGCGCGCGTGTCCGCTCGGTAAGGTCTGGGCTTAAAAAATCAAATCCGTCCTGTCTAACAATAAATATTTACCCGCCGCTTATGGTCTCTGTGCACAAGGCTTACGGCTGTGTGCACACACCCTCGTCGATCAAGAAATATATACGCTGTGTGCGGATTTTGGCCTTAGGCAAAGAGAATTCCTTGGCATGCGGGAATTTCTTCACGCAGCGGTAGATTCCCTTCGGACGATCGGTCAAAGATAACAGACACATTCTTCTTCCCTCGTCCCTTTTACCAGTGTCAATAATCTCTTTTTCCCTATTCCACATTCTCTTTCCGGTTTTCATCCTTCTCCTCCCTTTTTCCGGTCGACTATTTTTCTCTCTTGCCGTCTCGCTCTCTCAAATGTTCAACCTGGCGTGACGTGACACGACATGCGAACCTACTTCGCGGGACCATTTGTTTCGTCGTTTCTATTGATAAAACGTTACCCGCCCGGACTTAGCCTCGCCGGAATGAAAAGGCGCAGATTGTGCCCGGCATGATATGGAAACATCATCTGACTGTCGAAGCTTGAAATCGATGAGATGTCAAGCGAAAAACGAAATAGACGTCAAGAGGTGAACAAACTGTGTCCTATATTCTGCGTCTGAAACTCTACAAATATATCCGTTCACGTAGCCTTTCCCAAATTACATTTTCTGCCAACGTTTCTTTATTAAAACACGTAAGTCTGGTTTCCTAAACTCATATTTGTCCGCTGCATTATCGCTTGAAGATTTTATGAACAACGCGCAGCTGTTCTTCATACTATTTTCGAATTGTGAGGGACATAAGATGCGTCACGATTTTCGTACGTTGATTATTCGTGACGGAGTCCAAATTTCAAGTGTCGTCGATGATAAATAGCTATAGAAAATCGTGAAATTCGAGGCGATCGTTGTCTAACACGACAATATCCGGGTGACACAATATTTTCTCGTTCTGCGGCCCGATGCAGAAGTCTCTAAAACGATACTATTTATAAAACGCTAGCCGGCGAGTGACGTTTCACTCGGAAGATTTTCATCCGGGGAGCTCCCGTGACGAGGAACGTGCGCGATTCGATCCAGACCGCGAAGTCGAGATTTCTTTTCCGCCTTTTTCCTCTTGCACTCGCTTCTTCTTCGCAACTCGTGGCGTAGTCAAGCAGAAAACCGTAACAATGCCGACAGATACTGTTGCATCCAGTATAAATTCCCCACCCATCACTTGCATGCAATGTTAAAAAATTTACATGCAACGAGCATCAACGCATAGCGAATATGCCACAATTCAGTGAAGCAAAAATATTGTGAGAGCAAATGTATAGATGGAGACATTTAGTATTGCCATTTTAAATATTGTCGCTTATGATCGTACGAAAAAGTGTCCGATAAAGAGGTTACTCGTGGCAGATTATTTACCGCGTTAACATCTGTTTCAAGTTCACGATTTTTGATATTTTAGGCGTCACTCTGTTTTTATACGGAACACAAGACTTGCCATATGTCGTGTATACACGTTGAACACAGGATAAATGCTCCTATTATAAATTTCTGTCCTTCATCTGGAGGCTAAATTTAGCAACTTATTGTATTATCATTATCATTATTATTCTATCATACATATTTAGCTATGTTTCATACCTTACGCTTTATTTTGACAAAACTGTAGAAATACGCACGTTTACCTCAGATGATTCAAAAGCGAGGAAGAGAGAGATTTTGGATCGAATGCTTGGGATTATTGTATTCAATTAAAGAATGTCCAGGATTCTGCCTCGTAGGGCAAACTGGTAATTGTTTACGCAATTTCTCAGCAAATCAACGCTCGCCGTCCAAGTCTTACGTATGTAATTGGTTTTGCAATATAAAATACTTAGCTGTTCCATTGGTAATATAAAGGAAACATACCACCAAATAGTATTCTTGTTGTATTTTATTGAAATTTTGGGTTTTAATAGCCAATGGTATTTTCTATTTTGCACAAGTATACACGTCATATGCACCGCAATTGAGATTTGATCCGACGTACATACACGTCAAACGCGTTTAACACGTTGACTGTCGTGCATATTTTGCTGTATTAGAACGGTGATTCTATAAAATATACAGCGTTTGATTAAATTATGCAAAATGTAGATAATGTGCAGGTATTGGAGACCAAAGGATCGCATCACTATTCTATCAATAACTGCATTTATAAAATTTATAAAATATTTTGGATCTTCAGTCAAATCTCTTGCGCCCGTCAGCGGTGACCATTGCAAAGTTTTAACACTTTATCAACCGCTATTGGCTGAAGATGCCACTCACTAAAGACTAACTCCGTTGGGTGTGGGTTCGTCGTCAGTACCTATGTATCTATTTGTAAAGCTCTATAACTCAAAAGTACTCATTCCGTCGTTTATTAAGGATCCTTTGGTTTCAAAACAGTATAATTTTGTTGTAATTTAGAATTGTTATAATATCATTTGATATTTATTTTATCTAACCATTGACTACTGTAAACGATTTCTAACGACTCCGACAAGATGCCACTTTTACAACGTAAAGATTCTGACAAATTCTGAAGGTTTATATATAGGTAACACTTTCACGACCGTTACTGACTGAAGATGTTCATCGTCTGTTTTGGATATCAGGAATTGTGTATATGCTTATTTGTAAAGCTCTATAACTCAAAAATACTCATTGTGTCGTTAAGAATCCCTTGGTTTCAAAGCAATGTATTTTTATTGTCTTTTATAATTGTCATAATATAATTTGCTATTTATTTTATCTAATATAACCATTGACCACAGAAAAGCCCATTAATTGGCTAGCGGTAAATAACAGTTGGAACCGAAAATCCGATTAATCGGCTAATGGTGGATAAAGTGTTAAATGGTTAAGTATTATTCTATTACACCCCGTTTACCCCTCACACTTGACACAAATATACCGAACATTGCCCCAACGAATAGGTTTGTCCTTTCACAAAAGCAACTTCTCGTTGACACCAATCTTCGCATCATCAAACGCAACAAATTTAAGACAGAAGTCTCAGATGCGTTTGTGTGCGCAGACCATTAATATCTGACGAAATCGCGTGTAATAGGGGAAAGCATGTTCGGAACGGTGCTTTGGAAGTACATCAAATCCGTGGCTACCGTTTCCACCCTTCGTCGACGATCAAGCACAGGCGACAAACACGAAAGAGCACCTGCTTCTTTTTCTTTCCCGGCAGTTTCGCGCCTAGCCGCGATTTATGAAGCTGCAACGCGCGCCGTTGCTGGCCAAGCATCGGCACGACACATTACTTGGCACGGCCCTCGGAAGCAGGAGGCAGAGGGAAAGAAACTATGACGAGGAGACGGAGACGAAAAAGCCGCGATGGAACACGGACGTCGATGATTCATCGGCGTTAAGCGCCTTCGATAATGCCAAAACTGGCCACGCGGACGATTAGTTCGATGAGTTTCTTCGGAAGCTGTAATTACGTGTCCGTCAATTGGGAGAGAGTGCGTAAATAGAGACGTCGTGGGTTCTCTCTTCGAAATTGGCCGATGATCGCGTCGTTTGTTAATCCTTACGAGACTGTTGGGACACATATGTCCCAGTCAAGTTTAATCGTAGATTCTAACTATCAATAGACAAAAATTTCTTGGACGTTGCTTTATTGTGAATGGGTCTCTATTACATTCCTTAAAATTTAGTACCACAATTTCTTGCTGCAAAAAATCCGTTAAGTCCAAAAGTCCGGTATATCAGCGCGATAATAACATTTGTAGGTAGTTTTCAAAAAGTGATTGCAGTATATAGATAAAATGAACCGGTAAATTTTTGATGTGTCTTTTATTAGCTCTCTTTTTAATATTTTTATGTAGCCAATTCAAATTACTTAGTTCTTTATGTACAAAAAGCGATGTTTTATGTTACTTTTTCTGCTATTACATATGATACACTAAATGTGTATGAATTTAGAATACATTTTATCATAATCTTTATAAGAATAGTGGGACATATATGCACCAGGCTTTGCAATCAGATTAAAAAGAAATCATTTTTTTTTTCTTTTATCATATTATAATGAATAAATTCATTACCTGAAGTATTAGAAATGTAACACGCCTCTTTTATTTTGTCCAAAAAAAAATCCCTCTCGAAAGGGTTAACACATTGCGTACGAGTCACGAGATACCTCGTTTTAATGTTGAACGTTACTAAAGAAATTAAGTTTTGCGGCAATTTTTGACAGTATAATTGCGTAGTAAATAAATGTTAGAATATCGAAAAAATGTAAACGTATCAGTCAGTACTAAAAAAAAGCTTTTAATGTTGATTGGTACGTTGCTAAAATAATGAAGCTTTGCGTTAATTTTTGATAGTATAATCGCGAAGTAAATTTATGTTACAACGTCGAAAAAGTATAAACGTATCGGTCGGTATTAAAAAAAGCTTGTACGTATTGTACTCAACTTGTTACGACGTTTAACCCTTTGACTGCTGAATACTTCCGCCGGCAGCGCTCACTGAAGACGAAACACTTTTCGCTATTGCCGGATTATTTAAGGCGTAACTAAGTTCTAATGGTAATTCTTCATTTACATCAAATGAAATAATGCAAGAAAAGGATTTGATAAAGAACGCATCTGTATTCATCTGGTACATTGATAATTGTGGCTGCAATAGGTAGAGAAATTGAAACGATTGGGGACGCATATATGCGCCCATAGTGGACACAGATAGATTTCGGTGGACGCAAATATGCGCCCTTATCAATCAAAGGGTTAATGGTGAATTTTGCGAGGTTCTGAAATACATTTTATTACTAATTCAATCATTATTCTATTAACTAGTTAACACTTTAAGGACCACTAAGAAATTTGTAAAAAATACGCCTGGGACCGCAATTCGTTTGAAAACTTGTACGTTACAAAAAATCATAACTTTGTTATTTATGAAGCAATTTTTGTGAAACTTTCAGAAAATTTATAATTGGAAGTATTTTAGGTATTATTAAAGAAATTATGTTATTTGATAATTATCATAAATTTTTTTATTTAAAAAATAAATTTGAAAAAAACATGAAGACAATCGACTTTAATGCATTGAATATTGATGTAAATACTTAAATATACAAAATAGATACAATGTATCAAAATAAGTGACATCTAAAGACAGCGTCTAGAAAACACGAGAAAACTCGTGACCGGTCCTTAAAGCGTTAACAGCATTTCCCCTTCTCCCATTCCGAAAACGTTTGTATAATTGCACGCGTCATGGCGCGTCACAGGCGTCATCGTCAAAAATCCACTTTTCTCCAGCCTACTTAACTCTGCGTCAGAGTATCGTCACAGAGAACTCCCAACGGCGATCTCTATCGCCAGTCTTTCTCTTCAGTCCAACTCATCGCGAACTTCTGAACGCACTGCCAACAGTTCCTCCTGCCGTAATCCCTGAAATCCATTTACTCGCGCGCAGGAACAGAAAGACGAGTCCTCGACGCGGATTTATCACCAGAGAATAGATCCTTTTGACGAGACGCCGCGATGTAACGCATTAGAACGGCGGACGTTCAACAGCGAGCCTTTCACGTTCGTTCACGTTTGTTCCCGCGAACAGATGGCCGAAGTCGTTGAGCTCTCGTTCTTCGTTAATTCTGTCGCGGAAAAATGCGCTTGCGCAACGACGATTAAATATCTCGTCTCCGGGGCGCGTTATTAATTGCGCGCGCTGTCTGATCTCTGATCCGGCAGCATTCGTAAAGCGAGCGTTCTCGCGTGTTTGATGAATTATGCGCACGGTGTGTGTTCGGGTTCGATGACGCGTACTCTTTCGTGGCCTTCTTCCCCGCGGCCTTCTCCCACGTCAATCTGGTTTGTGAGAAGTGCGATGGTGTGAACAGGAAGCATCAAGTGAACGAGTTCAAGCTTGGACGCGACGATTTAACACGTTGACTGCCATGGTGGTCATCGGTAACCGGCGCAAAAAGACTCAAAAAAAAAGACTGGCGCAAAAAAATACTCAATCGGTACCATTTATAATTTTGTAAATGCAATTAATGTTAAATAGTGATTCAATTCTTTGGTCTCCGTTACCTTTGCATTATTTTTATTTTCCACGATTCAACCATGTTCTGTAGTACTTTATCACCTTGCGCTTGTAATATAGTAAAATACGCACGGCAGTCGAAGGTCTGACGAAAAATTCAAAACATACCAAATCGGTAGCATTTGTAATTTTGTAATTGTAATTAATATTACATAGTGATAAAAATCTTTGGGCTCTGATACCTTCGCATTGTTTTCATTTTTCAAAATTCAGTCATTCATGTTCATTTTGCACAATTTAATCGTTGTGTTTGGATATATCGAGTACGATTTGTATCTTGAACTCCATCACGTTGCGCATTTTAATGTGTAGTAAACATACACACGAGAGAGAAGGTCTGACGAAAAATTCAGAATAAAAAATAAACGGATGTCAAATCGGTCGCATTACCTGCTAAAGCAGTTGATATCGACAAAATTTACTATTAACGTTTTATTAATGAGTTAACATTTTTAAATGATGTCCGTTATTACGAATACTGGATTGGCATCTAACAAAAATTGATGCTATCGTATTACTACTTTTTTCTTCATTTTCTCTAATGGCAGCAAATGCGTCTGTAATCCTTTGTACTAACTGCTCACGAGTGTTAATTTGTGCTTCATAAGTTTTTGCTTTCACAACTCCCCACACGTAAAAGTCAATTTCCAAGATAGCATAAAAGTTTGCGTAAACAGAAATAGAAATATTCATAATAGGTTTGTACGGTCTGTCGACAAAATGCCAGTTTATTATCATTTTGTATTATATTGTATTATAACTCCTTAATAGAATATTTGAGAACATGCGTTCATTGTATAACATTTCTTACTTTTGCGTGTAGAATACGCTGGCAAAATTTGGCCGGAAAATTAAATAATTTCTCTTTCATTTACCCTATTATAAGGAATAAATTCTTCACCTCAAGTATTAGAAATGTGACCTGACTCTTTTATTCCCTTCGTCATGGAAAAATTGTAAAATTTTGTGTTCTGACGAATGTATTCGTCATGCGTCTTCAGTAGCGACCATTGGCGGTTAATTTTTCAATTTTAGTTAAAACTAATATATTGCAAGAAGTTTGGAATATTTTGAGGCCATGTCGAAAAAAAAATTATAAATAATTATTATAAAAAATAAAATAGTAAATTAATTATTGGTAAAAATATTAGTCATTTCATTGTAACCTAGTTTCATATCACACATACTCTGTGTTTGACGAATAATTTTCAACGACACATTTTCCAACGAGGTCGAAACAGTTAATTGGTCAAAATAAAAGGCGTCTCAAAAGGGTTAAACCACCAAAATCACCCCCACCCCATTTCATCAATTCCAATGTCCGCGTGAAAGAATGAAACACCGCGCACTCAAAAAATGCTGGTCAAAGCTTAGCAATGAAATTTCATATGCCTGTCATGCCGCCAGAGAACGGCGGGTAAAGAGGCGGAGAGAACGTGCGAATGAAAGTCGCCTGACGAAAATTAACAACGTTCACGGGATTCGATGCGACATTATGCACGATGACAGAGTTGTCGCGCGCAGCAGGCCGCGAGCGACACATTCGCGGAAATGCGCATAAACGAAATGCCATTACGCACTTCGCGGGCAACGCTTGTCATTTCCAACCCGCCAGCACTTCGCTGACTGTTGACTCTGTACACGAAAAACGTTACACGTCATGCGCCCCTCTGAATACGGGTGCCCCGTTAACGTTGATATACGGCGAGGAAAAAAGTACGTCACACGGCTGTGGCGGAATACTCACGATATTGACTCCCGGATTCGAACGGCGGGCGCGTGCTGCATTGTTTTCGATAATGTCGCGACAGGTGTGCGTTCGACGTGCGCGCCCTTGTCGAACTTATCGAAACGCACGTAATTCGGTGCCTGCGTTACGTTGTCCCAACGCGCTATGATAATGTGCGACTGTGAAAACGAAAGTCGACGGTTGCGTCAATATATCGCGACGCGGAGTTGTTTGTCCTGCGGCCCATTGTTCAGGAAATGGAATTATCATATATTCCGACAGATGCGTTGTACGCGTGCATTGTGTCAGAGCCGAGGCCAGTTTTACACGGGTCTTTGAAAAGTAAGGCGCGTCGGTCGTGTGTCATAAGATCTGCAGGCTGAAAGGACCTGGCCTCTTAGTTCAGATGTTTCTTAGTAAGCAGTTCATTTATGCGATTCGAATGAGTACGTACACTTGAGTAAAAAAGAGAAAATCAAAATCAGAGGTTTATGCCCATAAGCAAAAATGAACTACCGTATATAGCTGAATTTTACATTCTGATAAATGCGTTGTACGCGTACATTGTGTCAGAACCAAAACGAGTTTTACGTTGATTCTTTGAAAAGTAAGGCGCGTCGGTCGTGTGTCATAAAATCTGCAGCCTGAAAGGACCTCTTTTCTTAGTTCAGATGTTTCTTAGTAAGCAGTTCATTTATGCGATTCGAATGAATACGTACACTTGAGTAAAAAAGAGAAAATCAAAATCAGAGGTTTATGCCCATAAGCAAAAATGAACTACCGTAAATAGCTGAACTTTATATTCTGATAAATGCGTTGTACGCGTGCATTGTGTCAGAGCCGAAGCCGTTATTACACAGGTCTTTGAAAAGTAAGGCGCGTCGGTCGTGTGTCATAAGATATGCAGCCTGAAAGGACCTCTTTTTTTAATTCACATGTTTCTTAGTAAGCAGTTCATTTATGCGATTCGAATGAATACGTGCACTTGAGTAAAAACGACAAAATCAAAATCAGAGGTTTATGCCCATAAGCAAAAATGAACTACCGTAAATAGCTGAATTTTATATTCTGACAAATGCCTTGTACGCGTGCATTGTGTCAGAGCCGAGGCCAGTTTTACGCGGGCCTTTGAAAAGTAAGTCGCGTCGGTCGTGTGTCATAAGATCTGCAGCTTTAGAGCACCTGTTTTCTTATTTCAGACTATTTTTCAGTAAGCAGTTCATTTATACGATTCAAACTATGAATATTTTCAGCGTTACTTGTACTTGAGTAAAAATCACAAAATCAGAGTTAGGGGTTTATGCCCATAAGCAAGAATGAATTACTGTAAATGGCCCAATTTTATATTCTGACAGATACGTTGTATGCGTGCATTGTGGCAGAGCTGAGACGAGTTTAACGCGAATTCTTTGAAAAGTGACTCGCATCGGTCGTATGTCATAAGATCTGCAGCTTGAGAAGGCCTTTCTTCTTAGTTCAGTGATTTCTTAGTAAGCTGTTCATTTATGCGTGAATTTAAACGATTTTCAGCGTTACTTGTACTTCAATAGAATAGTCCGCATCAATGGACAGCCTTCTAAACGCGAACACTTGTCACTCGTAAAAATCAATGAAATTGTTTCATGTTATGATACATAGCAATTTATAATTTTCAAATAAATAAAAAAAAAATCTTGCATTTGAGTAGAAACGACAAAATCACGGTTGATCGCGACCTGCACGCCAATAAGTCACATCCGCCGGAGACTAGAATTATCACAATTGCCAGAGATTTACGTTCATGAGCAAAAATAAATTACTGTAAATGGCCGAATTTTGTATTCCGACAGATACGTTGTACGCGTGCATTGTGTCACAGCCGAGGCCAATTTTACACGGATTCTTTGAAAAGTAACCCGCATCGGTCCTTTGTCATAAGATTTGCAGCCTGAGAGGACCTGTTTTCTTAGTTCAGTAGTTTCTTAGCAAGTTGTTCATTTCTACGCGAATTCAAACGATTGAACATTTTCTGCATTACTTCCACTTCAATAGAATAGCGCGCAACAATGGATGGCCTTCAAAACTCGAAATCTTGTTCCTTGTAAAGATCAACGAAATTATTTCATGCTATGATACATAACAATTTATAATTTTCAAATAAAAAAAAATCTTGCACTTGAGTAGAAACGACGAAATTGTGGTCGATCGCGACCTGCACAATACATCACATCCGCAGTAGACTAAAATTATCACAATTGTCAGAAATTTACGCCTATGAGTAAAAATGTACTGCCGCAAATGGCCGCATTTAAATTTGTTTCGCGCGTTGGAATTTCGCGGCAGTCCAGCTGGGCCGAATTTCGCGCAAAAGACGAATCGGGGTAGTTGGTCCCTGCGACGCAAGATATCGGGCTCGAAGGAAATTAAAACTTACTTTTAAGCGGAGCATTAAAACTACCGTTCATTTCGGACCGCGCACTGTTAAATAAGTTTAAGTAGGATTAAAAGTGGCCAGGCTAGCTGGTGTGTACTGCGAGTGCATCCACCCCGTAAATTTACAAGGCTGCCGACCACGCCGGAGAACTTCTCGGCGGCCTCTTTAAAAACAGCCGAAGCGCGGAGTATGGAGACTTCCGAGAGGAACGGGAAGCATCGTCGGACTCGAAAAGCTCGTCAGCAAATAGAAATCGTCAAAGGGGGGGAGTCAGCGAAGATGGAGAAATGAAAAAATTTTCTCAGTTCGTTGCACACTCCGGATGGAAGTAATCAAAATTCTTGCGGAAGAATTCGCGCGGGCTGAACGGGGAAATAAGGCCAAATATTGCGACGAGAATGCTTTTTTCGACTCCAGGGAATGCTGGAGTATGATCCAAAAACGTGAGTCTCGGCAGATGCGGTACGGTAATAATTATACCGATATACATTAGCATGCTGCTGTCGTGTGTTAATGCGAGAACGGATTGCCGAATAAAATCTCACGTTACCAATTTATTACACGGAAGTTTGTTATACATTCTTGCGAAAGTCGGGTAATGCGGTGAATCTGTCGGATGAAAACGGATTTTTCTCCGGTAATGGTTGCTTTGATCCGGCAAGAGAAAATAAGGTCGAACGCTGCAGATGGGTAAAATCGTCCAAGAAGACTTTATTTTCTCTGATTTCGAATTGCTGTAGCAACCCATTCCATTTTTATTTATATATTTTCGTAACATTTATATTTTTTCTTTATCTTTTATTTATATCTTTATATCTTTTCGTATTTTTCTTGACGTTCGGTTCATTCGTCCCTTACGCGAGAATAAATTTCCAATTCCGGCCGGTGGGAGAAGAACGCAATAGCTAACTTTTTTATGCTAAGTTTTTTATGCTAAGTCGCCGGTGAAAAGACATGCCGCAGAATGCAAGAATTTCGCACGTTTTTGATGTCTTCAAAATTGTGGGTGGTACGTTTTTGTTACGAACCGAAGGAATGGAAGATAACGCAAATTATTGAATTTTTAAATACCTGTCAGGATATTGACGTGGCGTTCACGCGAAGAGAAATTGGCTGTTGACGATGTCACTTTGACGTTGATCAAAAACCTAAAATAAAAAGGTTCACGTTAATATGATTGAATGAAAAGTCAATCATTGCAAGTGTGTATGACTTATATGTATTTCTAATGAATTGCGGCAATTAAAACACGACTTCGTCGTTTTACCAATTTGACTGCGAAGCTGTTCAAACTGTCAATGTGTCGTACATTATTAACGTTAATCGTCAAAAAGCAGCCATTATACTTTGGATGCAATTAAAATCGCACGCTACCACGGCAAGATTCCTCCCGGAGGATTCACTACAAAATGACAAATTCTTTCCTTTCTTTTCTGCTTGCCCATATTATTTCATCCCCGCATTTGTTCACTCTTTTGTTTCCGTATTTACTTACTTACTTTATTTACAGGGCATGACTTTCAACACAGCATAAACTTGCAGGAATGAAGAAACGCTAGGTATAGATACGGACATGCCAAAAAGTTGAGTAGAGTTAAATTAACTCAAAGTGCCTAATTATAACAGTGATATTACACTGCTACATGGTTAAATCTGTTAATAAACGTCAAACAAACACTGCCTAATCTAATCGTATAAATCTAAATCTTTAGTTTAACCGTTAGTGTCCTAGCGATAGTTTAGAAAATTTTGTCGAGAAACATCAATCAACGTGATAGAGCTTGCTTCAATTTATATAAGAAAATGTCGAACGGGAGCTTGTGTTTATCAAATAAGTTTAATTTAAAGAAACGGCAATTACAGACAATTGGAATCGATCATATGGTGCACACTAAAAACAGTAACTACGCGGAGAATAGTTATCAGTAAAATTAAGCGCCTATCTCCAAGAGCGCATCGCGATAAAAGTACTGGGACTTTCGACATGAAACCTGAACAGTACAATCGGGCTGCATGGAAGTCAAAAGTTAATACTAAACGTACCGGCACTTTACACCTTCCTATTCTTACCATGAGGGGTCATTTGACCCCTTATGAAATAACCGTCGATTTTCAGACAGAAATTCCTAATTTATTAAAGCAAGAAATTAAATAATCAGATGATAAAAGAATTTACAGCAAGTCAAATGAGCGAAAGAAATAACAATAAATGTACGACTTTAACGTAAATTTTGAAAGGGCTTATTTCACCCCACTTGGTACGTTTAGTGTTGAAATTGCGGCTTCATAATCGACAATACCCAAAGGTATGAAAATACATTCACAAAAATACAAAATTCTCATTTAAAAATTGATAATATTTAAATTTATCGGATTTAATCGTACTGCTTGAAAATTAACAATATTTAAGTAAAGATCATTTAAAATTGCCGCTTGAAAATCGACAATGCCTAAATTTATGGAAATACATTCACAAAAATACAAAATTCTCGTTTAAAAAATGACAATATTTAAATGTATCGGACTTAATCGTATTGCTTGAAAATTAACAATGTTTAAGTAAAGATAATTTAAAATTGCGCATGATAATCGACAATACCTAAATTTATATAAATACCTTCACAAAAATATAAAATCCTCGTTTAAAAATTGACGATATTTGAACTTATCGGATTTAATCGTACTGCTTGAAAATTAGCAATATTTAAGTAAAGATAATTTAAAATTATCGCATGATAGTCGACAATACCTAAATTTATATAAATACCTTCACAAAAATATAAAATCCTCGTTTAAAAATTGACGATATTTGAACTTATCGGATTTAATCGTACTTTCTTGAAAATTCACAATATTTAAGTGAGGATCATTTAACACTGAACGTACCGGCACTTTCCACCTACCTATTCTTACCATGAGGGGTTATTTGATCGTTTATGAAATAAAGGTTCATTTTCAGATAGAAATTCCTAATTTATTAAAGCGAGAAATTGAATAACCAGACGATATAAAAATTTACAAAAAGCCAAGGTGCGAAAGAAATAACAATGAATGTACGATTTTAGCGTGAATTTTGAAAGGGGTCACTTGAAAGTCATTCGACCCCGTTTGGTACGTTTAGTGTCAAAGAATTTCTTCTTCGTAGAAGCCACCAAACTCTCCCCGATTCTTTCGATTCCAAACCTTCCACTCACTTTTTACTTCAGTCTGCTTCTTCACCTTTTTAAGGTACCCTTTCACCTTTTCACCCTTTCTCCTTCCCTGCATTTTGCCGGTTCCTCGCCAACAATCCTCCCAGCCCACCCTCTTTTCGGCACTCCTACCCTGAATCGTTGGTCAGTCGCGCAATGCGATTTCGGTTCGCGGTTCCATTGTTCTCGCGAGAACAATTAATGTTCCACGCTGCTGGGAATCGTTAACGCGGTCACAAAGAGTCGCTCTCCCTCTCTCTCTCTGACGCTTTTACATTTTCTCCTCCCGCCTCTATCCTTCATCCCCTTGCAGAGGTGTCCGAGCGTGGGTGCGAGTTGAACTCTGCGCACGCGAGGGCCGATAAGGTGCGCAGGTGCGCCTATAGTCACAGTCATCAGAGCATAATCAATTTCTGCGCCGAACAATGGCCGAAACTTAATTAATCGCTCGGAAATCGCTTCCGGAATTCTCGTTCGCGTGCCGACGATTATTTCCGCGCGCGAAAGCTTTCTTTCCACCCCTTTGCAGACGACGATATTGGTGACGATATTGACGGGGTCTCGTAGTTAGGAGCAATTAGGTGGAATATTTACATTTTTCTTGTTCTGGTGCTTGTGACGTTATATATTGGGTCGTCTGGAAAGTTCGTGATAATTTTCAATGACGTTAGGACGGGTTTGAATATATCGGAGTGATTGAAGGCAAATTACACGCGTGCAAAGTCTAGAAGACGATACATCAGGCGTATTTGCAAAAATAAAATGTGTGTGGTTCCGACAGCTTTCTTTCACCCGTTTGACGACGATATTTTATACGGGGTCTCGTTTGAATATGGAATATTTACATTTTTCTTGTTCTGGTGCTTGTGACGTTGTATATTGGGTCGTCTGGAAAGTTCGTGATACTTTTCAATGACGTTGGGACGGGTTTGAATATTGAAGGCAAATTACACGCGTGCAAAGTCTAGAAGACGATACATCAGGCGTATTTGCAAAAATAAACGTATACCAAAATTTAAATGTGTAGCGTTCCAATTTCCCTCCAAGCTTTCTTTCCCACACAACCGGATGGAATTTTCAAGTTGTCTGAAAGACGGAGAAAAGTTGTAGAACAGTCTGGCACCTGTGTCATTTAATAAACGTATACCAACATTTAAATCTGCTGCGTTTCAATTTTCCTTCAAATTCGGCACGAACTTACCGGAAAACCTAGTAATTTCAATGAATACACCCGTGTTGTCTATACTTTTGGCAACATTCGATAGGTTTGGATGTACTAAGCGACAGGTTCATTTTGTCAGTTTTATACGCCTTTAAACATAGAAACAAAAAAAGTGTATTATGGGCATTTAATGCTGTTCTTTTACCGAGAAAGCAAAAATGCCACACAACCGGACGAAACTCTCAAGTTGCCTGAAAGATGGAGAAAGCTTGTGGAACAGTCTGGCACCTGTGTCATTTAATAAACGTATACCAAAATTTAAACGTGCTACATTCCAATTTTCCTTCAAATTCGACACGAAATTCTCGGACAATCCAATAATTTCAATAAATACTCCCGTGTTGTTTATACTTTTGGCAAAATTCAATAGGTTTGGGTGTAGTAAACGACACGTTAATTTTGTCAGTTTTATACACCTTTGAATATGAAAGCAAACAAAGCGGATTATGGGCATTTAATGCTGTTCTTTTACCGGAAAGGCAAAAATGCCATACAACCGGAAGCAACTTTCAAGTTGCCTGAAAGACAGAGAAAGATGGTAGAATAGTCTGGCACCTGTGTCATTTAATAAACGTATACCAAAATGTAACTGTGCTGCATTCCAATTCTCCTTCCAAATTCAGCACGAACTTCTCGGACAACCCAATAATTTCAATAGATATACCCTATACTTTGGCAACATTCGATAGGTCTGGATGTACTAGACGACACGTTCATTTTCTCAGTTTTATACGCCTTTGAATAAGAAAGCAAACAAAGTGGATTATGGGCGTTTAATGCTATTCTTCTACCGGAAAGGCAAAAATGCCACACAACCGGACGAAACTTTGAAGTTGCCTGAAAGACGGAGAAAGCTTGTGGAACAGTCTGGCAGCTGTGTCATTTAATAAATACAAAAAATACGAAAATTTAAATGTGCTGCGTTCCAATTTTCCTTCAAATTCGGCACGAACTTCCTGGATAACACAATATTTTATGTTTCATTTATTTGGACATTCGGTAACTTTTAAAATTCGTCGCCTTGTTACGGTTGAAGTTGTATTTATTGTAATATCTGAAGGGATCGGAGTCCTCTAGAATCAACAAAGAGGTCAAGGATCGGAAAACTGGTCAGAAAGAAACATGACGCCCACGAGTAATACGTAATGAAGGTCCTTAAGATAAGAGACCACGTTGAAGATCCGAAGGAAAGAGAATCGATCCCGTCCGACGCTGCTTTTCTATTTCGTTCCTAAAAACCTTAAAAATCTCACAACCTTACAAGACTCCCCTTTGGAATCTACAAATATTTCATCTCATTCTGAAGTGTAAATACACCTGTCCCCTCATTTGCATGGAAAATCCGTTTCTCAGAACATCGCGTAAATTGAAATAATAATTTTTTTTGTATAAAGACCCAGGTGAATCGAAGACAGATCAGCAAATGTTTTTCAGTTATTTAATTAAATTCGTTTCTTCCAAAGTAAAATAAACATGAGATCGCTTGAAAAGCAACAGTTTATTATAAAAATTTGTTATTTTATTGTTATTATAAATATTGTTAAAAATGTATTATAAAATGTCTCATAAAAATTGTAATTATTTGTCACCAACCATTACGTACAAAGTTTTGAAACATTCCGATTAAAAAAACACAAGTATGTGTACTTTTCTGCTGCTAAATATGTACTGCACTATCTAATATCCATGTTTCTTATGTATAAAGAAAGAAAAATTATGTTTTCTAGTTTAAAGTCAATGCTAACACGAACGATAGTAAGAAGTGATTGTACAATTATGTGCACAGGATACATTTTTATTCTTTACAGTTTTTACATTTAGAAACATCTTATTAGGAAAACAGTGCAAATTGAAGAATGGGTGCATTGTCAAACAATGTACCAGTTTTCAAAGAGTTACTTTGCTAGTCTTCGTTACAATATACTACACAAATATCGTGACACTCTAGTAAAAATATCAAAGGCATTATAGTAAATAAAACCGAGCGCCAAGTATAACCATTTGCCACATCTTTTAAAGTTACTATATTTTTGCTTAATTGTGACGGGTTAATCCTACAGTTCAGTGCTTAGCATACGGTAAACGGTAATGAGCGTTTTATTACACGGAGATCGTTATTATGATGATGCGGAAAGCCGATATCGAAAAAGCTATGAGTAAATCAGTTTTTTACGATGTTGTCAGAATATAATCAGGTAGACTGTATACTTCATAGCTGCCATCAATCAAAGAGCGATGTTGTTGGTATATACGCATCATATTTAAAGCCGAAAATCTTTCGATAATCCGTTGTTATTTCTGCGTTATTAAAGTAATTAGAGTGCCGAGCAGGTAACTAAAGAATAAAGTATTTACACTTTTCATTTTTAAGCATTTCTGCGGCAATCTTCAAAATACAGCACGGCTGCATGTTTCATTATTCATTTCGGAGCACATTATATCCAGTATTATACGAAAATCCATAAAATTAAATTTATTGGTTTATTACTCCTCGCACGACTGTGTAATAATATTAACAAAGTAAATTACCAAATCCAACGCAAAGTCAATAAAACACACGATTCACAAGTCCGCCACGCAAAAACATTCAATCACTTCTAGATATTCCAATATTCATTTGCAGTCATATTATATTCAGAATTATACCAAAAACGAATTCAATTAATCCGTCGGTTTAATATTCCTCGCGCGACCGTGTATTTTCCACACTAATCCCGGACGCGATAAGAACGGAACAGGTAAATATTATGTCGATTTGTGCATCTGACGAGGTACACGCGGCATATGACGTGACGTGCGCGTTTTCCTCCCGCCTCGTATCGGTACAATTAAATTTGAATCTGACAAAGTGGAAGAGCGCGCCTTGCACACAATAATGAATATTGCTCTAATTACCGGCGAGCGACGATGATTACGCGGACAGCGCCTGCGTGCGGTTAGAGTTAGTGAGCGTGCGTTATAAATACCTGCCCGTAGTAAATCGCACGATCTTCTTGCAGAAATGCTACCGCGACGATTACACGCTCCCGCGTCTCACCTTATCGACAAATTAACTGGCGTATGGTGCGATTGCATTAACACTGTGGGATGTGTGATTTTGTATGAATGGGTAATGAAAGAGTGTGCGTATGAGAGAGAGAGAGAGAGAGAGAATGCATGAGTCTGTATTTGTTATTAGGAAGGTTCTCGAATAAATTCATTATCATGGAAACGAAACAGAATAAAAGGGTCGAGCGCGATGTTGAGATAAGTGAGTCTCTGCGAATTTTTCGAGAATACCGATGAGTGCGTCTTAACAAATCTTCTAGCAAGTCTTTAGAGAATACAAGCGAGTCCTTTAACCAGTTAACCCATTCGAGACCGATTGCACACCGTGTGTGCAATTGATTTCCGAGGTTATAAGACGGCTTGCACACCGTGTGTGCAATAACAGTAATGTGCAATTATCAGTTATTCTGAGTAAACTAGTCGTCGAAATAAGATTTTCCTTGAACTAATGAAATCTGCAAGGTACAGGAAAACAAAATTTGGCATTGGTTTTATTGTGTACCAAAAATCTAAAAATGATTTGAAGCCTTTCTTACATGTAAAATACTATGAATTGCCGACAGTCCTACAAAGAAGGAAAATATAAACGTAATGATTACTCTTGTCCTGCTTGTGTCGGTAATCCTGGATTATGTTTGGGAGAATGTTTCAAGCGCTACCATCAACCAACTAATATATAAACGCTTTACGATCAGTGTACTATTTGCTAAAAGTGTATTTACCAATTATATTTTCTTTTTTATTACTGAGTTACATTACTTTGTTATCTGTAGACATTTCTCTAAAAATTTATTTCTTGTTTGTTATTTTTTTCATTATTCAACTTATTTTTTTTAACTTTTTACTACTTTTTAAACATTTTCTTTGCATTATATTCTGTTCTTTATTATCGAAAACAAAAGAACGATTTTATATTACCTAACTAGTTTTGAAATAAATGTTCAAAAAATGTTTAATGATGTATTTTCATTTTACCTTACATTGCACACATGGTGTTCAATCCGTTCCTCGCAATAGAAATTTTCCGAGGAGCGAGCTGCACACCTGGTGTGCAATGTAAACATGTTTTGTTTTATTAAAAATGAACAATATCAAGAAAAAAAAATTTCGGTCCTGGGGACCGTGTTCGAAAAAAATCGTCGTCTCGAATGTGATTGACGAGTATACTCGTCATGGAGAAACGACACGATTTTGTGTATTGACGAGTATACTCGTCATGCGAATAAAGCAGTGACCATTGGCTATTTAAATTGCAATTTTTGAGAAAAACAAAACATCTTCTCAAGTTTCAAGATGTTTAGAATATTTTGAGGCTATGCCGGAATAAAAAAAAACAAATAAAAAACATAAACAGTTTGAGATGAACTCATGCGTCCCCGTATGCACCGGTTGAAACAGTTTACCAGTTCGCGCAATGAATTTATTTATGTGCGATGATAATGTTTTTTAGATGTTAACCTAAAAGGAGCAAAGGCAAAGCTTAAAAAGTTGTAAAAATACGTGACGCCGACCAGGCGTTGAGCCTATTGATAGTTGCTGGTCCGAAGTTTATTTTATTGCGTTTTTAGTTTAATATGTATGTAATATATGCTTATGTTAACCAAATAAGTAAATATTAGTGATAAAATTTTCAATTTTATAAAATAAACCCATCTTTCTCATTCAATTTCTTACCAGCGCAACTTACTTTGTGATTGACGAATATACTCGTCATGGCTCGATTCTGGCGACACAAAACGGTGCGCATTCTTAAACGAGGGTGCCACAGTTATCTTTTTTTACTTTAATAATAATTATATTGCAACTACTTATGTTACGAACGATTGCAGAAATACCATCGTTGGAATACTTTTATGAACCTTTTTCGAAACCCTAGTAAAATCGTGAAATTCAGCCGGTTATCTTGGCGTGGGCACCTCTTTTTTGTCCGGCACTAGAAGGGTTAAATGTTACTCGTCAGGTACAAACAGAAGACGTAGAAAGTGAATTTTGTATAGTTCCGAATGGATCATGTTTAAGTAATAATTAAAAATTTAAGATTATACAGTAAAAATGGTGTAACAGGTACCTTCATGCCTTCTTTAATAATAATTATATTGCAACTGCTTATGTTACGAACCATTGCATAAATACCATCGTTGGAGAGAAATCGAACTTGCGTGAATCTCGTCGTGCGGCCGGCAAATTGTTAAGGACAAAGAGAATCATTTTCCTCGACGCCAATGCATTCAGCGAGCCGCGGAAATTAAAGTCGCGTTCGCGCAAAAGTGATCAATCCTCGTAAATTACACGTCAAGGTCCCGATAAGAACAGCCGTAAAATTCAGTTAGAGGAAAAAACAAATTAACAAATTAACGGCGCTGGCGTCGTTATTAGTTGGAAACACGGAAGTCTTTTTCTGCGAAACCCATTTGCACGTGAAAAAATGATCGTTTAGCGGCCGTTTTTCGCAAAGAAACGCGGAGAGCTGATCGTTCACGTTTTCTCAATTAATAGTGCGTACAGGCATTTCAGGTTTATCGCCGATACGCTGAAGACTGACTGACGCATACAGTGACGCAGGAATCGTCGATAAATTAAACATTTTTCCCTGCCGGCACGGCAGGCGAACATTCATCGTGTCTTGTTAATTACTGAATCATGTTGGGTGAGTATACAAATTATTTTTTACAGCCATTAATGTTTTCTGCCATTAGCGAGAGAAGCTCGGAAAAAACGCACTTCAGAGACGCCAGCTTTACTATTGTTTCTCACGATCGCGTCTGACGTCAATACACACCTATCAGCTGAAACAGTTATTAACTAGACATTCGTAGCACAAAAGCCGTTCGCGCATTTTGGCCAGCGAGGAAGTTGCTTTAATACATTTTTGATCGGCAATTTTATGCAAAAACTATCTCAAGTTACTGGTTACTATTTCGTAATTGAACCTGCACGTGAAACAATCTAAAAATGAAATTCAACAAAATTTATTTGTGCGCGCACCTTTGGACATACATTTTATATAAGTTTTAATATTTTTTTCGTATAATTAATTCTATAGCAATCGTTTATGCGTAGTTGTAAACAAGAGGTTTTGCACATATATTTTCATTCGTTGCGCTTTTCTTTTAAACAGCTAGTTTATGCCCTTAAGCCCAATATCAAATTCGTAACTGTCTTCCGACAAATAATTATGTTCGAAATCACTAGAACTTATTTAAAAACTATTCGGACAGCCAGATAAAGTATTTGCGTACAATTCATCGAATAATTCAAATACTAGAATTGTAATAAAAGCTCCAATACCAACAAAAGTATATTTTTTTATAATAAAGCCGACACGGCTGCCCACGATGAACGAAACTTTTGCAATATTCTATATTGGCCTGTGTTTCAAAAATTAAAATAGTTAATCGAATTGCAACCACGAGTTAACTCGTAGCCGGTCAACAATATGTTAAATTCTATCCTCAGTCAAAAATGGACAACTTTCGGTTGATGCAATACTCTCACCGGTTGCAAGAAACATTTCTGCCCGATGCAGTCAGAGCTTATGTGGCATCAATAACAGTTTCTTGTAAAGTTGTTTTTAAAATCAGATAAAGAGGTGAATACGGTCCGAGCATTTTGTGTTTTGAATAAAAACGGAAAAATTGGAACTTTCTCGGGGTCCAAGAAACATTGCCAATCTCACTTTGAAAGAAGAAGCGAAAGTGTATCGCGGTCTTAAATGTTTTGCCACGTGCCGTGAATTGTCGGAACGGTGACAAGGTGACAACTGTCGAAGAGGATCGGAGGATTCCATGATCGAAAGTGTGTCGTTGCACTTTCGGTTATTCCTCTCACTTCATTGTCATTCGTTTCTTATACGTGACGCTGATTACAATTTACAAAACACGGATCGCGTGTACGAACAAATATTTCTTCTCGCATAAAACAATGTGTCTACACAATGAAGTAATTGAAAGAATCATACTGTTTGGCAAGACATTAAGGAGGTAGGTTTACTGATTACCGACGTTTATCTTGCTGACTGATTTTCTTGACGTGCACCTTATATTTATTGCGACCCTGTCGTTTCGTTAATCAGACTTAAACTTGCACTAAGCGCGGAAGAGAAATATGTAAACGAGTCAGTTGCCGAGCTGCAATGAAAATATGTTTTGTCGCACGATTGTGAGAAAATGCAAAACAGCTGAGAGCTGTTTGCACGACGCGGACTTTGTTTTCCACTGACGGAGCGACGAAACGAAAGCCGATTTCGATAACAAGCACCTGCCATGGAGAATTATCGCATTGTATAATAGACAATGAGGCTATCAAGTCACATAGGAACGTCTCAATGACATCATAATACGGTACTATCGAAATAAATGTTTTATTACAGAAAAAGCTGGACTGTGTGGTATGTAGAATTCCGTGATACTTTTAAATAAACACCTGTTTTTTGAAGGTTCAGTGATCAGTACAATGTTCACATAAACATTATATTTATAAAACATGCCATAACGCACTGACATCATTTCGTAGTAACTGGCCACCATCATCTTTTGACTCATTATTGAATTTCGTAGACGACGCTTATCACGCAAACACCGCAAATTTTTTTTTTTTAGACCTGCACTGGTGATATCGAAAGAGGCCGTATAATAAAGCAGTACCGTCAAAAATGTGTAAACTTGAACCCATCGCAATTAATATTCATGATAAATGCAAACGTCATTTGTTGCAAAGCATCCGATGGGAGCTTTTCGTAAGGTAGTTTCGCAGTTACAACATCAAATGCAAAGCAATCGCATGTTTTTTTCTCTGCCATTTCGGCGCATTCGATTCCCAATTGTATAATAGACAATGAGACTAAAAAGTCACATAGGAACGTCTCAATGACATCATAATACGGTACTATCGAAATAACTGTTTTATTACAGAAAATGCTCGATTGTACGACATCTGAAATTCCGTGATACTTTTAAATAAACACCTGTTTTTCGAAAGTTCAGCTATCGGTACAATATTCACACAAATGATATACCTATAAAACAGGCTCAAGACACTGACATAATTTCCTAATAACTGGCTACCTTAACCTTTTGACTTGTCATTGAACTTTGTAGACGACGCTTATAAACCTAAGCAAAGTAAACTGTCTTTTTAGACACACACTGGCGTGATACCGAAAGATTCCATATGATAAAGCAGTATCGTCAAAAGTGTGTAAAGTTGAACCCATCGCAATTAATATTCATGATAAATGCAAACATCATTTGTTGCGAAGCGAGCGGAGGGTACTTTTCGTAAATTAGTTTTGCAGTTAAACGTCAAATGCAAAGCAATGGCACGATCTTCACTTTTCCATTTCGGCGCATTCGATTTCCTAGTCGCACGGATTTAGTCGCTTTTTTATCATAGCAAATGATACGGCCTGCGATGTTATTCGTGCTGCAAAAAAACGTCGGAAGCTGCGCGTAGCAGTTCCAGCAAGTACGAGGGCAGAAAACGGAGCAAGACAAAATGAAAAGCAAGGTATATAATTGTATAATACGTAATTGTACATATAATATATAATTGCATATATAACTGTATAATAGACAATGAGGCTAAAAAGTCACATAGGAACGTGTCAATGACATCATAATACGGCACTATAAAAATAAATGTTTTATTACAGAAAATGCTCGACTGTACGGCATGTAGAATTCCGTAATACTTTTAAATAAACGCCTGTTTTTCGAAGGTTGAGCGATCGATACAATATTATATTAATCCAAACAATATATTTATAAAACAGACCCACCACAACACATTGATATAATTTCGTAATAACTGTTTACCTTAACCTTTTGACCTAATATTCATGATAAATGCAATCGTCGTTTGTTGCGAAGCGTACGGAGGGTGCTTTTTATAAGTTAATTTCGCAGTTAACACTTTGACTGCCGTGATGGTCACCGGTGACCGGCGCAAGAAATTTTACTGAAGATCCAAAATATTCGCAATGGGTAGGAATAATTATTTTATAAATGCAGTTAGTGTTAGAATAGTGATGCGATCGTTTGGTCTCCAATACCTGCACATTATTTACATTTTGCACAATTCAGTCAAACACTGTAATATTTCATAGCATCGACGTTCTAATACAGCAAAATACACACGGCTGTCAATGTGTTAAAGGTCAACCGCAAAGCAATGGCACGTTTTTTACTCTGCCATTTCGGCGCATTCGATTTCCTAGTCGCGCGAATCCAGTCGCATTTCCATCATAGCGAATTATACGGCCTGCGACGTTATCTGCGCTGCCGAAAAAAACGTCGGAAGCTGCGCGTAGCAGTTCCAGCAGGTACGAGGGCAGAAAACGGAGCGAGACGAAATGAAAGGCAAGGCAAGTAAGTGGACTGAAGCGTGAGCGGATTGACGACATGAGTATCAAATGACGTAACCCGACGCCATGGCCGACAGCTGGTTGACCCGCGGGAGAAACGTGTCCGTTTGCCGTTTTGCCCGCGAGGCACAATCACTTTGGAATCGGTAGATTTAATTATTAGCCACGGCGAGATCGCCTTGCCTGGGGTGTTCGTACGCGTGGCTCGTGCTGCTAAATTTCCCCGGGGAACGTTTCCGCTAAAATTCCACTTTTCTAAAAGACGCCGAGGTCGCGGCAAATACCGGACGATGTTGAACTTGGGCGATGCTAAATCTTACAGACCGCTCGCGGTACGAGGGCAAAGACGTGAAGGTGAAATGCGTGCTGAAGGGAAGCTGCTACTTTTACAAGTGGCTACGGGCTTCCGCTGATTGTATTTAAGGTATGGCAGAAATTGCTGGGGATAGTTATATCTTATGTTGCTGTTGGGGTTGTTGCGAAAAGACAAAAAAAGGGAAGCAGAAGAGTTAAAATGAGAGATTGATCCGATCGTATCGAAACGCCAAACAGGACGGATATGAAAAGAAAACAAAATCTCGAAATAATCATTATAAATCCGATATGTAACTTTACTCGTTTTGACTGTATTTTAAACTTTGTTTTGTTCAGTAATCAAAACTTGGTTCAAAGAAACTACAACGGAAATTACATTATTACGATATTGTTTGCTTGCATATGGATAGGTATCGTTGATTTGGATCGGATGTGAGAAGAAAAGAAAACCTTGAAATGTATTTCTATGGTAATACGATATATTTCTTGTAACTTGTATACATATTGAAATTTTATTCGGTTTGATTGTATTTTAAACTTCGTTTTGTTCAGTAATTAAAACTTGGTTTAAAAGAACCACAACGGAAATTACGTTATTACGATATTGTTTGCTTGCGTATCGATAGATATTGTTGATTTGGACCGGATGTAAGAAGAAAAGGAAATCTTGAAATGTATTTCTGTGGTAATACGATGTATTTCTTGTAACTTTATTCGTTTTGATCGTATTTTAAACTTTGTTTCGTTCAGTGATTAAAACTTAGTTTAAAGAAACTACAACGGAAATTACTTCATTACGACTTTGTTTGTTTGCGTATCGATGGATATTGTTGATTTCAGTCGGATGTGAGCAGAAAAAGAAGACAAATAGTCATTATAAACCCGATATATTCATGGAAACGTTATTCCGATTGACTGTATTTTAAACTTCGTTTTGTTCAGCAATTAAAATTTGATTTAGAGAAACTACAACAGAAATTACGTTATTACGATATTGTTTGCTTGCGTATGGATAGGTACTGTTGATTTGGATCGGATGTAAGAAGAAAAGAAAACCTCCATATAGTCATAAATCCGATATATTTATTGAAACTTTATTCATTTTGACTGTATTTTAAACTTCATTTCGTTCGGTGATTAAAATTTGATTTAAAGAAACTACAACAGAAATTACATTCTTACATTGTTTGCTTGCGTATCGATAAATATTGTTGATTTGAGTCGGACAACCGTGAAATTTGGAATTGGTTCATGTTTATGTCAATTATCCATTTTAATTTAGCTCTGTCGTTTAATTAATTCACATTCTATCCTTTATGCATTGTTTAATTATGTTATTTTTATTTTTCTACTTCTATGCTAACAGATATAAACTGTTCGTTATATGAAATAACTTGATCTCATAATTCTTTTACAATTCCCACTTCTTCATCCCTTTTCCTTTTCAACTTTCTATGCCATTCTTCTGTCGTGTGATTGATTATCTGCTATTTACCTTTACGCTAACAAGTATGTCCACAAAGTAACTAAACAAATAAACTACAGCATGTAAAAAAAGCACAGCGCGCGGGTGGCAGTCTGAGGTTTCGGTTACCTAAATTTGCACCGCCCTTTTCGTGGGCAAGTGCACTGCGGGCTGAGATTTTTCCCATGGGACGGCGGCGGAAAATTGCAAGGGTAATTGCGCAAGGAACGGCATTTAAGTGAGTCCGCGCAAAAGTCTACAAATTGGCGTGCCTCCCGGCGAATAATAATAAGCTGCCGGCAATAACTGGGAAATAGAATGACGGGTAATGATTGTTTCGGGACCCGAACGCCGGCGAAAGTGGCAAGAATTGCATTCCGCGGATCGACTCTATTCGAAACTATTCTTCTTTTCCCTCCCTCTCCCGTTTATTGCCAACAGCCGTAAACCCGAAGACGACTCTTTGATCTCTGACATTTTACAACGCCCTTTCCACCTCCTTCGGAATCCTCCTTGGCGTTTCCCTTTCTTTTAACCAGTTAACTGTTTCGATCACGTTGGAAAATGTGTCCCCTACGTGCATCGTACAAATTAAGCGTTGACGAATATATTCGTCAAACACAGAGTATGTTTGATATGAAATTAGGTTACGATGAAATTATTTTAATATTTTTTACAATCATTAATTACTGTTTTATTTTCTATAATAATTATTTATAATTTCTTTTTTTCGACATGGTCTCAAAATATTCCAAACTTCTTGCAATTTAGGAGTATATTTTAGTTCTAACTACAATTGCAAAATTAACCGCCAATGGTTACTACTGAAGAAGCATGACGAACATGTTCGTCAGAACACAACATTTTACAATTTTTTCATGACGAATATGTTCTTAAAAAATTCTACTAACCAATTAAGTAAAAAAGCAAAAATCAATTTTTTTTAAATTTCAAACCTTTCCGGTCCCCTTAACCAGTTAACTGTTTCGACCTCGTTGGAAAATGTCTTCGTTACGTGCGTCGTACAAATTAAGCGATGACGAATATATTCGTCAAACACAGAGTATGTTTGACATGAAATAAGGTTACGATGAAATGACTTTAATATTTTTATTTCGTTATTTATTTCATATATATTTAATCATTTATTTGTGTTAACATAAGTAGGAACATTAAAAATGAATTTTTTAGCACGACGCATAACGCAACTTCACAATTTGAGCACCAAAATCGCGATTTTTTTCTAATTTTATTTTTAAAACAATGTACGCACCATCGGGTACGTGTGGCTTTAGAAGTGGAGGGTATATCGCCAGGGAAATGTTGCCCGATTAGACGGGTAGAATAAGAGTTTGCTCGTCGACTTACTGTTGGCATTACACTTTGATGTGGATATGACTCAATTGTTTGTTCAATACACTCCAATAAGAAATTTACTCGCGGCAATTTTCCTTTGTTACAACAAATTATTAAGTCAAAGTATATGTATCACATCTTTAAGAAAAATTATAATTTAATCATCAAAAAATTCGTTGCAATTTGTTCGCGTACAGAATAGCATTTTCCGTATTTCCGCATTTTTTGTGTTATCTGTAGTTAATTGTATTATTAATTATTAAAGCAAATGATTAAGTCAAATTATATGTATCATATCTTTAAGAAAAATTACAATTTAATCATCAAAAAATTTGTTGCAATGTGTTCGCGTAGAGAACAGCATTTTCCGTATTTCCGCATTTCTTGTATTATCGGTAATTAATTGTGTTAGTATTTATTAAAGCAAATGATTAAGTCAAAGTATATGTATCATATCTTTAAGAAAACGTACAATTTAATCATCAGAAAATTCGTTGCAATTTGTTCGCGTACAGAACAGCATTTTCCGTATTGCCGCATTTCTTGTGTTATCTGTAATTAATTGTATTATTAATTATTAAAGCAAATGATTAAGTCAAATTATATATATCATATCTTTAAGAAAAATTACAATTTAATCATCAAAAAATTTGTTGCAATTTGTTCGCGTAGAGGACAGCATTTTCCGTATTTCCGCATTTTTTGTATTATCTGTAATTAATTGTGTTAGTATTTATTAAAGCAAATGATTACGTCAAAGTATATGTATAATATATTTAAGAAAACGTACAATTTAATCAAAAAAAGTATTTTCCGTATTGCCGCATTTGTTGCGTTACAGAGTTAAGCATTTTCCGTATTTCCGCATTTTTTGTGTTATCTGTATATCTTTAAGAAAAATTATAATTTAATCATAAAAAAATTCGTTGTAATTTGTTCGCGTAGAGAAGAGCATTTTCCCTATTTCCGCATTTTTTGTATTATCTGTAATTAATTGTATTATTAATTATTAAAGTAAACGATTGAAGTTAAAGTACATGTTTCATATCTTTAAGAAAAATTATAATTTAATCGTCAAAAAATTCGTTGCAATCTGTTCACGTAAAGAACAGCATTTTCCGTATTTCCGCATTTTTTGTATTATCTGTAGTTAATTGTATTATTAATTATTAAACGAAATCATTAAATCAAAGTATATGTACCATATCTTTAAGAAAAATTATAATTTAATCATCAAAAAATTCGTTGCAATGTGTTCGCGTAGAGAACAGCATTTTCCGTATTTCCGCATTTCTTGTATTATCGGTAATTAATTGTGTTAGTATTTATTAAAGTAAATGATTAAGTCAAAGTATATGTATCATATCTTTAAGAAAAATTACAATTTAATCATCAAAAAATTTGTTGCAATTTGTTCGCGTAGAGAACAGCATTTTCCGTATTTCCGCATTTTTTGTATTCTATATATCTATAATTAATAGATAATTCATTAATATCATATATCTATAATTAATTGTATTATTAATTATTAAAGTAAACGATTGAAGTTAAAGTATATGGTATATATCATATCTTTAAGAAAAATCATAATTTAATCATCAAAAGCTTCGTTGCAATTTGTTCGCGTAGAGAACAGCATTTTCCGTATTTCAGCATTTCTTGTATTATCGGTAATTAATTGTATTATTAATTATTAAAGAAAATGATTAAGTCAAAGTATATGGATCACATTTTTAAGAAAAATTATAATTTAAACAATCAAAAATTTCGTTGCATTGCGTTCGCGTAGAGAAATAATTGTAATTATAAAAAACTGTAATTCGCGTCGAACTTTGCCTCACAAAGGAACAGCCTCGCGGAAAATCACGACAATCGCGATTACTCGCGCATCGGGACCAGTCGCTCGAAAGACGGCATCAAACGCATATTACGACGTCCGTCCATCGGAGTAATCGTTAATCATTACGCCCGGCAATTTTCCCCCGCAATTATTCGGCAATCAATACCGACGATTAAGTCAATGTAATGCAAGTCTCCGCGGCATTCTGCCTCGGTTATTACTGACATTAAACGGCTGGCCACGGAGTGACGTTAACTTTCGCGAAACTCAATGTGACTCGCCGGCGAACATCGCTTTTAATCGACATTACGCCTTCGTATAAAGATACGTCACGATGAAATATGTGAGCGTAAAACGTTACAAGCGTAAGATATGCACGCGTCCGCGCGCATTACGCTGCCGGGGTATGATATAGGACCGCTTTCGTTGTAAATCTTGCGAGACGCTGCGGCGGAAAATCAAACTCTCGCGGCGAATTCGAAAAATTTATATTCATCGCGAAGTCAGACGCGTTACGCAAGAGGAGAGCGTTCGCGAATTTTTGCGGAGAAACGAAAGTAACCTTTTCTCCTTATGACGGCGGCGTAAAAAAATACAAGGTCGTCGGACGTCTAATTTGTCCGCCGCTTAGACTTTTGCTGCCCGCTGTTTCTTCAACAAGACCGCGGCCCGTTACCTCGACAATGAAACGGAACTTTTTCCGCGAACGTGTCCCATGTCGTTGTAAACTGACGTCTGAGTCCCAGGAGTGCGATAACAAAGATTTTACCGGTTTAAAATTGCATCGGCCTTCTTGCAGGCTGTTATTTTTCTGTTTCTAACTGTCTGGGGTACGATTTCTCGACCTTATGACTCTTCGATGTACGACCTACGGTGAGATCGTTTCGGCTTTCATTTCGCACCAGCCTAGTTTCGTTCTCTTTTTTTTATTTGTTAACCCGTTCATATACTTTTTAACACTTTGACTGCGGTGACGTTCGCCAGTGACCGGCGCAAGAGATTTTACTGAAGATCCAAAATATTTGCAATGGGTAGCAATAATTAATTTATAAATGCAATTATTATTAGAATAGTGACGCGATTCTTTCGGTTCCACTACCTGCAGATTATTTATATTTCGCGTAATTCAGTTAAATGCTGTAGTATTTCATAGCATCGCCGTTCTAATACGGCAAAATATGAATGTTCATGAAAGTGATAGTCATGAATGTTCAAAATGCGCGCGATAGTCAACGTATTAATACTTATATTGTATGTACCGATATTATGAAAATGATCTGTCATATGTTCTATGCTTTGTAACATTTCAACTTCCGCATTTGGACGTATCAACAAATTAACTGCTAGACGTACGCTTTCTTATATTAACCAATAAATAGGAAAGGCATTTATATAGAAACAAAAAAATGTATTTATTATATAACATGTGCTGTTTTATTGAAGTAGTGTAACATTGGGGATCTTGTTACATGAAGCATAGCAAAAGCATCTAAATGAATATTGTGTTCCAGTGACATGCGAAAAAATGTTAGAGCTACATAATTTGATGGTTCTAAATTGGAGTGCGATGCAATGCAGAAATCAAACAAACATTTTCGAGTATAGGCGAAAGAGTTCTGTTAAGTACACTTAAAAATATCGCGACGGACACAATATTATCTCTTTCAGTACAATATTATCTCTTATCACCAGTGACCGGCGCAAGAGATTTTACTGAAGATCCAAAATATTTGCAATGGGTAGCAGTAATTATTTTATAATTCGGTATTTCATAGCATCGCCGTTTTCAAAATATCATGAAATACAATTATTGTTAGAATAGTGACGGTATTTCATAGCATCGCCGTTCTAATACGGCAAAATATGAGTGTTCATGAAAGTGATCTGTTACATGTTCTATGCTTTGTAACATTTCAACTTCCGCATTTGGACGTATTAACACTTTGACTGCCGGGATGGTCCACTGAAGATCCTAGCAGTAATTATTTTATAAATACATTATTTAGAATAGTTCCAATACCTGCACATTATTTAATTCGGTCAAATGCTGTAGTATTTCATAGCATCGCCGTTCTAATACGGCAAAATATGAATGTTCATGAAAGTGATCTGTTACATGTTCTATGCTTTGTAACATTTCAACTTCCGCATTTGGACGTATTAACAAATTAACTGCTAGACGTACGCTCTACTATATTACCGAATAAATAGGAAAGGCATTATGTAGACTAAGAAAATGTATTTATTATATAACATGTGCTGTGTTACTGAACTAATGTAACATTGCTTCTTGTAACATGAAGCATAGTAAATGCATTTAAATGAATATTGTGTTCCAGTGACATGTAGGTACCGATGTTATGAAAGTGATGTGTTACATGTTCTATGCTTTGTAACATTTCGACTTCCACATTTGGACGTATTAACAAATTAACTGCTAGACGTACGCTCTATTATGTTAACCAATAAATAGGAAAGGCATTTATATAAAACCAAAAAAATGTATTTATTATATAACATGTGCTGTTTTATTGAAGTAGTGTAACATTGGAGCTCTTGTTACATGAAGCATAGCAAACGTATCTAAATGAATATTGTGTTCTAGTGACATGTGAACAAATGTAGGGCCATATAATTTGATGGTTCTAAATTTGAGTGCGGTGGAATGCAGAAATTAGATAAACATTTCCGAGTATAGCAGAAAGAGTTCTGTTTGTTACGCTTGGAAATATCGCGACCGACACAATATTACCTCTTTTCCAGTATTCATTATTCACCACCATAAAAGAATAGTTCAAAATATCACACAAATATTTTGTAGTTTAGTGATATTTATGGCGTTAGTAATATTTTGTAGTATTATATATATATTTGTATTAATGTAAAATTTTAGTAGTACACAGATTTTCAACAGACAACACAATCCAAGTACTAGCAGCGTACCGCCCTGATCATTTCAAGTTTATTGAGGGAAATCGTAATTTTTCACATTTTTGATGCGAATTTTTGATTTGAAATCAGTTGTGCTTCTGGATTTCTACCGGATTACTATACAGAGACATTCATTCCAAATATTCTTCCGTGTTTTTATTTTTCATATTTTCATTAATATACGAGTGTTTATATTTTCTGAGAAACTCTCATAATATATAATCAAGACATTAAGACTCTTTTACTTAAAATACCAATAGAGTTGAAAATATCATTTTAACTAAAACTTGTTCAAAAATTATTTAAACAAAAAGTAGCTATACTCATTCGTAAAATGTTGAGTTTATCGCGTGCCGAAAAACTAGTAAAGTCGGTGCATTCCAAGTTCCACAAAATACTTGTTCTTGTACCGTAAATCTTTTCTATGACCACAACATTTCCTGAGCAGGTTTCATTTTGAACGAAAAACACGTCTAAAATCCCTTATTAAAGGTACAAGCGTCCTCCTTATTGTACGGCGTAGAATCACCTGACCAACAGTCTAATCGTATCATCTGCTTAGGGCTGAGTAGCGTTTCTTTAACGAGATTTCCGCCGGTGGCGAAAAGAAGTTTTTCGAGGGCGATATCGCTTCCGACGAGTTTCAGGCCACTCTCGCGGGTGATAAATATTAAACGAGCTTTCTTACACCGGCCTCATATATCACCGCTGAACCAGCCTCTCTTCTCTATCTCTCGATGTAAGCTACGCGGCTAATGAAAAAAAGTCGTTATGTCCGGTATTAATCTGTCATATGATGCGCGCGCGCGTCTTTTATGACTAACAAAGTTACGCGCCAGTGATTAGGATTAAGGATCTGGAGTTTTACTGTCCCGGCACACCGAGGACGAATAAAATTTTATTAGGGTCGTGTTGCAGGTAATGCTTTTTGCAAAGTCGGCCTTATTAAGTGTGTGTATCGTAAAGGCGGACGCTAACACTTTCATTATCCGTTACGAGTTCTGTGTTTACAATATTCAGAGGAATAGGTCGAAAGAGTGAGAGCGAAGATATTTCAGAATTCACAGATGTTACCATCGCAACACTTTGCTAATTCGATTTTATTAGGGTTATGTTTTCGATAGAACGTTTTATAAAGTCGATCTAAATAAGCGTGAACGCGATACCATTTTCATTATTCGACCGCGAGTTTTTCATTTTCAATGTCGTATGGCTACATGAATTGATTTGGATTTTGTACCTTTTACGAAAGAGCGCAAGTTGAGCACACTGAATTTTCATTGCAAAATATATTGATTGTAACTGAAATAAATTATTACATTATACACATTTTATTATTTGAATTTGAAAATATATAACTTTTCGTTATTTTGGAAAATTGTAACTTATATAAAACGTATTTCATGTGACGTTAATTTTTGAGTGAGACATGTTTAACCATGATTTATAAATAAAAAAAAAAAAAAAAAAATAAAATAATAAAAAAAAAATCTTGGTACAAAGTGCTTACATTTATTTTTTGAAACAAAATATATAAATTTAATTAACTTGGAACAATTATATCGGTATTTTGCTTAATATTGTTTATTCGTTGCATATATTTTCCTTTGTTTTGTTCTGCAGAATCTAAGTTCTCAGTAACAATATCCTCATCTGATGAAGATTCTACATCTATAATGCTTCTTCTCTTTTTACGTTTCGTTAATTTGTTTTTCATACTGGAATTATTTTCATCCTCTGATTCTAAGATTATTCTTTTGTTTATATTCATGGGCTTTATTTTAGTGTGAATTTATTTAACATTAAATAAAATAAATATTTTCAATCGTCATAAAATAATATTGTTATAAAATAATATTGATTTACCATTTGTTCTTACATGTATATGTTCTTCTGTATATCACTATCTGATGTTAATGTGAAATTATCTATTTTAGGAGGAAAATAAAATTAGTAATCTAAACTAGTAACTCTTGACACGTAATATGACACGCAATATAAAACAAATGTAAAATAACAGGCAACCGATCGGCTACCATCTACTAAGCCACCTATCTCTGGAAATTGGACTTACACCACTCTCATAATCAATGATTACGCAATTTCTTTTACCAACCAATTTTAAATTGTACAAAACATGGGCATTTTTTAAGAAATTAAATACTAACTAGTTATACATAAAAAGTTTACATTAAGTTAGGAATAAATTGCGTGATATCTTATTTTTTTTAAATTAACTTACACCACTTTCAAAATAAACGGTCCATTTATGCGTTCATAGCCTAAATTGAATGGTTGTGTGAAAACGCATATATGCGTTCATAGCCTAAATTGAATGGTTGTGTGAAAACGCATATATGCGTTCATAGCGCTCAAAGGGTTAAATATCGCCCCTTACACATAACAACGCGACATCCGACTTCTGAATATTAAATTCATCAAATTGGTCCGGTATTCTTCGCATAGCTATGGTACTTTTGGTCGGTACTAAAAGGGTTAACCTTCTATGGGCCCGCGTGACTTTGAAGTCACATATCGATAAACCGATATTTTCTTAAACAGTTTAATTGTTTTGGCTAAATGCTGTATACATCTTGTCATGTAATATTTAGTAACCAATAACATGCTTGATGCGGTTATCAGTTCTAACCTGAAATGTCGCAGTAAATGATTTTGCAAGTCATCTGCAAATAAAAGCCGAAGGAACCGTCTTGTGCAATTGTCATTACTTGTTCTTCTATCGGTGTTTGTTAAAGAAAAAAAGCGTACGTAATAGCTTTTAGTTTGTGTATCAATAATGTCTTATTTGTCTGCATTTACACCATCATTTTATTACTATTTTCATGTGATATAGCTTTGTGACTTTCAAGACACAATGGGCTATGATGGTAGGGTTCGGTGTATTTGTGATAACGTGTGTGTTTTTTTGGCTTTTTAGTTTTATATATTAGAGGCCCAAAATATGGATACAAAATCATATAAAAATAAAAGAGGAATAGGAATAAGAAGCATCAGCGCTAATAAATCCGAAGATTCTTTATCAGATTCTTTAAACAAAAAAAGCGTACGCAATAGCTTTTAGTTTGTATATCAATAATGTCTTATTTGTCTGCATTTACACCATCATTTTATTACTATTTTCATGTGATATAACTTTGTCACTTTCAAGACACAATGTTATGGGTTAAATATCGCCCCTTACACATAACAACGCGACTTCCGACTTCTGGATATTTAGGTCCGCGCGCCAATATGTTTTACACAAGAGAGGATCAATGGGTTAAAATTGTCATAATTGCATTCAGCGATGCGTCCACTTACATACGTCTTCCCAGCTTACGTCATCCAACGATCGCATTTCCTGCCTTTGGGGCTCGTCGGGAGTCACGCTGAAAATATTATGGCCGCTCTGCTGAACCCGCGTTCTTCATAAAATCCACTTTATTCTCGCTCTCTAACGCGATAACAAAAACCGAGGCCGGCGTCTAAGCGACTACCATTGCGTAACAAAGTTGCACGTATACCGGGACTCCAGAAAAACCTTTTCTAGCTTCAACGATGTTCTATGGCTTAGCTAGTCCTCTCCTTCTTTTCATACCAGATATCCCGCGGGTATTAAACTGTCCCTTTCGTAAGATCGGTCGTAAAATTTTAAATAGACGGGAAAAAGCATCCTTTAATCTTTCGCCACGGCGAAATTCCCCGCCGTGCGCGATAGCGACGCAACAAACGAAAGAAACGCGCGACGACTGGGTTCAATTTATCATGAGTGGAACATCCCTGACATTTTGCAACAAGGCTGCAATGCATTCTAATCCGGAAGGTATCTGTTTCTCCGCTCGTTCCCACCTTCCTTTCTCCGGCTTTGCATGTCTTTCCTCTTGTTTGTCCAGTTCTTGGACCGCGGGCCAACATCGTAAATACTAAACATTAATTTTTTGCAACGCCGAAATTTCTCATGAATTTAAAGTAGCGGATGCACTTTGCTAGAGAATCGAATGTCGGAAGAGGCAAGGCCGTGTCAACGTTCAATTGATCAGTTATGTCCCTGACATTTTGAGAGCTGACCACGATAGCGAATAGCGAGGCTTTTATCTTGTAACCTAGAACTTCCTTCAATAACCGTGATGTCTTATTCTATGTTCCAAGTTTCGCTGCAGGTATTCAAAGCGAATGTTAATCATTCTTTGTAAACGTTTCCTTGGTACAACATGCCGGGGGACAAGTTGGAATATCCATTCTCGTCACCGCCAGGCCCATATCGATGGGTAGATCCTATCTTCTCGCTGTACCAAGAGACTGCGTACGTAGGTGCGGAAAATAGAGTAGGAGATTTCTGATAGACCCGGTTCCGTAGCGTGCACACTAACCGGGTGGTGAAAAGTTTCGGCCAATTCACAGTATAATTCAACGAGAAGACGTCATTTTGACACATAGCTATTGCACATTCGAAAAAATAAAATACTACATCTGTCTTTGAGAGGTTAAAGTCAAACTCGTAATATTTACGCAGATAATATTACAATTAATATTACAATACTCAGTATATTAACATTTTAACGACCGCTAGCCGATTGATCGACTTTTCGGTTCCAACTACTATTTAGAGGTAGCCGGCTTTTCAGTGGTCAACGGTTATATTAGATAAAATAAATATCAGATGATATTATGACAATTCTAAATGACAATAAAATTACAATGCTTTGAAACCAAAGGATCCTCAACAACACATTCAGTATTTTTCAGTTATAAAGCTTTACAAATATGCACATACACAATTCCTGCGCAATATCCAAAACAGAGTCGGTCGTTAATAAGTGGCATTTTCAGTCAATAGCGGTCGGTAAAGTGTTAATATTACAATTACTTAGATTAATACTTACTTAGATAATATTACAATTACTCAGTATTATTACAATTTTATTATCGTATTTGCACAAATTGCGTAATTGTTCATTTCTAAGCAGATTCAAACATTTATGAACAAATTACCAAACTTAACGATGGTACCTTACTATTCGCAACGTGAGAGAAGTCTGTCTGAAAATAAGTATATAAAACATTGAGAATGGTTTAATCTCTTTGGAAAAGAATTGAAAAAATTGTTTACGGATTTAAGTTTTTGTTATATTCCATGCTGGTGTGTGCCGAGACTGCGTATACGCTAAGGAGATTAGATAAAAATTCGACACGGGGAATTTTCTTGAGACCGTAACGCAGGATTTAGATAGTTATTAGAAAAGAATGTCTCCTTATTTTTCACGAAAGAATCCCACATCGAGACGGCTAGAGAGAAATTTTTTAGTCTCTTCTCGGCCTTTGTAAAGATCGTGTATATTTCTTGACAGTCAGGGTTTGAGAAACGTTACTCTTGTTGTTGCTGATGTTTTTCACACATTTTTCAATAGCCATACTACGCATCTACAATAGCCAGATAACTCAGTATAAATGTTTGTGGTAATACTTAAATTTTATTTCAATAACGTTATACTAGCTACACCCATTTTGTAGCAAATAATCCTTCTAACGTTTGCTGTGCATCATGGATTATCTTTTAGTTTTGTGGTCGAATATTAGTTACTTTGTTACAAACGATAAAAGAGAATTGATTTTTCTGTTTTTTTTCACAATATTTTCTATTTATGCTATTCGTATGCTTCTTTTTATTTTGTAAACATCACTCTTATTTTCTTTTTTACGAGCTTTTTCCCAAATCTTAGCAAATTTTTCAAATTGGTCCGGTATTCTTCACATAGCTACGGTACTTTCGGTCGGCACTAAAAGGATTAAGTACCAAATACATTTTTTCGACCCTCAAATTTGTTATACTTGTTCCACACGTGAATGTCCTAAATACTCAAACTTATAATCACTTCCTCAACCACAAATATTGCATCCCAACGAACCAACTAGAAACCCCAGCAAAAAAACGCATCGCCCGTACTTCTTCGCCACCCATTAGGTTCCCGCCATTCTTACACACGTGCACACGCACGCTGCACGGATCCAATAGACATTTACATAATGCCGGGCCGATACGCAGGGCAAACGTGGCCGACGCCGTCGGTATAATTTCGGAATTATTCCGCTGGAAGAATGACGTATAACTCTGGAATCCAGTTGTATTCGAATACCTGGCGTTCGTACCTGGCCGAGGAGAGTGCAGCCGCGTGAGGCTGCGAATGTGGCACCCCATGGGTAGCCTGCTTCCATTCAGAGTAATCCTCCCCTGGCCCCGAGTGTATCGGTGCTCACCCCTGCGATAGCACGTGCCGCGGAACGACTCAGGCATTTCCGGAATTATGCTAATCGCCGAGCCATAATCGCGGCTAATCGTGAACTCACCGCATGGCGTTCCACGCGGTTTAACGCGCTTGTGTGGGGAGGTACAACTTGGCTGGTCAGCTTGTTTTCCGGACGCTCGATAGCATATGGGATTCCGTGATAAGTTTCATTAACGAGGGAGCCTTGCGGAGCTACGTAGTATTTTCGATCGAACCGACATGCGCTGCGTATCATAATTGTGAAGGCGATTGTGATAGTTATGTAAAAGTGTTATTTTGACTCAAGAGAATTTCATGGGCAGTATGTACTATACTGAGGGGGTAAACGATTGCATGTAGAGAACGTCTTGTCTTGTGAGGAATCACCTACTTGAGCAAGTAAACTCCCAATATTTTCATGGGGTCCGTGCACTGTTGACGTGTTAATAGTGAATTTTGGGAGATTATGAAATACTATTACTTTAATTACTCATTTTATTATTTTAACACGTTGACTGCCACGGTGGTTACCGGTGACCGGTGCAAAAATATTGCTATGAAATACTGCAGAGTATGATTAAATCGTGCAATTACTTTTACAAGATTGAAAATAGGCTTCATGGCGAATTCTTTGCATTTCTAGTAAAATATTTTGCGCTGGTCACCGCGTATTTTACTATGTTAGAAACGCGATGCAATGAAACACTGCAAAGTATAATTAAATCGTACAAAATAAAAGTAACGCAGAGTTGCTAGAAGCCAAAGTATTGAAGCACCGTACCAATACCAATTGCTTTTACAATATTGCAAATAGTCTTCATTGCAGATTTCTTGCAGTCTTAGTCAAATCTTTTCCACCGGTCCCCGCGTATTTTGCTACGTTAGAATCGCGATGCGATGAAATACTGCAGAATATAATTAAATCGTGCAAAATAAAGGTAACGCAGAATTGCTAGAAGTCAAAATATTGAGATACTGTTCCAGTATCAATTGCTTTTACAAGATTGCCAATAGGCTTCATGGCGAATTCTTTGCATTTCTAGTAAAATATTTTGCGCTGGTCACCGCTTATTTTGCTATGTTAGAAATGCGATGCGATGAAACACTGCAAAGTATAACTAAATCGTGCAAAATAAAGGTAACGCAGAGTTGTTAGAAGCCAAAGTATTGAAGCACCCTTCCAATGTCAATTACTTTTGCAAGATTGCAAATAGGCTTCATGACGAATTTTTTGCATTTTTCGTAAAGTCTTTTTCACCGGTCACCGGTGACCACCGTAGTAGTCAACGTGTTAAAATTAGTACGCGAGTATTATAAAGGTGTTGACTATACGAATTTGCTAAGGACTGATGGGACTGTAAAGTAGGCCAATCGGATAAAGGTATGGTGGAATCGGACACATTATGCATTATGCATTACATGCATAGTATATTTTTGCTGAAAATGGAATATTTTTGTACAGATCGTTCTGATGGAAGATTGTATTTTATCATCTAACTATCCGCGGAGCACTTATGCTTACTTTATATCGATTGTAATAAGTGATATATGCTATTCGTGTCAATCTTATAACATGTGCGCACATATTCATGAAGAGAAATGCAGTTTGGACACTCCGCATTTTTTCCCGTAGTTTCGCGTACTTGTTGGCATTCAATATTTAACAGCAATTCGATAAATAATTATATCTCGCCGTGAGTGTTCACGCTCACGTTCGGGTTTACATATTTCATTTCATGACGCCAAGATGAATAATTCATCGGTCCGGTCGCTGTCGCGTCAGGAAAATTTGGTTCGACACTTTGTCGAAATCAAGCACACATTTATTTCCGGCAAATGTACCTTCACGCGCGCGCACCGCTTCCTCGTTTGTTTCGATTCGAATGTAATAATTGAATCCGACAAAATCGCAATTACCTCCGCCACGCGATGTATCCCGTATGGTATTCTTATTGATTATTCAAGCTGTCCCACGATAAATGCAAGAAATGTGACGTCGTTCGTAGCTAGTGAAATGTAAATATCTCGACTCGCCGCTTTTAAAAGTCAGCACGGTTGATCGCCGTCGTCAAGTTATCCTCGGTAACGAGCAATTCGTTTGCCCAGCGAAAAGATCCGTGCTCTTCTATGTTTTCTTATGCAAAGACGCTCGGATGTATCGATATTCCGCTGAGGCGTTTTTCGTTCACGGTTCGTTGCCGCCCGCGGATCTCGGTTTCGCGAAGTAAAACGAACGAACGAAAACTTATATACGTATACGCGAAAGAAATTCTGCTCCCGAATGAAAAGGAACGGCGTTCTGGTCCCAATGGATTCTGCCTTGAATTACATTTGTAACGAGACGTTTTAAAATTACATCGTAACTCTTCGTGCTCTCAATTCTTTCCACCCGTGAGCGTTCGAACTCGTTCCAGCTTCGTAATACTCCTCCTCGTAAACCTAACTCTTGACCGAGCAACTGTTCATTTTTACAATCCCGATTGCACTTCGAGTTTCGACCGTGGGGTGATCGAGCGCTTTCGAGTTATCTGCTATCGCCAGCTACAATTGATTGACGGGGATATTTCGAAATGTTGCGACGCACTATTATGCGGAAAATATTCCTAGACACTTCCCAAACTTATAAACACGTTGATTGCCCCGGTGGTCACCGGTGACAGGTGCAAAATATTTACCTAAAAATGCAAAACAAATCGCTATGAAGTCTACTTGCAATTTTGTAGAAGCAATTGGTATTGGAAAGGTGCTTCAATACTTTGGCTTCTAACAGTTTTGCGTCACCTTTACTTTGCATGATTTAATTATACTCTGCAGTATTTCATCGCATCGCGGTTCTAACATTGCAAAATACGCGGTGGCAAGCGCAAAATATTTTACTAGAAATGTAAAAAATTCACGATGTAGCCTATTTGCAATCTTGTAAAAGCAATTGATATTGGAACGGTGCTTCAATACTTTGGCTTCTAACAACTCTGCGTTACCTTTATTTTGCACGATTTAATCATACTCTGCAGTATTTCATTGCATCGCGGTTCTAACATAGCAAAATACGCGGTGACCAGCGCAAAAATTTTACTAAAAATGCAAAAAAATTCGCCATGAAGCCTATTTGCAGTGTTGTAAAAGCAATTGATATTGTAACGGTGCTTCAATACTATAGCTTCTAACAACTCTGCGTTACCTTTACTTTGCATGATTTAATTATACTCTGCATTATTTTATCGCATCGCGATTCTAACATAGCAAAATACGCGGTAACCGGACAAAAAGATTTTATTAAAGATGCAAAAAATTCGCAACGGAACCTATTTGCAATGTTGCAAAAGCAATTGATATTGTGATGGTGCTTCAATACTTTGGCTTCTAACAACTCTGCGTTACCTTTATTTTGCACGATTTAATCATACTCTGCAGTATTTCATTGCATCGTGGTTATAACATAGCAAAATACGCGGTGACCAGCACAAAATATTTTACTAGAAATGCAAAAAATTCGTAATGAATCCTATTTGCAATCTTGTAAAAGCAATTGATTGATTGATTGGAACGGTGCTTCAATACTTTGGCTTCTAACAACTTTGCGTTACCACGATTTTGCACGATTTAATCATACTCTGCAGCATTTCATCGCATCGCGGTTCTAACATAGTAAAATACGCGGTGGTCAGCGTAAAATATTTTACTAAAAATGCAAAAAAATTCGCCATGAAGCCTATTTGCAATCTTGTAAAAGCAATTGTTATTGGAATGGTGCTTCGGTTCCTAACAACTCTGCGTTACCTTCATTTTGCACGATTTAATTACACTCTGTAGTATTTCATCGCATCGCGGTTCTAACATAGGAAAATACGCTTAGCAGTCAACGTATTAACAAATTGCGCAATTTCGTTCTAATCTGCCCTAACCAACGCGAAGTATTTCCATGTTTCCTTGTTAGTATTATTAGTAGCCATTTCTGGGTGCTTCTTGATGGCACAGATCTCCCCGAGGTTACCCTACGTGTACACTTCGCGTTTAAAGTTGAAAGAGGTGATAGCTATCGATCGATGGAAGATCGCGGCGTCGATAAAGGACGGGCACGTAATAGGGTATGCAATTAGTGCGCAGGAAGACGACGGGGCTACGGCAGGATGAGAAATCTGAAGTGCACTAGAGCCGGTGACCCGGAAGTTGGAGTGCTGCCAACAGCCTACCGCGGTTATGGAGTGCCGCATCACGCGTACGGAATCGCAGCTATTTATGGCAGAAGGGGCAGAGTGGAAGGAACGGGTGCGGAAGAGCAATTGGAACGAGCTTATGGGGTTTAGCAAAGGATCCGGGAAAAAATCCGCTGATGAAAATGCGTCTACGCCCGTTGTCTCGTAAACACTCGCGTTAATCATGTTCGGCTTCGTCTTTATGAGGTCTGCGGATTATTGATTGTGCTGCTGCCTTTCCCTATGAAAATCGGCGACTCCTCGTTAGTTGACCTGTTACGCGCAGTATGCAAGTAACAAATGTTCGCTGTATCATTTGGCTATAATACCTTCCTCAGTGATTTATCATCTATAGGTCTTCTATCGGAAAACTTTTTTTATGTAATCTCGCTTGGGTTAATGAGATAAAAATGCTAAGCGTGATAGGTGAGAATCTATTCTTAGTAACTTTACATGAAACGTAAGTGCGGTAAATAAAGGGTGTCTCAAAATGACCTGACATTTTAAATTACGCGCCATTCTTTTGTAGCGAACATAGAGTAGTAATCTTTTAATTTATCGGATATTGTGTCCTAAATATGACCTCCATGTTTGTAGGATATACTAAAATAAAAACATTCGTATTTTTTAAATAAAGAATACGGTTTATTAATCAATTAAAATGTCAGTCCATTTTGAGACAACCTTTAGGTGCATCAATATTGTACTATGTACTTTTATCTATTCTGTTGAATTATTATTACCTGGATAAATAAAATGTTCCTATGCTTAAGCTATGCAACTCTGTACGGGAAATATCTAGTCTACATAGCGATGAATTATATCGTACTGGAATTACGTGTCTGAATTCGGAATTTTCGGGCAAAACTCAATAGATGCTTTCCATTTACACGTATTTCCGTAGATCAATCGTTGTTCACCGGTTTGTGAGTACCTGATCCTCTCGTTTCAGCTGAAAATCGGCGGTGGTACAGTTGGATTTAAATAAATTACGGAGAAGCACAGTCGTGGAAGACAAGTGGGAGTACAATCTGTCATTGTGTCACGCGCAACGTAGTCGCACACACATTCGTGTGTTGACCAGCTACCTGGTAATCACGTCCTCGCACACATGCATATCACGCAAACGCGCAGATACCCGTACATTGAATTAACCGTGGCGGCCGTCGTAAACAATACACTGGCCATGTGCACATTTCTTCATATACGAAAATTGTGCTTTTTCTGTACTGCATTTCTCTCTATATATTAAGACATTGACAGCGGACCCCGCGAAAACGCGGGTTTCTGAGTCTGTCACTTGAGTGGGGGCCCCATGGTGATGTGGAATTTTTTTTGCTGATATGAATGTCTTACAGATCGATTTGTGTTTACTTGCCATGTTTCGAGAAATACCACACTTGCCTTAAATATTAAAACTTTTGTTTTTTTGTTTACGTTATATATATGCAATAATCCACCATAAAATGAGAAACTATGTTTCGAGAAATACCACACTTGCCTTAAATATTAAAACTTTTGTTTCCTGTTTACTTTATATATATGCAATAATTCACCATGAAATGAGGAACTGTTTTTCTTCTATAATTATAAATTTAAAATTTTTATTTTGTTTCTAATTCATATTACCGTTAAATTGTATATGGCAAAAATGCAAATAAAATGTACTATTTTTCGAGAATATATAATGTCTCGAATATTTTTTTTGGCTAATCATTGATCAGAAACAAGCGAATAAGGCCGGTGTTTGGGATTTAAGTGGCCAATACGTTGCCGGTGCTCAGGTTTTTAATGTCTCTTAGGTCGCCGGCTGCCAAAGTGTTAAAAGCTCAGCTTCCCGTTAACAATTTGACTTTCGTGATGGTCACCGCTGACCGGCGCAAGAGATTTTACTGGAGATCCAAAATATTCGAAATGGATAGCAATAATTATTTTATGAATACCTGCATATGATGAATACCTGCACCTGAATACCTGCATATTATGTACATTTTGCACAATTCAGTCAAACGCTGTAGTATTTTATAGCATCGCCGTTTTCATATAGCAAAATACGCACGGCCGTCAACGTGTTGACACTAAACGTACCGGTACTTTATACATTTCCATCATACATATCGGTACTTACATTTCTTACTACTATACTTCTCACTATTCTTACCATGAGGGGTCATTTGACCCCTTATGAAATAAACGTTGATTGTCAGAAAGGAATTCCTAATTTATTAAACCGAGAAATTGAATAATCGCATGATATAAGAATTTACAGAAAGTGTTAACACTTTGATTGTTGTGATAGTCATCGCTGACCGGCGCAAGAAATTTTACTAAAGATCCAAAATATTCGCAATGGGTAGCAATAATTATTTTAGAAATGCAGTTATTGTTAGAATAGTGATATGATCCTTTGGTCTCCAATACCTGCACATTATGTACATTTTGCATAATTCAGTCAAACGCTATAGTATTTCATAGCATCGCCGGTTTAATATAGCAAAATACGCACGGCAGTCAACTTGTTAATGCATAAATATTCGTAATGCTGTCGCGCAGACAGCCCGCATTATTTTTCGACTAACTGAACATAGGCGGTGCGTCTGCATGCATGCGCCATAAGATCAAATTGACGTATTAGCATAGAACAAACGACGCTGGCACGGGTTTCCATCTGTAAGCGTCGTTTCATGTGTCCGTGGCATCACATACGCATGCGGTCGACGACAGGCTGGCTCGTCGGTTAATGAGTTTTCGCACGAGAGCGGGCCGAATCGAAACCACCATAACGTAATTTTCTGACACGGACACCGGCCCCGCTCGAATTCGCGCAATTAAACGTATTGGACGGTCGACGCAGCGAAGAATTTCATTCGGCCGCTTAATTAGTATTCATCCCAGGTAATCGGGTTTTCGTGCAGGCGGACGAGGAGGGGGAACAAAAAAAGGCGCAGACGCGAGTGCCTAATCAAACGGAACGAGCCACGTGGGGAAAATGGAGAGACATTTTCAAAGGGTGTGATTTTCAAAGAATGCAAATTGCCCCACCTGATTGGCGACAATTACGGAATAAGCGGACGTTGTTACTCGATAATAATGGAATTGGCCAAGGCACGATTGACTCGGATAAACCGCATTATTCTCATTATTAGCTCTTCGACTGGAAAGAAAACATTAAGAGAACCAGAAAGGTTTGAAATGTCAAAAAAATTGAGTTTTGGTTTTTTACGTAATCGGTTAATACAATTTTTTAAGAACATATTGGCGCAAGAAACACTTCGATATTCGCAAATTTGAATCTAGGAATGCCAAAAACGTGAGGTCATGCACGGTCGCTAGAGTGTCCCGCAATCAAATAGCAATAATCTTGTTTCCAAACTTTAATCTGGTTTTTCTCAAAACAGTATTTTTCATTAGTTTTGCTGCGATAACTCAAGAATGGTTGAAGATATGGATTTGATTTTTTTTTAAATTGAAGATAAATATGTATTCCATAAACTGAACCGATGTCTGCATATAAAAATTAAATTTTTAATATCGTTTTTTACAACAAATGATTAAAATTTGTCCACCTTTTGGATTTTTTGTCGTCATTGCACTGTGTCTTCTTTTTCTAACAGATAGTGTTCGTCCGGAAATCACGATAATAAACTTTATTGAACGTATAAAAAACGGTGTATTCTCGGTCAGTGCTCGGAGAAAAATAGTCCAGAATGCGTTAAGAAACAATTGCCGATCGCCCTTTGTTGTAACGTACACAATTAAGGCAGAACCTAATAGATTTCGGAAAATATCACGTCATGCCGTCTGTATGGCGGCATCCGATTTTTCTAGAATATTTATGTCATGAGTATGGCGGCATTCGTTCGCTAAGGGTTAAATCCAAGATAAATATGTATTCCATAAACTGAACCGATGTCCGGATATAAAAATTAATTTTTTAATATCGTTTTTAACAACAAATAATTAAAATTTGTCAACCTTTTGGATTTTTGGTCGTCATTGCTTCAATTGTGGCGTTTTGTCACAGAATTTAGGTTCAGTCTACAAAGAGAAATCTCACCAACCAAATGGCACTAAGAAAATTGGAAACTCTAACTCGTTCACCCGGAATCCCGGCAATTTCCTTTAATTATTAATATTTAAAAAATATTTAAAGCTTGATTTGTTTGTTAAGAATGAATAAAAACTTACAAGAAAGAAAATTTGTGTATGTTTATTCGTTCGTCCAAAATCGTTATTCGAATTTCACCCAGTTTTTGGTCGCCGAAAACTTTCTGGTCCCCTTATACGGAATTTAGGCATTCACCAGAACCCTGAGAAGAGTCCGAAGACAGCAATATTTTTTATACTGTATTATGAAGAAAAACCGCATATCGGTTATTAAAAAAAAGGCGTGAAAGAGGCGAGAAAAATAATAGCCACCGCAAAGGATGTGCGTTCATCGAGGGTGAAATATAGTTTGGCGAATCGTAGGCTATTGATCCGCCTCTGTAATAATCCTAGGAATCGCGCAAGTAAAATATCGCTCGTTCGACGTTGATTTATCGCGCGCCACCAAGATATTTCAACGTCGATATTTTTTCTCCGCCATCCGCTCCGTGTAATGACTCGCCATGACGGCAGAACTACATTTGATCGAAGAAAAATCTGCAGTAAAACCTGTATATGTCGGTGTTATGTATGGAATAATGCGTTGATCAGAAATAGCCAGTAGTCGTGCTGTAGTGATACAAAGTGATTGATTAACACGATACAATGGATAATATAAATTCTTTGTGACCCGTCCGGCACTTTAGGAAGAACACTTCTTTATTTTTCCGGTTTTATTGTAGAACGTGTATTTGCTTTATATGTTTCGAAATATCATGGATTTCCTCCTCAGGAGCTATATACAAAAATTACATAGTATAATAATCTATATTATGGCGTAATGTGCGGTGTGTGGCGATTACTTTAATTATAAAATAGAACACAAGTTTAAAGTAAATTCTTTATCACGCAGCACATCTTACATCATAATAATGATTACTATGCCATACGATTTTTGTATAGAGCCGCTGAGGAGGAAATCCTTGCAGTTTGAAAACTTGTGGAGCAAGTAAACTAAACAACTGGTAAACAAAAGGATTAAAATTTATCTGGTATTTATACATAACTACACAATTTATGTAATTGGAACCGATTGTCATAAGACTTGCTTGGTCTATCTATCTTATCATAAAACATTATACACCAAGACCTAAAGTATATGTACGGATTTCTTGCAATAATATTATCAATCATACTATACATAAACTATAAGTACGGATTTCTTGCAATAATAAAAAATTAATCCGTACTTATAGTACTATACTATACTTATACTCTACCTAAACTATAAGTACGGATTCATTTTTTATTATTGCAAGAAATCCGTACTTATAGTTTAGGTCTTGGTGTATAATATTTTATGATAAGACAGTTCGACTAAGCAGGTCTTATGATAACCGGTTCCAACTACATCAATTGTGTAGTTATGTATAAATATCAGATACATTTTAATTCTGTAATGGATATATATATCAGATCAATTTTAATTTTTTTATTTACAATTATTACTATATTTTTCTATTATTTACGATTATTATTATATTTACGTTACTTAACAAACTGTCACGTCGAAGAAAAAATGGATTAATAACAGCATCGTCTTTACAAACTTGCTATCATTTTAGGCAATAAGCACGTCAAAGTTGGCGTGGAAAAGTTCGGTTAAAAATTGATGAAGGTTTTTCGTCATTAATTAAGACTAATAAAATTATAAATTAAAATGTCGCAAAATGACATTCCTCAGATGGGCACATATATATCAGATCAATTTTAATTTTTTTATTTACAATTATTACTATATTTTTCTATTATTTACGATTATTATTATATTTACGTTACTTAACAAACTTTCACGTCGAAGAAGAAATGGTTTAATTGCAGCATCGTCTTTACAAACTTGCTATCATTTTAGGCAATAAGCACGTCAAAGTTGGCGCGGAAAAGTTCGGTTAAAAATTGATGAAGGTTTTGCGTCCTCGATGACACCTGCCAGAATTCGATCACGTAACCAACTTTGTGCGGTGATTCACGACGACGGGCCGATTGCAACGGGACGAAAAGCAAACAACGCGCGACGTGCAGTTGAACGGAATGGACACGATAATATTTACGCAACCTCGTTCCGTTATGATGATTTATCCTTGATTCCGTTCATGTCAGCAGCTGTTTGTGTCTGCGATTTATGCTGGGAAGATAAAACTCGCAAATGCGACCGTTTTCCCGATTATTAAAATACCAGATGCTCTTTGTACAAATATGAAATTGTGTGCTTTGCATTAAACGAGTCTACGTTTAACCCTTTGCGGGCGATTGATGCATGTATGCTTCCAACCTGACCCATCAGCGAGGTCAATAAACTCGTATATGCGACTGCCAAAGGCGATTGACAGAAGCAAATATTCAATGGCTGCAATGACTCAAGAGACTCACCCTTGTGGAAGTTTGCCTCGCGCATTTAAACAGTGGCAGTCGAAACCATCGATACGTTCTTATTAATTATACTCTAACCATATTGTGTAATGAATTCCATACTCCTCTGAAATACTTAGAAATAGTGAAAATCATCCAATTACTGCTAATTTGCACGAAAGTAAACCGCTACCCGGGAACCAAATTCTCAATAATTTCAAGAATAAAACCACTTGGAAAAACGCAAAGAAATTTTCTTTGAGATAGCTCAATGTCGGTAGTTTGCACAAAAGTAAATTGCTACCCTGTCACTAAATTCTCAATCATTTCGGAGGCAAAATAATTTGACAAAACGCAGAGAAATTTTCTTTGAGATAACTCATTATCGGTAGTTCTATGTCAAAAAGCACCGAAAATCATTTACAAAACCTCTGTATGACTTATAGCCTGCAATCTCTAATCTAGAAGTAAGAGGGCCGTGAGTAAAATGCAAAAAATTTTAAGGTATATCTCTTACCATTTTTGTGAAGAAAATAAGATATTCGGGTTAGGTCGCTTTTTTTAGGACTAGGAAGAAGTGCAAAATTCATAATAGTTTTGGAGAAATGGCCAAATATAGGTGGAAGCGATAAATGATCTAGAAAATTAGTTTCTTCACTGGTAAAAGAGGGTTCAAATAGATTCAAAAATTCAATTCAAATAGACGGCGCCGCAAAATTCCAATTAGTTTCCAAAACATGGCGAAAGATAGATGAAACGGAAGGAACAAAAGACGCATTTTTTCATGTTCGCAAATTGAAAGTGTAGTGTTTAATTAGCTTCTGTGAAAAGTGAAAGTAAATACGCAAACAACACAAAGTTGTACCTAAAGTTAACATAAAGTTAATAACCTAAAGTTCGTAACAGTTTTAGAAGCATGGTCTAAAATAAATGGAAACTAGATGAAAAATGCATATAAAACAACTCCTAATACGCACATTATATAGTCGGCAATAAACTCACACCGGTATGTCGTTGTTTTCTCTACGGACAAAGAAGATAATAAAACTCTATTTCCATCGTTAAGTATAAACATTAATTACAAATATTAAATACACAAATTTAATACTGTCGAGTACAAATCGAGTCCAAATCGGTTGGCTATGTGACTGAATATAAATAAGAAGATAATTAAATTCTACTTCCACCGTTAAGTATAAACATTAATTGCAAATGTTAAATATAGAAATTTAATATTGTCGAGTACAAATCAAGTCCAAATCTGTTGGCTATGTGACTGAATATAAATAAGAAGATAATTAAATTCTATTTCCATCGTTAAGTATAAACATTAATTGCAAATGATAAATACACAAATTTAATACTGTCGAGTACAAATCAAGTCCAAAACTGTTGCCTATGGGACTGAATATAAATAAGAAGATAATTGAATTCTACTTCCATCGTTAAGTATAAACATTAAATACAAATATTAAATATACAAATTTATACCGTCGAGTACAAATCAAGTCCAAATCTGTTAGCTATGAGACTGAACATAAATAAGAACCTTTTGATAAACCACACGTATAACCACGTATGTATTTACTGACAATTTCAAATGACCATCATTGCAGCAATTTAGCACAAGAAGGCGTTAAGTTCCGCACCGTTCCATCCACAAAAGGCTACATTTTAACTACAATACATTCGCGATTCCTGTTTTACATGCTTTCAGCCGCATCGAAGTAGATCGGCAGAAAGAATCGGAATCTTGTCGGGGACGATAAAATTCTTTTGTCTTTGAGAGAGTATTGATGCATATTATCGTCGTGAAGTTTCGAGTGATTCGATTACGAACTGTTCGACGGTAGCAGGAACGACAACGGTCGAGCGATTTATTCGATGGAAACGCCTCCCTCCGTCTTTCTCGTAAAACCGAGCGCTCGCCGGTTTCAAAGGAGAATCGTCTTTTCGAGTCAAGTGGCGAAACTCGTCAGCGTCACTTGCGCGCCGCGCCGTCGGGGAAAAGTTCTCGATTTGAGTGGATTGGGAAAACGCCCTCGAATAATGAGTTCTTGCGTTGCGTATCGAGGCAATCCGGTAGAATTCAGGAAAGATATTTTAAAATGAAGTCAGTTATGCGAGCCGATTACGAGACGGTCAGTTATATTAAAAAAAAAATCATCATTCAGCATAATTACATGAACTTAAAAATGTTAATTATATTCTTAGGTCTCAGGACAAATTTCGTTTCTACACGTTCACCACAAGTTTATAGACTTATTTGGACATTACGACTCAGGTGCGGAATATTTCGAAGTTGTAAAGTTTGTAGCAAAAAAATAAATGCAGACATGATAACTGCGCCATACCAGTTTGTAGCAAACAAATAAATGCAGAAATCATAACTGCGCCATACAAGTTTGTAGCAAACGAATAAATGCAGAACTCATAACTGCGCCATACAAGAGGCAATCCGGTAGAATTCGGGAAAGATGTTTTAAAATTAAGTCAGTTATGCGAGCCGATTACGTGACGGTCAGTTGTATTAAAAAAAAATTAATTAATTATCAGCATAGTTACATGAAATTAAAAACGTTAATTATATTCTTAGGTCTCAAGACGAATTTTGTTCCTACATCTTCACCACAAGTTTATAGACATTTGAACGTTTCGACTCAGATGCGGAATATTTTGAAGTTTGTAGTGAAAAATAAGTGCAGAAATGATAGATGCGTCGTAAAAGAATAATGTAGCTGCTCTAGTTTGTACAAGGACTGCTAGAAAATTAAAATATTGATGTAATAAGAAAAATATGAAACAAAAGAAGAAAATAGAAAAGATGCAGTATCAAATGATTTGTGTTAGAATAAATGACAAAATCTAACCTAACAAACCAGTGCATTTTAAAATAACAGATACATTGTCCGTTTGCAACGACGATGTAATTATACTATTATGTAAAACATGGACCTTACTTCTCATAAACTGTAAACTAAAAAACACGTGAACTTAAACTGGATGTTAAAACATATATACAGAATTTTATTTAAATATAAAAGAAACGCTATAAACACGCTTATCAGAACCGTCCTAAACGCAACACACAAAACGAATAATTCCTTATCCACCAATGTTATAAATTCTCGCCCTTCTATAAATTCTAACAAAACTCTTGACTCTACTGCAAAAAATCAAATGCCTCTTTATGAGTTCTGAGACCCACTCTCTGGTAACGCATTTCCTTTGACCATCCTGCCTTTTCAGATAATACTAAACGTTCAATCTGTTTTTACTTGTGCGCAACACACGTCCAGAAAAGAATTCAATCAATCAACATAACGCAAGAATCAGCTATATCGCTATGTTATAAGAGTATAACGCTGCAAACTTAACACTAATCGCATTTTATTGTTCTTCAATTATAAAAACAATTATGTATATAAGACCATCCTGCCATATAAACGTTTATTAATCACTTTTCTTCCGGTATATACCTACCAAAAGCAGTAATTTTGACTGCTTGGGAAATTGTAAATAATCAAATCATTCTTATTACTGAATTCAGTCCTACCCCTCCTACTTTTTTTCGTGGCGCTAGCATGAAAAACTTCATCGTGTAAATAGGCCCATTGCTCAATAAACTAAAGTAGTACTTGCGTATTTTTATATAAACAAATTGCAAATGAATAAACAGAAACTAAACGCATAATTCAATAAAGCTGTTTTTACGTTGGTGCGCAACACACGTCCAGAAGCAGGGAATCAACTCAATCAATCAACATAACAAAACACTAACAAGAATCAATTAGCTATACAGTCCTGCTATGTTATAAGAGTGTAACGCTGCAAAGTTAACACTAGATTGCCTAAGGAAGTCATTTTGACTGCTTTTCAATTTCAATTATAAAAACAATTATGTATATAATGACACAGCTTCTTATAATTTTTTTTTACACATTAGTTATTCTTTCACATTACTACATTCTTACACATTAGTTATACTTTACACATTAGTTATTCTTTCACAATGCAGTAATTTTGACTGCTTTGGGGCAATATAGGTATACACTAAGTTTCAGTCTTTCTAGTGTTAAAGAGGAGTGAATCTTCGTGTTTATCGGCCGTAACTCAAATTTTCTCGCTCAATCCGTTCCCGACCCCGTTTGCTTTTTATTTGCGTGCACATCCTCGCGAGAGCATCATCATCTGAATGCGAGCATCTTTCCGTCCGCCGTCGGAGTAGTAAACTTTCGTCCAGAAGAGCCTTCTTTCTGCGAGCGCGTATCATTCCGCGCGATGTAGTAATTTTACGATCTCTTCCACCTTTCTTCTCACCCCTTCAGCGAACGAGGCACTATCAGCGGTACGTAAGCGTGAATGCCTATTCTCGCAAGTAGCGCTGCGAGAGTACATTCGCCGTAAATGCGTAAACGTTTATGTTCTTACGGCGTGGGTGCCGATACGTATGTACTAACGTGTGTGAATAAATGCATAGTGCGCGAAAATGCATGACATCAGCCGTGTACTCAGCCGTCGATTCAGGCAAATGATACGCATAGTTATTTTATGTCGTGTGTATTGGATGTTGAAGAGGCAAAATTCGCCTTCTAAGCAAGGAGTCAAGTCAAACGATTATGAAATCTATGCGTTTAACACTAATCACTCACAAAGGGTCGCAAAGACTCGAGCATCAAGAGTAAAATTTAATATAGAGTAAAATTTAAATAAGACCGCGGTAAAATTAGAACCTATGGCATTACGTAGTGGTAGTTCCAGGTCGTAACTATGCACCGAAATAATTACCGTTAAGCTGGGATGTGTGTACGGCACATGAAAAAATCAATAAAGGAATATTAATTTACTTCTGGGGTCTAATACCTCCATGTGAGTGTAGTGTTTGAAAGTCAACAAAAATTTCAATTTTATTATTGTGTTTTTTTTTTATGTAAAAGCACACATGGTAAGTGTAATTACACCGATTAATGTCATCTGCATTTTTCGTAAAATTATATTAAATTATAACGAGATAAAAGGAAGTACTGATTGTTTTGATCAATTATGTCACTCTCGTACGACCGCACGGAAAACGAATCAATGGCCGATGCGAGTGTTTTTAGGTATGCTTGATCAAGCTGCCGTTAACACGTTAACTGCCAAGTGTATTTTTCTACCTTAGAACAACGACACGTCAAAATGATGCAGAGGGTGATTAAATCATGCAAAATTAAGGTAAAGTAAAATTGTTGAACGCTGAAGTATTGAAGGACTGTTCCACCATCAATCGATTTTACAAAATCGTGAGTAGGCTTGAGTGTGAATTTTTTGCAATGGTAGTGAAATGTTTTACGCCGGTCACCGTTGACCATCATGGCACATAAAGTGTTAATGCCAGGATTTTATTGGCATGTAAACTAGAAATGCTTAACAGAAAAAAGAAGTTAGGAGTTGAAAATTGCTTAAAACAATTATACATGCATTTAGTAATTCCGTATCTGAAAGAAAGGCTTTGAAACACTTGCCGCAGAAGGTCCATCAGGGTCGGCATAAATTCGACTTCAGGCGTTAATGAACCTGTTTCGAATAAACAACAGAAAAATCGCAAAACAAAAGAGGCATGTCCATCCCGGATGCGATCAATTTCCTTATTTTTTTAATTTTTTTTTTATAAATATGGTATATTTTTAAGCAAATAGTTGTTTTTAAATATTATTAATTCTTACTGATGAATATCCGATAAATATAAAGACAATAATCCGATAAATATAAAAATCCTTGATTTTTAAACTGTCAGAATTATACACAGATCCCAAAATGAATTTTACCCGTCAAAACCATTTGCGTTCCATTTATACTAAATATCGACTCAGAATTTTTCTAAGTCAAAATCATGCGTACAATCAATTCCAGAACGTTCGAAAGTTGCCTGGGTTTTACAAGATCCCATGTAAGGAATGTGCGACTTTTCAGAGGTGTGAGTGAATAGGTTTAATCCTTTGAATGCTATGGACGCATATATGCGTCCACCGAAAGCTATCAACATGGATTATGGGCGCACATATGCGTTTGCTAATTTTTCGAATCTCTGACGTGTTGCAGTCACAATTATTAACGTATGAGATAAATACGCGTATGTCCTTCGGCAAACAACTTTTTTGCATTATTTCATTTGGCGTAACTGTAGAATTATAATTATAATTTTGTTGCGCCTTGTAAAATCTGTTACCAGAATTTACACCGGCGAAACAGTATTTCGTCTTTAGCGAGTGCCTCGGCCAAAAGTATGCAGCAGTCAAAGGGTTAATCAACCATCTAAATTCCGTTTATGCCTTATTGTTTATCACCTAACTCCGGCATTTTACTAACTTACACCGCGCTGATGTCAGACGGACTCATTTCTCACTGGAAACGTTGACTTTTAATTGACGGCATTATTTCTTCATCAACCCCACACACGCGCGTATCAGCCACACGTGGAGTATGTCGACAGGCAATGAATGATGTTGGAAGTTTGGCTCGTTAACTTCTTACGTTGCCATTTTGGCGGGCGTCTGGTTGTAAGCATAGTCCTAAGGGCTCGTACCCGATTGCCGAGAGTGAGACGAGACTAAGGCGAATGCCATTAGTAGTCGCGTTACTATCGCCTTGCCACATCGGCCGAGACCCTCTAATCAGCCTCACACTGAATTAGTTACTCGGTTACTTTGAGGCGAAGTCTGTAATCAACGCCACCAACCTGCGATAGTCATTAAGCAGGACTCGTCTGACGCTAATAATCGTGGCATTCCACGAAAGTCGCAATCTTCGATAAGGAAACTTCGCCGGAATCGTCCATTCGATGGTTCTGCTTTAGTGGAGGTCAATTTCGAAGCTAAAGTATTGTATAAAACGAAAAAGCTAGCACGTTTAGAGAATACCATTGAAATGTACAATAAGATAGGGGTTTATAATCGGAAATTGAGAAACAGAATTCGGTATATTTTAATATACTGTTGTTTACTGTATATTACTATGTATTATGAAATGTACAATAAGGTAGGAGTTTATAGTCGAAAATTGAAAAACACAATTCGGTATACTTTAATATACTATTGTTTACTATATATTATTATATCTTATGAAATGTACAATGAGGCAGAAGTTTATTGTCGAAAATTGGAAAACACGATTCGGTATATTTTAATATACTGTTGTTTACTATATATTACTATATATTATGAAATGTACGATAAAGTAGGAGTTTGTAGTCGAAAATTGAAAAACAGAATTTGGTATATTTTAATATACTGTTATTCACTATATATTATTATATATTATGGAATGTACAATAAGGTAGGAGTTTATAGCCAAAAATTGAAAACCAGAATTCGGTATGTTTTAATATACTGTTATTCACTATATATTATTATATATTATGCAATGTACAATAAGGTAGGAGTTTATAGCCAAAAATTGAAAACCAGAATTCGGTATGTTTTAATATACTGTTAGTCACTATATATTATTATATATTATGAAATTTACAGTAAGGTAGGAGTTTATAGTCGAAAATTGAAAAACAAAATTCGGTATATTTTAATACACTGTTGTTTACTGTATATTACTTTATATTATGAAATGTACAATAAGGTAAGAGTTTATAGTCGAAAATTGAAAACCAGGATTCGGTCTATTTTAATATACTGTTGTTTACTATATATTATTATATATTATGAAATTTACAATATATATTGGAAAATTATATATAATATACTGTTGTTTACTATATATTACTATATATTATGAAATGTACGATAAGGTAGGAGTTTGTAGTCGAAAATTGAAAACCAGAATTTGGTATATTTTAATATACTGTTATTCACTGTATATTATTATATATTATGCAATGTACAATAAGGTAGGAGTTTATAGCCAAAAATTGAAAACCAGAATTCGGTATGTTTTAATATACTGTTAGTCACTATATATTATTATATATTATGAAATTTACAGTAAGGTAGGAGTTTATAGTCGAAAATTGAAAAACAGAATTTGGTACATTTTAATATACTGTTATTCACTATATATTATTATATATTATGAAATGTACAATAAGGTAGGATTTTATAGTCGAAAATTGAAAAACAGATTTGGGTATATTTTAATATACTGTTGTTTACTATATATTATTATATGTTATGAAATGTACAATGAGATAGGAGTTTATTGTCGAAAATTGAAAAACAGGATTTGGTATAATTTAATATACTGTTGTCTACTGTATGTTATAACGAAACACTTACAGAGCTAAATATTAGGCAGGATGACACTAAAACTGGTGTCAAACTCTGACACCGTGATTTATTGGTCCTTGCAATGAAAAAAGGTCATGTAAATATAAGATCAAAACCTAATTTTTTCTGAAAAAAGGATTTTCTGATAGACATTTTGCTACATAGTATTAAATATTTACAATTTTACTGAAATAACCGAAAGAAATTGCCGAAAATTAATTGTTTTTGTAACGACCGATGCTTTGCATCCATGCCCCAGAAATTCTCGAAGACATCAAACAATTCTTCGGATATTCCAACATGACCTTCTTCTTATCTTCTTATCTCAGCAGAATACGATACAAAAATTTGGCCGTCTATTTCTGTATCACCTCGCATAACATTTAATTCTGTGTGTACTGTATCACTGCATGTGATTCGATTTTAGAATTGAAGTCACTTCGATTTATTTATTTCTTATTTTCACACACAACTAAACGGTACGATTTGTTTCTAACCGCTTATCGCATAAAAGTAGCAAGCTGCGTCACTGAAGAAATGGGAGCCATTACTTAAGCTAGATTAAAAATGATTTTATGCTTTCCTGCCGTAATAAAACGTACCACCCTTCGTCCTTTCCACCCCGCTAGCAAGCAATTTCCACCTAAAGAACGACTGGAACAATGCAGCGGTTTTCGCGGCGCATGTGAAACGTGGCGAAAATCTTTTACGCCGCCATGTTCATGCATTTGGAACTGTTTTGAATTCGAAAATCGGCTTCGCACGAAAGACACGCAGTCTCAGCGAGTCTTGGCGTTCCGCCTCGTTGCCGGTGTAGAGCGTGTCATTTCCCACAAAGATTAACATGCAAAGCTACATCCACTAAGCGCCGCGCGACGCTGATAAGCAGATACATACATTAGAATGCTAATTATTTGGGGACCGGTGTTAGGGAGTTTGATGATAAAAGTAACAAATGTTGCTGCTGCGCCCTGAAATTTCACTGAAGATGTCGCAGTTTCCTGTTTCCTGAATCGAAGCATAAATATACGGTGTCGTTTAGTATCGATTAAGCTAAGGATGAATTGCGATATGCGTACTGATTACCTAAATTATCCAACTTCTCAGAATTTTCTATTCGACTTTTCATTGATTGCGCCACAGTAAAATTTAATTGGAAATCGTGTCTTTTATGTTGTGTTGCAGAGACAGTTGTAATGTATTACATGGTCATTGACAAAAGGTTACATGCAATAATAAGGAACTTAATCAACTAAATAAAACAAATGTGTGACGGACAATGTTGTTTTCTGCGCGAGCACATTGGAATTAAGTTTTTGTTGATTAATTTATCATTTTTCTTAACCTTTTAGATACGACGCGCCAGTATAGTTTCTTTCGCGGATATAATCGTTTAAGACGACACGCCACTATAGTGGCTTCCGCGGATGTAATTTTTCACGTTGGCTGCAGCAAATGTATCGTTGATCAGCCGGTCAGACCAAGCACAAAACATTTTCAATCGTATTGTAAATCCAAAAAATCTAAAATAGCCTTATGATATTGCATGGTATATTCAAAAAACGATATAAGACGAAGACAAGCTATGTGTGTGAAGATTGTGACGTGGGTCTATGTGTCGTACAATGTTTTTAAATATATAATACCCAATTGTATTATTCATTATTAAAGGGAATTGTTAAAATTAGAGTACGTACAATGTATTTTTAAGGAAAATAACAATTTTACCATCAAATACTACTTTCCAATGTACTCGTGTAGAGAACGGCATTGTCCGTCAGACATTGCAGTGCTGTATCGTTTCAAAAAAAATTTTTTTTTTAAATTAGTTTGCGTTAAACTCACCCGTCCAGGGAAATAGCCACACGCAGAACTCAACTGTATCTAAAAGGTTAAAAATATGGTACATGTAATTTAACTTTAATGATTTAGTTTAATAATTAATAATACAATTGAGTATGATATGTTTTAATGTACGGTGAGATGAAAGTTATCAGTTAATTCAAACGGTGAGCGAGTTGGGACCGCACCTTTTTGGGAAACTTGTACGTTACAAAAAATCATAACTTTGTTATTTATAAAGCAATTTTTGTGAAACTTTCGGAAATTATATATTTGGAAGTATTTTAGATATTATTAAAAAATTATGTTTTTTAATCATTATCACAACTTTTTTACTTAAAAAATACATTTGTATGAGATTTATAGAAATTGTAAAACAGGATGCATTTTAGGTATTATTCAAAAAAATGGTTGAAAAAATTATTTCAACAAATTATTATATCATAAAATTTTATTTAAAAGCCAATTTAATCAGAATTTCTAGTAGTTATTTAAAGCATGATATTGCGCGAAGCATTTTTCTCTATGAAGAGGAACCATACAAAATTGACATATGTATCATGATTCGCTTCGTTTTCCATTGAATATTGATGTAAATACTTAAATAGACAAAATAGATACAATGTATCAAAGTAAGTGACACCTAAAGACAGCGTGCAGAAAACACGAAAAAACTCGTGAGCGGTCCTTAAAGTGTTAAGAGATGAAACCACAATATCCAATATTGACCTGCATATGAATTAGTTCGAAGCGAGAAACATCCGGTGGAATATCTTAACTAGTCCGAGTATGGCAATTCTCGTATGTCAAAGATTAAGGTGTAATCGATGTTGTGCGTCGTACTCAATTAACGTTCGTTCGATTAACTCTTTGAACTGCATTCGTTCCTTTCTCTTAATAGGACGTTTCGCATCCCACTGAAATTATTTATCTCTCCTAAGCGTTCGACAAGATCAGGATGATTAACGCACTCGTATTTCTGCCGGTAATAGTCAGGTAGTCACAGCAAGTGGTTCAGAACAGAGGCGTGAGCAGTTCATTTATCATTCCGACATCGTCGGTGCGAAATTATCGCACGCGCGCCGCGATTCTCCTTTTCCACGGTTTGTCGGTCGCCTGCGGAGTATGATAACCTGAAAAACTTGTTTGGCCTCATTTGATAGCGGCGCCGCACGCTTTTCCGATAATCCGCATGGCACGCGGTACCTTTCTCCTTTTTGCGACCAAAAACTCGGTTGCCTTGACAAATATTACATCAAACTGTATTAATTTTGTCCCAATAACCGATACACAAATTACAATATGCCATATGCTGTTATGAGAAGCGACAGAAATCCAACATTTTCTGGTACCAAACCGTTTAGTCTGAATGAAGAAACGTTGGGATTATATTAGGTTTACCGAAATGTTCTGTTCCACGTCACTTTTCCGCTTCTAAAGACAAAGCATTTCCCAAAAATCGTATTCACAAATTACCATCACACCGGCAAGAGGTCTTAACGAAGGAAATTATATTGTACAATAAATATTATTAACGCGTTGTCGCAAATGACGGCTATAGCCATCCGATCTTTGGTGATATGTAAGCAAACGGCGGCTATAGCCGTCGTGCACATTTTAATCAATAATAAAAAAGAACATCGTTAGTACGAAGTGTACTAACGCAGACACTTCTTAATTATTGAGTAATACATAAAAAAAAGATATAGCCTGCCAGACAGCATATCAATTGTTCTTTTATGCGTTTTCTCATGCCTTACCGGTTCGAAACATTTGCGCTTGGAATTCCTGCTGTATCTATCGACAATTTCATAAATCAATAACATTTCTACAGGTTAGAGATCTGCTAATACAATCACTGATCGCATTACCTAATACTGAGATTTCTGGAAAGAATTTAGCGGCATTAACACAAATTGTCAAATTGACAAATTGTCCACAACATTTCTTGGAAAAGATACCTCCACCTGTTGATTTTCAGCGTAAAACTTATTTTTTACGTTGCAGACAATGTTCGACCAATCGAATTAGAAAAGAAACGTCATAAGTAAAACTTGTCCGCATATACCACCATTGTGTCCAGAATGCTTCGAATCCTATCATTTATAATGCTTTCTTGTATGTACGTAATTTGTTTCCTGAATTAATTTTTATTTCATTTTTACTATTTTATAAGCAAAATAAATTACAAATGATAATTTTGTTTCAAATTGATTTTCTTGTGTTAAGTTTACACCTATTTACTCTCTTTTATTTATAGGAATCATTTTGAATTAGTAAAGCAAATGCCGTATAGTCGTCACGGCGGTCATAGCCGTCATTTGCTCTGGGAAGAGAAAAAATGACATAATGAGCAAATGACGGTTATAGCCGTCGAGAGTTTTTTTGGAAAAACTGTGGCCAAATGTGATAATTTTCGCTTCCAAACATACAGCTTACACTCGATTCTATCTGGCAGTCATAAACAATTGAAAAAAAAGTGTTTCTAAGCACGATCATCAAATTAAAAGTGTGCGGCAACGGGTTAAATGTATGAAAACTTATTTTCTTTCGCCGCACAAACGGACAGAACTTTCCAGTAAACCTAATATTATGAGAGTATCATTATCATGTTGTTGCAAACTGACTATTTTTTAGTCACGTGGCTAGAAATACAAATTTTGCACAAATGCAAGAAGTAAGAAAACTTGGTCGGTGGTTAGGTGAAAATTTCGAGTCTCATAGCGCTGCATCCTGAATAGAGAAATGGCTGGAAAGGAAAGTAAGAAATTGTCGATCTCTTACACATACGAACCGTAAACGAGACCGCGAGACGTATTTTATGCAAAGAGTCGTCATGCTGAGCTCACTCTCGATTACCGAACGGAACGAGGCGGATTCCGGTGTGTACACAGATTAACGAACCGTGCCTGCCTGCCTTCCGCTTCGCGGATTATGTTGAAAACCTGTTTGCATACATACGGACCCGATTGCTTCTTCTGAAAAGATGTGATGGTGGGAGTCAGGGAGCGAGAAGAGCACATTAATTCAAGCCAAACATAATTAACCGTGTGAACGATCGAAGAACCGTAACTACCCCATAAATACGAGCACCGACGAATATCAGCCATTAGATGCCTATCAGTGATGTGATTTTCTTATTCTGTTATCACTTTGCCGGCCGTACATTTCTCGAATCACGTAAGTTCGACTGTTCTCCAACGGTGGTATTTATGCAATCGTTCATAACATAAGTAGACGCAATATAATTATTATTAAAGAAGGCATTAAGGTAACTGTTACACCATTTTTATTGTATAATCTTAAATTTTTTATTCATTACTTAAACATAGTCCATTCGGAATTATACAAAATTCACTTTCTACGTCTTCTGTTTCTACCTGAGAAGTAACATTTAACCCTTTTAATGCCGGGCAAAGAGAGGTGCCTACGCGATAATAACCGGCCGGATTTCACGATTTTACTAGGGTTTCGAAAAAGGTTCATAAAAACCAAACAATAAACAATATTTACATAATTTAAAAAGCAGTATATTAACGCTGCCGGCCGCACATTTCCCGAATCGCCGTTGCCCTGCTGCTGGCGAGATTCACGTAATTTTGACTGCTCTCCAACGGTGGTATTTATGCAATCGTTCGTAAATTAAGTATAATAGTTGCAATATAATTATTATTAAAGAAGGCATTAAGGTAACTGTTACACCATTTTTATTGTATAATCTCAATTTTTGTAATTATTACATAAACATTTTACTTGGAAAATGTAGCCCTTAGGATCTTCCGTTATTTTTTAATCATCTCACAATGATATCTCTCCCACTGCCTAAATCACTATCACTATCGCTATCAGAATTATTCTCCACCTCTGATAACAGATCAGCATATATTTCCTCTTTGTATCACATTTCGAATGGTATTTTATAATGTTTAATAAATTTAACGTAATCTTCCGATATGCGAAGGCAGCGAAAGACAGTGTCAAACTAACCAAACAAGCAGCCGCTTCGATGCGACCGGCAGAGATTTCAATAAAACACAATTTCGTAAATTGGGAGGGCAAGACTGTTGAAATCACAGTTCCCTGCTCGTAAAATATTGCCCTGCAATAATGTATCTCCCTACACAAACATGGAAATTAAGCATCACCCTTGGAGAAAAAAAAAATCATGTGTAAGTGATAGCGGCCGATAACGGTCGGCAAGAAGTCACGTATACGTGACAGCGGCCGGCAAATTGTTATGTAGAGTATCAAAGAGCATTACTTCATTTTTCTACGTTCCGAATTTTCATGTACCCAGAACGTACGTGCATTACTCTTCACAGAAATAGTAGGAGATCGTCAAGTACATTTTGCATATGAAGTTAATTGCATTCTAGACACTTACGTAATTATCTAATGCACTAATGACGTGATTTGGCTTTGTACGTTTATGACTTTACGTTTCTACGTGCATCTAGAAATGGTATGTAACCGTTCAATTGATGGAATCAAATTAAGGGGGTATTCCAACGTGACGGATCGAAAAAATCGATTTTTCTTGCATTCGTTGATAGTTTACAGTCATAAAATTAATATGCCAGTGTCTTTGACTAATAATAACGTTTCAAAGCAGAGGCTGTAACTGCGCACACATAAAAAACATTTTTACTAGTGGCGTAGATGATTACTCCAAAACGGCTTTATAGATCAACTTTACTTTTAACATAGTATTCAGCATACTTATGGTTATCGCATGAAGCTTAATCATTTTGTTAATTTTCATGGAAATTTGAAACCTGAGGTGCATGAGATAACCACATTCATACAGATTGAGAATTTCTTTCGATTTTCTGTCTCAGATGTCCCGAAGGGTCGAAATTATCTATTTTTTGAATGATGTAAAACCATCAATATAATTAAATACACAAATATTTTTAAACGATAAAAAATGTCCTCTATTGTCCTACGCCACACTTTTTCAGGAAAAAAAGTTTTCTCAATTTCATGCAACAGTTTCTGAGAAAAAAAATGTTGACAATTTGCTTTTTTTTAGGAGTTCACATTGGAATACCCCCTTAAATTAGGAGAAGCTAATTCTATACTGTCTCTTTTTCTGTACCTGTCACTCAACGAGTGACGACGATCAACGAGATCGAAGTACTTCGTTACTCTCGATGCTCGTTAGTGCGATTTGTAGTAAGCCGGACGTTCGGCAATAAAAAGTTAAACGGCCATCGATGCATTCGCCCGTCTTACGCTTCGTTTGCTTTTCGGTCCGCCTCGTCTCATCGACGCGATTCGCGTGTTTTTCTTCCAATTACGGTTCTTTCCAAACGTTCGAATCGCATTCGCGTTCCATGTTTCCAAGCGATGTTGAAAGTAAGGCTGCTTTCCTGAATTATTCTCGACACACGTCGAGGCAGCGATGAAAATTGAATTTTCACGAGGGAAAAGTAGAAGCTTCCATAATTCGTTCCGCGTCGACTTGTTTGCGAATCCACGCTCTTTACCGTTTTAACCAGTTTTCCTTTTAATTACCGTTTCAAGCTGTACAAACGTTACAATTTTCAAACGCGCTAAATGCAAAAGCAAACTGTACGAATTGTCGAAAATCAAAGTCTCTGAAGCGAGATTCGATGTGCGAATTACATTTGGAAAAAGACAGAAAAGACTGATGAGATAAAAGAAAGAAGAAAATCAGAACATGAGGAAGAGTACAATATGAAAGTTTATATAGTATACGATGCATTACTAATTATTTTAACTTATGTATTAAAACCCTGCGAAGGTTCCTTGTATATTTTCGACGGCGCAAACGGAAGTGCATCGCAAACGTTGTTTTTCACCATCGACGCAGGGTCCAACGACAATGTTTAAAACACGAGCGGCGCGTCTGGCAATTATCGTGGCGAGCGCGAACTCATTAGTGCGTTTTAAAGGTGGTTGTTATACACCTTCACGGAAGCACCGTGGCGATGGAAAGAGAAATAGAAACACATTTCCCGCGATAACGACGCCTCTGCAAAGCGCTACCCGTCGGGGATGGAAAATGCCTTGTTACTTAGCAAGCGATAAGAAGTGCGGTTGAACATTTTCGAGCGACGTTGGAGACAACATTATTCACGTTAGCCCGTTAACACGTTTCAATACGACTTAAATAATGCAAATCACGGTATATTAATCCACATATCACATTATATAATCACATCACATTATATTATCACACTATATGTGCAAGAATCGGATGTCTGATGGTGAGTCACAGTCTGCCGCAAGGGCAGTTGGAGTTGAGGAAAAATATCAAAAGACGCAAGACGTCTGCAGTGTGTCGCAAAGTTATCGATTATATTCGACGTAAATTGTATATCTCCGAAGTCAAATAAAGTTCCATTGCGTTAGTAACCATTTTCCTACAAATTTTGGGATCCCAGCCGAGATTCTAAAGTCCTACAAATTTTGGGTTCTCAGCCAAGATTCTAAAGTGCTACAAATTTTGGGGTCTCAGCCCAGATTCTAAAGTCCTGCATATATATTAGTGACCACATGAACTTGGCCATTTCTAAGCACGTGTTCGTTCCTTATATGTGTATACAATCAACGATTAACTTCTACCCGAATAAAGACCCCCCCCCCCCCCCCCCCCGATCTCTTCTACTCGCCGTCAATCACAGGGTTTCATTTTCAGCGAAGCACCGTGGTGTTGCAAAGTTCGAAAAAGTAGCACTCGAAGAATGATCTATATGCCCAAATAACACATTTCGAGCATTCTTTTGTGTCCGAGCCAAGATTCTAAAGCCTACAAATTGTGGGTTTTCAGCCCAGATTCTGAAGTCTTTCATATATATTAGTGATCGTATGAACTTGACCATTTCTAAGATATGTGTTCGTGCCTTATACACAATCGACGATTGACTTCTACCCAAATAAAGAATGTCGTCCCCCGCAATCTCTTTTACACCCCGTCAATCACAGAATTTCATTTTCAGGGAAGCACCGTGGGGTTGCCAAGTCCGAAAAAGCAGCACTTAAAGAACAACCTATATGCCGAAATAACACCTTTTCAGCATTCTTTCGGGTCCCAGCTGAGATTCTAAAGTCCTTCATATATATCAGTGACCGTATTAACTTGGCCATTTCTAAGACACGTATTCATGCCTTATCGACGATTAACTTCTACCCAAATAGACAACCTTGTCTACCTATATACCGAAATAACACGTTTCGAGCATTCTTTTGGGTCCCAGCCGAGATTTTAAAGTCCTACAAATGTTGGGGTCTCAGCTAAGATTCGAAAGCCTACAAATTGTGGGTTTTCAGCCCAGTTTCTAACGTCCTGCATATATATTAGTGACGATATGAATTTGACCATTTCTAAGATACGTGTCCGTGCCTTATATACAATAGACGATTAACTTCTACCCAAATAAAGAATCTTGTCCCCCGCAATCTCTTCTACTCGCCGTCAATCACAGGATTTCATTTTCAGGGAAGCACCGTGGGGTTTTGAAGTCCGACAAAAGCAGTACTCGAAGAACAACCTATATGCCTAAATAACACTTTTTGAGCATTCTTTTGGGTCCCAGCCGAGATTCTAAAGTCCTAATAATTTTGGGGTCTCAGCCGAGATTCTAAAGTCCTGCATATATATCAATGACCATATGAACTTGATCATTTCTAAGGACACATATTCATGCCTCATCGACGAGTTCTACCCACATAAATAACCTTGTCCTCTGCAATCTCTTCTATACGCAGTCAATCACAGGATTTCATTTTCAGGGAAGCACCATGGGGTTATGAAGTCCCAAAAAGAGCACTCGAAGAACAACCTATATGCCCCAATAACACTTTTTGACCATTTAGTTTGCAAGCGAAAAGGGGTCGTCGGGCAAACGGCAAGAACGAGCTGCGAGAGAAGTAAAGGGGTCGCACATCAGTGCTATCTCGCTGTATCCGCATGAATATTCGCGATCTAAAGAAGAGGCAGTGCCTCGCTCGCTCCCGCAAATATTTGCATGGTGGCGACGCGGTGGAAAAAATTTAGCCAAGACTCGCGTGCTAATTCGTGACCACAGCTGCTGCGCTGGTGTGCCAGGAGACAAAGACGGAACGTGCGGTGGAGAGATGAAAGAATTCAGAGAACGAATAGAAAAGCTGGGAAGGAAGAAGAATATAAGAGAAAGTTGAACTGAGAAACAAAGGGGTTAAAATTAGCGTAGTACACTGGTACCTCACATTACTCTGATTAACCGTTCCACGTGGTTTCCCTTTTATACGGTTGAGATCATAGAAGGCGACTACGTTAGACAGGGCCGTTTTAAGATCTTTGTGAACCCTGGACGCGTTCACTTCCAGAAACTATTCTTAAAAATATTCACTAACCTCCTTGTTCAATTTAACGTTTACGCGCAAGTATTATGAGTTATTCGAAAAGTAATTTCATTTTTTTTATGAAAATGAAAGACGATTTTCTTATAGTGGATAAATATTTTATTGAATTATATTTTGTGCATTCTGGTCCAATACCTTTTGCCATCTTTCTGGCAGCAGCATGATTCTATGCTCATAACATTTTTGTTTTTTGCTGGCAACGAAGAGAACGTACATCTGCGCCTTAAGGGGACCAGAAAGCTGTCAACGACTGAAAACTGGGTGAAATTCGAATAACGATTATGGGCGAACGAATAAACATACACAAAACAACGAACAAATTGAGCTTTAAAAATATTAAAAACATTCATAATTAAAGGAAATATTTATATCTGAAGATGACCGCGTGAATCGTGCGCTGTTTTTTTCTTGCCGGGATACCGAGTGAACGAGTTGGAGTTTTCCGATTTTCTTAGCGCCATTTGGTTGGTGAGATTTCTTTCTGTAGACTGAACCTAAATTCTGTGACAAAACGTCACAATTGAAGCAATGGCGACCAAAAATCCAAAAGGTGGACAAATTTAATTTATTTGTTGTTAAAAACGATATTAAAACATTAATTTTTATATGCAGACATAGGTTCAGTTTATGGAATATATATGTATCTTCGATTTAAAAAGAAACCAAATCGATATCTTCAACCATTCATGAGTTATCGCGGCAACACTGATGGAAAATACTGTTTTGAGAAAAACGCGATTAAAGTTTGGGAAACAGGATTAGAGCTCGTTAATCGCGGGACGCTCTGGCGACCATGCATGACCTCACATTTTTGGCATTCCTGAACTCAATTTTACAAACATGTTCTTAAAAAATTGTACTAACCGATTATGTAAAGAACCAAAAATCAACTTTTTTGACATTTCAAACTTTTCTAGTCCCCTTAAAGTGCTCGACACGAGGATTACAAAGGGTCGCGAAAACGTAAGTGGACCCACGTCAGTGCCTCTACGCGCATCTTGCGTGTGTTTCTTCTTGGCTATTACAATATAATGATTTACCTAGTGTTGCAAACTGTATCACAACCGCACGAAGCGGGTTTCGACGAAAACGCACACACGAATGCGTGGAAATGAAGCGAATGAAAGAATATACTGAGTGTGAGAGGGACAATACAGAAAGCGAAGTGCGAAAGCTTGCGTGGGAGAAGAAACTGGACGGAGCGGGGAGTGCAAACACGATCCCGTTCGCTTACGTTTTCACGTGTTTGCTTCGCTCGCGAATTGCGTGCGCACGCGCTCGAAATTATTGCGGCAACACGCCTCGGACGCTGCTTCTTCTGTTGGCACGTCGGATTAACGTGCCCGGGGACGAAACTTAACGCCGGTAGATCGACGAGTTGGGGCGAGATACGGTTGGAAGGTCGTTCTCCCGTGTGCTTCTTGATATTACGCGACATTTGCGCTAAGCGGATTCCAGGTATTCGCAGGAGAAGTGCGTCAGAAAAGAGAAAACCTTACGTGCACGGGAATAGTATTTCAGTTTTTACGTCGTGAAAACGTAACAGCAGTGATACTCATTTGCCTATGTCTAAGAATATATTATAAGGATTATTATATTATATTATTATATTATATTATATGATTATTATATTATATTGTGGCGTAAACGCACGTTGCGGCCATATCATGCATATAGGTTGTCTTGGGGCTGCCGGTGGTAATTTTCCACCGAACTTCCTATTCTTTACCTATCGGTGGGATATTTAACCCTTTCGCTTCGGCAGTCCAGTCCGCCGAAGTACCGTCACTGAACGGAAGCGTGTGCAAGAAATATGCACAGTTTGCGTAGTTTCTGTTATACGTTTTCCTAAGTCTTATATAACAAATGTGCTGAATAAAACAATTGTTGCTCCAATATGGTAAGTATAATTTGCATTTTTAAAATGGAAAGACTTACAAAATTATAGGTAATGTAGGTGTTTACATATTTACTTAGCTTCATCTTCAAATGATTCTGTTTCCGATTTTGCTATGCTGCATATATTTCTTCGCCGTCTTTTAAGCAGGTTGAAATTATTTTAATTTTCTTCGGAAACAGTTAGTCCATTGTCAAACATAATACTTCTTTATGTCCTGCATACATTTTGAAAGGGCCTAAACTGTTCCAATAAAAACATTTTAAAACAAAAAAACAATCGTTAGAATGTTTGAAATATATTGCGTATAACGTTTTGATGTTATTTCAACCAAGAGTAGTTTGAAGAAGTTATTAATCCAACTTGTCAATAAAATCAACAGAAAATGTTCTGGCGATAACGAAAAATTTATCATTGACTACAGATGACACTTGTATACGCATCATTTGGACGCCGCTTATATGCGGCGCTCGTATCCACAGGTCATCTCGTGGATGCCGCCTATAAGCGGCGCTCGAAGCGAAAGGGTTAAGGGCGAGTCCGAACGGACCAGACACATAGTATTCTTCGAGACCCCCAACATGTAACTTACATATATTAACCCCTTGGGTACATTTGACGTCTGAGACACGTCATTTACTTTTTTCTCCTAGAAGCGGATGACGTGTCTAAGACGTCAAACCAAAAATTAAACTCTTGGGTGCCGTGTTTGTTATAAGCATAATATTAGGAAAGAGACTACGTGGCAGTGCAAACAATGCAAAGTAGCACTGCATTTACCTACTTGCATTGAAAAATATCACACTCTGCATAATTATTAGTAATTGGTTTTTGTTATAGCTTGAATTTATTTAATTTTATTTTATTTTGTTGTTATTCATTTATTTTTGTTTTGCAATTCTAATTACTTGAAGACATCTTAATACTACATATGTCACCAATATTTTAGAAATAAATAAATTCTCACGTAAAATGTACTGCTTTTACATACTACTCCGCGAACCAAAAATGATATCCGTTCCACATGCAAATATTTTCTCAAATAAATCCGTACCCAAGGGGTTAACACTTTACCGACCGCTATTGACTGAAGATGCCACTCACTAACGACCGACTCTGTTTTGGATATCGCGCAGGAATTGTGTATGTGCCAATTTCTAAAGCTTTATAACTGAAAAATACTGAATGTGTTGTTAAGAATCCGTTGGTTTCAAAGTAGTGTAATTTTATTGTCATTTAGAATTGTCATAATATCATCTGATATTTATTTATCTAATATAACCGTTGACTACTGAAAAGCCGACTAATCGGCTACCGGTAAATAGCAGTTGGAACCGAAAAGTCGATTAATCGGCTAGCGGTCGTTAAAGTGTTAAGATCCGTGAAAAATGTAAGCCAGTGTAAATAAAGTTTCTTGCAAAACAGATCCGGCATTACCGATCTGTATATCCAGAACACTCCCAAAATATTATATATTATATTATTATATTATAAGGATAATTTGGAAACAATTTGGAGACATTTTTATTTGTATTATAATTCCGCGAGTGCCACCAGATATGTTTAGGTATCGGAAGACATTACACGTTTCCAATTATCCCGCAAAATAAACTGTTCTGTTTTTATTTTTACTACGAAAACGACGAGTCACGTAAATCGTGTCCAATGCATCCGGACATTCTAACGCTGCATTCCAGTAGTTTGATTCAAAACACGTTTTACATTTGCTTACACAGGTATGTTTACAAATTCGTGAGACGCAGGTTTCAAACATGGACGATAGAAAGTAAAGTTCGCACTGCGAGTGGCCCGTAAGTCTGCACATACGGGCGATCCAACGTTTTCCTCAACCCCAAAAAGACCCATTTCTCTTCGTTTTTATCCATCGCAATCGCGCAGTGCCACTAGTAACGATCTGAGACACGTACCCCCTGCGAATTCGCCTCTTTGAAAGCACATACGTCCCGATCTGCGGCATCGCGTAATAGGTTAAAGCGGAAATTGGAATTTCAGCGCCACATCGTACACTTTGCCTCAGCCCTTGAACATTCTCCTTTTTGCCGATCGACGAACGGACTCTCCGCGTCTTGCTCGTGTCGGAGACAAATTTTGTTTTTCCTCGCGCGTTTCATGTATCGAACGCTCGGTTTCAATCCTCTTCCTTTCCGTCTATCTCCCTGCTGGCTGGGAGCGTGCGACGTGTGTACTGCACTGCCCCTTTGATATCGCATTTTCCGACGATCCGAAAGCGCCCGGCTCTCAGTGCGATTCGCTCGCCGTTTCTATTACATCCGCTAGATTGGTTCTGGAGTACACCTTCTTCCTGCTTGCAGGCCAAAAAACGTCGCGAGCGAAAGGAGACACCGTCGGGGTATAGTAGCCAGAGGAGCTTTGAAATGGAAGACGAGGGCTGGGAATAAGGGTAGCGGACGGAAAATGTGAAGAGAGTGAGCGGGAGGGGGAGAAAGTTAGCCAGTTGATTTGAACAAATTGCTTTCTATGCGTTTGAGGCAATAAAAATCGGCGTGCTGGAGGAAATATGTGTCTTGAATGTATGGCTGCAGGATAGGTGTAGCTCGCTGACCAAGTTCGTTTAACACTAACCATACCAAGCGGGGTCAAATGATTTCTTTCGAAATTTATTTTAGAATGGTACATTTATTGTTATTTCTTTCGCTCATTTGACAGCCTGTCAATTTTTATAGGATCTGATTATTCAATTTCTCGCTTTAATAAATTAAGAATTTCTTTCTGAAAACCAGCATTTATTTCATAAGGGGTCAAGTGAAATGGTAAGAATAGGTAAGTGTAAAGTACCGCTACATTCAGTGTTAAATGATATGCACTGAAATATTGTTAATTTTCAAGCAGTACGATTAAATCCGATAAGTTTCAATAATGTCAATTATCAAATGAGAATTTTGTATTTTTGTGAATGTATTGTATTTCCATAAATTTAGGTATATTCGATTATTAAGCGGCAATTTTAAATTATCTTCATTTAAATATTGATAATTTTCAAGCAGTAGGATTAAAACCGATAAATTTAACTATTGTTACTTTTTAATGGGAGTTTTGTGTATTTGTGAATGTATTTTCATAAATTTAGGTTATCGATTATCATTGTCGATTATCAAGCGGCAATATGAAATTATCATCAGTTAAATATTGCTAATTTTCAAGCAGTACGATTAAATCCGATAAATGTCGTTATAGTCGATTATAAAGCCGCAATTTTAAATGATCTTCACTTAAATATTGCTAATTTTCAAGCAGTACGATTAAATTTGGTAAATTTAAATATTGTCCATTTTTAAACGAGAATTTTGTATTTTTGTGAATGTATTTCCATACCTTCAGGCATTGTTGACTATCAAGCCGTAATTTTAACACTAAATGTAACAAGCGGGGTGAAATGACCCCTTTCAAAATTTACTTTAAAATCGTACATTCATTGTTATTTCTATCGCTCAATTGACTTTCTGTAAATTCTTATATCATCTCATTATTCAATTTCTCGCTTTAATAAATTAAACATTTCTACCTGAAAATCAACGATTATTTCATAAGGGGTCAAATGAATGCTCATGTTAAGAACAGGTAAGTATAAAGTACCGGTACGTTTAGTGTTAAGGTATGAAATGCAGCAAGCAATTTCGTGTAGGGATGTTTTCAGGCGTTGATATGCGATCGAAATTATTACCATAAACGCAGCTAATTGATTGCGTGTAGATACGGGTGCGTGCAATATGTGTGAGTATGTATAAGAAACATGATACAATTTTTCTGTTACTGTCATTAGTTTATCTAGAAATGTCTAGTGTGATATATGTGATATATGTGACTGCACGCTGCGTGCGAAAAACCTCTTGTAAATTCATTCACATGCTTTTTTCTTTAAACTAAGAACATTAAATTGGTCGTTTGTATCCCAGATCAAATTTTTAAGAATCATGCATGCTGCACTGATTGATATAAAATGTTTGGCACTCCGACATTCATCATGCCGGTAACGTTTTTCAACGTCTGCTCAGGTTTGAGAAGGTCATATGTGCAAAACTTGCCTTGACACTCTTTTGTTCCGATTTGCAGCACAGTCATGCTCAGCCCGGCACCAGCAGCAGTCTCTAGGTAACAGTCGACCGATAATAAAAATTGAGGTTACATTGCGGTAGTCTAATTATCGTTACGCATCACTAACAGGACTGAGAGAGAGAGAGAGAGAGAGAGAGAGAGAGAGAGAGAATTCCGTTATCGACGAGTCCAAATTGCGAAATTCAAACATTCGGCGGGGTTCGATCGTGCAGAATCGAGCGATAATATTCCACACGCATATTATTTCCGTGGGACTAGAACGCCGGCCGATTGTGAATTAATTCATGAAACGACCTCTTTCCGGGCGAAAAAATACTAGAAATTCCTTTTCGCATACGCGAGCGCGGAACCACGAGAGTAACGTTCCGTGGTAATATTCTTTTTACGCTACTGTTACCTCGATCTAGTTTGTGGCTTTTCTGATTTCACTATTTTTTTTTTCAGCCGCCCGTATTGGCAGCCGCTGACCTGCGTTCAATAACCACGTTAGCGCGCGATGCGTGGTCTCTAAAATGTAAATCGTAATTTATGCCGCGATCAGGTTCTGGCTGAAAAAATAAATTGAAAATGTGGAGCACTGACCTTTCGTGCGCGGCGCCGATAAATTCTGACCGCGTTAAAGCCCTGAATCAGAGAGAACATCGCCGTTACACCTAATAAATAAATGCGAAGTGAGATGGGATAAAAGGAAAAGAAACGTGCGCGCGGTCCGTATAATTTCGCTCCCCGGGTGTAGCGCTTTTTCTCTCAATCTCTTCTATTCCCCTCGGAAGGATTTCGTCGAGCGGCAGGATAAAGGGACGGCAGTTGCGAGAAAACGCGGTCTCGAAGAGTATTTCGTAATGGCGATACATTATGTATCCGGGGCTGAAGGCGAGTAATTCAATGGCTGGCAATATCGCCTCTGCCGTCTCTCGTTAGACGCCGATGCACATTGTCTCGCGCGATGCAAAACGCAATATCGTACGATCTAGAACGAAGCCTGAACGGAGCGTGGCGCCATATGTGCACGGCCGAGTTTGTTCATATTTATGTTACAGCGCGCAATCAACGGTGTTTGATATCTCTACTATTCCCGTTACGCGTATCGTAACGCGGCAAACGATCGACGTAATAACGACAGACAACAGCGCGATGCGTGGAAATGTTCGGTAAAAATTAAAACGGCGAATATATCCCGCAATGACAAGGAATAAAATGGATCACAGTACCGAACCGGTAATTAGGGTAAAGTGTACAGTGATTGACCGACAGTGAAATCTGTAAGAAATATGCCTGGGACCACACGTTTTTGGGAAACTTGCACGTTACAAAAATCATAAGTTCGTTATTTATAAAGCAATTTTTGTGAAACTTTCAGAAATTGTATAATTGGAAGCATTTTAGGTATTATTAAAAAATTATGTTTTTTAATAATTATCATAATTTTTTTACTTAAAAAATAAATTTGTATGAAATTTATAGAATGCGTGAAGTACCGGTAAATAAGCAAAAAAAGCATGAAGGCACTCAAGTTCAATACAGTGAATATTGATGTAAATACTTAAATAGACAGAATAGATACAATGTATCAAAGTAAGTAAAAAACACGAGAAAACTATTTGGACTTAAAATGTTAACACATTTTTATTTTGCAAAACTTTTAATATTTTTTCGTGGAACGATGATTAACTTTCAATAAAGCTCTTTACTGCGTAGATGAACAATTGAGGTTTTGCACATATATCATATATTGTTATTTCATTTTCAATAATCATTTTCTAAATGTCTACAACTTAATTAAAAATCGCTCTGGCAACTGTATAAAGCATTCACGTATAATTGATTGAAAAACGCTTCACCGTCACATTCCGTCGTTCTTGACAATTTCTAATACTAGAATTGTAATAAAAGCCTCAGTACCAAGAAAAGTATACTTTTTTATAATAAAGCAGACCCGATTAAACACAATGAATACAATATTGCTATATTCTATATTGCCCTGCGCTTCAATAATTAAAATAGCCGACACAAGTGCAAACACGAGTTAACTCATAACCGGTCAGCAACGTTTGGCCATGAAAACACGAGTTAACTCGTGACCGGTCAACAATGTGTTAAGAATAATGATTGGATGAAAGGCGTATAACTTAAACGTGTAATGTTGCATTCTTTATTTTTTAGCATGGTAGGAGAGAAAAATGTTGGAAGAACATGTTCATCCTGCAACGAAACAAAAACAAAATTGGCCGCAGAAACCACAGTGATTGACCATGCTATTTGCAGTTATTGACCACCTTGAAAATTTGTGAGAGATGAGAAATATTTAAGCGGTTAATTTTACTGTATTGCCTTTAAATGTTAATATTTTATGTCTTAACTGCCTTAGAAAGAGCCTTTTGCAGAAGAGATACTACCATAGCCTTAATAATGGCTTCATGAATATAATCATTGCGCTAAATGCGCACTTCTTCCTTTCACGTTGCTTTGATCGGTCTAAATGACGATATGTCAGCAGGCTGGAGAATTCTAGTTACATTTGGATACAAAGCAATTAAAATTATTGACGAATTCTCGTAAAATAATGTAACGAAATTACATAAAATTATATAACGAAATAATAACGAAATCAATTATTTAGGAAAAAAGCATTCAACATTCCGAATTTTGATATTCGAAACAATGAAAATATACCTACATAGCAATCTTCAGATATTCGTTCATGAGCACAGAACGGTCAATCACCGCCTACTTTACCTTATGTAAGTAGCTTATACTTAACACATCCGATTATTATAAACTGCACCTGGACGTTATGAGGCGTGTCTCATAAATTTGCTATTTGCACAAGACTATTGCGGTATTAAACGTATGACGGTATTAACTGAATCTCCCTTATTCGAATTCTCTGTTCGGTATACACGATAAATTCCGACGGATCCTTCGCCTGCCCTGCCATAACGCAAGCTTAACAGATTCACACGAGCGTTCACCTCCATAAGACGTTTATGCGGCGCGCATTCATTACGTTACAGAATCGATTCGTTACATAATCACCGATGCAGTGCATTCACGGGTCTTGGGGTGCGCGTGCATTTAATCACGGGGAGCCGGATTGCTTGGCGAGGAGAGTAACAGACGGAGAGCGGGCGAGCGGGGAATTAATAAAATTAATTGAAGACGAACGATCGGCGGTCGTCTCCTCGACGATCATCATCCCTCTCGGCGTCTGTGGACTAATCTATCATTTGGATGCACAAGGCGTTAAGGGAGAGTGAGTACTGGTCCATAAGATAAAACGAAATACAGATTGCGTTTTTGTGGTCCTTGAAAACTACAGGATCCTTATATTTTTTCCAAACATAAGAGGGGTTTATTCTAAAAAATTAAATTAAAAAACAAACATTGGAAGCTTGTTGCAGTAGTATTGAGTATGTGGGTCGATTGAATCTGAAACTAAACATATTTTTCTTGAAACAGTATCTCTACATCGCGTCACCATTATTTTTAAGGTATGATTAGCACGACTGATTGGAAATTTTAATCATTGTTCAAGTCCATACTCATGTATCACTCATTTTTACCTACAATGACATAGGTATAATCTTTTTTATAATCAGATTAGGAAGATGCACGTCTTTTCTGTCAATGACCGACATTATTTTCATTCTCCGCTATTTTCTCATTGTCTAACATGATTATTTGTAAGTGTTACCCATGATAGTGTCATTCATCTAAAACCACCTGTATATATACATTTTATTTCATCACAATATAATACGCAGGATCCTCTTAACTGCCCATGTAAGTTTGCAAAGTTTACGCATGATAACGACATTCATCTAGAACACAACCACTTGTATATATACATTTTATTTCACAACAATATAATACCCAGGATCCTGTTAAGTATCCAAGTAAGTTGCAAAGTTTATCCATGATAGCGATATTCATCTAGAACAAAACCATCTGTATATGTACATTTTATTTTGCAATAATATAACACCCAAGATCCTGTTAACTACACGTGTAAGTTGCAAAGTTTACCAATGATAGCGACATTCATCTAGAATAAAACCACCTGTGTGTAGGATTTGGATACGTGAAATTAGAGAGCATAATACCTATAAACATTAATAACAAAATCAATGCATTTTAGTCTTATCTCCTAATTTTTTGCCGTTTCGTCGTTTTGGCTTTTCATCTTTACGTCGTTTCGTTTTTACGTCTTATCGTCTTTATGTTTTGTGGTCAACCCACTACTACACAACCAAACACAATTCAAAAAACTCGTCACCTATGATACCTCAATATAATAATTGTAGATCATACATGAGCTTTGCTCGCCAATTAGAGGTCCGTATATTTGAGATCCTACATGTATATACACATTCTATTTTGCAACAATATAATACACAGGATCCTCTTAACTGCCCATGTAAATTGTAAAGTTTACCCATAAGAGCGATATTAATCTAGAACAAAACCACCCGTATACACAGATTTTATTTCACAATAATATAATACTTTGACGGACTCCTCTTAACGAAGAGACATGTGGTTGTTATAGAGAGTTTTTTTTTTTACCGCCTTTCTTCAGCTCCTCAACACGTCTATATTGGAAACTGTAAACACCACTATACGCATGTGTACCATTTCAACTTAATCTATCGAGTCTTTCATTCGTCTTAAATCCTAAAGAAGATACTTTGACGGACTGCACCCTCCCAACGAAGAGAGCACTGAAACTGGTTGTTATCCAGGAGGAAGAGAGAGGGGTTTAAATAAAAATCCATGGAACAACCTGAAATGACAGCTCGGTATATCCCGTGATACCGGTACACGGCGGTCTTACAAGTAATCGCGCGCCGTTTCTCTGAAATGACGACGGTGTCGCGCATAAATGAAAGACGGGCCGGAGTGGATATTACATAACGCCGCTTTGCGGTCTTCCCCCGTCGGCGTGATGCCTTTCCTCCATCTCTTTCTGCTTATCGTGAATCTGTCTCTTCTACAAATTCAATGGATGGCGAAAAATGCCACCTATAAACGTTTTCTGACATCTGCATGCTTCTATATAGTTTCGCTTGAAGCGCGGGACAATGCCAAGAACCTTGATGAGATACTTACGGCGATCGCGGATGGAAATTTGTACTGTTTAAAAATAATTAATAAATGTTAAATGTTCCTATTTCTGAAGTTTCAAATAAAACTCGTTCTTTGCAGTCATTTAGAGGGTAGTTAATGAAAATGGTCTGTCATTTTTTAAAATAACGTATAAAATTCACACAAAATTTCATATTCGGGGTAATGTACGTTATTGAATTATAAATTCATGGTAAGTAAAAATATTTTTTGGATTTATTCGAATTAGGAATAGGTATGTATGAGATTTTATTTTTTTTTAAATAACGTGTATTTACGGGGTAATGTATGTTATTGAACGGAAGCTCATGGTAAGTGGAGTACGAATTAGGAATAGGTATGTATGAGATTTTATTTATTTTTTAAAAGTAACATGTATTTACGGGGTAATGTACGGTATTGAACGAAAACTCATGGTAAGTGGAGTACGAATTAGGAATAGGTATGTATGAGATTAAATGGCTGCAATTAATGTTGCCTATTGCCAGAAAAACAGACGTGTGTAATGTTTGGTTGAAGATAAACGAAGTGTGTAAGTGGGGTTTATGATAAAAACGCTTAATAAAATTGATCTTCGAAGATAGTACGTCATCTGAAGATTTTATACCTCTAGCTATATTTTGGAATGATGCGGTAACTAAATAACGAAAATCTGAAATATAAATAAGTTGCATTCCAAAACAATCAAGGTATGGTTGAAGATGAACGAAATGTGTAAGTGCATCTTATGATACAAACGCTTAATAAAATTGATCTTCGAAGATAGTACGTCACCTGAAGATGTTAAAGTTTTTGTTACTTTTTGGAATGATGCGGTAACTAAATAACGAAAATAGAAATATAAATAAGTTGCATTCCATAACAATCAAGATGAGTCCAACAAAGACTTGGTAAGTGGTATCGAAATGTTGTACAATAGAAAAGATGACATTTGCAATTTTAAGAGGTAATTCACTTTTTCTAAACATCAGTGCAGAATCCGTCCCTAATATAGTTATAATATATGGTTACTATATATGGTTATAATCCCTAATATAGTCCCTAATACGCAATTTCGTATGGTGTCGCGGTACACTCGTCAATTCTATAGGTTCAGAGAAAATCGCGGACGCTTTGACATTGAGAAAAATTCGCCACCGAATTTCTTCCGCGCTCTACTTTTATAAGTTGGATGTACGAGATGGAAGTAATCCCGAGTGTACGGAAGATTTTGCAGTTACGTGCACCTGCATCCGTTGGATCGGAATTGATCGCGGAAAATTACGGAGGATCCGCCTCGTCATGAATCTCTCTCGTTTGACTAATCGGTTCTCCAATCCGATGTCCGCGTCGATATGTTTCTCGAGCGACTTTGTTCGCACATACTAATGATCGCGATGGTCGACCAGAATCCAAAAAAATTGTCCAAACCCTAAAAAATCCAGAAACTACGAATACTTAAACTTTCTCGTTTATTACACTTACTCATTTAATAATCAAAATCAATAGTAACGTCGAGTTCGGCGTCAGGATCGAATACTGAAAGTGAATTGAAGAAGGCGTGCTAAATAATTTCAAATGGAAAGAAAATAGTCTGCGACGAATATGATGGCCTTGTAGACTATCGGTCGTCAACAAAGGTCGTCTGCGCTATTGTCTTTTCTGCCTTTGCATCGTTCAGTGAGTAGACAAAAAACTAAGTGCTACACTCTAAGTGCACTTTATAATTTTATAACAAGCAGTTAAATGATATTTTATGATCAGGCGAAAACACCGATCACATTCGATGAATTAAAAATTAATCGGTGTCAAAAATGCACGTTTCACCGACGAATCCCTCCGGCAGTTTCTACGTAGAACAATTCTCGAACGATTACGTTCACTTCTTCGAGCGACCTTCGAGCCGAGTAATTGGCTATTAATCTGTTTTGATAAGTCCTGAAAATATCCGCTCTCTCACTTGAGGAAAATGTCATCGTTACCTGCACAATTACCGTTACCAGTAGTACTGATATTCCGATTGTAGCTATTGTTAACAATAGCAACGGTGCTGTCATAACTTGACTGAAAAAGTTGTAAATCCACTTGGTGCTCCGGCACTCTCACAATCTCGAATTCTAGGAAAAAAGGATTAATTGCCGAACGCTCAAAGTTTAATTAGAAACGACAATGGCGTTGCAATTACGTCGCAGACGGTTTCTCAGCTGCTGCGGAATAGAGCGAAGGAGAATGGAGCGGCATAAACTTGGACTTGCTTGCGAACTTTGTTTTCTTCGCTGAGGCCGAGCGGCAACGCGCGCTTCGCCAAATTTCCCTAAAAAGATAGCGTGACGAGAAATGGCACGGTCATTTGGTCATTTTGTGTTTTTATGTCCTGCGCGCACGCACGTGCAAACGGTTTCTTATAGATTCGGTACAAATTGGGAGTTCATACAATAGCTAGAATTGGTATTCGGCAATATGTTGTTTAATTAACTGTTTACTGTTGCATTCGAAAAATATAGTTAGACCTATAAGAACCTAGGTGATGTTTCATCAATCTTTACAGTATTATACGTGGGATATGATTTAACTAGTTGTTTAACCATTAATCAGTTAATTAATGATTGACGACAATCATAGAAGTTATATATTGTAATAAGTTTTGCTTTAATCTCCATATTGAAATATGCAAATAGTATATGTTGAATAAAAGTTACATTACATTTAGATCAAAAGCTAACAATAGATATTTTATGTTCTGCGCGCATGCACGTGCAAACGGTTTCTTTCAATTTCCCATACAAATCGAGAATTCATCCAATGGATAGAATTAGGGCTCGACAATATTTTGTTCAATTAATTGATCACTGTTACATTTGAAAAATATAATTTGTATGAGTTATAATAGGTATGAACCTAGGTGAAGTTTCAATCTTTGCAATATTGTACGTGGGACATGATTTAATTATTTATCTAACCATTAATTGGTTGAATGAATGATTAATGACAATTAATTTTGCTTTAATCTTCATATTAAAAAACATCGCTACTCGTACTTAAAGATTCGATTCTTTGATCCTCTTTGTTTCATGTGCACAAGCAAATAGTATATGTTGAATAAGAGTTATACTACGTTTAGATGCACGCGCAAACAATTTCTTTCAGTTTGCCATAGAAATCGAGAATTCAACCAATGGCTAGAATTGCTGTTGGACAATATCTTGTTCAATTAATTGTTCACTGTTGCATTCAAAAAATATAATATGTATGAACCCAGATAATGTTTCAATCTCTGCAATATTGTATGTGGGACATGATTTAATTATTTGTTTAATCATTAATCGGAAGAATGAATGATTGATGATAATTAAGTTTCGCTTTAGTCTTCATATTAAAAGGCATCGCCATTCGTACTTAGAGATTATAGCAAATATCCACCATCGCCACTCGTACTTAGTACAAGCAAATAGCATATGTTGAATAAGAGTTACGTTACGTTTAGATCAAAAGCTAATAATAGATAATAATCAACTACTCTTTCCCAGCAACTATTAACGATAAATGTCATCGATAGGTTAAGCTAATCGCGTTTTTTACCTTCAGTTCCTTTTAATCATTAGTTATAATTATCAATTATACGAAAAATGTGAATCACTTACAGCACAAATTGCATCGATCGCCTACCTTTGCCATGGCAATTAAACTCTCTATTAATCCAAGTGACAATAACTCAGTATCGAATAGTACATGACCTCACTCCGAAGCAGTTAGTCCGACGAATGGTTAGATGAAATCGTTGTAAAAAGCAGAGTTGAGAAATTGAAATCTCATCCTTTGATTCAGTCCCGCACGCGTTCGATTCGTAATTCAATCCACCCGTCCAACTACATTGGTTAGAGGAGCGCCGTAACAAGCATCTGCGACCGCCTGTGGTTTCGCAGAAAATCTATTAGCTCCCGTTGGAATAAACAGCTACCGTAAGGATAAGTAGGCATCGTTTGCGAATGAAACCGAGTGAACAAAAAATTCAAGACTAATTTAGAGTGCGTGGATTCATGCCTCTAGGCGTAAAGCGTTGAACGGGTTTTGGAATATCAGATAAAGTGCAAAGGTACAAAGTAGAAAAGACACAATAAAGTCAAACGTCGTCGAAAAAAATAAGAGAAAAGGTACTTTGACCGGTAACTCTCTTGTACTGAATTCATTAAAACGTTGATTGCCGTGCGTGTTTTACTATATTAAAACCGCAACCTGACCAATTACTACAGAATATGATCGAATAGTGTAAAATGAAAATAATGCGAAGGTATCGGAGACCACAGAATTAAATCACTATTAAAATTTATTTCATTCGCAAAATTATAAATGCTACCGATTGGGTATTTTCAGAATTTTTCGTGAGACTTTTTACGCCGGTCACCGATGACCACTACGGCAGTCAACTTGTTAATTTTCTATCACAACGCACGCTTGCTTCCCGTGTCGGTTAGCATAAATCCATTTTGTATACTTATTTACACGTTGGCGGCCGTGCTTATTTTACTATATTAAAACGGTAACATGATGAAGTATTGCAGAATATGATTGAATTGTGCAAAATAAAAATAATGCAAAGGTATCGGAGACCAAAGAATTGAATCACCATTTAATATTAATTTCACATGCAAAATTATAAATGCTGCCGATTGGGTATTTTCAGAATTTTTCGTGAGACTTTTTACGCCGGTCACCGACGACCATTATGATAGTCAACGTGTTAAGCGATGCAAAACAAATGCGAAACCTGAGGTCGTAAGATTTATCGGCTTGGTTCGTTCTAGCGAATTTGAAGAAATTTTCAATGAATTTTTCAATCAATTTCGTTTTCGTAAATCCACCTGAGAACTCGACAGTCAAGCAGTAATTGAGCTTTCTGTAGAAATACTTGTCAAAATTTGATTAGTCTCCATATTCCGGCAACTGTAGTTCTTTTCTGTCGGTTACCGGTCCTTTGTGACGTATCAGTATTACGATCGCTGCAGGTTCTGAACGTTTACTTCCCGATTCACTCGACCGTCACGCGTGACGCAACAAGGTGGAATTTAATATCGTCGCAAATATGTGGCAACGGTAAGCTCATTACGCTGACCTTGTCGTGGTTTGATGAAAGACGCGGTGTTCATCGGTGGCTCCTGGTAAATTGGCTGCTCGAGAAAGTCGCGAATCGATTCTGTTAAGTCGAACGCCGGTCGACATGACGTATCACGCAGTTGGTAGGCGAGGTCGTGCAAACTAATTGTTGTCGCAATGAAACGTCACGCGTTTGCGTTGCGCCAACTTCGAGGCTCGTAAGGCAAACGGGCCTTGACATCGAGTGTTGACAGAACTCGTTTGGAAAGAAGAGATACCGGTGCTCGAGACATACAGGGTGCGGCGAAAATCGTAATACACGGAAAAATGCGAAAAAGTGAAAACAATTTGTAAGTTGAGTATAGTAAAGTAAACATTAGTGATCGAAGCAGATTTTTTCAATTGTTCGGGAAACACGGAATCTGCATGAAACAGAGAAAGCGAATATAATTAACGCGTTGACTTCCGTGGTGGTCATCGGTGACCGGCGCAAAAGGTCCCACGAAAAATTCAAAAAATACCCAATCCGAAGCATTTATAATTTTAGTAAATGCAATTAATATTAAATAGTCATTCACTTCTTTGGTCTCCGATACCTTTGCATTATTTTCATTTTGCACAATTCAATCATATTCTATAGTTCTTCATCACGTTGCGGTTTTACTACTACATTTCACTACATTTACCGACTATTTAAGTATACTTATTTCAAAATGACTGGTCTTTAGAAAAAATGCTTACTGGCGTTTCCAGTCTTTATTTACTTTTGAAAAATGACAAAAAACATTGAATAATATTAAATATAATACAAAAATAGATTTATAGACATTATTGATTAATGAAACGCTTAATTGTTTTTAGGTTATCGGTGACAATTTTTACATATGTAGATTTTCCTCAGTGTATACTTTCCGCGTACACTTTTTTTACATATATTGCAAATACTTATGGTCTTATTATCATTGCAATATCTTATTTGACACCATTCACGCACAGGAACGGTGTCACTTGTACTTAGTATATTAACTTCTTGTGTAATTTTGACTAGTCTGGTAAATCTAGTGTTAACACGTTGACTGTCAAGCGTATTTTACTATATTATAACGACGATGCTATGGAATACTACAGCGTTCGACTGAATTATGCAAAATATAAATAATGTGCAGGTATTGCAGACCAAAGGATCGAATCACTATTCTAATAACAACTGCATTTATAAAATAATAATTGCTACCCATTGCGAATATTTTGGACCTTCAGTAGAATTTCTTGCGTTGGTCACCGGTGACCATCATGGCAGTCAAAGTGTTAATATACTAAAATATGCACGACAGTCAACATGTTACCTAACGTGCAACCTATCAAAGCCAGCGTTTCACCTAATATAAGCCATCAGAAATAACAACAGATAAACGCCGATCTTCCATTATTCCGCTGTAAAAATACCTGCTATAAAAACGTGCGCACCGTCCGTCTCCCCTGACGATGATCTATCCTTGTAAAAATAACAGCGGGCACCTCTCGTAACGTTTTCTTCCGTACCCACGCACGACGGGCACTAATTTTGCTGCTCCTCCGAGGAAAACCGATTGCTGCAAACGTAATTTCCTCAGGCGAATGGGGGAGCGCGACGATCGAAGGCAATACCTGCCGATCCGTAGATCCGCGAGACCGGGGGAACATTGACTTCTCCGGCGTTATTTCTTGCGCGGTGGAAGAAAGCCACGGGCAAACAACGGCAGTTGACAATAAAGTGACGGGTGTGGTAACGGCGGTGAGAGTGCTGATTTTGCAAAAGCCTCCTGCAGGCAAAACTATTGAACCGCCTCCTCCGTTGCCGCAATCTCCCGGCGTCGCTGCGAAATTTTGTCCACGTTTCCTCGGAAGAACAATTCCGCCGACGTCAGACCCCACGATGCTTTCTCAGATAAATCGCAAGATAAACATTGTTTCCGCGCTATGACTCGACATTTAACGCGCGCGCCGATGCTAAGGCGATGTCATTTAGCACGTTGAGCGCGGTGTCAACCGAAAATTAACAGCGGGGATATATTCCGAGCGGGAAAACGGAGGACGAAAGTACGGCGAGCGTAATAAGATTAATGACGCCGAGTATAGTGATTGAATAACCGGACATTGAATGTTCTGCGAATTGATTTAGCCCGTTCATTTGATACGTCTCGGACATGGGCAGGATGCTTTGTCGGAGCAGCCGCAATAATGGCCGCAGTAATTTCGAAGTGGTTATTAATTAACGATTGCAATTTGCTGCAGTAAACGCAAAGTAATCAATTATTGCCCGACACTGAAGAGAATAAGAAGCGGAGAGATGCGTCTACGTAACGAGCGGCGCGTGCTAAATGGATTTGCGAAGGAAACCCGTCGTGGGACGTGACATTGATAATTTGCCATGGAAGACCAACCGTCGACGAGGAAGTCCGCGGAGAACAACGGGATTGCCAACGCTACGTCCTTCCTGTTTCCGGTTAGCAGACGAAATAACATTTGCAAGATTCATTTGTCCCGGAGTGAAGTACTCTTTTCAAACCAACTGGTTGCTGCAGTGTTGAGTTGTTATTATGAACCTTTTGCGATCGGTGTCGCCATCGCGGGGACATTTTTAAATCGTCGTAGAAGTCGACATCCCCGCAGCGGAAGCCTTTGAAAATGCAATTATTTTTTTAGGCATAGAGATGTGCGTCATGAACTCATACATACTATATAAAATAACTAAACAACGGAATAACGAAAAACCACTAACATACTTAAATTTTGTGAAATGTTTAGTCGATCAGTTAATAGGAAATTTCTGGCAACAAACATTACCTACACCGCAAACTCTAACGTCGTTCGTGGACATTAAATTAAATAATCAATTTCATATTATTCGTTGAGGAGGCAAAAAAGACTGTGCAGTATGTTCCGACAGGAAAACTGCAGGAAAAAGACGGCAAGCACACACGTATTGTGATACTTGTATACGAAAGACAAGGCTTCGCATCGGTAATTCTTTCGCGAAATATCATATTTTAGAATTATACAGAAATTAAAAAGTTGTATTCTTATGTGTTACAAGTAGTAATAAACACAACAAATCAGTTTCAACAAATTTTGTGTTTGCTCTGTTTCTGTTTCAAAAAAATACCAGAATAATACAGTATTGACCGACAAGCTATTTAAATGTGACTTAAGGCGCAATGACATTTCACTGGTCACGTTTAGTAGCATCAAGGTTGTTTCTTTCGGTTAAACGGCTGTTAACACTTTAAGGACTGCTAAGAAATCCGTAAGAAATACACCTGAACCCGCACGTTTTTGGAAAACTTGTACATCACAAAAAATCATAACTTTGTTATCTATGAAGCAAATTTTGTGAAACTTTCAGCAATTGTGTAATTGGAAGTATTTTAAGTATTATTAAAAAAAAATGTTTTTTAATAATTATCATAACTTTTTTACTTAAAAAATAAATTTGTATGAAATTTATAGAATGCGTGAAGCACCAGTAAATAAGCAAAAAAAAAACATGAAGGCAATCGAGTTGAATAGACAAAATAGATACAATGTATCAAAGTAAGTGACATCTAAAGACAGCGAAAACATCAGAAAACTCGTGAGTGATCCTTAATATCCATATATTAACTTTAAATTCTGTACGGAAAAGTAACAACGAAATGCTAGATATCATCCGACCTACTGGTACTCTTAAGAGCGAAATCTGCCGACCGCAAAGGGAAAAATTTTGAAATCGGGTCGAGTTTTGCAAGACGACAAAGAGATCGATACGATTTTTCACGCTCCGTCGCCTGAAACACCGCGAAGGTACACTTTGATTTGCACCTCCGCAGCGACGGAGTTCGAACCATTTGGTACTCAGCCAACGCGTTCTACTAATGTTTATATAGTTGCTAATTGCGTAACGGTTGGCAGAGCGGCCGATGCATATACGGAAATACATAGAGCACGTGCTTAACTAACGTGGCAGCACCTGAAAGGCGTCGAACCTTCGGTCGCAAGATGAACACTCACGCTAAAATCTGATAAGTGAGAAACATTTCACCGTAACCCACATTTTTCTTCTAACTAATTCAAGCAACGCGAAGACACCGTTCTTCTGTTTGTACTGTGTTAATTACTTGCGAATAAATGAAAAAAAAAAAAACAGAAATACACTGAGTACGTGCTTAACTAACGTGGCAGCACCTGAAAGGCGTCGAACTTTAGGCCTTAAGACGAACACTCATGCTAAAATCTCATAAACGAGAAACATTTCACCATAATCCACATTTTTTTTCTAACTAATTCAGGCAACGCGAAGGCACTGTTCTTCTGTTCGTACTGTGTTAATTACTTGTGAATAAATGAAGGAACGGAAATACATAGAGCACGTGCTTAACTAACGTGGCAGCACCTGAAAGGCATCGAACCTTCGGTCGCAAGATGAACACTCACGCTAAAATCTGATAAGTGAGAAACATTTCACCGTAACCCACATTTTTCTTCTAACTAATTCAAGCAACGCGAAGACACCGTTCTTCTGTTCATACTGTGTTAACTACTGGCGAATAAATGAAGAAATACATAGAGCACGTGCTTAACTAACGTGGCAGCACCTGAAAGGTGTCGAACCTTTGGCCTTAAGACTAACACCCATGCTAAAATCTGATAAGTGAGAAACATTTCACCATAACCCACATTTTCCTTCTAGCTAATTCAGGCATCGCGAAGGCACTGTTCTTCTGTTCGTACTGTGTTAATTACTTGCGAATAAATAAAAAAAAAATACAGAAATACATAGAGCATGTGCTTAACTAACGTGACAGCACCTGAAAGGCGTCGAACCTTCAATCGTAAGACGAACATCCATGCTAAAATCTGATAAACGAGAAACATTTCACCGTAACCCACATTTTCCTTCCAACTGATTCAGGAATTGCGAAGACACTGTTCTTCTGTTCATGCTGTGTTAATTACTTGCGAATACATGAATAAAAACAAAATACATACAGTACGTGCTTAACTAATGTGACAGCACCTGAAAAGCGTCGAACCTCCGACCGCAAGATGAACATTCATGCGAAAATCTGATAAATGAGAAACATTTCACGATAACCCACATTTTCCTTACAACTAATTCAGGTAATGCGAAGGCACTGTTCTTCTGTTCGTACTGTGTTAATTACTTGCGAATAAATGAAAAAACGGGAATACACAGAGGACGTGCTTAACCAACGTGGCAGCACCTGAAAGGCGTCGAACGTTCGGTCGCAAGACGAACATCCATACTAAAATCTGATAAATGAGAAACATTTCACCGTAATCCACATTTTTCTTCTAACTAATTCAGGCGACGCGAAGACACCGTTCTTTTGTTTGTACTGTGTTAATTACTTGCGAATAAATGAATAAAAACGAAATACATAGAGCACGTGCTTAACTAAATTAACAGCAACTGAAAGGCGTCGAACCTTTAGTCGCAAGACGAACATCCATGCTAAAATCTGATAAATGAGAAACATTTCACAATAACCCACATTTTCCTTGTAATTAATTCAGGAATCGCGAAGACACTGTTCTTCTGTTCGTACTGTGCTGATTACTTGAGAATAAATGAATTTCCAAAGAAAGAAGGACCAACGTATTTAGTACGCAAATTTTGCAAACAGTATTACCAATAAAATGTTGCAAGCTTTGGAACACAAAGTACAAAAAATTGGACCGAAAAGGTCACTAAATACTGCCAAGACTGCATTGATCAGCCACACTTATATTCAAAACGCTTCAGTACAATGCACCGATAGATCATAGAAAAGATTCGACATAAATTAATTTTTGATTTTCTTCTGTTCGTACTGTGCTAATTACTTGCGAATAAATGAAAAAACGCCCTATAGCGTCGGTAAAAGAGCATAACGGCAAACTGTTATATGAACAAACAATCCGCGCAACAAGAACTTGACTGATCGTTTTAGATTATTTATTCTCGACGATTCGAATAATGCCTAGAACTATATAGAGTATACACAGCTTGAAACGTTTCGCAGCGGAACGATATCGTATTTCTAAAATTAATTTGCGCCAAACAGGTCGGCGTTGTGGCACAGAAGAGAGAGCCGGTACCATTCACTGGAGTCATAATTCACAAGTTATCGTCGACTAACAGTTGTAAGAGGGAAACAGCTACGCGAGGTCATAATGCCTGCGACCTTCTCTGTCATCGCACCGATGTAACCTCGCACCGTTCACAAGTTTGTCGCCAATCTGCTCTCTAAAATTCGTTCGCGCCATTAAACGCCGCCGACAACGTCGACACTTCGCGAAATCTCTTTTTAATTCCGCGTCTACCCCTGTCCATCGCACTGCCCACTTCCTTTTCCCATTTGGCCGAGCGCGAAAGTAGAAAATGTGAGATTGAAAAAGCGGATAAAATAGAAAGGCAGAAATATTTTGCATTATCTCCTTCGAGCGTGGATGTTATTTTCACCGACGGGTATTTCTGTTTGGTTTTCGTTTCTCTTTAGCGCGGCGGAACGACGGTCCGGAGATGATAATGTTACAAAGGGAACGGCCGAAAATATAGAGCCGTTTTTAATCACTGCCCAGGGATGTTAATTTTGCGTGCGATATCACGCGGCACACTTTGCATTGTTGCCAGAAAATTCATTTCATGAACTTAATTGAGCTTGACTCCCAACCTCTTTCGTTGATCTTGTCTCGTTTCAAGGCTGATATTCAGTACCGTAACAAGTTTGAAACGGTAGCCAGGAAATTAGTCATTTCATAATCGAGGCCGCGCAGTGTTTACAAGGCTCAAAGAATATATTCGAGCGTGACACCTACACTCCTGGTCTTTCAAGCTTTGGCAAGGGGCAAACTGGTCTTGCGACGATCTAGTTCGACGCCGTATGTAAATGCTTAAGCGTTCAAGTGCACGAATAAATGAGATAGAACAGCCGAATTTATGCGACTATGAAATATGTGAAATTCAAGAATCGCGTAGAACGCGGCAAATCACTATATACGCAGTGAAGCCAAATGATCCTCATATTACATAAGCACTTCATATATTGTATATTGTATGCATTTCATAACACATATATGTAGTCTCTTTCTACCTAAGAGAATAATTATTTAACGAATTATTGAATAAGGGTAAATTAATTGATGCGAGTAAGGGTCTCTGTAATTTGCGTCGTACTTCTTCTCGCGCTGAAACTCAACTGAATTAAACTGCCGATCATCTCTCCGTTCGTTAATTCTGTTTTAATTTCCATGACAACGGATTCATTCTAGAATGTTCTCATTATCACACATATTAACACGTTCACTGCCGTGCGTATTTTGCCGTATTAGAACGGCGATGCTATGAAATACTACAGCGTTTGACTGAATTATGTAAAATGTAAATAATGTGCAAGTATTTGAGACCAATATAAAATAATTATTGCTACCCATTGCGGATATTTTGGATTTTCAGTAAAATCTCTTGCGCCGGTCACCGGTGACCAACACGACAATCAAACTGTTAAACAATGCAAGAAAATTATTTGATAAAGAACACATCTGTGTTTATCTCGTACATTGACGATTGCGGCTGCAATAGGTAAGAAATCGAAACGATTGGAAAACGCATATATGCGCCCATAGTCAACACCGATAGATTTCGGCGGACGCATATATGCGTCCATAGCAGGCAAATGGTTAACACGTTGACTGCCGTGCGTATTTTGCCATATTAGAACGGCGATGCTATGAAATACTACAGCGTTTGACTGAATTATGTAAAATGTAAATAATGTGCATGTATTGGAAACCAAAGAATGGCATCACTATTCTAACAATAACTGCATTTATAAAATAATTATTACTACCCATTGCGAATATTTTGGATCTTCAGTAAAATCTCTTGCGCCGGTCACCGGTGACCCCTACGGCAGGCAATGTGTTAATGAATAAGCAATAAGGATAAATGAATTGATGAGAGTAAGTGTCTCTGTAATTTGCGTCGTACTTCTCGCGTTGAACATCAACTGAACTAAATTGCCGATCATCTCCTCGTTCGTTTATTCTGTTTTCATTTCCACGCCAACGAATTCATTCTAGAATGTTCTTATTACCACACATATATTATATGTGAACACACATTCCACACAACTAATTTCTGCACACGGTAGAAAAACGACTCCTCATAATTCGTCGCTTTGTTCAGCACGCATTCTGCCGATCATCTCCTCGTTCGATTATTCTGTTTTCATTTCCATGTCAAATTCATTATAGAATTCTTATTACCACACATATATTATATGTATATTATAGCAATAGAAAAACGACTCCTCATAATTCGTCACTTTGTTCAGTACGCATTCCACACATATATTATATAGAATGAACATACATTCCACACAACTAATTTCCGCACACAGTAGAAAAACGACTCCTCATCATTCGTCGCTTTGTTCAGCACGCATTCTGCCGATCATCTCCTCGTTCGATTGTTCTGTTTTCATTTCCATGATAACGGACTCATTCTAAAATGTTCTCATTATCACATATATTATATGTGAACATACATTCCACAACTAATTTCTTCACACGGTAGAAAAACGACTCCTCATAATTCGTCGCTTTGTTCAGCACGCATTCTGCCGATCATCTCCTCGTTCGATTATTCTGTTTTCATTTCCATGTCAACAGATTCATTCTAGAATGTTCTTATTACCACACATATATTATATGTGAACACACATTCCACAACTAATTTCTGCACACAGTAGAAAAACGACTCCTCATAATTCGTCGCTTTGTTCAGTACGCATTCTGCATAATGCCTACGTTTCGCATATTGCCGATAACAAATATAAACCGCACGTAAGCGCGTTATAAAGCGTGACGCGTTGTTTGGCAAGGCCAATGGCGATTCGGTACGGCGCCCTTGCCTTTTCGGCGCACCGAAAATATCCGCGAAAATTCTGCCCCGATGATACACGCGCCCCGACGTGCTATTATCGTCGGCACCCTCGGTCACTTCCTAGTCGTTAGACGGACAGATTGAAAAATTTACGGCAGGAGCGTATCTCGCGGCACGTGACTCCTCTGCGTCGCGTCAGAAGAGATGACAGCGGAAAAATAATTCTAACGACGTGCGGCCAGTGACGCATGAACTATTAGGTTACGTAATTGCACGAACTTGGGAAGCGAACAATCGCGGTATCAAATTTCGGTGACGCGGCCGAAATGTGTTTTAACCAGTTAACTGTGATTTACGAGTATACTCGTCATGGAGAAGCGACGCGATTTTGTGTATTGACGAGTATACTCGTCATGCGTATAAAGCAGTGACCATTGGCTATTTAAATTGCAATTTTTGAGAAAAACAAAACACAAGAAAGTAAAATTCAATCAGATAAGCATTCGTTTAAGTAATTATAGCTAAAAACACAGGTTACATTCATTACAATAAAATTATGTAATGTAAAAGAAAATTAATATTACGTAAATAATAACAAAAAACGGAAACGTTTATCCAGAATCTGAACTGTTTTCAGAATGAGAACTCATTGATGTCACATCGGTATCACCAGTATTTTCATTCACGCTTTCAATTCCCCACAAAATGTCATCTTCCGTCCCATTTAAATCATTGGAAATGCAGCATCTCTTGAAACCTTTAACTATCGATTCAGGTTCGATCTTCTGCCAGGCAGTCGCAATCCATTCTCTTAAAGGAGAGACTGAGTTTCCTTGGGAAATATCCTTGTTTGTATTACATTCCATTACTCAAACCCTGAATTTAGCGCGAGTCAATATTTTAACAGAAAATAAATGGTCGAAAAATATCGCATTATATTCGGGCTAATACGGTATTTGGACATGAAAATATGTCGAGTGGGACTCGACACAGGAGGTCCTGAGATAAAAACTGATGTCGAGTCACGTCCGACATAGGAGTGCAAAGGGTTAACGGCGCACTCGTATTCGGGCATATTACATTCCATTACTTAAACCCTGAATTTAGCGCGAGTCAATTTTTTAACGGAAAATAAATTGTCGAAAAATATCGCATTATATTCATTACAATAATACGGTAAAAGAAAATTATTTGGACATAACAAAAAAAAAAATGTCGAGTTTTGGGACTCGACACAGGAGGTCATTGAGATAAAAACTGATGTCGAGTCACACTCGACATGGAAATGGATCTCTTGAAACCTTTAAATATCGGGTTAACGGCGCACTCGTATTCGGGCATATTACATTCCATTACTTAAACCCTGAATTTAGCGCGAGTCAATATTTTAACAGTAAATAAGTGGTCGAAAAATATCGCATTATATTCGGGCTAATACGGTATTTGGACATGAAAAAATGTCGAGTGGGACTCGACACAGGAGGTCCTGAGATAAAAACTGACGTCGAGTCACGTCCGACATAGGAGTGCAAAGGGTTAACGGCGCACTCGTATTCGGGCATATTACATTCCATTACTTAAACCCTGAATTTAGCGCGAGTCAATTTTTTAACAGAAAATAAATGGTCGAAAAATATCGCATTATATTCGGGCTAATACGGTATTTGGACATGAAAAAATGTCGAGTGGGACTCGACACAGGAGGTCCTGAGATAAAAACTGATGTCGAGTCACGTCCGACATAGGAGTGCAAAGGGTTAACGGCGCACGCGTATTCGGGCATATTACATTCCATTACTTAAACCCTGAATTTAGCGCGAGTCAATTTTTTAACAGAAAATAAATGGTCGAAAAATATCGCATTATATTCGGGCTAATACGGTATTTGGACATGAAAAAATGTCGAGTGGGACTCGACACAGGAGGTCCTGAGATAAAAACTGATGTCGAGTCACGTCCGACATAGGAGTGCAAAGGGTTAACGGCGCACGCGTATTCGGGCATATTACATTCCATTACTTAAACCCTGAATTTAGCGCGAGTCAATTTTTTAACAGAAAATAAATGGTCGAAAAATATCGCATTATATTCGGGCTAATACGGTATTTGGACATGAAAAAATGTCGAGTGGGACTCGACACAGGAGGTTCTGAGATAAAAACTGATGCCGAGTCACGTCCGACATAGGAGTGCAAAGGGTTAACGGCGCACGCGTATTCGGGCATATTACATTCCATTACTTAAACCCTGAATTTAGCGCGAGTCAATTTTTTAACAGAAAATAAATGGTCGAAAAATATCGCATTATATTCGGGCTAATACGGTATTTGGACATGAAAAAATGTCGAGTGGGACTCGACACAGGAGGTCCTGAGATAAAAACTGATGTCGAGTCACGTTCGACATAGGAGTGCAAAGGGTTAACGGCGCACGCGTATTCGGGCATATTACATTCCATTACTTAAACCCTGAATTTAGCGCGAGTCAATTTTTTAACAGAAAATAAATGGTCGAAAAATATCGCATTATATTCGGGCTAATACGGTATTTGGACATGAAAAAATGTCGAGTGGGACTCGACACAGGAGGTTCTGAGATAAAAACTGATGCCGAGTCACGTCCGACATAGGAGTGCAAAGGGTTAACGGCGCACGCGTATTCGGGCATATTACATTCCATGTCTTAAACCCTGAATTTAGCGCGAGTCAATTTTTTAACAGAAAATAAATGGTCGAAAAATATCGCATTATATCCGGGCTAATACGGTATTTGGACATGAAAAAATGTCGAGTGGAACTCGACACAGGAGGTCCTGAGATAAAAACTGATGTCGAGTCACGTCCGACATAGGAGTGCAAAGGGTTAACGGCGCACGCGTATTCGGGCATATTACATTCCATTATTTAAACCCTGAATTTAGCGCGAGTCGATTTTTTAACAGAAAATAAATGGTCGAAAAATATCGCATTATATTCGGGCTAGTACGGTATTTGGACAGGAAAAAATGTCGAGTGGGACTCGACACAGGAGGTCCTGAGATAAAAACTGACGTCGAGTCACACTCGACATAGGAGTGCAAAGGGTTAACGGCGCACGCGTATTCGGGCATATTACATTTTCTCCCGCGCGAAAATAACGCGAGAGTATTTCTGTCGAGCGCAGGCCATGCGCATCGACATCATAGCATTATTAACGAATGCACGAGCACACTACGTGGAAACGTGCAGCCGTAAATTGAACATCGATAGTTGTTCGTGCCTATCGAGTGCACGCGCGCGTTGCCATTACATCGCATGACGTACGCCGGATAATTGCAGCAGGAGACGGTTTATGAGTTTAATAGCGCGGGATTAAAAGAATCGACGACAGCCTTTCTCCGTCGCCTTCTTCATAATGCCGAGAATCCGTATCCGTTAGCAGAGGCGCGCGCCTTTGAAACGGCCTGACCTCCTGGAAGCTGAAGTTGAAGAAACCAGGTAGGTGTTGCGGCAGTGCTTATGACGAAACGCAAGAGTGCGATGTCTACTTCGAAAGGTGCAGGATGACTTTTCTGGACGAGCAAGGAATTAACAGTAGATACACGATTGAAAATCGGAAGGACTAACCTCACAAACTGTCACAAAATTAGACGGTTTTCGAACACAAAATTGAACATATGTACATTTTGGAACACAAAAATAAACACATGCACATTTTATGCTACGTTTTCTTATGCTCACATGTTCACATGTTAACAGTAACTACAGTAATGAGAAACGGAAGGACTAACATCATAACCTGCCGCAAAATTGGACGGTTTTCGAACACAAAATTAAACACATGCACATTTTACTCTATGTTTAGTTATGCTTCCATGTTCACATGTTAACAGTAAGTACAGGAATGAAAAACGGAAGGCTGAACCGCACAGCCTGTTACAAAATTAGACGGTTTTCGAACACAAAATTATACACATCAACATTTTACGCTATGTTTACTTATGCTCACATGTTTATATCTTAACACGTTGACTGCCGAGCGTAATACCGAAATACTGCAGCTTTTGACTGAATTATGTACAAAATGTAAATACTGTGCAGGTATGGGAGTCCAAAGGATCTCTGGAACTGCATCTATAAAATAATTATTGCTGCCCATTGCGAATGTTTTGGATCTTCAGTAAAATCTCTTGCGCCGGTCACCAGTGACCATCTCGGCAGTCAAAGTGTTAACAGTAAGTACAAGAATGGAAAGCGAAAGGATGAACCTCATAACCTGTCTCAAAATTAGACGGTTTTCGAACACAAAATTCAACATATGCAGATTTTACGCACGTTTACGTATGCTCACATGTTCACATGTTAACAGAAAGTGCAGGAATGAAAATCGGAAGAATGAACCCCACAACCTGTCACAAAATTAGACGGTTTCCGAACACAAAATTAAACACATACAGATTTTATGCTACGTTTACTTATGATGTGACATGTACTTATGCATGTACAACATGTACATGTGAGGTCATATACATGTTGTACATATACATGTGTATGCACACATGTACTTATTTTGACATTTTTTTAGCACAAATTATCTGATTAAAACCTAATCCAGACCGCCTGTCCTGTAGTTGACCACTATCGAACGCACCCATAAATTGACAAGCTTAAAAGCAATGAGTCGAAATTGCTTTATCACTGAAGAACTTTCGAGAATGAGTCGCGAGAATTACCGGAGACGTCTCTTGGTGGGCAGAGGTTTGTAACGATAACGAATCGTTGGAGCGTTGAAACTGGATGGGAACGGAGTGTAACGATACGCAAATGGGTTGCAGGGTTGCATAGCTGAATGCAGTTGCATGCGGCGGGATTCAACGATGCAACGATAACAGATTGGTGCTTGGCCGCAGTTGAATATCAATTCGAACGGGGGCAACGAGAATGGCTCGATGGCAAGATAAAAAGAGCACTCTGGTTTGATATGATAAGGAATTTGTTCGGATGATATACGGGATGGACCGGAAATCGGTTTCATACACCCGAGAATACGATCATTCTATTTAAACATATAAATAATGGGTATACAATAAAGAAGAAATGCGGCTAGTTCTCTAGCACTTATAAATAAACATTTCAGTTCCGAAATGTTATCAGTTATAAGTGAATTCTATCGATACAAGTTTGTTTCAATAGTCTGCAGAAAATGTTACATGTCGTAAAATGTTAAATGTTGCATAAATAGAGTGGAAATATTTCATTAATTATCTGTGTGTCATTGGACATGACGAAAAAAGAAGAAGGTATTGTCCGATGCTGCATAGTTCACGTGTAAAGAATGTGAAAGAAATATAAATATGATGTAAACGAACTATCAACGAATAATATAAAAGTATGATCACATCGTGAAATAATAGACACAATATCGGTTTCATATACCCGAGATTATTCTATTTAAACATATAAATAATGGGTATACAATAAAAAAAGTGCGGCTAGTTCTTTGGTATTTATAACTAAACATTTCAGTTCCTAAATGTTATCAGTTATAAGTGAATTATATCAGTACAAGTTTGTGACAATGGGGTGTATAAAATATTACATATTCACCTGCTTTTACTTATTTTTAAAATTAATCGTTGCATAAATAGAATAGAAATATTTCTTTAATTATCCATGCGTCATTGGATATAACGATAAAAGGAGAAGATATTATCCAATGCTGCATAGTTCACGTGTAAAGAATGTAAAATAAATAGAAATATGCAGCAAACGAAACATCAATGAGTAATATAAAAGTATTATCATATCATGAAATAATAGACACAATATAATAAACGACATAAGTCACAGTGTTTATTACAGATTTTTAAAATTAATCCTTGCATAACTAGAATTGAAATATTTCATGAATTATCCATGCGTCATTGAATATAACGAAAAAAGAAGAAGGTATTATCCAATGATGCATAGTTTACGTGTAAAGAATGTAAAAGAAATGCAAATATGCAGTAAAAGAAACATCAACGAATAATATAAAAGTATTATCGTATCGTGAAGTAACATACACACACAATATAGTAAACGACATAACTCGCAATGTTTGTTAAAGATTTTTTTAATTAATCTTTGCATAAATAAAATAGAAATATTTCTTTAATTATCTATGCGTCATTGGATATAACGATGAAAGGAGAAGGTATTGTTCGATGCTGCATAGTTCGCGTGCAAAGAATGTAAAAGAAATAGAAATATGCAGTAAACGAAACATCAACGAATAATATAAAAGTACGATCATATCGTGCAATAATAGACACAATATAGTAAGCGACAACTCGCAACGTTTGTCAAAGATTTTTAAAATGAATCGTTACATACATAGAATAGAAATATTTCTTTAATTATCTATGCGTCATTGGATACAACGATGAAAGGAGAAGATATTGTCCGATGCTGCACACTTCACGTGTAAATAATGCAAAATAAATAGAAATATGCAGTAAACGGAACATCAATGAGTAATATACAAGTATGAGCATGTGAAATAATAGACACAATATAGTAAGTAACATAACGCGCAATGTTTGTCAAAGATAAAATTAGTGCTCGCAAGATTTATCTATTACCACTTTTAGCTGTTTCGCGGTTTCGCGAGATGTTCAATATAGCCTGCGCGCGAGATGCCTTTTAGCCATATAACACGGAGAAAAGTGCGCGCATGAAATAAAAAGCGTTATCAATCGCCACGATACCGCGAGCTTAGAACCACAATCGTGCGGTTTTACTACTAGCATCGTAAAACATCGGCGAGATGCTGGCCGTGAAACCGTGCCAACCGATAAAGGCCAGGTTAACCGCCAAACTATTAATGCGGGGCACATAAATAATCGTTTACGAAAAGCCTTAATGGACGGTCTCGGCCAGTTACGATCGGAAGACGAAAAATAATCTCTTCATTTATCTCCGCCGGCTACGCCGCTGCAAATGCCGGTTGAAAAAAGTTGTATCATTCGCCACTATTGCCGCGGCCGGCCCAGCGATGTAAAAAAGGAGGACAAACTCGCAAAACGCGAAAAGTCGCTACTCGAAAGCTTTTCAATTACCGAAAAAGCCAGAAGCACGGCGGATAGAAGCGACCGCGACAAAAAGGAATAAACGTACATAAGCGTGCGTTGGTAAATGTGCATGTGCGCCGGCGATGCATCGTAACTTTCGAAACGCACGAACTCTTGGCGTAAATTCAAAGTCACTGCTATCCCGCTGCTACTTCAATCCGAATCTACGTATCAGTGTACCCTACGTGTATCCCGAGCGTTCATTTTGTGATGACAGTGTGCGGCGGGCCAGTAGTCGCCTGAAATTTTGGACGGCCGTCCAAATGGAAAGCGAAATCCGCCAAAGTGATTTTACCGCATTTTTTCTCACCTCCGAAGCAAGTACGACCGCGTGAGGAATGGAAACCTGCGGTAGAATCGCGCTGTATCGGGAACACGCTCGTGCACAATTACCCGAGCTGCATCGATTGGTCGATACTGCAAAGATGACCATTACAAACGGCACCTAAAGTCCCAGGTAAATAGAGTACACACGTCCTCGTTACCAATGCAATACATGCGGAGCCATTACGCGTACTCGAACTAACACCGCCATGTTATAAGCAGGCTATCTGAAAAGCCTTTTCTGCGAACGCATTGATCAGTGAAGTAGCAGAGAGGACTTGTCATCAGGTGTCTTAAAACGTTGACTGCCGTGGTGGTCATCGGTGACCGGCGCAAAAGGTCTCACGAAAAATTCAAAAAGTACCCAATCGGTAGGATTTATAATTTTGTAAATGCAATTAATATTAACACGTTGACTACCACGGTGACTGGCGCAAGAAATTTTACTAAAAATGCAAAAAATTCGCCATGAAGCCTATTTGCAATCTTGTAAAAGCAGTTGATATTAAAACGGTGTTTCAATACTTTGGCTTCTAACAACTTTGCGTTACCATGATTTTGCATGATTTAATCATACTCTGCAGTATTTCATCGCATTGCGGTTCTAACATACGAAAATAAGCTTGGCAGTCAACGTGTTAACACAATCGGTAGCGATTACAATTTTGTAAATGCAATTAATATTAACCAGTTAAGCGCGTTTGAAGTGTATACACGTCGAACAAAATCTCTATTACGGTGCGTATTATACTCGTCGGGTAAAATTAAAAATTAAAATTAACTATCAAAACTGGAAATTTCAATAAAATATAATAAGAATATTATTTGGTGGCATGTTTTCTTTATACTACCAGTAGAAGTGCTAAGTATTTTATATTCCGAAACCAATTACATACGTAAGCCGCGATTTGGATGGCGAGCGTTGATTTGCGCAGAAATTGCGTAAACAATTAGCAGGGCCAATACTGGCCCTTTGGTATACGAGGCAGAGTCCTAGACATTCTTAAATTGAATATAAGAATCCGACACATTCGATCCAAAAGCTGTCTCTTCCTCGCTTTTGAAGCGCCTGAAGTAAACCTCTGTATTTTCACAGTTATTATCAAAATAAAGCGTAAGGTATGAAAAGTAGCTAAATATATATAATATAATAATAATGATGGTACAATAAATTGCTAAATTTAGCCTCCGGATAGGTGATTCAGACAGCAGTGGTAGCGAAATTTATAATAGAACCATTTGTACTGCGTTCGGCTTGTATACACGTCTTTGCTTGATTTTAATTCCGCACCCTGCGAGGGATCTCTAAAATTAAATTCCGAGCTTAACTGGTTAATCAGTGATTCAATTCTTTGGTCTCGGATACCTTTGCATTATTATCATTTTGCACAATTCAATCATATTCCGTAGTACTTCATCATGTTGCGGTTTTAACTTCTGAGGAACGATACGCCACTATAGTGGCTTTCGCGGATGTCATCTTTTTGAATGACTCGCCACTATAGTGGCTTTCGGTGTTGTCATCTTATATTACGACGCGCCACTATAGTGGTCTACTCTAATTACTCACTCTCTCACCGTTTGAATTAACTGATCATTTTCATATATCTTGTTTCGGATAAGCCAGTGTCAGGTATGAACTGTTGCTTTCCGTTTAAATAAAGATACCATTTGCTCTTAATGCACCAAATACTCTTTTAGCATGCCGATCCGTATCCTAAGGTGTCTATGTGTTGTAACATGCTTTAAAACATATCATACTCAATTGTATTATTAATTATGAAACTGAACCATTAAAATTAAATTACATGTACCATATCTTTAAGAAAAATGATAAATTAATCATCAAAAACTTCATTCCAATGTGTTCCGCAGAAAACAGCATTGTGCGTCACACATTGCAATAATATATCACTTACCCATAATTCGCGTCAAACTCTGCCGTACACAGAAACAGCTCCGCGCAAAATTGATCCGTGCCTAAGAGGTTAATATAGTAATATACGCACGGTAGTCAACGTGTTAATCCTTTCGCTACAACGAAGTCTGGCGCGTATACACAATTATGGTACGCAGTAGGTAAAATATAAATTGACTCTTCGCCGCAAACAAAAGGTACTTGACTATCAAACTTTTACAAAATTGCAAATAGGCTTTTGATAGTTGTTCGCGGATAAATTGACTCTTCGCCGCAAACAAAAGGTACTTGACTATCAAACACTTGATAGTTGTTCGCGTATAAATTGACTCTTCGCCGCAAACAAAGGGTACTTGACTATCAAACACTTGATAGTTTTTCGCGGATTCCGTTACTAATTCTCTGATTATCAATACGGGCAGTTATTGAAACAACAGAACAGAATAATGTTGCTTATTCTGACGATAATGTGACATTTTCACGGGTGACCATAGTCACCGTTAGTAGCGAAAGGGTTAATTCTCGGCCTCGCGTTTTCACGTGCCGCCAACTAAATTGTTCGCCGTCGCGAACGACGTTTGAGACAGGCCGACGTTTGAAACAGCGTATATTCGGAGGCATCGACTGCACGGAGAATGCGCGCACCAACACCGTCACACATACACGCTAACGGTCGTTCTGTCGTCAGGCAATGCGTCGCGTTACGGAAATTGTCGGTTCTTTTCTCCCCCTGTCATTTCGCGGAAATTATTCGCACGTTGAAAATGCCCCGCAGTCGAGGCGAAGCGCAGAAGTCATTGTGTCGCAATTTTCGCCACGCCGGAACGGCTTCGCGCCCGGCACGATCGTCGCACCGCTCAGGAGATTGAAAAGCCGAATAAAGCCGGTAACGCGTCGCAGTCGTTAGTTCGCAAAGCTCTGGAAAGCGAAACTCGCGGGAAATCGGGAACGGAAAGGCCGGCGGGAAATAATTTCGCGCGTTATCGCGCGGAATTAAAATTGCCTCGTTAAAGCGGGCAAATATTATCGCGGATACACGAGAGGTCGAGCTGTAAGCAGAGACTCTACTTAGCGGCTTGGAGTCATACGACTTTGTTCACTTCGGATGCTGTGCGTTGATAGAAACGCATTCTACACTTGAAAATATCTGCGGGGCAGAACAATTGTGCCCATAATTATGAAAGTGGTCTAAGTCAAAATTAAAAAAAAATGAGTTTATCTACCACATTATTTTTAACTAAATTTATTCAATGTAATTTTTACGAAATTGTCAAAAATGAACCATTAGATAGTGGTTGTAATTTCAACATTATATGGAATTCATTTAGTTTTAATTATGAAAGTGGTCTAAGTCAAAAATTTAAATAAATTATATAAACAACTTGAAAATGGCACGTGGCCTTCTTTGACGCGTTTCTGAACTACATAATAAAATAAATGACAATCAAATTTTAATAATAACGACAACTTCATTACTAGAAGAATCAATAACAAGAAGAGTAAAAAATACCGCGGGTGAATCTGTCTCTTGGCTACAAATTCAATGGATGAGATTCTTGAAAAATGTACCTTATAAAATGTTCTATAAAACATCTTTAGATGATTCTAAATTTCACGTTTTGGATCTTTCACCTAAAAAAGGAAGACCAAAAATATACGGAAATATTAAATTATTTCCATTATACACCACCATTAGACCAGTATCGGAAGAAAAACATAAAGATATTATTTTCCAGTAACTAGTTTTTTTTAAGAATCTTAAATACTCGAAATAATGATAAAAATGGATTACTGTTTAAAAATAATTAATAAATGTAATAAATGTTCACGAATTATTTCAATCAAATTATTGTTTCAAATAAAACTCAAAGTTCTTTATTGCTTTAAGTCATTTATAGGACATTCAGTTAATTTTGAAAATGGTCTGTCAATTCAATCTTTAAAAATAATATTATCGTATAAAATTCACACAAAATTTCATATTCATAGTAAATTTCCATTAATTAAGACTAATAAAATTATAAATTAAAATGTCGCATAATGTAAAAATATTTTTTAATTTATTCAAATGCAATTCATTAAATATCTCGAAACAAGAAATATATGACTTAGACCACTTTCATAATTATGGGCACAATTGGCTTAACACTTAGCTCACCGAATGGAGAGATTTTCTACTTTTTCCTTAACCCATTTGCATCTTTTGGCGAACGTGGAGTCCTAATCTTTGACAACTGGTATCAGGAAGTACTGAGGTTAAATCATTACTTGATACTTTATATTAACATAAAAACATTCGTATTGTTTAAATAAATTATATGATTTATTAACCCATTTGCATCATTTGGCGAACGTGGAGTCCTAATCTTTGGCAACTGGTATCAGGAAGTACTGAGGTTAAGTCATTACTTGATACTTTATGTTAACATAAAAACATTCGTATTTTTAAGTAAATTGTACGATTTATTAATTCATTTGCATCATTTGGCGGAATAATCCGCAAACAAAAATTGACCATTATCACCGGGAGCGAATAAATCCGCACACAATAATTTTTATTTTCAGCTTATCAGCAATCGTTAAAGAGTCTGTGATCAAGAAACAATAAAGATTCTTGTGTAAAATATTATTTTTCTTACTTTTCTGGTTGTAAGTTCAAAATAATAAAATATTAAAAAAAATAATAGATAATAAAGTTTAACAAAATTAGGTTACCATAATGAATTACAATTCGCGGATTCGGATTCAAGCATAGAAATGCAAATATCCCATAAGCATGAACGTGCAATAGCTCTAATAGATAGTAGTGAAGATGACCAGTCCGATAATATTAAAACTGGAGATTTCTCATGGGAAAAACGAAATTGTATGCCAACATTACATGATTTTACTGCCGTAAATGGTGTAACCATCAACGTCAATGGAATGTCCAGACGCGATGTTTTCTAATTATTTTTCAACGTGGAACTAGTTCAAAAAATAATTTTGGAAAATACGTGGAATATACAATAGTTTGAGTAACCCTATAACACTATTTCTAATGAGAATAAACTCTAACACTACGCATGTCGGATTTTTGAGTAAGATTGCGGATATAGAGCGATGATGCAAATTGGTTAAAAGCGTGTTGCATTTTATTGTGTTTACTTTTTGCGCGTGGTATTTAGACACTCTTATACTGGAATTATGGGCAAAGCGTCAAACTTTTTATGCTTTTGTGAAATGTATTTTTCAGGGAAGCTTGTCACATAAATTCAATTAAAATTAATGGAAAGCGTTATCACGTTAGCTATGTACTTAGAATTATTATATTAGTCATAGAGATTTTACTGTATATTTGATATAATTTTCACACTGTCACACTTCAAAAAAATATTAAGTACGTTACACAGTTTTAGTTTCACGTTTAAATTATGTAATTTATCGTTAAACTTAGGTTTTGCATAAACAACAAAAAATACTTTATCCCGTCATTTAAATTGAATTTCATGTCCTTTCGCTAACTATACCCAACACAGGATCATTACCGAATATAATTTAATCTGCATTATGTAATAAGTATTTAGTCTCGCTTATTAACAATTAACGACACATAAGAAGAATCTCTGCAAAAGAAGTTGATCGCAAGCGAATACTTACATATGAAAATATCAATTGTTATTTATTACAATTGATGGACAAATTATTTGTAAATGCAAATTTGTCAGGTGTTATTTATTATTACTAAGAAAAATGTTAAGTTTGTTTTATGTTTTCTTAAATTCATAATTTCATAATAAAGCTTCGTTGATGGAACGGACTACATTGAAGTGGTTTTTGTTTATATTCACTGGCTAAAATATCGAAATATTTCTTAGCTATTATATTACTCCGTTCGTTGTACGTTCGCGGTATATCGGTCGAGCGTAAAAGTTATCTTCATCGAAATACTCGGCGCGAACTCGGTAAAAGTCATTACAGGAGTGGTATTTCGAGCGGTAGTGAACTGAAATTCAAACGAGTCCGATCAGCTCTTTTATGGTTTTTGACCTCCCGCGCCTTCCGAATTTCACTTTTCGTTTAAAAATAACCGGAAACCGTTGAGCGTCCGGCGATCATGGACTATCGCATGAAATTAGAACTTGCGGTTTGTTGGCAAGTTAAATAATATTACTGAGTCAATATTTCCATCGTTTCGTCTTTGAAACAACTACGTTTGCCGTTTAATTTGCCAAATCAAAAAAGTCAAATGACGAACGGTATGAAATTGTGTGTACTCAAAGTATCCAAACAAATTTCCTGTAAATAATGTCAATAAATTCAATTGACATTCTCGTTGCTATTTAATCGAACAAAGCGTTTTTCTTTGTTTTTCACGTCACCGTCAATAATATTTTTACCATCGTGATCAAGCTAACAAGCTCATTAAAGCAAGATAAGGGATAATACGACAAAAGACAACAACGACGTTCCAATTGACTATCTTCCACGTCTTGTGATCAAGCTTACGAAGAAACTCGCTCCTATTATTCTGGTCTAGATAAAATCCTAACCATGCTAGAAACTGTCCGTCGACAACGACGGTGCCACGATTCCAATTTCCGCTCGGAAGTCGAAGATTATGTCAGCTAATTGGCAGAACATTGTTCGAAATCAGGAAAATGTATATAATCGTGCGGGAAATAGGCTCGTTATGGCACCCGATAGTTTTCCAAAAACTTAACGGTTGCGCAATAGATGGTGTATGGAAAACAAATTACGCTATTCAGCGGAGCGAAGAAATGGATAGAGGACAAAAAGAAAGAGGGCAGTGGGGCGAAAGAGATTTTTACACAATTACTTAACACTTTGACTGCCAAGCGTATTTTGTTATATTAGAACCGTAATTCGATGAAACACTGCAGACTATGATTAAATCGTGCAAAATAAAGGTAACGCAGAGTTGTTAGAAGCCAAAGTATTGAAGCGCCGTTTCAATATCAATTGCTTTTACAAGATTGCAAATAGGCTTCATTGTGAATTTTTTTGCATTTCTAGTAAAATATTTTACGCCGGTCACCGCGTATTTTGCTATGTTAGAACTGCGATGCGTTGAAATACTGCAGACTTTAATTAAATCGTGCAAAATACAGGTAACGCAGAGTTGTTAGAAACCAAAGTATTGAAATACCGTTCCGACATCAATTGCTTTTACAAGAGTTCAAATAGGCTTCATAGCGAATTTTTTGCATTTATAGTAAAGCCTTTTGCACTGGTGATCCCGTATTTTGTTATCTTAGAACCGCGATTCAATGAAATATAGCAGAGTATAATTAAATCGTACAAAATAAAGGTAGCGCAGAGTTGTTAGAAACCAAAGTATTGAAGCACCGTTTCAATATAAATTGCTTTTACAAGATTGCAAATAGGCTTCATTACGAATTTTTTGCATTTTTAGTAAAATCTTTTGCGTTCATCACCGCATATATTACTATTATATATTAGAACCGCGATGCGATGAAATACTGCGGAGTATGATTAAATCGTGCAAAATGAAGGTAAGGCAGAGTTGTTAGAAGCAAAAATATTGAAGCACCTTTACAATATCAATTGCTTTTACAAGAGTGTAATAGGCTTCATTGCGAATTTTTTGCATTTTTAGTAAAATCTTTTGCACCCATCACTGCGTAGTTTGCTATGTTAAAACCGCATTCAATGAAATACTGCAGAGTATAATTAAATCGTGCAAAATAAAGGTACAGCAGAGTTGTTAGAAGCCAAAATATTGAAGCACCTTCACAATATCAATTCCTTTTACAAGAGTATAAATAGGCATCATTGCGAATTTTTTGCGTTTTTAGTAAAATCATTTGCGCTGGTCACCGCGTATTTTGCTATGTTAGAACCGCGATGCGTTGAAATGCAGAGAAATCGTGCAAAATACAGGTAACGCAGAGTTGTTAGAAGCCAAAGTATTGAACTACCGTTTCAATATCAATTCCTTTTACAAGAGTATAAATAGGCGTCATTGCGAATTTTTTGCGTTTTTAGTAAAATCTTTTGCGCTGGTCACCGCATATTTTGCTATGTTAGAACAGCGATGCGTTGAAATACTGCAGAGTATGATTAAATCGTGCAAAATACAGGTAACGCAGAGTTGTTAGAAACCAAAGTATTGAAATACCGTTCCGACATCAATTGCTTTTACAAGAGTGCAATAGGCTTCATTGCGAATTTTTTGCATTTTTAGTAAAATCATTTGCACCGATCACCGCGTATTTTGCTATGTTAGAACTGCGATTCGATAAAATACTGCAGAGTATGATTAAATCGTGCAAAATGAAGGTAACGCAGAGTTGTTAGAAGCAAAAGCACTGAAGCGTCGTTCCAATATCAATTGCTTTTGCAAGAGTGCAATAGGCTTCATTGCAAATTTTTTGCATTTCTAGTAAAATATTTTGCGCCGGTCAACGTGTTAATGGGTGATAAAGATCGATGGACGTCAAGTAAAATGCGCCCTGAGTTTATCGATCCTAGTAATACTGCCGCATGTATCTCCTTTCACAAGTGAAGAGATACGAAAATAAACTGATTACTTAACACGTGACTGCTATGTCAGTGACCTATTATTGACACCGTGGAAACTGGAAAGAGCATGACAGAATATATGCATGTTCGTGTACGTTGAATAAATTTATATTCATTCGTAACGTGAATTTATAATAAATGGCGGTGACATATGCCGGTACACGGCCGGTGTAAAAAACTTTTTTAATTCTCCACATATTTTTTTTACACTCCTCATACATCATTTTGATTTTATCTCCAGATAGTATTAAATCTGCGCCAAGCTAGTGCTGATGTTATTAAATGTTAAGAGGATACGATGGCCACATTTAAAGAATTTTGATTCAGCGGCAGTTAATGTTTTGATATCGAAGTGTGGTACGATACAGTGAAATATATATCGCACGTTCAAGATACGGGAATGTCCTGCACATCCTTACATGCACGCACACGTGTACGTACCCTTGTTCCGTGATTATTTGGCAAATGTGTAAGTGAGCGCACGCCGACGACTGATGCATAATTCATGTTCCCATTGTAAGCCATATACTACGATAAACAACCGGTGTTCGACGCATAAAACTACCAGAATGCCATGCTCGCTTTGGATAATAATGATGTAAGTGATTTTGGCCACGACAGTTCTTTTTCACAATCGAATTGCAAAAGCACGTTACGATTGAATGCAAAAGTCAACATCCTCGCATGTACTGAAATTGAGCAATCATAAAACACCGATGGATAAGCCGGCTCTATTTCAAACATCTTGCTACGCGCGACTGAATTACAAAATTGTAACAAGTACGTCGACGCTTCAACGCTGTTGAACCGCACGCCAGTACGCAAGCGTGAAATAACAGTTTCTAAACGTCACTTAGCGCCTAATGGAATTACTTTAACGAACCTCGACGTGCGTCGGAAGTATTGTGCGTGCGGAATATGGAATCCGCGCAAAACGCTAAACGATATTCATGAGATAAAGCTGAAAAACGTAGACGCTTTCCTCTCGGACCTTGAAAAGCGAATAATATTAACGACAGTCTGACATGCGAGCAGATTCGGTCTATGCGCTGCGAAGATTCTTATCAGATCTACAAATCAGGGCGTTTTTCTTACGGGAAGCGCTCGTGTCGACTAATCGGTAAAACTCTTAACTTACCCAATGCGCTTTGATTCATGGTGCGAAGCAGAAATATTTAAGGCGCCCATTGTGTGGTTACGGCGTTTAAATCGGAGAGACGACAGCGCGACAAGAAAACTCAGTCCGATTACTTTCGAATTCATGCTCACGATTGAAAGGGCGCCGAGAATAGATTACGGAACTGCTCTCGCGAAACTGGAACTTTCATCGTGTTTATGAAGTGTGAATGAGAAATACCCATTACGTGCTTTAATCTTTCACGTTGATGTATGCATTCAGTTCACATCGTTTCTGTGTATCAGATTGTGTTCAGATGCATAACACACCAATTTCTTGCACGAAAAAGAACTTTAAAATAAATAAGAGTTGGCACATATTAAGTTTCGTTTCCGTGAAGATTACCTTTGCAAAGTTCCGTAATACGTCTCTACTTGTTTGAAACCATTTAGTCCACATGATTTCTGTGTATCAGATTGTATCCAAATGCATAACACACCGATTTCTTACACAAAAAAAACTCTAAAATAAATAAGAGTTTGCTCGTATTAAGTTTCGTTTCCGTGCAGATTAACTTTGCAAAGTTCCGTAATACGTCTCTACTTGTTTAAAACCATTTAGTCCACATGATTTCTGTGTATCAGATTGTATCCAAATGCATAACACACCGATTTCTTACACAAAAAAAAAAACTCTAAAATAAATAAGAGTTTGCTCGTATTAAGTTTCGTTTCCGTGCAGATTAACTTTGTAAAGTTCCGTAGTACGCCGCTACTTGTTTGAAACCATTTAGTCCACATGATTTCTGTGTATCAGATTGTATCCAAATGCATAACACACCCATTTCTTACACAAAAAAAAAACTCTAAAATAAATAAGAGTTTGCTCGTATTAAGTTTCGTTTCCGTGCAGATTAACTTTGCAAAGTCCCGTAGTACGTCTCTAGTCGCCTGAAATATCATTCTTCCGTCATTTCTATTCGTGCCGTGCATCTTCGCAGACTTTCAAAATTGACTTTTTCGAACTTCCTTTTGTCCCAGCAATCAACGTATTTGTTTACACGTAAGTACAGCGTTTTTGAGCAAGTATTCTTAACACGTTGACTACCACGCTGGTCACCGGTGACCAGTACAAAAAGTTTTACTAAGAATTTACAATCTTGTTAAAACAATTGATATTGTAACCGTTCTTCAATACTTTGACTTCTAACAATCCTGCGTTACCTTCATTTTGCACGATTTAATCATACTCTGCAGTATTTTATCGCATCGCGGTTCTAACATAGCAAAATACGCTTGGGAGTCAACGTGTTAATTTTCTATGCGTATTTTACTTTATTAGCTGCAAGCCGCAACATAATAAAGTTTTATGATTGAATTGTGCGTATTTTATTAATGAAAATAACATGATGAAGTACTACGAAATATGATTGAAAAAAAAGATATCGAGACCAAAGAATTTCATCATTATTTAATACTAATTATATTTATAAAATTATAAATGCTACCGATACGGTATTTTTTTAATGTTTCTTGAGACCTTTTGCGCCGATCACCAATGACCACCATGGCAGTCTACGTGTTAATTTTCTATCGCAATGCACGCTTGCTCCCTATGCCGCTTAGCATAAATCCATGTTTTATACTGATTTACACGTTGACTGCCGTGCGTATTTTATTATATTAAAATCGCAACATGATGAAGTACTACGGAATATGATTCGATTGTGCAAAATGAAAATACTACCAAGGTGTCGGAGACCAAAGAATTTCATCACTATTTAATATTAATTGCATTTAGAAAATTATAAATGCTACCGATTGGGTATTTTTTCAATATTTCCTGAGGTCTTTTGTACCGGTCACCGATGACCATCATAGCAGTCAACGTGTTAATTTTCTATCGCAACGCACGCTTGTTCCCCGTGCCGCTTAGCATAAATCCATTTTGTATACTTATTTACAGCTCAGTTGAAAAAAAGACGAAGGAAGGTCGAAATGGCCTGATATCTCGATGTAGGAGCGGTCGCTCGCGGCCCAGAATCCCAGAACAGTGCGTCGACGTCCTGGGACATTTCCCGGATTTTTCAATCGATATTGCGACGAGTCCCGTGACGTCACGGGAGCCAGCCGTGACGCCTACGCTCGAGCTACGGCTGACGCTTGCGCGCTGGTCCACTGGGTTAATAGGTTAGGCTATCGATCAGCAGGACGTCCGACACAACACCCAGAGACTCCGCACACTCTCGATTCAATCCGACCCACCCTTGCCGCCCCTACTTTCATCCCTCCTCTATTCTCCGTTTCTCGCTGCCCTTCTTCTTCCTCCTCTTTTTTCCCGCACACCCTCCCCTGTCCCGTCCGCTTCCAGCGTCACTCGATCACTGACACTCTCAGGATTTCCATGCACCCTTCCGCCGCCCTGGCCAGAAACAACGCGTGTATCGATTTATTGTGCGACCTTTGCAAGCCGACAAATTGCTTCGCGCGCCGCGTGGCAGAACATCGTGCATTGATTGTTCAACGTGGCGAGCGTCCATTTTCCGAGCTGCGCTCCGTCATTTGTGTCCGGCACTCTGGGTTACGTGGAATTCTTGCAGGGAGACGAAGGGCTTCTTCTTTTCATGTCAGGAAGGCTTCGAGGTATCGGATCAAAAATAATCGTTTCTTTTTAAGAGCCTCCTGCTTTTAAAAGCTTCGGCTCGAGTTTTTGCAACGGTATTGCGCTCTTGGTTGTCGAGAGCTTTCGAAAGATGGCTATCATCGCATTATTGTACCTCTAGACTCTCCGTCGACGTTCGCTAAATTATTCTCCAGAACACGACAGTGTGTAGCCGCAGAACTACAATGGCTGGACGTACAATAGTTAACGAAAGTTATAATGGGTCATGGCGAATTAAAGTTTGCCCAGGAATGATGGTAATAAGTTTCTTCGTGGCGTAGGGCTATTTGTTAGGAGTACGGATTTCGATAGTTTATAACGATGCCCGAGTTGGGCCGTCGTGAAACAATTCATGTCGCCCGAAGGCGCCTTCGGTTAAACTGAAATTACGATACTCCCCCTATCGCCACCTTCTCCGTCAATGGAGCCGATGGATATCCCCAGCCAGCGAGAGGGCTTGTCGTTTTTCAGTTATCGATTGCGGCGTGTAGGGAAGACGCGCAAATTCAAAAGAGGAATACATTTTCACGCCGCTGGGACATTCATCGGGCGGGCTTCATTTTGTACAGCGCTTTTCTCCGCGGCAAGATTGATAATCAAACGCTCCCCGTGCACACGGGGAGAGGTATAATTTCGCAGAATTAATGACTCGAGGCTGTCGAACGAAAAGCGATTCCATCCATCGGCTGTCGTCGACTGGCCGCTTATTTGAACGTGCGCTCAACGAGGAGAACGGTGATCACGCAAACTGCACAATTTATACAACGCGAGCGTATTAATTGATTCGCGAGGTTATCCCATCATTTTTGCCGACTTACGCTGTGTTCGAAGTCGCTCGATCGTGTACCGTCGATCGCCACTGATATGCGATTGCCGAATCGCTTAAAATGTTTGCGGATGTGAATGTTACGGCATTCATTTTCACGATGATGCAGAATGACATGAATGAATGCTATAGCATTCGTTTTTACGATGATGCAGAATGTCATGAATGCTACAGCATTCCATTTCACGATGATGCAGAGTGACATGAATACTACAGCATTCATTTTCACGATGATGCAGAATGACATAAATGCTATAGCATTAATTTTCACGATGATACAGGATGATATTAATGCCATAACAATCATTTTCACGATGATGTAGAATGACATGAATGAATGCTACAGCATTAATTTTCATAATGATGCAGAATGACACGAATGAATGCTATAGCATTCATTTTCATGATGATGCAGAATGACATGAATGAATGCTGTAGCATTCATTTTCATGATAATGCGGAATGGCATGAATCAATGCTATAGCATTCGTTTTCATGATGATGCAGAATGACATGAATGAAAACTATAGCATTCATTTTCATGATGATGCAGAATGGCATGAATGAATGCTATAGCATTCATTTTCACGATGATGCAGAATGACATGAATGTTATGGCATTGATTTTCGCGATGATGCAGAATGACATGAATTCTATAGCATTCATTTTCATGATGGTGCAGAATGACATAAATGCTACAGCATTCACTTTCACGATGATGCACAATGACATAAATGCTATAGCATTCATTTTCACGGTGATTCAGAATGACACAAATCAATGCTATAGCATTCATTTTCACGATGATGCAGAATAACATTAATGCGATAGCATTCACTTTCACGATGATGTAGAATGACATGAATGAATACTATAGAATTCATCTTCACGATGATGCAGAATTACGTGAATGAATGCTATGGCATTCATTTTCACAATGATGCAGAATGACATGAATGAATGCTATAGCATTAATTTTTACGATGATGCAGAATGACATAAATTCTACAGCATTAATTTTCCCGATGATGCAGAATGGCATAAATGCTATAGCATTCATTTTCGCGATGATGCAGAATAACATGAATGAATGCTAAAGCATTCATTTTCATGATGATGCAGAGTGACATGAATGAATGCTATAGCATTCATTTTCACGATGATGCAGAATAACATGAATGCTATACTATTCATTTTCGCGACGATGCAGAATGACATGAATGCTATAGCATTCAGTTTCACGATGATGCAGAATGAGATGAATGCTATAGCATTCATTTTCACAATTATGCAGAATGATATGAATGCTATAGCATTTATTTTCATGATGATGTAAAATGACCTGAATGAATGCTATAGCATTCATTTTCATGATGATGCAGAATGACATGAATGAATGCTATAGCATTCATTTTCATTTTCACGATGATGCAGAATGACATGAATGCTATAGCATTCATTTTCACGACAATGCAGAATAACATGAATGCTGTAGCATTTTTGCTGGAGCATGTTTGCTCATCGACTTAAATAAATTTTCGATATTGGGACATTGATCTTTATCTATACCGTTCCTATATAATCTCACTCATAAACACGTGCTTCGATACTGTTGGCATAATTATCAATTCAAAGCAACATTTGGTCATCAATAAAACGTATCGGGTTCAATAAAACAAGTATTGCTCGCAGTGTCATCACCAGCAGGGATTACTGTCAACACTAACAACATTTTTACGTCCAGTATAAGTAAAGAAATACGATTTTTTGGTCGGGATGCATTGCCTCTACCTTCCTCAATATTTTATCCGTAATGGCCGAATAATCATCGACAAACATCATAAAGAAATATTTCGTCCGCCGCCAATCCCGATGACTCAGAGCGATTTCTCGGAATCCGCATGAATCAATTCATAAGCGTCTTATCTCATGATAATACACGAGGCACGTGAAATTACGGTGCATTTTTATCGAAGAACTGGCGCTTCGTGCTTGATATGAAATCAATAACAGGAGCATCGTCCCATGCTAATCGTCGATCCATCGTCTTCCGTAATCGATGACTCGCCCTGCTTCCGCAGATTCGCATCCGACGCTTCGAAAATGTTGAGCGAAACGTCGCAGTAGGCGGAGATGACGTGCGCAATGGGTAGAATCGTTCCTCGGTTCGTTTCCCCACAGGATTGTCCCGAGGAATCGAACCGGGATAATTTCCTCGATTGAATTTTTCATTACCGCCTCTCGGCGCCTTCAATTGTCCGCCCCTCAAACTGTTCCGGCGCATCGAGGCGTGCATTTAAAGAATGACGCGGAGCCTAAAGCCTCACGATCCTTTTTCGTCGATCCTCTGACGGGTAGAGAAAAGATGTTCGGATATCCTCTGGTATCCCGAATTCTCAACGGTGTCCGTCGATTAAGTTATCCCCGCCCTTGCAACAGATCCGAATCTATTTAGGCTACTGAATACGTAACACGCGGTTCGCAGAATACAAAATGTGGAGTGATCTAGGGTAAAGTAGGCAGAGATTGACCGGTATACAGTGATTGGCCGTTCTGTGTTCATGAATGAATATCTGAAGATCGCTATGTAGGTATATTTTCATTGTTTCGAATATCAAAATTCGGAATGTTGAATGTTCGGAATTGCAAATAATTTTAACGCGTTGACTGCCACGGTGGTTATCGGTGACCGGCACAAAATGTTTCACGAAAAATTCAAAATAAATAATATAAATATAAATAACAAATATATAATAATAAATATATATAATAAATAAATATATAATAATAAAAATTCAAAATACTCAATCGGTAGCATTTATAATTTTGCATTTAAAATTAATATTAAATTCAATTCTTTGGTCTCTGATACCTTGGCATTAGTTTCATTTTGTATAATTCAATCATACTGTGTGATACTTCATCATGTTGCGGTTTTAATATAGTAAAATACACACGGCAGTCAACGTGTTAATTGCTTTGTATCCAAATGCAATTAGAATTCTCCAGTCTGCTGACGTATCGGCATTTAGACTGATTAAAGCAGCATAGAAAGAAGAATTGTTCATTTGGCGTAACGATCATATTCATGAAGCCATTACTATGAAGCCCCTTCTGCAAAAGGCTATTTCTAAGGCAGTTAAAACATAACATATTAACATTTAGAGGTAATACAGTAAAACTAACCGCTTAAATATTTTTCATTTCTCACAAGTTTCCAAGGTGGTCAATAACTGTAAATAACACGGGCGGTAACTGTGATTTCTGCAGTCAATCACTATTAATTGGCAGTATTCAATTTATTGTTCTGTTATTAATAAATAAAATTTTGTTTCTGTTTCGTTGCAGGCTGAACATGTTCTTCCAGCATTTTTCTGTCCTACCATGCTAGATAATAAAGAATGCAACACTACACGTTTAAATTATACGCCTTTCACTTAATCACTATTCTTAACACATTGAATGCTATAGCATTCATGTCATTTCGGATCATCATGAAAATGAATGCTATAGCATTCAAATTTTAAAGTAAATTATTTTGAATTTAATTTTATATAACCATTCCCGATCATCATGAAAATAAATCAAGCATTTTTTGTAAATTATTTTGAATTTAATTTTATATAACCTCAAGTTTTTGTTAGCCTTTAAGATTTGAATGCTATAGCATTCATGTCATTCTGCATCATCATGAAAATGATCATGACCGGAGTGCATCAAATATTTATAATTGTAAAGTTGAATGGAAATTCGATAATCAGAAAATGCTTCCAAATACAGACTACACTACTGAAAATTTAAAAGTTTTTATTAAATCAAAAATTAATTTTTATCGAATCTTGTATCTGCCGGTGCATTGTATTAAAGCATTTTAAACATGAATGTAGCTCGTTAATGCAATATTAGCAATATTGAGTGACATTTTTGATCCGATTCTTTGCTTTTTGTGTTCCGAAGCTTGCAACATTTTATTGGTAACACTGTTTGCAAAATTCTCTTACCAAATACATTAGCCCCTCCTTCTTTTGCAATTCATACCGTATTTTTACAAATAACGAAACTAATTATTATTTTGCCATTACTTGCTCAGAATAGTAAAAATATTTCCGTGGCGTTCTAAGCGAAACATGTGATTTTGGCATAGCAGTCGACGTGTTAAGCGGTCAATCACTGTATACTTTACCCTATGTGCAATATAGCAGCAAATGCGCATCGAGGGAGATGTATTGAAAATTGGCAAAGTGGACGTGTCAGTTTTGTTGCGTTCCGGTTTTTTGGTTTTAAAATGTTTATTAGCCGTATAAAAATATATAGTAAATCTTAATAAACAAAGATAGGAACTTATTTTAAGACATCGCAATTGGCCTAGAATAGGCACTCACGGATTACAATTTTTGGTATCGCTAGTTAGTCTGTTTTTTTTTTTTTTTAATCTATTTCATAGTTATTATATCTGTTATTATTTCACAGAGGAAAAAACGGTGTGAAAACCTCTGTTTTTATATATAAATCCTATAACTAATTAACTGATAATTAAAGTTAAAACTTACAACGAATATAATATAGAAAGAAGAAATAAGATAAACGGAAACAAAACAAAACCAGGTATTTCAAAATACTTGCTCAATGTTGTCATTAATTACGATTGCATCTTTAGTTGGGTTGGGAAAAAGGAACTTTGTAGTTGCGTTCCGGTAGGTTTGCGTTCTACGCGCACTGATGAATAAGAGAATCTACGTTTCGGAGGACGACGTGTGCCGTCGCACGGAAAACCGTGCGATCGTGTAAACAAGCAAATGCGACGCGTCGTCGGCCGTAAGTCAAGGGTCAGCCGCTAAAAATAATCTTGAAACCGACCTACAAAAATAGGCCCTCACGTCCGTCGAAAATGCGTTTCGACTGGTGCCGACAATTTATTTCGGTGCAGCGTCGTACACAGAAATATCTTTCAATTGGGAAACCCGAATGCACGTAACTCTGAAGATTTTTCAGACGCAGTACGTGACCTGGGCCGAATTGCGAGAGGATGCGCGTTATTCATTCCGCGACCTTCCTTTTATTCGCGTGCCTACGCACGAAAGTAGGAAACGAATTCCATCGTCGGTCAGTGGAATTTCTAAGAAGTCCCAGAAATTGGCATTTTCACAAAGATCTGACTCACCGCGGTGCGCGGGCATAAATATAATACGTATACGAATAACGTTGCACTTTGTCTTTCACACCCGTCGCTCGCCGTCCATGCTATTTTCTCACACAAAAGAGAATCCGAAAAGAGAATTTGGCACCCGCCAGTCGGTAGTGTCAAAAAATTGGCAATTCCGCGGAACCCCGTTGTCGCATGTCAGCGTTGAGAGACATCTCGCGCGAAAATCTTGATTGTTATTCAAACATAAAATTAATGTTCACGAACAAAGGACAATAAGTGTTACAAATAAACGCCATTCATCATTCTTGGCGACCGACGCTACCTACACGCGAACGTTATTTTGAAATTTCTGAAACTTACTCCCTCCCGTTCGAGATTCAAGAGTCGTCGAAAATCGTCAGCGAAACGACGTACTCGAATGAGATCACTTGGACTTTCGTAGAATGTCGGCTTATTACGTCTCGCGAAGAAAGGAGAAAAATGAAAATCTAAAGAAGCTGGAGATAGGTGAGCGGATAAAATTGCAAGAACAGCTTGGCTCACCCAATACGCTCAAGGGATGTTTTTCCCGAATGGGACACGGAATAGGGAACGAAGAAGCGGGAAACAGGGCGGAGTCCCGGTCGATATCAACACGGAACACCCTATTTCTCTCCATCCTGCGCTTTTCGCTCCCACGAGAAACGGACACGATAATTATATCGTCCTCCGCTTATGAAAACAATCTCATGAAATACACGGCGTTCGACCTTTCAGCTGAAACCTACGAACGCGAGGACTTCCGGTACCTTATGTTTACCTTGCATTAACACGTTCGCGGATGTGAATGCTATACATTCATTTTCATAATGATGCAGAATGAGATAAATGCTATAGCGTTCAAATCTTAAAAACTAACAAAAACTTAAGGTTATATAAAATTAAATGCAAAATAATTTACTTTAAAATTTGAATGCTATAGCATTAATTTTCATGATGATGCAGAATGCCATGAATGCTATAGCATTCAAATCTTAAAGAGTAAAAAAATGTAAGGTTATATAAACTTAAATTCAAAATAATTGACTTTAAAATTTGAATGCTATAGCATTAATTTTCAAAATGATGCAGAATGACATGAATGCTATAGCATTAAAATCTTAAAGAGTAACAGAAACTTAATGTTATATAAAATTAAATTCAAAATAATTTACATTAAAATTTGAATGCTATAGCATTCATTTTCATGATAATGCAGAATGACATGAATTATATAACATTCAAATCTTAAATACTAACAAAAACGTAAGGTTACATAAAATTAAATGCAAAATAATTTACTTCAAAATTTGAATGCTATAGCATTCATTTTCATGATGATGCAGAATGACATAAATGCTATAGCGTTTAAATCTTAAAGACTAACAAAAACTTAAGGTTATATAAAATTAAATTCAAAATAATTGAATTCAAAATTTTAATGCTATAGCATTCATTTTTATGATGATTCAAAATGACGTGAATGCTATAGCATTCAAATCTTAAAAAGTAACAAAAACTTAAGGTTATATAAAACTAAATTAAAAACAATTGAATTTAACATTTCAATGCTATAACATTTATTTTCATGATAATGCAGAAAAACGCATTAAAATCTTAAAGACTAACAAAAACGTAAGGTTATATAAAACTAAATTCGAAATAATTGACTTTAAAATTTGAATGCTATGGCATTCATTTTCATAGTGATGCAGAATCACATTAATGCTGTAACATTAAAATCTTAATGACTAACAAAAGCTTGAGGTTATATAATATTAAAATCAAATTAATTGAGTTTAAAATTTGAATACTATAGCATTCACTTTCATGATGATGCAGAATGACGTGAATGCTATAGCATTTAAATCTTAAAGACTGACTTAATTAAAGTCAATTATTTTAAATTCAAAATAATTGATCTTATCATATTCATTTTCCAAAATGACATGAATGCTATAGCATTTTAATCTTAAAGTCAATTACTTTGAATTTAATTTTATATAACCTTAAGTTTTTGTAATTGTTACACCTGTCAAGATAATGACTAATTGAACTAAAATATGATAATCTGACTACCCTTATAAAATGTGTTTAATGAAATTTCGGATATCACAACAAATTTAAAAATAAAATGACTGTCAATTTTTGCACCTCGCTGAAACTTTTAATGTCCGCGAACGTGTTAAGAATCTTGCGGTCGTACTTGAACGTTCAGGGTACTGTGAAAAGACCTCAATATCCTGCAACAGCTAGAATGACGGGCAGATACTGTTTCATCCGTCTAGGCTTGCCCTTGGATTGGTTGCATATGCCTGCGTTTGATTAGTGATTACATGGCAACGTGGGATAGGTTTCAATAACGTAATTGTGTAGCTCGGATTACCAATAGAAATTCTCGGTATAGTGCGGCAGAGGGTGATTCAGGAAATGTATTATAAACAAGGCAGAGTCGCAGGTTTTAGAGTGTGTAAAATGGCACCGAACAAGATGCGCGGTTTTTGCTGACATTCTGTAACAGGTACTTTCTTATTTTTAATATAAATTTCGAGCATACGATATATGGCGACGGCAAACCCACGAAATGAGATTTTGCTAAATACGCCGTGAGAAAATACTGAGACAACCTGAGGATGGAATGGAATATTTCCGGAGAAATATATCTGCCGACAAGTACAATGTGAATCAAGAAAATGACAAGTATGCAAATATATTTCTCGCATTTATAATTACGCTAGCGTTATTGAGCAAACAGTAATAAAACTTTTACCATATATTGTCTTACACATTTATAGTATTACAGTCATAAGTTCAAAGGTACGAATAAATAAACGAGTCTTTTTAGTTATCTCATCGTATACATCTCTTGTCGGCCAATTCCCTTTCTCGCTTGACTTTAATTAATTCGACAGTTTCATGTACGATTCAAATTAATCCACCGCATTTCCATTTACAGCTCGGTGGAAAGAGCTTTCTTCTTTTTCCAGCGTTTCCTTGCGGCGGTACGTGAGCATACTCGAAAATTGCGTTATACTGCCTTCATTATAATGACGCCGTAAAGACACGACCCAGATCGCGGAAAAAAAATAAAAAGCTAGGAAAAAGAGAGAAAACCCGCGAAGATTTCCCTCGTCGACTATTTTATATCCCGCCATTTCGTCGATCCGATATTTAATCAAATTCGTTCAATGAAACGATACACGCATTTGCTGGCAAACACGACTCCTATCCGTTCCGAATTAAAAATGCATTTATATATACATTTGTACACTGCCGCGGATATTTTCGATAGCGGTGCTTATACGCACTGAATACCGTTGCTGGTTATATTGCCTTCGTCATAAGGACATAAAAAAATATGACACAGAGGGCGAAAAAGGAAAAAACGTGGCGATGCGGGAGCGATAGAGAGGAAGAGAGAGAAAGATGGGGGGAGTAGCAAAGAGAGAAAGTGCGAGAGAGAAACACGAAGTGACGGCGGTACGAGTTCTCGTCGAGTATTTTGCATTCCGACCCCTCGTAAACCGGTAAGCCGTGCATAAAAGAAGCATAAATGAATACTTAACGCGACGGAGCGGGGCGCCCTTTATTTGGGTCGAGATTTAAAGTAGATTTAAAGCATAAGCACCGATTCGTTCGCAAACTTGCCGTGGACCCTTCACCGAAAACTTTTTTCTTGAGGGTTCTCCGGTGAGAGCTTGCCAGAAGACGTAACTACTCTTTCAGGGCTATCGACATTTTTCCGTCGCATACCCTTTGATTTTTTCGCGCTCGCGGATCTGTGTTCAGATACACGGCAGAGTTGAAGGAATAATATACATGTTCCTGTCCAGGCGTATGCTTCTCTTGTTCTCATTATATTTCTCCGGTTTGCACCATTTTCCATTCGCTTTTCGTCCTATCGCATGTCACATAAACGAAGTTCAAAACACTTGAAATGACGAAGTGTTAGAATCATTACAAAAAATCTTATTCTATGACCCGTATTTGGGTGACGTGCATTTGAGTGCTCGCGGGGTAAGTTAGCAGGTATTTGGAAAGATATTTCACAGGATATAATAACTATGATATTGCTATAGAAGTACCTTTAACACGTTCGCGGACATTAAAAGTTTCAGCAAATGCAAAAATTGACAGTCACTTTATTTTTAAATTGGTTGTGAGATCCAAAATTTGATTAAAGACATTTTATAGGGGTAGTTAGATTATCATATTTCAGTTCAGTTAGCCATCATCTTGACAGGTATAATAATTACAGAAACTTAAGGTTGTACAAAAATTAAATTAAAAATAATTTACTTAAAAATTTGAATGCTACAGCATTCATGTCATTCTAAATCATCATGAAAATGAATGCTATAGCATTCAAATTTTAAAGTAAATTATTTTGAATTTAATTTTATATAACCTTAAGTTTTTGTTAGTCTTTAAGATTTGAATGCTATAGCATTCAAATTTTTAAGCCAATTATTTTGAATTTAATTTTATGTAACCTTAAGTTTTTGTTAGTCTTTAAGATTTGAGTGCTATGTCATTCATGTAATTCTGCATCATCATGAAAATGAATGCTATAGCACTCGAATTTTAAAGTCAATTATTTTGTTTTTAATTTTATACAACCTTAAGTTTTTGTTACCCTTTACGTGTTCTGACGGAGATTTTCTTATAAACTGTCAACGTGTTATAATGTTATAAGTAAATTTAACCATGCATCACTAGAGAAAACGTATTTGAAAAAGAAGGAATAATTTTCGGCGCACACACGCCTTCTTAGATACTTCGTTCCTGAGGAAAGTCTTTCAACTGAATGCATGTCTCGAAACGTTTCGATGTAAACGTGCTTATCTTCTACTGCAAGAAACAATAGGTCCCATACTATTCCCCAATATAGATTTTCAACTCGATGAAAATTGCTAGGCATTTTGTTAAAAGTCCAATAATCTTCTATTACGACAAGAACCAATTCGCGCATCGTATACCAGCGCATCTGGCCTCACGGACATTTTCTTATAAACTGTCAACGTACTAAAATGTTATAACCAACTTTAACATGCATCACTAGAGAAAATACATTTGAAAAAGCAGAAATAATTTTTGACGCACACACGCTTTCTTAGATACTTCGTTCTAAAGGAAAGATTTTCGATTGAATGCATGTCCCGAAACGTTTCGATATAAACGTGCTTATCTTCTACTATAAGAAACAATAGGTCCAATACGATTCCCCAATATGGATTTTCAACTCGATGGAAATCGCTAGGCATTTTGTTCAGAATGTAATAATCTTCTACTACGATAAGAAACAATTCGCGCATGGTACAGCAGCGCACTTGGCCTCACGGACATTTTCTTATAAACTGTCAACGTATTAAAATGTTGTAACTAACTTTGACATGCATCACTAGAGAGAACACATTTGAAAAAGCAGAAATAATTTTTAACGCACACACGCTTTCTTAGATACTTCGTTCTAAAGGAAAGATTTTCGATTGAATGCATGTCCCGAAACGTTTCGATATAAACGTGCTTATCTTCTACTATAAGAAACAATAGGTCCAATACGATTCTCCAATACAGATTTTCAACTCGATGGAAATCGGAAGGCATTTTGTTCAGAATGTAATAATCTTCTACTACGATAAGAAACAATTCGCGCATGGTACAGCAGCACACGTGGCCCGACGGAGATTTTCTCATAAACTTGCGTGGCAGTCAACGTGCCATAACCCGTTATGTTATCGCGCATGATGCCTGCCTCCACACAAGTTCCATCTGTGACCGCCGAAGCCTGGCCCGAATTTTCGGCTGACAAATGCAAAGAGAGGACGTCGGCGAATTCGCGCCGCTGTCACTTTCACAAAAGGTGTCCCACCCACACGCCCTGAGGACGCTATTTTTTCGCTCCCCACGTAAGGCAGGACGACAGAGGCACTCTTCAGATGGCACAGATTTGTTGCCAGATTATATTCCGTAAGGAGTATGCGAGGAGGCCGACTTTCTCCGTGTCTCTTCCTTTAAAATACGAGCGGCGTCGAGGATTCCGCAGGGGCGTATCGCCTGAATTTCCACCGACCGACGAGGGGCTCGGAAAAACAAGGACGCGTCATGTATGATTTATCGTCCGTATACGCGCTTCTTCCACCCAGAACCTCCCTCCGACCAGCCCACATCCTTACCGTCCGCGACCGTTCCTGCCGCTTCTTCTTTCTCCGCCGACTGGCCTTTTTTTTCATCAACTTCTACAACTTTTATTACCTACTTTCGAAGTCACCGCGCGACCTTTAAGGCTCGAACCCGCGGGAGAGCCTACGGAATCGAGGGAGAGGGAGTTTTTCTGTAACGAATGAGAGAGAGAAGAATAGGGAGCCGCGCCTGCGGCATTTTCAAACTTCGAGTATTCTGCTTTCGTCTCTGGACGGTCTTACGCGGAAGGCGCGAGGAGAGATAAAGTCTGATAAATGCTTCGCCGACGCGAGAAACTATGAAGTTCGGTAATAGTAACGAAGGCGGGAAGACGTGATGGGGAAAAGGTGATCTGGGTATGTGCGTTTCAGGGGGAGTGAACGAAAGCTCTTGTTACGGAGACCTTTTTCTCGGCGGAGGACTGTCACGATATAGAGATAATATTTCTGTGTATTTTCTCGGCCGGCGAGAGAATTTCGTTTCGCGTGACGAAGGTTGATTCGCAGAGCAAAGAACGAGAGTCCTTTCGTGAATGGGTCTAGTCGCAGGGAACCTGGTGTTCCTAGATCCCGTGGGGAACCGAAAAGGACCCGGATCTCCGGTGGGAGTACTGTAAATGGCAAGAACAACGAAACTGGGGACTTTCCATTTTCACGAAAACGGCGGTACAGTTGATAAGAAAAATATTTCTATAGCACAATCGCTCGCTATAAATATGATGCGACGATTTTAAATGGAGTAATTCAGATTTTTCTACCCATGTAATGCTGCAATATTACTTTTTAGCAGTTCAATGATTATAAACATAATAACCCGTGAAATATGTTATTATTTTATACATCAGAGTTTGTTATATTAGCACCATTGCTTTTCCGATTGCGATGATTTGATAACATCAAAATGCACAAATATAGAAAATCAATCTACTCTATAAAGGTCCATCCCCAAAAGATCGTGACACATAAATATTTTCTTTCACAGCACATGTAACTTTTGCTTTTAACCCTCCTTTTCTGTAGGACTGGCCCGCAAAATGTACCGTCAAATTGAATTGATGAAGAAACGCTACTATTCAGCCGACGGAGAAGTAAATCTGACCGGCTCATGTGCCCGACACCTAGACGAACGATCTGTCACGCGTATACCGGCATCGTTTATCCGAAATTCCCAAAGGGTTTGTCTTCCCGTGGCCACAAATCGTTCTTTCCTACCCTACGGCTTGCCTAATGGTTAATGGATCGACTGCCGAGGACTCCTTTCCACAGATATGCCAGCGGAAAGGTGAATCCGAACTTCGACCTGGGACTTTATCACCAACAGGGACAATAGGAATCGTGAAAATAGTCATGGGGAAGCGCTAGTCCATTTTTGTATCTCGTTTAAGAGCTTTGGCTTCCGAAGTAGCAGGGTTTGCACCAGTATTTAATAAACTCATATTCAAATAACACATCAAATATAACAATAACGAATAAATCTAACGTTTGAGAATTTTGGTTTCGAAGTAGCAAGGCTGGCACTAGTGTTGGATAAACTCTTATTCAGATAACACATCAAATATAACAATAACGAATACACTCATTCCAAACAAAATTACACTCGGTGGTAATGAACGAATATTCAGATAAATTAAGATACACGAGTATTTGTATTAAGTATTAAGTTATTATAATATATAATTGTATTAAGATACATGAAATATACGGATAACACGAGTTATTGTGATAATATTAACATATTTTTTGCAAATAGGGAAACTGTAAATTATTATTTACAATGCCATTTGATACGATGTTATTCAAATAAGTTGTATTACTGAATAGGTAAAATAATTTGTTACAAGTAACACCTAATTAGCACCCAAACAAAATATTAGAATATCATTTACTAAGATAATTATTTAGGTAAACACTTATTGGTTTTAATCCGAATAATACCTCCGCTTGGATGGTATTCAACGAAAACAAAAAGCAGGCTGGTAGAATTTCGGGTAGATTGTATCGAAGTCGTATAAAGTCACAAAAAAGTGTTTGCTCTCTTGCGATGATTATCTGAACGCAACGGATTTCGAGCCAGAAAATTCGGCGAATTCCAGTTTGTCTTTGTCATTGCATGAGGTGTACGCCGCCAGCGGCTAATTTGTGCTAATAAATAATAACCAGGCATTGTGCAAGCGCAGTGTTTGCACGTGACTGTTGTCGTTTGCATTGGCTTTTGGCGCGGATCAGGTGGAACGATTTTACTTACAGCGGACGTCTGCTACTGATAAGGCGAGGCTTTGACATGAGACGGCCAAACGGAAGTGCGCTAAATTTTTATTTTTTTTTCGCAATTAAGGTAATTTAATTTTTCTTTCAGTTTAGATGAATTCTACCTCACTTCGACTTCGAATACAGTTTCACAAAGAAAGACTTTCTTATATAAAAAGCTAAATAACTTGCAGATATTCCATTTTGTTCGACAGTCGAAAATGTCGTTAACACTTTAAGGACACAAAGAAATCTGAAAGAAATACGTTTGGGACCGCACATTTCTGGGAAACTTGTACGTTACAAAAAATCGTAACTTTCTTATTTATACGGCAATTTTTGTGAAACTTTTGGAAATTGTATAATTGGAAGCATTTCGGGTATTATTAAAAAAAATTATGTTTTTTAAAAATTATCATAACTTTTTTACTTAAAACACAATTTATATGAAATTTTTTTTATAAGCGAAAAAAATAAAGTATAATACATACAGTAAGTAGACAAAAAATACAATGTATCAAAAGTAATAAAAATATACTTTTTTTATAATAAAGCTGTTAACAAATTGTTGACCGGCAATTTTGATTGAACACAATAAAACAAAATTTTCCTATATTCTTTTTTATAATGCCCGATTGAACGTTTCTTTTCAAAAATTAAAATAATTAAAATAGACCGACGCAACGTTTGCAAACACAAATTAACTCGTAACCGGTCAACAATCTGTTAACATAAAAACATAACGGACCAAGCGAAAGCGAATAAATCATGACCTACACTTTTCTGGGTGAAGTTGGAAATTTGCAAGGTTATCTCTGGAAGAGCGGGTTTATGACGAAAATAAAGGAAGCTTCTCGTCTGTTGTTGGCCCGGTCTCCCAGCAGCTTCTGTCGCCATCGAAGGGCAAAGCAATAGTTAAAAGGAACAATGGGCTCTCGAGCTTCGATGAGATTCTATAATGTTGCGCACAGCCACTTGCAGGAGAGCCATTTTCACCGACTTCCCGCTGCTTCCACCTGTACTCTGTCTTTTTCGTTTGCACGAAGCTTTACAACGATCTTTCGCGTCGTAACGGCGGGAACGACGACGACGACGCGTTCAGCATGACGTGGCAATGTGAATCCTATCGTAATCTACATAAAACTCTCGTAGAAAATGACGCGGGACTTTTCTGCTGACAGATGCTGGAGTAAAATACGCAGTGATCGACGCCTTAAACAAAACTCGTCAGCATTTATCTCTGAAACGTGTTTGACAAATTTAAATTCTGATCTTCCTGATACGTTGGATTTAGAAAGTACACATCTACCCAAAATTTGTAATTGAATACAATTAAAAGTTCTGTTAAAGGTAAGGAATTATAATAAATGCGAAAACATTAAGGTATATCAGTAATTATCAACACATAATGTCGAAGCTACGATTCCGTAGATTCATCTACTGAGACAATTAGTACCCAACATTAATATTAACCCTTTGCATTCAGACTTTTTCTCGCCTGAAGCTTTCAGCAGCGCGGACTTTTTTTTGTTGTATCTAGCCTTATAATGTGTTATTTATTTGAAGGTAAGATATGCATATACAATTTTAAGGCAAGATATTTTTAATGTTATTGTATTGTTATTATATGAACATTTTGTAAATGAACATCTTAATTATAAATTATTGCAGTTTTCAAGTGTATGATATCGTTTGAAGCAATTAGCAAGATGTAGACCGGGTTGACAATCCTGCATATCGTTTATACGCTTAGTTCTCATATTCAATATGACACCAATAAATGCTTTAATTTCCTCTGCTGTTACGTCTTTCCAATTTTTCCAAGTTAAACGTTCAGTAATAGTTTTTGTACTAATAATATGTTGTGCATATAAATTTGTCTGCTTTACAATGTTGTCTACCAAATCACTTGTAAAAAATAAACTAAAGTATTTAAAGGGTTCATTCAAGTTATTTATTTGTGGTCCACATGTTTTGTATCCATTTGAAAAATGAAATAGTTCAGGAGCAGTGTCTTGTTCAGTGATTTGTTGCCAATTACTAAATGGATAATTTTCGGTAACACCATCTAAATTTTCTGACACATTTTCATCACTTTTACTAGAATCACTATATTGCAATACTTTTCTTTTTTCTTCACTGGTGGAATAATGTCGCTGTCATCAGAATCACTTTTATATTCATTCACACTAAATTCATCATCACTGCTATCTTGAAACAACGCTTCTTCCATCATATTTCTCGCTATGTTGAATAGTGTTTTTTTATTTTTAGCGGCTAAACAAGTGACTAAATAAAAAAATCAACGAAACACGTGCAACAAAAATTTAACTGTAAATTACAATTGCTTGATCTACAGTGCAGTATATTGTTTATGTATACTTCGAACACAACGCCAAACTTTGGCAGTACCTGTGAGGAGTACTCCAAGTGCAAAGGGTTGAAATTTGATGTCGGTGACTGGTTGAATGTGACGTAACTAACATTTCTTTCGCCAAATGCTTTGTTTAGTCCGTTACATGTGGATTTTGAACTCATCTGTGGGAATCGATACTATCGATACCCAAACACTAATATTAAGCTAAATATATAGAAATTACTCTTTTACGTCTTTACGTATATAATAACAGCACCCTACAACTTGTATAAGACATACTATACAACGTATGCCAGTACCAAATGTACAAGCAGCATTATGTGCTTTACTCGTATTGTCAAGATTAACAGTTGCATTATCAGACAACGCGACGTGGAATATTTGCCGCGATACATATTCAGATAAGACGGTTTCTGTCTTGTGACGAAGGAAGAAAACGCAACGACCCGTCTTCTACGATTCGACCATTCATCGCTTACGCAACTGCGTTCGAATTTGCATGTGACTTCCTAAGACGTCGAGTCACGGTGATACGAAAATAACCGGTTCATTCACGTGTTTCGTGTCTGATACAGATCTATCCAGTCATTTCAATAATTACTGCGACGTCGTTCGTTTTTAAACGTTTCGTATCGTTATCGGAATGACCGACAAAGATTAAATAAGAGCCGTCTGGCAACCTTGGAACGGCCAAAATGTGGATGAGTATACGATCGACAGGAGACAAAGAAGGAAAACGTCGAAGATTGAAGTTGCCTCGAGGTTTGAAGTCAATGCCCGACAGCTTCCGCCGTAGGGCTCAAATTAGCAATGTAAATCGCCGTGCCATGGCCACGTGAAACGACCCTCCGTTGAAAGTGGAAACTGCATAAGAAGAGACCAGTAGGGAACCGATAACATTTACACGCCTTTCAACCTTCTCTGTTCGGCCGATCTGTTCGATGGATCTACGAACGATCCCGATTCAAGATTACCCCCGAAGTTTCAAACATACTCCACAGATGCAAATGATGAAAGCTTGCGTTTTGAACGCTGACTTGTTTAGCAGACATTTTTCTGTTTCTTTCTAACATTTCTTCGTTGGAGGATACCGGAAGACTTAACACGTTGACTGTCGTGTCACTCGCATTCAGGTGACGTGTATTTGAGTACTTACAAGGTAGGTTAGTAGGTACTTGGAAAGATATTTTACAGAATATACTGACACTATTAACACGTTGACTGCCGTGCGTATTTTGCTGTATTAGAACGGCGATGCTATCAAATACTATAGCGTTTGACTGAATTATACAAAATGTAAATAATGTGCAGGTATTGGAGACGAAAGGATCGCATCGCTATTCTAACAATAACTGCATTTATAAAATAGTTATTGCTACTCATTGCGAATATTTTGGATCTTCAGTAAAATCTGTTGCGCCGGTCACCGGTGACCATCTCGACAATCAAACTGTTAAACAATGCAAGAAAATTATTTGATAAAGAACACATCTGTGTTTATCTCGTACATTGACGATTGCGGCTGCAATAGGTAAGAAATCGAAACGATTGGAAAACGCATATATGCGCCCATAGTCAACACCGATAGATTTCGGAGGACGCATATATGCGTCCATAGCAGGCAAATGGTTAACACGTTAACTGCCGTGCGTATTTTGCTGTATTAGAACGGCGATGCAATCAAATACTATAGAGTTTGACTGAATTATGCAAAATGTAAATAATGTGCAGGTATCGGAGACCAAAGGATCGAATCACTATTCTAACAATAACTGCATTTATAAAATAGTTATTGCTACTCACGGCGAATATTTTGGATTTTCAGTAAAATCGGTCAACAATCACGGCAATCAAACTGTTAAACAATGCAAGAAAATTATTTGATAAAGAACATATCCGTGTTTATCTCGTACATTGACGATTGCGGCTGCAATAGGTAAGAAATCGAAACGATTGGAAAACGCATATATGCGCCCATAGTCAACACCGATAGATTTCGGCGGACGCATATATGCGTCCATAGCAGGCAAATGGTTAACACGTTAACTGCCGTGCGTATTTTGCTGTATTAGATCGGCGATGCTATCAAATACTATAGCGTTTGACTGAATTATGCAAAATGTAAATAATGTGCAGGTATTGGAGACCAATGGATCGCGTCACTATTCTAACAATAACTGCATTTATAAAATAGTTATTGCTACTCACGGCGAATATTTTGGATTTTCAGTAAAATCTTTTGCGCCGGTCAACGGTGACCATCACGACAATCAAACTGTTAAACAATGCAAGAAAATTATTTGATAAAGAACACATCTGTGTTTATCTCGTACATTGACGATTGCGGCTGCAATAGGTAAGAAATCGAAACGATTGGAAAACGCATATATGCGCCCATAGTCAACACCGATAGATTTCGGCGGACGCATATATGCGTCCATAGCAGGCAAATTTTTAACATGTTGACTGCCGTGCGTATTTTGCTGTATTAGAACGGCGATGCTATCAAATACTATAGCGTTTGACTGAATTATGCAAAATGTAAATAATGTGCAGGTATTGGAGACGAAAGGATCGCATCACTATTCTAACAATAATTGCATTTATAAAATAGTTATTGCTACTCATTGCGAATATTTTGGATTTTCAGTAAAATCTCTTGCGCCGGTTAGCGGTGACCATCATTGCGGTCAAAGTGTTAAATTGTCATAAAAATAACTTTTATCATGCGTCACTACAGAAAACATATTTGAAAAGCAAAAATAATTTTCGGCGCACACACGCTTTCTTAGATACTTCATTCTTGACGAAGGATTCTCAACCGAATGCATGGCTCAAAACGTTTCGATGTAAATGTGCTTATCTTTTGCTACAAGAAACAATAGGTCCAGTACCATTTTGCAATGTAGATTGCAATATACATTGCAATATAGATTGCAAATAGATTCTCCAACATAGATTTTCAACCCGATGGAAATCCCTAGGCATTTTACTCAAAGTGTAATAATCTTCTACTACGATAAAAAAGAATACGCGCATGGTACAGCGCGCGTGGCCTGATGGAGATTTTCTTATAAACTTGCGTGACATTCAACGTGTTAGAAGTGACTTCATTAATGTGTATAACAAAGTTCAATTTTTAAAGAAATCACATAGGAAATCACATTATGCCATTGCTGGCTTATTTATAGTACGCTGTTGTCAAAGAATGTGATTTTTTTGCAGTAATAGTTACAAGCAGAATCTGTTGAGACGGTCTACTAAATTTTATAACGTCAGATGACACAAAAATCTGTTGAGTGAAGATTTATTGGATGATTGAAGAAAAATTGGGTCTAATCATCACCAATTCGGTCGACGCAAAGGTATTTTCGTTAACCTTGACAATGAAAATGAAAGAACCTTGTTTAACTTAGTACAACGTCTTAGATAAGAAATTACTGTCGCTACCTGCTTAAAGTCCACGCGTCGCTGTGTAAATTCCAAAGTAAAGGATACCTGTCAATTAAGATCAATGTTTACGGAAAAGCATCAATCACGAATAATGCATGTTTGTATATGCGATAACGTTGGAAATAATAAATGGTGGATGCCAAGGTCCTGCACAGACGTATGCACAGAAACACAAGTTCATATATGAAAAATCATCACATCGATCAATGGTATCTGATCATAAACACGTAAATATCTCCCATGTCTGTCGAAATAACTAACACACTTAACCTGATAAACATAACTTATAATCTAAAAATGACGGCAATACAATAGACTAGCGTATAACACAGGAAATACATTTCGTATTATTAGAATCTGTGTTATGCGAGTCACGCAGATTCCACACATATGGATATTGTATGCATTTGAGAACACATATACTGATCGTGTTATACGAGCTCTTTCTTACCGTGTTATCTGGAAACTGCCACAATTTTTGCACCGACCCACATGGGTCCGTATTATACGAGGATCTACTCTATTGCAAAGCGTAATCTAAGAGAACGCAATATAATTGTTCGCAATCATGCGTCATTAAATGAAATTGCGAATACGGTGTTTGCTTAGGACAAACACACGTGTACAAGCTGCGTCATGGACGCTATTTTGAGTTGACAGTCAGAAGCATGTATAATATAACACTCACCCACCCGCAGCTTGGATCTTGAAAACTCGCGTCGGAGGAGCGAAAGTCCGGCAATTCGGAAGCCGAGAACACCGACTGTCCAGGCGTCGGAAAAGCCAAGAACTCTAAAAATCCGAAACTCTTGCGGCCTGAGTTATGGAAGCTCGAAAGACTGGAATCCGGGCCCGTGTCACACTGCAATTCCTCCGCTCACTCCGACGAATCCGGAGTTCACGATTCACAACCACCACCAACTCCGTTGCCACCAGGCGATATTCGAACGTTACACACGCCCGGATCTATTCACTGGCTAGAACAGCAAACGTTTCAGTCTCTTTAGCACAATACACGCGACCGGGTAGATTAATGCGCTCCGATCGCATGAACTCGCGTATTGCGTCTCGCTCAACCGTTCAACTGAATCGAACGTCGAGCGAGTACTAACACATGCAAACATTTTGAATAATCCGCAACAACTGTCGATTTTGCGCTCGTTGCGGCGAACTCGACACTAATTCAAGCCTTATTGGGTCAGCTCCTCATCTATACAATTGTCGGAAAAATAACGGAACTTTTTAAATTTACGGAAAATTACTAACGCCATTTCTTAAAGCAATGTATAATTTGAAAGCTGTCTGTTTTCGTCACAGAACGTGCCCGCGATCATTGTTATCGATCGACGGATCGTTAGGTTATAGCGCTTGAAGTCAGAATACCTTTTGTCACCAGGTCACAAAAACACGATGGAGCAAAGAGCTAATATTAACACGTTGACTGCCGTGGTGGTCATCGGGCACCGGTGCAATAGATTTTACTAGAAATGCAAAAAATTCGCAATGAAGCCTATTTGCAATCTTGTAAAAACAATTGATATTGGAACTGCTTGTGCTGCAATACTTTGACTTCTAACAACTTTGCGTCACCTTTATTATGCACGGTTTAATCATACTCTGCAAAATTTCATTGCATCGCGGTTCTAACATAGCAAAATAGGCGGTGACCAGCGCAAAATATTTGACTAGAAATGCAAAATTTCGGAATAAAGCGTACTTGCACTCTTGGAAAAGCAATTGACATTGGAACTGTGCTTCAATATTTTCGCTTCTAATGACTCCGCGTTATCTTTACTTTGTACGATTTAATTATACTCTGCAGTGTTTTATTGCATCGCGGTTCTAACATAGCAAAATACGCGGTGGCCAGCGCAAAATGTTTTAATAGAAATGCAAAAAATTCGCAATGAAGCCTATTTGCAATCTTGTAGAAGCAATTGATATTGGAACGGTGCTTCAATACTTTGGCTTCTAACAACTCTGCGTTACCTTCATTTTGCATAATTTAATCATATTCTGCAATATTTCATTGCATCGCGGTTCTAACATAGCAAAATACGCGGTGACCGGTGCAAAAGATTTGATTAAAAATGCAAAAAATTCGCAATGAAGCCTATTTACAATCTTGTAAAAGCAATTGATATTGGAACGGTGCTTCAACACTTTGGCTTCTAACAACTTTACGTTTCCTTCATCTTGCATGATTTAATCATACTCTGCAGTATTTCATCGCATCGCGGTTCTAACATAGCAAAATACGCGATGACCAGCGCAAAATAATTCATCACAATAATGCATCACGTTGCGGTGTTAATAATGCAAAATACGCTTGGCAGTCAACGTCTTAAAAAGTTCCGTTATTTTCCCAAGATACTGTGTACGTTTCTACGTTCTTTACCTTTTCCGAATTAACGGTAGTATTGACATTGCGTGGTCACGCATCCTGCCAGGAATCTTTCGATGCGTTGATCTAAGCTTGTTTAGATATTTGCTTCTTTCGCACTGGTTCGATAGGTATCTTGTTCGGCGTAAGGCGAATAGGCGATATGCTCAAAACGTGTCTATGTGTGGCTGTGGCCGTGAGTCGCGATCGTTGAGGTCGTACTCGAACTCGACGGAAAGCGTCGAATCACGCAAATGGAGCCTTGAACGTTTCCACGAACCTGATGTACAGCTCGTTCGCGGTGAAATTGACGTACGGTGAGCTTTTTTGCTCGGCAATTTGTCGCAAAATGGGCAGGACGAACGCGAAAGTACACACGACGAACAGACCGGCGAGTAACGGCGAACGGCTTCGCACTGAACTTCAACGTGAGTGAATCCTCCTACTTGGGTTATTGCGATTCTCGAATCAATGCGATGATCGATAGTTTCAGATTGGTCGGGAAACTAAGTAGGACAGATTTTCAAAAATATACTGCAGTAAATAATAGAATGATTGCAGATGCTCGGAATTAATAGCAAGTTTTTTTATCATACTTGTGTTTATATATTGGCATTCAATAAAGCTTTCTATCAGAGGATGCATTTTCTGACAATCATTACAATAAATAATTAAGTAAAAATGTAACTGCAGTAAATAAAATAATAATTACGGATGCTCGGTACTAATAGTAAGTTCTTTATCATACTTATGTTGATATATTGGCGTTCAATAAAGCTTTGCATCAAAGGATGTATTTTCCGACAATCACTACAATTAATAAATAAGTAAAAATGTAACTGCAGTATATAAAATAATAATTACGGATGCTCGGTAATAATAGTAAGTTTCTTTATCATACCTGTGTTTATATATTGGCGTTCAATAAAGCACTGTATCAAAAAATCTATTTTATGACAATCTATACAATAAATAAATAAGTAAAAATTAGAGCTAGTCCATCGTTCCGGCGATATTACAATCCGATTTTTCGTTGATGTAAGGAACTCACGTAATATTAATTTCGCAATTGGCAAGTCATTAGTACAAAGTGCATTTTACGTTACTCAAATTGCAATTTGCAGATGGAACTGTCAATCAGCGTTTGAGCCGAACATTGCTACCGTCAATTGGCATTACGTTTTTTTTTATTGATATAAAAAAAAATCGCAGGCATTGGTCAATAAAAAATAATTGGCACGGAGTGCAATTCACACTCCGCTAATTGCGACTATCCGGCCGAACCATCGATCGATATGTATGCAGACGTATACATATAAATCGGTTACACAGTGCTACCACGAACATACACTTTAAGTTCAGTAAAATATCTTGTATATTTTTTATTACCGTCAGTTTGCGGCACTGCCAATTGCGACATAAACCGCAGTCTTTCGTGACATTGCAGTGGCAGTGGCCTTCTGCGTTGGAAACCAACAAAATATAATGTACCTAACGTACCAAAACATAATGTGGTACCAGAAAACGAACGGACTTCGTTTGCGAATACACTGAACTAAGGGCCCAATGACAGGTCATGAGATTAGAATGAGGCCGTCTGCGACGCTAATAAAAGCCGATGCAGTTTGGGACTCAGGGTAGTCCGTTTTTTCACCATACATAGCAGACCATCTTATACGTTACAGTAATGCCAATATATCCTATTTATTTTCTATTCTATTTTAGTTATTTCTGCATTTATATTCTAACTATAGTCCCTGTTGAATAAAGTTAATTTAAGACGAATCCGAGTATTTTTAAACCCATTATACAATATCCGCTAAATATCACTATTCCACAGTAATTTCCTCATATTTAACAGTATTTCTCAAAGAACCCAAATTACTTACGGATATCCGTTAACACTTCACTATATATTAATAGGTGTAAAGGTTGTATATAGGTTCTACTATGAATGTAAAGGTTCCGATGCCATGTGTCGCAAGTACAAATGTTGAAATGTCAAAGGCAATCGTCAGAAAATCTTTTCCGAGCAATAGCCACTGCTGAATAAAATCAGTTTAAGACGAATCTGCGTATCTTAAAAAAATGTCCTCCTATTTAGCAGTATTTCACAAAGAGCCCAAATTACTTACGGATATCCATTATCACTATATATTAACCTTCTAATAGGATTCGTCAGAATATCCTTGCTACGTTGTAAAAGTCCCGACGCCATGTGCCGCAAGTACGAATTCCGAAATGTCAAAGGCAATCGTCAGAAAATCGTTTCCAAACAATAGTCACTGTTGAATAAAATTATTTTAAGATAAATCCGCGTATCTTTAAACCCACTATACGAGATCCGCTAAGTATCACTATCCCGTAGCAATTTCCTCCTATTTAGCAGTATTTCACAAAGAGCCCAAATTACTTACGAATATCCGTTAACACTTGACTATACATTAACCTCCTAATAAGACTCGACGTCGGTATACACTTGCTAGGTTGTAAAAGTCCCGATGCCATGTGTCGCAAGTGCGAATGCCGAAATATTGAAGGCAATCGTTAGAAAATCGTTTCCAAACGATAGTCACTGTTGAATAAAATTAGTTTAAGACAAATCCAGTTCTCTTTAAACCCACTATTAGTGGGTAGTAATTTCCTCATATTTAGCAGTATTTCACAAAGAGCCCAAATTACTTCCGGATATCTGTTAACACTTCACTATATATTAATAGGTGTAAAGGCTGTATATAGGTTCTACTATGAATGTAAAGGTTCCGATGCCATGTGTCGCAAGTACAAATGTTGAAATATCGAAGGCAATCGTCAGAAAATCTTTTCCGAGCAATAGCCACTGCTGAATAAAATCAGTTTGAGACGAATCTGCGTATCTTAAAAAAATGTCCTCCTATTTAGCAGTATTTCACAAAGAGCCCAAATTACTTACGGATATCCATTATCACTATATATTAACCTTCTAATAGGATTCGTCAGAATATCCTTGCTACGTTGTAAAAGTCCCGACGCCATGTGCCGCAAGTACGAATTCCGAAATGTCAAAGGCAATCGTCAGAAAATCGTTTCCAAACAATAGTCACTGTTGAATAAAATTATTTTAAGATAAATCCGCGTATCTTTAAACCCACTATACGAGATCCGCTAAGTATCACTATCCCGTAGCAATTTCCTCCTATTTAGCAGTATTTCACAAAGAGCCCAAATTACTTACGAATATCCGTTAACATTTGACTATACATTAACCTCCTAATAAGACTCGACGTCGGTATACACTTGCTAAGTTGTAAAAGTCCCGATGCCATGTGTCGCAAGTGCGAATGCCGAAATATTGAAGGCAATCGTTAGAAAATCGTTTCCAAACGATAGTCACTGTTGAATAAAATTAGTTTAAGACAAATCCAGTTCTCTTTAAACCCACTATTAGTGGGTAGTAATTTCCTCATATTTAGCAGTATTTCACAAAGAGCCCAAATTAGTTACGGATATCCGTCAACACTTCACTATACATTAACCTCCTAATAAGACCCGACGTCGATATACACTTGCTAGGTTGTAAAAGTCCCGACGCCATGTGTCGCAAGTGCGAATGCCGAAATATCGAAGGCAATCGTTAGAAAATCTTATCCAAACTGTTGAATAAAATTAGTGTAAGACAAATCTGCGTTGCTTTAAACCTACAAGATCCGCTAAATATCACTATTCCATAGTAATGTCCTCAAATTTAGCAGTATTTCACAAAGAGCCCAAATTACTTCCGGATATCTGTTAACACTTGACTATATATTAACCTCCTAACAGCTCTCGTCATCGAAATATACTCGCTACGTTGTAAAGGTCCCAACGCCATGTGTCGCAAGTGCGAATGCCGAAATGTCGAAGGCAATCGTTAGAAAATCGTTTCCGAATAATAGTCACTGTTGAATAAAATAGTTTAAGACAAATCCGCGTATCTTTAAACCCACTGTACAATATCCACTACACTATCCCATAGTAATTTCCTTATATTTAGCAGTATTTCAAAAAGAGCACAAATTACTTAAGGATATCCGTTAACATATCTATATACATATTAACACTTTAACGATCGCAAGCCGATTAATCGACTTTACGGTTCCAACTGTTATTTACCGGTAGCCGATTAATCGGCTTTTCAGTCGTCAACGGTTATACTAGATAAAATAAATATCAGATGATATTATGACAATTCTAAATGACAATAAAATTACAATGCTTTGAAATCAAAGGATTATTAACAACAAATTCAGTATTTTTCAGTTATAAAGCTTTACAAATAGGCATATACACAATTCCTGCGCGATATCCAAAACAGTGTCGGTTGTTAGTGAATGGCATCTTCAGTCAATAGTAGTCGGTAAAGTGTTACCTATATATTAACCTTCAGATAGGACTCGTTGTGAGAATACTTTTGCTACGTTGTAAAGGTCCCAACGCCATGTGTCGCAAGTGCGAATGCCGAAATGTCGAAGGCAATCGTTAGAAAATCGTTTCGAAAATCGTTCTCCCTCCAATCCGCGGGAAGAGGTCCGCACAAAGAATTTCCCATTTCCGCGTGCAAAGTGGCGAAAAACGAGGTATGTCACAACATATGCGCGTTAGTTGGCGTCGGACGTGTCGCGGAGTGCGCAAGCAATGCGCGGCAACCGATTGAACAAAGTCGCCGTCAGGCATTGCGAATTTCGTGCGGGAAAACGCAGGCGAAGAGCGATGCACAAAACTACACGACTAATAGAAGTCGTCGTCGTTGTCGTCTTTGGGTCGCGAGCTACAGTCTGTGGAGTTTGATATTGGCCCCCTTGTCTTCACAGGCGGCACGCATCGGCCATCTGTCTCCTCGAGTTCACAAGACGAGCACCGTAAGGGAACAACGGACGAAAACGCCCTGCCACCTCTTATCACAGGCTTCGATGTCCGATCGATAATTCGACCGGTCGATTATTCGTCCGATCGTACAAATTGTCGTCAGGCTTAGCTGTCCGTCGAACTACGTGGGACGATGCAGAAAAGAAGGTCTCGAACGTAACGGTATGTACATATTTAGTTGCATATTTACAGACGTAGTCGAAACCTCAAGACAGTTCTTCTTTGCGTGAACACAATAATATCGTGTGCAGTAGTGAACAATCTTCATTAGCATACGTAGAGACGTTAGTTTTATTTTAAGCCTCAACAGGAAAATTCGATTTTTTTTAAGGTGTAAATGCATGATCTTTTAATTTTGACCCAAAAATTATATTATATCTAGGTTATTATACAGAGCTATAAAAAAATTTTTTTTAAAATGGTACATGGGTACTATTTGTTTTTTTTTTTTTTTTTTTAATGGAATGTTTTAAATATGTTATATCATGCAGTACAAACATAAATAATACCGCTTTATTGCTAAAATTCGATTTTTTTTTTAAGGCTTAAATGCATGATCTTTAATTTTTACCCAAAAATTATATTATATGTAGGTTATTATACAGATCTACTATAAAAAGAATTTTTTAAAAATAGTATATTAGTATTCACTTTTTTTTTAATGAAATGTTTCAAATATGATACATTATGCAGTACAAATATAAAGAATACCGTTTAATTGTTAAGAAAAGAGTATGCATATATTAACTTACCAATTATTATGAAATTTTAATTAATTTGTTATATTGTATTTTATTTTTATTTGTATTTTAATCAATTGTATTTTACTGTAATTCCTAATTTTCACGAACTTCTTCAGACGCGCCAAAACAATTCGTCAATCTAAATGTATTGAAAAGCGCGCGGATTTACTTTTTTCTGTTTTTTTTTTCATATTTCATTTGAATGCGTCGAGCTACTATGGCATACAGCCAAAAGTAAAACTTCCATTACGGTTAATACTTTAATTACGAGAAAACAGTGTTTCATTTTTGCTACACTATGCATTTAAGGATTTAAGTAAAATTTCCGTGAATGGAATCTGAAAGCTTAGGTGATAGACGAAATGCCTAAAAACAATTGAACACTGTGGATTTGTCTATCCCCTCTTCTTTATTTACATGCTTGCATACCATTTTTTGCCATTATACCACATGGTGACGTTTTTGTAATTTTGTCTTTACACAACACTTACATCCAAAAGCTGCGAACACGGTTTTTTGCGACATTATGCATTTAAGGATTAAGATAAAATTTCTGTGAATAGAATCTGAAAGCTTAGGCGATGGACGAAATGCCTATAAACAATTGAACTCTGCGGATTTGTCTATCCTCTCTTCTTTATTTACATACTTGCATACCATTTTTTTGCTATTATACCTCTTGGTGACGTTTGTGCAATTTTGTCTTTACACAACACTTACATCCAAAAGCTGCGAACACGGTTTTTTGCGACACTATGCAGTTAAGGATTAATTTTAAATTTCTGTGAATAAAATCTGAAAGCTTAGACGATGGACGAAATACCTATAAACAATTGAACTCTGCGGATTTGTCTATCCCCGCTTCTTTATTTACATACTTTATACCATTTTTTGCCATTATACCACATGGTGACGTTTGTGCAATTTTGTCTTTACACAACACTTACATCCAAAAGCTGCGAACACGGTTTTTTGCGACACTATGCATTTAAGGATTAAGATAAAATTTCTGTGAATAAAATCTGAAAGCTTAGACGATGGACGAAATACCTATAAACAATTGAGCACTGTGGATTTGTCTATCCCCTCTTCTTTATTTACATACTTGCATACCATTTTTTGCCATTATACCATATGGTGACGTTTGTACAATTTTGTCTTTACATGACACGTACATCCATAAATCGCGACCACTACAAGAGCAAAATTCTAACATGATTTGACAGAAAATTAAATATAATTACCATTCCATATTAGAGAGCGGTCCACGTCAATTAAAGTCCCTTTATATATTTTCGTTGCCCCAACATTGTTGTACTCTCATTAGCATGATAGTCAGAGTCGGGGGCGTAAAGTGGCAAAAAACGCAACGGGGCGCAAGTCTGAGAGGAGATTTGATCGATGGTCGGTTGGTTATGTTCCCTTATCGCGACCCAAAACGACCGCGTGGACCCGGGAGGCAAGTTACGACGGTATTAAGCTCGTTATTTTTGCACGGTACAGACGCTGTCACCACGCCTTCTACACGCCACCCTCGTGCCTCCCCTCTTTCACAAAGTTCCTCTTCTTCGTATCGAAGAGAGAATTACGATCGTTCGCGGATCGTAACTACGACGTGACCGGTAATGGGCACTCAATCATATTTCCTCGGAAATTTTCAACGGAGGCCAGCTGTTGCGAACTTTTTAATGACCTCCGGATAACTTGAGTCCAGAGTATTACCGTTTCGCTAATCCCGCATATTAATTTTCGCACGCTTTATGTCTTCGATCGTTAAGGCGAGGGCGCGAGGGAACGTGAGAGTTTTTATGATGCGGCAATAACGTCGATATTGGGTTTCAAATTAGAAGTAAAAAATGGGATAACTTCTGTCCGTTCGTTGTTACGTGCAACCGCAAAGTTCGGCGTTTCGGGGAAATATTTCGCTACTTTCCGGTCCTTACGATGTCACTGCGGGCGCACGGAAGACCCCGTTTCAAATAACCTACTTACCCGCACGATCAATTATAAATAATGACGATCGTTTTCGACTTTCTGGAGACTTTGAAATAAAATTGCGTTCCGTAAGGACTTTCTGAGGTCAGGTGATTTTACATTAGTACACTGCCGCGGGCAAGAAGTTCGCGTTTGGGGCAGTATCGGAGAAAATCTTATTCGCATAACGAACAGAATGTAAGAATAACGAATGCAGTATTATTCAACTAAAATTGTATTCACTACCAACGAATGGATATTTAATTCCACGGATAAGAAATCAAAGTGCCATAAGTTCACGCACCCTAAAACAGCGCTGGGCAGTATTCGCATTGTTATTAAAATAAAGGGATAAAATACATTGTTGCGAGTGTTTAATATTCGTTATTAGGACGAAAGCCATATAACAGGAATTGATTCACGCGATTAAGCTAGACAAACGTTACTTCGAAGCAAATATAAGAAACCAAATTGTCATAAGTTCACGCATCCTAAAACAGCGCTGGGCACCATTCGCATTGGAATTAAAATAAACACATAAAATGCAGTGTTGCAAGTGATTAATATTCGTTACTGGGACGAAAAACATATAACAGGAATTGATTTGGGCCATTACCCTGGGAAAAAGTTTATTTAAAGCAATTATAAGAAACCAAAGTGTCGTAACTTCACGCATCCTAAAACGACGCTGGGCACTATTCGCTGTGTAATTAAAACAGATAAAATGCATTGTTGCGAGTGTGTAATAGTATTATATAATAATATTTAATATAACAGGAATTGATTCGTGCGATTAAGCAGCACAAACGTTTATTCGAAGCAATTTTAAGAAATCAAAGCGTCATAAGTTCACGCATCCTAAAACGGCGCTGGGCACTATTCGCTTTGTTGTTAAAATAGATAAAATGCATTGTTGCGTGTGTTTAGTAGTACTATATAATAATATTTAATATAACAGGAATTGCTTCGCGCGATAAAGCTGGACAAATGTTGATTCGATGCAATCATAAGAAATTAGAAAGAATTAAATTAGAAAGAAATAAGAAAGAAATTAGAGAAGTGTCATTAGATCACGCATCCTAAAACGACGCTGGGCACTATTCACTTTGTTATTAAAATAGATAAAATGCATTATTGTGCGTTTTTAATAGTATTATATAATAATATTTAATATACGAGGAATCGATTCACGCGATTAAGCTGGACAAACGTTTATTCGAAGCAATTGGAATAATACCGAACTTCGGTCTCAGGTCGCTCCACGCGGCGTCACAAACTTGTCGAATCAGTGCTTCTCGCGCAAACATAAACTTTCCTCTTCATATCGGCGTTGGTTTCACCCTCGCCAGTTGGGGCGAGTAGGGGGCGAGAAGGAAATAAAAAGGAATAGGACGAGCAAGACCGGGACGATAAGCGAGTACCGGATACGAAGCTTGCGACTTCTGTCATTTTTCCCCGTCCGCTTACACACTTTTTCGTTCCTTCCCCGAGATACGCACGCTCTCACGAGAGAAATAGAAAAAAGAATGCGAACGTCCCCTCCTTGAGCAAGGACCACGATCCGGCACGGCGATAAGTTGTGATCCGCGAAAATAAAGCACGAACTGTCCCATAAACTCGACTCTCTCGATTTCGGCCATGGGATCCTCTGTCCCTAGTCCGACTTTATCGCCGGTGCAATTTGATCGACGTCGAACCCTCCGCGAAAAATGCGACAACGAGATAATAAAGCCGGCGTGTGGCATTTTATTACGCCCGAGGTACAGAGGGCTTCCTGAGATTCCTCAATTTCACGACTAACTGTCTCCAGGACAGAATCGTCTATTTATTTAGCGCGACGCGCAAGACGTAACGGAAGGGAAAAGGTGCGATCGTAAAGCATAGAATTCAAAGCGAGTCGCGTGTCGCGAGGTTTTTTGGCGGCTTTGTTGCGGCCGTTTTAGACCACAGCTTATCGACTGTAAACACGTGACGCTTTGTGGGACCGACGACCAGTTGCGATGGTCAGTATGGGCCCAATAAGTTTTTGTTTAGTTGAACAAACTACCAGACGGTTTGTTTAAGGGGTAACACCTACCTTAAGTTTAAAAAAAAAAAACGAAAAAATTTTTTTATCTTATATGATACTTTACAGCCTTAAAAATAAGGTGCAATTTGTCTTATAGGCAAAAATATTTTTTAATGTGGTTTTACAGCTTATTTTATAAAGCAAGTCGTGATACCTCGGAGCGGTTCAAAGTACATGGTACCGATTCTAAAGGTTTTGAAGGGACATAATACCAACCGAAATCCAGATTACATCGAAAAAATGCGAAAGGAAATTTTGGCAACTCTTTACCATAAACTTTCGACGGATGAAGTGCCGCAACACGAGAATTGCCCGGCATCGGCATAAATATTGCGTCTTCTATTTTTAACGATCGATTTGAAAGAATAATGGCAATGATGCAATGATGCAAAATGTCGTTTCACATTTTTTCGATGGAATCTGGATTTCGGTTGGTATTATGTCTCTTCAGAACCTTTAGAATCGGTACCATGTACTTTGAACCGCTGCGAGGCATCACAACTCGCTTTATAAAATAAGCTGTAAAACCACTTTAAAAAATATTTTTGCCTATAAGACAAATTGCATCTTATTTATAAGGCTCTAAAGTATCGTATAAGAGAACAATTTTTTTTCGATTTTTTGAAAATTTAAGGTAGATGTTACCCCTTAATCGCGTCGATTCAACAGGCTTCTTGTCAGCAGAAAGAAACGGTTCTTCGATGCGATCTTATCGATCACCCGTTCGGTCGTTGTTGTAAGATAAATATAAAGCAATCTCACCTGCGAATGATAGTTTGCGAGGCGAGAGGTGGATGTTGCTGGTAGGAAATCGTCTCTCATCCTTTTCGAAGGCTCGAGACGGGGTTATCACGAAACTGTCAACCTTCGTTGGATGTTCACGAAGTGTGTCACTCGCAACACTTCCTCGAGGTAATCAGGGGAACGCGAGTAAATGCTGAAGGCATGAGGCTGCCGATCAGTCTGATGCAGGCAGTGTGCCGTAAAATTGAACGGCAGGATTAGGCACCGCGTACGCAATCTAAACTAATTTATTGCTGAATGCCATTGAAACTTTCACTTTATTTCATAGCGTCGTTATTATATTAGGTCCACCGGAAACTTTTGTCCATTCTCGTATTAAAAGAAAATAACACATTTTCAATATATTAGGCGTACAAATAAATAATCCAAATTATGTTGAGCGGTTATGAAATCAATTTTAAATTGAACAGATTTTCCCACTCCTTTGTGGTTATGTAGTGTTGACATATAGCTATTAAAAATAACAAATAGTTTTACAAAAAGTTCAACATAACCTTTAATATTATTCAGTTCAGTAGAGTCGAAAATGGCAACAGATAGGGTGCATATTCGACATTGCATTCTTTACGAATTCCAAGAAGGAAAAAATGCTGCAAGAGCATGCGAAACGATTGGTTCCTTCCTCGGTGAAGGTTTTGTATCATACGATGTGTGCGCATTTTAGCGGTTTAAAAGCAGTAATTTCAGTCTAATCGACAAACAACGCCCTGGAGGCCCTCGGAAGTGCGATAATGAGGATTTGGAAAAACTGCTCGCTGAGAATTCGGCAGAAACGCAAAAGGAGCTTGCAGAACAGTTGGGAGTAACGCAGCAAACGATTTCCAAACGCCTACATGAGATGGGAAAGATCCGGAAACAAGGAAAATAGGTTCCGCATGAACTCAGTGAAAGCAACAAAAATCAACGAGTGGCAGCGTGTCTTTCTCTCCTCAATAAGCAGCGTCGAAAGTCTTTCTTGTGGAAAATCGTTACGGCCGATGAGAAATGGATACTCTATGGCAATCCGAAACGTAGAAAGTCATGGGTAAATCCTGGCGAACCATCAACATCGGTCGCAAAACCAAATCGCTTCGGAAAAAAGGTTCTTCTCTGCATTTGGTGGGATATCAACAGTTACTGCGGACTGCTACTAACGCCAATTAATCTGCTTGAGTCAGGAATTGGAACGAAAACGCCCGTATACCGGCAAAGGAGAACGTCCAGTGAAATGATTGGATGACAACGCTAGACCACACATTGCTTCCAATACAAAAGACATCATAATGACCCTTGGTTGGGACGTCTTGCAGCACCCGGCGTATTTACCAGACCTTGCTCCAACCGATTACCACTTGTTTCGCTCGATGCAAAACGCCTTGTCCGATATGCACTTCCAATCAATCGATGAGATCCGAAAATGGCTTGACGATTTTATCGTATCCAAAGACGTAACATTTTTTCGAGATGGAATTCATCAGCTGCCTGAAAGATGGCTCAAAGTCATAGAAAGCAACGGCGAGTACTTTGATTAAAAAATTTAATTTACTTTGTTTTAAAATAAACCTTGAATGTAGCTGAAAAAATTGGATTATTCATTTGTACACCTAATATAATACTGAGATAGCAAAATCATTGTTTCAGCACATTTAGAAAAGTGCATCCGTAGAAATACAGTGGTAGATAGAGGCAACCATGTACGTTTCAAACGAACATATTCATACATGTTGCAACTTGAGATTATATTTCGGACAGAACTTCCCGATAATATGACATTTATAGTAGCCTTATGTAACAATCTTCGATTCTGGCCAACCACGCACATCGGTTGATATACAAATCGTTCCTTCGGTATTTACCGAACGTCTTTGATAGTTAATTCGTACAAATTCGGTTTACACATTGCCCCCTCTCCTTCGCTGGCAGGAAGTAATGCAATCGGAAAGTTTCCGATTACCCGACCGACGCCGAAACTTTCCTCGCCGGCGGATCTCTCCTTCAAAGAAACTCACGTCGCACATTTCCTCGTATCGGCGGTTCTTCGTTTGCCGAGAACTTTCCGACGTTGAATTCGATCTTCTCGTACCCCGAACGCTCCCGATGGATCGTAATTTTCTGAAAATCAGAGACAGCCTTGGTGTACTCCCTTGAGAACCGCTGATACGATACGAGAACGTCCTGTTCCAAAAGCCAATGATGTCTGATCGTGATTTTATATTTTACGATTTTCGCCATATTTTACGACTCGCCGACCTTCGAATTCGAGAAACGTGAAATGATTCCTCTTCTCGCATCTCTCAAATTTTTATTGTTGAAAATATCTTTATTGTCCTTAGGTCATGTGGCTCGTTTGACATAATAGGCAGGGACCTTGTGGTTGTTGGGATTTAAGGAAAGTAGATTGGTGCTTTGAGGAAAGGTCTTCGTATCGCTCAAAGGTGTCATAGATCAGTTAAGATCAGATCTGTCTTGCCGTGGCCATTCGAAACTTAGCGCATTGACACTGATGCCGTTTGATGTCAGTGTTAGAATCTTCTTGATTGAGGGTTAACCGAAATCGTTAGGAAGTTGTAGTTCCACGCGTTTGAGTGTTTTCTAACTTACCGCAGAATAGAAGCAGGCAAATGTGCAACGCAAATGAGGCATTAAACTAGAGGCAGCACGTCTAAATTTAGGGTACTAAAGACTCAAGTGCACTTAAATAACTAACTTAAAATGCATATGTATTTTGTAGCTGATACAAACGATTTTCACGGTATAACATTTACATTTTGACTGCCGTAATTGTCACCACTGAACAAATTTCGAAGGTGAAAGTTTGCAAGTACAAATTTGTGAAGTTAAAGATTTGCAAGTCAGAGGCTTGAAAATTAATAGTCTGCAAATGCAAAATTGCGAAATTTCGAATTCAGAGTGCGAAAATTCAAAAGCTTCGAATAGACAAATTGAAAATTTCGTGCAAAGATTTCCCTGAAGATCTAAAATATTTAGAATGGGTAGCAATAATTGTGTTATAAATGCAGTTATTGTTGCCTTTGTAATACCTGCACATTATTTGCATTTTACATCATTCAGTCAAACTCTATAGTATTTCATAGCATCGTCGTTTTACACAGCAAAATACGCACGGCAGTCAATGTGTTCACTTTTTAGGTACGGCTAAATTCTGTGTGTGGCTATTTCCCTGGGCGGCAGAGTCTAACGCGAACTGAGTTTAAAAAAATTTTTTTTTGGAACGGTACAGCATTGCAATGTCTGACGGACAATGGGATTCTGTACACGAGTACATTGGAAATAAGTATTTGATGATTAAATTATAATTTTTCTTAAAAATGTATTGCATATACTCTAACTTTAACAATCCTCTTTAATAATTAAGAATGCAATTGGGTATTATGTATTTTAAAACATGATACGACACATAGACCCCCGTCACAATCGTCACACACATAGCTTGATCTTTGTCTTATATCATATTATATTTTGCTTATATTATATTATTTATATTATTTATATTGGAGGATAAGATGTTAGGTGTCGTCGAAGCGGGGTGCGGAATTATATTAAGTTGAATAAATTTATTTGAAGATAAATTAAAGCACTAACATACAAATATAAATATAAACTGAAATAAAAGTAAGACTATGGCAATTCGGAATACAACTGACGCTAAGTAAATATATTTCGTTCTGACGAACAAACTGAACTGAACTCTTCAGCTCGGTAAACGGCAAGAAAACGCATCTATACTGAACTCGCGTCGCAAACCGCGCCGGATTTTATACGGACCTCTACCACCTTATCTTAATCCGGTAGTTAGCGACACTTTTATCCGACGCGTCTACGGCCGTTTTCCTGATATTACAATATATTTATTTTATATTATATTTTCTGAACGTACCATACAATTTCGTAACGCTATGGTAGTTTTTTTGGATTTACAATACCTTTGAAAATGTTTTTTAATTAGTGTAAACGGCTGATCAAGATATATTTGCTGTAGCTAACGTGAAAGATGATATCCGCGAAAACCACTATAGTGGCGTGTAATTTCTAAAAGATGATATCTGCGAAATCCACTACAGTGGCATTTAAAAAAAAAATTTTTTTTTGGTACGGTACAGCACTGCAATGTCTGACGGGCAATGTGGTTTTCTTGACGAGTACATTGGAAATAAGTATTTGATGATTAAATTATAATTTTTCTTAAAAATTGTTGTACATACCCTAACTTTAACAATTCCATTTAATAATTAATAATACAATCGGGTATGATATATTTTAAAACATGATATGACACATAGACCCCCGTCACAATCGTCACACACATAGCTTGATCTTTGTCTTATATCATATTATATTTTGCTTATATTATATTATTTATATTATTTATATTGGAGGATAAGATGTTAGGTGTCGTCGAAGCGGGATGCGGAATTATATTAAGTTGAATAAATTTATTTGAAGCTAAATTAAAGCACTAACATACAAATATAAATATAAAATGAAATAAAAGTAAGACTATGGCAATTTGGAATACAACTGACGCTAAGTAAATATATTTCGTTCTGACGAACAAACTGAACTGAACTCTTCGACTCGGTAAACGGCAAGAAAACGCATCTATACTGAACTCGCGTCGCAAACCGCGCCGGATTTTATACGGACCTCTACCACCTTATCTTAATCCGGTAGTTAGCGACACTTTTATCCGACGCGTCTACGGACGTTTTCCTGATACTACAATATATTTATTTTATATTATATTTGCTGAACGTACCACACAATTTCGTAACGCTATTGTGGTTTTTTTGGATTTACAATACCTTTGAAAATGTTTTTTAATTAGTGTAAACGGCTGATCAACAATATATTTGCTGCAGCTAACGTGAAAGATGATATCCGCGAAAACCACTATAGTGGCGTGTAATTTCTAAAAGATGATATCCGCGAAATCCACTACAGTGGCATTTAAAAAAAAAAATTTTTTTGTACGGTACAGCACTGCAATGTCTGGCGGGCAATGCGGTTCTCTTCACGAGTACATTGGAAATAAGTATTTGATGAGTAAATTATAATTTTTCTTAAAAATATATCGCACGTACTCTAAGTTTAACAATTCCATTTAATAATTAAGAATACAATTGGGTATTATATATTTTAAAACATGATATGACACATAGACCCACGTCACAATCTTCACACACATAGCTTGATCTTCGTCTTGTATCGTTTTCTGAACGTACTGTACAATTTCGTAACGCTATTGTAGTTTTTTTGGATTAACAATACATTTGAAAATGTTTTTTGATTAGTGTAAACAGCTGATGAACGATATATTTGCTGGAGCTAACGTGAAAGATGATATCCGCAAAAGTCACTATATTGGCGCGTCGTATCTAAAAGGTTAAAGTACTCTAATACGTCTGGCATTCAAACACAACTACTACCCTGGAATTTATTCAGAACCGTCTCGGCATTCGACGTGTGACAGTAACAGTGAAATTTTCGCAAACTTCTAACAAACTTCTCTTTTGCACCGAGGAATGATTTTTACGCCGAAATTTGTCGTGTGAGCAGAACTTTGTAGATGCTCTTTTGACGCAGGGAGATGCACTTTGAGCGTTAATCGGATATAGTGGCCGCGCCACATCGAGGACGCTGCTACGTTTTATGCAAAACCATTTACCGATGGTTAAACGGCGCACCGTCATTAACGCGCACGGTAATTGCTTTTACGCCGACCGAGATAATCGGGATCGACAGCGATTCCGCAGTTGCATCCTAACCTATGCACTCTCTTCGGTGCTCGAACGTCGACGACACAGTGCATTTTTCCATTCTGATCGCACTAGTCGTCCATAAATTATATTGCCAGCGCAAACTACCGACTAGTCTATTATTCTGTCAATGATTAACACTAAATCATTTCCTGCTTTGCATTTAATGGGGCAAACAATAAACAACGCGGGGAAGGGTGCACGATGCGCGTTGATATGCATAAATAACGATCGAATTAGCGCCCCGGCCGATCGCCGCTGTTAGTTCGCGATTAAAAATCAATTCCACCCGTCTTCGGATTAACATGGAACATTGTGCGAACGGCACGGCACGGGTCGGTCAATTTGGCTGCATATGATTATTATTGATGGCTTGCTTTTTGCGTCAACGGCGGTAAATTAGTTTATAATGATGGCAAATGTAATTTAGCGTTCTATTGATTTAGTGGCCTTTGTCAATATTTAACGAGATTCCGGCCCGTGGAGCGAAGTTGTTGGTTTACAACAGATTTAGCTCACGATTTTCTCTATCGTGCGCAGAGGTCGAAGTGAAAAGATGAAAATACGAATGCGGAAGGAGGAAGCAGCAGTATGTTTCTTCGTAAATGGGACGATCATTCGTTGCAACGCGTCAGGGGTAGGATAGTAGGTGTCATCGGGAGAGATGACCTAGGAAACGAAGATTTTCGCACTGGAGGCACAACCATGGCGCCGGATGGGACGGCTCGTTCATCATATCGGTGGGACATAAATAATCGGTCCAGCGAGCGATGAGTTATGAAACAGAATAGCGAACGAATCGCTTCTCGGACGCGGTGCGTTGTTCGTCGTTGCATCGTGCATGGGAACAGGTACACCTGCATCGAGATCGCAATCTATGAGGCGGTATCGCCCGGCTCCCATCTCTGCTAGCCAGTATGCACGACATTCTTAACCCCTTGCCGTACTTTCACGAGTCTGACTCGTGATGAGAATTTCGGGTCAAACGTGAATATCGCGAGTCTGACTCGTGATGAGAATTTCGGGCCAAACGTTAATATCACGTTGACTTTTTTTTTTTTTTTGACGTATTAGAACGGCGATGCTATGAAATACTACAGCGTTTGACTGAATTATGCAAAATGTAAATAATGTGCAAGTATTGGAGACCAAAGAGTCGCATCACTATTCAACACACACAATAACCTTTATTCATAAAATAATTATTCAAACATTGCGAATATTTTGGATCTTCAGTACCGAAATCTCTTGCCCGCCGCCCGGTCGCTTGTGACCTTATTGGTTGGACGAGCCTCTGCTGTTAATATCACGAGACTGACTCGTGATGAGATATGAAAAAAAAATTAAAGCACTTTTCTTAAATTCATTTCAATTCCACAAGAGCATCATCGCATGAAATTAGTAAGCAGACGACTACTTCAGAGGTAATCGTAAGATATAATTTGTTTCAAGTTCCGACAATACGTTTCAGCCGCTTTGGCTTCTTTCATGACCATTTCTGCGCACTATTTGGGCCCAAATTCTTCCGAGTTAAATGGTATGGCTAGTGGTTAAGGGGGTATTCCAATGTGACAGGTCGAAAAAATCGATGTTTTTTTGCATCTTTTGATCATTTATAGTCATAGAATGAATATCCCAGAGTCGGTTTAGGCAACTCCTATGTTCTCTCTCCTTAAATCTCCTATGGAGATGCTATGAAATACTACAGCGTTTCACTTGATTATGAAAAACGTAAATAATATGCTGGTATTGGAGACCAAAGGATTGCATCACTATTCTAACAATAACTGCATTTGTAAAATCGATGTCATAAAATCTCTTGCACTAGTCAGCGTGGACCATCACAACAATCAAACACTGATTATTCAATTTTTCGTCTTAACAAATCAGGTACTTTTTTCTGGTAATGGCCTTTTATTTCATAAGGGGTCAAATGGCCCCTTATCGTAAGAATAGTGAGAAATATAGAAGAAAGAATTGTAAGTATCGGTACGTTTAGTGTTAATACGTTGGGTCGCAATTTTGATGGCCGGGCTGATGCATGGCTCTATGTCGGAAAGTCTGAGAATGTTCGACGGTCGAAATTCACAGTAGGAGATTCTCGTAAAAGATGCAATAATAATGAAAAATGCAAATGCACAAATGCGGCCTAATGACCACTTTCTACGGCACATACAATGCATCATTCTTCAAATCATATACCCTTTACACTTTACTGATATATGTATACTTTACTGATTAAGTCACATGTTATGAAAGTTGTAAATAATTTCTTTCTACCATATTAACACGTTGACTGCCGTGCGTATTTTGCTGTATTAGAACGGCGATGCTATGAAATACTACAGCATTTGACTGAATTATGCAAAATGTAAATAATATCCTGGTATTGGAGACCAAAGGATCGCATCACTATTCTAACAATGACTGCATTTATAAAATAATTATTGCTAACCATTGTAAGTATTTGGACCTTCAGTAAAATCTATTATTATGCAGGTCAGCGCTGACCATCACGGCAGTCAAAGTGTTTTGAATAATGCAAGAAAATTATTTAATAAAGAACACATCTATATCCATCTCGTACAATGATAATTGTGGCTGCAATAGGTAAGAAATCGAAACGATTGGGGAACGCATATATGCGCCCATAGTCGACACCGATAGATTTCGGCGGACGCATATTTGCGTCCATAGCAGTCAAAGGTAACAACTTTGACTGCCGTGATGGTCACCGGTGACCGGTACAAGAGATTTTACTGAATATCCAAAATATTTGCAGAGAGTAGCAAGAATTATTTTAAAAATGCAGTTATTGTTAGAATAGTAATGCGATCCTTTGGTCATCAATACCGGCACATTATTTACATTTTCCATAATTCAATCAAACGCTGTAGTATTTCATAGCATCTCCGTTCTAATACAGCAAAATACGCATGGCAGTCAAAGGGTTAATCTCGGAAACAGATGTCTCCGCTAATTCGCTTCTTTTCAATATGCCACGCGCTGAATTCGCACTTTGTGTCTTGGAATCTCGCGCCGATTATTACGTAAATTCGCAGTTGCGGATCGTAACCGTTACACTTGATAAGGGCATACCAGTCCAGACGGCTAGTTTGTAGTCGACACTATCTAAACAAGACATTATACCCGCACAAGCAGCGTAAGCGCGCGAGGTGCACGCGAAACAGCGCTTAATATTGATAGACCCAACGTTGCACGCTAGAAACTAGTCCGGAGAGCAGCGCTTCTCGCTTTCTACGGCTCAGAGGCGAAAAGCGCCGCTCTTTGAATATGGTTTAGGAAATATCGTGCTGCGAAACACAGATCGAGAAACGGTAACTGCGGCGGTTGGCTTGAAAACGTATACGCGAAGCGCGTGATATCGCGTCATTTTCTATTTTCAACTTCTGCGGCCGTTATCTATATCAGACGTCAATTTGTATCCCGCGTATAATTTCGCTACTCGAAGTCATTGTGCATTAGCACGTTTCACACACCGAGTATATATTCCGGTTCCCTGAGCCAATCGTTAACCGAGAACATTTCAACCGACGTCTGTTCTCGCTTACCCGCAAACACAAACGGACAGGAGCGTACAGATGTACGCACACAATAATGGAACATCGTCTACGTCTCCTTGCTGCTCGACGTCTAGAACATGCAAATTAGATCCAAGGCTCCGGAGATGTACCCGAAGCTAACGCTGGATAGAAACGCTCGAAAGATTTATCTCTTGTTTACGTAAATCCATAGTCTGAGAGCAAGCTAATAGGTTTATAGTAACTCGGCTTTTCGAATGCATCGCTCGTTAGCTGTCAAAAAAGTTTCACTCCCCCCCGAAGAATCTCCGCTGCAAATGGAAAGATTTTTGCGCAAAAGAAGATGTTTACGACGGCGATCTTAATGACGTGACTCGATTTTTCGTGGCAGCGATATTCAAGAAATGTAAATGAGATTCTGCGCTTGATGAGAGTTTGGAACGAGGAACTGTGATTGCCCGAAGTCAACAGGATCGGCCGGCGGAAGTTTCTGATGAATCTCAGACAAGTTACGCAGAGACGTGTAAACATTTTTAACAAGTGTAACTAATTTTGGCCGGCGAATTCGCGGAAGGGTAGACTTTCGTTAGATAAATAGACATGCAAATTTTGGACATTTGCTGAACTTCAATTCGATCACCGGACGTGTCAGCGAAACTGTCTTTATTTAAAAAAGTTTTTAATACCTGGTGCGTACAATTAGCCAGAAAACCATTCGTATGTCCCTTTTTCTGGAATAGCGTCGAAGAAACTATAACTAAAATATAATTTATTCGATAGGCAACACACGTTTGTTTATAAATCTTTTTTCTAGCTGCCCTATTGTGTAACCGTCAATCACACGATGACTCCCTTATTTCTCAAACAATAACACGTTACTGCCATATCAGCGATGAACCTCTGAACACTCGCCAAAATATTCCATATTATTGTTTTCCTAATCTGCCTCCTTAGTAAACGTACGTCTGCTTAGCTACTATATTCACACATTGTGCGCATAATTACGTTTAAATTTATAATTATTTTGATAAATTATACGTGGGCATAATTGCGTGAAAATATACCGTATTATTGTTTTCCTAATCTGCCTCTTTAGTATATGTACGTCTCGTTAGCTACTGAATTCACATTTTGTGCACATAAGTGCGTTTGTTTCAATTCACGACATTTGTCGGCCTTCCCCTCTAATACTTTTGAGTAGCGTTAGCATAGAAATACAGGGTGCAGGTGTTGGGGATTATTATAATCTATGCTACAGACGGTGTGATTGCAAAAGGACAGAGAAAAAGGAAACAAGAGAAGTTAAAAATAAAAGATTGATCAGATCGCATAGAAACGCCAACAAGACAAGATAGAAAACAGTGAATTAGTTATTCTAAACCGTTATATTCCTTGAGACTTTATTCGTTTTTAACTGTATTTTAAATTTCGTTTCGTTCAATAATTAAACTTGGTTTAACACGTTGACTACTGTACGTATTTTGCCGTATTCGAACGGCGTTGCTATGACTTACTGCAGCGATTGACTGAATTATGCAAAATGTCAATAATGTGCAGGAATTGGAAACCGAAGAATCGCGTCAGTATTCTAACAATAAATGCATTTATAAAATAATTATTGCTGCTCATTGCGAATCGTTTGGATCTTCAGTAAAATCTCTTACGCCAGTCATCGGTGACCATTGCGACAGTCAAAGTGTTAAATAATACAAGAAAATGATTTGATAAAGAACACATCTGTATTTATCTCGTACATTGATCATTATGGCTGCAATAGGTAAGAAATCGAAACGATTGCGAACGCATACATGCGCCCATACTCGAAACAGATGGATTTCGGCGGACGCATATGTGCGTCCATAACAGTCAAAGGGTTCACACGTTGACTACCGTGCGTATTTTGCGTATTAGAACGGCGATGCCATGAAATACTACAACATTTGACTGAATTATGCAAAATGTAAATAATATGCAGGTATTGGAAACCAAAGAATCGCTTTTGTATTAATATATATAAATTTATAAAATAATTATTATATATTTTAATATTTTGGATCTTCAGTAAAATCTCTTGCGCCGATAGTTTGAACCGATGACCATCACGGAAGTTCTAATGGTAATTATTCATTTACGCCGAATTAAATAATGCAAGTACATTATTTGATAAAGAACGCGTCTGTATGTATCTCATATATTGATAATTGTGGCTGTAGTAGGTCAGAAATCGAAACGATTGCAAAGCGCATGTATGTATCCATAGTAGTCAAAGGGTTAATATAAAATTTAATATGAATTCAAAAACCAGTATATTAACACATTAACTGCCGTGCGTATTTTGTTGTATTAGAATGGCGAAGCTATGAAATACTGTAGCGTTTGACTTGATTATGCAAAATGTAAATAATCTGCATGTATTGGAAACCAAAGAATTGCTTCAGTATTCTAACAATAACTGCATTTATAAAATAATTATTGCTGCCCATTGCGAATGTTTTGGATCTTCACTAAAATCTCTTTCGCCGGTCAAGTGTTAAAGAAACTACGACAGTATGAACATTTCTTCCCGCCGCAGCATCGTCGGAAATTTTCCCAAAATAACAGCGCGTCTCAATTCCGGCCGCCACGACGCTTACGGGATAATTGTCAAGTCGAGTCTTTCGTCTATTATTCGGTTCACCTTTCCGCGCCGGATGTAACAAATTGTATTGTCGCTGGTGCGCTGCGGTCTAGTTAAACTTCTCTCGGACCGCGCGCGCGAGCAGTCTTTGTAATTGCGACCGACGTGTCTCGGTTTGCGGTTTCCCTCGGCGAAGTCATCCGAGGCCGTGCAGGGAAATCGAGCTTGTACCCGTAAACTTCGTGCACCTCGCTTTCAGCGTCGCTAAACGTGGAGAAGCGAACAGAGAGATAGGCGCGGATAGTAGGAAGTAGCTTCGTTGTCAAACAAACGCGCGAGTGCTCACATCTAGAGATACGGATAGGAGTAGAAACGGCGGTAACGATAGTGTCAACTGCAACTAGGGATTGGAGAGGGCTTACGATTTTCACGAATTACTACCATTTTTTTTTTAAAGAATAATAGCGTACGCAATATTGCGAAATGTAATTAAGATTAAACGCACCTGTACTTTACACGTACCTATTGTTACCATGAGACCATTGGAATAAACGTTGATTTTCAGCAAGAAATTCCTAATTTATTAAAGCGAGAAATTGAATAATCAATTGATATAAGAATTTACAGAAAGTCAAATGAGCATTACAAATATCAATGAATGTACGATTTTAAAATAAATTTTGGAAGGGGTTATTTGACCCCGCTTGGTACGTTTACTGTTATAATTTTCAAATTTTTCGTCATGACACATACGGTGCGTCATCAATTTTGTAAGAAGCAAATATTTAAATTGTTCACTATGACGCATAAGGCGCGTAATCAATTTTCGCGCAAGCAAATATTAACACTAAAAGTACCGGTACTTAAGTGTGTAAGCGAGAAATTGAGTAATCAGATGATATGCGAATTTACAGAAAGTCAAATGAGCGAAAGAAATGTTGAAAGGGATCATTTGATGCCGCTTGGTTCGTTTAGTGTTGATGCATCTGCACATGTTGATCGATTTTTCCCTGCACAGAAATTTTTATTTATTAAAAGGACCATTTTTATGATAGAATCGAGTCATGGCGATTGACTCCTTGGATTTATCTACCCACGATTTATAATAATAGTTGCGGTTGCAGGAAAAAAATACTTATTACCCATAACCCAATAAATCCTAATTTTATTGGAAAAAAAATCAAAATTCGATTAACTTTTGCATCTTCGCGAGTTCTAAATATCGCTCTTGGAATATAAGTTGCAAAGTTTTCGTTGCCGTCATCCGAAGGCTTGAATCAACCGCTTGACAGCCAATATATCGGTAGACTACGGTATGTCGAATAGGGACGATAACACGCAATCGAATAAAAATTGCATTCCACGAAGATGAAAACGGAGAGAGTGAAGCTCAGAACCAGCCAATAATTGGTAAGCCACAACAGTCGCGCCGATTGCAACGGCAATAACCCAGATTGGGAATTGCCGCGACGCGATAACCCACATATATAAATGTGTGTCTGTGTGTATAAGTCGCCGATTGCAAAAGGGGTCAACGAAGGGGTTGAAACACTCCGGAGGGCTGCTGCGTTCGTAACATCGAGCGACCACAAAGCGGGATTAACCACGATGCTCGCTCAAACGGAATGCCTCGTAAATACCAGCCCCAAAGGCTCTCGATCTTTTAGGCGTAAGGTTTGATCTACCGACATTGTAAGTTTGCGATGGTCCATTAATCGGCGTTCTTAAGGGTCACGATATGCCCCTGATGATTTACTAACTGCTACCCGGCTTTCAACAACGTACGCTTTGAATTAACTCTCCGATTTCGGCAGATAATGTATTTTTGACGAATTTATTAAAGATTGAAAGTTTGCGCACGAGTATTATATGTTTTCGAATAAAGATCGTGATTATTTTATGCGATGCATTACTACCGAAAACGGTGTTCATTATTTACACCTATGTTCTTTCATCACTGTCAGCCTATGCACATAAACCCTGCCGTTCTTGCAGAAATGTCACAGGTTACAATCGACCTCACGACGTTATATTCGGCTTTCTACGTGCATATAATAGGTATATGTTGACGTTACCTAGCTACCATTTAGAATAAGCATCATATTTGTTAACACATTCACTGCCGTGGTAGTCATCGGTAACCGGAGCAAAAGACCTCACGAAAAATTAAAAAAAAATATCCAATCAATAACATTTATAATTTTGTAAATGCAATTAATATTAAATAGTGATTCGATTCTTGAGTTTCCGATACCTTTGCATTATTTTAATTTTGCACAATTCAATCATATTCTGTAATACTTCATCACGTTGCAGTTTTAATATAGTAAAATACGCACAGCAGTCAAAGGTCTTACGAAAAATGCAAAAAATACCCAATCGGTAGCATTTATAATTTTGAAAATGCAATTAATATTAAATAGTGATTCGATTCTTTGGTCTCCGATACCTTCGCATTATTTTCATTTTGCGCAATTCAATCATATTCTGTAGTACTTCATCACGTTGCAGTTTTAATGTAGTAAAATACGCACGGTAGTCAACGTGTTAAGGAAATATCCTTACGCGGAAACAGGAGCATCCTTATACTCATCGGCCCTAATTCTCCAAGTGTTAGAACCTTCGATACTCTGTTGTCGTCATAAAAGGTCACGGTCGGTCCATATTCGACTTTCTACGTGCGTATAATGGATATATACTGATGTTATCTAAATGCCATTTAGAATAAGCATCATATTTGTTAAGGAAATATCCTTACGCCGAAACAATAGCATACTCATACTCGACAGCACCAATTCTCCTAGAATCAGAATCTGCGATACTCTGTTGTCATTACCCCGTCGTCATAAAATGTCATCACCATGTAATGTCATCATCAAATGCTAACATTATCTAGCTACCGTTTAGAATAGGCATCATATTATTAAAACACTTTGACTGCCGTGATGGTCACCGATGACCGACGTAAAAGATTTTACTAACAATGCAAAAAATTCGCAATGAAGCCTATTTGCAATCTTGGAAAAGCGATTCTAACAACTCTGCGTTACCTTCATTTTGCACGATTTAATCATACTCTACAGTATTTCATCGCATCGCGGTTCTAACACGATAAAATACGCGGTGACCGACGCAAAATATTTTAGTAGAAATGCAAAAAATTTGTACTGAAGACTAATTGCAATCTTGTAGAAGAAATTGATATTGGAACGGTGCTTTAATATTTTGGCTTCTAACAATTTTGCGTTACCTTCACTTTGCACTGTTTAATCACACTCTGCAGTATTTCATTGCATCGCGATTCTAAAAAAGCAAAATACCCACGGCAGGCAACATGTTAAGAAAATATCTTTATGTCGAGACAATAGCATCCTCATACTCGTCGACCCTAATTCTCCAAGTGTGCTGCGACACTGTTGTCATTCGTCTGTCCTCATAAAAGGTCATGATCAGTCCATAGCCCCATATCAATGACTGGCATTACCAAGCGATATAATCCGTGCGTCAAGTTGCAATTTCCTGCAGATCCCGAAGCATGTTGCGAACGGAGGAGTGCAAACTGCGAGCACGCTTTTATACCCGGCCCGATGCAGCTCCGCGATTGGCCGAAGGGTGGTGAGGTGCAGCGATGACATCAGTCGGTGACGTCACTGCGTTGTCGCCTAGCAACGCGGGCTAAAATCCCGTACGGGGGTTGCACGTACGCACACACTAACCGACACATAGTCAGAAGGGTGTGAAGATGCAAGCCCGGGCCGTTCGAGCTAAACCACCCCTACGGTCACGTTCCCACCACTTCATGTTCGCGTTCCTCGTCCCAGTTTCTAACGTCCGTCTCTTTTCATCCCGCCTCGTCGCTCTCCGTTTCGCGCGCCTCTTCGCATCCTCGTCTCTTGCCTTTTTTCCTCTCCGCTGCGCGTCTTTATTTCTTCTCGTTCGCGCTAATCTCTCCTCTGATCCATTTCCTCCCCTACTCCCATCTGCCGCTCCCGGGAACCGGATCCGCGTATTGTGGTTCAAGTTGCCGTGTAGTCCGTGACGTCACGAGGATGATCGTCTATTACGCTGCCCGTTTCGGTACACTTTCGAAATGGCTCTTCCTGCTCGGGACCCATAGTCGTAAGCCGTTTTCTGTATCAACTGTCGAAATGCATCTGCGGGCGTTATGTTGCGCTGTTTTTATCGAATGCTGCGGGGTCGTGTTTAACCACCGTTCCCGGCACGCCCCCACTTTGCCGTTCAATTCTGTTTCCCGGGAACGGAGACCTTGCGTATCGACGTCATATGACTCTCTCAGGGTCTTCTTATGGTCCCCGCGTCGAAGTATTTTTCGAACGATGCGTAATTCGCTGGGTTCGCTTCGTAAACGTGCGTAACAGTATCAAATTCTATGGCGCGTGTCCGCGTGAGCGGGGATATTACATTTAAATGTTCTCGTGAGTCGGTATAGTGCCGTGTCTGATTAGCCTTCCTGGTTTATCCCCACTTTGTGGGCTCAGCTTTGTTTCCCGAGAACGGGAACCTTGTATATTGACGTCACATCGCTTCGACGAGATGTTCTTATGGTCCCAGGTTACGGGGGTTTTCGCAACGACCGCTCGGAGCCAGATTTGAATTTGAAATTTGATTTGCGACACATAGATTCGTGGACGTTTCACAACACGGCATCTCAAGGATGGCTCCGGATTTTGATGAAACCGTTCGTCTTTCGTTCCCGTCGCTTTTTACGTATTCGTCCTTCTGCTGCTATCGCTACAGGAAAATTGTCGGAACGAGATGCGCATACTGATGGCAGAACATGCCGGAATGGTAGAGATCGTTAGGTGCTCGGTTCACGAGCTCCCGCTAAGCGAATAGGCCATTTCAAACTTTGTTTTCGCTTTGAGTTTATGTAGAATGCTATCGACGGCAGAAAGGACCGCTGACTGGGTAAATTTTCATTGTACCGCTAGTTGAAGTATTTCGCCACAAACTATCTTTCGTCACTTCGCGCAGAATCGTATAAATTCAAGATAAAATATAATTATAAAAGTGCCCTCTCCTGTAGACAGGAAAGTGCTCGGGAAACTAAAATGCTACGGTGTTCAATAAATATGCATATTCGTCCACAACGGAAAGCGTAGCCAATGTAAGAAGATCCGCGTTAATACACGTTCACGAGGATTCTCGCTTCTCAGGCCCTTGCGTCACGTCCTTCTCTTCTTCTCTCATTAATTCCACATCGTGCCTCGTCCGTTGTACGAGAGATTCCCGGGAGCGAGATTCGCGCAGTGACGTCACGACGTGTATCCAGGGCATGGTTGCGCTCCTGGGTTAAGAGGGCTTTCCAAACGGGATGGTGCAAGTGGATCATGGCTAGCGGTCGGATTACGCGAATAATTTGGTCAAACAACTCGCACTTTCTATTCGCAGCACTCTATCACATTATCCCGGCGCATCGCATTATATCGCACCTCGTCGCATCATCTGCCGCGTAAAATATATGTAGCTTCGCGCTGATCTTCACTTTCCCCGAGTTGACAAAATACTCAGAATGCAAGCTACGGACTGGTTTATTTTTAACATGTTGACTGCCAAGTGTATTTTGCTATGTTAGAACTGCGATGCAATGAAATACTGCAGAGTATGATTAAATCGTGCAAAATGAAGGTAACGCAGAGTTGTTAAAAGCCAAAGTATTGAAGCACCGGTCCAATATCAATTGCTTGTACAAGAATACAAATAGGCTTCATTGCGAATTTTTTGCATTTCTAGTAAAATATTTTCCGCTGGTCACCGCGTATTTTGCTACGTTAGAACCGTGATGCGATGAAATACTGCAGAGTATGATTAAATCGTGCAAAATGAAGGTAACGCAGAGTTGTTAAAAGCCAAAGTATTGAAGCACCGGTCCAATATCAATTGCTTGTACAAGAATACAAATAGGCTTCATTGCGAATTTTTTGCATTTCTAGTAAAATATTTTCCGCTGGTCACCGCGTATTTTGCTACGTTAGAACCGTGATGCAATGAAATACTGCAGAGTATGATTAAATCGTGCAAAATGAAGGTAACGCAGAGTTGTTAAAAGCCAAAGTATTGAAGCACCGGTCCAATATCAATTGCTTTTACAAGATTGCAAATAGGCTTCATGGCGAATTTTTTGCATTTCTAGTAAAATATTTTGCGCTGGTCACCGCGTATTTTGCTATGTTAGAACCGCGATGCGATTAAACACTGCAGAGTATGATTAAATCGTGCAAAATGGAGGTATCGCAGAGTTGTTAGAAGCCAAAGTATTGAAGCACCGTTCCAATAACGATTGCTTATAGACAATTGCAAATAGGTTTCATGACGCATTTTTTGCATTTCTAGTAAAATCTTTTGCGCTGGTCACCGCGTATTTTGCAATGTTAGAAACGCGATGCGATGAAATACTGCAGAGTATGATTAAATCGTACAAAATGAAAGTAACGCAGAGTTGTTAGAAGCCAAAATATTGAAGCACCGTTCCAATATCAATTGCTCATAGACGATTGCAAATCGGCTTCATGGCGAATTTTTTGCATCTTTAGTAAAATCTTTTGCGCCGGTCACCGCTGACCACCGTGGCAGTCAACGTGTTAATCTTTTGACTGCTGAATCCTCCCAGCCGAAGCGCCCGCTGAAAGCAAGATACTTCATCGCAGATATTGTAATATCACTAACAACACGTTCAATCGCTTCTATGTCATTCGGTTATTAATATTTTATTTCTTCCCGTTCTTCCGTGTAATTATCAGTCAAACCATCTTATACCTTCCGGATCACAGTTTTGACCATTATTGCCACGAACGAAAATTCAGTGCCGTAAAAAATAACGTTTAATCCCTTAACTGCTGAATACTTCCGGCCGAAGCGCTTGCTGCGGATGAAACTTTTTCGGCTACTGTGAACTCTATTGATTGTTTATGTAAGGCGCAACTAAATTATAATGGTAACTCTTCATTTACGCCAAATTGAATAATGCAAGAAATACGTTTGATATAGAATGCGTCAGTATTCATCTCGTCCATTGATAAATGTTGCTCCACTAGGTAAGACATTTAAACGATTGAGGGTGCATATATGCGCCCATAGTTGACACCGATAGATTTCGGCGGACGCATATATGCATCCACAGTAGTCAAAGCTTTAAACCCAAATTGGTGTTCATTCCTAACTCGGACATAAATGAGAGTAGTGTGTGGAAATTAATGGTTTATCGACCTAATTTTTTACCGTATGTCGAAAGTACTGTATACAGCATTCTGGGTTAGAAGTGACTTGTTTTGAATTGGAGAGAGCGTCGGGCGGATGTTTCATTTGTAATTCGGACCTGCATTAGAGTAGCATGTGTAATTCGGTTAGCGACATCTCGCACATCCGCTGACTGTTCCGCACTTGGTGAGTTAACTGGAGCACGAGTTTAACTCGAAAATTGGAGGCGAGAGTTCACTGTCGCGAGACTATGGTCAATCGACTTCGTAATGCTTCCGTCGAGCAAAAGTTACTCGGACCTCTGCGCTTTATATTCAATCTACCGTACACGACATTCACCGTGTATCAGGTGATACTTTTTAATGGGGACCTTTTAATAACGACCCACTCAATCAACCGGAGATATTCGGGTTATTTTTTGCCAGAAGGATCTGACCCTGCGATACATTGAGTAAGCACGCGAAATAACTATTTGGGGGTAAATTTGCACGGTAACCTTTTGCACGAGGTAAAAATACAGAGTGATCAACTTGAGACAACGAGCGTTGCTCGCTAATGCATGCAGTTCGATGGTGAACTTTTCATAACAGCGTATTCTGCACGACCTCCAGTCACGCGGACGATATTTTCCGAGGAAAAATGGAGAAACCTCCTTCAGAGTTGGGTCTTCCTAATTAAGATCTCGAAGTACGCGCTGCACAGCGATTTCATAATTAGCAGCAACGCGGCCTTCGTGTCTTCCCTTCTCTTTCTCCCTCTTGTTAGTCGTCTTGTTGGCGGAGTCAGACGAGTAGCTTCCTCTCTCTGGCTTCCCACTGCTGGAAAAGCCACGAAAGTCTATTCCGTCGTTCAGCGAACTTCCGTCGAACGCGAGCAGAACGAAGTCAAAAAAGAGAATCATGAGAAGAAAGAACTTACCAGTTTTCTTAATTAGTCTCATGTCGGACTGCAGCCGAGTAAGAGATATTTGTACATATTTTACGGAAATAATTGCACGTACCTGAATGATTGTAAAAAAGAATCACCGAAGATACCTGCGTCTGGGAGTCGTTGGAAAAGTGGTTATTACACAATGAACAATGATTTTCCTCAAACGGATAGTAGATCATGTCGAACTGCAACAGTTATGACATTTGTAAGATTTTTACGTTAATTGGACAGTCTGAATGATTGCAAAAAAGAATCACCGAAGACGCCTGCGTCTGGGAGTCGTTGAAAAACTAGTTATTACACAAAGAACAATGATTTTCCTTAAACGGATAGTAGATCATGTCGGACTACAGCCGAGTAAAAGATATTTGTACATATTTTACTGAAATTATGCCACGTATCTGAATGATTCTAAAAAAGAATCACCGAAGACGCCTGCGTCTGGGGGTCTGTGGACAAGTGGTTATTACACAATGAACAATGATTTTCCTCAAACGGATAGTAGATCATCTTGGACTGCAACCGTTAAAGATCATTTGCTATTACATGATTGCAAATAATTCATGGCTGAATTTTTGCAAAAAAGAATCAGTCAAATTTTTTGGGTCTGCGAGTCGTTGGAAAAGTGGTTATTACACAATGGAAAATGATTTTCCTCAGACGGATAGTAGATCATGTCGGATTGCAGCCGAGTAAGAGATATATAGATGTTACAGTGAAACACTTTAGTCGGAGAATGTTGTAATATCCGTAATGTAACACGTTCAATCGCTTCTATGCCATTTGTTAAATATTTTATTTCTTTCCGTAAATATTGACATTTAATCATGCACTAATTGTCGACACACACCGGAGACCTTCCGAATGTACAACAATGTAATGAACCATCATCTTTCACGAACGAAAATTTGGTATCTGTTAACATTAACGTTTAAAGTCGACATTCTGAATACTTCCGGTCATTCACGGTAACATACACATAGTTTACGGAAATAATTGCGCGTACCTGAATGATTTCAAAAAAGAATCACCAAAGATGCCTACGTCTGGGAGTCGTTGGAAAAGTGGTTATTACACAATGAACAATGATTTTCCTCAAACGGATAGTAGACACATACTTGCGCCAACAGTTATGACATTTCAGCCAAGATTACGTTTATTGGACTGTCTGATGGGTTATTCGACAGCGAGTAACGACGGGAGACGGCAAAAGGCGAAAATGGATGGTGAAGAATGGACAAGGGCAACTCACGTTTATCCCGACCATTCACGGGAGTAGTGAACGAAAGTGGATGTACATACGATTTGCAATAAACTGGCCGACGATCAGGCGTAATTCCTCGTTCCGACAAATCTCGCATTAACTGAGCTACGTCGCCAGAGGATCGAGCGGCCGATCTCGTAAAATCAAGTAGAACGAAAGAATGGATTCTATATATCCTGGACACGATCATATCGACGTTTCTCATTTTGTCGTCCCCCCGAAAAGAACCCCTCTAGGCTTGCGTATATGTCTGTCGTTCCTTTATATAGCCACACATGTATCGATGTGACATATGTGCAGAGGCGATCCATTCGCGATAAGTCGGTTAATTAGATTTCCTGTCCTTATTTGTGTTAAGACCGTACGTCACTTTCCTAATCTTTTCAATTACTGTCTGCAGGAACGACACAAATAATTGTCACAGCAGATTCCTTCCACGTCGGCAGTTGTATTTTATCCTTAATACCAAATCGCACGAATGATCTAAGCTTTTCGGTGGCATCGTACCAAGTAACCACAATTCACATTTTCGTAAAATTTGGGCTTCAGGAACAACACAAACAATTGTCACAACAGATTGCTTCCAGGTCGGCAGTTGTATTTTATCCTTATTACCAAATCGCAAGAATGATTTAAGCTTTCCGCCGGCACCGTACGAAGTAACCACAATTCACATTTTCGTAAAATTTGGGCTTCAGGAACAACACAAACAATTATCATAACAGATTGCTTCCAGGTCGGCAGTTGTATTTTATCCTTATTACCAAATCGCATGAATGATCTAAGCTTTTCGTCGGCACCATACAAAGTAACCACAATTCTCACTTTCGTAAAATTTAGGCTTTAGGAACGACACAAATAATTGTCACAACAGGTTTCTTACACGTCGGCAGTTGTATTTTATCCTTATTACCAAATCGCAAGAATGATCTAAGCTTTTCGCCGGCACCGTAACGAAGTAACCACAATTTTCATTTTCATAAAATTTAGGCTTAAGGAACGACACAAATAATTGTCACAACAGATTTCTTACACGTCGGCAGTTGTATTTTATCCTTATTACCAAATCGCAAGAATGATCTAAGCGTTTCAGCGGCACCGTACGAAGTAACCACAATTCTCATTTTCGTAAAATTTAGGCTTAAGGAACGACACAAATAATTGTCACAACAGATTCCTTCCACGTCGGCAGTTGTATTTTATCCTTATTACCAAATCGCAAGAATAATCTAAGCTTTTCGCCGGCACCGTACGAAGTAGCCACATTTCTCATTTTTGTATAATTTAGGCTTAAGGATCGACACAAATAAGTGTCACAACAGGTTCCTTTTACATCGGCAGTTGTATTTTACCCTTATAACCAAATCGCAAGAATGAACTAAGCTTTTCGCCGACATCGTACGTAGTAACCACGATTCACATTTTCGTAAAATTTAGGCTTCAATTATCCATATTACGATGGGTCGCGTAAATCGGGCAAAATTCTCGAGGAAAACTTTTCTTACTCCGCTCGTTGAAAAGTGAGATTTTAATGTACTTCGCAACCACATTACCCCAGTGCCTGGTCCGTAAGGTACGCTGGAAGAAACTCACGTCGCGCTCATAGTTCAAAAAATACCAAATCGGTAGCATTTATAATTTTGCATATAAAATTAATATTAAATAGTGATTCAATTCTTTGGTCTCCGATACCTTCGCATTATTATTTTGCACAATTTAATCAAATTCTGTAGTACTTGGTCACGTTGCGGTTTTAATATAGTAAAACACGCACGGCAGTCGAAGGTCTAACGAAAAATTCAAAAAATGCCAAATGCTACATTTCTAACGTCTTGCATATAAATTATTATTAAGTACGTGTCGATTTTGCCTGCTTTCTCGTTGATCACGTTGACATTTGTCCGACAACATCGATCGTACACTCGCCCTAAGAACATCGGAATATCAGCCAAAATTACTTATCTACAGTTAATCACGATGGAAATTATTTAAATTATGCAATTTAACACGTTGACTGTTGTGGTGATCATCGGTGACCGGCGCAAAAGGTTTCACGAAAAATTAAAAAAATATCCAATCGGTAGCATTTATAATTTTGTAAATGCAATTAATATTAAATACTGATTCAATTCTTGGTTTCCGATACCTTTGCATTATTTTCATTTTGCACAATTCAGTCATATTCTGTAGTACTTGGTCACGTTGCGGTTTTGATATAGTAAAATACACACGGCAATGTTACGAAAAATGTAAAAAATAATCTAAAATGCATTTATAATTTTACAATGAAATTATATAAATTTCATCCTTTGCATAATTATTTTTTTCAACTAAAAATGTTATGATAATTATTAAAGAGAATATTTTTTTTAATATACTAAATATAATATAATAACTTAAAATATTTAAATCAATATTCAATGTATTAAACTCCATTGCTTTCATGTTTTTGCATATGCTTAATTAATATTAAACAATATCAATTCTTGGAAAACTCTAGAAACTCTGATTATTTGACTTTTAAATCAAATTTTATGATCATATTCTTTAAATACTTGCTTTTAAACCATTTTTTTTAGTAACATACTGCGGCATTGACTGCTAAACTTCCCATAAAAAAATTGAAAAAAATTCCCAATCGATAGCATTTATCATTTTGTAAATGCAATTAATATTCAATAGCGATTCAATTCTTTGGTCTCGGATACATTCGCATTATTTTGACGAGTAAACGTGTTAAGGTCGAGACTGAACAACATCTCAGAAGATACCCCCCTTCCGGGCAATTAGTTTTCGTTAATTTCTCAAAGAGCCATACTTTAGCACTCGTCCGACGTCACTGGAGCTTAGCTCATATTTTTAAAGCAGATCATAGGTCCATTTTTCCGCTTGTGCGACCTGTGGGAAAATTTGCAGACCGATTGAATAAGAGGGCAGTAGGAACCGTTGAGACAGCATCTTCCGTGCGGGTCGTCGATATTATCTCGGAGCGATATAAAAGACACAAAAGATATGGCACGCTCTTATTTGGCTCGACTTTAAGAAACGACCGCTCGTGGAAGCATTCGGACGCGTTTTAACGCCGTCCCGTAGACTGGCAGGCAACCAAAGGAAGGGTGGAGTTGGCGCAGACGAAGGGGGTGTACTTGTCCAGACAAATTCCGTTAATTATTCCGTGGCGAACGGTACCCGAACGATGTCCAAGTCAATGTAGAAAAATACGGAAGCAAGAAAGCCATGATTTCCGGATGAAGTCGCTCGCCTTCGACTAAAAGCACGCTTTGGAACCCATTGTGACTGATGTGCCAAATCCTAACTCAATAAAATTTACTTCTGGCTACTGTATAAAGTCGGACAAGTTTAATATTTTTGACAAAAGACCTTCAGGGAATATTATCCATATGATCAATGTTATGTAGCTGTGCTTCGCTTATTTCTGTCTTCATTTTAATCTTGAACGAAATAAAAATGTCAAGAACCCATTTATTAGAAAATAAGACTAAAGTGTCTTGATTGTGTTGTTATTGTTTATAAATATTATACGCTCTAGTTTCACGTATTTAACACGTTGACTGCCACCATGGTGGTCATCGGTGACCGGCGCAAAAGGTCTCATGAAAAATTAAAAAAACACCCAATTGGTAGCATTTATAAATTTATAAATGCAATGAATATTAAATACTGATTCAATTCATCGTTCTCCGATACCTTCGCATTATTTTCATTTTGCACAATTCAATCATATTCTGTAGTACTTCATGACGTTGCCGTTTTAACACGTTGACTGCCAAGCATATTTTGCTATGCTATAAAATCTCGATGCGATGAAATACCGCGGAGTATGATTAAATCCTGCAAAAAGGAAGATAACGCAGTGGTATTAGGAGCCAAAGTATTGAAGCATCGTTCCAATATCAATTGCTTTTACAAGAGTGCAAATAGGCTTCGAGGGAATTTTTTTGCAGTTATAGTAAAATCTTTTGTCCCGGTCACCGATGACCATCGTAGCAGTCAATTTGTTAACACTTTGCCATCCGGTGACACTATATTGGTGTCATTTTGTTACAATTGAAAAGTAACAGATGAAACAAATCTGTGCTGTTTTTAAGGCCAAAAGCCCACAAAAACACCTCTTGTGCCTTTCGTTTTTGTAATAATATAAAACTTGGGTGTTTAAATGTTTTTTTATTATACTTAGAACCTATATTGCATCTGATTTCTAAAAAACGTCTATGAAAATTAAAAATTTCATGGCAATTTCGCCGGCGCCAAACATAAAAATTTAGCTGAAATATGCGGACGTCAAAGTGTTAACATTTTACCGATCGCTATTCAATGAAGATGCCACTCACTAACGACCGACTCTGTTTTGGATATCGCGCAAGAATTGTGTATGTGCCTATTTGTAAAGCTTTATAACTGAAAAGTACTGAATGTGTTGTTGAGAATCCCTTGGTTTCAAAGCAGGGTAATTTTATTGTCATTTAGAATTGTCATAATATCATCTGATATTTATTTTATCTAATATAACCGGCGACCACTGAAAAGCCGATTAATCGTCTACCGATAAATAGCAGTTGGACCCGAAAAGTCGATTAATCGGCTAGCGGTCGTTAAACTGTTAATATAGTAAAATACGGTTGGCAGTCAACGTGTTAATCCTACATACATAACGGTCGTTTCGTCTTCTCTCGCAAACTACCCAGTCCCTTCGCGCGGTAACCAAGTCAACAATGCAAAGTTTTTTGTTACACCATCATTCAATCGTGATGAAGTAACGTGCCTGCCCCCCATACACAGTAAAAACATTATCCCATACCGTCCACGATCTGTCTCCTAATTCCCACCCTACCTTCCACTTCTACCAATTTTACCCAACTAGGAAAACACCACAATACCGATTATCATCCTCGAACCCACTTACTTCGTCACCGACACTAAACTCACCGCAACACGTGGCCACTTTTGAATACTCATCACTCTTCATTCATCAAGTTACGTTTCTCCGGCGCTGTGAAACCTCAAAGGAGACTTTCATGCGGCTCGTGCAGTAGGGACGAATTGATTCGATCCCGAATTTCAGCGGAAAAGCCTCGGGAGCTGAACGATGATCGATCCTCGTCAGAGTTCGGTCTCGATGACAGTCTCGTAAACGAGCCAGGGAAGGAATGGTGGATTATTGGCCCACTCTGCAGCCCCTTGCGGCGTCGTTACCTCGTTATTGTGTCTCGTACCCTGTGGACTGGTCTTTCCCCGAGCGTAGAATGCGACAGGACGCCAGAGAGGGTGGAGATGGGAGGAGATCGACGTGGTGAGCAACGGTAATCGCGGTTGTGCTCGAGTAAATTGCGTCACTAGCGTTAACGACGAGTAATAGACAATAAACCGGCATCTGCTTCTAGTGGCGCGATCAGCGTGAAATGTTATTTTGATGAGAGAGGTGGCGAGGAAGTGGAAGCAATGGGGTGCTTTGATAGAATTCAGGGTGGAGTGTGTCGCGCGGTGAGGGGTGGGAGAAATGCGACTGGGCGAAATAATGTTTTTTTTAGGAAGGAAGGTGGTGGAAACAAAAAGCATGATTCTTTGGCGGGTGCGACCAAAAATGGAAGAAATATAGAATATACTTCAAAGAAGAGAGAAAGATTGCCGCAGCGAGAGGTAGAATTTGCTTCAAAGGTAGAAGCAGAAAACAGAGAAGATCAAAGGTAGATGTTGTGTGAACGAGAGGACGCAGTCTGTTTCAAAGAGCAACGAGGTGGTGGAAAACATAATTTGTCCCAAAGCTACTAACAACTCCGTCTGTAAAGTGGATCCTCCTAAAAACCACTTACGATTTCCCGTCTGTTGCATTGTAACAGACCCATTCTACCGATGAACACTTTTGCGTCCGGTGGACGGTAGCTGTAGACAACACGGCAGGAAAAACGTTGTTCCTCTCTTTCAATGAAAAAGAGAGTGCATCGTCAAAGAGACCGGTGTTCTAATCGCGCTTTCTGGTAACGCGACCTGCTTCACGACTTTTTACGGAGGTGAAGGGTGTAGATTGTATAACGCAAGTGTTCAACGGAATGATTCAATAATATATATTCTTTCACAAAATTAACAAAAGTTCCCAGACAGAAAATGTTTTGTTTTGCGAACTGTTATGACGTGATCGAGAAATCTCAACTATTTCAAGAACGGCGTGACTTCTCAGTCCTCTGGTTCTGGACTAAGTGTAGTTTTATTAAAGATAGGCTTGAAAGAACTGTTTCTTAACTGTACAAAAACTTTACTACAACTTTACAAAAAACTTTACTACCAGCGGTCTTTAACCCTTTCGTTACGAGCGCCGGATATATACGGCATCCACTCGATGACCTGCGATATTCTTGTTTCCTTTGTTTGTATGCATCTTGCACATCGATGGCACGTGTCATTCCCGGTTCGTTTCTGATTTGTTTTACTCCAAAACTAAAACATGCACTGTAGAAACACACAGGATGTAGAAACTGAAATGTGGATTTGTGTGTCGACCCTTCTTTTAAAATTTACCATTCTGAATGGAATTACTCAGAATTTTAATTTGACATATTAATTATCCTAAGTTGTATTTTTATTCATAACAATTGCAAAATCTCCAAATTTCCAACACCAGTTTACGGACGCGCAATATGCACACTTTGTGGCAGGGTGCCCCGTTCTGTGGCGTCACTTCGGCGGATCGCACTGCCGTAACGAAAGGGTTAAGGACAGCTTGGGATTTTTCGAGTTAGTTAACATGTTGAACGCCACGGTGTTCATATGTGACCGCAACTTATACCGCATCAAATACTTATAATTGCAAAAAGTTTAATGAAAATTCGCTAATTAGAGAATGCTTTAAGAACAAATCTGCAGTATTGAAAAATTAAAAGTTTTTGTTAACTCAAAAATTAATTTTTTTTTTAATCTTTTATCTACCGGTTCACTGTACTGAAGCATTTTAAACATAAGTGTGACTCGTCAATGCAATCTTGGCAGTATTTAGTGACTTTTTTGGTTATTACTGAATTTTTTGCACTTTGTATTCCGAAGCTTGCAACATTTTATTGGTAATACGGTTTGCAAAATTTGCGAACCAAACACGTTGGCCCTACCTTCTTCTGCAATTCGTACCGTATTCTTATAAATAACACAATTAATTATTATTTTGCCATTACATGCACAGAATAGTAAAAATATTTTCGTGGCCTCTTGAGAGAAACACGTGATTTCAGCGCTGCAGTCAAAGTGTTAAATTTAGTAAAGACTAGAGTAGGTTCATTTTTTGAGTTTTTGTACAGTGAACACTTTACCAACCGCTATTGACTGAAGATGCCACTCACTAATAACCGACTCTGTTTCGGATATCGCGCAGATATTGTGTATGTACCTATTTGTAAAGCTTTATAACTGAAAAATACTGTATGTGTCGTTGAGAATCATTTGGTTTCAAAGCAATGTAATTTTATTGTCATTTAGAATTGTCATAATATCATCTGATATTTATTTTATCTAATATAACCGTTGACCACTAAAAAGCCGATTAATCGGCTAGCGGTCGTTAAAGTGTTAATAAACAGTTCTTTCAAGCCTATCTTAAATTAAACTACACTTAATCCAGAGCCAGAGGACTGAGAAGTCAGGCGTTCTTGAAATAGTTAACATTTCTCGATCACGGCATAACAGATCGAACAACCACTAACACCGTTTTTCCGTTTACCGCGACATGCGACCTTCACTTTCAGCGTGGGCATAATTTTCTACTTACGGCCAAGTTCAAAAGGGCGACTGTAGTGATAGATTAGGATAGCAGGTCGCAGGTTGGCACAGTGGATAAATGGACGGATGGATACAGAGAGCACCTAGATCGGGATATATCCCAAGGGGCGGAAAGGGGTGTAGAGTATTGTCTCGTTAATCGACCGCGAGGCGACATCACTTATTGATGTGCACTAACAAGGCTCTGGAAGGGGCTGAGGGGGTGGAGGGAGTCGCTCGCTTCGGCGATAATTGCGAAGACCCAATTAAAGCCAGCGAGAGGTGCGACCGAGAGAGACAGATCGTAAAAGCGGGATAACGGAGTGGGACGCACGTTAAGAGACGGCGAGAGAAACAGAGAAGGAGAACTGCGAAAGACAGGGACGCGGGCAAACGGGCGTTTAAACGACCAACGGCGATTGTTTATCGAGCGTGTCGAATTGTACCGATGCGGGTCGTGCGTTCAATTAAAATGACAATTACGCTGTCGCGCTCGCACTCGCGGGAGCGTCTCTGCGATGCGAAGAAAAAAGCGAAAGAGCAGCTCTTTTGTCCGCCCGGCTTGCGTCATGCGCTATAAAATGTTAAAGGTAATTAACGATTGCATCGAACCTTTTCACGACGGGAAACTCTCAAATTACAGTGTTTTATGGATCCGGTGCAAGGTTCTGTGCGCGCTTTCGGCGTGGCGCGACCTCGGCAACGTAAAAATAAAAGGCGGATTTTAATTGTTACGCTTGCCCTCTGTGCGCGCATATAATAAAAATCTCTGTTAGCCTTATTCCTCGAGTCGGCGCTATCCGGGCTGGATGTAAAAAAATGTTGCGGCTGTTTAATACATCTGGGAAAACAGTACGGTTCCTGGCCTCGTTGTTATTTCGTCGGTGGATGTTGTAATTTGCCTTGCCGCAATTATTCAGACTAACACTAAGTACTTTTCCCGCGGAACTGTGAATAGACGTTCTAAAAAAGTCTCAAGTGCAATTTCGAATTTTTCTACTGGAACGTTCGCTGCGTCTTAACGTCTGGAAATGATCGTCCGCTTCATTTTACGTTATCCGCCCGCTCGAATAAATACCTTCGGCAACGTATATTCTCTTAACCGCAGACTGAACACGTTTCCGAGATAATCTTAAGCACGAATGAAGCGCTCCTCTCACATAACTAATTTTGCACCGCCGCGGCACGACAATAACTCGTTAGGAACCAGTTCGGTAACGGGTTCGCATTAATGTAGACAAACGATAACGAGACTAGCCGAATAAATAACATCGGTGAAAGTTTGTGTATGGGAAAAAATGGCGTATCGCTTACTTTCCTTCCTCTTCTCGTTCGTTCCATCGCTGCACGCTCTTATTCCTTTCATCTTTCTGTCAGGTCGCACTCGTACGCTTTCGATAAGAATCACACCGGTGAAAATCCAGCACGCTTCTTTAGGCACAACTAATGATCGCCAGATATGGAAACGCGCAAACACGAGCTCGGTGAAAGCATCACGATTTATGTCGCGATTTATACCGGCTGCAATTAAACGCTGACAGACGAATGAAGACGTTACGTAATCGCACTTTAAAAGTGGCCGCGTCCGTAACACTGTCATCCCTCACATAATATTACTGCGAGCATTAAGTCACGCGAATTATGTTTCCGAACTTTTATCGGCTTCCCGTTGTTGGACTGCGGTTTCTTTGGAATGCCTGGCTTTCGAGTGATGTGGGATGGAAAACTGCGCTTTCGTAATTGTACATCAAAATTATGGCTCGCGGACAATATCATGAAATCTTGATGCGTTGGGAGAGTAATAACTGGTTAGTGAAAGTGATACAAAGTGCGCCATATAGATATCTTTGTGACATTTCATATATTACATATTCGTTTTATTGATATTACTCGATAATATTATGCTCTTATATCGGGACACATTAACTCATTCGAAACGACGATTTTTTTCGAACACGGTCCCCAGGACCGACATTTTTTTTTTCTTTATATTGTTCATTTTTAATAAAAAAAACATGTTTACTATGGAAATTACCCAATTATGGCTCGCAGACAATATAATGAAATCTTGATGCGTTGGGAGAGTAATAACTGGTTAGTGAAAGTGATACAAAGTGCGTCGTATAGATATCTTTGTGACATTTCGTATATTACATATTCGTTTTATTGATATTATTTGATAATATTATGCTCTTATATCGGAACACATTAACCCATTCGAAACGACGATTTTTTTCGAACACGGTCCCCAGGACCGATATTTTTTTTTTCTTTATATTGTTCATTTTTAATAAAAAAACATGTTTACTATGGAAATTACCCAATTATGGCTCGCGGACAATATAATGAAATCTTGATCCGTTGGGAGAGTAATAACTGGTTAGTGAAAGTGATACAAAGTGCGCCATATAGATATCTTTGTAACATTTCGTATATTACATATTCGTTTTATTGATATTACTCGATAATATTATGCTCTTATATCGGGACACGTTAACCCATTCGAGACGACGATTTTTTTCGAACACGATCCCTAGGACCAACATTTTTTTTTTCTTTATATTGTTCATTTTTAATAAAAAAAACATGTTTACTATGGAAATTACCCAATTAGTAAGTGAATTCACATAAATAAGATCATTGTACACCAGGTGTGCAGCTCGCTCCTCGGAAAATTTTTATTGCGAGGAACGGATTAAACACCATGTGTGCACTGTAAGGTACAATGAAAATACATCATTAAAAAATTTATGAACATTTATTTAAAAAATAGTTAGATAATATAAAATCGTTATTTTGTTTTCAATAATAAAGAACAGAATAAAATTCAAAGAAAATGTTTAAAAAGTAGTAAAAAGTTAAAAAAAAGATAAGTTGAATAATGAAAAAAAATAACAAACGAGAAATAAATTTTTAGAAAAATTCTATAGATAACAAAGTAATGTAACTCAGTAATAAAAAAGAAAATATAATTTGTAAATATACTTTTAGCAAATAGTATACTGATCGTAAAGTAATTATACATTAGTCGGTTGATGGTAGCGCTTGAAACATTCTCCCAAACATAATCCAGGATTACCGACACAAGCAGGACAACAGCAATTATTACGTTTATATTTTCCTTCTTTGTAGGACTGTCGGCAATTCATAGTATTTTACATCTAAGAAAGGCTTCAAATAATTTTTAGATTTTTGGTACACAGTAAAACCAATGCCAAATTTTGTTTTCCTGTACCTTGCAGATTTCATTAGTTCAAGGAAAATCTTATTTCGACGACTAGTTTACTCAGAATAACTGATAATTGCACGTTACTGTTATTGCACACACGGTGTGCAATCGGTCTCGAATGGGTTAACACGTTGACTGCCAAGCGTATTTTACTATATTAGAACGACGATGCTATGAAATACTACAGCGTTCGACTGAATTATGCAAAGTGTAAATAATGTGCAAGTATTGGAGACCAAAGGAACGCATCACTATTCTAATAACAACTGCATTTATAATATAATAAATGCTACCCATTGCGAATATTTTGGATCTTCAGTAAAATCTCTTGCGTCGGTTACTGGTGACCATTATGGCAGTCAAAGTATTAAGCATTGCGCGTAAATATTAACATTTGCCAAAAAGGGGTATAGAATTACTTACACGGTAAATTGTAATTATTGCAATTAATAATTTTTCTTCTTCTTCGGTTATACGGAAGAAGATAATAATTAAAAAGTACAATTCTGTTGCGTTTTAACATTAATTCTTGCAGACATAAGTCTGCTTTATAGGTGAACGGTGTTACATCGATAAATTTGTCCGTCGCGAAATTTTCATAAATACGAAAGGTGCACTTGACGAGGCGGATGAACAGCATTTTGCCTGATATTGTCGTTTCTGAATTGAAAGTGTGAGCCGTATTGACGAATTGTCGATAGGTACCAGTGCATTTATATGTCTGCCTGTGCACAAAATATTAAAAAGGACGCGGTGTAGTTAGCAGCAGGAATACTATATTTTCGGTATCAATAATTTCATATTCTCAAGAGATTTTCGGTATGCGCAAAAGCGCGATACTTGCCACTTCCAGTTTTACAATATTAACTCCAAATGCAAAAATGTTTACGTCACCCTGCATACAAGCATAAAAACTGGTTCGACGTGGCTGCATCAATGCGTTCGTCAGACTTTCAAAATAATTCAACGAACGTGTTGCCACGTTACAGCTATAATTTGCACCAAGAGTTACATTTGCGTACCGAGCTGTCTCGCGTCAGCGTTGAAACGAATTTGTTTTTGTTTTAACGCAACCGTATCGCTGACCGGCGATCCTTCGCAACATATTTGTTTTGTGCGCATCGCTGCAAAAATTAAAGGACGCGCAATTTGACGCGGAATAATCGGATATTCGAGTAGCGAGCCCTTTTTCGACTAAAATGAGAACGGAGCTCGCGGCCCACGAATCTTTAACACTTGTCGACCTAGTGGCGGGAACAGGAGAAAAATGAGAGGGATCCGAAATTGGCAGAGAAAGAAATCTCGAGTTGGTTAACTCGCCAGGCGGGCTTCACTTTTAATCCGAGCCCCGAGAGTAAACCGAGTTTACCAACACCCGTAGGTACTTTTTACTCCCTTCTTCGAACTTCCAGCGAATCTCATTAACCGCTCGTTGGCGGGTGCAACCTCTTACGTCGGTTCTATCAACAATCCCGACACAGCGGACACTGGCCGTCTATCTCCCCTGAAACGGCGAATAGCAGACGATAATCGAATATCGGGGGTTACGCCCCGCACAGAAAACAAAACGTACCTGAGCGAGCGAGCGAGATTGAATAATGGATGGTGATCTAGCCTTTGGATACTGAATAATGTGTTTGCACTGACGTTTTGACTCTCTGATCGTTTTTTGATTCTTCTCTTTTTTTGTTATTGCGAAAATTAACTCTTAAGGAACGAATATATTTTTTTTGGAATAATGACCAGTAGATGGACGGATTTTTAAGACTTATTGCTTCATTTCCAGAGCGAGAAAAGTGCATAATTAATATTGGTTTATTGGATTTTGCGGAAATTTTTAGTAGTAATAGGTAGTATATGTACAGATTTATCCATAAAAGGATACTGAGGTGAAAATTACAGAAAAATAATAACATTTGAAATAAACAAATAGATATATATATATATGTAATATATAGATTTGTATACACTTATACATTTATTTTTTACAGGACTACAATTTATACAAAATTACTTAAATTTTTATTGAATGTGGTACTTCTCCCAACAGTCCCCTATGTGAATACCAGGTTTTTTCAATTCTGGATAGAAAAATTAGCACGCAGAACTCGGTGTTTCCTTCTTCTAACAGATAATGCTTGTATAGAAATCACGATAATAAACTTTAATGAACGTATATAAAAACGGTGTATTCTCGGTCAATGCTCGAAGAGGAATGCTTTAGAATGCGTCAAGAAAAAATTGCCAATCGCCCTTCATTGTAACGTACACAATTAAGGCAGAACCTAATAGATTCCCTAAAACATCACACCATGCCACCTGTATGGTGGTATTCGATTTTTTTAGAATATGTATGATGTCGCGAGTATAGCGGCATTCGTTTGCTAAGGGTTAAAATAATTTCGTGGTAGCAAGAAACCAAATGCGCGAAAGTAGGGAATTAGGAAAAATGTTTTGTACGTGATACGATCAATGGTCATGAAACTACATCAGCATGTTGTACTGAGCTTGTTCACCGAATACAATATTGCGCTTGTTTATCAAATATAAATAATGAGACTTCGTACACAAGATATTAAAATGTGCGAAAGTAGTGAATTAGGAAGGACGTTTTATACGTGATACGATCAATTGTCATGAAACTACACCAGCATGTTGTACTGAGCTTGTTCACCAAATACAGTATTGCGCTTGTTTTCCAAATATAAATAATGGGACTTCGTATATAAAGTATTAAAATGCGCGAAAGTAGTGAATTAGTAAGAATGTTTTGCACATGATAGGATCAATTGTCATGAAACTACACCAGCATGTTGTACTGAGCTTGTTCACAATACAGTATTGCGCTTATTTTCCAAATATATAAGAAATGACACTTCGTATACGAGGTATTAATTTTAAAACATCACAGAACTACCGAGCTTTCTATATATTTGAGCATGTTCAATGTCCATTAGTTACCTTCTTTCCGTCGTGAGAATCGATCGTAGATCTATTATAAGGGTATAGTTTAAAATGGGAAAAGTTTCGTATTTAATTCATCAGGTTAGGTGACAATGTGTAACTAATTTCCGATACAATCATCCGTCTCCATGACGAACACATTCGATACCGCTCTCTAATTTCCAATATTTTCTTTCCATACTGAAACCCTATCATACTTGTACCATTTATTTTCTTTATACATAATTAAAAATCGTACACTTTGATATTAAAACATACACGTTAACTAACAATGCATAACCAATTTTCAATCAAATCGGTACTACCCTCCAATTTTCAATACAACCTTTCGACATTGTGGTGAGGACATTCGTCACCGTCCTTCATTATTTTTCCCCCCAAACAAACTTCAAGCACTGCAGACATATTAGTATACAAACACCAAACATTGGCCTGTTAGCAAGGTGTTTCTTTTCGTCCCGCTTTTCGGTATTCGCGATGTCGCGAAAAATGATTTGAAAAAACAGAAACGAACGGTCTCGTTAAGCGTGCCGACGTCGTGTTTGCTTCCATTACACGTCGTGACGCGTCGCGAGCAAGAACCGGCGCGAACAAAACCGAAAGAGCGTACAAACGAGCGCGCGCTTCTCGCCGGCGGAAATAATTAGCGAAGTGCATCGGGAAAAGCGTCGGGAAAGCGTCGGAAAAGCGTCGGCAGAGGCCGGGGAAGAAATTTTAATTAGTCACCTTCAATTAGTGAAATGCACGGACGCCGACCTTAGCCGCGTCCAGTTTCCAATTTCGCGGAACGCTGAGCGTGAAGGGAAAGGGTGACAGGTTCGTTTGAAATCGCATATTTTTGGGGATGGGGCATTTGTCGGGCGACCGGCGGTAGACGAGCCGGACGATCGTATCTGCAATTGTGATACCGTTCAGCTCTTTCGCATTTATACGTTATTTTCTTTGAACCCCGTTTGTTCTGCCGGTCTGAAATTACAATGTCGCCGGCTGCATATTCAACGATACGCGCCACGCTTATGAGTCGCGTTTAAATAAAATAAATCATGATCCACGGCGTAAAATAACACGGTTACCTATTGACTTTTTATTTCGCGCGCAGATCGTGAGCGGCGCAATATATCAAAAAGCGGATTCAAGCGCGTGTTAGCGGAAAATGAATTTGCGGCGAATTTCAAAGGGGTTTTAGGTGACATCCGGCACTGATGTAGTGATTGTTGTACGGATTGCGATAAGTCATAATCCAAATACTTATGATGCGCACCTGTCACGAGAGGCCTCCTTCGCTACGAATTTTTATTTGGAAAACGGAAGGGGAATGAAGGGGTGGTAGATTATCGCATTTTCTCGGCATTCCACCGGAGAGTTTAAAGAGTTCGGACTGATTATTGCAAAATAAAGATTTCGCAATTTATCTTTTCTCTTGATTCTAACAGACGTGTTAGCGGAAAATAAATTTGTGGCGAATTTCAAAGGGGTCTTAGGCGTTGTCCGGCACTGAAGTAAACATTGTTGTACGGAATGCGATGAGTTATAATCAAAATACTTGTGATGCGCACCTGTCACGAGAGGCCTCCTTCGCTACGAATTTTTGTTTGGAAAAGGGAAGGGAATTAAGGGGTGGTAGATTATCGCATTTCTTGGCACCTCGACATTCCACAGGAGAATTGTAAAGAGTTCGGACTGGTTATTCTAAAATAAAGATGTCGCAATTTATCTCTTCTCTTAATTTTAACACTAACGACCGCTAGACGATTAATCGACTTTTCGGTTCCATTGTTGTACGCAATGCGATGAGATATAATCGAAATACCGTGTAGCCGATTAAGGCTTTTCGTGGTCAATGGTTATATTAGATACAATAAATATCAGATGATCCTTCGCATGATTCCAATTCTAAATGACAATCGATTACTGATTATTGAAAATAAAGATTCAACAATCTCATTCAGACTTCTAACAGGCGTGTTAGCGGAAAATAAATTTGTGGCGAATTTCAAAGGGGTCTTAGGTGATGTGCGGCACTGAAGTAAACATTGTTGTACGCAATGCGATGAGATATAATCGAAATACCTGTGATACGCACCTGTCGCGAGAGGCATCCTTCGCTAGGAATGTTTGTTTGGAAAAGGGAAGCAGAATGAAGGGGTGGTAGAATGTCGCATTCCTTCGCACTTGGGCATTCCACCGGAGAATTGTAAAGAGTTCGAACTGGTTATTGTAAAATAAAGATTCCACTATTTATCTCTTCTCCTGATTCTAACAGGCGCGTAACAATGCGCCGCGCCGCGGAGAAATAGGAATCACAGAGAACGCAGTTAGCGGAGAGAGTTTCAATATTGTCGGAGCACGTAAAGCTGCAAGTATACGAAGCCCTGTTAATGCGTAACGGAATAACGAGAAGCGCGCGGCGGCTTTGATCAATGTGCCCTCCATTCTCGCGGATCGATTAATCGTCCGTCCCGATCGCGGCACCTGCTACGGCATTCCCTTTGCAACAATTGCTGACGCAGGTCGGTAATTGAGACCATCGGCGTAATTGCATTTGCCGCGCCGCCATGGCGTCGAGCACGTAGAGCGACCACGTTCTCCTTCCTGGAATACCAATGAACGTGTTCTCGTTACCGGAGGAATATACGCGTTAGGGCGCCGCAGAACGAGGAACGAGAACCGGACGTGCGCGGCCCAGTCGAAGTCCCGGAACCGTGCAATTTTCCATCCACGAGCAGAAACGGAACGCCGACGTGCTGGGAACTCGAGCGAAAGAATGCGTACGGTGAACGGACGATTAATATGAAAGGTACATTGATCAAAGTCGCCGCGCGCTTTCATCGGCATTAACAGTCTTCGTATACTTGCAGCTTTACTGTGCTATAGCATGGGAGTGCAGTTTATGTATTTAGATGCAGCCTCGTCTCGAGGCGCCTAATAAGTTCAGGTGAGTTTGAATTGAATGAATTATGTTTAAAGTAAAAGCCCCGTTGACAGGCGGCCGCGCATGTTAACACTTTACCGACCGCTATTGACTGAAGATGCCACTCACTAACGACCGAATCTGTTTTGGATATCGCGCAGGAATTGTGTATGTGCCTATTTGTGAAGCTTTATAATTGAAAAATACTGAATGTGTTGTTGAGAATCCCTTGGTTTCAAAGCAGGGTAATTTTATTGTCATTTAGAATTGTCATAATATCATCTGATATTTATTGTATCTAATATAACTGTGAACCACTGAAAAGCCGATTAATCGGCTACCGGTAAATAGCAGTTCGAATCAAAAAGTCGATTAATCGTCTAGCGGTCGTTAAAGTGTTAAAATCAAGAGAAGAGATAAATTGCGAAATCTCTTTATTTTTGAATAACCAGTGCGAACTCTTTACAATTCTCCGGTGGAATGCCCAAATGCGAAGAAATGCGACACTCTACCACCCCTTCATTCCCTTTCCCTTTTCCAAACAAAAATTCGTAGCGAAGGAGGCCTCTCGCGACAGGCGCGCATCACAGGTATTTCGATTATAACTCATCGCATTCTGTACAACAATGTTTACTCCAGTGCCGGACATCACCTAAGACCTCTTTGAAATTCGCCGCAAATTTATTTTCCGCTAACACGCCCGTCTGCCAGTCGCGGAAAAACAAAGCGCAAGAAAAAGCTCGTTGCGGCATCGATAGCGTCGGCCACTAAATTCCGGGATTTCGCGGGCGCGATAAGAAATCTGCGTCGACCGATGGAGCCGATCGTTTTTACGGCGGGCCTGCAACGACAGCGCCGCTTTTTCGCGCGGCAGCGCCGGCTTCGGATTCCTATCGGATGCAATCGCAACGTGTCGCGCGTGCACCGTGTACCAGCGGCCAATTTCATGAATACGGCGAGATCAATATTACGAGCTGGCCCGGAGGGGTGCTGCGCGGATCGAGTGAGTCGGATCAGAAAGAGAAAGCGCGAGGACGAATGTGAAATCGAGAAGCGTGAAACGAAATGGAGACGATGTACGGCTGGAAATCGGAAAATGGGTGAAAGACGACGAGAGATAAAGGATGGCGCAGCGGCGAAGGATCGAGTCGACGGGACAAACGGAGGATGCCATAACGCAGAGGAAATGGAGAGCGAGAGGGTGGGGCAGTTTGCATCGCTGGAAATAGTGGGAACCGAAGCATCAGCCGGATAAGCGGGAAATTTCTGCACGAGTATACCGGCAAACGCTTTTCAGCCGAATCTCACGTGTAACGACCGGCCCGATAAAAGAGACGCACCGCTAATCATTTTTGTCGCAATGCCATTCCTCCGATCATCCTCTTAGCCTCACGCGCAATTTACAATGTCGACGCTGCGACTGGCAACAGGCAAGACTTCCAGCATCAGCGTCTTGCTGCCGAGTAGTCCAGGTCACATCCCTTCGGCGCTTTCACTTTTTTCTTCTCTAACAAACTCATTTACGACGCACCCAACAAGACAGCTTTTCGAATTAGAGTCGAATCTATCTTTCCGAGAATCTCTACTTTCGAAATCTCCAAGAATTCGGCAAATAACTGAAAAGACCTCTCACGACAACTTTCCAAAAAGCATCCCTTCCCATCATCCCTCTGAGTATAAAAGGGGGATGACCAGCCGCAAGCGTCCGCCACGATACACGCTTGAGTGGTGAATGTTCGTCAAGCAAGCGAGATTTAATACCAGTGTAAATTTCTGTCAGTAGTTTTAATCATTTTAACACATTGACATCCGGCCCCGCGAAAACCCGGGTTTCTGAGTTTGTCGCTTGAGTAGCGGCACCACAGTGATGTGGAATTTTTTTTGCTAGTATGAGTGTCTTATACATCGATTTGCATTTACTTGGCATGTTTCGGGAAATACCACACTTGCCTTAAATATTAAAACTTTTGTTTTCTATTTACGTTATATGTATGTATACAATAATTCACCATGAAACGAGGAACCATGTCACGGAAATACCACACTTGTGTTAAATATTAAAACATTTGTTTTCCGTTTACGTTATATATTAAGTCTACCGCAAAATTCTGTCTCATAATGTCACTCGAGTATGAATACGTATGAACGTCTTTATTTGAAACATATGCGACTGCCTCTATTTATCATTGAATTTTGCCATATGCACTCTTACAAATATGGTGAAATAATGATTTCCGTATCTCAGTATTATCTATTGAATATGTGTTATTCTTCTTTAATTCTAGAACCCGCAGAACTTTCTGGTACACCTAATATATGCAATAATGCACCATGAAATCAGGAACTTTGTTTCGAGAAATATCACACTTGCCTTAAATATTAAAACGTTTGTTTTCTGTTTACATTATATATATGCGATAATCCACCATGAAATGAGGAACTGTATTTTTTTCTATAATTATAAATTAAAAATGTTGCTTTTTGTCTTTTTTTAATTACCGTTAAATTGTATATGGTAAATATGCAAACAAAATATACTATTTTACGAAAATATATAATGTTTTGAATATTTTTTATGGCTATTTATTGATCAAAAACAAACTAATAAGGCCGGCATTTGGGATTTAAGTGGCCGATACGTTACCGGCGCTGAGGCTTTAAATATCTCTTAGGTCGCCGGCTGTCAATGTGTTAATAAATCCTTTATTTCTTTTATGTCGTCCTATTTCTTCCGCGCTATCGCGACATCGCAAGCTAAGAAACCTTGAACCCCTGCGCCTCCTCAATCACACTCGCACGCGCACGCGGCCTTTAGCCGGGATCTTCGAAGATTCGCGCAGAGACATCGGTGGCGCGTGATCAGGCTCCCGATATTCCGCGCGCGAAGACGGATGACCTCGTGGTAGTTTGAGCGTCATTGTCGTCTTCGCCGTAACTTGTGCCTCGGTTGGCGGAAATTGCGCCCCCGGCGTTGGTAGTGCGGATTTAACGTTGTTTTGCCCTGACCTAGCTCTCTCTCGGTCTCCCATTCCCGACCGGAAGGTAACAGCTCGGCTGCCTTTCATCCCCACTCCGTCGCCACTCACCCCTGACAACTCCCTACAAACCCCCACAGCCCTCGACCCTCCCTTGCCCACGGGCTCCACCTCCGTGCTCTTTGCTACCCCTATCTCACGCTGCCAGACTGTGTTGCTTGCGTGAACGAACGCGCAAAACAGCCAAAGAGTAAACGAAGGGCACGCCGGGCCGCCAAATGTTTATACGAGGCAGAAATCGCAGACAGCCGTGCGTATGCACGCGCAGCGTATACTTCGTTATTTCTAGACTATTTCGTTACATCGACGGAGACGAATGGTAATGTGCAAATGAAAAGAAAATAAGAATGATGTGAATCTTCGTGTTAAGGGAATATTAACGTTTATTATAGGAGTAAATAGATTAGAGCAGCATTGACACGTTGACTGCCATACGTATTTTGACTATATAAAAACGGTAACGTGATGAAGTGCAAAATAAAGGACGCAGTTGTTTATGATATGGAAATGTTCCAATATCAAAATAAGTTTGCAAATAGGTCATTGCGATTTTTTGATTTTCAGTCAAAAGAATTGAATCAATATTTAATTATTAATTGCATTTACAAAAATATAAGTGCAATTGAATTGTTATTTCGTTTTTGAATTTATGCAAATGAAAAGAAAAGAAAAATTATGTGAATCCTTGTGTTAAGGAAATATTAACGTTTATTATAGGAGTCAATAGATTGGAGCAGCCTTAATTATTAGAAATGGTTATTTAGAGATAAGTGAGGATGGTACTGTGCATTACAACTCTTTAAACGGGTCATTGTTCATAGGCGAAATTTAAATTATTTTAACCTGAGGAATATTTACGGAAGGTTATGATACGTTTCAATGTTCTTGATTTACAAATGTAATTTAGAAAATTTATTGGAATGTGGCGTAACGGTACGTTGTGTACGCGAACGTGAAGGGAACGTATAAAATATAAATGGTAATGCGGAACAAAGAGCGCGAAATACCGGCGGACAGAGGTGGAAAGTAAGCGCGCGACAGGCAAATACGCCATCTTGCGCCTACGCATCCGTCTGTTTTTAACCCCTCTTCCGAAAAGCACACAAAGCACATCGTAACGGGACGACTCTAATCGTCTACGCCAGCGGGACCTTAAATGGAATCACGGAGGCGTGACTGTCACAGTTTGCAAGCGAGAACCGGGTTCTCCGTACATAGACCCACCCCTGCATACAGGCCCCTCACATCTTTTTCTCCCTCCATGGCGAGCTGGAAGGGAATAGAGGGCAATGGCGCGCAATTGTTCCACGCGCAGGCTCGTTTTGATCAAAAGATAATCGGCGAAAAATCTTTTAATCGTTCCGCCTACATCGTTAACGCGTTGACTGCCACGTGTATTTTGGTATGTTAGAACTGCGATGCAATGAAGTGCTGCAGCGTATAAGTAAATTGTGGAAAATAAAGATAACGCAGAGTTGTTAGAAGCCAAAGTATTTAAGCACCTTTCCAATATCAATTGCTTTTACAAAATTGCAAGTAGGCGTCATTGCGAATTTTTTGAATTCCTAGTAAAACATTTTGCGTTGGTCATCACCTATTTTGCTATGTTAGAACCGCGATGCGATGAAATATTGCAGAGTATAATTAAATCGTGCAAAATCGTGCAATTTATATACTTATAACTGTGATACTTATATACTTATAACTTGTGATACTTATATACTTATAACTGTGATACTTTGAAACATCGATTAACACGTTGAACGTCATGGCGGTTATCAGTGACCGAAGTGCATCGAAAACTTATAATTTTAAAGTTGAATGAAAATTTGCTAATTAGAGAATGCTTTGAAATAAAATCTACAGTATTGAACAATTAAAAGTCTTTATTAAAGCAAAAATCGAAAATTAATTTTTATCATATCTTTTATCTACCGGTGCATTGTATTGAAGCATATTAAACATAAGTGTAGCTCATAATAGCTCATCAATACTGCAAATGTTGACAGTATTTAGTGAGTAGAATTTAGTGACAGTATTTATGACATTTTTGATCCGATATTTTGCTCTTTGTGTTCCGAAGTTTGCAACATTTTATTGGTAACACTGTTTGCAAAATTTGCGTACCAAATACGTTGGCCGTTCCTTCTTCTGCAATTCATGCCGTATTCTTATAAATAACAAAATTAAATACTATTTTGCCATTACATGCTCAGAATAGTAAAAATACTTTCGTAGCGTTCTGAGCGAAACATGTGATTCCGGCAGCCAATGTGTTAACACATCGATTGCAATCTCAGTCATAAAGATAGTATATACATAGCTCGAAAATACGATACTGATGTAATTCCACAATAGTCAGTCGTACCACAAGCGGCATATTTAGCTGTTTTCTAATTATTTCAGCATTTGGTTTTTCGGTATTACGGAGTTAGCAGAGTTTCCCATGGCAGACGGCGGCACACGAAAATTCTTACGTTCACCGCTTTTTGTCCCGCATAAAGTACGCCTCGGCGAGCACCCCTCGTATTAATATTATCTGGCTTAAAAACATCGGAGGACACAGTGTTCGCAGCATTCGATACGACCCCGCTTCGCCCACAGGCTCACGCCCACGTTCATACGACGTTAACGTACACGCTCACCCTGTAAGCCGGTAAAATTTTTCATCTAGCTGCGGCGAACTTTCCCATTCCCGGGTTTCGCCGCGACGAGTCTGGCACGTGGCAGGATAAAAACAAGGATAAAATTGTCGCTCGCGAAACGACGTCAGGAAGAAAACTGGTTCGGCGACTATCGTCAAGCGCAAAAAAGCCTTAGTCAAACAGAGAACAATAATTCCCGATATTTCTGGATTCCCAGTTTCCGTTCGCGCGAACGCGTCGAATTTTGAGACACGGGCAGGCGGATTTTCCGCGAATCCATTTCGTTCCGTCGAAACGCAGAATCGCTGCGCGGCGCGTGTTATTTTACGGAGTGCCGGTTGTCGTGCTCTCCCTTTTGCGTATAAATGGCGCCCGCGGGCAATAACGCCAACGACAATGGCGCAATAATGAACTCGTGCGGCGCACGCGTATTTCGAAACGGTCGGCGATCGGCAGGGTACAACGCTGCGCGTGCCGACTACGAAAACAAGCGCTAACGATGCATTTAATCACGCCGCTGCGATAATTAATCGGCCCAACGGACGAGCAGTCGGACGCGCGGCGGGGCAAAAAATGTTAGCTGCGAGAATTACTGGTTGGCAGTTGCGTGTGCATTGACACGCGCCGAACTGTTGTGGTTTTGCCCTTTTTAGCGACGACTTTCTAGTCGCGGAGAAATGGCGCGTTGAATTTAGCCGATCCGGTTAAATAGAATGTAAATAACAGTTGCTGTGTGTCAGAGGCGATCAGGTTAGAGAAAAAAATGACGGTGACGGGAAATTAAGCCAGTTTCGAGGCATCCTTTAACACATTGACTACCGTGTGTATTTTACTATATTAACACTTTGACTGCCGTGCGTATTTTACTATATTAAAACCGCAATGTGATGAAGTATTACAGAATATGATTGAATTGTGCAAAATCAAAATAATGCGAAGGTATCGGAGACCAAAGAATTGAATCACTATTTAATATTAATTGCATTTACAAAGTTATAAATGCTACTGATTGGGTATTTTTTGAATTTTTCGTCAGACGTTTTGCGCCGGTCACCGATGACCACCACGGCCGTAAAAGTGTTAATCATTTGTATCATTTGATGGAATAACCCGCAAACAAAAACTGACCATTATCATTGCGAGCGGATAAATCCGCACACAATAATTTTTGTTTTCAGCTTATCAGCAATTGTTAAAGAGTCTGTACGATAAACAAAGAATAAAGAATTTTCTGTAAAATATTATTTTCCTTACTTTTCTGGTTGTAAGTTCAAAATAATGAAATAATAAATAAATAATAGATAATAAAATTTAACAAAATTAGCTTACCAACAGTTCGGATTCGGATTCAAGCATAGAAATGCGAATATCCCATAAGCGAAAACGTGTCATAGCTCTAATAGAGAGTAGTGAAGATGACCAGCTCGATAATATTGAAACTGGAGATTTCTTATGGGAAAAACGAAATTGTATGCCAACATTACATGATTTTACTGTCGTAAGTGGTGTAATCAACAACGTCAATGGAATGTTCAGGCGCGATGTTTTCGAATTATTTTTCAACGTGAAACTAGTCCAAAAACTGTACAATTGTTGAAATAAATATAGTTTTGTTAAAATACACGGAATATACAATAATTTGAATAACCCTATAACACTATTTCTAATGAGAATAAACACTAAAAGTCTTCCTTGCGCATGCTGGTATCGGCTGCGCATGTCGGATTTTTGAGTAAGATTGCGGATTTAGAGCCATGATGCCAATTAGTTAAAAACGTGACTAAGTACTACAGAATATGTTTGAACTGTGCAAAATGAAAATAATGCGAAGGTATCGGAGACCAAAGAATTGAATCACTATTTAATATTAATTGCGTTTACAAAATTACAAATGATACCTATTGGGTATTTTTTTATTTTGTCGTGAGACCTTTTGCGCCGGTCTCCAATGACCACCATGGCAGTCAACGTGTTAAAATGTTATATAAATAAAGAATAAATCCGTCGGTGTAAGGCATGTATTGAAATGAGACCGTGGCTGATCGGAAATCAGAATGAATAGAATCTTACTATTTAGGTATTTAGTAATTACTTTTGATTGCAAATAAACATAAATTTACTTATTTACGGATACACGGTCCAATATTCCATTTTAGTGATATTTTAGCGTTAGTTAATTACGTCTGAGTACAATTACTCCTCGGTTCAGTACACTATTTGTCCAACTGCATACATTTTAGCGGGGAACGTTAAGGCCACCACAATTAATTCTCGCCACTTTACAAACGTTTGCACTCTGTTTTACCTCTGAAAAATCTTATCACGGCAGCGGCATCTACCCACCCTTGTGCGGCCGCGAACAGTTCGCCGCGCCGAGCTTCGAGTCTGCCGGAGACAAAAGGTGCAAAATCGAAGGAAAGTGCTCGAGAGGCGAATTTATTCCAGCCCCGCCCCGATTAAGCGTCGTCGAGAATGATAATGAGTCGCCGTGCTGCTGGATTTGCTGGAACTTGATGCAGTAACGCCGCATTTGTATTCCGATATACAGAGTGTTTCTCGAACAATAGCGTCTCGTCAGTATTCCACTTTCGACGGGACACGCTCGTATTTCCCAAATATCCATAACAAGCCTCTCATTTTTGTAGCACCGCGATAATCGGCGATTTCTCTATTAACTCTGGTTATTCGATTATGCACCATCAGGTAGATTGTTAACGTGAAACATGGCTGTTTTAACACGTTGATTGCCATGGTTGATCACCTGTGACCGGCGCAAAAAATTTTACTAAAAATGAAAAAAATTTGCAATGGAGTCTGTTTGTAATCTTGTAAAAGCAATTGATAGTGGAAACGTTCTTCAATACTTTGGTTTCTAACAACTTTGCGTTACCTGCATTCTGCACGATTTAAACGTACTCTGCAATATTTCATCGCATCGCGGTTCTAACATAGCAAAATAGATGATGACCAACGCAAAATGTTTTACTAGGAATTCAAAAAATTCGCAATGAAGCCGATTTGCAATCTTGTAAAAGCAATTTATATTGGAAAGGTGCTGCAATACTTTGGCTTCTAACAACTGTGCGTTTCCTTCATTCTGCACGATTTAATCATACTGTGCAGTAAGTATCACAGTTATAAGTATATAAATATCACAAGTTGTAAGTATATAAGTATCACAGTCATAAGTATATAAGTACCACAAATTGTAAGTATATAAGCATCACAGTGATAAGTATATAAGTATCATAATTACACTATGACAGCTTCTTCCAAAATTTCTTTACGCGCATATCTAATTTTATAATGATCCATAAATATTCAATATTATCAAGTAACCCAACCGCCTCTACTCTGCAACGTATCCCTGCGAACATTTTTGCATCTTGCCCCTCAGTTTGAATTGCAACTGCGTCAACAATAGATCTTTCAACTGCCGATCTATGTGACGCCGTCGGAGCATGGACTCACTTTAATTAAACCATAATTCACTGATCAGCGGAAGTTCCGTCGACACAGAGAGATCAAAGGATGCAAAGAGGCGTGGTATTCGAGTCGTGATCTCTGCGATTGTTCGAGTGTGCGCGTTTTTAACGAGCCGCTGGAGCGACTTCCAGAATACTCCGTTCGTTAAACGTGCCGATACTTCGCCCTCTTTCTGTTTCGCTGCCTCGCTTCTTTTCATTCTCCGATGCGTCGCGGGTGCCAGTAAAATACGAGTCGCGAAACTTTGACGGTGCGCCGAGCGCTTCGTGTTCGGATCGATCGTTGCTCGTGTTTCGCGCTTTCGAAGTTGCGCCCTCCTTGTTTTTCTTCCCTGTTTTCGGTCGCGCCCGTTTCTTCTGTCGCCCGACGTCGTTTCAGGTGCCCATCCCCACATGGCAACGCGCCGTGAGCCTCATTGGAGACGAAACCCGACGATAGTTCGGTGAATTTGAAATTGAAAGTGAAGAAGCGCTTCGCGGCATCCGAAATCACAGGCGTACACAGACAGAACAAGTTGCCGTGCGAAAAGTCGCCCGTAAATTACATTCCAGGGGACGGCGCCGGTGAATTTTTTCAAACGATAAACGGTACTTCATCATTGCGAACTTTATCGATAACTGTAACGTGGAGTTTAACTCGCCACAAATCACTGTCGTCGGGGACGTTTTTTCATGAACGCGCCGTAATTAACCGAAGCGGTCACGCAAAATGTCAAACGCTCAGGCTATGTTCGTTGCCAGACGTGTTCACATTAAGTGTAACTTCGCCGTGTTAACAAAGTCATTCGTGTTAACACTTTAACACTTTGATTGCTGCGATGGTCACCGCTGACTGACGCAAGAGATTTTACTGAAAACCCAAAATATTCGCAATGGGTAGCGATAATTATTTTATGAATGCAGTTACTCTTAAAATAGTGATGCGATCCTTTGGTCTCCAGTACGTGCAATATTATTTACATTTTACATGATTCAGTCAAACGCTGTAGTATTTCATAGCATCGCCTTTATAATACGGCAAAATACGCACGGCAATTAACGTATTAACCCTTTGACTGCTATGGACGCATATATGCGTTCGCCGAAAACTATTGGTGTCGACTATGGCCGCATATATGCGTTTCAAATATTTTCGATTTCTTGCCTATTGCACCCACAATTACCAATGTACGAGATGAATAGAGATGCATTCTTTATCAAATAATTTTCTTGCATTATTTAATTTGGCGTAAATGAAAAATTATCATTAGAACTTAGTTGCGTCTTAGATAATCAATCAATAGAATTCACACTAACGAAAAGTATTTCGTCCTCAACGAACGGTTCGGCCGGAAGTATTCAGCAATTAAAGGGTTATAACAAATGCATTCTTTATCACATAATTTTCTTGCATTATATAATTTGGCGTTAATGAAAAATTATCATTAGAACTTAATTGCGCCTTAAATACTCAATCAATAGAATTCACATTATCCAAAATTGTTTCGTCTTCAGCAAACGGTTCGGCCGAATATATGCATTCTCAATCGTTTCGATTTCTTACCTATTGCAGCCACAATTATCAATGTACGAAATAAATACAGATGTGTTCTTTATCAAATAATTTTCTTGCATTATTTAACACTTTAACTGCCGCGATGGTCACCGGTGACCGACGCAAGAGATTTTATTGAAAAACCAAAATAGTCGCAATGGGTAGCAATTATTATTTTATAAATGCAGTTGTTGTTAGAATAGTGATGCGATTCTTTGGTCTCCAATACCTGCACATTATTTACACTTTGCATAATTCAGTCAAACGCTGAAGTATTTCATAGCATCGCCGTTCTAATACGACAAAATACGCACGGCAGTCAAGGTGTTAACCCTTTGACTGCTATGGACCCATATATGCGTTCGCCGAAATCTATCGGTATCGACTATGGGCGCATATGTACGTTCTCAATCGTTTCGATTTCTTACCTATTGCAGTCACAATTATCAATGTACGAGATAAATACAGATGTGTTCTTTATCAAATAATTTTCTTGCATTATTTAACACTTTAACTGCCGTGATGGTCACCGGTGACTGACGCAAGAGATTTGATTGAAAATCCAAAATAGTCGCAATGGGTAGCAATTATTATTTTATAAATGCAGTTGTTGTTAGAATAGTGATGCGATTCTTTGGTCTCCAATACCTGCACATTATTTACACTTTGCATAATTCAGTCAAACGCTGTAGTATTTCATAGCATCGCCGTTTTAATATAACAAAATACGTTTGGTAGTCAACGTGTTAAGGACCGCTCACGAGTTTTCTCGTGTTTTCTACACGCTGTCTTTAGATGTTACTTACTTTGATACATTGTATCTATTTTGTCTATTTACGTATTTATATCAATATTCAATGGAAAACAATGCGAATCACAATACATATGTAAATCTTGTATGGTTTCTCTTCCTAATGAAAAATGCTTCACGCAATACCATACTTGAAAAAACTACTAGAAACTCTGATGAAATTGAAATTGAAATAAATAATACTTAAAATACTTCCAATTATACAATATCTGAAAGTTTCACAAAAATTGCTTCATAAATAACAAAGTTATGATTTTTGTAACGTACAAGTTTCCCAAAAACTTGCGGTCCCAAGCGTATTTTTTACAGATTTCTTAGCGATCCTAAAAGTCTCAACAGCCGTTTAACCGAAAGAAACAACCTTGCTGCTGCTAAACGTATCCAGTGAAATGCCGTAGCGTATTAAGTCACATTTAAATAACTCGTCGGTCAATACTGTATTATTCTCGTATTTTTTTTCCAGAAGCGCGCCTCGGTTGCAAAGAAAGGCAACGATACGCGCGTGCAGGAGTAAATTTGCATCACGATTGTGATCGTTCCATTCGCGACGGCCATTATTATTGGCCAGCGACCGGGCCGAGAATTACGTTCGGGGGCGAGCTCTCGCCCATTTTGTTATCGCATTTTGTTCAATTCGCCCTTGTGCCCTCCCCTCTGGTTGGCCTCATTTGCATAGAACACGACATTGCAGCGGCACGTTTTCGTGCCAGATGCCGCTGACGCAGGGTCGACTTCCTATGAAACCGTGAATTAACGTAGCGCTCGAATGGACAACATCATCTTCGTTCCAGCGGTGGTCCCCAGAATTTTTATTTAAACGATAGTTACGATTTGAGTGCAATATGGTACTAACTGAAGAAACGAGATAGTCCAACCCATTTCAATACTATGGATGTGAACACATGTTCACTGAATTGGACAGTGTAAAGGTTAAGCGCGTATATATGGTTCCGCTGTATTTATTTATTTGTTGAAATGGTGCAAAAAGGAACTGGTAAAAGGATTGTTTTGCAAATATTTCGAGAGTATTTCATGCGGAACGGGCATGATTTCAAAAGTATTCACCACCAAAAGGTTTAACTCTTTGACCCCTGAATATTTCCGGTCGAAGCGCTCGCTACGAATGAAACACTTTTCGCTAGTGTGAACTCCATTGATTGATAATGAAATATGTAACTAAGTTCTAATGATAATTCTTTATTTACATCAAATTGAACAATGCAAAAAAATGATTTGGTAAAGAAGAAATTGGAAGTTTAGGGACGCATATATGCGCCAGTAGTCGATACCGATAGATTTCAGGTGACGCATATATGCGTCCATAGCAGTCAAAGGGTTAATAGGTGGTGACGTCTTCGAAAGTTAGTTCGACGTTCGGAAATATTAAATTACATATATTTTCTGTAGTACAAATGGGTCTGGGCGCAAGTTTCAGGCTTAGAATTAACAATATGCTGTCAGAAATTGCGGCGAAGAAACGGCGAGATAATATTGTTACCGGTGTCTTACTGTTATGAGTATACCCACATCGGTGGATGTACAGCGCATGTATTAATCACGCGACCAACCGTCATACTTAATAGAACCCAGAAACTTCAAACGTCTGCTACTATCTACTCAAGAAACTCTCCAACGCAGGAATAGTTTGTATAAGTTAAAACAGTTAGAGCATTGCATAGACGAAAAGTTAGATCATCAGTATTAAATTCTATTACCACATTTGCATACGACCTATATTTAATTAACACATTGACTGCTATGTCAGGCAGATAAGGCTAACAGTGTAAGTACAACCAAAAGTTACAGTGAAATACGTACTTATTCTGAAACACAGTTATAGTATAACAAACAATAATGTGAATAAGGAATTCGGTGGTTTCACAACAATCTCGTCACATCTTCCTTTTTAATTATCTTTCACCATTCCGAAACATAATTATAGCATAACAAACAATAATGTGCGTAAAGAATTCGGTGATTCACAATATTTTTAATATAATATTTTATTTTTTAATTATTTTTCACCTATTTCTGGCCGTACTTTATGTATGGTTCGTGGTGTTAATTCAGTTCAAACGTGTTAGGTAAAACTATACTTATAAACAGCAAAAACATGAAGTTCCCTATGTCACAATAATTCACTTGCACGGCAGTCAATCCGTTAAACATGCAATGCTCCATGTTTGTAAATGATTTCTTAAAACTGTCAACACGAGCAAAGTGACCGACCTACGTAGAAATTCATCTTTAGCGTTCTCCTTAATGCAGGGTTAGCACTGAAGATGCGCCTTACAGAACGCTTCCTTAATATAGGAGCTGTTGGACAACGTCCGCCTCATCTCGGTCGAGGATTTAGAGACAATTTGCGTATAACCGAGCCGGTACAAGGCGCGTTTGTTTGCTCGACGCCACGTGTATCGCCGCAGATCGTGGGCTAGTTTAGATTATGCAGTGTCCCCGTCGTCGATCACGGGATTATCCGTTACCCAGCGCCACGAGGAAGATTACGTGTATATTACCCAGCGCACACACTCGCCTTGTAAACGTAATCAATGTCCACTTTAGGGGATATCCGTTGTCAATGACTTCTCTCCCGTATTAATATCAAAATTACTTGATAACATTCCAAATTTGACGTCACATCCATCTTTGCCCCGTTAATGCGTTGACTGCCAAGCATATTTTGCAATGTTAGAACGGCAATGTGGTGAAATACCGCAGAGTATGATTAAATCGTGCAAAATAAAGGTAACGCAGAGTTGTTAGAAGCCAAAGTATTGAAGCACCTTTTCAATAACAATTGCTTTTACAAGGTTGCAAGTTTGTAGTAGTACAAGGTTACAAGGTTGTTAGAAGGTAAAGTATTGAAGCACTTTTTCAATAACAATTGCTTTTGCAAGGTTGCAACTAGGCGTCATTGTGAATTTTTTGAATTCCTAGTAAAACATTTTGCGCTGGTCACCGTGAATTTTGCTATGTTAGAACCGGGATGCGGTGAAATACTGCAAAGTATGATTAAATCGTACAGAATGAAGGAAACGCACAGTTGTTAGAAGCCAAAGTATTGCAGTACCTTTCCAATATAAATTGCTTTTACAAGATTGCAAATCGGCTTCATTGCGAATTTTTTGAATTCCTAGTAAAACATTTTGTGCTGGTCACCACCTATTTTGCTATGTTACAACCGCGATGCGATGAAATATTGCAGAGTACCTTTAAATCGTGCAGAATGAAGGTAACGCAGAGTTGTTAGAAGCCAAAGTATTGAAGCACCGTTTCAATATCAATTGCTTTTGCAAGATTGCAAATAGGCTTCATTACGAATTTTTTGCATTTTTAGTAAAAGCATTTGCGCTAGTCACCGCGTATTTTGCTATGTCAGAACCGCAATGCGATATAATACTGTAGAATATGATTAAAGAGTGGAAAATGAAGGCAACGCAAAATTCTTAGAAGCCAAAATATTGAAGCACCGTTTCAATATCAATCGCTTTCACAACATTGCAAATAGGCTTCATTGCGAGTTTTTTGCATTTCTAGTCAATTATTTTGCGCTGGACACCGCGTATTTTGCTACGTTAGAACCGCGTTGCGATGAAATACTGCAGAGTATGATTAAATCGTGCAAAATTAAGGTAACGCAAAGTTGTTGGAATTTTTTGCCTAGTAAAACCTTTTGCAACCGCGTATTGAATGCGTTCAAATACTGCAGAGTATGTTCCAATACCAATTGCTTTTGCAAGATTGCAAATAGGCTTCATTGCGAATTTTTTGCATTTCTAATTAAACCTTTTGCACCGATCACCGCATATTTTGCTATGTTAGAACTGCGATGCGATGGAATACTGCAAAGTAAGATTAAATCGTGCAAAATAAAGATAACGCAAAGTTGTTAGAAGCCAAAGTATTGAAGCACCGTTTCAATATCAATTGCTTTTACAAGATTGCAAATAGGCTTCATTGCGAATTTTTTGCATTTCTAGTAAAACCTTTTGCACCGGTCACCGCGTATTTTACTATGTTAGGACCGCGATGCGTTCAAATACTGCAGAGTATGATTAACACATTGAGTACCAAGCGTATTTTGCTATGTTAAAACCGCAATGCGATGAAATACTGCAGAGTACAATTAAATCGTGCAAAATAGAGGTAACACAGAGCTGTAGAAGCCAAAATATTAAAGCACCGTTTCAATATCCATTGCTTTTACAAGATTGCAAATAGGCATCATTGCGAATTTTTTGCATTTTTAGTAAAACCTTTTGCACCGGTCACCGCGTTCTTTTGCTATGTTAGAACCGCTATGCGTTTAAATACTGCAGAGTATGATTAACACATTGACTAGCAAGCGTATTTTGCTATGTTAAAACAGCAATGCGATGAAATACTACAGAGTATGATCAAATCGTGTAAAATGAAGGTAACGCAGAGTTGTTAGGAGCCAAAATATTGAAGCACCGTTTCAATATCAATTGCTTTTACACGCTTGCAAATAGGATTTATTGCGATTTTTTTGCATTTTTAGCAAAATCTTTTGTGCCGATCACCGGTCCCCACCGCGCCAGTCAACGTGTTAAATCGTGCAAAATGAATGTAATGCAAAATTGTTAGAAACCAAAGCATTGAAACACCGTTCCAATATCAATTGCTTTTACAAGATTACAAATAGGCTACATTTCGAATTTTTTGCATTTTTAGCACAATCTTATGCATCGGTCAGCGGTGACCACCATGGCAGTCAAAGTGTTAACCGAAGATTCAGACGGAAGCGCCATTCGTCTCTGCAGCCGAATAAGCGCAGGTCTCGTAGCCTAGAATGGTAAGTGCAACTGAATTCCTATTCCGACGTAAATTGATCGGTCGGCAGCCTGGCCGACACTTTGAAACACGATTGCAAACGCGCGAAAGACACGATCGAAATGACTTCGACGGAAGAATCGCGAATTTAATGGCATTCGCCCGGCCGTGCCGAGTTTTTCCTTTTTCCGGCCGATTCTTTTTCGCTCTTTGCATCGCCGGGCGAAGAACGCACGGCGCTAAAAAAGGAGGAAAATTAATTCACCGTGTAGATTTTCCTCTCGGCGTCCCGCTCGTTCGCTTGTTCTCGTCTGCTTCGCTTCCATCGGTGCGTTTCCTCTTCGTCTTCCGTCTCGCCCTCCATCTTCTCCGCGCCCCATTCCTCTTTCTGCATTTCTCGTTCCCGTCGCGGAACGTCGCTATAATAACTTTGCGACTGCTGGCAACGACAGAACGTTTAGGCCGCTGAATATGCAATGGAAATTGCTGCACTGTGGCCTGCAGCGTTGGGAAGCGCCTTCCAAGGAAACCGTACGGGAACCGTAACGACGGCGGATCGTCTTCGAATGAACTCGGGCGTGTGCAAAGCAAAAATCTTCGCTCTGAATTCCGCGTAATCGTGGATTCGAGAAGTAGCGTGCCGGAGTTAGTTCTATATGTAGTTACCCAGGTTCACCGGTCTTGTTTCGTCGTTATTCAAGGCGTCTTTAGTAACACAGATATTAACCCTTTTAGTGCCGGAGGCTGATATATAGGCCTTTGCTGCACTGGCGAAAAGTGCCAGCGCCGATATATCGGCCCGCATCTTGTAGCGCTTTACTATAAATGGTCTAATTTCATTAGGAAAGAATTAAAAAAATAGTTTTTCGGTTTAACTTTATATTAACTATAACAATTACTTGTTTCGGAAGAGATAATCCGCCCGGCGCTTACCATGTACCTTTGAGTTATTCTTTATTTTTGTTATGCAATATTATTTATTTTGTCTCAAAATATTGTGGAAATGCAAAGTATATATTTTGTAATAAGTGGTCCATATAAAGTTATGATAAAAACATGAGTTTTCATATGTGCAAATACGTTTTAATGTTTTGTAAGAAAGAATTCAATTTTTATTTTCTTTATGATAATTTATACTTTTGTTATGTATATAATTTTCAATGAATACAGAAAAAATAGTGTCATTGTTTTATTCTCTATTTCGTTCTTAATATACTGCTTCTTGAATTATGTAAGTATTGTTTTTTGTTTGGTTTTTATGAACCTTTCGCCAAACCCCAGTAAAATTGTGCAATTCGACCGGTTATCTTCGCATAGGCATCTTACCACAGTCATTATACCAGAAGTCCAACTGACTTTGTATATACCGCTACAGCGTCGTAAATCAGGTGTTTAGGTATCACGGCGTAAAACGTATCGCAGCATTCGTCGAGGTTCCCCCACATGCATGATCGATACCGTGGCGGGTAGGACGCTTCTATTATTTCCGGGGGTGAAAAAAATGTAGGTTACAGCGGGTCAAAGCCGTATTCCTCCGAAACGTATCAGCATGGCCGACGGCGTTTTCGCTTTTTCAGGCCTCCTCCCGGTTCGTCGCGCCAGTCACGGCTGCGAACACCGTTGAATCCTCGCGATTCCACTTTGTTCGACGTCGGGACGGACGTTTTGCATATGGAAATTGGCCGCGCTCGGGACACAGTGTTTGCGCCGATCTCGACGTGGCAGCGCATGAATAAAATAATGTAACTTCCGGCGTGGAAACATTACCTCCGTTCGTCCCTCGCTCGTGTACATGTCCCCTCAGGAGTCCAACCCCTAACGTGTCGCGATATGTCGCCGTTGAGTTAACGTGGATTCCGTCCCTTTGACACGATCACTTGCGGTATGTCGAACAATTTATCACTTTCCTCTTCGAGATTTTCCGCAGTTACCTGCCCTGCGATACTTGTAAGGGTTGAACGAAAGAAATTTCTGCGATACTTACTTACGAACACGAGTTTGTCGGTGCGTTTTACTTCCGGCGAGGAGGGGTAAGCTTTAAAAATATTTTTGGAGGAAGAAAACTGGCGAATTGCTCGATATTATGAAATATGATGTTATGATATATTGATATATTATTATACGATATTATGTATATATGTATTGATATATTATTATACGATATTACGATATATTATGATATTTTGGTGCGAGTTAACCCATCCCGGCCAAGCATAAATTATATGAAGTCACTCCCATTGCCATTTATATTATGATATTTTAGTGCGGGTTAACCCATCCCTGCCAAACCTAAATTATATGAAGGTATTTCCATTGCCATTTATATTTTGAGTGTTATTGTTTTCCAAAGTCCTGTTATTTATTTGTAAGAGCACATATATTATCATACATAATCATTTACAAGCATAAAATCAAAGACGAGTATACTTGTCGTTGGCGATGGGAAGGTAACAGGACTCGACGTCCGTTTTCGTATATGCGTACGTTTTGGTAGAAAAACAAACCGGAAATCGCGCAGTTGGATAAAGTAATAAAAATGCAATAAAACGAGACACAACTTCCTGTAAATTGTGAAACGAAAAACATTCGAAAGGAGACTCGATAATACTGTCCGATCTATCCTGATAAGCCGCCATTATGTATTGGACTTTATTACAAATCCTATCATGAAGATAATTAATTATAAGTGATTACGTTCCTATACAATTTTGTTATAAATACACGATAAAGCTGAGTTTTGCTTAATTTAAATTTGTAAAAGATCATCCCCTTTAAATAATAAATAAAGTAGAATTTTCGTAAGAAATTTTATTTGTAGTATATTTTCAAGTTTTTCACATTTGTATATTTATGTTTGTGGCAACAAAAAATTTGCTAATTCAGAAGTCTCTGTATTATAACATATTTAAAGTAGAACGAGTATAGTCGTCTTGGCAATGCATGATATCCTGCCAAAGAAAAGTACGGCCGCCCTTAGCAGCGAATGGGTTGAAGTCCTAGATATCATGAGAGTTGAGGTTTTCGAAAACGTAAAACTGTGATGTGGTAATTATGTAATGGGTTATGAACGACGCCTGGCATAGAAGTGTGAAAAAGCATGAAAGCACGATGTTTCAATTGCAAAGAGAGTGAACGAGAGGAAATATTTGGTCTCATTCCTGTCGCTACGTTTTTGGCTTCCTTACGTTCCCAACGCATCGAAGCCTGGAACTAAAAGTTCGAAATAATGACTAGAAATCGTTGAGAACCAGGACAGGCGCTGAGAGTTCTCGATTGAGCACGCTTTAAACAGTCTTACGAAAGGACATCGAGACGTATCGATCGCCCGCTGGCCTCGACTTTTTCTCATTTTCCCCATTCTTTTTGGCTTTCCGCCCCGCTTCTACGCCCACTCACGCTCCATTTCTACTGCGAATCGAAACACGCCGATGTCCGATCGCGCGCAATGCCGCCAAATGTTTAACGTCCACGCGCTCGATGATCTGACAATTCTTTCTCCGGCCGTAGATCATCGACGAGCTCGTTGCGGATACCTCCGGAACGTACTTCTCCTTTCCGCTCCAGTTCTGCAAATGTTCGCTCGCAATTTTGATGGCCGGGCTGATGCATGGCTCCACGTCGGAAAGTCTGAGAATGTTCGACGTTCAAAATTCACAGTAGGGGATTCTCGTAAAAAATGCAATAATAATAAAAAATGCAAAAATGCGTACTAATGACCACTTTCTACGGCACATACAATGCATCATTCTTCAAATCATATACATTTTACTAATTCACTATGACATGTTGTGAAAGTTGCAAACACTTTCCTTCCGTCGTGTTAACACGTTGAATGACGTGCGTATTTTGCTGTATTAGAACAGAGATGCTATGAAATACTGCAGCTTTTGACTGGATTATGCAAAATGTAAATAATGTGAAGGTATTGGAAACCAAAGGATGGCATCACTATTCTAACAATAACTGCATTTATAAAATAATTATTGCTACCTATTGTGGATGTTTTGGATTTTTAGTAAAATCTCTTGCGCCGGTCAGCGGTGACCATTTCTAGTAAAATATTTTGCGCTGGTCATCGCGTATTTTGCTACGTTAGAACCGTGATGCAATGAAATACTACAGAATATAATTAAACCGTGCAAAATAAAGGTAACGCAGAGTTGCTAGAAACCAAAGTATTAAAGCGCCGTTCCAATATCAATTGCTTTTACAAGATTGCGAATAGGTTTCATTGCAAAGTTTTTGCAGTTTTGATAAAATCTTTTGCACCGGTCACCGCTTATTTTGCTATGTTAGAACCGCGATGCGATGAAATACTGCAGAGTATGTTTAAACCGTGGAAAATAAAGGTAACGCAGAGTTGCTAGGAGCCAAAGTATTGAAGCGCCGTACTAATATCAATTGTCTTTACAAGATTGCAAATAGGCTTCATTGCGAATTTTTTGCATTTCTAATAAAATCTTTTGTGTTGGTCACCGCGTATTTTGCTATGTTAGAATCGCGATGCGATGAAATACTGCAGAATATAATTAAACCGTGCAAAATAAAGGTAACGCAGAGTTGCTAGAAACCAAAGTATTAAAGCCCCGTTCCAATATCAATTGTTTTTACATGATTGCGAATAGGTTTCATTGCGAAGTTTTTGCAGTTTTAGTAAAATCTTTTGCACCGGTCACCGCTTATTTTGCTATGTTAGAACTGTGATGCGATGAAATACTGCAGAGTATGATTAAATCGTACAAAATGAAGGTAACTCAGAGTTGCGAGAAGCCAAAGTATTGAAGTACCGTTCCAATATCAATAGCTTTTACAAGATTGCAAATAGGCTTCATTGCAGATGTTTTGCATTTTTATTCAAATCTTTTGCGCTGGGCACCGCGTATTTTGCTATTTTATAACTGTGATGCAATGGAATACTGCAGAAGATAATTAAACCGTGCAAAATAAAGGTAATGCAGTGTTGCTAGAAGCCAAAGTATTGAAGCACCGTTCCAATATCAATTGCTTTGGCACGAGTACAAATAGGCTTCATTGCGGATTTTTTGCACTTTTAGTCAAATCTCTTGCACCGGTCACCGGTGACTACCGTGGCAATCAAAGTGTTAATTACCTCATAACAATACCTTCGTTCCATACTATTGCGCTTCCCCAACAAATTTTCGTGTAATCACGCATTATCTTCTCCTTTCCGAATAGTCCCAAACTTATGGTCGGCAGGCCACAGCCAGTAATCTCCATACGCCTGTAACCAATTTGCCTTCCCACCCTCCCGTGCCTTGCTCACCGAATTAACCGCCGTTTAATCGCGCAAATGGAAATCACCGGGGTTGACAGTAGTCGACGAACCATTTTCATCTCGGCCCCGCGTCCCACTCAGGCCATATTCAAGGGTGTCTCACGGCGTCGCTTTAAAATGCCGCGAGCGCCAATCAGAAGGCGCGCCGGGCGGTTCGAGTGTAGGGAAGCAATCAGCGCCGCATAAAATCTCATCACAGGACCGCGCGAAATGTCCTCGCGCTCGGAACCGCACTCGCGTCACATGCCGCTGCTCTTTTCCCTCGTTCTCTCATCCGTTTCGCCTTCCCCTCCTTTTTTCTCTCTCCCTCAGCCTCGCCTCGTGATATTTTTTCGCCACCCCGAGAACGACGCGAGAGGCGGCGAACGACGGGTCGGCGTTGGCAATCAGCGCGCATTAACAAGCCTCAGAGGACATCTGGGCTTTCGCTGGGGTAGGGAACTGGTGCACCACCACGGCGAAATGTCAAGAGTTCGCCATAGAGAGAGCGGCTGGTGAGAAAGGGAGGGAAGCGGAGAACAAAGGAGAAAGAGCGAACGGGAATGATAGAGGGAGAGTAGGAAAGTGTGAGGGAGAGAGAGAAAGAGAGAGAAAGAGAGAGGGAGGGAGAGAAAAAGGACGTGCGGAAGTGGGAGGATAGAGACGGCGGAGGAAGAGGAGATTTCAGCTGCACCTACGGCTCCGTAGCTGGGATGCTGGATGAGAGAAGTCGGTCGATAGAGCTCCCGGGCTCCCTCTCTTCCCTCTGGTCCTCTCCTTCACTCTCTCTGTCCACCATTTTCCTTTCTCGCTTCAACCCCCTCGCTCACTCCCACGCGCTTCTCCCATCCGTCCGTCCTGCTTTATCATATCAGTCTCGCTCTTCCCCGTTTTCCCTCTCGCTCCAGCTCCCTCGCAGCGTGGAGCGAACCGACGGACGGATGAATGGACGGTCAGACAAATGGTGGCGCGCGATCCTTCGCCTGGCAAAGTGGAGGAACTATGCCAGGCTGAAAGAGGCCCGACTCGTTGTAACTCGTATCCTGTTACGAGGAAACCGAATGGCAGACCCTTTCCCGACACGCAAGAGAGCTCGAGATCTCGTGGATTCTAGATCGAGCCTGTTACCCTTCTTCTGGCTATCCTTCTTCTCCCTCTTCGTCCCGCAGCTCGCTGTCCTTCTTTTCGCCAGTCTCTTCGTCCTTCTTTATCCCACGGTCCGCCTTCCTTCTCCACGCTGGCATTCTTGCTCCTCTTCGTCTCACAGTTCGCTGCCCTTCTTAGAGGCTCACTTTCCGATTCCGCGATTCTTCAATTTCTCCGCGTCCCGGCTTCCTATCTTCTTCTCCCGCTTTTCTCCTCGTTCGCTGCTCGTTCCACAAGTCGAGGAAATTCGCGTGATCGATCTGCCGCGATGACGTCTCGTGGGACGAGGTAGATCGGTAGAAGTGGACGTGGAAAGTATTTCGGGCGAGTGCGGCTTTCGAGAGATGGTTGCGTTGCCCTCGCGGGGCACGGCGTACGTTTGACCCAAATAAATCTCGTTTGCACCGAGTCAATTTCGATCGGATCGCTTTGACGGCCCGACGCGACGGAATTCTCCCGCACGACGATGCCAGGGCTAACGTCGAACATTTTCCCAAGTTTTTTGTGTGACATCCAGATAGATGTTGCGGAACAACCGACACGACACGGACACGTTCATTTCTGTAATGGCTTTTTAATCGACGTTAAACTTTCGGATAATATGTGTGTTATTATCGGGAGTACTCTCCGTTGCAAATGATCGTTTTTCAATTGACATCACTTTTAGTTACTTCATTATGAAGATTACCCCCATGGCCTTCGAAGGTAATCGATTCAGTGCCCATAGCAGTAACGCTTCTCGTCTCCTGAACGTAGCATTAACCAGACGCCGCACGATCGTTTGATTAACGATGTACTTCGATCCCGACAGTTGGAACGATTTAGAGGACCGAATCTAATCAGGCGTCAGGCACAATCGTCAATATGAAAGAGACAGGCGGAGCGCATTAGGGCATTGCGAATCTGCTAACACATTGAACACACTAACACCTAACCATAAGGACCGAATCCTTCCAAGCGTGTGAAGAAAAGAAGCAGTCTTTCAAGGCGTAAGAAGCATTATTTTAACGTGACACGCACTCTCAATCAAAAAGCGTGGGCATTGTCCACGAAGACGTACTCGCGATCTCATAAAGTAAGATAACAGCAGTAAATAAAAGTGAGCAAAAGGGAAACACAGAAATGTAGGGAAGGCGAACGTTTCCAGGCGCGTGCCGGACGTAGTCTAATCGAAGCGTAAGATCGATTCGACATTGTCCAGTAGTCGTTCATCAGTCAGCCGAGGTATTTGCTATTGTCCCTTCGAAACGATCTATCGCCTCAAGGCGACCTTAATTAATCAAAGCCGAACAGGGAATGAAATGAGGGCGTAGGGACTGCAAAAGATGCTGGAGGGATTTATCTTCCCTTCCAACGCTGGCGCTCCCTCTCGCGGTTTCGATTTTGCGGAGCCCTTGAAGAGATGCTGATAACCGAACGATCGTCCGTAGCAAGATTAATTTATCGGGCACTTCACCGGTGTCGTTAAGAGATTATGCTCCAACACAGGGGAGGGGCAAGATCGCTTAGCCTAATGTTTCTGGATTTGGCAAATGGCGCAGAAGTACGTTTTACCGGGGAGTGGATAGTAAAAAGGGAAGAATATTAAGAGTCTAACATTTTCAGCGCTTTCGCCGGCATCGCGCTCAGAGCATGATTGTTAATTCTGTTGAAAGATAGTTTAGCACGCGAACGCAGCGCGCTCCAATCTTTTGCAACGACCCCGCGAGACGGCATGACAGCACACAGCTGAAAAGGTTGTTCTAAGAACGTCGCCTTTTGATAAGCAGGCGACTCGCTCCTTAATAAGCGACCATACCTCTCTAGCATGTCACGGTGTTGCGACAAATTGCAACGGCCGCTTGAGAATTAATTTCTTTCCGGACAGTTAGCAATTAGCTACTCGGTTGTGTGCACCGTCCGGCTTGAATGACTTCTCATTATGAGCGCTTTTCTGGTATAATTATCATCTCTCAAGCAGCTTTATATCCAACTGCTAATAGAAACATTCTTCTAGCTTTTCGCCGACGTAATAATAACAGGAAGAAATTGATCCCAGCTCTAGGCGGTGAAAATGATGCTCATTACAGCTCATAGTAAAGACGCTTAAAATAGTTGGATTTAAACACGTGAAACTGGAGAGTATAATATTCATAAACAATAACAACACAGTCACGACACTTTCGTCTTATTTCCTAATTTTTCATCTTTTCGTCCTTTCGTCTTTACGTCTTATCGTCGACTCGCCATTAAGCAACCAAATGACACAATTCAACAAACTCGTCACCTATGATACATCAATATAATAATTAAGGATCAATTCAACAAACTCGTCACCTATGATACATCATCTCTCAAGCAGCTTTATATCCAACTGTTAATAGAAATATTCTTCTAGCTTTCCACCGACGTAATAATAACAGTAAGAAATTGATCCCAGCCCTAAGCGGTGAAAATGATGCTCATTACAGCTCATAGTAAAGACGGTAAAGTGTTAAAATTGTAGGATTTAAACACGTGAAACTAGAGAGGATAATATTTATAAACAATAACGGCACAATCAAGACACTTTCGTCTTATTTCCTAATCTTTCATCGTTTCGTCCTTTCGCGTTTACGTCTTATCGTCAACTCGCCACTAAGCAACGAAATAACACAATTCAACAAATTGGTCACCTATGATACATCAATATAGTAACTGAGGATCACAGGTGACCTTTTCTCGCCAACTAGAGGAGCCTGTATTTGAGATCCCACACAGTAAAGACGCTTTTCGAAGTTTGTTCATTGACATCCTAACCGATCGCGCACTAAAGCATTACACTATCCAATCAATACACGGCGTACTTAATCTAGTCATTACGTCCTTATCGTCGTCTAGTAGATCGAAAGCTTGAAACTGATCCGAGATACGGGATAAAGTTTACGTAGCGGAATGAAAGACGAAGTGAAAGACGGAATGGAGGACAGGGCAAGCCCTCGTCGCCCTATCTCGTGCGGGTAGTCCTCTAATTGGCTGCCGGTAAGTAACGAAATTTTACGCCCGGTGCTCTAGCCGAGGACTTAAACGCGCATTAGTTTGTAAGCCCGCTTCATTGTTGGTGCAGTCTCGCGGGCAAATTGCAAAGTGCCGAGGACAAAGAGAAGACGATATGAAAATGGGTTGCGAAACAGGGGAGAAACGTGAGAATGGCGAGCGGGGCGGAAGAGGGATTCAGTGAGGTGATCAGATCCGAGTGATAGTCGCTCTGTTCAGTCGGCTAACGGCTAATTAATTGTTTCATTAGGACGCAAGAAGACAATCGCTATTGCTCGCGCACTTCGTGCCATGTGCATTCTCCGGCATTCTCCGGCATTCCGGTTATTATTACCGTGCTACGTGTGTCCGAAACGAACATGACGGTTACCGTGCAACGATGAAAGGCGATTCGGTTTCAATTAGACGGAACAGCGAATTGTCGATCGGCTGATGCGTTGATAATACGCGCCTTATCCGGCTTTTCATTCTTTCGGTATTATCGACGTTCGTCAGATCGTACCTTTTCAACTGACGCGTTCGATTACGTCGGGAGCGGCTTTTCGCTGCCGCCGGAGCTAGTATCGCGTAACTAATTATCGCGGAAGCGATGACAATTAATGTCAGGGTCGTGTCAATTTTTCGACCGATCGACAGTTCGGAATATCTCGCCGAACGTGCAGTTCCGCGGCCGGACTGAGTTTTACGGCGTTTTAATACGATCCTCGAGGACGGCCAGGAACGGTAGGACATTTAAACGGGGTCGACGCAAAACGGCCCTTTGGGTAAAAATAAATTACGGTAAAGCGCAATAAATCCCACGGCGTTCAAATGTCCCAGGCAGCGGGCACCGACGGTGGTCCGTTACATTTGCATATGAAAGCGTGGATTTTGCGATCAGATCCGCGACCGTGTAACGCAGCCCCGCTGCCCGTTTATCTTCCAGCGATTTCCCGCTGCTCCCCCTTGCCCGTCTTCTTTTTTAATTTTTCTCACACCACCGACATTCGGCGCGAAGTTGGAATTACCGCGATAACCCCAGATTTTCTTATTCGAATTTATCATCTTCCCGTCGGAATTGGGTCCCGCTCCTATCTGGCGTACTCCCGTTTTTCATCGCCCACTTGTCTTCCCAATTCTTCTTTTCTCGAAGGGCGATTCATGGAAGTGTCGCTGTCCACCGATTTCCGCGGGGATAATGGCTCGTTTAAAGATGCATAGTTTTATAGACTCACTCGCTATCCTTCGCAGCAGTTTGCATACAATTTCGTTCGAATAACGGATAAGAGATAAATGGAAGAAATACAGTGGCGTTGGTATCAAATTTTATTCGGTGCACATAAATATGGAATCAAATAGTAGAATAAGACTTTATTCTAAAGAGCATATATTCACTGCACTTACCCAAAAACAGAGTTCGGCATTACTTTTACTGTCATTCGGGGATATTCGAACAAACGCAAAGAATAAAACGTTGAATAAATAATCATCGGACACATTGAATTCTGCTTTAACACTAAATGTACCGGTACATTACACGTACCTATTCTTACTATGAGGGGTCAATTGACCCCTTATGAAATAAACGTTAATTTGCAGATAGAAATTCGTAATTGATTAAAGCGAGAAATTTAAAAATCACATGACATAACATTTCAAAGAAAGTCAAATAAGCGAAAGAAATAACAATGAATGTACGATTTTAAAGCAAATTTTGAGAGGGGTCATTTGACCCCGCTTGGTACGTTTAGTGTTAAAGAAGCATCGTAGCATCTTTGAACGAGCGCCAATCGAAAGTAGCTCCACTCCTCGTAGCTGCAGGACATAAATTCATCAGCGGCCGCTTTAAAATTACCGCGACTCGTGCTTTTAGGAAGTCATAAAAAATGGTGCTAGATAAAATTCCGTATTCCGGGCAGAGCCAGAAACAGACCTCTCGCCGGGTGAGAGGACAAGAGTGGGGTCGGACAAAAAAGCGGCGACCTTATCGCGCCATCGACCGAGCATAGAGAGCCCGTGTTCCTCGAATTTCGAATTTTCACTAGCGCCGCCTCGTCCGCTGAAAAAAGTAGCCGAATAGTCGCGATGGCCGACGCGAAAGAGCTTCTACGTACGGGCAAATTAGACTAAGGTTAATTGGGTTACGCTGCAGCAGCGGCTAGAATTCGCTTTTCATCCCGCCCCTCCGCCTCCACCAGCCCTCTTTCGCCCACTTTTTACTACTTTTTTCGCCACCTCTCCTCCTCATCCTCTTTACCCTCTTCGCCGCCGATGCATCCATTAATTTCTTTGTTAACCGTTTACCCAGCCTTAATTTCCCACGAAAGTGCTTTTGTCCGCGTACACGCCCCGCTGTAAGCGACGCAACAATAACGGTCATCAAGGAAACGCGATAATTTATTTGGGAATTGCCGGCAACGAGCCACTGAATATCGTGACGACTTAACCCCTTAACACGGTGATTGGCACGGTGGTCACCGGTAATCGGTGCAAAAGATTTGAGTACAAATGCAAAAAATTCAGAATGAATCCTATTTATAATCTTGGAAAAGCAATTGATATTGGAACGGTGCTTCAATACTTTGACTTCTAGCAACTCTCCGTTAGCTGTATTTTGCACGATTTAATCATACTCTGCAGTATTTGATCGCATCGCGGTTCTAACATAGCAAAATACGCGGTGACCGGTGCAAAAGATTAGACTAGAAATGCAAAAAATTCGCAATAAAGCCTCTTTACAATCCTGTAAAAGCGATTGATATTGGAACGGTGCTTCAATACGTTGGCTTCTAACAACCCTGCGTTACTTTCATTTTGTACGATTTATTCATACTCTTTAGTATTTCATTGCATCGCAATTTTAACATAGCAAAATACGCACGGCAGTCTACGTGTTAAAGGTGTAATGTTGCATTCTTTATTTTTTAGCATCTTAGGACAGAAAAATGTTGTAAGAACATGTTCAGCCTGCAATGAAACAGAAACAAAATTTTATATATTAATAACACAACGATACATTTAATATTGCCAATTAATAGTGACTGACGGCAGAAATCACAGTTATTGACCGTGTTATTTACAGTCATTCCCCACCTTGTAAACTTTTTGCATATTTTTAGTTTTACTGTATTACCTTTAATTGTTATCGAATATCATTTTCGACGGTAGCACCACGCTGAAACGTATCAGCATGTTGAAATAAAAGCGCAAAAATGACATACGCCGCTTCAAACGCATGTCGTAGTAGGCTTCGGGTATGCGACAAGTTTTACGCCTTTCATTCCATCACTATTGTTAAGCGGTCAATCACTGTACACTTTACCCTATTTACGTTTGGTCCGATCATCTACTACGGACTATACCCGTAGTTGTAGGTTAAGGACTTAAACAGACCTACCACTTATCTCGCAGTCGAACTTCCACCGAACTTCGGAAGATCGGAGATTAGCCCGAAATTGAAAACTTTCGTTTCTCGGCTGTTACAATAGAACGAATTTTGCTCGGAACCCATGTTTTTGAAGTGCCGTAAGCGGATGGAGGTCGTTCCGAAGTCGTCGCGTTTTCGCAATCAGCATCATGGGGATGGCAGGTGGAACAGAAGGGATGCAGAGTGAGCAAAGACGAACCGGATGCGTCGGCTCGTCCAGGCGGAAACGTAGTCGGAATAGATGTGGCGTAATAACAGCACCTAGCCTGCGCCGTTCATCTTCCACGTTGACTAGCGTCGCTGTAACGGCGGCGAATGTGCAACTGCGATAATGGCCGACACTAAATTAATCCGCGTCCTGCGTACGTTTACGTGCAACTACGTACAACGTCCAGCTTGGATGGTGCCAGTCCGCACGCGAAAGAGTATATCTGTGTTTTCGGCGAATCTCTGCTGCGGGCTCGACTAATGTATGGGGGTGTAGATATATGAAGTCGGCAGCGTAGAAAACTGGATGTGTGCTGTGCGTGTTTACAATGTAACGTCTAGCTGAAGTTTTATTTGCGCGGTATCAAACTCGATATCGAACGTTTGCGCATACGTGTTGGGTGTATTTACGGATAAATTCGAGGGTGCGTTTGAGTTGAGAACAATGCGGTGTAATCTGGAGAGTGTAAAGCACGTACTGTTGGGTATTAACAATAATTCTTCTCCAACTGTCAACGCAGCGTTTCTTCTGCGTTAACTATTTCGAAAAACTGAAAGATGTATGCGTAAAAAATAAAGAATCTATTTCAACAAAATATATGTAGGATTTAAACACGTGAAACTAAAGAGTATAATATTTATAAATAGAGACACTTTAGTGTTATTTCCTAATCTTTCTCCGTTTTGTCGTTTCGCCTTTTCGTCTTTACGTCTTATCGTCTTTACGTTTCGTCGTCCCCTAACTACTAAGCAACCAAATAACACAACTCAACAAACTCGTAACCTATGCTACATCAATATAATAATTGACGAACATAGGTAACCTTTCCTTGCCAATTAGGGGACCTTGTATTTGAGATCCTACATATATATACATTGTGAAACTAAATTAGGTTAAAAAATAGGTTTATGCTGCCGTGTGTCATTGATGGTGTATCGTGTACTGGCTTGTAGATGAGTGACGGTGTGTATGATGTGCTCGTTTTTATACGGATTTTTACAGTTGAAGTGTGCCAATCGGAGCACGGAGAACAGAACAGTTCTGGATCGATGATGGTTTATTAGGTATAAGGTTTTAAAACGGTGGGTCGAAAAGAAGGTGGTGAGTACAGGTAAGAAAATGGATATGGTTATTAGCGCACTTCAACTGATGTGATGGGGTTCGGTGTATGAAAGAATGCACGTGTTGTATTAAAGGTGGTGTCGGTTTTATGACCTGTCGAGATTAACCCTTTGACTGCTGAATACTTCCGGCCGAAGCGTTCGCTGAGGATGAAACACTTTTTGCTAGTGTGAACTCTGTAGGTAAGAAATCGAAACCATTGGGAAGCGCATATATGCGCCCATAGTCGACCCGATAGATTTCGACGGACGCATATATGCATCCATAGCAGTCAAAGGGTTAACATGTTAACTGCCTTGCATATTTTGCCGTATTAGAACGGCGATGCTATGAAATACTATAGTGTTTGACTGAATTATGCAAAATGTAAGTAATGTGCAGGCTTTGGAGACCAATGGCATCGAAACGATTGGGAACCGCATATATGCGCCCATAGTCGACACCGATAGATTTCGGCGGACGCATATATGCGCCCACAGCAGTCAAAGGGTTAACACGTTAACTGTTTTGTGTATTTTGCCGTATTAGAACAGCGATCCTATGAAGTACTACAGTGTTTGACTGAATTATGCAAAATGTAAATAATGTGCAGGTATTGGAGACCAATAGGTAAGAAATCGAAACTATTGGGAAGCGCATATATGCACCCATAGTCGACACCGATAGATTTCGGCGGACGCGTATATGCGTCCATAGCAATTAAAGGGTTAAAGTTTTGTATGTCCGGTGGTTTGTGCCACAGTAATATCGTAACAGGTACCACGGTATTGGTTCGGGTGTTATATATAACGATTTTTTGCAAGGTCTTGGAAATATTACTGTCGAACATAGCTGTGGACCGATTCGAACATAATCGAGGAGCGATGCAACAGAAAAGTTGAAATGCGCAGGTATTCTTTGGGAGATGAGAGATAGTTATAAAGGTGCATTCCGTTGTCGTAGCTATTGTCATGCAGCGCCCGTAACTAATTGGCTCGCGAGCAGATTAGCGATTAGCTCTTTTGTATGAACGGCGCATGCTTGGTTCAGAATGTCTGCATCCAAGCCAACCGTTCTCACGTTTCCCGAAAATGTCGATGGGTACTGAGACGGCAAGCAGGACCGTAGAAAGTCACAAAGAAGTGGAAAGGGGCAAAGATGGGATTGAAAATGTAATTATTCGATCTCGTCCCGCAGTCCGTTGCGGACGAGGTAATAATTCTCCACAGTGCTTACTACTCGCATACCTCTTCGCGCACTCGGATTTCCTCTTATTCACCTCGCACACGTTCCTGACATAAGTTTGAGTGCAGTACCGTGTTTCGTCGTTTCCGCAGTATATGTCAATCGTGAACCGTTTACATAAACGGAATGCTTCTGTTACTAATGAGAGCGTAAAGCCTTTTATTCTTGCCCGAGTATAAATATACCGAGCGGTTCATTCTTCCATCTATTCTTTCTTCTGACCTGACGTTTCTTTGGTCTATTGCAATGTAGCGGAGGCTTGATATAACCAGATCATATTAAATCTGCAAATAATGCCGCCAACACATATTCTATTATTGGAACAGTCTGAAAGGGTATCGATTATCGGTAATGATATCTTCGCTCAGTCTCCTTTTCCAAGGAGCATGGCCGACAAGACGGAAAACGTTTTCGATAGTTCCCCGAGAAAACGTCGGGGAAAGCACCGCAAGAAAATCACGACCGCGAAGACAGCCGCACAAAGAAACGAACAGTCGCTCCGTGGGAAAAGAACGGAACTCGAACGCGGGGACGAAGAGAGCGGAAAATAGGAGAGGCAATAACGGTAGTAAATGGCGCTGGTGAAAAGGCGGTGGCTGAAAATTTAATTACTTCATCCGGGTGTAGCCCGTCGCTGGCGAGATAATTATTCATTACGTAGCGTAATTTCAAATCCACGCAGAAGGGTTAAAGAGCAAATTGACGCAATTTCGCCCACCTATCAACTTAACAAGCTACAAAATTAATAAGTGACAAACACGTAGCTTGTTAATATCTGTTTGCCACACATCACCCTGTCAATATTCATTCCCGTGACACCGTGCCATCAAACACCAAGGTACTCGCATCGGGAAAGGTTAAAAAACCGTTAGCCTCGCACCTTCATTCAACCGTCTAACAGTTAAGTCCTCAACTAACGAAGTCAAGCGTCTCAGCACTTTCGCAGCAAAGCAATGCTAACTCCGGGAGCATCGTGACAAAACAGTTGGTCCCGAGAAAAGTCCGCGCACCGCAGAAAGTAAGAGGAACCACGCGAAAGGTGACGGCCCGGCGCATGGGGGTTGAAAATTTAATTATTCGATCCGGGTGCAATCCGCGGCGGGCCGATGCAATAATTTTCCACCGCCGAGCGTGCCTGCTGCTCACCCCGTCCACCCCTCTTCTACCACCCCCTCCCCCCCGCAACGCGTGGCTCTCGTCGTCCCAAATTGGATTGGACGAGAACGCGTCTCGCTTCTAGGGCGTTTCATCTCCACCACCACCAGCACCACCACCCTCTGCAGCCAGTGTGCAGTCGACGTTTCGCGTCGGGAGGGGTATCACGGGTATAAAAGGGATGTCAAGGGGGTGTCAAGGGGACGGCAAGGGATGGCAAGGGGTAGTCTCCCCATTCGACGCCCCTACCGATTCTACTTCGCATCCTTTCGCCCACTGCCGGCATGCTAAACCTCATCCCTGTCTCGACGGTTTAGCCCGATTAATGCTAATTATCTTCATTAGTGTCCCGTTAATTAACCGGCACAAAACCTCAATCAGTTAGCCACTATCAGCGATTCGGATCGCGAGAGCCACCGCCGCAACTGCGACACGTAAAGCAAGTGGCGCACAGTCTGATCGTCACGCAAAGGAGAGGTTCAATGAGTCGTTCAATCTAGGCGAATTAACCAGTTAAGGGCGGAATTTAGTTTTAGGAATCTCTCACAGGGTGAGGAATTAAAATGGGGCAATGACGTGTATACACGTCGAACGCAGGACAAATGGTCCTATTATAAATGTCGCTGTTATTATTGTCTGAATCAGCTATCTGGAAGCTAAATTTAGCAATTTGTTGTATCATCACCATTATTACATTATACATATTTAGCTATTTTTCATACCTTACGCTTTATTTGAATAATAACTATGGAAATACACAGGTTTACTTCAGATGCTGCAAAAGCGAAGAAGAGAGAGATTTTGGATCAAATGCTTCAGATTTTTGTATTAAATTCAAGAATGTCTAGGACTCTGCCTCAAGAGCAAAGGGTCAATATTGACCCTGCTAATTGTTTACGCAATTTCTTCGCAAATCAACGCTTGCTGTCCAAATCGCGGCTTATGTATGTAATTGGTTTCATAGTACAAAATACTTAGCATTTCTATTGGTAATATAAAGGAAACATGCCACCAAATAATATTCTTATAGTGTTTTATTGAAATTTCGAGTTTTGATAGTCAATGGTAATTTTTTATTTTACACGACGAGTATAAACGTCATACGCACCGCAATAAAGATTTGGTCTGACCTATATACACGTCAAATGCGTTTAACTAATTAACAGACGGAGGTAACTGGATTATGATTAGTTGCTGGTCATTTCAAATATATAAGAATACCCTTCACAGTGTGACACTTTCTGAAGTTGTTTTGAGATATTCGTTAAATAATGTTCATGAAACATGCATATCATGCAGATTGCAATTTTCTACGTTTAGCTTCGAACAGCGATATGTAGAGGAAGTGCTAAGCGCCACTCAAAGGATGTTCGGGTTGTTTGATGATTCGTTCAAGCCCTTCTAATTAACATGTTGACTGCCATGGTGGTCATCGGTGACCAGCGCAGAAGGTCTCACGAAAAATTCAAAAAATACCCAATCGGTAGTACTTATAATTTTGTAAATGCAATTAATATTAAATAGTGATTCAATATTATGATCTCCGATACCATCGCATTATTTTCATTTTGCATAATTCAATCATATTCTGTAGTACTTCATCACGTTGCGGTTTTAATATAGTAAAATACGCACGGCAGTCCACGTGTTAACAGGCGGACAAATCGAAATTACGATTCGTCGGTGGTGATTTTGAGAAACATAGCTAGAAGTCATTACGATTTTATATTGTCTCACTTCACTTTGAAACCTTTGCTAAGTGATATTCGTGAAACGTTGTGCGTATTTCAGAGAATGTAATATCCCGCAACGCACGAATCCAGATATACTCGCTATAACGAAATTCGGATCGTGAAACAGGAAATCGAAGATATCATAGTCGGGAGACGTCACAAGTTTTAGTAGGGTAGCGTTTGATTGGAATAATTCGATACAATTCTCAAGGCGTTCCGACACAGTTCGCCACGGCTGACGGGAAATAATAGGAAATCCGTGCCACTGATAACTTTTGACACTGTCGCGATTTCGTACGACCCAACCGCGTGCGAACGACATCAAGCTTGTCCGACGGTTCGTTCAATCACTTCCGGTTGAACGAGCAACTGGGTTTCGAAACATAGCGAAGCTGCTCGTTGTCTCGTTCCGATTTCCGTATCAATTCTTCGACCATTCCACATCATTTGTAAAATATGCTTTCTTTTTGCTTCTGCCCATACTCTGCGCTCTTCTCTGGATGATGCGAAGCTTCGCTTTTCCAGGAGAGATATGTGCTTTTTAGAGTACAACGTATAATTAACCGTCACAAGAATGGATTGTAGAGCTGATCATTTCCATTCACACCCCAAAATATCTGCTTGGTCCGCATAATTCCCATTTCTTCCTTCGGCATTTTCGAGTGCGGTTTTGTTTGTTTTTACGCGATTTTATGTGATTTTACCATGTTCTGTTGAAACAGAAAAGGAGAGGCCAAGTGAGAATACACAAACTGCGGGGGTCATATGCATCGATATGTACGAAAAATGTATAAATCAAAAGCAAGCAGTAATGGTTTACTATTGAATTAGCGAAATGGTATAAGTAATAGAAATTCTTAATTCTCTGTCTGATAGTCGTTAACACGTTGACTGCCGTGCGTATTTTACTATTAGGTGTACAACTTTGCTCCCGCCGTTTTTTGCATTGGACGAAAGGGGAAAAACGGCGGGAGCAAAGTTGTGTACCTATTATTGAAACCGCAACGCGATTAAGTACTGCAGAATATGATTGAATTGTGCAAACTAAAAATAATCCGAAGGTATCGGAGACCAAAGAATTGAATCACTATTTAATATTAACACTTTGACTGCCGGGTGTATTTTACTATATTAAAACTGCAACGTGATGGTACAACAGGATATGATAGAACTGTGCAAAATGAAAATAATGCGAAGGTATCGAAGACCAAAGAATTGAATCACTATTTAATATTAATTCCATTTACAAAATTATAAATGCTAGCGACTGAATATTTTTTTAATCTTTCGTGAGACCTTTCGCTCCGGTAACCGATGATCACCACGGCAGTCAAAGTGTTAATAACTGTTATTCAATTAGAAACCAGATCTTCACAAAATCTGCCTACATAATTTATTTTACAGCAACCATTAAGCACTTACCCTAAAACACCCCCTCTCACGGAGTTTAGCTGTAGGTTAACTTTTGTTCTCTTAAAAGAAGTCGATCACGAAGCCGTAATCATTTGAAAAAATAACGCGAAGCGCTACGTCAACCCCAAATCCATTTAATCACGTCCGTAGCTGACCGGCTTGTCGATCGTGTCAAGCATAGATCAAAACCTCCGGATTATTACTCTTCACTCAGGCAGCAATCCCATAATGCAGTGTACGTCGTCGTCCCAGAAACGAGCGGCTGCATTTCGGTATTGTTACGGAAATCCTTCGACATGCAGGAGCCGGGATTTTCGTACACGGGACACGTACGCCGTCTACCCCCTTTGAATTATTAACCGGCGGCTTACCGGCCCACGCTCGCCATTTTTGTTGACCCCACCGATTTTTCTCCGGGTCCCGACATTTCGCCCACGTCGGTCGCGATAAAATTGCTACGGCATCCGGCGAGAAACACCGAGGGCGAACAGATTTCCGCCCGCTGTACGTTCTTACCTTTCGCGACGTCGTCGAGATTTTCAGGGTCGCAGACATAATTCTCGCTCAAGAAGGCGTAATCGGATTATTCACTGTTCGTCTGATGCGATTTCCCCTAATCTTGATCCCGAGGAATTTTTAGGAATAACCGGACGCACCATTTTATATAAGTGCACGTCAACACTTTGCTGGTTGATGCTGCAGTGATATTAATTTCGTGGCGAGTGTTAATGGTGAATTGTTTATATAAAATTCTCCGTAACTTCGCGGAGAGTGAAAATTATATTGGTGACTATGTGATGGAAGACGTTTTTGCAGACATTTTCTACGTACAGAATAAATAAAATTTGTTGATAATTAGAACTGAAAGTTGATTTAACTTAGATACGTTTGATAATGATTATTGATATATTAACTCACGTCATACTACTAAACTTCGTGGATAGTGAAAATTATATTGGTGACTATGTGATGGAAGACGTTTTTGCAGATATTTTCTCCGTAGATAATGAATAAAATTTGTTGATGATTAGAACTAAAATTTGATTTAACTTAGATACGTTTGATAATGATTATTGATATATTAACTCATGTCATACTACTAAACACTACTAGTTAACACTTTGCTGGCTAATGCTGCAGTGATATTAATTTCATGGCGAGTGTTAATGGTAAATTGTTTGTATACAATTCCCCATAACTTCGTGGATAGTGAAAATGATATTGGTGACTATGTGGTGGAAGACGTTTTTGCAGATATTTTCTACGCAGAAAATAAATAAAATTTATTGATGATTAGAAATAAACGTTGATATAACTCTGATACGTTTGATAATGATTATTGATACATTAATTCATGTCATATTACTGAACAGTACTAGTTAACACTTTGCTGGCTAATGCTGCACTGATATTAATTTCGTGGCTAGTGTTAATGGTGAATTGTTTATATAAAATTCCCCGTAACTTCGTGGATAATGAAAATTATATTGGTGACTATGTGATGGAAGACGTTTTTGCAGATATTTTCTACGTAGAGAATAAATAAAATTTGTTGATGATTAGAACTAAAAGTTGATTTATCTTAGATACGTTTGATAATGATTATTGATATATTAACTCATGTCATACTACTAAACATTAAGAGTTAACCCCTTCGGACCCTGTGCACATTGTAATGTACATAATACGTTTCGTACTGTATTTTACTACGTATATTATTTTTACGAATACGAATTTTATTTTTTTATGCAAATGTTTCTCAGGATCTTCTTAATGTTACAAATTTTGGGTAAGGATCATATATCCATTAAAATGTACACTTACAAATTATAAACAAATAAATAAATATTTCTGTAAAAAGTATATTGTTGCCTTCATTCACATGATATAAGTTAATTTTAATATAAAAAATAATTTTTCTTAAACGGAAAAAAAATCAGGTCTGGAGGGGTTAACACTTTGACTACCGTGATGGTCACCGCTGACTGGCGCAAGAGATTTTACTGAAAATCCAAAATATTCGCAATGGGTGGCAGTAATTATTTTAGAAATGCAGTTATTGTTAAAATAGTGATGCGATCTTTTTGTCTCTAATACCTGCACATTGTGTAACATACATTTTCAGTTAAACGTTGTAGTATTTTATAGCAACGCCGTTCCAATACACCAAAATGCGCACGGCAGTCAACGTGTTAACCATTGTTGCAGACGCAATTTTTTATTCTGATGCGGGGAACAGTCGACCGAAGCTAGGCAGAAAATATTCTAACGACATTTTGCGTTCGTTCGATTCGAAATTGTGGTAGGTACGTATGTACGAGGCTCGTCAGTCGATTCGCTCGTTCATTCGGGCTCCGTGGCAATCGTGCTCGAAATTGCGGATCGCGAGTTTTCGAAGATTTATCGGGCCGGGTTAAACGAGTAATAGACCGATGTCGTGTCCCTCTATGGTAATTCGCTACATCGATTACGGCTGCATACTCTTTTAGGGAACTGTCGCGACTTTTTACCAGGCAAAATTGTTTCTTTCCGAATTTTCCTTGCATCGCCTAATACTTCCGGTAGCATACAATAAACTAACGAATTAGGTACTCTTCCTCTTCGCACACGATAGATAAAAAAGGATGATGAAGGACGAAAATATGAAACCAACGAAACTCAACTGAGCACAACGCCACGAACGTGTAAATACAACCCAGGTCAAATCGATAACTCTCCAGAAGAGTTAGTGAAACAGCGTTTCATGCCAAGATCTCGCGCCGATCTGTATAACTCGTTGCTTATTGAATATTTTGAAAGTTCATACCCAGTTCAGCTGGGCCAGGCTTGCATGCCATTTTCGAGGTGTCGGTCCTAACCGCGGCGTAACATGATTTATGCGCCGCAGCTTCCGCGTTCGCGCCGTATTAGCATAGAGCTACGACCGGGAATACCTAAAGTCCGGACACAGAGAAGTCGATGAATTTAGGTATGAAATTGCATTTTAAACCCGACCGACGTCAACGTCCGCGATTCGATTACTATCGATCCCCGGCATTCAGCACTGTCAATACGGTTAGTACGTGAGGACCGACTAATGCCAACAATGCGGTCGAACGGACCGTTATTCTCGAACCCATACGAGGAACACCGAAAGGAATTTCTCCGTCAGACGACCAATCGACTCGCGCCTGTACAAGCACGGAAACGTAAGACAACTTCACCCGAAACGTTTCACCGACGCGCAAAGATGAAGTTTCGTCGTTGCAGTATTCATCGACACGGAAGGCGATAATAGTTTCGAGGATAAGCGAAATGTTTCACGCCTTCCACGTTAATAGAGAAACTTTATTGATTCGGACATACATTATTCGCGCGACACTCGCAGGCGAAGTTAGGATAGGTTGCTGGGGTCGCGCTCGAGTTTTTCTCATTAAGAGATTCCGATGCGTCAACTTTCATTCGCCCCTTTCTCGGACTTTTCTGCGAAACGCCGAGCGCTGTTCTTCGACGTCGATTAACGTTCTAGTGCCCCCTTGTTATTTCTCACGAGTGCGTTCGATATAAAAGTCAATAGCGTTTAGACGCAGATGGTCTCCTTCCGAGTTGTCACTTTAAACCACTCCTGAGTTCTGAGTAGCCGACGTTATTTAACCAGTTGAGCACGGAATTTAATTTTAGAAATTACTCGCAGAGTGCGGAATTAAAATGGAGCAATGACGTGTATACACGTCGAACGCAGGACAAATGGTCCTATTATAAATTTCGCTACTACTGCTTTCTGAATCACCTATCTGGAGGGTAAATTTAGTAATTTATTGTATTATCATTATTATTGTATTATAGATATCTAGCTATTTTTCATACCTTACGCTTTATTTTGATAATAACTGTGGAAATACACAGGTTTACCTCAGATGCTTCAAAAGCATGAAAGAGAGAAATTTTGGATCGAGTGCTTGGGGTTCTTGTATTCAATTCAAGAATGTCTAGGATTCTGCCTCGTAGAGCAAAGGGCCAGTATTGACCCTGCTAATTGTTTACGCCATTTCTCCCAAAATCAACGCTTGCTGTTCAAGCCGCGGCTTATGTATGTAATTATACGTAAATAAAGTAAACATACCACCAAATAATAATCTTATAGTGTTTCATTGAAATCTCGAAATTTGATAGGCAATAGTAATTTTTTATGTTACACGACGAGTATACATGTCATGCGCACCGCAAGTAAGATTTAGTTCGGCGTGTATACACTTTAAACGCACTTAACTGGTTTTTGGTAAGTATAATTTTTATTTTTAGAAGATTTTTTTTTTTAAACAGGATTGAAAGATAATTTTGGCATCATGTGCAACGACAATTCGGAAGAGCATAAAATGATATCGAAAACTAGAAATTAATTTACTAATATGTACTTCTGTAGTGAATGCACACATTATTTACGAAAAAGCAACGAAACAGAATATACAAATATGAAAATTCCAAGAGTTTATAGTTCGGGAGTGGTTGGAATCCGAAAACGCGAGGTTTCAAGCAATAAAGAAGGCGTCTCACCACCTGCAAATTCGCAAAAATCATCAGGGAAAATCTATTAGAAGGATGTGCGTTCGGTGCTACGTAAACGGATGCGAACTCTCGAATGCCAGGACCCAAGAAAAAATGTACAAAAGATTATAACGTATTATCCAGAGTGTCCACAGTCACCTCAATTATGTTTAAAATGTTTTAACGAATACCATCATAACTAATAAAATATTATAACCTTTTAAAAACAAATTTAAATACGAATATATTTTTAATGTTTTTTTTCTTGTCTGTTTTTTTTTTATAGTTTGTTGTTACTTTCTGTTATTTATACTCATCATAATTGTAACAAATATAATTATTATAAATTACCTCAAAAACCTGTTTTAATTGGACGAAGAATAGTGTCACCCATTTGGGGGTGACGGATCCCCGTGGAAACATAGCCGTCGCCCATATCTGGGTGACGTGGCGTTCAACGTGTTACCTGGTTAATTGACGCCGCTCGCGCTGTTCGTCGAATGAATCGAGCGGTAAGTTGATTCGCCAACCAATACAGACGTTCCAGGAAATAATTCAACGCGGCCGCAGTACGATAAAGGTTAAAGCACACGTTATAGGTCATATCCGCCGTTTGAAACGTGCATGCACCTATTAAAAGTGGATGTACATTAGGATAGCGCTAATGTTAGTCCGCATGTTAGCGAACAACCGCACTGCTTCAAAGATACGTTTGATCTGGAGCGGGAGGCATGGGGGTCTGGAAGTGAAATCCGACTTAGGGCGTGCCTTTTGGCGCTCCTTCGTCTCGCCCTTCACGAATATCGGTATTTAGCGGATAACCGAGCTCGCCTACGCTCCTGGAAACCGCGAGCATTCCGGCTACATTCACCACCCCCGGTTGTTTTATCCGCAGAAAAGCCTCGAGGGATATGCGGCACAATGCGTGCGATGAAATGTCGATGGTAAATATTTGAGAGCTCATGGTACCAACGGTGGTTAATGTACCGCGAATTAATGTCACTTTGCGCTTGCCGTGTCCCCTTCTTTTCCCTTCTGATTGTTCCGTCATTTTACGTTCTACGCGCGTGTATTGGTACTCCCAAATGCGGATGAACTCCCGTTTGTACGGGTACCTTAGTTTTCGTGATCTTTATTGCCAATTTTCAACGATCATTCGAAAGTTATGTCGTTACGCATGGTGTACCGAGTATTGCGTCGCTTGGATTCCGCGGTGATTTGTTTCTACATTGTAGCTTTGATCATACTGTTTGATTATTAAATTTGATGATCCTGATGATCAATGATGAAATCAAATGAATCCTGATACAAAATTTGATGATCCACCTTGTATGGTGAGACGTGGTAATCGATGTGATCAAATATAGCAATGTAATTTTGAATATACGGCCATATCAATACAGTTATATTTGATGATCTGTTGTATGGTGAGATGTGTTAATCGGTCGATGTGATCAAATATAGCAGTATCATTTTGAATAGTAATATTTGCCGGCATCGATTACGGTCGCTGTCAGAATTTATCTTCTAGTTGCGCATCATCTCCGAACATATAATTTGATTATCTGTTGTATGGTGAGACGTGTTAATCGGTCGTCGTGATGAAATATAGCAATGTTATTTTGAATAGTGATATTTGTTGGCATCGATTACGATCGCTGTCAGAATTTATTTTCTACTTGCGCATCATCTCTAACATACCGGTTCAATGATAAACTTTCAAAGTTTATAGTTGCTTTAATATTGTCGCTAATATTAGTTTTATTAGTAAAAACTAAAGATCGACAAAGACAGACCCTCCACCTTTATACTACATTTTATAAGATACTGTTTAAGACACGTATGAAGAACATACGTGCGCAATCACAAGTATTTCGTCTTTTGTTAATTTTTGTTTACACCAGCAATAACTGTCGATGTGCAGTTGCGTAGGTCAGTGGATGAATTTCCGTTACATACGACAGTCGCATTATTTTGAGTTTGGGTCATTTAGTATTTTTATTTAATTTCCTTAACACGTTGGGTGCCGTGCATATTTTACTATATTAAAACCGCAACGTGATGAAGTACTACAGAATATGATTGAATTGTGCAAGATGAAAATAATGCGAGGATATCGGAAACCAAAGAACTGAATCAGTATTTAATATTAATTGCATTTATAAAATTATAAATGCTACCGGTTGTGAATTTTTTAATTTTTCGTGAGACCTTTTGCGCCGGTCCCCGATGACCCCCACGGCAGTCAACGTGTTAATATTCTATGTTTTGATGCCGCTTAGTATTCTTTTAGCGTTTCCTATTTTTGTGTATATATACATATATATATATATATATATATATATATATATATTCGTTAAAAATCAGAACTATATCCATCCCGAGACAAACCACCACCCCAACCACCACCCCCTTTTCCTCCCTTACAAATTAATATAATGCATGTTTTCATCTACTGACTGCCAATGCCATTATGACCGTACTATTCAGTAACACAATACTTTAATGTTTGCACGAATAATGTTTCCGGGCCACGTGTCCCACGGAAAACAGTGACACGTGTCAATGACATTTGTCAGTCCCTTCACCTTCCGCCCACCACAATTCCATCTTACCCCAACGACATCTAAGACGACATTTCATCCGGCAGCTCATTCTATGTCTAATGCGTACTTGCCCCACGCGAACAACCAGAGGTCGACGTCAGAATGGCACGCCGAAAACGGAACCTGCCCACAGAGAATGATCCTGCAGCGGAGCGTTTCGCGTCTCCCGTTGTTTTTATGCTCCGAAACGACCGTAAATTGATTCGACGTGACACGGGCATAAAACACACGCACGATAAATCCGTCACGTGCTTCGCGGGCCCGAAGGACGAGTGCGCGAAAAATATCTGTCCGGTCACCATTGTTAACCGCTCGCGATGTAAATTGTTATTCGATCGTGATGCTATATCCGCCTTGACCGTATGTCGGCTGCGCTGTCATTTTTCGAGAACCGTTTTTTAAAGTTTCGCCGTGACAACCGTGAAATACGCAATTATTGCGCGCGGATATCAGTGAGTCGTGGTATCAATACTGCGCTGCTGCAATAAGGTATGTATCAAAATAAAAGGGGAAATGTCGGTAGAGGGACTGAACTACGGTCGGTCACTAAATTCTTCATACATCCATCAAATTGGTAATATTTAACTTACCACGAAAAAAATGAAAGTGCCATGTTGTTATGGAACCGTTTATATTTTCATAGCAACACGTTACGACCTTGACTTTGTTTGGTATGTTTGTGTATTTCCAGGAGAACTGAAAGAAACGTAAATATGAAAGTCACAAAAGCCTACATAGAGCGCAGAGCTAGTCTATAAAAAATTATGGCCTGTAAATGTGGGGAGTCGATTCGCAGTTTTCGTTTCACTTCAAACGTTTTCGTCGATTCGCAGTTTTCGTTTCACTTCAAACATGTTCGCCGATTCGTAGTTTTCGTTTAATTTCAATTCAGCAATTGCTAAAATTGTTAATATGAGCCTAGCAATAAGACAATCGATTACAGAAAACTTTAACTTAATAGGCACAATATCAAATAAGCCCAGATCTGGGCGCCCGAAAATATTTAAAAACCGAAATGCTTCTATTATCAGGCAAATATAAGAAAGCCCCAAAATCACTGCACCAAAATTAACTGAACACATTGCACAAGAAATGAGAAAAATCTTTAATCGAAATAGTCAGGAAAGTTATTAGAAATGCTTGATTTCATAGGTCAGCAAAGTAAAAACCTTTTATTTCGAAAGCAAATGAAAAAAAACAGATTGATCTTGCTAAGAAATACAATAACAAGGATTTCAAGTTTTGAAAAACGGCTTTATTTGCTGTCGAAAGTAAGTGTAACATTTTCGGATTCCATGGGAAAGCCAAAATTTCACATAAACCAAGTATGAAGATTGGTTCCTAAAAACTTTGGGCCAACGAAAAACACGGAAATGGGTACATTATGGCTTGGGATGCAATTGTGGTAGCATGCATGGCAAATCTGTCATTTATTGAAAGTATTATAGACCCATTTAAGAATCCCAGCATACCGCGAGATAATTGAAAGCCGTCTATTCATATTTGGGACCGGAAAAAATATTGATTTTTCCCACAAGACAACCATCCGAAACATATGGCTATAATTGTTAAACAGTGGTTGCTGTACAATAATTATGTACATCACCAATTGGCGGATCATAACCGAAAAGAAGGTATTTGAGTCGAATTGGGCAGTCGGTTAAAAAGAAAAAAATATTACGGATGCGGATTCTTTAAGAACTTGTTTATAGATTGCGTGGGAGGAAATTACGCCTAATATTACTGAGCCGTTAATATTGTCGATACTAAAGCAGGACCAACAAGATATTAGTACGTAGACTTTTGTGAACTAGATATTCATGCCTCTCTAATTTCTTCCAGAAGTTCGTGAATAGATGAAGCAATGTAAAGAGTATTATGTGTTGTTTTCAAACAATAGACGGTTCTGTAAAAATGTGGATATTTTATTTTCTTAAGTATATACAATAAGCAGAAATCGTTAGGTATGTAAAGACTATTATGACTCACTATATATCAAAATAACCGGTGTGTAAAATAGAAATAGCAACGATTCTATCGCAGATCGGCAGGCTAAAAGATTGTGTAACTGGCATTGGAATACATACTTCAGCATTTACATGCTAATTACACATAAAAGCGCTGAGTCACAGTTCGTTTTGCCAGAGCCTAGAAACTGCCCTTTCTCCACCCAAACCGCTTCATTCCGCATTACCGACATTCTTCCGCCGCTCTTCCACAAACGATCATCGTCACTTCGCAAACCGCCGTCGACCTATCGAAAATTTAATTACGCGGACGAAATTTCCGCGGATCACTGCCGCGGGAGCACCCTCAAAAACTTCCTTCTATCACCCTCGTAATCCCTTAATCCACTTGGCACCCCCGTCCTTATAATACTTCGACTTGGCCGAAACTCGCGACTCATCCCGCGTCATTTCGCTCCGCAGACGTTGACGTAGACGTTCAGGTCGCCGTAACCGACAGCAATCGCCCTTCGAATTTGTGTCTACCTCCGCCGAACGTCTGGCCCGGAATTATATACCGATAGTTCGGAAGACGCGCAGTCGGGCGCTCTCGGCGGAGCGTGAGAAATAAGATTGTCAGGATAGATGGAGGGACGAGATAAAGGCGCTGTGCGTGGGTGTTGCAGCGGACGGAATATGCAATTTCCTGGGGGATGGAGGACGATCATGAGAAGGGGGATGTGCGGGGACATGATAGCTGACACCCCCCACACCCCCCGAACCCCGCCACTCATCCAACACAGCCACCCCCGCGTCACTTTAGTTTCGAAGTCGCCGTTCTTCATATATTGCGAGGTCCTCGTCGGCAAAGGCGGGCCCCGCCTTACCGGCCTCCGACCCCACTTTGTTATACTCATCTCATTTTACGAGCAGCCCTAATATCGGGGTTGCACGCCCCCGTCGCCAGAGTCTCACCGCACTGCTTTACGCTTTTCGTCTTACTTCCTCATCCTTGACTACTTCGTCCCAGTCCCGATGAACTTGAAGATAATTTATCCTTCACCTCCCCGGAGGTACATCAGTTGCCGGGGCTGAGGAAAATTTGCGGAACGCTTTAAGATCCTCATCATCGTTCGTCGCTGGCGGAGGAGTTTGCGTTCGACGGAGTAAAAATAAATTTACAGCGAGCGCCGGCGGTCCCTGGCGTCGCGGGTATTACTATTTATTTCACTTGCGCTGGATTGACGGTGAATGGGGGAAAGTTTTACGCTGGCGACTGCTGCCGAACTGCCGGCGAAGCGCAAACTTCGGCGCGATTACTTACTCCGGGTCTTTTAGAGCTGTTTAAAGGCTTTTTTGCAACTAATGAGTAGTTGCCGTGCGTGTTTGGCGTAGTGAGAGTAGTGTTTCGTTACTTATCTCTTGTTCGCTGAGGGTTTATGTGTTTTCTGTGCGTCTCTCGGTCATTACAAATGTTTTCGGGGCGTAACGCATTTTTGTGTTACCACATTTTCGATTGTTAGATGTACATCGTCGTAAAATACATGTATTGTGTACTTACCTCTTCTTTGCTGATTGTCTTTTTTGCAACTAATGAGCAGTTTCCGTGCGTGTTTGGCGTAGTGATAGTAGTGTTTCGTTATTTACCTCTTGTTTGCTGAGGTTTTATGTGTTTTCTGTGCGTATCTCGGTCATTACAAATGTTTTCAGGGCGTAACGCATTTTTGTGTTACCACATTTTCGATTGTTAGATGCACATCGTCATAAAATACATATACTGTGTTTGTGTTCTTACCTCTTATTTGCTGATTGGCTTTTTTGCAACTAATGAGCAGTTGCCGTGCGTGTTTGGCGTAGTAAGAGTAGTGTTTCGTTACTTATCTCTTGTTCACTGAGAGTTCATGTGTTTTCTGTGAGTATCTCGGTCATTGCAAATGTTTTCGGGGTGTAACGCATTTTTGTTTTACCACATTTCCGATTGTTAGATGCACATCGTCGTAAAATACACGTATTGTGTACTTATCTCTTCTTTGCTGATTGTCTTTTTTGCAACGAATGAGCAGTTGCCGTGCGTGTTTGGCGTAGTGAGAGTAGTGTTTCGTTATTTACCTCTTGTTTGCTGAGGTTTTATGTGTTTTCTGTGCGTATCTCGGTCATTACAAATGTTTTCGGGGAGTAACGCATTTTTGTTTTATCACATTTTCGATTGTTAGATGCACATCGTCGTAAAATACATGTATTGTGTACTTACCTCTTCTTTGCTGATTGCCTTTTTTGCAACGAATGAGCAGTTGCCGTGCGTGTTTGGCGTAGTAAGAGTAGTGTTTCGTTACTTATCTCTTGTTCACTGGGAGTTCATGTGTTTTCTGTGCGTATCTCAGTCATTACAAATGTTTTCAGGGCGTAACGCATTTTTGTTTTACTACATTTCCGATTGTTAGATGCACATCGTCGTAAAATACATATACTGTGTACATACTGTATTTGTATTCTTACCTCTTATTTGCTGATTGTCTTGTTTGTAACTAATGAGCAGTTGCCGTGCGTGTTTGGCGTAGTGAGACTAGTGTTTCGTTACTTATCTCTTGTTTGTTGATGATTTATGTGTTTTCTGTGCGTATCTCGGTCATTACAAACGTTTTCTGGGCGTAACGCATTTTTGTTTTACCACATTTTCGATTGTTAGATGCACATCGTCGTAAAACACATATACTGTGTACATACTGTGTATGTATTCTTACCTCTTATTTGCTGATTGTCTTTCTTGCAACTAATGAGCAGTTGCTGTTGTTCATTCGCATTCATATACACTCTGTTCGGGGTCTCAATCACGGTCCCAACGACCACTTCGGTCGGGCAGATTAACGGTCGTGCATCTTTGGAAAAACCACCCAAATCGCGTGGGAAAGTGCACGAATACATGCTGTGCAGCCGTAGTTTCAAATAGTCCTGTTCATAAAACATTCCGTTGCCTCACAATCTAACAAAGGCGCAGTGTCTATGGAAAGTGCCCGGCGACACACTGTCGTCGTCTGGCACTTAAAGAGTTCCATAGGCACTGCAATAAACTTCTAAAATATCAGTGTGGCCAGGGATGAGTACCCGGGTTGTTTATGACGGGGTCTTCATTTACATCACTTTCTCTGCAAGCAACGACAAGCAGGACCCCGTACACATTAGCCTGGGATGTGTCACTCCACCCCCAACCCACTCTGGGGGGCCTCAGTATGGGAGGCCCGATCATAGGAGGACCCAATATGGGACGCCCCAATGTGGGAGGCTCCAACAAGGGAGGATCCAATAGGGGGAGGAGGGACACTACTCATTCCACCACCAAAACTGGAACTTCGTTTTTGAACCTCAGAACAAATTCACTTCTCAATCAACCACCACACAAGACACATCTCCTTTGACACGGAAACAGTCCACACGTATCCTCACACTTCAACAAAGTCAATCATATACTCAGTAACACAAAGTCTATCAATAACTATCCTAAGTATCTAACCGGGACTTAGGAATATTCTCTCATCGCGCAATTCCGCATACCGGCATTTTCCGATCGAAGATTTACAACCTTCGGTGACGCGGTCAACACAGATTGGATCCGTCGTATCGGACGCGATACAACGAGAGAAACATTTTTGGTCCTTCGAGCCGGATACTGTGCTGTGTAAAAGGGGAAGTCAACAACGACGCAACAGCGTCACCATCAAGGGCACCAGCCAACATCGACGCACCAGCGTCATCACCAAAGGCACAAGCCGACATCGACGCACCAGCGTCATCACCAAAGGCACAAGCCGACATCGACGCACCAGCGTCATCACCAAAGGCACCAGCCGACATCGACGCACCAGCGTCAACATCAAGGGCACCAGCCGACATCGACGCACCAGCGTCTCACCACCAAGGGCACCAGCCAACATCGACGCACCAGCGTCAACATCAAGGGCACCAGCCGACATCGACGCACCAGCGTCAACATCAAGGGCACCAGCCGACATCGACGCAACAGCGTCACCATCAAAGGCATCAGCCAACATCGACGCATCAGCGTCACCATCACAGGCACCAGCCAACAACGACGCACCAGCGTCAACTCACCAAAGGGCACCAGCCAACATCGACGCACCAGCGTCAACACGAAGGGCACCAGCCGACACAACACACTAACTCTACACCAAGGTAGGCTAGTTCTTGTTTTCGCCAATTTCGTGCCCTTCCTCTCCATTCACGATGCCAAACACATCGGTCACTTTGTCAGATCAACCTTCAGTGTCACATTCATTGAGCCTTAGCGTATTGCGACGAAAACGCGGTCACGTTATAGGGCAAATATCATCTTTGCAAAGATTTCTCGATAAGTATCAAGCATCTGGGGAAAACGATACGTTTCTCGTTGAAGGTCATGTAAACGGCCTCCACGAGGTCTGGAAACGGTTTGAAGAGTTACAATCCGCCATTGAGGAACTTGACACATCAGAAGAAGAACGCCGTTTTGAAATACAAGAAAGCTATTATACCGCGACAGCACGGGCAAATAGAATAATTCACGAGCAAACCACAATCCGCACTACACGCGAAGTACATACATCTCCGGCTACCACCGTATCAGCACCCATGGCAATAAAGCTACCGGAAATGCGTTTGCCCACATTCGACGGTACAATAGAAAAATGGGCATCGTTTTATGACATTTTTTCCTCAATGATAGACCGCAATCAGGATTTAACTTCAGTTCAAAAATTGCAATACCTGCGTTCGACCCTCACAGGCAAGGCCGCGTCTTGTATTCAATGCTTAAGCACTACGGGCGAAAATTACGAGGACGCGGTCGAACTCCTAAAGGAGAAGTACGATTGCACCCGACGCATCGTACTGAATCATTGTGACGCTCTACTAAGATTTCCTAAACTATCAAAAGACACACCTCAGGCATTGGGGGATTTAGTAGATCACGTCAATCAACATTTGCGCGGGTTGAAGAACCTTGATCAAAACATTACCTCGTGGAATAGCATTCTATTATCTATAATTCTATCCAAAATCAATTCGGACACCGCGTGGCAGTGGGAACTAACATTAAAAGACAAACGAACCATTCCCACCTACACACAGTTACTCGAGTTCCTGGAGAGGCGTGCAAGCTTCGCACCTACATTTAATCCTACATTGACTTCGGAAACTAGAAGAGTCGTGGATACAACGCGAAATATTCAAACGGGACCCTCGCGAGAACGCACACACGCTCTCATAACCACATCAATTCATTGTCCAAAATGCAAAGGAACGCACAGTCTCTGGCATTGCGACGCATTCAAGGGTCAATCGGTTCACGAACGAGCCAAAACCGTACAAAAAGCATCCTTATGCACAAATTGTCTCCGCGGAGACCATCCGAACAATCTTTGTCGAGCGGGATCCTGCCGTATTTGCAATCAGCGACATCACACGTTGTTGCATCCAATGCAACCCTCGCGACACCAAGAGGGTATTCAAGAAGTTTCAGCGCCTTTAGCACAATTATCAAATACGACAAATAACGACATACGCACGACTTTATGACAGTACCAGTCGGAGACATCTGAGAGGACAGCACGACACAATGCATTCATAATTGATAACGTTAATGATGAATTATTGGTAACAGCACAAGTCAACATACTAAACGATGAACAGGTGCCGGTAACATGTCGCGCACTTGTTGATAGCTGCTCAACAACCAATTTTATGACAGAAGCGTTAGCAAGGAAACTTAATCTAGTATCTGAAAAATGTGCTGTTCCTATCGATGGTCTTAATACGCTTTCAACAGTATCAGAACGAATAGTTACTGCGACAATTACCTCAAGAAATACTAGTTACACTCGCACACGAAAGTTTCTAATCGTACCGAACATAGCACGTAGCATTCCAAACCAAATCATAGACCGTTCCAAGATTGCAATACCGAAAAACATTAAACTCGCAGATCCAACCTTTCACTTACCGGGACATATTGACATACTCTTGAGCGCCGGCATAACGTTATCAATCCTCTGTGTCGGTCAGATCGATTTGTCTCCTCACAATAGTTCTGATCTTTACCTACAAAAAACTTTACTCGGCTGGATCATTGGGGGTACTCCAACTGTTTCGCGAGCAACCTCGAATGCATCTTGCCATTTTACTACCGCACTAATACAAGACATCACGCGATTCGGAGAGGTGGAAAGAGGCTCCAAGATTCAACATCTGTCCGAATCGAGAACTGAATGCAAAGAACCCTTTCGGGTACATACAACGCGAGTAAAGGACTTACCTAAACATAAGATCCACAAAACACTAACAATCGATGACTCGCAAACTATCAAACCTCTTGGTGTGTATAGGAATTCATTCAACGATAGCATTAACTACACGGTCGCAGTGCCACGCATCAATCCACAATTTACAAAACGAACAAATAGCTCCATTATTGCAAAGATCTACGATCCTCTCGGACTCTTCGTACCAGAGATAATAATGGCCAAGACATTAATGCAACAAATGTGGACACTGCATATAGATTGGGATAAGCCATTGCCAACTAGCATCCACTCAGCTCGGCAAACATATTTCAAACAAATGCCAATGTTAAATAACATTAGTTTCCGTCGTCGAACAATCAACCAAACAGCAGGCACGACGGAACTTTACGTATTTTACGACGCCAGCGAAGGGGGGTATGGAGTGTGTAGTTATCTTCGCTCAACGGATTGTCACAGCAATGTCGAGATCGAAATACTTGCTGCCAAGTCAAAGGTAGCACCCATAAAAGGGCATACGATCCCTCGTTTCAAATTACGCGGCGTACAACTTTTCACCTCATTGACTATAATGATCGAAAATGCATTTCACTTCAAAATTAATCACCGCTTCCCTTGGACCGACTTCAGGCCATTGACTGTCGATTCCTATGATCCCAACTGTGTCCTAGTCCTAACCCAAGGGCATTTCTTAATTGGCGAAACATTAACAAGCTTACAGGGTAGAAACATCCAGGAGGGTACCAGTGTCCTACTCAGAGAAAGCCATTTACCTCCAATGCAGTGGGCACTGGGACCAGGTATCAAGACTCATCCAGGAGCGTACGATATCATTTGTACTGCCTCCGCAAGGACCGCCTCGAGTGTCTTCAACCACAGCATCAAGAAGCTCGTTGCGTTATCAATATCAGTCACGACCGTTGACAACACCAACATTCTAGCATACGTTACACACATACATTATCATATCTTCATACAATACACACATCACAACCACTACATCACACAATTACTTGATCGGAGTCCTCTCAACGGGGGGAGGATGTTCATTCGCATTCATATACACTCTGTTCGGGGTCTCAATCACGGTCCCAACGACCACTTCGGTCGGGCAGATTAACGGTCGTGCATCTTTGGAAAAACCACCCAAATCGCGTGGGAAAGTGCACGAATACATGCTGTGCAGCCGTAGTTTCAAATAGTCCTGTTCATAAAACATTCCGTTGCCTCACAATCTAACAAAGGCGCAGTGTCTATGGAAAGTGCCCGGCGACACACTGTCGTCGTCTGGCACTTAAAGAGTTCCATAGGCACTGCAATAAACTTCTAAAATATCAGTGTGGCCAGGGATGAGTACCCGGGTTGTATATGACGGGGTCTTCATTTACATCACTTTCTCTGCAAGCAACGACAAGCAGGACCCCGTACACATTAGCCTGGGATGTGTCACTCCACCCCCAACCCACTCTGGGGGGCCTCAGTATGGGAGGCCCGATCATAGGAGGACCCAATATGGGACGCCCCAATGTGGGAGGCTCCAACAAGGGAGGATCCAATAGGGGGAGGAGGGACACTACTCATTCCACCACCAAAACTGGAACTTCGTTTTTGAACCTCAGAACAAATTCACTTCTCAATCAACCACCACACAAGACACATCTCCTTTGACACGGAAACAGTCCACACGTATCCTCACACTTCAACAAAGTCAATCATATACTCAGTAACACAAAGTCTATCAATAACTATCCTAAGTATCTAACCGGGACTTAGGAATATTCTCTCATCGCGCAATTCCGCATACCGGCATTTTCCGATCGAAGATTTACAACCTTCGGTGACGCGGTCAACACAGATTGGATCCGTCGTATCGGACGCGATACAACGAGAGAAACAGCTGTAGTTATGCGTAATGAACAGTTGTGCGTGTTTGGCGAAGTGAGAGTAGTGTTTCGTTACTTACCTCTTATTTGCTGAGGATTTATGTGTTTTCTGTGCGTATCTCGGTCATTATAAATGTTCTCAGTGCGTAACGCATTTTTGTTTTCCCACATTTTTTATTGTTAGATACACATCGTCATAAAACATAAATACTGTGTACATACTATGTTTTTTTCCTTTCCTCTTATTTGCTGATTTATGTGTCTCGCTTGCGTAGATATCTCCACCGTTGCAAGTGCCTTTAATAGTCATTATATTTTTATTATCTTGCTGCATTTGACAGACTTAGGTACGAGCAGTCGTAAAATACATAAAACGTCTAAAATGCTTTTGTGACATTTACAGAAAGTAGAGAGAAGCCCCTGAAAGGCTACGCCATCGAAGTACACACCCGTAATCGCATTTGTATCCTCTCTCAGACCATTACTTTCTTCCTTCGTACTCTCCCGCACGCAATTCGTCACGGTCTTTCCTTCAGCCCTACAGCATCAGTTTTCCCGGACGACATTTTTCAGGGCTCGCGTCTACTCTCCTGGAAGGCGGTTCGTCCTCGAGCAAGGATGAGTTTTTGATCTTATTGAAGGAAAACTGGGCCATGACGTCCTCGACCCAGCCTCGAGCTTTTCCTTCGACAGACGGAAAACGTCGAATATATCCTTCTCTCCCATTCTCTCTCTCCTCATTCCCTCTTTGAAAGCGATTTCCACCACTTTAGCTTTTGTGGTAGACAAATGACGAACTATGTGCCAATGAATTCTGACTAAGAGCTTCGCGGTTTGCTTTCGAGAAAGGTATGTCCGTTCGTTACGCTCACCCCTTCAGCCCTTTTTGCACGTTTTCGCTCGCCATTTCGCTTCTCATCTCTATTCCATCCATTTTCCCCACGTCCTTTTCTTTATCTCTCTCCTCCTCGTCCCTGGCTGGTCAGGCTCTTTGGTCGCGTTCCGTCTTTGTCTCTAACAGCTGAGAGAGTATCCCTCGGTACGAAGGATAAATGTTTACACCGGCTTTCCCAGGGCTGTGGCTGAACACGGGGGCTGCCATGATAAATGCAACGCATTCCGGCGCTCGTCCGTCAAACTCGACGAAAAACATCCTGTTTTCCTTCAGACGGGCAGCTCGCTTCTCCTGTGATCCGGGCAGAGTCCGTGTTTCGTTCAGGAAACTCGCTTGCATCGGCATTTCACGGGAACGGAATCGTAAACTTGTAACGACAACTTTTGGCCGCGCCGTTTGATTTAAGCTTTTCGCGGGAGAGAATCAGTTGATTATGAAGTATGCGTGTGGTTAGAAATAATAGAAATTGGTAATGTTACTTATGTATATGCGACCCCGAGTGACAAATTTGAAAATTACGTACATTAGGGCCAAGGAGTTTGCATGTATATGCGAGGGGATAAATCTGTATGAAGCAGGAGAGTGGCGAGGAAGAGAAGTAGCAGAAAAAATAATTTAACATGTTCGCGGACGTGAATGCTATAACATTCATTTTTATGATGATACAGAAGGAGATGAATGTTATAGCATTAATTTTCACGATGATGCAGAATGACATGAATGCTATAGCATTCATTTTCATGATGATGTAGAATGACTTGAATGCTATAGCATTCATTTTCTGGATGATGCAAAATGACATGAATGCTATAGTATTAATTTTCATGATGATGCAGAATGACATAAATGCTATAGCATTCGTTTTTACCATGATGCAGAATGACATGAATGCTATAGCATTCGTTTTCACAATGATGCAGAATGACATAAATGCTATAGCATTCGTTTTTACAATGATGCAGAATGACATGAATGGTATTGCATTCATTTTCACGGTGATACAATGTGACATAAATGCTATAGCATTCGATTTCACGATGATGCAGAATGACGTAAATACTATTGCATTCATTTGAATGATGATGCAGAATGACATGAATGATATTGCATTAATTTTTATGATGATGCAGAATGACATGAATGCTATAGCATTCATTTTCATAATGATGCACAATGCAGGAATGCTATAGCATTCCTTTTCACGATGATGCAAAATGACATGAATGCTGTTGCATTCATTTTCTGGATGATGCAGAATGACATGAATGCTATAGCATTCATTTTTATGAGGATGCAGAATGACATGAATGCTATAGCATTCATTTTCATGATCATGCAGAATGATATGAACGCTACAGCATTAATTTTCATGATACTGTAGAATGACATGAATGCTATCGCATTCATTTTCTGGATTATGCAAAATGACATGAATGGTATAGCATTAATTTTCATGATGATGCAGAATGAGATGAATGTTATAGCATTAAAATCTTGAACTCAATGATTTTGATTTTAATTTTATATTACCTTAAGCGTTTGTAATTATTATACCTGTCAAGATAATGCCTAACTGAACTAAAATATGATAATCTGACTACCCTTATTAAATCTGGTTAATCAAATTTTGGATATCACAACCAATTTAAAAATAAAACGACTGTCAATTTTTGCACCTCGTTGAAACTTTTAATGGCCGCGAACGTGTTAAAGTCGATATGAAAGACGCCGAGACACATGAGATAATATGAGGTAATATCAGGAACATTTTTTGTGGTTTAGTCGAGCAAAATTTAATTATTGCCATTGAAGACATTTCACTTCTATTCTATCACGAGAAATCTACGTCCTCCACATCGCAGTATTGCTGACAGCATTTTATTAATTGACCTTAAACGCTCGTAATGTAAATCAAAGATAATAGCATTGCTTCCAAAATTAACCACAGAATTTTGATGTTGGGTTTCCATTTCGTCCCATCCCCAGACAGTGCTCCTTCGGGTATGAAATTGTCAGTTGGCGTCGAAATCGACCTTGACATCCGCGTCTACTTCGAGGTCGGTTCGATATCACCGTGCGAGCATCATATCCAACTCCCGCTCCATCGAATCCAAAATATCCCTGTTCAAATAGATCGTCGGAATCCTCTTAGCGGAACAAAAACGTCACCTTTTTACGATGATCATCCCCCGGCACGATTCCGTCGAACGAAAGCTTCCGACCAATCTCTCCAATTAGATCCACAGAGTGTTCGCCCGTAGGATTCACATGCCGTGGGACGTATCTGCAGTTCCGTTCCATCGGGATACGCCGGGAAGCTAATCCTAGATTAGCTCTGTCTTGAACGGTACGATTCCTCGATTATCAATTAATTAAGTCGCTCTTTCCACCAGTCGCTTGCAGATGGCTTTAATTAAATGGTCATTGCGCGATGTGATCGTCTTAAGTAGAATTGGAAGAACGGCTCAAGGTCTGGCGATGTGGAAATTTTAATAACTGGTCGTTGATAAAAAATGAATATTTCGATTATACTTTATACGCGCAAGTTTCCGTGTACAACGCAGAAGTTGATGTGTTCATATGCGCATGTGGAAAGTATTATAGAAAATCTCGATTGATAGTTTCTTACTATCAAGTACATATTATTTACGTATTATTGCTTATATTATTTATGTACGATTGATAATTTCTTACTGTCAAATACATATTATTTACGTATTATTGTTTATATTATTTATGTACGGTTAGATAAATGTGGTTCACAGCATTACTGCAGCCATGTGCAAATTCGTTCGTATGCGCATGTGGAAAGTATTATAGAAAATCTCGATTGATAGTTTCTTACTATCAAATACATATTATTTACGTATTATTGCTTATATTATTTATGTACGTGGTTAGATAACTGTGGTTCACAGCATTACTGCAGCTATGTGCAAATTCGTTCGTATGCGCATGTGGAAAGTATTATAGAAAATCTCGATTGATAGTTTCTTACTATCAAATACATATTATTTACGTATTATTGTTTATATTATTTATGTACGCGGTTAGATAAATGTGGTTCACAGCATTACTGCAGCTATGTGCAAATTCGTTCGTATGCGCATGTGGAAAGTATTATAGAAAATCTCGATTGATAGTTTCTTACTGTCAAATACATATTATTTACGTATTATTGCTTATATTATTTATGTACGCGGTTAGATAAATGTGGTTCACAGCATTACTGCAGCTATGTGCAAATTCGTTCGTATGCGCATGTGGAAAGTATTATAGAAAATCTCGATTGATAGTTTCTTACTGTCAAATACATATTATTTACGTATTATTGCTTATATTATTTATGTACGTGGTTAGATAAATGTGGTTCACAGCATTACTGCAGCTATGTGCAAATTCGTTCGTATGCGCATGTGGAAAGTATTATAGAAAATCTCGATTGATAGTTTCTTACTATCAAATACATATTATTTACGTATTATTGTTTATATTATTTATGTACGCGGTTAGATAAATGTGGTTCACAGCATTACTGCAGCTATGTGCAAATTCGTTCGTATGCGCATGTGGAAAGTATTATAGAAAATCTCGATTGATAGTTTCTTACTATCAAGTACATATTATTTACGTATTATTGTTTAGATTATTTATGTACGCGGCTAGATAAATGTGGTTCACAGCATTACTGCAGCTATGTGCAAATTCGTTCGTATGCGCATGTGGAAAGTATTATAGAAAATCTCGATTGATAGTTTCTTACTGTCAAATACATATTATTTACGTATTATTGTTTATATTATTTATGTACGCGGTTAGATAAATGTGGTTCACAGCATTACTACAGCTATGTGCAAATTCATACAGATAGTATATTTCTGGGGTAGGAGTTCATTGATATATCATAATGCACTGATATTATTTCATCATAATCAAGTGCACCAAATTAATCGCGCCTCGCCCATAAATCACAGCGCATACCCTTTAATGTTTAAATTCCCGCTTTCCTCGAATTCCTACAGTTGGGGATAATATATAATGACCAGTCGCATGACCTCGTTGCTGAGATCCCAAGTTGAGCTTAATTAATAGCAGCGTTACCGAAGGTAGTGTCTCTAGCAGAACTAGGACTCGGCCAAGACGCATGCTCCTGATTGGTCGGAAGCTTCTTTCGGAGGGTTCAAATCGTCCGTCGTAAACCCTTCCCACTTTCTCACTCTGTTGCGTTCACTCCCTTGAGTGGACCCGAACTCACCCTTTCCCTTGTCTGCCCGCCCTCCGTCTATCAAGAAAAAAAAAGTTATGCCTTTCCCACGTCTCCACTCTTTTCTCATTTTCTTCTCTTCCTTTCACCCCGTCGTTCCCGTCCTAGGTTCCTTTCATCCCTCGCGCAAAAACTGACCGCACGCTGATCACTTTTATTATTTTTCCGTCCTTTTCTGCTTCTTGCCGTCACCTTTACGTGGCGAAGCCGAATGTTGATGAAGGAGAGGCCGTTATTTAAAGCGTCGTAACGTTTGAGCAAGGAGAGCCTCTTCCTCTTTGAGACACACTTCGCTCGAGGCTCTCGACACCTTGGATAATATTTAATTACCGCGTGCGCGCGCACGCTTCTCGCACAGGCGCAGTTTAATTAATTGCGACGTTATTGAAGGTAATGCTTTGAACAGACGCGGCGACTTTGCGCTGAGCCGAGCAAAACGGATGCTGGTAATTGGCAAGGGGGATTCTTCGGAAGGATTTAAATCGACTGCCGTAAACTTTCGCGTCCTGTCTCCTTTACTCTCTTTCCACGATTTGATCTACGTCTGTCTCTATTACTTCCCTTTGTCGCTCATATCTGCGTTCTACTGTTTTTCTAACTTTGTTTGTCTTTCCTATTGATGCCACGGCTTTGTTATTTTCAGTCCTCATTCGGCTTTTGTCCCTTTTTCGCCTTTACCTACTGTTCATCTGTACGTTTTTCCCTGTCTCATCCACACTCGCACTTTGGCTACGTGAGGGAACCGCTTCAAAGACACTTTTTTCATCTAACGTTCGTATCTTTTTCATGCTCGCGTTACCCAACCTAGGTGTTCCACCACTTTGTATCTCGAGAATACGCTGATTACGTTCGCGCTTTATCGATCATACTCGCACTGTGCACATGCGTGCCGCGATGTATTTTGCGTGCGCACGATTAACAAACTTATGAATCGCGATGTTAATCCCGTGGGGCTGCTCGTTCCAAAAATTATGACGAGACGCATGTCTTCCTGTTTGAAACGCGTTTCTTCGGATAGCAGTCGTAAATTATTATTGGTTAACTCACTGACCTCGTCATACATCATTTTAACGTCCGCATAGACAGAACTTACCAAATATGTAGTTATGTAACTCTATGTGCAAGAATTGGTTTTCGTATGCAATATAATAACGGTAATACAATATCTGATCGCCAGAATATGAGTAATACGAATTTGAGCACTTTGCGTATTTGCACGCGTGGACAACTATGTTAAAATTCAATTACACCGCAGTACGACTACCCGACTTCACGCGCGTTTACCAACAAACACCCACCAAAATAACCGTTCCAGCCCCCACTGACCTATTTCTCGTTCTCGATCATTACGAATCATTAATAAAAATCGTGTACTTCCACCTCATGCAATTGCGTTCCCGTAATTAACACGTTGACTGCCGAGCAGATTTTTCTGTATTAGAACAGAAATGGTATGAAATACTACAGCGTTTGATTGAATTATGCAAAATGTAACTAATTGGAGACCAAAGGATCGCATGACTATTCTAACAACAATTGCATTTATAAAATTGCATTTATAAAATGAGAATAGTGAGAATTTTTTAATTTTAACACGTTGACTGCCGTGCGTGCTATATTTAAGCGGCGATGCTATAAAATACTATAATCTGAATTATCTTGCACCAAAGGATCGCATGACTATTCTAACAACAATTGCATTTATAAAATCGGTGTCATAAAATCTCTTGCACTAGTCAGCGGTAATTTCTCGTTTTAATAAATTAGGAATTTCTTTCTGACAATGAACGTTTATTCCATAAGGGATCATTTGATGAGCATCAAATGCTCCCTTATGGTGAGAATAGTGAGAATTTTTTAATTTTAACACGTTGACTGCCGTGCGTATTTTGCTATATTTAAGCGGCGATGCTATAAAATACTATAGCATTTAACTGAATTATGCAAAATGTAAATAATGTGCAGGTATTGGGGACCAAAGATCGCATCAGTATTCTAACAATAACTGCATTTATAAAATAATTATTGCTACTCATTTCGAATATTTTGGATCTTCAGTAAAATCTCTTGCGCCGGTTACCGATGACCATCACGGCAGCCAAAGTATTAAATAATGCAAGAAAATTATTTGATAAAGAACACATCTGTATTTATCTCGTACATTGATAACTGAGGGTGTAATAGGTAAGAAACCGAAACGATTGAGAACGCTTATATGCGCCCATAGTCGACACCGATAGATTTCGGCGAACGCGTATATGCGCCCATAGCAGTCAAAGGGTTAACACGTTGACTGCCGTGCATATTTTGCTATATTAGAACGGCGATACTATGAAATACTACAGCGTTTGACTGAATTACGCAAAATGTAAATAATGTACAGGTATTGGAGGCTAAAGGATCGCGTCATTATTCTAACAATAACTGCATTTATAAAATAATTATTGCTACTCATTGCGAATATTTTGGATCTTCAGTAAAATCTCTTGCGCCGGTAACCGATGACCATCATGGCGGTCAAAGTGTTAACACGTTGACTGCCGTACGTATTTTGCTGTATTAAAGCGGCGATGCTGTAAAATACTATAGTCTTTGACTGGATTATGCAAAATGTAAATAATGTGCAGGTATCGAAGACGACAGGATCGCATCACTATTCTAACAATAATTGCATTTATAAAATAATTATTGCTACCCATTACGAATACTTTGGATCTTCAGTAAAATGAAGCCGGTCAGGGATGACCATCACAGCAGTCAAAGCGTTAACATGTTGACTGCCAAGCGTATTTTGGTATGTTAGAATCGCAATGTGATGAAATACTGCAGAGTATAACTAAATCGTGCAAAATAATGATAACGCAGAGTTGCTAGAAGCCAAAGTATTGAGGCACCGTTCCAATATCAATTGCTTTTACAAGATTGCAAATAGGCTCCATTGCTGATTTTTTGCACTTTTAGTAAAATCGTTTAAAAGTGTTAACACATAAACCCACCTCAACGAAACATAACGAACTGATCAATGTTCCATGAGCGCCGCGACACGCGGAGTCACTGAAAAAATACCTCCCACCCCGAAGACACATTCATCCCTCAAGTGCAACGATCCAATCGTCGCACGCACTCGTGCCATCCGTCCCTCGCATATCCCGTAAATCAGCTATACCGCGGGGAGCGATTTATCGTGGGACTTTTAAAGAAAGCGCGACCGCGAGCAGAAGCGGGCAAAAGCGGGTAGGAACGGGCAGGGTAGGTTGAACGGAAAGTTCTCGCCTGGCGATCCGGGCAGCTCGTGCGAGCGGGAATCGAAGCCAGGTTCGCTCTATGTAACGGGTAGGGCAGAGTGAGCGAGAGTGCGCGCGAACGGGAGAGAAGAAGTGAGAATGCGCGAGAAAGATGAACAGAGAGAGGAAAGGAAAAAGCGAGCGCCGAAGACAGAGAAGGGCTCGTGAGGACGGCTGGGTGACAGGGATGGAAAATGGTCCAGAGAAGGAGGGTGGTTAGTGGAGCGCCCGCAGGGTGGTTATGACGCGGGTGTAACCTTGGCAACTCTCTACCTACCCTTCCGAGGCCCCTTCAACCCCTTGCCATCCCTTGGCAGGCACAACTACCTTGCCACGACTACCAACGCCAGAATCCGCGCACCCTTTCTCTCTCGTTCCACTTCGGCTTCTCGTCTTCCTTCCGCGCGATTCTCCGTCCCGGTTCCACCTGTCTTCCATCCTGTCTCACCCTAATTCTTCTTCTTTCGACTTTTCTCTCTGACCGTGCGCGCGCGTAACCACGGGCCGACTACAAATTCCTACCCCTACTTCCGCCTACACCTTTCTCCGGCGAGTCCCGGCATGAGCAAGTGTGCGTATTTAGAGTGCATACGTGTGGAGCGGGAGAGAGTGAGGTGGGGTTAAATGTGTGCGATGCTGGATGGTACAACGCGACGCGCGACCGTGTACTGGGTGCTCGGAAATTTAAGTAGAGCTAAACTGGCGTCGTTACATTGTATGGAAGTTCACGTCGCGCTGCTAGAAACTGCGGCCATTTTTTAACACGTTCAGTGCAAACGTCAGCCATCGGTGGCTGACACTGAACTTTGCGTTTAGGCCGCGTCAGCCATCGGTGGCTGACAGGGTAAGATATGATATGAAACTTAACAATTTACATTGTTTTGCAAGTATTTTGGATCTTCAGTAAAATCGTTTGCGCCAGTCAGTGGTGACCATCACGGCAGTCAAAGTGTTAACTGAAATCACTCTATAAGGTCATGTATCTGTTACCGTGATGACCGAAATTGGAGAATGTCGACTTTCACCGGTGAATGTCAACAGATACCAAATACGCCGGTGAAAAATCGAATATTTCATTACATTGTTGTACATTTGGACCCTCTCCGGTGTGTGTCGATAATTAGTGCATGGTGAATGTCAAGATTTACCGGTGTAAGTCAGAAATAAGGGTATTTAGCAAATATTTCGGACATACACCAAGCGACTATATGAATGTTGACATTCACTGGTGAAAGTCGACATTCTCCAGATTTCGGTGTTTCACCGTAACATATCTACATTTAATTGAACGTCTGCACGTTTTTTCGCATAAAAGCTGGGATCTTTGAAACGCGTGATCGACATTGCAAAATAACTATGTACATTTACACCCTGATTATATATTAACACGTTGAGTGCCACGTCAGCTATCGGTGGCTGACACTGAACTTTGGGTTTAGGCTGCGTGAGCCACCGGTGGCTGACAGTGTAAGTTATGATGTGAAATTAAAAAATGTATATTGTTTTAAGTGATTACTGAAAATGTATTTAAAATTCGCTTAATTTTTATTTATTAGGGGACTGTATCATTAATGCATTTATATGTTTCTTATCAAAAAGCTTAATGGATTTTATTGAAACACCGTAAACATAAAAACGGTTGTCCTTCGTATGTATCACAAAATGTGGCAACACGTTTAGTAATTTTTCTGGCCATTGTTCTACCAGATTGTGTCGCATTTGTAAAATATATGTATTACATTGTCACAACCTAAACAGAATCCCGGCCACAAGCCGATTTCGATGAAATCTTGTCTAGTGGGTCAATGATAAACAAGATAAAACAGACTTGGCTCATAATGTGTTGAATGAATGCCTGTAAGCATTTCATTCTAAACGTAAACATCTTTTACTACGATAAGAAACAATGGCCCTAATATATTAGGTCTACCGAAAAGTTCTGTCCGATAATGTCATCTCAAGTATGAACACGTATGAACGTCTTTATTTGAAACATATGCGGCTGCCTCTATTTATCATTGTATTTTGCCATATGCGCTCTTCCAAATGTGCTGAAACAATGATTTCGGTATCTCAGTATTATGTATTGAAAATGTGTTATTTTCTTTTAATTCAAGAAAGGCACAATTTTCTGGTACACCTAATATTTACACACCGGTGTCGAGTAAATTTCAATCTGTTTGTAGGGCGCTTTGCATTGCTATACTGCAATACATCTTATACTTTCAATACACTGCTTTCAAGCAGCGCGTGTGATTTGACGGGGATTTCCTTAAAAATATGCGTAGCGCTCACCGTGTTAACACTTTAACGACCGCTAGCCGATTAATCGAGTTTTCGGTTCCAACTGCTTCGGTTCCAACTGCTTTCGGTTCCAACGGTTATATTAGATAAAATAAATATCAGATGATATTATGATAATTCTAAATGACAATAAAATTACACTGCTTTGAAACCAAAGGATTCTCAACAACACATTCAGTATTTTTCAGTTATAAAGCTTTACAAATAGGCACATACACAATTCCTGCGCGATATGCAAAACAGAGTCGGTCGTTAGTGAGTGGCATCTTCAGTCAATAGCGATCGGTAAAGCGTTAAGTATGCGAGTTCGTTTATTAAGTAAGAAACAGTGTTTTGAGAACTTTTGTGATAATTGCCGTCGTTACACGATACTTTTCCGTCAAATATTAGGAAGTGTCAATTTTTGATAGGTTTAGTACCTGTTTTCAGGCACCCTGTATACACCTCTACGATCCAACGAATACAGGCTTGTTTCCCACCAACGCAGCTTCAACCACGTCTGCAAATGGAGCAGAAGTGGAGCGCTTCCCGTTCAAATATATGCTCGTTTCGTACCTCCCTCCCAACCCTTCTTTCAACCCCTACGCCATACCCATCTTCCTTCTTCTGCTTCTTCCTCCATTTCACATCCCTTCCCGAACTTTCCCCGCTATCTCTCTGTTGCTCGTTTATCTTTTCCTTCCCCCGTCCCCCCCATATCCCCATCCGACTTCCCTCTGCACACACACGTTCATCCTTTTTTTATTCAACCATTCGCCGCAGAGTGTCGAGTCGTCAAAATGAATTCCTGCGCGAGAAACGTCGTCCAGGACTCGCTTTACCCGAGAGAGGATCAAGGGAAACGAAGAAGAGTAAAAACGACATGCGACAATTTAAGAGACGAAGGAGCAAATTGCGTGAATTTCGCGTGATTCGATAATCTGCATTTGATGACGCGAGAGTGTAAAGTCTTCGTGAATGTTCTCTGAAGAATTATGTTAAAATGAACGTCAACCGATTGGCAGCCGACCGGAGCTTTCTAATTACGTAATTTTCAACATTTTCACTTTTCAAGTCCCTTACATCGACTGTGTGTTATGTGCAAAATTACAATGTCTGCTTTGTATGTTACGGGGAGAGGATCAAGCGCGAGTAAAAACGACATGCGACAATTTGAGAGAAGGAGGAGCAAATTGCGTGAATTTCGCGTGATTCGATAATCTGCATTTGATGTCGCGAAAGTGTAAAGTCTTCGCGAATGTTCTCTTAGGAATTATGTTGAAATGAACGTCAACCGATTGGCAGCCTACCGGAGCTTTCTAATTACGTAAATTTCAACATTTGCACTTCTCAAGTCCCTTACATCGACTGTGTGTTATGTGCAAAATTACAATGTCTGCTTTGTATGCTACGGAGAGAGGATCAAGGGAAACGAAGAAGAGTAAAAACGACATGCGACAATTTAAGAGAAGGAGGAGCAAATTGCGTGAATTTCGCGTGATTCGATAATCTGCATTTGATGTCGCGAAAGTGTAAAGTCTTCGCGAATGTTCTCTTAGGAATTATGTTAAAATGAACGTCAACCGATTGGCAGCCGACTCTAATTACGTAATTTTCAACATTTTCACTTCTCAAGTCCCTTACATCGACTGTGTGTTATGTGCAAAATTACAATGTCTGCTTTGTATGCTACGGGGAGAGGATCAAGGGAAACGAAGAAGAGTAAAAACGACATGCGACAATTTAAGAGACGAAGGAGCAAATTGCGTGAATTTCGCGTGATTCGATAATCTGCATTTTATGACGCGAAAGTGTAAAGTCTTTGTGAATGTTCTCTGAAGAATTATGTTAAAATGAACGTCAACCGATTGGCAGCCTACCGGAGCTTTCTAATTACGTAAATTTCAACATTTTCACTTTTCAAGTCCCTTACATCGACTGTGTGTTATGTGCAAAATTACAATGTCTGCTTTGTATGCTACGGAGAGAGGATCAAGGGAAACGAAGAAGAGTAAAAACGACATGCGACAATTTAAGAGAAGGAGGAGCAAATTGCGTGAATTTCGCGTGATTCGATAATCTGCATTTGATGACGCGAAAGTGTAAAGTCTTCGCGAATGTTCTCTTAGGAATTATGTTAAAATGAACGTCAACCGATTGGCAGCCGACCGGAGCTTTCTAATTACGTAATTTTCAACATTTTCACTTTTGAAGTCCCTTACATCGACTGTGTGTTATTCGCAAAATTACAATGACTGCTTTGTATGCTACGGAGAGAGGATCAAGGGAAACGAAGAAGAGTAAAAACGACATGCGACAATTTAAGAGAAGGAGGAGCAAATTGCGTGAATTTCGCGTGATTCGATAATCTGCATTTGATGACGCGAAAGCGTAAAGTCTTCGCGAACGTTCTCTTAGGAATTATGTTAAAATAAACGTCAACCGATTGGCAACCGACAGGAGCTTTCTAATTACGTAAATTTCAACATTTGCACTTCTCAAGTCCCTTACATCGACTGTGTGTTATTCGCAAAATTACAATGTCTGCTTTGTATGCTACGGAGAGAGGATCAAGGGAAACGAAGAAGAGTAAAAACGACATGCGACAATTAAAGAGAAGGAGGAGCAAATTGCGTGAATTTCGCGTGATTCGATAATCTGCATTTGATGACGCGAGAGTGTGAAGTCTTCGCGAATGTTCTCTTAGGAATTATGTTGAAATGAGCGTCAACCGATTGGCAGCCGACCGGAGTTGTCTAATTACGTAATTTTCAACATTTTCACTTCTCGAGTCCCTTACATCGAATGTGTGTTATGTGAAAAATTACAATGTCTGCTTTGTATGCACACACGAAGAAGAGTAAAAACGACATGCGACAATTTAAGAGACGAAGGAGCAAATTGCGTGAATTTCGCGTGATTCGATAATCTGCATTTGATAACGCGAGAGTGTAAAGTCTTCGCGAATGTTCTCTTAGGAATTATGTTAAAATGAACGTCAACCGATTGGCAGCCTACCGGAGCTTTCTAATTACGTAAATTTCAACATTTTCACTTTTCAAGTCCCTTACATCGACTGTGTGTTATGTGCAAAATTACAATGACTGCTTTGTATGCTCCGGAGAGAGGATCAAGGGAAACGAAGAAGAGTAAAAACGACATGCGACAATTTAAGAGAAGGAGGAGCAAATTGCGTGAATTTCGCGTGATTCGATAATCTGCATTTGATAACGCGAGAGTGTAAAGTCTTCGTGAATGTTCTCTGAAGAATTATGTTAAAATGAACGTCAACCGATTGGCAGCCGACCGGAGCTTTCTAATTACGTAATTTTCAACATTTTCACTTTTCAAGTCCCTTACATCGACTGTGTGTTATGTGCAAAATTACAATGACTGCTTTGTATGCTACGGACCTTAAAAAGTTTATGCGCCCCAGGATCTACTCTACCTGCGGCGAAAGTGCCCATACTAAAAAGAAAAGGATGGAAGGAATGACCATTCGCCGGTTATACGAGTCGAGCCGTTAATCTCGCAGAAATGGAAAACACCCTTAAGGCACCTTAACACATTTTTGCGAGCGTGCTCGTTGCGTTATTCACGTTCCTCCTCGAATTTTTTATGCAGCCTCCAATTCACTCAATCACTGGCGTCACACTGAAGTCTTCGCCACTGCCCCGTCTCCATTATTTCCGAACACTTCGCAAAATGCATTTTCTCAACACATCACCTCGTTCTCATACTAGCATCTCGCGTCCTCTATAATTTAACTGGCCAAACTCCGACTCGTCCTCCGGTTGCGTACTCGAACACAATCCCGCTACTTATAATAACAGAAAATAACGTCTAATTAACTCGGCAGCCAGTCGTTAACCATACACGGTGCAGATCGCGCAGGCCATAATTTTTTCCTCGGACATGCAATCACGTCGATCGCAATTGGCGAACAATTCTTCGACGCTCGAACGATCCCGAAAGCGTTGCAGGATCAGTCGTCGCTCGGGAAACAGATTAACGTAATGAGAAAACGCATGAGAATCCGTTTGTGTCATTGTTACAGTGAAACACCGAAATCTGGAGAAAGTCTGGAGAAAGTTTTTCTTCCACCTTATCGACGTCTGTGTGTGGAACGCATATTGTTTATATGAATACAAACGCGGAGAACACATATCTACGGCAAAATTTTAATTAGTCTTAATGAAGCAAATAATCTCAAAATACCATCATAATGTAATTCGTTGTCAAAGCAGAGCCGCTGATAATCCAACGAGATTAACAGATAGGCATTTCCCCTCACTGTATATATCAAAAGGTAAAAACCGAAGTCGAAGGTGTGTAGTGTGTAGTAAAAATGATAAAAGGTCTGATTTGCGATAAGAATGTAAAAATTGTGATGTTGGGTTATGTATAGACCCATGTTTTAGGAAATATCACGCAGAATTACATTACTAATTTCTACATATTAATATACTAACTCATTTGCGTTACATTATTAATAATATTAAACGTTCAATCGTAAAGTCTGGTAAATATGTAAATACCTAAAAATATGTCAACTGTAATTGATCTAATGTCTTTAGAGTAACTCATATAATTTTGCATAAGTGTTTTTATATTAAAAATGTGAAGAATACGTGTTCTATTACAGCACCAATTGCTTTATTAAGCATAGTAATTATTCGAGATTTAAAAAAAGTGTATACAAAAACCAAGCGCACTGTGCACATTTCTGGAGCGTGCTTTCGTATGGTGACGATGTTACAGTGAAACACCGAAATTTGGAGAATGTCGACTTTCACCGGTGAATGTCAACATTCACATAGTCACTTGGTGTATGTCCGAAATATTTGCTAAACACCCTTATTTCCGACTTTTTTTCGCAACAATTGTTTTATTAAGCATAGTAATTATTTAAGACTTAAGGTCTGATTCGCGATATGAATGTAAATATTGTAATGTTGGGTTATGTACAGACCCATGTTTTAGGAAATATCACACAAAATTACATTACTAATTTCTACATATTTTATATACTAACTAATTTGCGTTACATTATTAACAATATTAGACGTTCAATCGTAAAGTTTGGTAAATATGTAAATACCTAAAAGCATGTCAACTGTAATTGATCTAATGTCTTTAAAGTAACACATATAATTTTGTATAAGTGTTTTCATATAAAAATTTTAACAATACGTGCTATATTAGAGCAACAATTGTGTTATTAAACATAGTAATTATTTAAGACTTAAAAAATGTGTATACAAAAACCACGGGCACTGTGCACATTTCTGAAACGTGCTTTCGTATGGTGACGATGTTACAGTGAAACACCGAAATCTGGAGAATGTCGACTTTCACCGGTGAATGTCAACATTCACATAGTCGCTTGGTGTATGTCCGAAATATTTGCTAAATACCCTTATTTCTGACTTACACCGGTAAATGTTGACATTCACCATGCACTAATGGTGAATGTTGAACATGTTGGAGATTTATATTTCCTTCTCCGTAATTCAGTCGCTATAGAACGTCACAAGGGTGACATAACTTTTTCGCCTCTCTTTCTGAAAGGAATGACCAAGAATTTAAAATACACAGTACATTCTACATGAGAAAAGAAAATAATAGTAATATTATAAAAAAATTACTTACTTATGTGATTCAAATCTTATTTATTGCAACAACTTAAACTATTATGACACTTTGAATTACACAAGAGTCCCTTGCTTTTACAACTTAAACTATTATGACACTTTTTTGACTCTTCTGTTTTGGACCTCCACCAGAGCATATCTGTGATTGTCGACACACACCGGAGAGGGTCCGAATGTACAACAATGTAATGAAATATTCGATCCTTCACCGACGTATTTGGTATTCGTTGACATTCACCGGTGAATGTCGAAATATTTGCTAAGTTTCTTATTTCTGACTTCACGGTAAATGTTGACATTCACCATGCACGAATGTTGAACATGTTGGAGATTTATATTTCCTTCTCCGTAATTCAGTTATAGAATGTCACAAGGGTGACATAACTTTTCCTTTCTCTCTCTCTGAAAGGAATGACCAACAATTTAAAATACACACTACATTCTACATGAGAAAAGAAAATAATAGTAATAAAAAAATTACTTACTTATGTGATTCAAATTTTATTTATTGCAACAACTTAAACTATTATGATTTACAACTTAAACTATTATGACACTTTTTTGACTCTTCTGTTTTGGACCCCCACCAGAGCATATCTGTGATTGTCGACACACACCGGAGAGGGTCCGAATGTACAACAATGTAATGAAATATTCGATCTTCGACCGACGTAGTTGGTATCTGTTGACATTCACCGGTGAAAGTCGACATTCACACGCGCGTATGTCCGAAATATTTGCTAAATTTATTTCTGACTTGACCATGTTGACATTCACCATGCACTAATGGTGAATGTTGAACAGACGTTTATATTTTTCTCCGTAAACCTATAGACGTCACAAGGGTGACTGCCTCTCTTTCTGAAAGGAACGACCAAGAATTTTAAATACACAGTACATTCTACATGAGAAAAGAAAATAATAGTAATTTTGCATGTGATAATCTTATTTATTGCAACAACTTAAACTATTATGACACTTTGAATTACACAAGAGTCCCTTGCTTTTACAACTTAAACTATTATGACACTTTTTTGACTCTTCTGTTTTGGACCCCCACCAGAGCATATCTGTGCTTGTCGTGATCCGAATGTCAATGTAATGAAATATTCGATCTTTCACCGACGTATTTGGTATCTGTTGACATTCACCGGTGAAAGTCGACATTCTCCAATTTCGGTCATTCACGGTAACATCATTACTGGCGACGATCTAACGACACTTCCCGTGCACAGTTTTGCTTCGTGCATGTTCTCTTTCCTTTCTCTCCTCTCTGTATGCCGTGCCCGATTGCCGTGCAACACGCGAAATTACGGGCGTCCATTATTCATAGATACTATTATTACCGTTGCGCGATATCATTATTGACAGATAGATTGGTGGGCATTCATATTCATGGCCAATAACCGTTCGCTCTGTGTCTCTCTCGTACTGCGAACTGACGTACGCGCGGCATTTGCGCTCATTTACGATGACCAGCTCATTGCAGAATATGCGGGGCAGACGTGCTATCGATGTTTTTACAAACCTGAGCCACTGATTTTTAAGAAGCGTCCTTCGGGCACGTGGAGCTTTTTGTAGATAAGCGTTTGTCGGTTTGATGACATTCGCCTATCCGCTATAGAAGAAAAAGATAACGTCCAGAAGTTAGTGTGATAGTCTTTAATGTAACTGCGTAGAATTCGTTATATATGAATAAATGTTTACCATTTCATTTAACGTGTCCATACATACATACCCTCTAGTCAACCTGTCTTCAGATGTAAACAGACACGATGTCTTATACCTACGTAATGATTAAAAGACGCGTCTTACATGATTGAAGCAACAATCGTACTCGTTGTACTTATTATTTAACACGTTTGTAGCAGAAGTTTATAAGAAAATGCGCGAATTGTTTCTTATCGTAGTAGAAGAATATTACATTTTGAACGAAATGCCTAGCGATTTCCATCGAGTTGAAAATCCATATGGGAAAATCGTACTAGACCTACTGTTTCTTGTATTTCTTGTTGAAGTATTTAAGAAAGCGTGTATGAGCCGAAAATTATTTCTGCTTTTTCAAATATTTTTCCTGTAGTGATGTATGTTTAAACTTACTTTTATAAGAATTTAACCCTTTGACAGCTATGGACCCATATACGTGTCCTCAATCGTTTCGATACGTTACCTATTGCAGCCACAATTATCAATGTATACGATGAATACAGATGCGTTTCTTATTAAACAATTTTCTTGCATTACTTAATTTGGCGTACAGGATTAATTACCATTAAAACTTAATTACGCCTCATATAATCAGTCAATAGAGTTTACACTAGCGCAAAGTGTTTTGTCTTCAGCCAGCGCTTCGGCCAGAAGTATTCAGCAGTCAAAGGGTTAATAGTGTTATTATAGCCTGTGAAATATCTTTGCAAATACCTATTAACTTACCTAGTAAGTACTCAAATGCGCGTCACCCGAATACGGGTGAGACGGCAGACATTGCAATCAACGTGTTAAAGTTATAGTTCCGTTGAAGCGATCCATTAGTCATTGTCCACGAAGTCTTCTTTTTGTCATACCCCACTATCGGCAACGTAGAAAGCTATACCCGTTAACACTTTGACTGCCGTATGGTCACTGCTGACCAATGCAAAAGATTTTACTAAAAATGCAAAAAATTCGCAATGAAGCCTATTTGCAATAATATTGTAAAATGCAATTGATATTGGAATAGTCTTCAATCCTTTGACTTCCAACAACTCTGCGTTATTTAATTTTGCGTAATTCACTCAAACGCTGTAGTATTCCATAGCATCACCGTTCTAATACAGCAAAATACGCATGGCAGTCAACCTGTTAACACTTTAATTGCTACGGCGGTCACCGGTGACCGGCGCAAAATATTTTACTAAAAATGCAAAAAATTTGCCACGAAGCCTATTTGCAATCTTGAAAAGCAATTGATATTGGAACGGTGCTTTAATACTGTTTCTTCTAACAACTCTGCGTTACCTTCATTTTGCATGACTTAATCATAGTTTGTAGTATTTCATTGCATCGCGGTTCTAATGTAGCAAAATACGCGGTGATCAGCGCAAAATATTTTACTAAAAATGCAAAAAATTCACAATGCAGCCGATTTGCAATCTTGTAAAAGCAATTGATATTGAATTGATTCTGTAATACTTCATCACGTGGCGGTTCTTACGTAGCAAAATACGCTTGGCAGTAAACGTGTTAATAATTGCACCATACGCATTCGATAACATTTCACACGCCGTAAGTACTTTGCCGTCAACGTTAGAGCGTAACACAACTGACTACGTCACCACCGACGCAAATCAGTAGCTGGCTTGTTTGGTTTACCTGCAAGACCCGTTTGTCGACGAAAAGAAGATCGTTATTCCGGGGAAACTACATGGACAACACGAGCTAAGCTGGACAGTGCACGAGCGCGTCGTCACCTGATGCAAATGAATTCACGACACGTCCCCGACGATTATCCGCCAGCCCCGAATGACAATGGCAACGACGGCGATCGACGGCAATGTCGATGGACAGCGATGAATGGCGAACGAGCGAAATGTCCATCGACACGACGTTGCGAGCTCAATATTCGCGCGCTCGGATTAATTGTTTCTTTATGAGCGAGCCCGTCCGCGCGCAACATTAACTTCTCGCTGCCACGTTTTTAATTGATTTAACGCGGAAAACGCGTCTCTTCCAGCGCGCCCGTTCGCAAGCTATTGTTTGCCAATAACGGACGATCTTTCTTTCAACAGATTTTCGTTTGAAAAGCACGTAATATACGTGCGAGGGCTGTTATTCGTTCGTTTTGTCGCGCAATGTGGCGTGATTGTAACTGCAGTACAAAATTGGATTTGTGCCCGCATATTATTAATGTTGCGACACGACGTCGACGTGTGACTTATGGCTTTGAAGTAATGAGGGTAGAGATCCGTGGGAACCGTAAACGGGTTATGTGGGAAAAAATATCATTTGCAATACGTTAAGTAACGTTTAACGGCCGGAGGTATAGTTCTAAATCTGACGTCCTATCATTAAGGTATCACATCGTCTGCAAGCGATCGTTGCTGCGCAATCGTTGTTACGTAAAAAGGTAATAACCCTCACGGATAACAAACGAATGATTCGCGGGACGATCATTTCAGGGATTCCAGTTCAGAAATGTACATGTGAGGGCGGAGAGAGCAGATTTTGTAATTAGTGTGCTTTATTGCCTGGCGAAAAGTACGAAACGTGTGAGATAGATCTTTCAACATTTTACAGCCGAAATACCTGTTTTCAATACGCTGCCAAATTACAGCGATTTCTTCTTAAACCCGGACAAAAATATTCATCTTTTCTCTTCCTTCCGTATTTTCTATCCGCGCGTGTTAGCGGAAAATAAATTTGCGGCGAATCTCAAAGGGGTCTTAGGCGATGTCCGGCACTGAAGTAAATATTGTTGTACGGAATACGATAAGTCATAATCGAAATACCTGTGATGTACATCTGTCGCGAGAGGCCTCCTTTGCTACAAATTTTTGTTTGGAAAAGGGAAATGATCTCTTCTCCTGATTCTAAGCCACGCGTAAAAGTTTACTCTCACGCCAAATCGTTTCCACCCGTTTATCTCTCTTACATTTCTAAATAATGCTTAGGTAAATGAACATGCCGAGAAATAATTATAATTCCACGTGCCCGCACATCGCAAGCGCACTCACGTAATACGTGCGATCGTAAAGAGGATACCGTTGCCACGACTAATCGCAACCCGAGCGCAAGCCCGCTAAATTCCTGCATTTTAAAGCCTGGCCTACATAAAAGCCTCATTCGCATGAAGCCACCCCCTCGGGATACGCGCAAGATGACGGGCGCAACAATGTCGTCAGTTTCGTGGGTTTATTGCATCGTTGCACTTGTCCGCCATTCCGTTTGCGCTCCGCGAAACTTAATATCGTCCGCTGTAAACCAGGCCGCAATATTCTACCGGGCTTGCAAACCAGTACGCCCGCCCGTGCTCGCATTTCGTTTTCCGACAGTGTAATTCCGGTCGTATGTGAGCAGGGTACGCTTTCACGCTGACGCAATGGAAATCCGTTTGTCCCGGACGCCATGCCCTACGACGGCGATGTGTACACTAGCCAAATTCGATGCTACGAGAACGGACTGCGTATTGCGAAACTCCCGTGACACGATGTCGTTCGATAGTTGACTTTACGCGCGCCCGGACTCGTATATATCGTTGCGTCGCTGCGTCGATGCATTATGTATCGCGTCGAGATTTCGTAATCGCAGCTGATAAGACGGCGCCACGAACGTGCCTAATGCCGCGATAAGCCCGGGGCAAGGCTGCTGCAGCGAACTTTCATAAACTCCGAGCTTCGGTGTTGATTGTCGAGCTTCTGAAAATGCGCAATTCCGCCAATTAAGAGTCAACGAGGAACGAGCGATAATTAACTGTCTCATGAATTTTAAAGCGCCTTTCGAAATGTCAGCCGGCCCGCATTAATTCAGCCCCGTCCGCTTTCCTGTCTCTCCCGCGTCAAAGGCATGCCTCGCCAGAAGAAAAGAACAGGACTCCGCCGACGCGTTGACGAAAAAACTAATTCGTTTGGCGAGCGGTCGCAGACAAAGTATTTTCCGCCAGCGATCCTCCCTCCCCGGGGCTTTATGTGTTTTGACGGGGGTGCTAACTGACCCTGCGGCTTTCGGAGGGACGCAGAGGACGCGGGGCACGAGGAGGGTCGTACTCAAGAGCAGAAGAGGGTGGCATTAGGTCGAGGTCACCAGGACGCCGAAGCCGATCGATGCAGCCAGCAGCGCAACCCACGCTTTGCCCTCCTCAACCCCCGTCCACCATTCCCCGACCTTCCCTCCGACTCACCTTCCCCCTTCCAAGCTGCTGCTTCTCGTTTCTAGTACTCTCGACAGATTCCCACCGCCCGGGCTTTTATCAACAATTTCGGTTTCCGCGACGCCCCGCAAGCCTTTGACTTCTGTTGCTTTGCTATTGCCTCGATCATTCGCTACTTTGCACTCGTTGCGGACGATTCTGCGTTATTGGTATCGGAGATTCTAGTGTACGCTATTAGTATTCGGTTGTGAACGAATTTGATGCAAGGATGTGTGAAATATTGAGTAAAAATGTAAAGGAATGACACAAAAGCAAAGCGATAGGAGAATTATTTAATAGCGTAGTTTGATGTTCACATATATGTACAATGTCATTCCAGCTAGTTCTGTAGATATCTCTAGATTTTTTGTATACATTTTCGGCAATGCAAGGATATGTGAAATATTGAGTAAAAAGGTAAAGAAATGGTACTAAAGCAAAGAGATAGGAGAATTATTTAATAGTGTAGGTGTATGTAACATATTGGTACAATGTTATTGCAGCTATTTATCAACAATTTCGGTTTCCGCGACGCCCCGCAAGCCTTTGACTTCTGTTGCTTTGCTATTGCCTCGATGATTCGCTACTTTGCACTCGTTGTGGACGATTCTGCGTTATTGGTATCGGAGATTCTAGTTTACGCTATTAGTATTTGCGCTGAATATGCGCGTAAAGATCGATTGTAAACGAATTTGATGCGAGGATGTGTGGAATATTGTGTAAAGATGTAAAGAAATGATAGAAATGTAAAGCGATAGGAGAATTATTTAATAGCGTAGTTGTATGTTGACATATATGTACAACGGCATTGCAGCTATTTTTTAGATATCTCTAGATTTTTTGTATACATTTTTGGTAACGAAAGGATATGTGAAATATTGAGTAAAAATGTAAAGAAATGGTACTACAGCAAAGCGATAGGAGAATTATTTAATAATGTAGGTGTATGTAACATATTGGTACAATGTCATTGCAGCTGTTTCTCTAGATGTCTCTAGATTTTTTGTATACATTTTTGATAAAGCAAGGATGTATGAAATATTGAGTAAAGCTGTAAAAGAAATGATACAAAAGCGAAGCGATAGGAGAATTATTTAATAGCGTAGTTTGAATTATTTAATATCTCTAGATTTTTTGTATATTTTTGATATATATGAAATACAATGTAAAAGAAATGATACAAAAGCAGCGATGTTTTAATAACGTAGTTTTATGTTAGATTTTTTGTAGTTCTTTGTATATATTTTTGATAATGCAAGAATATGTGAAATATTAAATAAACCTGTAAAAGAAATGATACAAAAGCAAAGCGATAAGAGAATTATTTAATAGCGTAATTTTATGTTCACATATATGTACAATGTCATTGCAGCTGTTTCTGTAGATGTCTCTACATTTTTTGTATATATTTTTGATAATGTAAGGAATTGTGAACCTATCTTCGTAACCGTACAAGTAATTGTATTATTACGTGTAACGTTTCGGTGACATACGTGCATCGAGAATCTTCATCGCCGGCAAGAGGTGAATTTAGTAAGCTCTCGCGGATAATTCATTTTGCGGTTCGGCGAGCTTATGGCAAGTACGTTGGCGTCGCGGAATGTAATTGCTTGATTGGTGGCAAATTTGCTTCTGACGGCGAGTTCCAACTGGGTATTACGTGATGTCATGAGCATGGAAGTAAATTGTTTAAGGAAACGTGGAACGGATGAATGTGATCCGTAATTGTTTTCTAATAATATGGCCAGTCACATTCATTAATTCAAATAAAGCGATCAAAACCGAACTAAATAAAAAAACAGCAAATGGAAACGAATTATGAAGGAACTATTGATCCTAGACTATATATTATAATAAGGTTAAATATATAATAAGTTAAAATTAATTAAATAATAAATTAAAATATGTTCACATGTCGTCTTACGTAAGTTGAAGATTTTCTCGGCGTTACAAAATTCGCAATTTCTGCAAAATTATTAAAAGTACAATAGGACGATTATTGTCTATTTATAGTATAAATTGTCGTCCATGAAATAATTCAGGCGCGAAATCAAAATATATGAAATATTTGCCAGTTGTTTGGGCTATAAATTTCGATAATTATTTTGTTTCGCAGTTCCGAATAAAATCGGAAGCACACATGCTAATCGCTTGTCAAGTATAAATTCGAATTATATTTTTTGAACTCCCGAACGAGGTAAGATAAAGGACCAATATATTAAAGGATATATGTTACCGTGAATGACCGAAATTGGAGAATGTCGACTTTCACCGGTGAATGTCAACAGATACCAAATACGTCGGTGAAAGATCGAATATTTCATTACATTGTTGTACATTCGGACCCTCTCCGATGTGTGTTGACAATCACAGATATGCTCTGGTGGAGGTCCAAAACAGAAGAGTCAAAAAAGTGTCATAATAGTTTAAGTTGTAAAAGCAAGGGACTCTTGTGCAATTCAAAGTGTCATAATAGTTTAAGTTGTTGCAATAAATAAGATTTGAATCACATAAGTAAGTAATTTTTTTATTACTATTATTTTCTTTTCTCATGTAGAATGTACTGTGTATTTTAAATTCTTGGTCATTCCTTTCAGAAAGAGAGGCAAAAAAGTTGTGACGTTTTATAGTGACTGAATTACGGAGAAGAAAATATAAATCTCCAACATGTTCAACATTCACCATTAGTGCATGGTGAATGTCAATATTTACCGGTGTAAGTCAGAAATAAGGGTATTTAGCAAATATTTCGGACATACACCAAGCGACTATGTGAATGTTGACATTCACCGGTGAAAGTCGACATTCTCCAGATTTCAGTGTTTCACTGTAACATATACATATCACTGTGTTTTCTGACAGGGATCACATCGAACTTCACATCGCAATTAATGTGGTGAAGGAAGTGACGAGAAAACCGCAAATGGCAACGTCTGTTGTTGAGCGCGCTCATCTGTCGGTCTGTTTGGTTTCTAGGATCTTTCCGGACAGATACACGCCAGGTTTTTACAAATGTTCCGGCCCCTTTAAATATTATTATACGTTTCTATAGCACATACATATTTTGACGTGTTTTTTTATCCGCGCGCAACACCGACGAAAGAATCGCAACGTCCCGCAATTATGTCGATCATCTGGGTGATACGCCCATGAACGGATGTGACACGTATCATGCGAGGAGACCTGACGTGTTATGACGTGAGTAGCATTTCAAACGTGTCATCGAAGGTAATCAATTGATCGTGGAAAAGCTTTCGATTCAAATTACAAAGATTTCGGTCGATTAATTGAGCACATACGATATATCGTACATTAACCCTTTCGCTTCGAACGCCGAATATATCCGGCATCCATATGTAAATTTTTGTTCCACCTTATCGACGTCTGCGTGTGGAACGCATATTGTTTATATAAATACAAACACGGAGAACACATATCTATGGCAAATTTTCAGTTAGCCTTAATAAAGTAAATAATCTCAAAATGCCATCATAATGTAATTTGTTGTCAAACGAGCTAATAATAACGAGAGAGGCACTTCCCCCCACTGTATATATCAAAGGGTAAAAACCGAAGTCGAAGGTGTGTAGTGTGTAATAAAAATGGTAAAAGGTCTGATTCGCGATATGAATGTAAAAATTGTAATGTTGGGTTATGTATAGACCCATGTTTTAGGAAATATCACGCAGAATTACATTACTAATTTCTACATATTAATATACTAACTAATTTGCATTACATTATTAATAATATTAAATAATATTATATCGTAAAGTCTGGTAAATATGTAAATACCTAAAAATATGTCAAATGTAATTGGTCTAATGTCTTTAGAGTAACTTATATAATTTTGTATATGTGTTTTCATATTCAAAATGCGAAGAATACGTGTTATATTAGAGCAACAATTGTTTCATTAAGCATAGTAATTATTTAAGACTTCAAGAATGTACAGTAAAACCTGTTTTTGTGCGGTGGATAAGGACCGCATAAAAGAAATCGTACAAAAAAATATTCGAAAATTGTATAAATTCGTACATATAATAAACAATTTTGTACGATATACTACCTAACATTTTTTTTATGTGGTGGATCGGGACCGCATAAAAAAAGTCAGAGTTAGAAAATACATCAATGATTTATGAAATAGATGAGAGAATGCTTTCAATTAAATTAAATAATTAAATTAGACCTAAAGAAATTGCAAAAAATATTTAATTCTTCATTGTACATATACATGGAGAAGTTTTCAAATTGTACATTAAATAGTTTGCTGCTACTCGTCGTAATCCAAAACGCGCATCTTCTTGTGATGAATTGGTTGAAAATCGCTTTCGTCGCTTGAAAATAGGATTTCAATTGATTTGTTTTTTGATACTATAATCTCAGTTTTTGGGACGACGGTCGACTGATCAATTTGTTGTAAACGTCACGATAGTGAGACATGCATGATCTCAGCTCTTTTTGGAATTTTAAGCGTCTTTCCGCATTGGTATCTATTTTAAGAAAATGCATTTCCAATTTTTTCGAAATCTGGATCCCTGCATATATTTTATCTGCTGTAATAGATTCCGATTCTTCTTTTCCATTTTCCTAATCTATCAAACTATTGATAATGTCACTATCATCGACAGTTTGGTCCTCAATCATCTCGTCCAGGTCATTATCGCCGAAAGAATCAAAGCCTTCTCCACCGATGTTATGTGCGAGCGCACTAATTTCAGATAATAACGTTGACGCGTTTTCGGTAACGTTTCGCTTAATAACACATTCATATATTTCGTCCACAACATGTATATGTACATTGATAGGAAACATTAAACTGGTGCTAACACCGCTAAGATTCATATACCGCATAAAAAAAATCGCACAAAAAAAAATTGCACAAAAATAAAATCGCACAAAAACAAAATCGCATAAAAAAGGACCGCACAAAAACAGGTTTTACTGTATATACAAAAACCACGCGCACTGTGCACATTTCTGGCACGTGCTTTCGTATGGTGACGACACTTTGGCGGACTGGACTGCCGAAGCGAAAGGGTTAAAAGCAATCATACTTGTGACTTATATTATTTCTATACGTGACTATAAGTGACTTATATACGTGACTTATCTTATTTCTTTCTGACGTTCGCATATATCAGGAAGATTTAGACCCTCCTTCAAGCACAGAAGACGATTCCTACTTCTCATCAGAACTTGACCTGCTAAATCCAAGGTAAAATAAGCATGATTAATGTACACCCGCGTGGGCAGGTTTGCATTGCAAATCCGACGTCTATTAAAAATACCCCGTGCGCTTTTGACATTCTAATTCAGAGTGGCGTCTTGCCGGAAGCCGCGAGCCTGTCGCGCTTTAAACGATCAGAAATACGGTAAAAAGTACGAGCCGCCGAGACTGCTCGAGTCGACGTCTAGGGATCGAGATCGGTTTTGCTCCGGTGGGAATTGCATGCGCGACAGGGCAAAATTACGTAAGTGATGTAAGTGTTCGGTGATCGAAGAAATAAATATACGTCGGGACGTTCTTTTTATTAATCAACGCAGCCTAGAATTTGACATTAAACTACTTTTAATACCTGGAACTTTCAGTGCCCGTGAGAAGAGACAAAATTGCGCCGATACAGAAAACGTCCAGTGTTTCAACTTGCGAGCGTTCGAAGAAATACGAGGTAAGTGGCTAGTTCAGTTAGCAAACCCTTGACCACAGTGACTCTGTCAACATTCATTATTGGACCACCAGGTAACTTTCCTTGAAGACGATCGCTCGAGCTGTAGCGAAGGATTTTGCCTCAATAGAACAGGGTACAAAAACCACCAATAAACACTGCACAAAACTCTATTGAAAAATAACTTACAAATTTTCCCTGACCGCAGAAAAGGAAGTAGTACTCCACGCATCGTCAGGGCAATCAGGCAGCACAGTAAAAGGTGTAAGTTTTCTTAACGCATTGACAGCCGGCGATTTAAGAAATATTTAAAGCCTGAGCCCCGGCAACGCGTCGGCCACTTAAGGGGTAACATCTAGCTTAACCCCTAAAAACATAGGGTAAATTTAGGATTTTTTTTTAATTACATGATATAACATATCGAAATTTGGTTTAAAGGTGTGAAATGTGCATACTTTATTGTATAAAAAAAAAAATTTCTTATGTTTTTGCTTTAAAATGGCGGCGCTGGAGCTCTCGAAGAAGAAGTGCATTTTTGGATATGGCCTCCGCGGCGGACAGCAGAAGTGCCGCACACTTTCACTAAGCACAAAAAGCAAAATTTTTTCGTAATCTACATTAAATTTGCTAGAGAAGTACACACGTATATGGTAAAATATTGATTTTTGTAGAAATGGCGACCATGTGGAGAAAAGTTCTAATTTTCATCAAAGAATTCATCGAAAAAAATATTTATAATAACGAAAGTTTTGAACCGATCTTAAAAATCATGTGTACTTCTCTGGAGAATGTAGTTTAACAGCTACAGTAAAAATTTCAAGTGAATCGGAGATAATTTGATTAAGTTATGTTGCAAGCCAATTTGGAAAACTTAGTTTCGAGGAAAACGCATTTAAAGTTTTGAGTAACATTGTTTGATATTATTTTACTAGTTTTGCCATATTTACGATTATTTTGCAATGCCTGCACCATATAGGTGTCCTTCTACATTAATATTTACTTCCTCTTTCTCTTTCCTGGAAAACTTTATACGGCGTGCGTCAGCTTCGACGCAGAAATTGTAACAATTACGACCCATAGTCAATTGTAACATCTGCATCATTGCCATTATGCTTTCAAATCGATCGTTAAAAATAGAAAACGCAATATTTATGCGGATGCCAGGCAATTCTCGTGTTGTAGCACTTCATCCGTCGAAAGTTTTTATGGTAAAGAATTGCCAAAATTTCGTTTTGCATTTTTTCGATGGAATCTGGATTTCGGTTGGTATTGTGTCCCTTCAGAATCTTTAGAATCGGTACCATGTACTTTGAAACGCTCCGAGGCATCACGACTTGCTTTATAAAATAAGCTATAAAACTACTTTAAAAAATATTTTTGCCTATAAGACAAATTGCACCTTATTTTTAAGGCTCTAAAGCTCTAAGGGTCTAAAATTTTTTTTTCGATTTTTTGAAAATTTAAGGTAGATGTTGCGACGATATGTAAGACACTCATACCAGAAAAAAGATTCGACATCACCTTGAGGCCGCCACTTAAATGCGTTTTTCTCAGTACTATATTTTTTGAACTGGCGTGCACGATTCCAAAAAAACTATTCTATCAATCGGTCCGAGATTTTAATATATTATGCTACATACTTATGCCTATCGTATGAACCACGGGTGTGTTAATTAATCAATGTTTTCTCATTTTTTTCCATGATAAAAAGACGGAAGAAATGCCATTTTCGTGAACCTAATTTTGGAAAGTCAGTTATTTTGAAAATTTTCATGCAAACTCTTTCTCCGTGTTTCATGCGATAGTGGTTAGTATGTAAATTAAGATTCCTGTTCTGTTTTTTTTTCTGATTATCCCAACGACCGCAATCACGCACGCCAGTGAGTATGAATTTTTTGGAGGTGCTCCAGCAATCAAGAAGAATTTATAGGAAAAAATTTGAAAAAACATAAAAAAAAAAATATTTTTGTGAAAATAAAGGTCGATATGATACAATGTGAAAGTTTCAAATTGCTGCGTTTCCATTTTCGATAAGATAAAAATTATTGAAAATCAGTAACATTTTTCGATGAGAAAGTAGAATGTCCCCTTAAGCGACAGACTCAAAAACCCGAGTTTTCTCGGGGCCGGCGCTCAAGTGATAGACTCAGAAACCCGCATTTTCGCGGGGCCGGCTGTCAATGTGTTAATACTATAAGCCAGTTAAAGTACAATTATGCATTCGCCAAACAGCGCATTGACACATCTATCGAAAAACATTGCGTCACCGCCGACCGCGTGCGTTGAAATTGAAATTTCAAACACAATCGTCCGAGCGCGTAGTGTGCTAACGACATCGCCTAATCACGACGTCCTAACGCTATAAACGGCCCGAACGCATCGGCCTTAGTCGATCAGGACGAGGAAGATCGATCGATCCCGCCGCAACAACGTGCCCGCCCGGACAACAGCAAAAGCAGCGTGGTGGTGCTGTATCACAATAAATCGCCCGCTCAGCAGGTAATAGCCAACCCGCAGCCGGCCTTGCGCTCCTCCAGGTCAGATCAAACGGTCACACCGACGCGGACTGAGTCCGTAGAGAAGGCCGTCGAGAAGCATTTACCGGCCAGGTACGTACACAAGTGCTACCCAATACCGATACAACGTCAGACACCTGATCCACGGCTAATCTCGCGATAATTGAGCTTTCGAGCTAAGTCGAGCAGATGCGGGGTCGCTAAGGAAGGCAATCCTCTGCACCTGACCTCCTTTCAGGAAAATCGAATCAGTAAAGACGCGCGACTGATCATGGATAATTGAAGCGGCGGAAGGTTACTCGACTAATATGCGATTTTTAACCCTTTGACTGCTATGGACGCATATATGCGACCCCTATCGATTTGATTTCTTACCTATTGCAGCTGCAATTATCAACGTACGAAATGACGACAAATGCGTTCTTTGTCAAATAGTTTTCTTGCATTATTTAATTTGGCACAAGAATTTGTAGAATTGTCGTTAAAACTGAGTTGCGCCTTACATAATCAATCAATAGAATTCACACTAGCAAAAAGTGTTTCGTTAGTTTTCTGGAATAGATAGTAGCAGACGTTTGAAGTTTCTGGGTTCTATTAAGCATGACGATTGGTCGCGTGATTTATTATCATAAATTAAGAATTATCATTGGAACTTAGTTGCACCTTAAATAATCAATCAATAGAGTTCACACTAGCGGAAAGTGTTTCGTCCTCAGCGAGCGTTTCGGCCGGAAGTATTCAGCAGTCAAAGGGTTAAACGTTACTTTTGACGGCTCTGAATTTTCGTTCATGGCAATGATGCTCAAAACTGTGGTGCGAAAGGTATAAGGTGGGTCGACTGATACTTAATTATGCGGAAGAACGGGGAAAATTGAACGTGTTATTACGTGATACTGCAATATAATACTACAGATTTTATTATCAATTTATTACATTACGCTTTGACAGTATTAGACTTCTTTATATAAAGTTATTCCGGGAAACAGAGTGTGCAAATACACTTGGTCCCTTACGTTCCTTCCATATCTCCACTCCACGTAATTGTTTATAAGACATCTTTACTTTCGAACTTTCGTAACACGACCACGATACAGGCCATTTACAGAGGATAAATTACATTTTAACACGTTCACTGCCGTGCGTATTTTACTATATTAAAACCGCAACGTGCTGAAGTACTACAGAATATGATGAATTGTGCAAACTGAAAATAATACGAAGGTATCGGAATCCAAATAATTGAATCACTATTCAATTGGGTATTTTTTTAATTCCATCACCGATGACCAAAATAACGGTAATATACTTCTTTATATGAAAAAACAGAGACCAACTGGGTATTTTTTTACTCCACGTAATTGTTTACAAAACATATATTTACTTTCGAACTTTCGTAACGCAAACACGATACAGGTCATTTACAGAGGATAAAATACACTTTAACACGTTGACTGTCGTGTACCATATTAAAACCCCAACGTGATGAAGTACTAGAGAATATGATTGCATTGTGCAAAATGAAAATAATGCGAAGGTATCGGAAACCAAATAATTGACTCACTATTTAATATTAACTGCATTTACACAATTATAAATGCTATCAATTGGGTATTTTTTTAATTTTTCTGGGACCTTTTCGCGCCGATCACCGATGACCACGGCAGTCAACGTGTTAACGGTAATATACTTCTTTATATAAAGTGATTCCAGGAAAACAGAATGCGAGAATACACTTTGTCCGTTACGTTCTTTCCATAACTCCACTCCATGTAATTGTTTACAAAACATATATTTACTTTCGAACTTTCGTAACGCAAACACGATACAGGTCATTTACAGAGGATAAAATACACTTTAACACGTTGACTGTCGTGTGTATTTTACTATATTAAAACCGCAACGTGATAAAGTACTATAGAATGCGATTGAATTGTGCAAAATGAAAATAATGTGAAGGTATCGGAAACCCAATAATTGATTCACTATTTAATATTAATTGCATTTACAAGATTCAAAATAGGCTTCATTGCGAATTTTTTGCATTTTTAGTCAAATCTTTTGCGCTGACCACCACGTATTTTGCTAAGTTAGAACCGCGATGTGATGAAATACTGCAGAGTATGATTAAATCGTGCAAAATGAAGGTAACGCAGAGTTGCTAGAAACCAAAGTATTGAAGCACCGTTCCAATATCAATTGATTTTACAAGATTGCAAATAGGCTTCATTACATTTTTTGCATTTTTGTAAAATAACGGTGTTAACGGTTTTATACTTCTTTATTTAAAATTATTCCGGGAAAACAGAGTGCACGAATACACTTGGTCCGCTACGTTCTTTCCATATCTCCACTCCACGTAATTGTTTATAAGACATATATTTACTTTTGAACTTCCGTAACGCGGACACGTTCGCGTTGGTTAGCCGGTCTCGTTTAATTGGAAAAAGTTCGGGAGTTTCAGCTCACGCCAGTCTTAAATCCTCGCCGCACCGTCGTGAAACGAAGGAACAACGGGCGTCGAATTTATTCGCTTCCTACTTCCCAGTGAAAAGCCCGTGGAAAGTCCGGAAGTTCTTTCCCCGAGGTTTCCGATTCATCGACGGAGGAACGTCTCGCGAAGATACAGACGGCCGTCGAGGCAGAAGGTGCCGCCGTTAAACGTGAATATCTATCACGAAAGTAGAGTCGTTCAAGTCGCGTCACCGCCCCCAGAACGCTGGACGCCGGATTTCGATAGTGTCAAGTCCAGATTCAGGAGCGGACGTTCCAAGTCCGAAGCCGGCCAGCGGGAAGTTTGCAGAAGCGCCGAGGAGAAGATTTGCAGCAGGCAGAAAGAGGCTGCTGAACCTGAAGGGCCGAACCAGCCATGTCGCTCGTTTGATCCTACGGGATGTAAACGGATAACCCGCCGTATCGAGTAAGTGAATTACCGGAGTTTCTCTGGAAATTTCAATGGTGCTAAATTAGATTGTCCCGTACAATGCCGTTTAGCGGTGCTGCTCCGAATAAAAGTTGCCCCTGAATTCGGGAGTCTATCATCGGACATTATCAACGCCGATGACGTGCATTATGCAGTTAACAAACAATACGAAACTTCGTGAACGCGGAACGCGATAGGGCGGCAATTTTAAGCTCGACAAAACTCTTAACTGAATGCCGCTCATAAACTGCTCGTTCTTTACCGTCAATCACGAAACTATCGCGCAGCCTTGCATTTATAATCGTCGACATCGCACTAATAGCTTCACGGGTCGAAACTTTCGAGCGTAGTAATAGATTGTCGCTGACCCTAATTAATCCGCGTGCATACTTGACGACCGACATCATTACTCTGCAATGCCAGGCGTGACGTTGTGAGGCGTCTAGGTGAAGTTCAGAGATTCACCTTCGCGTTTTCGTGCGCAGGGAGACGAGGCAGGCCGAGAAAAATTCACGAGCACCCATCTACCAGCGGAATTTCTCCCTCCTGATGCATCATATACAAACGCATCCGCGAAAAGCCGGCGATGAGCGAATGTTTGCCAGCGCTGGCGATGGTAACGATAACGCTAAGAGAGTTTTTCCTTTCCAAACTACGCCCAGCGGAAATCTGAAGATTATACCGAACCAGGTAAACCTTGAAATTTACCGAGGCGGGCGCATTGTTTGATTTTACTTTTCATTACTGATCTTTCGTGTGCATTGTGTTTAGCGCGATGAAACTGCAAGGTTTAATTATTAGCGATTTAAGATCCAGTGTTTGTAAATTTGATGAATCTGTATTTTGCGTGTTCGCGTTTCTAATACATAATGTGATAGTGTATTGAAATGGATGGTCATGTAGCATGCGTAGTAGGCTGATATCTCGTTAAGATAATCGTAGTCGCTTTAGGTGGTGTTCGAGTCAAAGAAAGTCAGCGTTCTCGTGGCCGATCCTAAACGAGCGAAAGTTAACGTTGAAGCCGAGATAGTTAAACCTGACAGTGACGCAGGCAGAACACCTTCTGAATATTCCGTTCAACCTGGCTTCACTGCTCTTCCACCTGGTGTCACGCCGTCAGCCATCAATCAATTGCAGGTACCTCCAATAATCCCACCTCACGGTACATAAAACATGGAATTCGGAGTCCACTACTAAAACCTACAAAAATATGACTTGCTGCGAGAACATGAAAACACTGCAATTTCATTAACACGTTGACTGCCGAGCGTATTTTACTGTATTAAAACGGCGATGCTATGAAATACTACAGCGTTTGACAGAATTATGCAAAATGTGAATAATGTGCAGGTATTGGAGACCAGAGGATCGCATCACTATTTTAACAAAAACTGAATTTATAAAATCGGTGTCATAAAATCTCTTGCACTAGTCAGCGGTGACAATCAAAGTGTTAACACTTTCTAATTTCTCGTTTTAACAAATTAGAAATTTTCTTTTGATAACGGACGTTTATTTAATAAGGGGTCAAATAACCCCTTATGGTAAAAATGGTGAGAAGTATAGTAGTAAGAAATATTAGTATTAGTACGTTTAGTGTTAACACGTTGACTGCCGTGTGTATTTTGCTATTATTAAAGCGGCGATGCTATAAAATACTATAGCCTTTGACTGAATTACGCAAAAGGTACATAATGTGCAGGTATTGAAGACTAAAGGATCGCATCACTATTCTATCAATAACTGCATTTAATTATAATTATAATTATATTTTAATAATACATTTTTAATTTATAATTTTATATTAATATATATAATTTAAATTATATATTTTATATCCTCACGATTTACGTAATTTCAAGAAAATTGCGCGACAGGATTGCAGACGATAATACTCGAAAAACCGCCGGCGATAAGTGAAATGATGTAAGTCAGTTCTACCGGCGCGACACGAAAAAATCTAGATTTCGTTGTGTATACTTTGACCTTTGAAATACTTTTTGATGGTTTGAACTCTATTGATTTCTTATGTAAGGCGCAACGAAATTCTAATGGTAATTCTTCATTTGCGCCGAATTAAATAATGCAAGTATATTATTTGATAAAGAACGCATCTGTATATATCTCATATATTGATAATTGTGGCTGCAGTAGGTCAGAAATCGAAACTATTGCAAAGCGCATATATGCGTCCATAGTCGACACCGACAAATTTTGACGGACGCATATATGCGTCCATAGTAGTCAAAGGGTTAATATAACATTTAATATAAATTCAAAAAGCAGTATATTAAGACATTGACTGCCGTGCGTATTTTGCTGTATTAGAACGGCGAAGCTATGAAATACTACAGCGTTTGACTGAATTATGCAAAATTTAAATAATGTGCAGGTAGTGGAGACCAAAGGATCGCATCACTATTCTAACAATAACTGCATTTATAAAATAATTGAGCCGTTTATTTTGAAAGTGGCCTAACTCCATTTATCTTCAAATCGAGATAAATAACATTTACTGATAAATAACATGAATTTGTACATGTAACCATGGTAACCGGAAAATATTAAAAAACGGAGTTAGGCCACTTTCAAATTATTGCTACCCATTGCGAATATTTTGGACCCTCAGTAAAATCTCTTCCGCCGGTCACCGGTGACCATCACGACAGTCAAAGTGTTAGAAAACAAAATCAGTATCATGCATCTATTTCGAAAAATATTACGTACCCATGGCAGATCCAGAAAAAATTGTTCACTAATGAGGCACAGTACAAACCGCGCACTCAGCCTTACAAATCGAAGCTTCGGGAAGAAATGGAAAAGAAACAATTGTCGCAAGAGACATCCCATCCGGTTCCGCAGATGAACGAAGTTCCACTCTCCTCGTGAGTTCGACATTTTGATCGCTCGATTCGAAAGAGCAAAACGAGGGAAAGCATTTTGACACGGCACCCGATTGCGACATTTGATCGTTCGACGTTCTACTTTGAGCAGGCTAGGGTTCACGGGTGAGCAGCCGATCGATTGGGACAACGTAATCCTGCCGGAGAAGACTGATCTGTATCAGGAACTCGCCAGGCGTATCACGAATTACAAGTAAGCCTACACCCACGTCAGATTACACAAATACACACACACGCACGTTGCGGGAGAAACAGGAGGAGAATTGGGAAAGACGGAAGTTTGATAACTTGAAGATACTATGATCACTTTTTCGATGGAGCACTAGACTGATCGTTGCAGCAGTTTGATAGTAGAGACTGCAAATTAAATGTATATATTTTTAAGGAACGCTGATTGCATCGTACGCATTGGTTCTGACGAATTTCACTGCCATTTGCTCGTGCTGCAAAGTTACAGCTGGTTTTTCGACGAGCAGAACTGCAAAGAGATAGACCTGTCAGAAGTAAGTCGCTACAGTTAATTTACTAATTGATCATTAGGAAAGAAATTAAAAGGAACTTCGTGGTTTCGATAGAAGCTATCCACAAACACTGGTACGACCTATTTCTCTAACTGGGTTAAAACGAACATTCCTCTACTTTCGTAATACATAATAACCGTTTCACTGACAATTACGATAAATGTATGCAGCAACATTCTGAACGGCTGCATTTCCAAACGGATGTATCATCCGAGATTGCATTGTTCGCCGCGACATTGAAATAATGAAGTTCATAACGCCCGACCCTGCCCAGATTGCAATCAACCGAAATGGGAACGGGATTGATACGTCTCATAAATTCACAAAGTGGATTTTCGTACGTGGGCATTGCAAAGCAACAGTCTTCGCGTTCAATTACGCGGTTGTAACTCCGAAACAAATGTTCTCGATACACGATGTGCGAAGTACCTTAGATTCGGTCGTCTGTCACTGGCAATGAATCGACATATCCACAACTTAATCCTCACGAGACGGATTTTTTGTTTAACACGTTGACTGCCGTGCGTATTTTGCTGTATTAGAACGGCGATACTGTGAAATACTGCAGCGTTTAACTGAATTACGCAAAATGTAAATAATGTGCAAGTATTGCGAGACCGAAGAATCGCATCACTATTCTAACAATATCTGCGTTTATAAAATAATTATTGCCACCCATTGCGAATATTTTGGATCTTCAGTAAAATATCTTGCGTCGGTCATGGTGACCATCACGGCAGTCAATGTGTTAAGAAAATAAAAGAGGCAGGTTACATTTCTAATACTTCAGGTGGAAAAATTATTCATTATAATAGGCTAAAAGAAAAAAATTATTTTTTTTACATCAGTGCAAAGTTAAAGCCTGGAACATACAGGGTGTCCCAGTTTTTTCTGGCCAGACTTTGCCAGCGTATTCTACACGCAACAGTAAGAAATGTTATACAATGAACATATGGTCTTAAATGTTTTATTAAGGAGTTATAACATAATATAATGCAAAATGATAATGAACTGGCACTTCGTCGACACAGCATAGGAACGTATTATGAATATCTCAATTTTTGTTTACGTAAACTCTTATGTTTACTTGATAAAGGAGTTGATATCGACTGTTTTTACTAACGTTTTATTAAAGGGTTAACATTTCAAAATGACCGATGTGGTATTCTTTTTTGAGGGAATCTCCGCTGATATTCCTTTACAGCAGCTCGGGCACTTCCATTACAAAAACCATAAATAAAATGCATATCAGCATATTTACAATTGAAAAATTGTCGTGTCATCTTAACATGAAGTCGTACGGGGTATTAAACATTATTAGCTCAGCAGAAATCAATGCCGATATCAACTACTTCAGCAAATAAACATAAGAATTTACATAAGCAGAAATAGATATTCATAACACGTTCATACGCTGTGTCGACGAAATGCCACTTTATTATAATTTTTTATTATATTATATTATAACTCCTTAATAAAACATTTAAGAGTATATGTTCATTTTATAAGAGTTCTTACTTTTGCGTGTGGAATACGGTGGCAAAATTTGGCCGGAAAAAAACTGGGACACCCTGTATATTAATGTGTATATAATAGATACACATCTAGTGCATTATATTGTATTATATTGTAATAGCAAAAAAAAGTAATATAAAAACAGCATTTGCTACCTATAAGACTGCTGGGACATCTTTATCCCATATACATATGTATATGTCTCACGCTTTTTATGCATAAAGAACTAAGTAATCACAATTGGCTACATAAAAATATTCAAAAGAGAGCTGATAAAATGCAAAGGAAACAACATATCACAGTTTTAAAACTACCTGCAAATGATGTTACCCCGCTTATATTTTACACTTAACCGACTTTTTGACATCAAGAAATTGTGGTACTTGATTTTAAGAAATGTAACAATAGAGGCCCATTCACAATGAAGCAATGCGCAAGAAATTTTAGTAGATCGATAGTTAGAATCTACGATTAACACTAAACTTACCAAGCGGTACCGAATGACCTCTTTCAAAATTTATTTTATAATCGTAGATTCATTGTTATTTCTTTCGCTCATTTGACTTCCTGCAAATTTTCATATCATCTGATTATTCAAAGTCTCGCTTTGATAAATTAGGAACTTCTTTCTGAAAATCAACGTTTATTTCATAAGGGCTCAAATGACCCCTTTCAAAATTTACTTTAAAATCGTACATTCATCGTTATTTCTTTCGCTCATTTGACTTTCTGTAAATTCTTATATCATGTGATTATTCAATTTCTTGCTTCAATAAATTAGGAATTTCTTTTTGAAAATCAACATTTCATAAGGGGTCAAACGAACCCTTATAGTAAGAATAGGTAGGTGTAATGTACCGGTACGTTTGGTGTTCAACTTGACTAGAATATATGAGTTCCAACAGTCTCGAAAAGGTTAAACAAGCTACACGGAGAAGGTACCTTCAACACATCGTGCATCGCAAAACTGAGGCGTAACAACGGCCTAAGGCTACTCTTCTTCTCGTCGATAACGTTAGCGCTATCATGTCGTTCCACGCGCGGATTCAGGAGCTAACAGCAATTTATTACACGAGGGACGACACCGTTAGCTGCATCCGTTTCTCCCTTGAAATAGGGAAAAGCGATGCGCGTTATACTACGCGTGTATATATTATACGGGCAAGATGTATTGCGACTTTATCAGACAAGTCGTTCCACGTGTACGAACTTTCCCCGTTCGGTTCTTTGAAATGTTGGTCTGACGCGAAAAGTTTCATACTTAACTAAAACGGCCGATAGGTTCGAAACGACCATTATTACATAGTCATTGATCTTATAGGCAAAAGTCTGCTCACTCTTAGTATTGGCATTTTTGAATGAAAGCGTCTTAATGTCTTGATTATTTATTATGAGGGTTTATTCGGAAATATAAACAGTCGTATATTAATAAAAATACGAAAGAATATTTGGAAAGAATGTCTCTGTACACTTATCCGGGTAGTAAGCACGACTCTTTTCGCATACAAAATCACACACACAGAAAAAAACAAACGCAAAAGAAGTGAGCCATAGAGCGGCACACAAAAGATGCTCGCGCGTCGGTCGTCAAATTATTTTGAGAAATATGATCTAATTACTTTTTTCAACGCTTAGTTTAGTTTTGTAACACTTTAAAATAGACCTCTAATTTACAAAGTTTCGCAACAACTAATTTTGACATATTTAATTTCACCGCATCCGGTAATTACTTAACCCCATCAGACCCTAATTTTTTTCGTGTAAGAAAAATTATTTTTTATATTAAAATTAATTTAATTTATGTGGATGAAGGCAACAATATTCTTTTCACAAAAATATTTATTTATTTATAATTTGTAAATATACATTTTAATGGACATATGGTCCTTACGCAAAATTTGTAACATTGACGAGATCCCGAGAAATATGTGTATAAAAAAATAAAATTCATATTCGTAAAAATAATATACGTAAAAAAAAACAGCACGAAAAGTTTTATGTACATTACAATGTGCACAGGGTCCGAAGGGGTTAAGCTGTCTCTAATTTTTCAGCTTCATTGCGTGCCGCTGCAACTCAGATATACAATTTCACCCTACGACTATCGTCAGAAAGTCAAACGTAACCGTCGAGCCCAAGGAATGCAGATACCGCACCCTCAAACCATAAAAATACCGTCATCGTCCGTCGACCTTTATCCAATATCGTTCCGCACCTATCACTAACTGTACACCAGCCACGCGTATTCTTGCCAACCCTCCAGATTTCGTCGGCACGACAAAGCGACCGCGACAAAAGCCGGCGAATCGAGTGTCGCGCGTTCGATCGCGCAAATCCCTGCGGTCAAGTTTGAAATCCCTGGCCCGCGTGGAGGTGGTGTCCATCGAACTCCCTCTCTAAATGGGTGAAATTCAATATAACCATCGTGATAGAGCTTGCCGTCCCGATGCCGCCGAATAGGCAGTGTCGAGGGTCGCTTGCGACCCCAATCTCTTGTGTCAGCAACCTCCTCTGTACTCCTCCTCGCTCTCTTTATCTTCTTGCACCCTTCTGACTCCGTGGGCTCGAAGCCAACTGACCTTGGACTTCTTTCCGTCCCCTCTAACGTGAAGGCTATATTTGACATGCTTTTTATTTAACACGTTGATTGCCAAGCGTATTTTGCTATGATAGAACCGCAATGCAATGAAGTATCGCAGAGTATGATTAAGTAGTGCAAAATGAAGGTAATGCAGAGTTATGGGAAGCCAAAGTATTAAAGCACTGTTTGGATATCAACTGCTTTTACAAGATTGCAAATAGGTTTCATTGCGAATTTTTTGCATTTTTATTCAAATCTTTTGCACTGATCACCACGTATTTTGCTATGTTAGAACCGCGATGCGATGAAACATTGCAAAGTATGATTAAATCGTGCAAAATAAAGGTAATGCAGAGTTTTTAGAAGCCAAAATATTGAAGAACCTTTCCAATATCAATTGCTGTTACAAGATTGCAAATAGGCTTCATTGCGAATTTTTTGCATTTTTAGTCAAATCCTTTGCGCTGATCACCGCGTATTTTGCTATGTTAGAACCGCGATGCGATGAAATACTGCAGAGTATGATTAAATCGTGCAAAATGAAGGTAATACAGTGTTGTTAAAAGCCAACATATTGAAGCACCTTTCCAATATCAATTGCTTTTACAAGATTGCAAATAGGCTTCATTGCGAATTTTTTGCATTTTTAGTAAAATCTTTTGCACTGATCACCGGATATTTTGCTAAGTTAGAACTGCGATGCGATGAAATACTGCCGAGTGTAATTAAATCGGGCAAAATAAAGGTAACACAGAGTTAGAAGCCAAAGTATTGAAGCGCCGTTTCAATATCACTTGCCTTTACAAGATTGCAAATAGGCTTCATTGTGAATTTTTTGCATTTTTAGTAAAATCACCGCGTATTTTGCTATGCGATGCGATGATCAGAGTATGATTAAATCGTGCGCGTATTTTGCATATTGAAGCACCTTTCCAATATCAATTGCTTTTACGCGATGCGATGAACATTTTACTGGTCACCGTGTATTTTGCTATGTTAGAACCGCCATGCAATAAAATGCTGCAGAGTATAATTAAATCGTGCAAAATGAAGTTAACGCAGAGTTGTTAGAAGCCAAAGTATTGAAGTACCGTTCCAACTGTTTTTACAAGATTGCAAATTGGCTTCATTGCGAATTTTTTGCATTTTTAGTCAAATCTTTTGCGCTGATCACCGCGTATTTTGCTATGTTAGAACCGCGATGCAATGAAGTATCGCAGAGTATGATTAAATCGTGCAAAATAAACGTAACACAGAGTTGCTGAAAGCCAAAGTATTAACGCATCGTTCTAATATCAGTCGCCTTTACAAGATTGCAAATAAGCTTCATTGCGGATTTTTTGGTTTTTTAGTAAAATCTTTTGCGCGGGTCACCGGTGACCTCCGTGGCAGTCAATATGTTAACGCTGAATGGCGACTCGAATAATGCGCCCTTCGTGTGCATGGGTGAGCACGCGCGAGATAGAATGAACAGACATTTTCTCGGCACTCGCCGCCGGCGACTTTTGCGTCGCAGTAACGTCTACGTGCCAAAACACAGTGCGACAGGGTTTGTAATTTAATAGTTTCGGGCGGGAAGCGGGTAACGCAGGTGTGAAACTGAGCATCTCTTCGATGAAAATGTCACTACAGCTACGTGTACTCATATGTTCGGGCCAAACGATCGTAACTTGACAATCTACATACGGTTAGAAGTTCGGAGGAGACGCTTGCAAAGTTTGTACACGTATTAACGCTTTATCGACCTCTAGCCGATTAATCGGCTTTACGGTTACAACTGTTATTTACCGGTAGCTGATTAATCGGCTTTTCAGTCTTCTCTTGTTAATTTCGTAAAGAATACTATTACGTTTAATGTATTTTACAATATTAGTTCACAAGTACTTATAATAGATAAAATAAATATCAAATTATATTATGACAATTCTAAATGACTATAAAATTATACTACCTTGAAACCAAATGATATAAGTCCCCAATCTTTCGATTTCTTCTTTATCAAATAATTTTCTTGCATTATTTAATTTGACGTAAATAAATTGCGCCTTACATAACCAATCAAAAGACTTCACACTAGCGAAAAGTGTTTCGTCCTCAGCGAGCACTTCGGCCGGAAGTATTCAGCAGTCAAAGGATTAAATTTGTATAGAACCTGTAAGATGCTCCAAAATTATGAATGGTATTGTATTTCTAAACTACTATCCTAGCTAATGGCGCGTAGAATTCAGTGCCCCCAAACTTCACCCTCACCAGCAGGTATAGGTTAAATCTACTTAAAGGTTCTTTGTAAACGTTGAATCGTCAGAATGGCAGGGGTCGTGCAACGTAGCACATGAATTCCAGAAACCGCAGCCAAACTGAACGCATTCAAAACGGGGAATGCATATACAGTTTGCACGTTTGAAACGTGTCGCGACAATGCTCTCTCGCCACATTTCTCTTGTTCAAGTCAACGGTCCTCGGCGCACGCAGACGTTTGTCGAGCCGGACGCGGTTAGCACGGGATTAATTTCCTCGGGGAAATAAATTTCGTGCACCTCCGGGCAGCTTGTGTATCGCGGTCTCATTCGCTGTTCCTTTGTTCACACGTCTTCTCCGTCAAAATGCGAACGCCCATGTCAACGAAATGCAGAGCAGCGTCACCTCGAAGGCCTTCTCCATCATCTACGACTGGATGATCAGCACCACCGGCGAAAGCTGCCACCTTCTGCGCAGGGATAATATTCTCGAAATCTTTACGGCCGCCCAGTACCTCGGCATTAAAGGTAGCTATTAATCATGTCCATTAATCAAATGTGAGAAGGTTACTTTTAACTATGAGTCGTATTAACACGTTGACTGCCGTGTGTATTTTGCTGTATTAGAACGGCGATGCTATTAAAGACTACAGCTTTCGACTGAATTATGCAAAGTTTAAGTAATGTGCAGGTATTGGAGACCAAGGGATCGCATCACTATTCTAACAATAAGTGCATTTATAAAATAATTATTGCTAACCATTGCGAATATTTTGGTTCTTCAGTAAAATCTCTTGCGCCGGTTAGCGGTGACCATCACGGTAGTCAAAGTGTTAAAATACTTGTTATCAACCCTTATATTTGCCTCATGGTATTGTACAATTAACATAGTTACGCTTAAAATGCCATTTTCCCATCAGCATTACCTTTTGCTTCCGTATTTATAACGTAGTACTTCTGTCATTTTAGGTTAAATTATTTTGTTCATGTCCTTCTTGTCGCGAAAAACACGAATAAAGTAGAAAGTTGGTATGAGAATTTAGAGTTAAGTGAAAGTCAAGACGTATTTGATGTTGAAGTGTTCAAATATCATTTCAATAGAAAAGTTCGTAGAGTAAGGAAAGAAAAAAAGGGATTACAGTAAAGATTCTATAAGACAAGAAAAAGTTGGGAAAGAACAGATGTTATAGATGAACAGGTTTTATTTACGGATTTATATGGTAAATAAGAAAAATGCAAAATTCGTAAACCGCTGCTTATTTTTCTTGAAACTAGAGCTTTTATTTTCAGTGTTGAAAAAATAGCCGGAACGCTAAGGTTTAATATACATACTTTATACATAGATATGTGGGGATTTGAAGTGATAGTATTGATGGTCAAAGTACTCTTGTTTAGTTATTTAAAGGGCAATATTTTACAGGAAAATAAAATTATGGGGATTGTGTAAATTATAGGGATTTTGTAAATCCCATAAAATTATGGGGGAATATTGGGGTTTTGATGTCAGAGTATTGATGGCGAAAGTACTCTTGTTTAATTATTTAAAGAATAATATTTTACAGGAAAAGAATATGATGGTGCTTATACGAATATATAATAATTAATATATACACAAAAATGGAACACAACAAATACTACACGATTAGTACCACACAACCCGATCCTTTCTAGTGGAAAGAACATTTTAACGTTGCACACCACAAGAAACCTAACACAAAAAGGGAATGTTTTTCTTCCCTTAGCACGTCTCTTGTATTCTTCCTTGTGCTTATTCACTCTCCCTCGTACATTCACTTATTCACTCGCTCACTTAATCCTAAGAGCACTCCAATCACCTATGAAACTAAGGTCAGACCTGCGTCGCACGCGTTTTATTGCACTGCTGCCCTATGCCCTTTTCCAACCTTCAATAGCTTTGTCAGACAATATCCCGGACACTGCTTTCTTTACTGCTTACTTTATTTTCGCTAAATTTGATCGGTACTACATTTATATGTATATACATGTTTATTCAATACGAGATTTATTATATTAAATAATCGACAATATCGTAATGCGACAAGTTCAACAGTATCTTTCACTATGATCGCACTATCGCGTATAAAAATGCGCCAAAAACAGACACTGTTTTCCATCCGATATTCTCTCTTATTCGCAAAGGATCGATGTTGGATGCGAGCGCATTTACACCTGGGAAGTCAGTTAGGGTATACGAGTTAACTCATATACATGTTTATTCAACGCGGAATTTATTATACTAAATAATCGACAATATCGTAATGCGACAAGTTCAACAGTATCTTTTACCATGATCGCAGTATCGCGTATAAAAATGCGCCAAAAACAGACACTGTTTTCCAGCCGATATTCTCTCTTATTCGCATAGGATCGATGTTGGATGCGAGCGCATTTACACCTGGAAAGTCGGTTAGGATATACATTTTAGCTCATATACATGTTTATTCAACACGGGATTTATTATACTAAATAATCGACAATATCGTAATGCGGCAGGTTCAACAGTATCTTTTACTATGATCGCAGTATCGCGTATAAAAATGTGCCAAAAACAGACACTGTTTTCCATCCGATATTCTCTCTTATTCGCATAGGATCGATGTTAGATGCGAGCGCATTTACACCTGGAAAGTCGGTTAGGATATACGATTTAGCTCATATACATGTTTATTCAACACGGGATTTATTATACTAAATAATCGACAAAGTCGTGATGCGACAAGTTCAACAGTATATTTCACCATGATCGCAGTATCGCGTATAAAAATTCGCCAAAAACTGGTACAGTTTTCCAGCCGATATTCTCTCTTATTCGCATTGGATCGATGTTGGATGCGAGCGCATTTACACCTGGGAAGTCAGTTAGAATATACGAGTTAGCTCATATACATGTTTATTCAACACGGGATTTATTATACTAAATAATCGACAATATCGTAATGCGACAAGTTCAACAGTATCTTTTACCATGATCGCAGTATCGCGTATAAAAATGTGCCAAAAACATACTGTTTTCCACTCGATATTCTCTCTTATTCGCATAGGATCGATGTTGGATGCGAGCGCATTTACACCTGGAAAGTCAGTTAGGATATACGAGTTAACTCATATACATGTTTATTCAACGCGGAATTTATTATACTAAATAATCGACAATATCGTAATGCGACAGGTTCAACAGTATCTTTTACCATGATCGCAGTATCGCGTATAAAAATGCGCCAAAAACAGACACTGTTTGGCACCCGATATTCTCTCTTATTCGCATAGGATCGATGTTGGATGCGAGCGCATTTACACCTGAAAAGTCAGTTAGGATGTACGATTTAACTCATATACATGTTTATTCAACACAGGATTTATTATACTAAATAATCGACAATATCGCAATGCGACAAGTTCAACAGTATATTTCACCATGATCGCAGTATCGCGTATAAAAATTCGCCAAAAACTGGTACTGTTTTCCAGCCGATATTCTCTCTTATTCGCATAGGATCGATGTTGGATGCGAGCGCATTTACACCTGAAAAGTCAGTTAGGATATACGAGTTAACTCGGAAATACCGTTTTGCGGACGGTTATCTTGTCGCCTTTTTCTCTCCGCGCCTATTATTCTTTATAGCTCCGAGGCGGCAGTAGCAATCTCGTTCGTTTTACATCTGCAATTTAATTCTCGGCACCGCGGAGGCACTTTCTAAAACGCGAGTATCTCTCTCGTGATATACAGTCTACCCGGGTGCTTTCTGGTACACTTTAAAAGTTCGAAGCCGTTACATACATACGGCCGGGAAAAGAATGAAAGGTACCGCGGCGCGATAAGCTTCCGGGAGGGAAAAGTTTTGCTGCTACAGCTTTCGAGTTTTCTTGAATACGTCACTGTCGGACTTGGAACTTCAATAAAATACGGGACCCTATGGGAGGGCAGAGAAATCGCGGTGTCCTGCGGATAAATCATGACAAACGCGGAATTTCTTTCGATACCGGACGATACTTGATCCGCGTTGCCGTTTGACACGTCATTTTATACAAGTTTGATAAACGATCACCTGCCGGCGATCGAACTTACTATTTTTATTCTGTTTGATTTAGAATTAGAAGAACAATGTTGGGCATTCATTGACAACGATGAACTATTCTCTGAAGATACTGCATTCCTCTTGTACTTAGATGCGAAGAAGATTGGCAATACGGCAGTGATGGAATTAATGATTCCAAGGATTATGAAATTCTTTCTTATGCTCGTTAGCACCAAAGACTTTTTGGACCTGTCAGTCGACGAGTTGTGTCTGTTGCTGAAGTCCAATTACATTTGTGTGAACAGGTACAAGGCAAAAAAAAAAAAGATTAATTATTGTCATACCAATCGGTTCATAAATCTTTTTGTTCAGTGAAATGGAAGTTTTAATGTCTGCTGTAAGATGGTTGATGTACGACTGGAAAAACAGAAAGGAACATATGTTGGAGGTTTTGAAATGTGTCAGATTTGGATTAATAGCGCCATGGCAGTTAGTCGACGTTAAAAGAAATCCAGAAAATCCCGAGTTTATGGAACTAATGTCATATCCCGAAATTCAGAAAATGGTTGACGACGGTTTGGCGTAAGTAATTCGAAAATAGCTATTCCTTTCTTTCAGAACATTAGCCAAGAAGTTCTGTTATTTTCCTTTGACTATTTTCAGATTTGTTATTATTAAGTACTGGTACGGTAAACAAACAGAAGATTACTATCACTGGATTGATTTATTAGGCCTTACCGAACCAACAAATCGCAATTGGGCCGGAGAAGACAAAGTAATGTTGTTAAATCAGCTGATTCTTACCTTATACATTAATCTTAGTAATTAATCAATCCATTTTTTCTATTATTCAGAATTACGTGACGTATCGTGAGTTTCTATTATATCTCGAGGAATATCAGAAAACAAAAATTGCGGATCTTAAATGTCGATCGACGAGACCCAAACCTACTCCTCCTAGTTCACCCCCAAAAGACAGTCCACTGATATTGCCCAACAGACAACAGGACACTCATACTTCGAGTCAATGTAATATGAACACCTCAGGTGCATGAAGCAAATATTATTCTAATAAGTAATTAAACCTGCGGTTGATACCGAATATTCTTCAGTTCGCGTTTGTCCTCAACTAAGCAATCCATCTCAAAGCATGAAGTTTAATTCGAAAATGTCCCCAAATTACTTTCCTCCTGGCGCTTCCTCCGGCATGATGATGCCACCGGAAATGTTAAGCGCTTATTTTAATAACGGTGACCGAAACGGCGCAAAAGCGGTGAGTAACGTCTGTCTAGAACATCAAACCGATCGAAAAGGGAAACATTGGACTGATTGATAATTTGCACTTTTTACAAATGCGCAAACCTAGACGATCACATTTATAATCGCTCGTGTTAACAATAACAATATTTTTTTACAAATCGACACGGCGCCATGTATTTACACGCATATGTATAGATATTTATCGTAGTCAGTAAAATATAGACGTAATTATATTTGTACACTTTCGTCATTATTTGACGTCACCGTCTAACGCGGTCGAAGTTTGTCCCCGTTTGTTCTGGAAAATTCGAAATGTTCACAAACGGCCACGGTGAGTAAGATGAATAATAAATCAGGATAAAGGGTAGAACAGACGCTTCTGCTCTAGGTCGCTGTGTGTTTTTCAGGACTAATACTCGGTTCACGAGACAGTAGAGAAATCTCACGGTAAGCTGCGTGCTTGTAAGTGGCGTTACGAATAATGTATGTCGCGCAGTAGCAATCAAAGGTCAGAGTTTATGTTGCTACAGTCTCTAATAGTCTGCGTTGAGCGCGATCAGCCATTGTTTTTGTTAGTCACAGGCGGCGTAACTTCCAGAGTTCGCACTTACGGCATATAAGCTCTTACCTTGAGATTACACTGGCTCTACAGTAATTGTACTGACGTTATTGTTTCCAACTAAATGAATTCGCCGCCGATTGCAAAACGCTCTCATATCCAGGTGTCTCGCCACTCAACTGACATGTTTCTGCAAAACAAGCACATCCGCGGAGAACAATCAAATCCTCTGCCGAGCATGTACGACGCAAGACAGAGTCGGCCAAGTCTCGACAATAACGGAAACGGGGAGCCGTTGAGAAATCAATACGATCCCGGCAAAGCGTATCCAAAATCGTATGAGCACTGGCAAGAGCGGGAAATAACTGTGAGGAGATTATTGTCGAATCAATTCGTCGATAACGATAACGGCACGAATAACGAAAACCCGCTGTTCCGTTTTTAGGAGCCGGCAAAATTGGATTACGAGGGTCAACGGGAGAAAAAAGTGACGAATACGCTTTGGTGCCAGCAGTGGGAGCCTAATCTAATATTTCCCGCAAAAAAGCAGTCGCAGCAGAGGTGCAAGAAGCCAAGTCGCCCGGAAGAACGGGCGGATTCTTCGAAATCCGAAGAAGAAGCCGCCACCACGATACAGGCCATTTACAGAGGATACAAGGCCAGGAGGAGGTTACACGAAGTTCGTAAAATTGCTGGAAAACTTTCTACTAGCAATCTTCCTGCTTTTATATACGTGGGCGTCGTGGAAAACAATTTGGATAGCGAGTTTCTGTTACTGCCTGATTGCAAAAAATGAATCTGTCGACGCAGTCTAATTTCGTTTATATAAAAGCAATGCTAAATGGATTGTGTGGATTCATATCGCAGATATTTTTTGCAAGTAAAAAAGTATATGCGAGGAAAGCCTTAACTATACGTGCAGTTCTGAATATGAACTGATCCATAAAAAAGCTGCACAATTCGTTCGATTTCATTGAGATGTCTATCTGATTACTTTACTTTCATGACATTTTATTGCAAAGCTCAATATAAAGGGTGTCTCAAAATGGACTGACATTTTAATTTATTAACACGTTGACTGCCATGGTGGTCACCGTAAAAGCAATTAATATTGTAACGGTGGTTCAATACTTTGGTTTCTAAGCAAAAGATTTGGCATTTATAAAATGCAAAATACGCGGTGATCAGCGCAAAAGATTTGACTAAAAATGCAAAAAATTCGCAATGAAGCCTATTTGCAATCTTGTAAAAGCAATTAATATTGGAACGGTGGTTCAATACTTTGGTTTCTAAGAATTCTTCGTTACCTTTATTTTTCACGATTTAATTATACTCTGCAGTAATTTATCGCATCGCGGTTCTAACATAGCAAAATACGCTTGGCCGTTAAAATTTTAATAAACCGCATTATTTTTTTTTCGTTTGAATTTTTTTATTTTAATATGGTGTAATTCTCCATGACTAAACCTCAATACTTCCTGGTACCAGTTGTCAAAGATTAGTACTCTATGTTTGCTACAAAAAAAATGGCACCTAATTTTGAAACATTTTGAGACACATTTTATATGAAATATACGTTGCGTAACGTTAACGTATTTCGTTGCAATTTTATCCGATATCTGTGCCACTTCTTGTCCACTCGGCCGCAAAACTCATTGTCACACTCAATCGTGTATGCTGTTCAGCAGATACGAAAATCCTCGTCGGATGAAAGACATAACGCTCGAAAGGTTGCGGAGTTGCTGTCAATACCTATTGGTCAAAATCTTCAGAAACTTACGGACCCTGTCAAGGTATCTACTAGCATTGTCATTCAGGGGAGAAACGAAAAGGGCAGGCAACAGAGTCAAAGCCCACGGACGAAGAAGCGTAGGGATTCACCCCCCCTCCGGAATGGACAGAAGCAACAGGACGAAAAGGGCACGTTTCGACTGTCGAAGGATCCCGAACGGCATCGTGTTGGTAGTTCTTCAACCACTAACGCAAAACACGAATTGGTTAAATCGAATGGAATGGAAGAATGCCACCGTTAATAATCATATGTGATACGTGCCAATAAACAGTGTAAAACTATCTACGTACATAAGGCTTCGTAATGATATTGTAGAATTGAAGACGGTACAATTTGGAAAAGTCACAAAGTCGTAACTTTGCATGTCAACTAAGGTTTCGGATATTTTAAAGTCGACATCAAACTGCGTGCTGTTATTTTTTGTTCTATTTTTTTGTCTTCAGTCAGATTTCTTTAAGCTATAAATAACGATATGGAACCATTTGTCAGAAGCTTGAATGATCCCACCAATTCGAGCTAGTCTGTTAAGACTATCAAGTCACCAGTATTTTTCCACAATTACAACCACACCAGCTCTGTAGCACTTTATTTTGATTCAAACGCGGAGATCTTTTCCAACTGGGATGCAAAATCACGATCACTAGCAACAAAAATTGTTATAGAAGAAAAAAGTACGAAGAAAAGAATAATGTACCTGCATGAGTTGCAGAAAGCTATAAAAATAACAATCTACAGTCGGACCAGAAATATATTTGAATTTGAAAAAATATTAATTTTAATTTGAAGAATAATAGCACTTCGTTTCTGTTCGTTTTTGAAACTATTATATGAAGATATATTCATTCATTATCTTATAATTTATTTTCAGACTGCAAAGAATCAGCAATAGTATTTTAACTGATAGCTGATACGATCTAATAACTGTTTGTACTTGTACTTTCTTAAACGAGAGTCGATTCTCGTGCTCTGTGGATTCGATTCTCGGAAGATTTACGGTTCTGCTGGTGCGACGGTGAACGAAATATACAGATATAAGCCGGATCAGAATGTTTGGGAGTTTGTTGGCGAAATTCCTGAACCGCGGCATCATCATGCAGTGGCTTATCTGCGAGGACGAATTTATCTGGCTGGTTGCTTTACGTAATATACTCTCAGAATTATGCAGTTCCGCTATAAATTGATAGCTATACGTGGTTGCATCACAATTGTCGTGCTGTATAACATGCTAATGCATTATCGACTAACTACGTAACTAAATTAAATTAAACATGCATCGTAGACAGTGCTGATACTCGGGATCAAAAAAGCATGCTGTAGGAACAATTTCGAATTTCAATTCAACTACAAAAACACGGTATCAAGACACAAAAATGTTGATACCAGAAAAATGTTGCTTTGGTCCTTAAAGGAAGATGTACACAACGAGAGAAGAAGATAAATATGGAGTGTTCGTGATATTGACATTGCACTACTAAAACATTTTATGTAAATCTGCGAAATAATTACATGCTATTTTTGATTCTTGTCCTGCTAGTGCCTCAAGTAGCGTCGAGACCTTCGATCCGGTAAAATCTGTTTGGTAAGAGATGCAACCGATGCACATAGCGGGAGTTGGTTTCGCAAGCACGAAATATCAAGACTTAATCTGGGTCGCCAGTGGTACAACGTTGTCGAAGAAGGATGCGATCATGAGAGATGTTCAATATTACGATCCCTCATAAAATCTGTTAGTATAATCAGTGTTCAGTGTTCCATGTCTTATACTTTCCGCAATGTTACACTAACTTTTCAAGGAATGAAAAATGTTCTTTATTTTTTTCAATGAACTTCAATACTATAACAAAAAATCGGAACATTCTAATGTTACAAGTACCATTAAAAGTATCCAGATGTTTTTCTTTGCTTTATATCATATGTAATTGTCTCTACGTAATTGAAGGAGTGTCTAAACGTGAGAAGAACAAATTCGTCGACATTTTTGAATTTTTAAACGAGCTCATTGCATTTGGATGATCCATTTCTTTAATAATTATACAAAATAAATATTCTTATGCATATGATCATATCAGAAAGTTCGATAAAATGTTCAACACAGGAAAATCTTAACCTACATCTTTCCCACATTGACATGACCGAATAAATAAAATGCAGAATCCGTACAACGTAGTTTTAGGCAACGTTGATTAACATCGTTAAGTAACAATGATTCTATAAAAAAAGATAAAAATCGTATTTCTGGAGGCGATCAAATGCTGATATTTGGTGAAGTGACGCCATTGCTAAACAGAACCCCAATACCGCCGATTGCTGTGGTTGTGAGCATAGAAAATGGATAAACGTTTGTCACCACTACGCAATTTCCTGGCGAAATTGTTGAATCGAGAAACGAAAAGACGACATTTCTTGTTTGTCAATTTTTGACGGAACGTCATCATGTGAAATTCTGGCCGTAAAATTAGCATGTATACAGTTTCATTCATCATATAATGTTCTAATGTTGGCTTAAATAAAAATGTATCGTGTATAATGGCATTTACCTTGATTTCAACCTCATTTCACGAAAGTTTAGAGATAGAGAAAGTATGAAATAGAATAAGTAAGGCAAACGCTGTGTTGTTCTTCATACTGAAATACACGTAACATTTGACGATAGAAAATATATTAAACAGCAAAAGGAAGCTATCGAGCGTAAAGTTTGAGATAAACGGCAGAAAAACTTTACATATGTATCTACTAACATACGAGTGTATTCCATGATTTTTGATTAATCAAAGATGTTTACATAACTAAGTTTAATATATCTTCACGTAGTGTTTTGCAAGGTATATTGCCAATGACTCAAGATTTAGTCGAACAAATGCAGCAGGTTTCCACGTAGTGTTTTGCAAAGCATATTGCCAATGACTAATTAATTGAACGCTAAAATAGAAAAACATTATTTAAACTTATCGTACTGACGATACTGGAAAAGTTCATCATAAATCTGTACTATTCGCTATGCTGAGTATTCCAAAAGTTGAACTTAGTACATAGTACCTTCTATCGATCTTCTATCGATTCTATTTGAACCTTATGAAAAACGTTAATTTCAGAAAAAATTTCCTCAACGTAAACCGTATAATCGATGATATGCGAATTTACAAAAAGTCAAATGAGCGAAAGAACATCATTATTTTGCATGAAAGTTCTTATGAAACCAACATTGATTTTTGAACAAATGCCATTTATTGCGGAAATTGAATAATGCTTTTTGCGATATGAGAATTTAACACTAAACACATCGAAAGAAATAACAATAAATGTACGATTTTAAACTATTTTTGAAAGGGGTCATTTGATCCCTTATGAAATAAACGTTGATTTTCAGAGAGAAATTCCTAATTTATTAAAGCTATGCGAATTTACAGCAAGTCAAATGAGCGAAAAAACTAACAAAAAATGTACGATTTTAAAGTAAATTTTGAAAGGGGTCATTAACCCCTTATCAAATAAACCTTGATTTTCAGAAAGAAATTCCTAATTTATTAAAGGCAGAAATTGAGTAATCCGATGATATGCGAATTTACAGAAAGTCAAATGACCGAAAAAAATAACAACAAATGTACGATTTTAAAGTAAATTTTCAAACGGCTCATATGACCCCGCTTGGTACGCTTAGCGTTAATCCGTAAAATTGTTAGTTTATAGAGATTGGTAACAAGGTAACCCGTCATTACTGCTTGAATTTCCGTCCACCAGGTGTCATGTCCGGATTCCGTCTACCTCTCGCGCCATCTGTCGGCCGTTCCCACGTACATCCTGGGACGCGTGTGTGCCGGAGGGTTTCGAAAAAGGTTTCGGATTCGAATGCGGCGAGGTAAGTAGCCGCCGCAGCGGATTAACGCGAGTTAACCTGAAAATGGCCGAATCGTGCGAGTCCGCGGTGTCAAGTGTCGTGTCTATTGCAGCGGCCCAAGGACAGGGAAGAGCGCCGGAAGTGCCATGCCAAACGGAAGCAGATCCTCCCGGCTCCCCCGGTACGTAAGTCTTGCTCGAATATCGCATCCTAGCCTCATAGCCAAGCCATTCAAACACAAGTGTTGAGCGCGGCCATGCAACAAGTGGCACGGAGCGCTCTTGCATGCCGGACAGGAACGTATTCTTCCCATTAGGGCCCCGTTCTTAGCAAACAGACTGACACGAAGGTGTGAACTCTCGTCCTGACCCCCGAGGGTCCCAACTTGTCCTGTCAGCAGTCCCGACCGCTGAACAGCCTAGACCAAAATGGAGACCGTTCACCGGATCGTTTCAAATAGAAGCACACTTCACGCGTTTGTTTGCCAGCACTCGTGTGAATCATCGCGAGGGGTTTTTGTTCTGTGCGAGCGGCCCGGGAATCTGATCAGTATCGCTTGCCGTTTCGCGGAGGGGCAACGTTACACGGGCCTCTTGACTTACACACGTTTCGCGTGCATTTTGTAATTTGCGTACGCGCGCAGGTGCGCCGGGGTCCTTGCGAAACTTTCTCCCGTCCGCGATGGTATCGTTTTAACCGCGCGAGACGAGCCGATCGGATACGTAAATTGGGGATGCTTTGCTACGTCAGTTTCGCTAACTGTACGCGTATCCCGCCGTGCCTTGCAATCGAGCACTCCGGAGTCCTAGATCGGGGTTACGTCACTGATAGAAAGATTATTGGCCAGTCAGGTGGACGGGAGATTGGGAAACGGTTGTGTCTGGAACAGTTACGCTGACAGCGAGAGTCAGTGAGAGTACAGATGGGCAGGAGTGACGGTAAACGTAAGCGCAACATAATATTATCATTCGCGACTCGATCGTCTCAGGATCGTTTCTAACCTGACGTGCCGTGCGTACGCTACTGAATTCCCGTAATGTCATAGGTGAATCGGGCACGATCCGTAGAGGCGAAAAAAGCGTAGCCGGTTCCGTTATTTTTTTCCTTCCCCTTACAAGCGGTCAACCGTTCGCGAGATTCGCAACCGTTCTCGTTTAATCGACGCGCGTGTCCTTCGCTTTTCTGCGTGTCTCGCGAATTCTTTCGAGCCCACCGTCACGCGACAACTCGCATCTGTCTTTTACCGGTGAGATTTCTCTGGTAAACGATCTCCTACTTATCCGCGACCATCGTCGTTCGAACAGTAGTTTTCTGCACCGAAACTCCCGCCAATATCTTTCAAACTTTGGCTTTACATTTTGCGGGACCGAGAGATTCGCGATGCTCAGCGCGGACGGTTGCGGTTATCGATGAAAAAAAAATTGCGCGATGATAAGTTATCTGCGATAAGCCCCGGTATCTTGAGTCGCGGAGTGCATTGGATGTGTTTGACTTGTCGTAGGTGTCACTTACGACACTTCACTGTTTCGCAAACCTGACTCTTCGAATCGATGGAAAGTGACACTTACTAATCGTCGATATTTTCTCTGTCGTTGGCAATCAGTTGTCCTGCTGCTTTCATGTTTTTCGCTGTGAGGCGGCGCTCGAATTCATGCAGCACTTAATTTGGTGGCGCACGATTGTTGCTTGTTTCAATTATTTAACACTTTGACTGCCGTGATGGTCACTGCTGACCGGCGCAAGAGATTTTAGTGAAGATCCAAAATATTCGCAATTGGTAGCAATAATTATTTTATAAATGCAGTTATTGTTAGAATAGTGATGCGATTCTTTGGTATCCAATACCTGCACATTATTTACATTTTGCATAATTCAGTCGAACGCTTTAGTATTTCATAGCATCGCCGTTCTAATACAGCAAAACACGCATGGCAGTCAAAGTGTTAAAATTCAATTATTTAAATGTTCAACTATACGGGAATTTTGTCCACTTACTAAATTTTTTATGGTGTGCGGCGTGTAAACAAATGTTCACGTCCGATGGGACAGTCGAGTGTGACCCACCGGTGGGTCTGGGTTAGACGATTAGTATCTTGAGTCGCGGAGTGCATTGGATGTGTTTGATTTGTCGTAGGTGTCACTTACGACACTTCACTGTTTCGCAAACCTGACTGTTCGAATCGATGGAAAGTGACACTTACTAATCGTCGATATTTTCTCCGTCGTTGGCAATCAGTTGTCCTGCTGCTTTCTTAACACGTTCACGCCGGCGCCGACTTTCATGTTTTTCGCTGTGAGGCGGCGCTCGAATTCATGCAGCACTTAATTTGGTGGCGCACGATTGTTGCTTGTTTCAATTATTTAACACTTTGACTGCCGTGATGATCACTACTGACCGGCGCAAGAGATTTTAGTGAAGATCCAAAATATTCGCAATGTGTAGCAATTATTATTTTATAAATGCAGTTGTTATTAGAATAGTGATGCGATCCTTTGGTCTCCAATTCCCTCACATTATTTACATTTTGCATAATTCAGTCGAACGCTTTAGTATTTCATAGCATCGCCGTTTTAATATAGTAAAATACGCTTGGCAGTCAACGTGTTAATTAACACTTTGACTGCCGTGCGTATTTTACTATATTAAAACCGCAACGTGATGAAGTACTACAAATTATGATTGAATTGTGCAAAATGAAAATAATGCGAAGGTATTGGAGAACAAAGAATTTAAACACTGTTTAGTATTAATTGCAGTTACAAAATTATAAATGCTACCGATTGGGTACTTTTTGAATTTTTCGTGAGACCTTTTGCGCCAGTCACCGATGACCACCATGGCAGTCAAAGTGTTAACACTTGGCATGCGGGCATACTTCGCCGCCGAATTTCAGGCGCAGCGGGCGTTTCTTCTTGAATCGCGCGGAAGTTTGGTTATTCAGAAAAATCGCAGTAAATCGAAAACTACTTCGTTTTTATGAACAAAACTTTTTTTATTTCACACTTAAATATATACTGTATGATTACTTAACAAAAAAAAAAAACGATATTTTTACGAAATCATAAAAATAAACGATTTTTAAAATTTTCTACACTATCATACGGAAAGTCCGATAATTTGTCAGCGCATATTTCTTCGTCACTATCTTTGTCACAACGGCTCATTTGATCAATTTTGTAATCAATAATAAAAAATCAAGCTTCAAATTGATAAAACACGTTCTGGAGCTAAGAATTCGATTCAAGACGAAATAACTCAGCAAAAGATTGAGTAACTCAACAATCATAACTTATGGGAAAAAAAATGCAAAGCGTTGCCTAGCAACGCAAATAACACGCATATAATGTCACACATTCATGTAATTATACGTCTTTAGTAGATTTGTGGTGGATATTCACTAACAACACCAAATCAACTAAGTACGTATTTTTACGTGACCCGCGCTTCAGTGACAGACTACAAAAAACGTAAAAATACGTTGCCCGCATTCCAAGTGTTAAAATTCAATTATTTAAATGTTCAACTATACGGCAATTTTGTCCGCTTACTAAATTTTTTATGGTGTGCGGCGTGTAAACAAATGTTCACGTCCGATGGGACAGTCGAGCGTGACCCACCGGTGGTACACTCCGGCGTGAACGTGTTAAAAAGTAAACTACAATAAAATATCCTTATTATTTAGCTTGATAAAGTATCAGGATGAAGAAGGTCGATCATTTGTACTTCTTGCGCTTTATCGTATGCAGCTTCGGGAGTTTGTGTTTATTCTGACAGTTTGTGAGATTGCCAAGAGAGGGTCGCTCGATAGGTAGCAGTAGGAATCTTGTTTTCAGGTGTCACTTTTGTGCAATGTCATATAACGAGAGATGTCAACCTCCGTTTTTGGTCGAGGAGAGTTCTATAGTACAGTTGGCTCCTGCTTTGGAAAATATTGCAAAAGAGCTGCATGAGAATGCTACCCACCATGATCATTTAGTCGCTTTGTTGATTGTTTTGTTGTCGGAGTCTGGTTTCCGAATACCGGCGTTAGCCGGTTCGCCTCCATGGTACGATTATTAAACATAATTTATGTAAAGAATCCTTTATATGCATATACAGAGTTTATATTTTTACTCATAATAACCTGTAATTCGATACAGTTCATCGAAACTTAAGACACTTCTGTCAAATTGAGGTTAGATTTTACACCATGTAAACTGAGGAACCTTAGGTCTTTTGTATAAAATTAGGATAGAATGAATGATATCAAACATAGTGTCTGAAAATAAAACAAATATGTCTGTAGCGACAACAGAACATCGCTGCACATACCTATAAGTTGGAAGTCATCGGAAACAGGCACATACCAAGTAAATGTCAGACTTCAGGGTGTGCCTGATGTGGAATGTAGGTTGGTGGCAGTTCCGTCAGGAGACACGCTCATCATCAATTTTTTCCAGCCTAGGGAAAAGAGGCAGATATATTGCATTGCTCTGCAAACGTTGAAGTACATTAATCCTTATTCGAGCGATCTCAATGGAAGGTTCATGAATTGTAAGGAAATATCACACAGGTACAGAATAAGCAAGAGTTCAAATGTCAGAAATTAGGAATGTTCCTGTATGAACGAGTATTGCTCCTTTATCAGGTTCAAAAATGCACTTGCCACCCCAGTCAAAGTAGACGTACTACGTGATACAGGGTTGCCTTATCCTAGCTTAGAAGGTCTTCCGCCGGAGTTGAAGATTAAAATATTCAAACTCTTGCCGTCTGCTGCAATCAAAAAAGTGGCTCAATGTTCAAAGGGTTTTTATGAAATCTGTAAGGACAGAAACATATGGAAAAATCAGCGAAGGAGAATTTTGTAAATTTGTTTACATAGGACATGTTTTTCTGGCTTGAACGAATGAATGTAACTGCTCGCTATTTGCAAGTTTTGCAACTTCCCTGCTCATTCGACAAATGTGCAGTGTACTACTCTAGCTGAAGAATATAAGTGAACACAAACTGAACGATAAGAGGCTGTATATTGATGTATAGAAGAAAATAAACATTCGTACTATTATAGAACGCATTTTTACTCTATTTAGGCTTCTACAATATATTTCCAAGTAGGCAGTATATCGAAAAATAGTAAAAACTGTTCAGAAATCCTCTTTAATTTGACCTGTACCCCTCTCATTCATCTGTTATAAAAGGTTATCGAGGAAATAATAAATTAAAAAATAATAGTTGCTTTATACTTTATCGTCAACAGGCTGGCTGAGAGCTGCTCAACTCTTAGATCATAAAAAATAAAAATATCTCCGTATTTTGCAACCATTTCAAACATGCCTAAAATACGAAGTCGAAATTGTGCTTAGTGATACATAAATTTTGTAATATTTTTTTTATAGCGGACGAGAGCGCGAAGACTGTAGCGACATGCGAACCAACGGAGAAGGAACAAAGCAAAACGCAAAGCAACGGGGATACCGGTAAGTCACATCCTGTACAAGTCAAACGGCGTTTACCAAGTCTGTTCCATCCTTCTCCTTTCGGTATTTATTCACCGGTACGGCAGATGGTAGCACGCGCGATCGAAATTATCGATTGCCATTTAAATAACAAAACTCTAGAAATGTACGTGTACACATGAATACATAGTGTATGCGATTGAAATATATATATATATATATATATATATATATCGAAATGTTGGGAGGGGAACTTTGGTTCGTTGATTACGTACGCTTATACAGATTCGCGCTTTGGGCAAATTTAATTGGGAATTTTATCAAGCAATTACCTTTATTTTCTATCGACCTTAATCCGCGTGGTTCCGTAATTTATGCTACAACGGCGGACGGTTAATTCGGCATGAGATTATAACTCGAATTGAACAAACAATTCGGATATTTAAGGCGGGTCTTAAAGCAATTCGGTCTCGGGGATTCGGGTATTAAGACCGGGTTTGTGTTTTGGTCGGTTTGCCAAAAAGTGCATTATGCCGTCAGCTGGCATAGGTCGTGCAAACCGTGGAAGTTGTCCCTGACCTTGATCCGAGCTTGTAGAAGCTCCGAAGCATAGTGAAATGCGCATATTGCGTTCATATTGACGACGTCGTTAATTGGCATACACATCTGCATATTTCTCATGTCGGAGCACGTTAATCTTCAATGAGGGGCTCCTTCAGAAGTTTCAAACCGCAATTTCAGAATTGAAACGCGAACGTGAACAGAATTTTGCGGAGGGTTTAAGCATTTTTCTATAGAGCCCGACATTCGGGGAATGAGTATTAATGATCGATAGGACGTGAAAGACATTATGGATAAAAGGAACGGAGTTGGGGGTGATGAATTTTTATCGGGCTGTTGACAACTCGGAAGTAACTTACATCCAGGATACAGCGTACGTTCTTTATTACATTCGACTTCAGGATGACGTCAATTTTCAGTCCTTCGAAATTGCGATCGACTTCGGTAGCTAATTGATCTGCGCAATCAGTAATTGGCTAGACGATTTTCAGAAAGTCGATTTTAACACATTTACAACCGCTGACGTGAATTCACGTCATTTTTAATTCTACTCCTGATTGCCGCTGACATGAATTCACGTCATTTTTAACCCTTTGCACTCGGATATATTTCTTCACAAAGTAGCGAATAGTGCAACATTTCGTTTAAAATTGTATAGTTTTGAAAAAATACTCTGCTCAAATGATGTTTTGCATACAACTTTGCTGATACATTTATGTTGAAACAAAATTGAAATTTGATAGCCAATTCTTTTCGAATGCGTCATAGTTTATTCATCAATATGCATTGCGGATTTATTCAAACACATATCGCAGTAATAACTTGTTTATGAACTTTCACGTGTCATTTTTTCATCCGAGCATATACAATGTTTATACAATAACTTGCAATTTATCATTCAGTCTATTGCAGGAATATATAGATGTATTCTTGCAGTTGCTAGAATTCTTCTCTCAGTTTATTGACCACGAATTTACTAAATGTTAAATAGCACACAGATTATTAATTCTATCTCATTGCATTAACTTGTAACTCCCCGGAAAAGCTTAAGGAAACAAATATTTGAACAAACGTTTTCTGTACATACATTTTCCTCAATAATAACACGAAGTATTTTCATGTCCCGTCAGAGGGGACAATCGAGTGTAAAGGGTTAATTCTACTCCTGATTACCGTTGACGTGAATTCACGTCATGCAATTTTTTTCTCAATGCGGCAACATTAGAAGTTTCCGATAATGACCACTACTTTAACGAAACAAGTGAGAATGGCTCAGTTGGATCAGTAAGTGTTAGCCGACACAATCAAAATATCCACAAAAAAGTAGAGTCTGCAAAACCCGTGAAAAACGTCGTGACACTTCATATATATGCAAATTATGTAAGGTTCCTTTATGCAAAAATCATTGTGTTTCGATTTATCACAGTAACTATAAATATTAAATTTTGCTTTTACGCGGCTTTTCCAAAATACTTGTAATATAATGCTAAATAAATTTAACACAATATTAAGGAGTGGTTTATAGTCTACCTATGAAGCAAGTATACAAATTATAAAAATCTTTTTATTTTAAATAACACATAATTGCAACATTAATATTTCAAAACAAATTTCATCATCAATATCCTTGCTTCAACGATACAAGTTTCGCGGCAACCAGCTTCAGAATTTCAGCTGTTTATTTTTTAACTCCGTTTTCAATATTTAGTATTAGTACAAACAGTTAAAAAATGTTATTTATCTCGATTTGAAGATAAATGTGTCAAAATTAATGTCATTATGAAAATAACACTTAAAAACTCAAAAAAACTACTCAGAATTTGCAACTTTTTGTAAGAATGTCAATGACGCGGACTGAAAGAGTTTATATCTAAACGACAGATTCACTGTTGGACCACAACAAAACCGCTCAGCTATCCTTCTCCACATCAAATTCCTAATCAAACTGACGTCTCCATTCTCACTTTCACATTCCACGTTTTCTAGCATTCAACATATGTCGACCTTTGGCCTCTACCGGTACTCCTACTTGTCCAAACTTATGCTTTCGTAAATAAGCACTTTCTTGTTGTCAATCTCCAGTATCAGCGTGCAGATTCTCACCTCGCGTCTGTCTCGCAATCGAACCCCGGTTCAACGTCCACGCAATGGGATTCCTTCGTTTAGTTACAAATAGAGCCAATTGCTAATATTACTTGATTCCGTGCGCCCTGCGCTCCCCGCGTCACGAAGTTCGTACGGTTTAACGAACTGTGAAGTTTTGGCACCGACAAAGCGTCGCAAGTAATCAGAGGCAGCGTGGCACTCGTGACTCGCGGTAATATCAGTCTTGAGTTTTCACTTGAACTCCCCGTATGTCGGATTAGAGAGCGAGGCCGCCTAGGAAGCAGGTCAACAAAAGTGTCTGCTTCCCGTAAAGCGGCAGAGGATCTGAGATCCACTCAATCTCTATACAGACACGGCCTCTGATAATTGACTTCTCGATCTACGGAAAGCGCTTCGCGTTAACGTGCGTCGTTTAATGTACAGAGTGTCCGTACAATCGCAGATGGCGATTAGTTATTCCATTTTGCTCAACTCAAAATTATAACGTGGTGCTGTTGATATTTAACCACTTGACATACAGTGACGTCTTGGAAACTTCATTCATTTCATGTGCCATTGTAGACTTTGACGTCTCCGAGATGTCAAGAATTATCTTCGGCGAAGACTGGGAAGTATACTATTAAATTATTTGTTTTGGTCGTGCATCGATGCTTTTTTGTTTAGACTGTTGAAGATGCTTTTCCCCTTCCAACAGTACCTTATTGAATGTTATCGGTATTTAACCGTTTCGTTACTATGGATGACTATAGTCGCCCTCCACGATAGGCTACTTATATATATCTTGGTACATTTACCATGGACCTCTTGTCCCGTATGTTGCCTTTTTTTTAGAGAGCATAGCATCGTTACACGCGCCTATTCTCAATCAATCGTGCCTTCCGTCAAAAATGTTCTTTTCCTCAACAATTTGTTATCGAAACATTTTTAAGCGTAAGCATAAGTCCAAATTGTGGGCAGGACCGCCGCAGCAAAAGAGTTAAATTAAATGGTATCCTATGGACGCGTCGACGCGCATTTTATTTGTGCGTCAAGTGGTTAATCTTTTAACACGTTGACTGCCGTGCGTATTTTGCTGTATTAGAACGGCGATGCTATGAAATACTACAGCGTTTGACTGAATTGTGCAAAATGAAAATAATGTGCAGATGTTGGAGGTCAAAGGATCGCATCACTATTCTAGCAACAACTGCATTTATAAAATAATTATTGTTACCCATTGCGAATATTTTTGATCTTCAGCAAAATCTTTTGCGCCGGTCAGCGGTGACCATCACGGCAATCAAAGTGTTAACTGGGGATGACGAGGTAATTCGTCATTGAAAGATCCTATACGCTCGCGCATGACCCGTTAACTCCTTGCACTATTTTCACGAGTGTGACTCGTGATGAAAATTTGATGCCAAACTTGAATAGTAGAAATCGCAGGGCATACTTTTCGCGTCGTAAACAAATGACTGCCAAACACAGATTAATGCACGCATCCAGCTCAAACTTCACACGGGTGTCAAAGAAGGTTGTACCAATCTAGAAAAACAAATTGTTTACGGATTCAGTTTACGCGCGCGGTTTAAATGGACTAGTTCGGGTCAAATTTGATCAGATGGTAAATTAACCCCATGCACTATTTTCACGAGTCCGACTCGTGATGACAATTTTAAGCCAAACTTCAATATCACGAGTTAAACTCATTGTTTAATTTCATGTCAAACGTGAATATCACGAGTCCGGCTCGTAATCGACATTTCGGACCAAACTTGAATATCACGAGCCGTACTCGTGGTCTTAATCTCGGGCCAAACAAGAACGTCTGAATGGGCTCTTATCTCTTCTTTATATGAGTGGATATTTTATATCTTGTGTCCCAATGCAGATTACGTGCTACTTAGGATACATTAGAGCAGACCAGATAACATTTGAAAACTAAGTAAACATATGCATTCGGCGAGATGAAGAAGGCTTCAATCGTTGTTCAGTTCTTACTATTCGATTACACGAGGTGCATGCGTTTCGTACAGTCTTGTTCACAAAAAATAATATTCTTAATCATTTTTAATTTTTTCAAACCCTCCAGCATGTATAAGAAAAGGAGCAAAATGACTAAAAAAGCAATTTTATACCAATAAATTACAAAAGTAGTTTGCGTGGAAGTAAAAGTAGTGGAAAGGCTTTCAATGTTTCAAGCAGTCAATCGATAGATATTGAAAGAGTTATAAACAGTGATGAAAATTCCAGTGACAGCAGTGTCATTATGCCAGTGATGAATCGCGCAAGAAGGTCAATTATACATGAAAGTAGTGAAGAACACGAGCGTGACTATTTCGCATTCAGTCGTAAGATATCGTGTTTAAAGTTTGCGACCATTCGGGTGCATATGTTATGCACGGCTTCTTCCGAATTTCAGCCTAGTGCAAGGGGTTAACACGTTCGCGGACATTAAAAGTTTATAAGGGTAGTTAGATTATCATATTTTAGTTCAGTTAGTCATTATCTTGACAGGTATAGTAATTACAGAAACTTAAGGTTATATAAAATTGAATTCAGAATAATTCTGCATCATCATGAAAATGAATGCTATAGCATTTACGTTCGCGAATGTGTTAAGTTGTCGTGGAAGACAATCGAAGACAACTCCCATAAATGTACATACGATAAATCGTTCTTTTAAGTCCTACTGGCGGGATATTGAAATATTCAGCACGATAAAGCTGTTTTATCAGAAATTTATCCAGTTGAATTCGTTACCAAGAATATTCATGTTAAATGTAATCGTAATTTGTAGTGGAACGCCCAAAGTGTGCTTTTGATAAATTAGTTCCGTAGTCGAATGGTCAAGTATTGCAATATTGTATAGTAAAAGCTCGACTAATTTTCGGATAAGAGATTTTTTATTATAATAAACATCTAACTTATGCAGTCTTATCAGCTGTGGGTAAATTCATAAAAATGGTAGATTTAGAAGGCAAACGTTGGCATGATATTCATCTTCTGTTGCATTAGACGCAAAATACTTACATATTTTATAGTCACTTATTACCATGCGAATAATTTCTTAGTATCACACATTTATGCGACAGTGGATTTTTGGTACATCATTTTTGTTGGTCGCGTGGTTAGTGCTGTTTTCTTGTTAGTATCCTAACGAAAATGATAACTTCGGAGTAGTTAATAATTGAGATGTTATTTCGAGAAGCCCGGAAACCTGATTCATTTACTATTCATGCAATGAGTGACTTCGTGAACACCCTGTATCGGAGCACCTTCTGTTGAAGCCGTCAATCCATCTTTGATGAACGTTCTCAACCCTTTTGATTAGCACTCGAAACTGACACGACGTCAATTCGGGCTGACGCCTTCTCTTAAACTATACAGCGGTGAGAAACTGTACGTCAAGGCGTTTTGCGATCAAAACGGGTACGCCGTGAGCCTTTGACGCCAAACTGCCTTCGGGGCCATTAAATTAGGTCAACGCGCTCGAAGGTCAATCCACGAAAATAGGTCGTAGGCAAAAAATTCTAATTCCAAAAACGTAGGAATAATTAAAGCCGTTTCGAACATCAAGTCACGCAGCTTCTCTGATGTACTCATGAAGAATTTATACTGTTTGCACGAAAAAATGAGACGTCTTTTTTATTGCATTAAAATGAATAACGCAAAAACAAGTGACACCTTCAACAGTTTTTACTTTTAGTGAAGATAAAGTAAAATTTGGTGAAATATGTAGACTGTATCCTGCCATTATACTCGTTGAGAAGAGAGAAATAAATTTATTATCATCTCAATGTTAATTGTCTCAAATTCATCTAATTGGTAGTTCAACCGTTTGAATTATTCCTTTAATAACTCAGTAATTCGTCTTAGTCCTCTTATTATAATAGAAAACATAATCTTCATCACTTCGTGGCCAAATTATTTAGATATATATAGATGAAACAAAATTTGCGTCACATTTCAATTAAAGAACTAACAATTATTATTATTTCCAATCAGCATGCCACGATTAATATCACCCATCGATTAAATCGACTTTGTCCTGCAATAAATTTCTTTGCTTCATCAGTCGCATTAAAAATGTTAATCGATCGGTGTCGAACGCTGATCGCGATACCGTCAGATTTCGAGGTTGACTTTTCGCTTTATTTCCAACGAATTAATATAATCTATCGGTTCAATCGGCTTTGTCTTGCAATAAATTTCTTTGCTTCGCCAGTCGTATTAAAAATGTCAATCGATCGAAGCTGTTAGGCGAATAATAATTCCGCGAACACTGGCTAGCTGCAAGAAGTAAATTTATTATCATCTCGATGTGAATTATCCGAAATTCATCTAATTGGTTATTCAACCGTAGTTGAATTATTACTTTAATAACTCAGTAATTCGTCTTAGTCCCGCTATTATAATAGAAAACATCAACTTTATCGTTTCGGGGCCAAATTACTTGATATATTTTATAGGATTGGCATGGACATTATCAAAAATATCCTGCGCTCCCAAGTCTTCAATAACGCTGGGATCAAATTCACCATAGATCAAACATAATTTGCGTCACATTTCAATTAAAGAACTACCAATTACTAATTAATTATTATTATTATTATTTCCGATCAGCATGCTACGATTAATATCACCCGTCAATTAAATCAATCGGTTTTGTCATGCAATAAATTTCTTTGATTTTCCAGTCGCATTAAAAATGTCAACCGATCGATGCCGATCTTTCAATCTTACAGCTTGCATCAAGGTTGACTTTCCGCTTTATTTTCAACGAATACACGGAAGCTGTTAGGCGAATAATAATCCCGCGAACACTGGCAAGCTGTACGAAGTAAATTTATTATCATCTCAATGTTAATTGTCTCAAATTCATCTAATTCCTTATTCAACCGTTTGTTGCATTGATACTTTATTCACTCAGCACGTCGTCTTGGTCCTCTTATTATAATAGAAAACATCATCTTCATCCAAATTATTCGATGCTTATTATATCATCGACACGGGTATTATTATAAATATCCTACGTTCTCAAATTTCGAGTAACGCTGGGAGCAAATTCACCACAGATTAAATAGAATTTGCGTCACATTTCAATTAAAGAACTAACAATTACGAATTAATTATTATTATTATTATTATTTCCGATTAGCATGCTATGATTAACATCACCCATCAATTAAATCAATCGGTTTTGCCGTGCCATAAATTTCTTTGTTTCACCAGTCGCATTAAAAATGTCAACCGATCGGTGCCGATCTTTCAATCTTTCAGCTTGCATCGAGATTGACTTTTCGCTTTATTTTCAACGAACACGCGGAAACTGTTAGGCGAATCATAATTCCGCGAACACTGGCAAGCTGCAAGAAGTAAATTTATTATCATCTCCATGTGAATTATCCGAAATTCATCTAATTAGTTATTCAACCGTAGTTGAATTATTACTTTAATAACTCAATGATTCGTCTTAGCCGTCTTATTATAATAGAAAACATTATCTTCATCGCTTCTCTATTTTTAAATCATCGGCACAGGCATTATCAAAAATACCCTATGTTTTCAAATTTCCACTAACGCTGGGATCAAATTCACCATAGATCAAACATTATTTGCGTCACACTTCAGTTAAAGAACCAACAAATACTAATTAATTAATTTATTATTATTATTATTTCCGATCAGCATGCTACGATTAATATCACCCATCAATTAAATCAATCGGTTTTGTCGTGAAATGAATTTCTTTGCTTTACCAGCCGCATTATTCAGCCGCATTAAAAATGTCAACCGATCAGTACCGAACGCCGATCTTTCAATCTTCCAGCTTGCATCGAGGTTGACTTTTCGCTTTATTTTCAACGAACACACGGAAGCTGTTAGGCGAATAATAATCCCGCGAACACTGGCAAGCTGCCGCTCTGTGCGTATTTCGAAGCGAAGTAGTGAGCTTAAGCTTGCGCCGTTTGGCCACCCTCGGTCCATCTTCGTCGCGCCAACTGCGCACCGTCCCGCTTCCTCACGCTCGCACCCCCTGTTCATCCCTTTCTCCGGGTTGCTCCCTGGCTCTCTCTCATCCCCAGTGCGCGCATCGAACCCGTCCTGGACGAAAGTCCTTCCCGCTCCGTCGAACCTAGGACGCACACGTTTCGGAAGTGTCGCGAGTTCGAACGTTTTTCGCCCCTGCTGCATCGGAGTCGAGTGGATCGCCGATTTTCTACAAATTCCCCGTGACTTTCGACGTTTGCGCGAGTTCGGGTGCAGCCTGTTTACCGTTGGACACGTTTTAATCGTCGAAAGGTCCCGTCGGAAGTCGGCCTCTACGTGTGACGTTGGTGGACTGGTGATAACAGTGATTTAGGTGATCGAGAAGATCGAGACGCGAGGCGGAGCGAGCTGCGATTTTGCGCGGAATTCGTTTTTTTTTTTTTGGTTGACGGGAACTGAAGGTGGTGCGGTGATTGATTCTGTGTCGGTCGCCGGGAGACAGAAGTGACTGGTAAATATGATGCTCAGTTTCATCGATCGTAAATCTTGGCTGGGTGATAGGAGCGTTCGCTGTTTCGAGAGACGAGGCATCAATTTTATCTGGCTTCAAGGCAGTCGACACGGTGCGCGGTCAAGTTAGACACTTTCTCTTTAGTTCAGTGGTACAGGATTATCTTTGGGTTCCTGGAGGTACGGTGTTCGTTATCAAACGTTTGCTGGCGAGTTACAACGAGACGAATTAAGATTTTACAACGCCGCGCGATAGGGACTTAATAGAGAGTCTAACGCGATACGCAGGGGGTTACGTCGCTGCGATTTAGATTATGCCACGTTAACGCGCATCTTGTTATCTCCGCGCCATAAAACTCGCAATTACGGGAGGCAGGTAGGATGGCCGACCGCGATAGTTTTTCAATCGGCCAGCCCATCTTCCCTATTCTTCCTCGCATCATAAACTGGATCCAATCGTGGCAAGTGGATTTCCGTTAACGAACGTCGGAAACGATGGCATGGCGGCACGTTACCAGAAACGGAGAGGGGTGGGGGGAAGAATCGTGAGAATAACGAGCGGGGGAAGATGAGGAGGCGGAGGGTAGGGGGTGAGCGAATTAAAATGTAACCCGAGCGCGGAAAACGTGGTTTGAGATCGTTATTAGCCTCCCGTCAGGCCTTTCGATTTATTCGAGGGTGGCTCTCCGCCAACAAAGGCGCGGTTCAATTTCTCGTTGGACCCTTCCGACCCCGCGAACGAACGAACGATCGATCAACCCCGCGAACTTCCACGTATAAATAGACGTACGAATTTATACGCGGCCGAAACGAGCGTCTGTCGCGGTGCGACGTAGATCCGCGATCATTAATAAGTGAGCGACTGGCGACCGATCCGTTGTGCCATCGATTCGTGGAATGTGACGAAACTGCTTGCCATTCAGTGATTCCTGGTGGAGGGATGATATATGGACAACACAGCTGTTTCCGTGATATTAAAAAAGAAGTGCTAAAATATTTGTTAACGCGTTGACTGCCACGGTGGTAACCGGTGACCAGTGTAAAAGATTTGACTAAAAATGCAAAACCTGAATGAAGCCTATTTGCAATCTTGTAACAGCAATTGATATTGGATCGGTGCTACAATACTTTGGCTTTTAACAACTCTGTGTACCTTATATACTACCATCGCGGTTCTAACATAGTAAAATACGTGGCGATCAGTGCAAAATATTTTACTAGAAATGCAAAAAATTTGCAAAGAAGCCTATTTGCAATCTTGTAAAACCAATTGATATTGGACCGATGCTTCAATACTTTGGCTTCTAACTTTGCGTTACCTTAATTTTGCACGGTTTAAATATACTCTGCAGTATTTCATCGCATCGCGGTTCTAACATAACAAAATACGCGGTGACCAGTGCAAAAGTTTTTACTAAAAATGCAAAAATTTCGCAATGAAGTTTATTTGCAATCTTGTAAAAGCAATTGATATTGGACCGGTGCTTCAATACTTTGGCTTCTAACTTTGCGTTATATTTATTTTACACGATTTAATTATGCTCCGCAGTATTTTATCGCATCGCGGTTCTAACATAGCAAAATACGAGGTGATCAACGGAAATTATTGTACTAGAAATGCAAAAAATTCGCAATGAAGCCTATTTGCAATCTTGTAAAAGCAATTGATATTGGACCGATGCTTCAATACTTTGGCTTCTAACTTTGCGTTACCTTAATTTTGCACGGTTTAATTATACTCTGCAGTATTTCATCGCATCGCGGTTCTAACATAACAAAATACGCGGTGACCAGTGCAAAAGTTTTTACTAGAAATGCAAAAAATTCGCAAAGAAGCCTATTTGCAATCTTGTAAAAGCAATTGATATTGGACCGATGCTTCAATACTTTGGCTTCTAACTTTGCGTTATATTTATTTTACACGATTTAATTATGCTCCGCAGTATTTTATCGCATCGCGGTTCTAACATAGCAAAATACGAGGTGATCAACGGAAATTATTGTACTAGAAATGCAAAAAATTCGCAATGAAGCCTATTTGCAATCTTGTAAAAGCAATTGATATTGGAACGGTGCTTCAATACTTTGGCTCTTAGCAACTCTGCGTACCTTTATTTTGCACCATTTAATTATACTCTGCAGTATTTCATCGCATCGCGGTTCAAACATAGCAAAATACGCGGTGATCAGTGCAAAATATTTTACTAGAAATGCAAAAAATTCGCAATGAAGCCTATTTGCAATCTTGTAAAAGCGGTTGATATTGGACCGGTGCTTCAATACTTTAGCTTTTATTTTACACGATTTAATTATACTCTGCAGTATTGCATTGCATCGCGATTCAAACATAGCAAAATATGCGATGATCAGTGCAAAATATTTTACTAGAAATGCAAAAAATTCGAAATGAAGCCTATTTGCAATCTTGTAAAAGCATTTGATATGGAACCGGTGCTTCAATACTTTGGCTTTTAACAACTCTGCATTACCTTTGTTTTGTGCGATTCAATTATTTATTTATGCAGTATTTCATCGCATCGCGGTTTTACCATAGCAAAATACGCTTGGCAGTCAACGTGTTAACAGACATATGAGTGTTTTGCATTTGATGCAACCGAATATTAGAACATATACAGACAGATACTATGTGAACCGGTTTGCAATCAATGGATTAAAAATATCATGGAATTAGCCGACTTTTTCGTATTTTTCACATAACACGGTGGGTTTCACATGTATTTTTTGAAAACGATGACGAGATACTTTAATCGGACGCAATATCAATGTTCGCACTTGTCGATGTTCGAGGTTCATTAAATGAAGAAAGTTTGTTATTAGCGAGAATTCGTGTTAAACGGTGCTATGATAAATTGCGTGTCTTACGAAGAGTTAAGAGGCAACTTGCGGGGCTTATTGCATAATCGCCGGGTACTTTTATTACCTCAACTTTGTTTCATGAATTGATGTCTCGATACTCTCGCAGTGAGATCCCCCATATAAATGTTCTCAGTATCATCGACTAGTAACAGTGCGTTGGTTTTAGGTATTCCATAATAAACCAACAGTCGAGTACATAAATATCAGTGCGGTTACAGTTTGTGCGCCGTGTCCTTAAACATTTGCATACTGTATTCAATTAAACACTGTGACATTTCAAACTTCGCACGGATCACAATTAACGTACAATCGAAACGAAAACAGAAGAATGTTTAATATTGCGTCGTGAGATTAATTTGTACGCAACGTGACATTGAAGTGACGCAATAAAGTCGTGTTCGACAGATGTGAGAATTGCGAATCCAGTGGAAAGCACAATGCTTTGATGCGGTTGTTATTGGTGATCGACGAGTCCTTCGATTCTCAACGAGGCTCACTCCTGTGAGCCAACGTAAATCAATCTGTCGCTCTCTGAGGTGGTCAGCCTCCTGGGCCTCGCCGACGACGACGAGGTCCTTGCAGGTACATCTGAAGAAAACCGGAAGAGAGCCTTGTGGCAGTTTTATTCGACGGGAATGCTAACACACAGTCACAGCGACGGGGAGTTTCCGATTTACTCGCAAGGTGAGTCAACTATTCGCAACGTTGATGTCGTCAGAGGTAGACAAATCCAAACTATTCAGTTGCTATTGCGTTCCGAAACTTTGGCTCGCCACCTGAAGTTCGGAATACTACCATAAAAACTCCATTTTTGCAATGTTCGCATTTCTAGCCAAGTCACTACAGGACTTCTGCGTACAGATGTACCATTTAGGAAAGGGAACTCTGTCTCAGAATTTTATGATTTTCTCTGCTTCTAACTGTCACATCTAATAACGCGTAATTAAAAAACATCCCGCAATATCATGTCGTTGGGTAGGAACCGTTTTGTTGCTATTAAATCAGGCCATTGCTCGTCGCAACTCGTTGTAACGTTCAGCAACGTTGCCAAAGGGGGAAGGAACTCTTGACCCTTAAGAGACCGCCTCATTGGCACTTAATGACTGAAATGTTATCTTAGTCATCTCCGGTTCTGTCGTCTGGCTCCCCATTGTCTCGGCTGCATACGTAACTCGTTTAGACCAGCGCAGTCTCCCGTGAGAGCACGCTGTAACAGCGAGTTACCCTCGTTACAGTGTCGCGACTAACGCCGTTACAACGACACACGATGTGGTAACACCCAGTAGTCCATAATGCATCGCTGTCTACACTTGCAACCGCGACTCATTCGCGTTTCATTGTTTTGCAGCTTCTACTTCGCGGCGTTGCTTGTCCGAGAGCAATTCCGGTGACAAACGTTAAGTGTAGCTTTTATAGTACGGCGATACGTTACTAGGCTGATATCGTTACGCGTGTATAGGCGGATATTAGATGAAAATTCTCGGAACTGTCGTACCACGTGCTTCGGTACTTGTAATGCAAACGAAAGGAAGCTGAGGGCTTGTAAGAAGATAAATGCTTGCAAGACAACGCGGTTAACACGTTGACTGCCGTGCGTATTTTATTATATTAACACGTTGATGGCGACGGTGATCACCGGTGATCGGTGCAAAGATTTTACCATAAATGCAAAAAATTCGAAATGAAGCCTATTTGCAATCATGTAAAAGCAATTGATATTGGAATGGTGCTTCAATACTTTGGCTTCCAGCCACTCTGCGTTACATTCATTTTGCACAAATTAATTGTACTCTGCAGTATTTCATTGCATCGCGGTTCTAACATAGAAAAATACGCAGTGACCGGCGCAGAAGATTTTGCTAAAGATGCAAAGAAGTTTCAATGAAGCCTATTTGTAGTCTTGTAAAAGCAATTGATATTGGAATGGTGCTTCAATACTTTGGCTTCTAACAACTCTGCGTTACTTTCATTTTGCACGATTTAATCATACTCTGGAGTATTTCATCGCATCGCAGTTCTAACTTAGCAAAATACGCGGTGACCAGCGCATAATGTTTTACTAGAAATGCAAAAAATTCGCAATGAAGCCTATTTTCAATCTCGTAAAGCAATCGATATATATATATATATATATATATATGATGCTTCAATACTTTGACTTCTAACAACTCTGCGTTACTTTCATTTTGCACGATTTAATCATACTCTGCAGTATTTGATCGCATCGCAGTTCTAAGATAGCAAAATATGCGGTGACCGCCGCAGAAGATTTTACTACAAATGCAAAAAATTCGGAATGAAGACTATTTGCAATGTTGTAAAAGCAATTGATATTGGAGCGATGCTTCGATACTTTGGTTTCTAACAACTCTGCGTTACCTTGATTTTGCACGATTTAATCATACTCTGTAGTATTTCATCGCATCGCGGTTCTAACAAAGCAAAATACGCTTGGCAGTCAACGTGTCAAAACCGCAACGTGATGAAATACTACAGAACATCACTGAATTGTGCAAAATGAACATAATGCAAAAGTATCGAAGCCTAAAGAATTGAATCACTATTTAATATTAACTGCATTTACAAAATTATAAATGCTACCGATTCGGTATTTTTTTAATTTTTCGTGAAACCCTTTGCGCCGGTCACCGATGACCACCACGGCACTGAACGTGTTAACACGTTGACTTCCAAACGTATTTTGCTATGTTAGAACCGCGATGCGATGCGCCGGTCACCGATGACCACCACGGCACTGAACGTGTTAACACGTTGACGTAATTATGCTGAAATACTGCAGGTATAATTAAATCGTGCAAAATAAAGGTAACACAGAGGTAGAAGCCAAAGTATTGAAGCACTGTTCCAATATTAATTGCTTTTACAAGATTGCAAATAAACTTCATTGTGAATTTTTTGCATTTTTAGAAAAATCTTCTGCGCGGTCACCGCGTATTTTGTTATGTTAGAACTGCGATGTGATGAAATACTGCAGAGTATAAATAAACCGTGCAAAATAAAGGTAATGCAGAGTTTTTAGAAACCAAAATATCGAAGCACTGTTCCAATATCAATTGCTTTTACAAGATTGCAAATAGACTCCATTCCGAATTTTTTGATTTTTAGTAAAATCTTTTATATAAGGTATAAGGTTTAAAGGTGGGAAATACGGTGGGAAGAGTGCGTGCTATTTTCGCTGGGAACGCACAGGTGTCCACAACGGGTGCATACTTGCAGCGATGTTATCTTCATATCATGAGATTAAACATAAAATGCAGAACTGCTGTTGCGGTGGACCAACAACCAATGAATGCCGGTGGAATGTATAGTGATCACCTCATTATGATCAAATGTATATGCGTTTGAATGCCCGGCTGCATTAATGATGGAAATTCGTATTGTGCTTCGAGCACGGTGCCTACGCTCGATTGAAGACTACCTGCGTCGACAGAAATTCGCATACGGTCATGCTTTCGATTCCTCGCACAAATCAGGGGGCGTTTGTGCAGCCATGATTTCTGCTTGGCTTAAAAACGAAGCGTGTGAACATTCGATTGCTTTCAGAAATGGATTGTCCAACCACTTACGCTCAGCACAACAGTTCTTAGTTATTTTATACGTCGGCTACCAATAAAAAATACATAAAGCATACAAGAAAATACGCCATAAAATTGAGAGACGCTTTGCTCAATTTAACTTCTGTTTATCGGAAAATTGATTAGATGTCGAATATAACGAGCATCAACCAAAATTGTATAATTGTGTTTCCGATTGCTCGCAAGGGGCATTTGTGCAACCGTAATTTTTCCCCGACCTAAAAGTAAAAAATGCGGAGACTTGATTGTTTTTGGAAATTAATAATGCAACCGTGTCCATCACAATTATTCTTAGATATTCTATGTATCTGGTACCGATAAAAAATACTCTGAGGATACAATAAAACATTATGAAATAAAAGTTTGAGGTGCAGCGACCAATTTTAACTCGAGTTTGTCCGTACATTTATTACGTATTTAATGCACCGGGAATCGATACAAATGCTACGGTTATGTTTTTGTTTCGCCGCAAAAATCACCTGTGCAATCGCGATTTCTGCCGGCGCAAAGAGTGGTAATGGCTTCCAGAAACAGATTACCCAATCACTCAGGTCCAGCAGAATGGTTCTAAAATATTCAATACATTAAGCGCCATTAAAAGAATACAGAAAATCTACTAAAACGCTGGAGGACAAATTCGCAGCGCTGAACTTTAACTCGATCAGTTTAATCGTATCCAGACTCAATTAACGCTTTGGGGTGGTTTGAAGATTTGCGAGTGCACTTCTCTCCGTGAGAATCTTTTTCCACCAGAAACGCAGTGTTCCGAAAGTTTTTATTGCGGCTCTGTTGAACGCGCGGACTCGCGGGGATCGTTTAAATTTCTCGAAAGTGAATGATTTATCGCGGACGCCGGTACGCGAAAAATATGAGAAAACTTGCGCGCACCTTCTGTATTACGAATTCTTTCCTCTCCGTTTCCCTGTATTTTATAAATTGCGCATCAAATATTCGCGCAAGGAAAGGAGCGCGATCTGCCTTCCGTTTTCCACGTCATTTTACGTTTGACATCTTGTCGCCTTCCTATCGATAATAAACGTGTGGGCAATCGGTCACTGATTTCGTTTGAAATCGCATCTCGTGCATCGTGTTCCCGTTGTATGCTTTTTACGGAAAATTATTAGACGCGCGCGGAAATTCGATTCGCGTAGGAATATGCTCACGGTTTTGACGAAATTCTCCCCGCGGATATTTATTGTCGCACTTCGTGGACATTTCGTCGTTCAGGGACCGTGTGCGCAAGTGATGCAGATAAATAAATTGCGCTAGAGATGCGCGTGTCTGCATTCTTGGCCAGAGAATGCGCGCAAAATACAGTAAAACCTGTTTTTGTGCGGTGGATAGGGACCGCATAAAAGAAATCGTACAAAAAAATATTCTTATAATAAGATTCGTACAAAATAATATTCTTATATATAAATATATAAATTCTTACATATAATAAACAATTTTGTGCGATATACTACCTAAACATTTTTTTATGCGGTGGATAAGGACCGCATAAAAAAAGTCGGACTAAGAAAATACATCAATGATTTATGAAATAGATGAGAGAATGCTTTCAATTAAATAAAATAATTAAATTAGACCTATAGAAATGGTAAAAATATTTAATTCTTCATTGTACATATACATGGAGAAAAGTTTTTACATTCTACATTAAATAGTTTGCTGCTACTCGTCGTAATCCAAAACGCGCATCTTCTTGTGACGAATTGGTTGAAAATCGCTTCCGTCGCTTGAAGATAGGATTTCAATTGATTTGTTTTTTGGTACCATAAACTCAGTGATCAATTTTTGTGACGATGGTCGACTGGTCAATTGCTTGTAAACGTAACGATAGTGAGACATGCATGATCTCAGCTCTTTTTCGAATTTTAAGCGTCTTTCCACTTTGGTATCTACTTTAAGAAAATGCGTTACCAATTTTTTCGAAATTTGGATCCCTGCATATATTTTATCTGCTGTAATAGATTCCGGTTCTTCTTGTCCATTTTCATAATCTATCAAACTATTGATAATGTCACTATCATCGACAGTTTGGTCCTCAATCATCTCGTCTAGGTCATTATCGCCGAAAGAATCCAAGCCTTCTCCGCCGATGTTATTTGCAAGCGCACTAATTTCAGATAATAACGTTGACGTGTTTGCGGTAACGTTTCGATTAATTACACATTCATATATTTCGTCCACAACATGTATATGTACATGACAGGAAACGTTAAACTTGCTAACGCCGCTAAGATTCATATACCGCATAAAAATAAATCGCACAAAAAAAATTGCACAAAAATAAAATCGCACAAAAACAAAATCGCATAAAAAAAGACCGCACAAAAACAGGCTTTACTGTACCTTGTTGCACGTTAACGAGAATCGGCCGGGCGTGTGAAAATTGTCGTGAATATTAAAGTTTACATCAATTTGCAAATCGCGTAAATTACTTCGAAGTCTGTTAACTTCGCCACTACGATCACGGAATTTCGCTGCTACTCGTGAATATCTGGTTGATGATAGCGAATGATATCTCACCGGGAGTAAGCGAGATCGTAAAATTAATTGATATTTCGAGTTTTTTGTCTCCGTAGACGAATATTATAGATACTATTACAAACGCATTGATATTATATTTGCATCTTTGTTGATTTCACCTTACATAGATTTTGTATAGCCTCCAAAAAAAATTCGGTCCATAGAGGGTTAATTAATATTTCGTGTTTTTTGTCTCGGCAGACGAATATTATAGATGCAACTGCAAACACATTGATATTATATTTACATCGGCTGATCAATTAGTTGATTCTTCAACACGAATTCAAGTTTTTCAATAATAAAACGTTGGATATACAATTTGTAGATGTAAACGTCGGATAAACATTTTTATATTTGTCTAACTATATATTCACATTGCGTTTGTCATTAGATCGTTGCTTTGCTTTCATAAAGTTTTCAAAAAATCCGGCTAAAACGTTGTGTCCGGAAAATATTAGGTTTACGAAAAGCTTTCTAGCAGCGTTGTTAACGTTCTCGAAGCCGACAAAGCGTAAGAGCGAATATTCGCACGTTGTCGTTATGAATTTTGTCGACAGTGACGAAGGCCTTGCGCTCACTCATCTCGTAAAAAGCATCGTTGCTACATTGCCATCGCTATCGTATGCATTTTCACGTGTCCGTCACGTAGAACGTCGAGGCATTTTACAATATTCGCCGATTAATACGTCATCGTCGACGGTATCGACGATCTGCCATTATTATTGTATGCACAGTTTCGTTCTTTACGCTGAAAATGGCTTTCAAATATCGCACATGTTTTTCTAGTTGGGAAGTATTGATAAATCGCGTCCATAAAATCGTTTGCTTGACGTTCCTGCTGCCGATATTCTTCTGTGTGCTCCGAGTAATGAATTTGTTTTGTTCGCCCAAAACAGCGTTTACTCGTCAACGACGAAGTAATCGGTCAATAGTTTGTTTTCAAGAGGCCAATACTCTGTTAAACTTCAATGAGGCGGTCGTCTGAGAAAATAAATTCACGATTGTTTTCCCCTGCGTTTAGTGACTTTGTCCAGTATGTGACCGGTTTGGCAAATACCAAAATTAACATCGAATTCGGAACGAAACGGTAATTTAGCGTGAGCCTATCAACTGACAAAGGAATACCGATGGGAAGAAAAGATACGCGGTAAAAGTATGGTGACAGATAAAGAGAGATAGTTTGTTTTCAAGAGGCCAATACTCTGTTAAGGGTTTATGCCTACTTGGGATCGGCGAAATTACATGTTTTTCAAGATTTTTTTTTGCCGTTTTAGTGAGTACTAATTAAAATTCGCAAAATACTACCAAAAAGTACGTATTTAGTGGTACTTGTATACATTTTTTTTATAAGAAAATATTAAAAAATGGGGGAAATATAGCTCTTCCCCTAGAGTTTCCGTTTATTTTCATCACTCGCGGTGACCACGATTTCTCAAAAACTACTTCACCGATCAGACTCTAACTTTGTATACTTATTTATCATTACAATAGGCAGGGCCTGAACGAAGGATTTGGAAAAATTTTAATTTTTACAAGAATGACAACACTTTTACGAAAAAATCTGTCTTTCGAGGTGAATCAATTTTCGTTTTTATGTTGTAACTTTTTTTTATTACCGAAATAAAAAATCCTTCGTTCAGGCCCTGCCTATTGTAATGACAAATAAGTATATAAAATTAGAGTCCGATCGGTGAAGTAGTTTTATGAGAAATCGTGGTCACCGCAACCGTATGTTTTAAAAAACACAGTTTCGAGATAATCGCGTTTAGAGTTTCAAGCTCTTTACTAATCATACATAGTAGCGCTCCAGATAAACGCTTATAATTTTTGAACGTGTGCTTCGATTCTTATGTACTTTTGAGGAAATATTCTTAAAATGATGTACATTAAGAAAATGCAATAAAAAAAATAGAGTTTTTTCACCAACCCAAGTAGTCTGAGAAAATAAATTCACTGTTGTTTTCCGCTGCGTTTACTGACTTTGTCCAGTATGTGACCGGTTTGGCAAATACCAAAATTAACATCAAATTCGGAACGAAACGGTAATTTAGCGTGAGCCTATTAACTGACAAAGGAATTCTGACGGGAAGAAAAGAGACGCGGTAAAAGTATGGTGACAGATAAAGAGACTGGAGGTGAAGAATTCGCGGCCTTCACCTTAATTGAATTCGACTAATTCGCGACTTATTCAGGACTCCCGTAGGAGGGGAATAAATACGTCAAACGACCATTATGAATTTCTCTCGCAACAATGGACGGCATTAGTTTCCACGACGGCAATTTAAATTCTTCCCATCTTCGTTATTTTCGCGAGTACGGCGAATTAAGGCGAGAATTTATACCGTTCCGCTCTGAGCACTGGAAGTGGGTGCGATATTTCGAAGCGCAACTCGTTTAACGTACTCCAATCAACAATGAGATACTTTTCAATTATTTTCTAATTACAAAATTGTCTTGCAGCGTTACCGCATGCACGGTGAAAAATCGTTTCGCCGTTTTCTGTAAAAGTATAAAATTCCATTAAATCGAGTCTCTCGACGACTTCGCTGTGTAATTCTTGGAAAACGTATAGCTGGTGGAAAATTAGCCGGCTTCGCTCAGTGCCATCTGGTCAGTCGGAAAGGAAATTAATTTAACTTGTATTTAATCAGGGCGCATTGCACGAAATTAATATTCAAAGCATTCCGCCTGCGTTATACCACCGTGTCGTTACGGTTCGCGACAAAACGACCGCACGATTTGGTGACGATTTGCCGTCGGTGTTGCGATAATAATTCATTTATTTGCCGTACGTGACCAGCTCTCCCCCTTTTTATGACAAATTACCGCTGGCTGTGCACGCAATATTAGTCTGCCTCGCCCAAATTCAAACGTTCGAACTCAAATTGCATTTTGCCCGAATTATCTTAGGGTCTTGTGTACTCGAAAGTGTCGATCTGCATTTTCTGTTATTTCGTATATATACATCTAGGATTTAAACACGCGAAACTAGAGAGTATAATATTTATAAACAATAACAACACAATCAAGACGCTTTCGTCTTATTTCCTAACCCTTCGTCGTTTTGTCGTTTCGGCTTTTCGTCTTTACGCCGTTTCGTCTTTACGTCTTATCGTCTTTACGTTTCGTCGTCAACTGACTACTAAGCAACCAAATAACACAATTCAACAAACTCGTCACGTATGATACATCAATATAATAATTGAGGATCATAGGTGACCTTTTCTTGCCAATTAGATGACCCTGTATTTGAGATCCCACATACATTTCGTCGCTAAGAAAATATAGTCACTTACTACATCCAAAATCTACCGAATGTTGCCTAAAGTATACCCAACATGGGTGTACTTATTGAAATTATTAGGTTTTCCTTAAAATTCGTGCTGAATTTGAAAGAAAATTGGAAGTCAGCACATTTAAATTTTGGCATATGTTTATTAAATGACAAAGGTGCCAGACTGTTTGACAACCTTTCTCCGTTTTTCAAACGACTTGAAAGTTCCGTCCGGTTATGGGGCATTTTTGCCGTTCCGGAGAAATACAGCATTAAATGCTCATAATCTGCTTTGTTTGCTTCGATATTCAAAGGCGTATAAAACTGACAAATTAAACGTGTCGCTTGGTATACCCAGTTATATCGAATGTTGCCAAAAGTATAGGCAACACGAGTGTTTTTGTTGAAATTATTACGTTGTCCGGGAAGTTCGTGCTGAATTTAAAGGAAAATTGGAATGCAGCACATTTAAATTTTGGTATATGTATATTAAATGACACAGGTGCCAAACTGTTCTACAACCTTTCTCCGTCTTTCAGGTAACTTGAAAGTTCCGTCTGGTTTTGTGACATTTTTGCCTTTCCGGTAAAAGGACAGCATTAAATGCCCATAATGCGCGTTGTTTGCTTCCATATTCAAAGCTGTATAAAACTGTCAAAATGAACGTGTCGGAACCAAACATTTCTGCAAATATGCCTGAAGTACCGTCTTCTATTAGGTATAAGGGAAAGTTCTGTCGTTTTTGAACACGTGCACTTTTATGGATTGTTGATCCTTAGCAAGAATTCTGATCCGACTGAAACCAGTTTAAACAGTTAGATTAGTTTATGATTGATGATTTATAGACATTTCTTCGTATTTTAGTCAGTTTTTTAAACCTTGTAAAACTGTCAACATGAGTGAAGAAATAGTGCATTTAAGACATTGTATGTTGTATGCGTTCCAAAAAGACAATAACGTAATGAAGACAAAAAAAACTTGTGTGATGTGGTTGGAGAGGACGCAGTAACAGCTCGAATATGCCAAACATGGTTTGCGCAATTTCGCTCGGGTGATTTTTCTTTGAAAGATGAACCCAGATCAGGAAAGCCATCAGGTGTCGATGAAGAAGTGCTACGCAGTATGTATATGATCAAAGCAAATTCCACGTTAACTTCCAATAGAAGACCGACTGTTGTAATTAACAAAGGACCTTATATTTTGGATTACATTTTAAATAAAAAGTGAAAATAAATTTATTTTTTTCTGTAGAAAAAAACAACAGAACTTTCCCTTACACCTAATAGAAATTGCACGCGTGTCCTTTGTCTTCAATCATTCCGATATGGGCCGTTTATTTTGAAAGTGGCCTAACTCCATTTATCTTTAAATCGAGATAAATAACATTTACTGATAAATAACATGAATTTGTACGTGTAACCATGGTAACCGGAAAATATTGAAAAACGGAGTTAGGCCACTTTCAAAATAAACGGCTCAAACCCGTCCTTATGTCATCTACCGAAAATCGGCCCGAACTTTCCGAACGACCCAATACATGACCTTTACAACTACTTGTACGCTTCCACGTTCGCTAGCTAACAATACCAGTGCACCCTCCGCGTCATAAACAACAGCGATTTAATAATCGAAGAACAAACGCGCCCCGACTCCGTTTGGCACTCGCCGTCGCCTGACAAAACGAAGTCGTCGAGTGTTGGGCTCTTGTAAAAAGTAGGCAAAGCAGGAGTTCGCATCAGCAGAAGTAAGCGTCACAGCGTCACTCGAAACTCGAGGTACACACGAGCGAAGATTGCGACTTTGTCCTTCGTTTTCTCGGCACTTCTCTTCGTCCAGCTTCCCTCTTTCACGTCTTCTTCCGCCGTCCCGCCGTTTTCGACGTCCGACATTCTCCTATCTTAACGTCTCGCGCCATCTCTCTTCTCAAAGCGTGGCCGCCACGGCCGAGAGTCTCCTTTGCGAGAACTCATCCTCTTAGCGCCCTGTTAAATATTCACGAGGAACGGTTTAAGCGTGCGTTACAGTCCCCGACAACTTGCGGAATCCCCAAGTCTCGCCTCCAGCTTCGGCTCCCCAGCTGATGCGAAAGTCCCGCGAGAAAGAGTACGTTGTTTTTCCTTCGACGACAATCTCCGGCGGACAAAGGACGTGTCGCAGCTCTTCGACACTCGAACTCGTCGTGTGTTCGCTCATAGTGTGCATCGTGACTTTCTTATGACCACGAAGAACTTTTCTTGCAAGACACTCGAGGGTTTTCTTCGAAGTTGCTTTAATCGCATGGATTTGTCGCGCGTGTGGTTTAGGTGTGTTAAATAACGTTTCACGAGTCTGTGTCAGGGAAGATACAACGGCACATTTCGATATAGGAATTTTTGGCGGTATTATCAAATAAGGAATAGCGGTTCTAGTTGTTCTAAGGATATTTTTTGCCGTATATACTTTAATACATTGACTGCCAAGCGTATTTTGCTATTTTAGAACTGCGATGCGATGAAATACTGTAGAGTATAATTACCGTTCATTATCAAAATGAAGGCAAGGCTTCAGCCAATTTTTTGCATTTTTAAAAGCCGGTGACCGCGTATTTTGCTATGTGAAAACCGCGATGCAATAAAATACTGCACACTATAATTAAATCGTGCAAAATAAAAGTAATGCAGATTTGTTAGAAGCCAAAGTATTGAAGGACCATCCCAATATCAATTACTTTTACAAGATTGCAATTATCATTGCTAATTTTTTGCATTTTTAGTCAAATCATCAAATCATTTTAGCCGTTTACAGAGGATAAATTACATTTTGACAAGTTGAGTGCCGTGCGTATTTTACTATATTAAAATCGCAAGGTGATGAAGAACTATAGAATATAATTGAATTGTGCAAAATGAAAATAATGCATCGGGCAAAGAATTGAATACTATTTAATAACGTGCATTTACAAAATTATAACGATTGGGTATTTTTTGAATTTTTCGTGATCTTTTGAGCCGCAAATGTCAACGTGTTAAAATGTTTTATAAACAGAGAAAAATTAAAAAAATATCGAATTGGTAGCATTTATAATTTTGTAACTACAATTAATCTTAAATAGTGATTCAATTCTTTGGTCTCGCACACCTTCGCACTATTTTGATTTTGCACAATTCCATCATATTCTGTAGTACTTTATCACATTGCGGTTTCAATATAGTAAAATACGCAGGGCAGCCAACGTGTTAATAACTACGTAGAATATACATAATTATAGAATTATAGAATAGGATATATAGAATGTACATATGTAGGATCACGGGTACAGGGTCCTCTAATTGGCGATCAAAGGTCACCTATGGTCCTCAATTATTATATTGCGGTATCATAGGTGACGAGTTTGTTGAATTGTGTTGTTCAATTGCGTAGTAGTCAGTTGACGAAATGTAACGACGATCAAATGTAAAGACGAAACGACAAAAGATTAGGAAATAAAACTAAAGTGTCTTGATTGTGTTGTTACTGTTTATAAATAGTACACTCTAGTTTCACGCATCTAAATACTACATATAATTTAATAACCACGTCCTTATGTCATTTGACGCATACAGAAATTCGTTGACACTGAATATAGCGCAGGTCGGGCTCAAAGGAGTTGCGAAAATGTTGCAGATCGTAAAGGGATAATAAAGATGTTATTGGTTCCTTTAAATTTGATCGGTCGAGTTTATTATAGTAAGGTATGATGAGCGTATATGGGACAACGTCTTTTATGTAGATGATACTGCGGCAGTGGTCGTTGCTCCTGATTCAGTCTGTTCCATCTTCGAAATATCGGTCGTAGTCGCGACGTTATTCATATTACTTCCGATATCATGTGGCTCCACGACGACGGGTTTCATAAGCTCGTAGTTTCCCGTATTATCGTCCGATTGATCAGTATGAATTCCTATAGTGAAGACGGCGAGTCCCACTGGGTTCGGTCTGTGGATGGAATTGAAAATCGAAAGTCCTGAATCGAATATCGATGATGGATAGTCGTTCAGGTACCCGTGATTCATAGCTGCGTCGTGGAGTAAATCGACGGAAACCGGTTGATTACTTAAAGCGTCGTAATCGTTGTAGTCGACGTAGTCATCGTTCTTTTTCCGTAGGATGCTCCATGGACCGTAGAAACGACGAACGAAGACGTCGTGCCACGGTTTCGCTTCACCTAAGAGCGTTCCTGTAACTTTTATTCGTAGAAATTATAAGGTCGAGTCATAAGTAATTTCGGAAGCAGTTAGGTATTGGGTTGGAGGGAAAGTTCTGTCGTATTTTTAATAGGCAGGTAATTTTTCTTGTAAATAAAAAAAACATCTGGCTAATGAGTCATTCGGATTTTTGTTTTTTTTTTTTTTTTATAGCTGCTGTACAATATAAAAGGAGTCCTTTTTTACCGTTCATCATTTACTTGTGATATTTAAAGTGAAAAACATATCAGTAGATAAAGTGCATTTACGACACTGCATTTTGTATGGATTCCAAAAAGGAAGCAACGCATCGGTTGCATGTAAAAATTTATGTGCGGTATTTGGAAAAGATATTGCAAACATACATGACAAAATAATTTTTCTATGTGTATGGTGAGATTGTCGAGGCATAATTCATTACAAGCTCTTAAAATCAAATTTAACGATTACCGCGGATAGATACACCCAGCAGGTGCAAAGAGTGCAAGACAAACTCCATAAAAAGCTGCCTGCACTTTTCAATCGCAAAAACGTCATTCTTTTACACGACAATGCGCGACCACATACAGCAAGGGTGACTCAAGAAAAAATTCTTGAGCTTCGATGGTCTGTTTTACCACACTCACTTTACTCCCGGGACTTTTTTCCCACAGACTACCACCTTTTCTCTTACTTACAAAACTTTTTGAATGGGAAAACCTTCAATTCTGAAGAGCAAACTTGTCAGGCTGTCGACAATTTCTTTTAGTCCAAACCAAACACATTTTACAAGGAAGGAATTGTTAAAGTGCCAGGAAAATGGGAGAAGGTCGTACATAATAGTGGCGAATACAGAATAAATTAATAAAATTTTGTTATTAAATGAAAGCAAAATAAATGTCTGATAAGAAAACGGAAATTACTTATTCGTTTCGTCATATATGTAGATAAGCGACGGAAAAATTAAGTTACGTATTCGTTTTGTCACGTACATAAATAAGCAACGGAAAAATTAAGTTACTTATTCGTTTCGTCACATACAAAAATAAGCAACGGAAAAATTAAATGGCACAGCGTCCTTAGAAAAGTGCAAAATAATATACGCAACGACATCGAATTCAGTTAAAACGAACAGCGTCGCGCAAATTGTGTACCATCGCACGGGATCGCAAATTAATTACTATTAAACGTCGATGCAGGCATCAATTTCGCAGCCTCATAAAATGTCCGTCCTAATTAACCTACCTGATTGGAAATCTTTCAGAGGCGCACTATCGATGGTCACTGCCGTCGATAAAACGAGAATGACGAATGACAGGGCGTGATCCTTACTGGACAGTCGCTCCGTTATTTCTGACATGCTGTCGTGCACTGCTTCTTTACTAGTGCGCATAGTTGCTTATATATAGTCTAGAGAGTACATATTTACGCGCCGCCTTAGCGAATCGTCCTTGCGAAAATTAGAGCCTTCCCTGGCAGTCGTAGGACGTTTGACTAATTGTTGTCGGAACGCGGTTCGGTATTTTCGTGTGTTTTTGTGACGTGCAAGGCTGAAGTCACCACTTCTTTCAGGGCTGACTACGATGGTCGATCAGATAACAATAAATAATCAGCGTCATTGCGTTATGTTTTTTCCAAACATTTTATTGACCTACTTCACTTTTCTGTGACACAGAATACACCTTTCCAATATATACACATATTCAATTACAAAAATATGAATTTATCAAAATATAAAAAGTATAAATAGCCGGATTACGTCATGACCTGGGATTAATGTGTGAGTTATGTCCAATGCATTTTTGTTGGTCAGCGTCCCCAGCCCGCTCTGAAAAATATTCAATATGATTCTGTATTTAATCATTTCTCCCGAAGTGTTTTATTGTTTCAATTACGGGTCTTGTTTTCGATGCTTACCCAACGTTTGCATAAGAAACTGTTGACGATTTTCTGCTGGGATTGATATTCAAGCCCCCGTTACCGGTGTAATCATCATTGTCTTCATAAATTGGTCTGCCAAACCAAAAGAACGGTAATCCGTAGTATCGCGTGGCTTTTCCAGCTAAAAGTTCTTGGCCACCTGTAGAAATGCACGAAATGCTGGTAACTTATTAGCTAAGCACCCTTTAACTTTCTTATAGCATAATACAGAGCTAATTCTAAAGTTGTCTGTATCCAGTGTTTTTTCCGAGGTAAAAAAACATCATGTGTAACATTACGAAAACATTATTGTATCGATACGATATGAACTTCTTCTGATCCCAAAATCGGAGCTTTTGCGACAATGATGTATACATATATGTATCAATATAAAACGTGCATAACGATTGTACAGGAAATTATTCCTTACAAATAAATGTTAACACCTTAAGGACCTTAACACTCTAAGAAATACTTCTGGGACCGCACTTTTTTGGGAAACTTGTACGTTACAAAAAATCATAACTCTGTCATTTATGAAGCAATTTTTGTAAAACTCTCATAAATTGTATAATTTGAAGTATTATCGTAAAAAATTATGTTTTTTGATGATTATCATAACGATTTTATTTGAAAAATATATTTGTATGAAATTTATCGAAATTGTAAAATAGGATGCACTTTAGGTATTATTTAAAAAAAAATAGTTTAAAAAGTTATTTAAAGAAATTATCGTAAAATTTGATTTAAAAGTCAATTATATTAGAGTTTCTAGTAGTTTTTTAGTGTATGATATTGCAATAATTAAACGAAAAAAAACATGAAGGCAATCGAGTTTAATACATTGAATATTAATATAAATACTTAAATAGACTTAGATACAATGTATCAAAATAAGTGACATCTAAAGCCAGCGAAAACACGAAGAAAACACGAGAAAACATTGCGGAAATTAAAACATTTTATTGCATTTTCTCGAGTTTCACATACTATTCTTGACTAATAGCCAACATATCCGTTGTTATGACCTAACCCTTCAATTATAACGGTACGGCAGTCAGCTCATCCCCCAGTTATAACTACCATGAACATCAAGTCACACGGAGCATTTGATTACCACGAGGAACCGCTGAATAATTTACGCAGAAATTAGACAACGACACTGTCACTCGAATCACACGCGTCAATTAAACTGGCCGAAATCGTCGAGGCCAAACGATTAATGTCGCGTCCACTTACCATCCTCCAATTCTGGCGCGGGCAGTGCGTTAACGAGGCTAATCGTTGCGAAAACAATCGCAAGATGTATGCGAAATTTTTCCATGTTCGTCAGTGTTGCAACACGTACGCAGAAGTCAGACACTGGACGTTAACGAGAACACCTCTCATCTGGATCGGTCCCCACAACATCGCGCGCTTATATACAACGTGTCAAACTGTCGCGAATATTTCTTTGTCGCCATCGAACATTCGACCAACAACTGATTCGCTAACTCGCTGAATCCCCAACGCTCGCCGAACGTAATCGCGCTAACGAATTTTTCAAATAACCGCGAGTGATGTTGCGATGCGCGGCTGCGTTGTTTCGAATTCCGCTCCGCGAATGATTTAGCGGTTTCACGGACAGTTCGCGAATCTATAGGCCAGTCCGGTACTGTCAACTTCCGCATTCGCGAAAAAAGTGAACGAGCAAACATCGCGCTGTCAACGGCGATGAGCTACGTACAGCAACTATGCGCTAGGTAAACGCTCATATTTATGCAGCTGGAAAAGAAGCGTTTTCTTCGAAAGTAATGTACAAACTTTACTTGAAATAAGGGTGAACTAATCCGACGCTCGAACGTTCGACATTCTCAGCCAAAGCGTAAATTTGCATAATCTCTTTTATTTGTTCTTTTTTATACAGGGTTGAAAAGTTAGTCGATTCATCTAGATGCGATAATGCATTTGTTTTAACCCTTTGACTGCTGAATATTTCCGGCCGAACCGCTTGCTGAGGACGAAACAATTTTCACTAGTGTGAACTTTATTGATTGATTGTCTAAAACGTAACTAAATTCTAATGACAAATTTTCATTTACGCCAAATTAAATAACGCAAGAAAATTATGTGATAAAGAATGCATTTGTTTTAAGCCTTTGACTGCTGAGTACTTCTGACCGAACCGCTTACTGAGAACGAAACAATTTTCGCTAGTGAAAACTTTATTGATTGATTGTCTAAGGCGTAACTAAGTTCTAATGACAATTTTTCATTTACGCCAAATTATATAATACAAGAAAATTATGTGATAAAGAATACATTTGTTTTAAGACTTTGACTACTAAATACTTCCGGCCGAACAGCATACTGAGGACGAAACAATTTTCGCTGATGTAAACTCTATTCATTGATTGTCTAAGGCGTAACTAAGTTCTAATGACAATTTTTCATTTACGCCAAATTATATAATGCAAGAAAATTATATGATAAAGAATACATTTGTTTTAACCCTTTAACTGCTGAATACTTCCGGCCGAACTGTTCGTTGAGGACGAAACACTCTTCGCTAGTGTGAACTCTATTGATTGATTATGTAAAGCGCAACTAAGTTCTAATGATAATTGTTAATTTACGCCAAATTAGATAACGCAAGAAAATTATGTGATAAAAAATGCATTTGTTTTAACCCTTTAACTGCTGAATATTGAACCGTTTGCTGAGGACGAAACATCGATAATGTTCTATTGATTGATTATTTAAGGCGCAACTAAGTTTTAATGATAATTTTTCATTTACGCCAAATTATATAATGCAAGAAAATTATGTGATAAAGAATGCATTTGTTTTAACCCTTTGACTGCTGAATACTTCCGGCCGAACCGTTTGCTGAGGACGAAACACTTTTTGATATTGTGAACTCTATTGATTGATTATTTAAGACGCAACTAAGTTTTAAGGATAATTTTTCATTTACGCCAAATGATATAATGCAAGAAAATTATGTGATAAACAACGTATTTGTTTTAACCCTTTGACTGCTGAATACTTCCGGCCGAACCACTTACTGAGGATGAAACAATTTTCACTAGTGTGAATTCTATTGATTGATTATCTAAGGCGCAACTAAGTTCTAATGATAATTTTTCATTTACGCCAAATGAAATAATGCAAGAAAATTATTTGATAAAGTATACATCTGTATTCATATCGTACCTTGATAATTGTAGTTGCAATAGGTAAGAAATCGAAACGATTGAGAATGCATATATGCGTCCACAGTCGACATCGATAAATTTCACCGGAGGCATATATGCGTCCATAGCAGTCAAAGGATAAGGGGTTAACACGTTGACTGCCGTGCGTATTTTCCTGTATTAGAACGGCGATGCTATGAAATACTACAGCGTTTGACTGAATTATGCAAAATGTAAATAATGTGCAGGTATTGGAGATCAAAGGATCGCATCACGATCCTAACAATAAATGCATATAAAATAATTATTGCTACCCACTGCAAATATTTTGGATCTTCAGTAAAATCAGCGGTGACCATCACAGCAGTCAAAGTGTTAATACTGTCTACCATGTTCTATCCACATAAAGTGGTCGGCCCAAAAAAATCTCATGGTTTTCTCTACAGTTCCTTCAGGGGCCCCTTTGTTTGTGCCGTACAATCTCCGGATCTCCGAAAAATGGCAGGTTATCGTGTTACCAATTAAGGAAGCTAAGATGGGCGAGCGATTCTAGAGGGATTTTCGACGAAGCGCCTTCAAATTTGCTACAACGCTTTCAGCTTGCTTTTGTCCGAATCCTCCCGCGTCCTCTTCGGCGGATTCAAAACTTTCTCGAGCCACGCCCTTTCCCTCCCCGAAACTGCATTGTTAGTTTAACGTGCTCCGAGGTCACTTGAAGCCTTTGCAAGAACTTCGATCGGACTTTTCTCTTTGTCAAGGATAGAATAAGGCACAGAATAATGAGTGAGACTTACAGTTTAATTTTCGTTATTTCAAGTGGTCGCACATGCTTCTACACAGTATGTCGGGAAAATAACGGAACTTTTTAAATTAAAAGAAAAGAATTAGTTATTTTGACAATTTTGTTTATTTTTATTCAAAATGCACCCCTTTCGCATCGATAAACCGCTGGGCATGTCCAAACAATGCTTGCATAGATTTTTTTAGGTAATTTTTCGGAATTGCCTCTTGTAACAATGTCACAAAATGTTCCTTTCATAGCCAATTTAAATTTCGGGAACAGGAAATAGTCACACGATGGCAAATCCAGGGAATACGGAGGATGTTGAAGAATACAGACTTGTTTTTTCGCAAAAAATTCTTGAACAGACACGGACCACCAGCAATTTCTTGTTCCTCAGGGACGAACAAATCGAGCACAGACTTTCCGTTTGTTTAAATCCTTCGTCAAAATTTCGTGAACCATGTCTTTGGTCGTATTTAATTCCTCCGCTATCCATCGCACAGTCGAATTTGCATCGTAGGCGATCATTTCACGCACTTTTTCTACCAACTTATCGCGATTTTTGTTTTATCGTCAGCCTGGCTGTGGCTGGTCTTCCAAAGCATCACGTCCTTCCTGAAATCGCTTATACCGCTTAAACACACGTGTGCGGGATAAGCAATCATCGCCATAAACGTTTTTCATAATTTCAAATGTTTTTGTGAAACTTTTACTGAGTTTGAAACAAAATTTAATACTAGCTCTTTGCTCCATCGTGTTTTTGTGACGAGGTGACAAAAGGTACTCTTACTTTAAGCGATGTAACCTAATAATCCGTCGATCGATAACAATGATCGCGGGCGCGTTCTGTGACGGAAAGATACAGTTTTCAAATTATGTATTGTTTTAAGAGATGGCATTAGTAATTTTCCGTAAATTTAAAAAGTTTCGTTATTTTTCCGACATACTGTGTATAAGCATCTATGTTCGCGCGTGTTTATGCGTCTGCGTGTATTTGCGGGCGGACGAATGATTATTACAGCGCTTGTAATTGCTTGACCCAAACCACTGTATGAATCCACGGTCGCCCATAAGGGTGGCCGGCTACCATTACATTGGAAGCGAACGGTAGTGTGGCACGTTTAATTGGATTGTCTAAAGTGCAAAACGATCGCTGATAATGACGAAAAATAATCGCGGTGAGGTTGACGTGCGGTTTAGATGCTGGAATTAAAGGTTGGGCGTACAATTGCAAATGTAACGAGGTGTCCAAATAATTAAACATGGATGATATTTAGTGTTGACTGCTGTACCGTGTAGTGTACATATATTTGACTTTGATAACGACTGTGCGGCGCTAGGGGTCGTTCACAGCGATACCGTCACTTTGTCCAAATTGCTCTAAACCTCTACATAATTATATTCTAAGCATCTGTTGACAGAGCCATTAGCGATCAAACGAGAACGCGCAAAACATGCGCAGTATTCTTTGTTTCCGAAATAGATCGCGTGCCATTCTATTTTCTCTTGTATCGGAACCAACACGGATCCGACCACTTGTACCGTCAATTGGCTAAATTGATGCTAAACGTAAAATGCCTCCCCATTTTTAAGCTCGAGCATGCGTGACGCGTGTACATAAAAACAATACACTAGAGCAGATTATTTACGTACTTTAACACGTTCACTGCCACGGTGGTTACCGGTGACCGGCGCAAAAGATTTTATTAAAATCTTTAAAGATTTTGTTTTGTAAAAGCAGTTGATATTGAAACGGTGCACCAATACTTTGGCTTCCAACAACTCTGTGTGCACGATTCAATCATACTCTGCAGTATTTCATCTCATCGCAGTTCTAACATAGCAAAATACGCGGTGACCGCCGCAAAAATTTTACTAAAAATGCAAAAAATTCGCAATGAAGCCTATTTGCAATCTTGTAAAAGCAATTAATATTGAAAAAGTGCGTCAATACGTTCGCTTCTAGCAACTCTGCGTTACCTTCATTTTGCAGGATTCAGTCGTACTCTGCAGTATTTTATTGTATCGCAGTTCTAACATAGCAAAATACGCGGTGACCAACGCAAAAGATTTTACCAAAAATACAAAAAATTTGCAATGAAGCCTATTTGCAATCTTGTAAAAGCAAGTGATATGGAAAAGGTGCTTCAATACTTTGGCTTCCAACAACTCTGCGTTACCTTCATTTTGCACGATTTAATCATAGTCTGCAGTATTTCATCGCATCGCAGTTCTAACGTAGCAAAATACGCGGTGACCAACGCAAAAGATTTTACCAAAAATACAAAAAATTTGCAATGAAGCCTATTTGCAATCTTGTAAAAGCTAGTGATATGGAAAAGGTGCTTCAATACTTTGGTTTTCAACAACTTTGCGTTACCTTCATTTTGCAGGATTTAATCATACTCTGCAGTATTTCATCGCATCGCGGTTCTAACATAGCAAAATACGCGGTGACCGGCGCAAAAATTTTACTAAAAATGCAAAAAATTCGCAATGAAGCCTATTTGCAATCTTGTAAAAGCAATTAATATTGAAACGGTGCTTCAATATTTTGGCTTCTAACAACTCTGCGTTGCCTTCATTTTGCACGACTTGATTATACTCTGCAGTATTTCATCGCATCGCGGTTCTAACATAGCAAAATACGCGGTGACCGGCGCAAAAGATTTGACTAAAAATGCAAAAAATTCGCAATGAAGCCTATTTGCAATCTTGTAAAAGCAATTAATATTGAAACGGTGCATCAATACTTTGGCTTCCAACAACTCTGCGTTACCTTCATTTTGCACGATTTAATCATAGTCTGCAGTATTTCATCGCATCGCGTTTCTAACATAGCAAAATACGCGATGACCGGTGCAAAAGATTTGACTAAAAATGCAGAAAATTCGCAATGAAGCCTATTTGCACTCTTGTGAAAGCAATTTATATTGAAACAGTGCATCAATACTTTGGCTTCCAACAACTCTGCATTACCTTCATTTTGCACGATTTAATCATACTCTGCAGTATTTCATCGCATCGCGTTTCTAACATAGCAAAATACGCGGTGACCGGCGCAAAAGATTTTACTACAAATGCAAAAAATTTGCAATGAAACCTATTTGCAATCTTGTGAAAGCAATTGATATTGAAAAAGTGCGTCAATACGTTCGCTTCTAGCAACTCTGCGTTACCTTCATTTTGCAGGATTCAGTCGTACTCTGCAGTATTTTATTGTATCGCAGTTCTAACATAGCAAAATACGCGGTGACCAACGCAAAAGATTTTACAAAAAATACAAAAAATTTGCAATGAAGCCTATTTGCAATCTTGTAATGATATGGAAAAGGTGCTTCAATATTTTGGCTTTTAACAACTTTGCGTTACCTTCATTTTGCACGATTTAATTATACTCTGCAGTATTTCATCGCATCGCGGTTCTAACATAGCAAAATACGCGATAACCGGTGCAAAAGATTTGACTAAAAATGCAGAAAATTCGCAATGAAGCCTATTTGCAATCTTGTGAAACCAATTGATATTGGAACGGTGCTTCAATATTTTGGCTTCTAACGACTCTGCGTTACCTTTATTTTGCACGATTGAATTATACTTTGCAGTATTTCATCGCATCGCGGTTCTAAGATAGCAAAATACGCGGTGACCGGTGGAAAAGATTTTACTAAAAATGCAAAAAATTCGCAATGAAGCCTATTTGCAATCTTGTAAAAGCAATTGGTATTTAAATAGTGCTTCAATACATTAGTTTCTAGCAACTTTGCGTTATCTTTATTTTACACGATTTACTTATTCTGTGTAGTGTTTCATCGCAGCGCGGTTCTAACTTAGTAAAATACGCGGAACGGTGCAAAAGATGTGAATAAAAATGCAAAAAATTCGCAATGAAGCGTATTTGTAATCTTGTAAAAGCAATTCATATTCGAACGGTGCTTCAATACTTTGGCTTTCGGCAACTTTGCGTTACCTTCATTTTGCACGATTTAATTATACTCTGCAGTATTTCATCGCATTTCTAACGTAGCAAAATACGCTTAGCAGTCAACGTGTTAATATAGCACACAAGTTATGAAAGACACCTTACTATAACTTTGTATTCAGACTTAATTGATTCAACAGATAGCTGATCAATCTGTGATCTCGTAACTTTTCAGTTGCGATTATTCTACAAGCCGCCGTCTGGTGTCGTTGTTATCCGCCCTGTGCAATCCATTATCGCTCCTGCCAGCCGGTTTGCGCCGTTCACCGTTTCCAACACACCACCGGTACGACATGTTGTCACCGGGTGCAGAAGTTTGCCAGTGATTTAACGGTTCCCTCGTTTTCCGATTTAGTCCGGTGTGCATGTAATTTGTGGATCAATTAGCGCTATTTGCGTTCATGCGCTACTTATTCAAACGGGATACATAATAATTGCGAACTTAACACTTTAAGGACCGCTCACGAGTTTTCTCGTGTTTTCTACACGCTGTCTTTAGATGTCATTTAGTTTGATACATTGTATCTATTTTGTCTATTTAAGTATTTACTACTAAAACGTACGCAAATACGAAAAAAGGTGTCGAGTCCTGTTGCCTTCCCATTGCCAACGACGAGTATACTCATCTTTGATTTTGTGTTTGTAAATGATTATGTATGATAATATACAGGGTGTCTCATTTTTTTCCGGTCAAACTCTGCCAGCGTATTCTACATGCAAAAGTAAGAAATGTTATACAATGAACATATGCTCTTAAATGTTTTATTAAGGAGCTATAATGTAACAAAATACAAAATTACAATAAAGTGGCATTTCGTCGACACAGCGTACGAACGTATTATGAATATCTCTATTTCTGTTTACGTAAACTCTTATGTTTACTTGCTGAAGTAGTTGATATCAACATTGATTTCTGCTGAGCTAATAATGTTTAGTACGCTGTACGACTTCATATCAAGATGCCACGAGAATTTTCCAATCGTAAATACGCTGATATGCATTTTATTTATGGTTTTTACATTGAAAATACCCGAGCTGCCGTAAAGGAATATCAGCGGAGGTTCATTAAAACAAGAATACCACATCGGTTATTTGGAAAAGTGAACTCGTTAATAAAACCGTTAATAAAAAATGTCGATATCAACTACTTTAGCATGTAAACATAAGAGTTTACGTAAAAAAAATAGAAATATTCATAATATGTTCGTACGCTATGTCGACGAAATTCGAGTTCATTACCATTTTGCATTATATTCCATTATAATTCCCTAATAAAACATTTAAGAGCATATGTTCATTGTATAACATTTCTTACTTTTGCGTGTAGAATACGCTGGAAAAGTTTCGCCGGAAAAAATAACGAGAACACCCTGTATGTGCTCTTACTAATAAATAACAGAACTTTGGTAAACAATACACTCAAAATATAAGTGGCAATGGAAATTACTTCATATAATTTAGGCTTAGCAGCGAATGGGTCAACTCACAAGTCAATCGTGTCTGCATTTCATAAAACGCGAATTTTGACTGGTCCACTTGTCACCTCCCACGTGACGTGCAACAAAGTATAGTTGTCATGTGATTGTGACTTACGACCGTTAAGGGTTAAACAGGAAAATGAGATTTATCACTCGCCTCTCACGTAAACCTTCGGCTGACAGTTTTGTCGACGATCTTCGCTGCAGCGCGAACGGAAGTAATTGGTTTTCGGCTTCTTGTTCCGCTCCTTTTTTTATTCCGCTGACTACGAACTCACGTATCGCGGTATTCGGTTTTGCTTGAGCGGCTTTGCTTCGTTAATCGATTATCGTTATTAGGTTACCCAACTGACGAGCACGTCGGAGTGCTTCGTAAACTTGCTACATGCATCTTTGCCGCTGTTCCGTGGAAGCTTCGACAGGACACACACAAACTTTTTCCCTTTGCAACCTCTCTGCGTTTGAGCTCGCGTAACAACTTCCGTTTTTGCAACGCAGGTACTGCGCGAGGTTTTGTAATGTTCGATGCAGACGTGGGGTCAATGAGAAACTCATTGTTTCGCACATCTCTTTTTACCAACTGCAAAATATCGATCGACACTTCCTATTGACCTAATTTGAGGCTAAGGATCTGGTTCAAATTTTCCGAAATTATAGCTTCACTGTTTTTGTTGTGACAGTAATTGCTAATCTTTGGGATTTCACGCTTACGCTTATTTTTGTGTGTTATTAGAATTTTTATTTTCATTAAATTAAAAGTTATACGTTGTAACGAGTTTTTAAGTCAACCCAGGAGACAAGAATTTCACTTTACAGCTTTATGAGCTTTGTCTAAGTCGGTAATTATTATTATCATATTTATAATATATATTATGATATATATGTAGTGGATAAGTTGTTAGGTGTCGTCGAAGCGGGATGCGGAATTATATTAAATTGAATAATTTTATTTAAAGATAAATGAAAGCACTAATATATGTATAAATATAAATATAAAATAAAGGTAAAACTATGGCAATTCGACTACGATTCGGTAAACGGCAAGAAAACGCATCTATACTGGACTGAACTGTATCGAACTTGACTGAACTAAAAACTGAGTAAATTCTGAACTGAGACTGAGCTTGCGTCGCAAATCGGGCCGGCTTTTATACGGACCTCTACCGCCTTATTTTAATCCGGTAGGGCCCGATGGCCCCGCGACAGTTTTATGCGACGCATCTATGGCCATTTTCCTGATACTACATATATAATAATATTTCAAATTAAAATAAATTAAATTAAAATTAATAAATAATATTAGATTATAAATAAAATATATAATAATAAATAATTATAATAAATTATAATTTATATAATAATTATTATTATTGTTAAGTCAGTAATTACTTTCACCCATTTTTTCCATGTTTCGCAGAAAATTCGGAAGTTATTATTTATTTCCTCTATATAAAAATATCGGTGAATACAGATGTATCAAGCTTGTTAATCCTTCGGTGCACAGGGAACATTATCCTTCGAGTCCTTTGTGAACAGATAACAGAAAGAATTTCCTGGGCAAGAGGTGAGCTCGAAGACTGACGCCTGCGAGAATGGGTTAGCCAGTTCGTCGATAAATCTTACCGCTCTCGTTCGCATGGTCACGGTTCATCCCCTGGGTGATCCTTTATAGAGACCGGTGGAAGCATTGTCCGAGATTGATAATTTCTTGTAGGATCGAGAGAAGACGTGACGGATTTCTCTGAACCTCTTCGACCGAACAGTTTATCGTTTTCTGTGACCTCGTTTGCCCGCTTCTTTGTTACATTCGTCGAGGCAGAAGCGATCCCGGTTTTAATTAGCGACTGACGGTGTTATTGACATACAGTCCATTTGTAACCTATCCATCTTGTAGCAGCCCGCTCATTCCGACTGTTCCGCGCACTTCGAAATATAAACACGAAGCGGTCGTTCGTAAAACGTTACTTCAACGTTTATACACATTTTTCAGTTATACGGTGCGTCGAATTTTTTGCAATCTAAAATGACTCTTCGAAGAATGTCTTTCACCGTCGAACGAAGTCTGATCACGTTTGCACGTTCGTGGGTTCGCCATTCGTGTGCAACGAAGGTAGGGAAGATAGAAAGGTAAAAAGGAACGAAAGGACGGAAAAGAGAAAGGGAGAATGCTTCAGGGATCCGGTTGGGTCCCCGAGTGGCTCAGACGGTAATACCCTTCTCCCCTCTTTGAAATCTCCTTATATCGACGAAAAGGATTTGCCCCGGCGGGTGAATCACTTGGACCCCTCCGACGAGTAGTCTTATTTCACGGTGGACCACGAAAATAAAACCGCTGATTTTATTAGCAGATCAACTCGATATTCAGCGCGCTCCGGTAAAAATTGCCGTACGGAAGCTTCAATTTCAATTATTGAATATATTTGACGAGCGGCAGAGATATAATGGAATAAAAACAGAATATCCACTTCGCCTTGTGTATCAGACTTTAATTATCAGCGGCGCACACACAGGCTATAGCAACTCCAATCTGCACTCGCAATCTTGCAGCGCGTACGTGTGTACGGAGAAATTTGATATTCATAGACGGCCTCGGCTGATTTTTATCGTGTTTTTTCTCTATTTATATCGCACTCGAACTAGGTCGAAAAGTTTGGCAACGACGTGTAATGAACGCTGCGAATCGTTGCATGAAAACGGCAGACGGTCCATCGGTTCGCGGATCAATACTTGCTGTGCTCACCGCTGATTATATCCGTTATCCTGCCAATAGAGAATCGACGTTTTGTCCATTGTCCTCTGTTCATTACTGTAGTGTACTTGGAACCGTGAACAATCCAGGTTTCTACATAGGTGAACTGCCTGCGCTCCCTTTGTTGGTCGGATCAACGATGTTGACAAACGATTTTCCGTTGGTGCACAAAGCTACGCGTTCTTCGTTTGGCAGCGTCGCGCGTAAAGCCTAAAAAATCTCCAATAGATTTCCTGTTTTGAACGATTACAATACCGAAAATCTTGCAGTCCCCATTAGTAAGTAAAATCTGCAAGGCAGCATGATCTCTTTCTACGTCAGACTTGACTTTTGCGGGTACTATTGTTATCCAGTAAGGCATCACGTGCAGCCAATGATTGGCCCTAATTATTTTCGTCCATTGAAGCGCCCAAATCTGTTCTCACTGGCTCTATCATTGATTAAAACTTTTTCTTACTATGTACCCCTTGCTAATTGTCACTTCGTAACAGTCTTTATTTCGAATGTATCTTACAAACTCATCGGCCACGTGTATTATTCCCCTGCAATATCATTTTCGACATCTAATTCGCATTCGATCAATACACTGAAGTAGTTAGTTCTACAACGCATTTCAACGTCCAATCATTGACCTAAATTATTTTTACGCGTTAAATTACCAAAATTTATCTCGGTAACCCCCTTGGTAATTAAAAGTTTCATAACACTTCCTAACCTAAATAGAGTTCGTAAACTCTTGTGTACCGTTTTCATCCAACATCATCGACAACGTATAACTCGTACTATATCCAGGTATATAGTGAATATAGTGATACGGCACAATATGCACTTGAACCACTGCCTTATTTGTATGCATTGAATCACCAACCTTTTTCTCACCATGTACCCCTTATTAATTGTCATTTCGTAACACTCCCGGTTCTCAATGAACTTTACGAACACATCTGCCACGTGTATTACTCCCCTGAAATATCATCGACAACATCTAATTCGCATTTGATCGAAACATACATACACTGAAGTAGTTAGTACTGCAACACGGCCCAAGATCCAATCGTTGACCTAAATTATTTTTACGCATTAAATCAGCAACATTTTTCTCGGTAACCTCCTTGCTGATTAAAACTTTCATAACATTTCCTGACCTAAATATCCCATTCAACATCATCGGCAACGTATAACTCGTAGTACATGCAGGTATATAGTGAATATAGTGGTACGGCACAATATGCACTTGAACCACTGCCTTATTTGTATGCATTGAATCACCAACCTTTTTCTCACCATGTATCCCTTACTAATTATCATTTCATAATACTCCCTCTTCTAAAGGTATTTTACGAACTGACCTGCCATGTGTAATACTCCCCTGAAATATCATCGACAACATCTAATTCGCATTTGATCGAAACATACATACACTGAAGTAGTTAGTACTGCAACACAGCCCAAGATCCAATCGTTGACCTAAATTGTTTTTACGCATTAAATCAGCAACATTTTTCTCGGTAACCACCTTGCTGATTAAAAGTTTCATAACGCTCTTTGACCTAAATAGATTTCATAAACTCTGTGTACCGTTTTCGTCCAACATCATCGGCAACATGTGACTCGTACTAGATCTAGGTATATAGTGAATATTGTTGTCCGGCACAATACACAATTGAATCATTGGCTTATTTGTATGCAATAAATCACCAACCTTTTTTCCACTATGTACCCCTTGCTAATTGTCACTTCGTAACAGTCCTTGTTCTAAATGTATCTTACAAACCCACCTGTCACGTGTATACTCCCCTGTAATATCATCAGCAACATCTAATTCGTAATTAATCGATACACTGAAGTAGTTAGTACTACAACGTATTCCAAGGTCCAATCATTGACCTAAATTATTTTTACGCGTTAAATCACCAAAATTCTTTCTCGGCAACCCCCTCGCTAATTAAGTGTTTCATAACACTCCCTGACCTAAATGAATTTCATAAATTGTTGTGTACCGTTTTCATCAAACAGCATCGGCAACGTATAACTCATACTAGATCTAGGCATGTAGTGAATGTATTGGTACAGCACAATACACAATGGAATCATTGGCTTATTTGTATGCATTCAATCACCAACCTTTGTCTCACCGTGTTCCCTTTGCTAATTATCATTTCATAATACTCCCTGTTCTAAAGGTATTTTACGACCTGACTTGCCGCGTGTATTACTTCTCTGCAATATCATTAACAACATCTAATTCGCATTCGATCGAAACATACACTTAAGTAGTTAGTACTACAACACAGCCCAAGATCCAATCATTGACCTAAATTATTGTTACGCATTAAATCACCAAAATTCTTTCTCAATAACCCCCTTGCTAATTAAAAGTTTCATAACACTCCCTGACCTAAATATCCCATCCAACATCATCCGCATGGTATAACTCGTACTAGATTCAGATATATGGCGAGTATAGTGGTCAGTCTAATACACAATTGAATCACTGGCGTACTTGTATGCATTAAATTACCAACCTTTTTCTCACCATGTACCCCTTGCTAATTGTGTTTTCGTAACACTTCCTGTTCTAAATGTATCTTACAAACTCACCTGCCACGTGTATTATTCCCCTGCAATATCATCGACAACACTTAATTCGCATTTAATCGATATACTGAAGTAGTTAGTACCACAACATAGTCCAACATCCAATCATTGATCTAAAATATTTTTACACATGAAATCACCAAAATTCTTTCTCGGCAACCCCCTTGCTGATTAAGTGTTTCATAACACTCCCTGGCCTAAATAGATTTCATAAATTGTTGTGTATCGTTTTCATCCAACATCATCGTCAACGTATAACTCATACTAGGTCCAGGCATGTAATGAATATAGTGGTACAGTACAATACACAATTGAACCACTGACTTCGCTTAATTGTATGCTTTAAATCACCAACCTTTTTCTCACCATGTACCTCTTGCTAATTGTAATTTCGTAACACTCCTTGTTCTAAATGTGTCTTCCAAACCCACGTGCCACCTGTATTATTCCCCTGCAATATCATTTTCAACATCTAATTCTCATTCGATCGATACACTGAACGTAGTACTACGACGCATTCCAGGATCCAATCATTGACCTAAATTATTTTTACGCGTTAAATCACCAAAATTCTTCCTCGGTAACCCCTTTGCTAATTAAAAGTTTTATAACACTCCCTGACCTAAATAGATTTCATAAATTCTGTGTACCGTTTTCATCCAACATCATCAGCAATGTATAACTCGTACTAGATCTAGGCATGTAATGAATATAGTGGTACAGTATAATACACAATTGAACCATTGACTTCACTTAATTGTATGCATTAAATCACCAACCTTTTTCTCACCATGTACCCCTTGCTAATTATCATTTCGTAACACTACTTGTTCTAAAGGTATTTTACGAACTCACCTCCCACGTGTATTATTCCCCTGCAATATCATTTTCACATCTAATTCTCATTCAATCGATACACTGAACGTCGTAATGCAACGCATTCCAAGATCGAATCATTGACCTCAATTATTTTTACGTATTAAATCACCAAAATTCTTTTTTACGCTAATTATTAAATTACCAAAATTCTTCCGTTTTCGTCCAACATGATCGGCAATTTATAACACGTACTGATCCTACACAATTGAAAACTTCGCTTAGTTTTCAATCACCAACACGTGTCCCCTTTGCTAATTATCGTTTCATAATACTCCCTGTTCTAAATGTATCTTACAAACTCACCTGTGGCGTGTATTATTCCCCTGCAATATCATTTTCAACATCAAATTCTCATTCGATCGATACACTGAAGTATTTAGTACTACACGCATTCCAACATCGAATCATTGACCTAAATTATTTTTACGCGTTAAATCACCAAAATTCTTTCTCGGCAACCCCCTTGCTAATTAAAAGTTTCCCAACACTCCCTGACCTATTAGTATCGCATATACTCATCCGCCGCAGGTACTATTCTTGTCCGGTATGATCGAGCGACATTCAATTCGTAGTGGATCGAGGCATATAGTGAAGGTAGCGGTATGGCATAGCGCACAATCCAATCATTGACTGGTCGACTGGTCACAAAGGCGAGCCACTTTCGTCGTCATCGTCGTGAAGGGGATAGTTCACCGGGCTTTTAAGTGTCGGTGGCGGTTCAGGCTAGCGTGTTGGTACCGGCATGGGATCGACAGAAGCCCAGCAAGGCGTGGTATACAGGCGACACGTTTCTGCCCGATGTAAACACGACGCCCAGGTTGGCCTCCAGTACATCGGATGCCGTTGACGAAGACGGCTGCGCGCTTTTCGCTACTTAACTCGAACGTTTCTCGCGAATCTTCGTCCCTCATTTTCGCCGCTCATTTTCGCCGAGTCCTCGAGAACGAAAGACTTTCTGAACGACTCAGTTCGTTCTCGTTCAACATACTTTTCAAACGCGTCATGTTTAGATGCAGTGTGTTTTGTTGTGGACACGAAAGTAACACCTGTTAGTGCGATCTATGTGTGGGGAGAATATACACCTGTTAGTGAAGTTGGCTTTCAATGTATGGATCTTGTAATGGCCTGTGGTCACGCGGGTTTTCGGCATTTTAACTGTGATGCAGTGAACTGTCGCAAATTTTTGTGCTCATCGGCGATTCTGTGTACTGTGGAAAGTTTTACCTAAATGTCAGACGGTATGCGGATTTTATGCTGAAAGCTCAAAGCGTGTCTTAATAATGCGTTGGGATGCTACGTTTTCGCGGCTTCTGCCTACTTGTTTGTAAAAACGCGGTATACTTCAGACGGTCGTTAAAAAATCTGGAAAAGCCGGTGTCGCTTGATGGGAGTGAATTTTTATGGATCGTTTCATAAAGATACCGAGGATACTAGATTCGAGTGTTCGCGAACGGCGCTTCGGGGTAGAAACAGCGTGGATCGAAGTACAAGAAGGTGCGGTATAATGTGGTCGTGCTGCTGCTCGATATAAAGACGGCAAATAGGTGCAGCCGTGGCATGTTTTACACTGGAGATGAGTATACGGGGTTTCAACTTCAGTAAAACAACGTGCGTTCAAATTTGAAGAACAACATTTTCGCCCCCAACGGGAACAGACGAATTTGCAACTAGGCCGAGGATGAATTCAATAATATTCGCATAATTCACTCTAGAATGAGCACTGAATTTTGCACTTACTTAAATACGATATAAAGACGGCAAATAGATGCAGCCGTGGCATGTATTACACTGAAGATGAGTATACGGGGTTTCAACTTCAGTAAAGCATCGTGCGTTTGAATTTGAAGAACAATATTTTCGCTCCTCAGCAAGAAGAGATGAATTTGCAATTAAGCCGAAGATGAAGTCAATAATATTCGCATAATTCACTGTAGAATGAACACTGAATGTTGCACTTATTTAAATACGACATAACGACAGCAAATAGATGCAGCCGTGGCATGTTTTACATTGAAGATGACTATACGGGGTTTCAACTTCAGTAAAGCATCGTGTGTTCGAATTTGAACAACAATATTTTCGCCCCCAACGAGAACAGATGAATTTGCAACTATGCCAAGGATGAATTCAACGATATTCGTATAATTCACTCTAGAATGAGCATTGAATTTTGCACTTACTTAAATACAATATAAAGACGGCAAATATGGTAGGTGCAGCCGTGGCATATTTTACACTGAAGATGAGTATACGGTGTTTCAACTTCAGTAAAGCATCGTGCGTTTGAATTTGAAGAACAATATTTTCGCCCCTCAGCAAGAAGAGATGAATTTGCAATTAAGCCGTGAATGAAGTCAATAATATTCGCATAATTCACTATAATATGACTTGCACTTATTTAAATACGATATAAAGACGGCAAATAGGTGCAGCTGTGGCATGTTTTACACTGAAGACGAATATACGGGGTTTCAACTTCAGTAAAACATCGTGCGTTCGAATTTGAAGAACAATATTTTGGCCCCCAACGAGAACAGATGAATTTCCAACTAGACTGAGGATAAATTCAACAATATTCGCATAATTCGCTCTCAAATGGACACTGAATGTTGCACTTATTTAAATACAATATAAAAACGGCAAATAGATGCAGCCGTAGCATGTTTTATACTGAAGATGAGTATAGGGGGTTTCAACTTCAGTAAAACATCGTGCGTTCGAATTTGAATAACAATATTTTGGTCCCCGACGAGAACAGAAGAATTTGCAACTAGGCCGAGGATGAATTCAAGAATATTCGCATAATTCACTCTCGAATGAACACTGAATTTTGCACTTATTTAAATACGAGCTACGGTAAAGTAAACAACCAAGAACAGCTTTATAATCACGTAGCGGTTAACCTTCGATTTTCATGAGAACCAATCGGCCGCAAAGCGGTTTTCTAACCGAAGCGGCGACGAACTTCGATTCCCGCTAAAACCAATCGGCCGAAGAATGTTTTTGTAATTAAGTGGAGGAGAAGCTTTGATAATCATCAAAACTAACAGACTCCGATTGGCATCAAAACCAATGAGTGGACATAGGGCGGATCAATGGAAGCCCTCTAGCCAGACATCACGTGTACAAACAGTGGCGAAGAACGTAAATCCGGCACGAACCCGTCTGCAATCGACGTTCCACTTTATTCCGCCGCGAAATTGCGCCCAGAGTGGAGGCCTTAATCTCTAGCCAAAAGTGGAGATCGAAGTCTAAGACCCCCGGTGGTATGGAGACAGAACTATCAATCTTTGCCACTGGCAAAATTTGTCCCCACAAAGAAAATTGGCGCAATTAAAAACTGACCGTCACTTACCACACGTTACATTATAAACGCATGAATTATTGCCACAAGAATTACAATCTATGGCTTTGTGCAGCGTTTATAACGATCTCGTCTAATGTGCCAGATGATGCTTAACTACCCACGTGGTGGGATATTTAAAGAGGCGTTGCAATGCCACGTTGTACGTTTAAATACTTACCGCCGTCTAAATGAAAAGGGTGTGTCGTCAAGCGAGAAACGATCATTAATAACTCCTTCTTCGAAAAGGTTGCGTATTCGACGTAAGATTATTATTCAGTGATAATGATCTTTCGAAATGAATTAACGCGCCGCAGTTTCCTGCGTCCATAATTACACTTGTCGAAATATGAGACCTTGATGCAGATCGAGAACGACAGATTCATTCGGAAGAAGAACTTGAAGAGCTTGGCTGGAAGCATAAACTGGAAAGTGTTGATGCCGGGGAATGCGAAAGTAATGCGAAGTTCTTATTGTCATCGGGGGACGCCATTGTTTCACTCCTAGTGTGTGTTTTGAAAACGGGAGAAAATAGGCGAGGCGTTGAGAACCATCAAACCCTCCCGGCGACTATCGCGACTTACCTGAGTACTGAATCTGAGTGCAGATCTAAATCTCGAGTGCATCTTGCCCGGCCGGCAGAGCATATAGGACGAAGAGGAAGCGTGTATCACTTCGCTTGCGGCGATCGATTTTCCCCTCTCGATGAAACCTTCGCTAGTCTTTTGCTGTCAGAGAACGAATGGGAAGAATCTTGCATCTTGCATCGCTCAGAATAATTGATCGAAGACCGAAACATTCTTACTCGGCAAATTGAAGGTTGCAGAGTCGGAAACTTCCGAATAAAGGATTACTTTTACGGAATTTCCGATTTACAATATTAAAGATTGTTTAAATCAGGAAATACAGAACATTTGTATTATTGAATCCTACGACATTAAAGATTGCAAAAGTGAAGAATTGTGCAACAGCAGTTTTAGCAAACGGAAAACGTTATAAGCGGTGCTGAAGGTACTAAACGGAAAAATTTCAAGTTGGAACTATCGAACAATTAATTCCTTGGTCATCAAGTCACCGATTAAATATACGGTTCTAAACTTTTTATCTTTGTTTGCTAAAATGAATGTTCTGAAAATGGGTTGCAACAAAAAACAAGAGGGCGTCGTTGACAGAGAGGAAACCTTATATTAAAGCTCCCTGCAAACTATTTAGAAAGAACGCCGTTCGTGCAGCATTATCCAACTAAATATTCCCCGGTCGCCAAAGTCGGGGATCAAACACACGGACGGGAAGATTTTCTGCGCGACCCCTGAAGTGGACGTTGATTAAACAAAGAATCGAGGCTCTTTGTTCGCGAAACATGAACTCCGGCAGGACGATTCTTAAACGGAGAATTCTTTGACGGAGTCCGTTGGTCGGCTTCCGGGTGTTTCCACCTCGGAATTCTATTACATGAATTCCCACTGATCGTCTGTCTGCTCAAGACGTCTGTCCTCTCGGCAGTCGTTGAAATCGGAGAGAAAACTTGCGAGCACAGGTCCTCGTCACTGTAAAGTTCGTCTGAGAAGGAAGACAAGAGCTGGATGGTGTGATTCCTCTTCAGCTGATTTCGACCTCTGTTCCTCTGGATTAGCAAAGAACGTTTCAAGAATGAGCTTGTGGCGATTTGGACCACTCAAAGACGGTATGCTACATTCATTTCACGTCGATGTATTTTCCGGCTTAACATCTTAGGCACGGCTGAATTTTGGGCGGAACTGTTTCTCTGTACGGCAGAGTTCGACGTGAATTACGCGTAAACAAAACAGCACTGCAATATATGACGGAAAATGCTCTTCTCTACGCGAACACATTGGAATTAAGTTTTTGATGAGTAATTGATCATTTTTCTTAAAAATATGATACATATAATTTAACTTAAATCATTTACTTTAATAGTTAATAATACAATTGAGTGTGATATGAAAGCACGATACGAGACATAGACATATGAGGATACAGCAAATATATACCTATACCATAAGGATTATGTTACATAAGGATTCAAAACAAATTGTATGTTTATTTAAACGGAAAGCAACAACACATACCTGATACTCGTGTATCAGAAAGAAAGGTTATATATTCTGTCTGTGTATTGTTAACTCATTGCGTACGGGTGACGAGAAATCTCGTCTTTAGCAAGTCGAACGTTGAGGCCGGGTGACGAGACTTGACGAGTTGGGAAATTAACCATGATAATATTGTCATTATTACGATACGAAGGTAACGAAGCCTCGCGTGAGCTTATAACAGAAGATTCGCGAAATAAATGAATGTCGAAATGTCGAAACAGTAGAAAACAATCGGCCAGTATCACAATTACATCAGTGAGTCCGGTTCATTAGTCCATCATATCTTATAAAAGATTTTATTATTGTGCATTTTATTATTTGAACGATAGCATTTTAATTTGTGAGCAAACAGTTTTTGAATTAGTTCACAATATAAACCCTAATTCGAAAAAAGTCAAACATGTCTCATGGAAATGAAGAAAATGAAAGCCAAAATGAATTATTGTTTGATGATTTATCAGATGTACCAAATAACATTTGAAGTGAAAGTGAAATGATGAAAAAAATAATGTTTAAAGTGTAAAAAAGCCTACATAATAAATAGACATTTTAGAATATACAGTAATATTTAAGAATATTTTATAAATGCGAATTAAAAAAATGCATGTATGGATTGCACAAAGTTGTCTTGGAGCGCCCGAAAATATGCGGGTCCTGGAAGCACATTGGGCGAGCAGCGTGCCGTACGCAATAAGTTAACACTGCTATAAAACTTTGTGAAAGCAAAAAGAGTGTAAAACAAGACATATGAAAACGATTAGTTAAATTAAACGGTGAGCGAGTGAGTAATTAAAGTGAGCCACTATAGTGGCGCGTCGTTCAGAAAAATGACATCCGCGAAAGCCACTATAGTGGCGAATCGTTCCTAAGAGGTTAAAGTTCGTCGAACGTGTTTAGTCAGGCGAAAAAATTGATAAAGGCGTGCCCGGTCGCCGATCTGTTAAGAATTCGGTACAGCGTTCAGGGTCAATCTTTGGACGGTCGAACGTGTAGCGAAGTCAGTGTAACGCTGTAACGCGGCGCGATTCAAATTATTTCCAAATGACCAGTCATGCTCGTAGATCGATACTTCAACCTCGATGCTCACGAAAATCCAAACGCCAATGCCGTGAAACAGGTCAAGTGTCGTTGGCGATAAAAACTGTTTCGAAAAAGCTTCGACATATTTTCCGGGTAATCTCCGTTGTCGAATGTTTAGAATCTCGGAAACTGTCCCGCTCCGAGACAAGTTGGGAATCAAGAGCTTCGGTAAGATGACGAGATACTTGAATCTGCATAATAAAGCTAAAGAGCTTAAGTGTTTGTGCGGGCACGTTTACGGCAACATTGCTGGTGCTTCGGCCGAAGCTCGAAGGATTAACTTCGCGAGTTGCCGATATAACTATTTTCCGTTCTACGAGGGCTGAACGATTGTTTACTTTAATGCAATTCCGTCGTAAAGCGGCTTTCTGTCTTTTTCAACTCCGTTCGAACCTCGGCGATGTCGTGTAATCCGATTATGAATCTGGTTCAATTAATTTGACGGTACTTAGTCGGAACTTGTTAGACGACATTAAATTAATTGTCCCGGTAAAAATAATTCCCGAACGCAAGGCAATGTATTCCGCCGTCTTCTCTTTCCATCCAACCTTCTTGTCACTCGTTCGATTCCGATGGATAAATAAGTTCAGAGAATCGCTCAGAAAGAAGCAGTCTTCCTGCTGTAACATTCAAGCGATTGTGTCTCGCGCAATTACATCGGCAAACGGGGCTAAAAAGTGTCGTGCGAAGTCCGCAAACATTCCCAGACCGTTAATTGCACTCAGTCGAGTGCTGTTCCACGGAACCGATAATTGAGCGTTCAAGAGCCTTTCGTTTCAGGTACAGCGCGTACGCGATCGATGTTCCGCTATCGATACCCACCGGCAGTAAGCGTATTGTCCGATCAGTCGAGACAATATCGAAAGGCGCGATGACATGCACGAGTAAAGATGGAAATGGAAAATGGAAAATCCGGACAAAAGGGGACGGTAAAATTGGGGCAGAATATCTGGGTCCGATTTGTCTCCCGCTCAACTTTCTTTCTCGAACTTCCGATCGAGCGGCCGAAAGTTTTATAGGGCGATGGAGAAGATGATGCGAAGAAAATATCGTAATTTTTTAGGGGTTAATTTGGTCGATTTATGGAAATTGCAAGTTCGAGCGGCTGAAAGCCGAAAGTTTCAGGACTGAAAGGCGGGGAATATCGACGACTGCCGTGTATTTTCCGATAATCAGGACGATTAGGGCGTTTTTCTCTCAACTGCACGAAGAGCACTTGAGAATACTCGGAGCGTCGCTCGCATTCATGTCCTTCCGGTTCATCCAGACAAAGGACCTCTTCTCTGCATGGACTTGGCGGCAAACTGCATCGAACATGTAGGTCATCGATTCGTCTGGAGGAACACAATGACATCCTCTTTAAAAAACCTCTTCACTTTTTTACTTGATGACGAATACCGTTTCTTCGCTTGCGCGGAGTTTTGCTAAGAAAAATTCGCGACTCCTAGCAATAAACGACCACTTACCCTTTTCGCGCAATACGTCGTTAGAATCCTTCTCTGTCGCCGAGGAGGAAAGTTCGATTCGCGCGTAAATCCAATAATCGACGCGGCAAGACATCGAAAGAACCAACGCTCTTTTGCCGTAAAATAAATTGGATCTCGTTGACAATTGAATTCCTTTTTCCAAAGCGCCCTGCAAATATCTGCATAAAGGTGTCAATCGGAATATTCACCGTCTTTGTTCGCGCGGCACGCTATCAACTTTTAATAGCTTATAAAACTTCCCTGCGAAGTGACGTTTTTTGAAACTTTTCAAATGAAACTCCCGCTCGCCGTTTACATCTCTGGTTGCAGGTGCTTCGCGTGTTTCTCTATCTCCGCTTGCCTGTTTTTCCCGTCTCTTCTCGCCGTTCGCGTCGGGACTTTTTAAATTTGTCGGGAACCCCGCCGGGTGTCCGAAACATCGCTTCTTCGCGAGGAGAAAAGACTGTACCGTCGACATTTCTACCCTTTTTAATTATTACAGAACTTAACACGTTGAACGCCACGTAACCCAGATCTGGGTGACGGCAATGTTTCCACAGGGACACCGTCACCCGTAAACGGGTGACGCTATTCTTCGTCCAATTAAAACAGGATTTTTGAGGTAATTTATGATAGTTTTATTTGTAACATAATTATGATGAGTATAAACAACTGAAAGTAAAAATAAACTATAAAAAGGCAGACAAGAAAAGAAACATTAAAAATATACTTGTATATAATTAGGACATTAATTGCTAGTTTTCGATACCATTTTATGCTATTCTTAATTGTCCCTGCAGCTGCTGCCAAAATAATCTTTCAATCCTGTTTAAAAAAAACTATTTTCTAAAAGTAAAAATTATACTTACCAAAAACCAGTTAAGTGCGTTTGATGTGCATACACGTCGAACTAAATCTTACTTTTTAAATTTGTCGGGAACCCCGCCGGGTGTCCGAAACATCGCTTCTTCGCGAGAAGAAAAGACTATACCGTCGACATTTCTACTCTTTTTAATTATTACACAACTTAACACGTTGAACGCCACGTAACCCAGATCTGGGTGACGGCTATGTTTTCCCAGGGGCCCCGTCACCCGTAAACGGGTGACGCTATTCTTCGTCCAATTAAAACAGGATTTTTGAGGTAATTTATGATAGTTTTATTTGTAACATAATTATGATGAGTATAAACAACTGAAAGTAAAAATAAACTATAAAAAGACAGACAAGAAAAGAAACATTAAAAATATACTTGTATTTAAATTTGTTTTTGAAATAATATAATATTTTATTAGTTATAATGGCATTCGTTAAAACATTTTAAAGCTAATTGAGGTGACTGTGGACATTCTGGACAATGCGTTATAGTTTTTTGCACATTTTTTCTTGCATTCTAGCGTTCGAGAGTTAGCCTCTGTTTTACGTAGCACCGAACGTACATCGTTCTAACAGATTTGCCCTGAAGATTTTTGCGAATTTGCAGGTGGTGAGACGCCTTCTTTATTGCTTGGAACCTCACGTTTTCGGATTCTAACCACTCCCGAACTATAAGCTCTCGGAATTTTCATACTTGTATATTCCGGGTCGTTGCTTTTTGTAAACAATGTGTGCATTCACTACAGAAGTACCTATTAGGACATTAATTGCTAGTTTTCGATATCATTTTATGCTGTTCCTAATTGCCGCTGCTGCCAAAATAATCTTTCAATCCTGTTTAAAAAAAACTATTTTCTAAAAATAAAAATTATACTTACCAAAAACCAGTTAACTGCGTTTGATGTGTATACACGTCGAACTAAATCTTACTTACTTTTTAAATTTGTCGGGAACCCCGCCGGGTGTCCGAAACATCGCTTCTTCGCGAGGAGAAAAGACTATACCGTCGACATTTCTACCCTTTATAATTATTACACAACTTAACACGTTGAACGCCACGTAATCCATATCTGGGTGACGGCTATATTTCCCCAGGGGCCCGTCACCCGTAAACGGGTGACGCTATTCTTCGTCCAATTAAAACAGGATTTTTGAGGTAATTTATGATAGTTTTATTTGTAACATAATTATGATGAGTATAAACAACTGAAAGTAACAATGAACTATAAAATAAACAAAAAGAAACATTAAAAATATACTTATATTTGGTTTTATATAATATACTATTTGGTTCTAAAATATTATAATATTTTATTACTTATGGTATTCGTTAAAACATTTTAAACATAATTGAGGTGACTGTGGACACTCTGGACAATATGTTATAGTCTTTTGCACATTTTTTTTTTTGCGTCCTGGCGTTCGAGAGTTTCCCTCCGTTTTGCGTAGCACCGAACTGGATATTGTCGGATGAACCGACAGTGTCAATCTGTTCATTCTCTTCTTCTATAGCCAGGTTTTCTAATAGTTCTTCAAAATCTTCACTCTCATACAAATCCTCATTTTCTGAGCTTGAACTTGAGACAATAATATTTCTAACTTTTTTAAGAAACCTGAATACTTCTTCGTCGCCACTCGGCTGACTTTCATCTACACTTTTGCGCTGTCTAACGAACATTTTAGGGATCAAGAAGTAAATAAAGATGTCAAAAATATGCAAAAAATACTGTTTGACTGACTGGTTTGAAGAAACTGAAAGTTCTGAGACAACTAAAGGTTCTGAGGAGACTGAAAGTTCTAGTGTAAATGCCAGGAGATCTTTCATAGTGAATTTTTTTCCGGAACGCTCATCGCATTCCCCACTTCGAGGCCCTTTATACTTTATAAGCACCTTCTACAAAGTTATCTTCTAATACTCTTTCAAAAAAATAAACTGTGGTTATATTCATACGACGCATTGCATTGTATCGCTCTTCCTTATCGCGCTGTTTACACTCCCGGATTTGGGCCCTGGGAGAAACTTTACCGATTTACGCTGGGCGTTCAACGTGTTAAGTACGCCAGAATTATTTTCGATGTTCCGGTGATACGTTCGGCAACAGACAGCGGCGCTTACATACTTCATAGGAAGACGTCGACGAGCCTCTGGCGTGAAATCTGATTTCGTATTCAGGGAATTCAATGTGCAGCGAGTGCGGTATCGAGAATGGGTAAAACATATTTCACTGAAAATCGCGGTAGGGCGGGATGCGTTGGTAAGGTGAAGCAGCAGCAGCAGCACCGCCAGCTTTGGGGCCGAGCTTGGGATATAGAGGTGGTATAAAGGAGATGGGGAGGGTGTGAGAAGGTGTGCAAGAGCGATTTTCCGTAAGAGTGTGACAGCGGTTACATAACAATGAGGTGTCGCGACGTCAGCGCCTCTCCGGAGACGCTCTTGAACTGCTCCTGTCCTTTTTCAACCCCTAGCCACCCCTATGCTTTTCCACCCTTGGCACGGCACCCTGGCGCGGCTCAATGCTTTTATAAGATTTGACGCGATAAACAAAAATTATTCTCATTCTCTCCGAAGAGACCGCATTGTCATACTTTTGGTACAGTGCAGTACGCGGGAAGCGGTATTGTAAAATATGAATAATGTTTGTTGTTTCTGAAAACCATGTTTATTGAGCGGGAACTTCTTTATTGATCGATTGAATGAATATATGTAACGCATTCTTTCTGCAGTCCGCGACAATTGGTACAGCAGAGTACGCGGGAAGCCGTATTGTAAAATGTGAATAATGTTGTTATTTGTGAAAACCACGTTTATTGAGCGGAACTTCTTTATTGAAGGATTGAATGAATATAAGTAACGCATTGTTTCTGCAGTCCACGGAATTTGGTACAGCATAGTACGTGGGAAGCCGTATTGTAAAATGTGATTAATGTTGTTATTTGTGAAAACCGCGTTCATTGAGCGAAACTTCTTTATTGATCGATTGAATTAACATAAGCAACGCATTCTTTCTGTAATCCACGACAATTGGTACAGCAGAGTACGCGGGAAGCCGTATTGTAAAATGTGAATAATGTTGTTATTTGTGAAAACAACGTTTATTGAGCGGAACTTATTTATTGATGCATTGGATTAATGTAAGTAACACGTTCCTCCTGCACTCAATCGCAGTTGAATGGTTGTTGCAAGATCTACTAACATGATTAAGTCCGTAAGAAAACTGATTCAAATTTTCGAGGGATTGTGAACACCGAACATGAAGTTGAACTCGGAATTTAGTATTTTATATTGGTAGTAAGCGTTGTTGTAGATAGGAACACGGTCGCTTATCGCTTCTCACAACGTTTCCATCTATCGCCTCACTCGAGCACCGGTCGAAAACACTCATCGAACGTACCCGGCATGCACATGTACGTAAAATGTTCATTTGCCGATGCACTCGTGCGTAGTAGTTCTTTGTACGGATGAGTGCGATCGATAAGAGGTGCAAGGACACTGTATTAAAGAGGCACGCTGTATCTCAGTACTTTCATCATCTCGCATCTGCAAATGCGTGCTAACGTAAAGTCGCTTCTTTTTTTACATATTCATTCGAAAGACGTACGAGCTGATTTATCAATTTCAAAGCGCACATTTTCTAGGACACGCAGCCCACGTACGTCCTTTCACGTGGAATCGCATCCTTGAGGAAAGATTTTTGGTGAACGAAGACGGGCGTCCATTAATACAAGCTTTTCCATGTACGCCGGTATATATCAGGTCTACAGGAAAGTTCTGTCCGTTCTTGGGATAAAATTGAATACAAATTTTTATTACCGTCAATAAACTTTATTAAATAATATAATTGCCATTATTATTAATGACTTCTTGCCAGCGCGAGGGGAATTTGTATATCCCATTTTTTAAAAATGTTTCATCTTTTGGTGCGAAAAATTAAACCAGTGCTCGTTTGATATCTTCTTCATTTTTGAATTTTTGTCCCTTTAAAAAATTTTGTAAGGACAAAAACAAGTGATAGTCGGAGGGTGCTAAGTCTGGGGAATATGATGGATGCGACAGAATTTCCCAGCCTAGTTCTACAATTTTTTGACGAGTCCCCAAAGCAGCATGTGGCCTGGCATTATCATGATGCAGTATGATGTCCTTCCTATTCAACATTTCCTCTTTTCTTGGAAAATGTCTTTAAATTATCCAGTTGCTGACAATACTTCTCCGAATTGAGCATGTCATCATTCTGCATGTCCTATCAGAAACTGTACCTTCACCCAACACTTTCAATAAATTTGTAGATGCTTCGGTAGCATTTCTGCTTTGTTGAAATTCGTATAAAATACAGTGGCGTAAATGCACTTTATCAGTAGTCATTGGTACACTATCGCTTCACACTTAAGACTAATGTCAATAAACTTTGTTTTCGTTAATTTGCTACGTCAGTATGTATATGTCACCGTAAATGACCGAAATTGGAGAATGTCGACTTTCACCGGTGAATGTCAACAGGTACCAAATACGACGGTGAATGATCGAATATTTCATTACATTGTTGTACATTCGGACCCTCTCCAGTGTGGGTTGACCATTAGTGCATGGTGAATGTCAACATTTACCGGTGTAAGTCAGAAATAAGGGTATTTAGCAAATATTTCGGACATCACGACTATGTGAATGTTGACATTCACCGGTGAAAAAACATTCTCCAGATTTTTTGTTTCACTGTAACATGTACATTAAGCGATACAAGTAGAGATGAGCATACGCCAAATAAACATTTTTTTGCGATTTTTTCGAAAATTGTTGTCATTGAAACGGACAGAACTTCCCGGTAGACCTAATATGTTTTTAGTTTGCACGTATTCGATGAGATATACACGAAACTTCGGGTTCTTTCATTCGGCCTTATCAGTAAATTGAAGACGCAGCGGTATAAGGGTTGCATGCCCCGCAACAAGCTTCTCTATATTCTCAGACTCGCCCCTCCGTCCCGGTATCGAGAAAGTTTTGTCTGCTTCTTGCGTCGGAACTGATCTCAGGCGTTGCCGCAGTCAGCAGAGAGTGCCGGATATTGAATAAAAGCAAGAGAATCGAGGCGTAACGTCGAATACTCTGCCTCGGGTCACAAAAAATTCCAAGCTTTCTTTCTTAAAAAAAGCTACGGCGAGTTCTAGCACGCATACGTAGACTTCTGTGCGAAGGATGATTATCGGAAATCCAGGCTGGCATGGTAACTTCCGCTTCATAATCACTACTCGACGACTTCCTATTTCAGTATTATACGGAAAATGTTTTTTTTACGTTCCGTGATTTGCCGTTTTCATTTCATCGTGCTCCTTCAGATTCCGTGTCTACGATCTTTTTTATTTGCTATTATTTATTCACCCTCCCCGTTTGATAATGGGATTAAAGAAACCGACGTAATAATCTGTGTAGCGTGCTTATCAAAGCTATCAATGTATTTCTTAAAGAAATATGTATGTTAATAGTTTGATTGCATCTGATAATTGTATTGCTTCCGAATGGAATCAACAAACAAATCATAGGGTACTGGACATTTTCCGTTTTAATATTTCTTTGATTCCATAACATAGTATTGCGAAACTACGGTTTCTTTATTTCCTACTGTTTATTCACTCTCCCCATTTCATAATGGGATTAAACAAACCGACGTAATAATCTATGTAGCGTGTTTATCAAAGCTATCAATGTATTTCTTAAAGAAATATGTATGTTAATAGTTTGATTGCATCTGATAATTGTATTGCTTCCGAATGAAATCAACAAACAAATCGTAGCGATACTGGACATTTTCCGTTTTAATATCTCTTTAATTCCATAACATGGTATTGCAAAACTACGGTTTCTTCATTTGCTACTGTTTATTCACCCTCCCCATTTCTTAATGGGATTAAACAAATCGACATAATAATCTGTGTATTGTGCTCATCAAAACTGTCAATGTATTTCCCAAGGAAATATGTATTTTAATAGTTTGATTGCATCTGATAATTGTATTGCTTCCGAATGGAATCAACCAACAAATCGTAGCGTACTGAACATTTTCCGTTTTAATATCTCTTTGATTCCATAGCATAGTATTGCAAAACTACGGTTTCTTTATTTGCTACTGTTTATTCACCCTCCCCATTTCATAATGGGATTAAACAAATCGACGTAATAATCTGTGTATCGTGCTCATCAAAACTATCAATGTATTTCCCAAGGAAATATGTATTTTAATAGTTTGATTGCATCTGATAATTGTATTGCTTCCGAATGAAATCAACAAACAAATCGTAACGACATTGGATATTTTCCGTTTTAATATTTCTTTGATTCCATAACATGGTATTTCAAAACATATACAAATTAATCTTATTAAGTTTGTCGCTGAATTAGTTCGATCAATATTTTCATTCCTGTTTTTCTGTTATCATCCCTTTGCACTATTTTTTCCTTCGCGTTTCATATCGACGGTAAACGTGATCAATACGCAGCCTCCATCATCGTAATAATTTGAACTAGAAGGGTGGCAAGGATGTACAATCTTCCAAGTCGTTTGTCATAGCGGATGGCTGGCGATGGCAAGGATAAAAAGAAGAGAATTTTATCTCCTGACCGCGATATGCAAATTTCAAGGTGACATACCGACTCTTTTTCCGCCACGCAAAGGACAAATATGATTTCTCATTGATATGCTGAATGCCGTCGTTAAAGCAGCGATATGCAATGGACAGGAAACCGTGGACTATAATGCAAATCTTCTGACGTGATGAAAAATTCCGAAAGAACAACAACGTCAGATGACTCACTTTCAAGATAAAAATTCTCTATTCGCACCCATAAGCTGCATTCACTTCCCAAAACACGAAGGACCGTCGCTTTATAAATCACCGTATCTCCAGCCAAACTATTTCAATATCCTAACTGTTCGTGTTCTTTGCAGAACTTGTTTTTATGCTGATCGAAACTGAAGGATTTGCACTTTCAAATATTACACAGCTGCGCTTGACACATTCCATTGAGTTATTTCAATGATGGCACCCCAATAGTTCAGTATTATTGACCCAGAACAGGGCAGCGTTGCCCCTTATCACCGTTCATCTCTCTATCGAGACTTGGCATCGGGAAAAACGGGCGACGAAGTGTCGACGACAGAACAGACGACCTTAGGGAAATCACTGCGGCACGTGTCGGTTCAATCAATTCGTTGCCATTATCTCAATTGCCGAAATTCATCGACTTTTACTTGTCGCGATTATGAAGATTACGATACGAAAGGCATCGTTACATGCCATGAATGACGAGATAAACTATGTGTCCTGGCGGAAACATATTGCAAATTACAAGCAGATAAATTAGCAAAAATGTTTGAGAATGTTTAGAATGTGTATTAGAAAAATTACATATGCGTGTGTGTATACTTACCTTAGTACTTGTAATTATCGAATAATAGTATTACATTTTCTGGATAAACTAGACAGTGATGAGATCGTTGTTAATACATAGCCGTGTTAGCTAAACGTACCGCATATTTTAATATTGTACACGTATTTCACAACATATACGTTTTTCAATTTCCGCGCATTCTTCATTATACATACGTTCGTTAGTTTTTCCAAACGACAGATCGCTTGAATATTTATGAACGGCAACATGCTTATGTGTAGATCCGATTGTATATACGTTCTTTATTTTTTCCAAATTACAAATCGATCGAATACGTATAAACGGCAGCATGTTTACGTGTAGATACGATTGTACATACATTCTTTATTTTTTCCAAATTACAGATCGTCGAATACTTATGAACGGCAGCATATTTACGTGTAGATCCGATTCTACATACGTTCTTTGGGTTTTTCAAATTACAAATCGTCAAATATTTATGAACGGCAGCATATTTACGTATAGATCCGATTGTACATACATTATGAGGGTTTTTCAAATTACAGATCGTGGAATACTTATGAACAGCAGCACGTTTACGTGTATGTATGTAGATCCGATCGTACATATGTTCTTCAGTTTTTCCAAATTACGCGTTATTCGAATACTTATGAACGGCAGCATATTTACGTGTAGATCCGATTGTACATACATTATGAGGGTTTATCAAATTACAGATCGTGGAATATTTATGAACAGCAGCACGTTTACGTGTATGTATGTAGATCCGATCGTACATATGTTCTTCAGTTTTTCCAAATTACGCGTTATTCGAATACTTATGAACGGCAGCATGTTTACGTGTAGATCCGATTCTACATACGTTTTTCAATTTTTCCAAATTACAAATCTTTCGAATACTTACAAACGGCAACATATGTACGTGTAGATCCGATTGTACATACGTCCTTCGGATTTTTCAAATCACAGATCGTTTGAATACTTATGAACGGCAGTATGTTTACGTGTAGATCCGATTGTACATTCGTTCTTCAGTTTTTCCAAATTGCAAATCGTCGAATACTTGTAAACGGCAGCATATTTTCATGTCGATCCGATTGTACATACGTTCTTCAGTTTTTCCAAATTACGAATTATTTGAATACTTATGAACGGCAGCATATTTACGTGTAGATCCGATTGTACATACATTATGAGGGTTTATCAAATTACAGATCGTGGAATATTTATGAACAGCAGCACGTTTACGTGTATGTATGTAGATCCGATCGTACATATGTTCTTCAGTTTTTCCAAATTACGCGTTATTCGAATACTTATGAACGGCAGCATGTTTACGTGTAGATCCGATTATACATACGTTTTTCAATTTTTCCAAATTACAAATCTTTCGAATACTTACAAACGGCAACATATGTACGTGTAGATCCGATTGTACATACGTCCTTCGGATTTTTCAAATCACAGATCGTTTGAATACTCATGAACGGCAGTATGTTTACGTGTAGATCCGATTGTACATTCGTTCTTCAGTTTTTCCAAATTGCAAATCTTCGAATACTTGTAAACGGCAGCATATTTTCATGTCGATCCGATTGTACATACGTTCTTCAGTTTTTCCAAATTACGAATTATTTGAATACTTATGAACGGCAGAATGTTTACGTGCAGATCCGATTGTACATACATTCTTTATTTTTTCCAAATTACAGATCGTTCGACTACTCATGAACGGCAACATGCTTACGTGTAGATTCGATTGTACATACGTTTTTCAATTTTTCCAAATTACAAATCTTTCGAATACTTACAAACGGCAGCATATTTACGTGTAGATCCGATTGTACATACGTTCTTTATTTTTTCCAAATTACAAATCGTTCGAATACTTGTTTACGGCAGCATGTTTACGTGCAGACCCGATTTCTGCGAAATCAAAGTAGAATACGTAAACGTACTAGTTCTTTTTTCTCGATAAATTCTTGTCAAGGGCATGGAGGAACGATCGTGGCACGCGATCTCGGCTCCTTCCTGTCTTCCTCATTTCCTCCTGTCCCTGTCGTCCTAGAATTTCTGCAGGTTGCCGCAAACCGGTTACGACATAACGCGCTTTCGCGTTTCTTGTTGCCGCATTCCAGGCTCGTTATGCATTCGTACTCGATACTCGCAAGTGTAACTCCCAGCTCGTACTCTGTCACTCGTTGGCATGTGTAACGGTCATGCTTTTATTTGACATTTAATCGCTCTGTACTTTTTATCATCGCTCGGGTGAAATATCGGCAATTTAAATTTGGTGCAGACAACTTCCCGCGGTAACCTCGGATAACCGAGTGTAAAATTAAGTGAAAGTGAAGGCGATGAGATCTACATCTCCGGCCAATCGCTTTCGCTCGAATCTGTCAGAAACGAGATTATCTCGAATAAAAATTGATGCCGATCGCCATTTCGCGGATCGTCGAGCGTTACATTTCGTAACGACGTAATTTCGCGAGACGGCGATGTGAATGGGACAAATCGAAGTTCCATGGAGTTCCGAAGAGCTTTTCAACCGCAAATTAACAAAATTGTCTTTCTTACGAAATTCGATAAACAAGAAGATTCCAGGAATTGCATTAATCAACGCAGAAAGACAAGTCGTGTAGGAATTACAATATGTTTTTTAACCCATTTGCATCATTTGACGGAATAATCCGCAAACAAAAACTGACCATTATCACCGGGAGCGGATAAATCCGCACACAATAATTTTTGTTTTCAGTTTATCAGCAATCGTTAAAGAGTCTGTACGATAAACAAACAATAAAGAATTTTGTGTAAAATATATATCAACACCGAATTGTATTGCACGTAAGTATAATGGCACGAGAATGACAGTTCAACATTTGACATCGGTTTTGTACAAACTCTATTAACACATTATTGATCGGCAATTTTACGCAAAAGGTAATTCTTACTTTTCTGGTTGTAAGTTTCATATAATAAAATAAAATTAGGTTACCATAATGAATTACAGTTCGGATTCGGATTCAAGCATAGAAATGCAAATATCTCATAAGCGTAAACGTGCCATAGCTATAATAGATAGTAGTGAAGATGACCAGCCCGATAATATTGAAACGAGATTTCTTATGGGAAAAACGAAATTGTATGCCAACATTACATGATTTTACTGCCGTAAGTAGTGTAACTATCAGCGTCAATGGAATGTCCTGGTCTTCGAATTATTTTTCAATGTGGAACTAGTCCAAAAAATCGTTCTAGAAAATGCAAGGAATATACAATAATTTGAATAACCCTATAACACTATTTTTAATGAGAATAAACACTAAAAGTCTTCCTTGCACATACTGGCATCGGCAACGTTTAGCTGCGCATGTCGAATTTTCGAGTAAGATTCGAATTTAGAGCGATTATGCAAATGGGTTAATTTTACGCACGGATTGGCACTGAACGTGTACTAGAATAAAGAAAAAAAATTGACAACGAAAGGAAAAGAGGAAACAAGAGTACATAACCCTTTGCACTCGAATGTCCCTTCCGAGGGGACACGAAGATACTTTGTGTTATTACTAAGGAAAATGCATGTACAGAAAACATTTCTTCAAATATTTGTTTCCTTAAGATTTTTCCGGGGAGTTACAAGTTAAGGCAATGAGACAGAATTAATAATCTGTGTGCTATTTAATATTTAGTAAATTCGTTATCAATAAACTGAGGGGAGAATTCTAGCGACTGCAAGAACAACCTTCTATATATTCCTGCCATAGGCTGAATGATAAACTGCAAATTATTGTATAAACATTGTATATGCTCGGAAGAAAAAATGACACGTGAAAGATCATAAACAAGTTATCACTGCGATATGTGTTTGAATAAACCCGCAATGCACATTGGTGAATGAACTATGACGCATTCGAAAAGAATAGGCTATCAAATTTTAATTTTGTTTCAACATAAATGTGTCAGCAAAGTTGTATGCAAAACATGATTTGAGCAGAGCATTTTTTTTCAAAACTATACCATTTTAAACGAAATGTTGCGCTATTCGCTACTTTGTGAAGAAACATGTCCGAGTGCAAAGGGTTAAAATTTGATATCACAATCAATGTCAGTTCGAATTTTGAATACTATTTAATGGAACCTGCTCGACTATTTAGGGGTTTCCATACAGTTGCGTAATACACTCACCGTTTACATTGCGAATTTATAATTCAATTTGCAGAGAACTCGCTCTCCACTCGGGCTTTTTCATATGAACATTCCCACGAACTGGATCGTTCACTAATGGTGCAATTATTCATTCGGTATTACAACGGTCGAGGCATACACAAAAGTTCCATTAGAAAGTTTAAAAGTATTCTCCCAACCGGCGAGCGATCTTGGCCCAAAACGGAGCACCTTTAAACTTTGCGCTTCTTATCGCAATGTAACTTCTTCAATAACACGCTAACGCGCTCTCCGACCAAAGATTGATCGGCCAGTTTCTGTGCGTACTGATAATGCATCCACGTTTATCAGCAGAACGACGTTGTCCGCGGGCAGATGCACTATAATCCTATTTTGTTCCGAGAATGTTCTACTTCTGCTGACATTCGCCGAAGAACAAAATATATTCGCTCGCTCCCTTTACGACAAATTGTATCCATGTGTTTCTCTCATGACAAATTGTAACAAGACTCTCGTTACGGCGTATCGTCAAATTTATTATTTGTTCCGCCTTCGTATAATGCACGTCGTCTGCTGAGAACGTCATGCACCGATAATAACTCACCCAACAGAAATCGATTCGTAGACGCATCGCTATTCAGCTCGAATCTCAAATGAGATCAATTTGTTCACAGTTTCCTTTAGTCGCTCAATCGATCATCCGATGGGAGGGTAGGGCGTTAATAAAGAAGTTTCAAAATCAGCTGTCGCGTAATTACAGCGTTATTGGATTTAAAATTTACTTTCATCCTTCGTCGCCCTCAAAAGCATCTTCACCGGTACATTAGCGTTACAAGAATCAGATTTTCGTAAGCTCTATTTATCGTTACTGTCTCACTGCGGTCGACAATGAGACTATTCGTAAACTCTATTGTTTGACTTTTTCATTTGCAACTAACCGAAAAGCATTTGCCGATTTGTTGCATTTGTCGTATTCAACTGTGTAGACGATAATCAGCGACCGACGCTGTTCAAAGTTATTTGATTTGAAATTCACTTTCATCCTTTATCACCCTCAAAAGCATCTTCACCGGTACATTAGCGTTACGAGAACCAGATTTTCGTACCTTCTGTTTATCGTTACGATCTCACTGCAGTCGACAATGAAACTATTGGTGCGCTCTAATGTTTGAATTTCGATTTGCAACTATGTGAGAAGCATTTGCTAATTTGTTGCATTTGTCGTATTCAACTGTATATACCATGATTAGCGACCGATGCTGTTCAAAGTTATTGGATTTAAGATTCACTTTAATCCTCTATCGCCCTCAAAAGCATCTTCACCGGTACATTAGCGTTACGAGAACCAGACTTTCGTACCTTCTGTTTATCGCTATCGTCTTATTGCGGGCGACAATGAGACAATTCGTACGCTCTAATGTTTGACTTTGTCATTTGCAACTAACCGAAAAGCATTCATTGATTTGTTGCATTTGTCGTATTCAACTGTATAGATGATGATCAGCGACCGACGCTGTTCAAAGTTATTGGATTTAAAATTCACTTTCATCCTTTATCGCCCTCAAAAGCATCTTCACCGGTACATTAGCGTTACGAGAACTAGATTTTCGTACCCTCTGTTTATCGTTACTGTCTTACTGCGGTCGACAATGAAACTATTCGTAAACTGTATTGTTTGACTTTCCATTTGCAACTATCTGAGAAGCATTTGCTGATTTGTTGCATTTGTCGTATTCAATCGTATAGACGATGATCAGTGACCGATGCTGTTGAAAGTTATTGGATTTAAAATTCACTTTCATTCTTCATCGCGATCAAAAGCATTTTCACCAGTACATTAGCGTTACGAGAACCAGATTTTCGTACCTTCTGTTTATCGTTACGATCTCACTGCAGTCGACAATGAAACTATTGGTGCGCTCTAATGTTTGAATTTCGATTTGCAACTATGTGAGAAGCATTTGCTAATTTATTGCATTTGTCGTATTCAACTGTATATACCATGATTAGCGACCGATGCTGTTCAAAGTTATTGGATTTAAGATTCACTTTAATCCTTTATCGCCCTCAAAAGCATCTTCGTCGGTACATTAGCGTTACGAGAACCAGATTTTCATACCTTCTGTTTATCGCTATCGTCTTACTGCGGTCGACAATGAGACTATTCGTGCACTCTAATATTTGACTTTCTCATTTGCAACTAACCGTAAAGCATTTGCTGATTTGTTGCATTTATCGTATTCAATCGTATAGACTATGATCAGTGACCGATGCTGTTGAAAGTTATTGGATTTAAAATTCACTTTCATTCTTCATCGCGATCAAAAGCATTTTCACCGGTACATTAGCGTTACGAGAACCAGATTTTCGTCCCTTCTGTTTATCGTTACGATCTCACTGCAGTCGACAATGAAACTATTGGTGCGCTCTAATGTTTGAATTTCGATTTGCAACTATGTGAGAAGCATTTGCTGATTTGTTGCATTTGTCGTATTCAACCGTATAGATGATGATCAGCGACCGACGCTGTTCAAAGTTACGTTTAAAATTATTTCATCCTTCATCGCCCTCAAAAGCATCTTCACCGGTACATTAGCGTTACGAGTTAGACTTTCGTACCTTCTGTTTATCGCTATCGTCTTATTGCGGGCGACAATGAGACAATTCGTACGCTCTAATGTTTGACTTTGTCATTTGCAATTAACCGAAAAACATTCCTTGATTTGTTGCATTTGTCATATTCAACCGTAAGACGACGATCAGCGACCGACGCTGTTCAAAATTATTGGATTTAAAATTTACTTTCATCCGCCATCGTCTTCAAAAGCATCTTCACCGGTACATTAGCGTTACGAGAACTAGATTTTCGTACCCTCTGTTTATCGTTACTGTCTTACTGCGGTCGACAATGAGACTATTTGTGCGCTTTAATGTTTGGCTTTCCATTTGCAACTATCTGAGATGCATTTGCTGATTTGTTGCATTTGTCGTATTCAACCGTGTAGACGATGATCAGCGACCGACGCTGTTCAAACCGAGGTCCTAATGTACAGATACGGATGCAATGTGTATTTATTCGTCGCGCCATTATCACAGACGTTGCTGCAATTGCAGCGCGACGTCGCCTTGCGGGTCATTGATTTCATGAAATAGACGTTAGCGGAACGGCTTCCGTGCAAGTAGATACACCATTCTTCCTTTTTTCCGCAATATAAAATCGCGCACACACGGCGTTCGTCCGCATTTCTACTTGAAAGTAGAAGAGAGACAGAAAATTTTATCTGGATCAAGCTCAGTTTACACGAATTAAATTATGCTATTAAATTCCGGTACTTATTCGAAGAGCTGTTAAACGTTTAACTTATTTCGTTTGAAAGTCTTATAATTTGGTGTTAATAGATTCGAAGTGGAGAAATGAGACGATTACACAAGCCATTCCAACCGACAATAAATTGCGATTACACGCGTACTTTTTCTCCGCCTGTCAGCTACTTAATAACCGCTGTCGGCAAAACGGTAACAGGTAATTTTGAAAGTTTATTTAGAGAAATAAGAAAATTGAAACAAATGTTTACGAGTATTGGTAAGCAACTGTTTTCTCGTCACGAGTGTAATGAAACAAAAACCAATTTTGCTTATTAATTGAATTCTGTTGGCAAGGCTACACGTTTAAGGCCATATATGCCAATTTTAATATGCAACCATTTCTAATTTAAAAATATTGTTGGTATAATTAGTAGCCCTCCTTCTTGGTCGAAGTTTGTTTTATTATTAACTAAAATTAATTCCGCACTCTACGTATGTTCGGTAGCATGAAACTTTTCTCTTCGGAAGTCTGTACAACTGACAATGTATTCGATAATTTTTACATTCTTACAACTTGCCGTTAGTTTGGTATTATTAGTTAATTTATTATTTACCAAAATAAATTCCGCACTCTACATATGTTCCGGTAGCATAAAACTTCTCTCTTCGAAAGTCTGTACAACTGAAAATGTATTCGATAATTTTGACATTCTTACAATTGGCCGTTAGTTTAGTATTATTAGTTAGATTATTATTTACCAAAATAAATTCCGCACTCTACATATGTTTCGGTAGCTCTTCGAAAGTCTGTACAATTGACAATGTATTCGATAATTTTGACATTCTTACAACTTGCCGTTAGTTTAGTATTATTAGTTAGTTTATTATTTACCAAAATAAATTCTGTACTCTACGTATATTTTGGTAGCATGAAACTTCTCTCTTCGGAAGTCTGTACAACTAAAAATGTATTTGATAATTTTGACATATTTACAACTTGCCGTTAGTTTAATATTATTAGTTAGTTTATTATTTACCAAAATAAATTCCGCACTCTACGTATGTTTCGGTAGCATCAATTTCCTCTTCGGAAGTCTGTACAACTGACAATGTATTCGATAATTTTGACCTTCTTACAACTTGCTGTTGGCAGATCCATAACAAACAACGTAACGTGTGTGTCATAATAAGACAACACTGATTACTCACTCCGTACTAACTGACAGTATTGTAGACGATTACACATGTACTTTCCCTTAGGCTGAGAAAGGAGTTTAATAACCACTCTCAGCGAAATAGTAACGCGAAACAATTCTCGAGTAATTACTCTGTGCAATCATTCGCGGTGATAAAAGTCTTAATACCTGGCAGACCGTGTAATGACATTCCAATACTCCGCACGGCGTTCGAAACGGCTTTCGGCACCTTTTACGCTTCTTAAAAGAATCCGCTCTCATTTGCTCAGATTGTCTACGGGGTGCCGCGCTCGCCGGAATTCTTTCCAGAATGCCGTCGTTCGGCCGAAATTCTTATTTCGACCGTGAATATCGCAGTATTCAGCAAGAGTGACGAGCTTGCGGCATTTTATTGGCGATTCAGCCATATGCGTTGAGGCTATAAATTGGTAATCTTGAACGATGAGCTATTTACACAGTATGTCGGGAAAATAACGGAACTTTTTAAATTAAAAAAAAAAAGAATTAGTTATTTTGGCAATTTTGTTTATTTTTATTCAAAATATATCCATTCCGCATCGATATACCGCTAGGCACGTTCAACCAATGCTTGCATAGATTTGTTTAGGTCATGTTTCGGAATCGCCTCAATGACCCTCGTTACCACGTTTTAGACTGGTGTAACATCGTCATAAAACGTTCCTTGCATAGCCAATTTTAGTTTCGGGGACAGGAAATAGTGACATGGGGACAAATCAGGGGAATACGGAGGATGTTGAAGAACACACACATGTTTTTTCGGCAAAAATTCTTGAACTGCGACGGACCTGTGAGATGCTGCATTCAAGTGCAACAAGAACCAACTTCCTGGCTCTTTGATACTCGGGCCTCACTCGAACGATTCTCGCACCACAAACGCTTCATAACACCCAGATAATATTCGCCAGTGATATTTTCACCCTGTGGTACGAATTTCCGAAGTATAATATCTTTAGAGTCATAAAAACAAATCAACATTGTCTTCTCTCGTGACTTCCGGAAACGCAATTTTTTCGATTTCGGAGAAGACGAGGACTTCCACGTAACAGTTTGGTGTTTTGTTTGAGGATCGTCCTTGAAGCACTAAGTCTCATTACCAGTTACACCAGATTTCAGGAATATGCGGTTCTGTCTAGCTGTTTTAATAAGGTCCTTACAATGTTTAACACGAGCAGTTTCTTGTTTCTTAGTTAAGGCGTGAGGAACAAATCGAGCACAGACTTCCCGTTTGTTTAAATCCTTCGTCAAAATTTCGTAAACTATGTCTTTGATCGTATTTAATTCCTCCGCTATCCATTTCACAGTCGAATTTGCATCGTAGCCAATCATTTCACGCACTTTTTCTACTAACTCATCGCGATTTTTGTTTTTTCGTCGGTTTGGCTTTGGGTCGTCTTCCAAAGCATGACGTCCGTCGTGAACGAGCTTATACCACTCGAAAACACGTGTACGAGATAAGCAATCATTACTATAAACTTTTTTCATAATTTCAAATGTTTCTGTAAAACTTTTACCGAGTTTGAAACAAAATTTAATACTAGCTCTTTGCTCCACCGTATTTTTGTGACAAGGTGACAAAAAGTACTCTGACTTTAAGCGCTATAACCGTGATGGAAACATACAGCTTTCAAATTATATATTGGTTTAAGAGATGCCGTTAATAATTTTCCGAAAATTTAACACGTTGACTGCCGTGCGTATTTTGCTGTATTAGAACGGCGATACTATGAAATACTATAGTGTTTGACTGAATTATGTAAAATGTAAATACTGTGCAGGCATTGGAGACCAAAGGATCGCATCACTATTCTAACAATAACTGCATTTATAAAATAATTATTGCTGCCCATTGCAAATATTTTGGATCTTCAGTAAGATCTCTTGCGTTGGTTACCGGTGATCATCACGGCAAAGTGTTAACACGTTGACTGCCGTGCGTATTTTGCTGTATTAGAACGGTGATGCTATGAAATACTACAGCGTTTGACTGAATAATGCAAAATGTAAATACTGTGCAGGTATTGGAGACCAAACGATCGCATCCTTATTCTAACAATAACTGCATTTATAAAATAATTATTGCTGCCCATTGCGAATACTTTAGATCTTTAGTAAAATCTCTTGCATCTGTCACCGGTGACCATCACAGCAGTCAAAGTGTTAAAAAGTTCCGTTATTTTCCGACATACTGTGTAGTTTCGAAAATTTGGCCATCCACTCTCTAGTTACATTCAACGCGTACATTTGCAACCATCAAACTACCAAAACTTAGAAAGACATCCGTTCGTAACCATGCGTTTCGCAGCCATGCAATCCTCAACTACTCAAACCCAATAGATATCAGAGTCCGACGAAGAAATTGCGGAAAGTCACGAAATCTCCCACGGAAAGTATCGCCTTTGATCTCGCCACGACACGTTTCATATCGCGCACCGTTTCGCGGTCAAAAGCCGAGTGGCGGGTGACAGACGGCAGCAGTTATGTGCTGTAAGTAAAGAGCCAGAGGGATTTCGACTCTCGCCTTAGACATTGTTCAGCGTTCTCTTGGGAATTCCTTCCTCGGAGAACGGTCGCGATGCAAATGCATTGTGATGGGCACCCGGTTACATTCGTCTACCGTGCTCGTTCGTACATCCTGTACTCGTATGTCGCGCTCGGCCATTAATATCGCGCATATAGGAGTCGCAATTATTTCTTCTCCCGGTTCGGTACGACCGCGCACCAAGACTCGCTTCTAACGGCGTTCCAATAATAACTCGGCAATTTGCCGAGGAACGCAACCGCGAGAGAAAGAGAGAGAGGGAGAGTCGAGTACCGGATGGGGCATGGCATGAAAAAATTCTGCCACCGTTCACCGCAATGGAAGAAATCGGAGCATTGACATGCCGCAGATAAAAGAGACTCCTGCAGTCTTATTTCTGTTTTACTTGATTTACCGGCTTAAACTAGACTGCGTCGCTTCTTGTAGTTTAAGTTATGTCAGTTTATTTCTTTATGAAAAAGTTTAATATAACGGTGAACCAAATTAGCATTATAACAAAGTGTTAAAAGTATGAAGTGGTGGGAGGTGTCAGAGATTTCGGTTTTACGGTAGCCGATGTTTTTCATACAGCCAATATTTATTTTTTTTTAGTTAAAATAGGGTGTGTTGCTTCTTGTAGTTTAAGTTATGTCAGTTTATTTACTTATGAAAAGCTTTAATATAACTGTGCACCAAATTAGCATTATAACACAGTGTTAAAAGTATGAAATGGCGAGAGGTGTCAATGATCACGGTTTTACGGTAGATAATGTTTTTCATAGAGCCATTTTTTTTATTAGTTGTTTTACCGACTTGAACTAAACTGTGTTGCTTCTTGTAGTTCAAGTTATGTCAGTATTTCTTTATGAAAAGCTTTGATATAACGGTGGACCAAATTAGCATGATAACAAAGTATTAAGAGGAGTATTTATTTCTGTTTTACTTTACCGGCTTAAGTTAGACCTTATTGCTTCTTGTAGTTTAAGTTATGTCAGTATTTCTTTATGAAAAGCTTTAATATAACGGTGCACCAAATTAACATTATAACAAAGAGTTAAGAGGATAAAGTGGAGAGAGGTGTCAAATATATCAGTTTTACGGTAGCGGATATTTTTCATACTTCGTAAAGTATGTGAGAGTTACTAAAACAACTAGTCATATTTCGTGTATATGCATTTACAAGTATGCTCACTGATTTTGATGCAAACAAATTATGACAATAAGAGTGCTTAATAATACAATTAGCTATGAATTTCTAAACTAGTATATTTGTCTTACTATCCTACCTTATCGATTGAAAGAACGGTTTCTATGGTTCCGAAGCGCACATAAAAACGGTAAAAGTTTTAAATTCGCCATTTGAGATTCAGACGATTATCGCAAAAACGAGCTCGATGACCCAATTTCTCTCGCGCTTAAGATTTGTCCTGACGTAGGATCCTTTACAAACGATGTCTCCGGAATTCGAAGGGTGACAGGAGAGCTATCCGTGGAATTTCTTTGCGGTAGTCAAGGACTGAAAACGCGAACACTTTGGCAAGGTCGGTATTCCAAGGAGACGAGTGATCTTGGCGCGTCGGAGATGAATTTTCTTGTAAGAAAAACGTCGCCAAGAAAATAAACAACGCCCTCCCCGTTAATTGCAAGCTTGCGAAATGGCCAAGCGCCGTGTTCTTCTTTTTCAAATTTCGTCCCACTATCAATATTATAGGGCCGCGTGATCGCGCGCAATAAATATTTCCCGAACGACGAGATGAATGAAGTGGACGTTCGATAAATTTTCTATCGTCGCGCGTCAATTACCGTCGCGCGCAGAGAATTTCGCATCATAAAAACGTCGCCCCTCCTGTACGTCCCCAAAAAGCCTGAATACATATTTTTCAATGTGATTTGCCGATGACGGAAAAACCCTCGCATCGGGGACTCCAGACAACCATCCGCGTAAACAAAAACCGACGTGGAAAAATAAATGAACGGTTTGACACGCTTGTGCGTGATGACTATCCAGGCTTTTTTTTCTCTACGCATATATCTTTATACCGATAGCGAGCGATCGATTCCGCTGCATCGTGCGTCAGACAACGTGAAAAAAAAAGAGGGAAAATGCGACGAACCGTCGTCGCCCTACGAGCTGCGAAGAGAAATACGAGTAGTCGAACATGACTAGTTTATTGTTCCCGCGCTTCATCCTTTCGACTTCTCTATTTTTCTCGGTTCCGTGAAATATTATTTTTTCATCCGCTTTTATGCGCTCGTTTACAATTCGTACCCGTTCGTTCCGATACACGCGCATATGTTACCGCTTGCATTTATTCGAACTATGTTTATTTATGTACAAGTACAAAATGCCAAGAGTTCTTATCTAAAAGTATAAGTACCTTAATATTAAACGTACTCAGCGGGGTCAAATTACCCCTTTCAAAATTTACTTTAAAATCGGACATTCATTGTTATTTCTTTCGCTCATTTGAATTTCTGTAAACTCTTACACCACTTGATTATTCAATTTTTCTCATTAATAAATTAGGAATTTCGTTCTGAACATCAACGTTTATTTCAAATGGCACCTTTCAAAATTTACTTTAAAATCGTACATTCATTGTTATTTCTTTCGCTCATTTGAATTTCTATAAATTCTTATATCATTTGATTATTCAATTTCTCGTTTTAATAAATAAGGAATTTCATTCTGAACATCAACGTTTGTTTCAAATAATGCCTTACAAATTTCACTTTAAAGTCATACATTCATTTTTATTTCTATCGGTCATTTAACTTTCTGTGAATTCTTATATCATCTGATTATTCAATTTCTCACTTTAATAAATTAGGAATTTATTTCTGAAAATCAACGTTTGTTTCATAGGGCGTCAAATGAACACTCATAGTAATATAAGAATAGGTGGGTGTAAAGTACCGGTATGTTTAGTTTTAAGTATAAATTAACACATTGACACCCGGCCCCGCGAAAACGCAGGTTTCTAAGTCTGTCACTTGAGTGCCGGCCCTACGATGATGTGGAATTTTTTTGCCGGCATGAGTGTCCTACACATCTATTCGTATTTATTTGCCATGTTTCAAGAAATACCACACTTGCCTTAAATACCAAAACTTTTATTTTCTGTTTACGTTATATGTATGTAATAATCGACCATGACATGAGGAATTGTATTTTTTCTATAATTATAAATTAAAAATTTCGATTTTGTTTCCATTTATAATTACCGTTAAATTGTATATGACGAATACGCAAATCAAATGTACTATTTTATCAAAATATATGTAGGAATTTAAGACGAGAAACTAGATAGTATAATATTTATAAAGAATAACAACACAATCAAAACACTTTCGTCTTATTTTCTAATCTTTTGTCGTTTCGTCGTTTCGCCTTTACGCCGTTTCGTCTTTACGTCTTATCGCCTTTTCGTCTTATCGTCAACGCCTCCTAAGCAATCAAAATAACACAATTCAATAAACTCGTTACCTATGATACATCAATATAATAATTGAGAATCATATATGAACTTTCCTCGCCAACTAGAGGACCCTGTGTTTGAGATCCCACATATATAATGTTTTGAATATTTTTTTTGGCCATTCATTGATCAGAAACAAGCGAATAAGGCCGGTGTTTGGGATTTAAGTTGCCGGCGCTCAGGCTTTAAATGTCTCTTAGGACGTCGGTTGTCAATATGTTAACACGTTGACGTATATTAGAACGGCGATACTATGAAATACTACAGCATTCGACTGAATTATGCAAAATATAAATAATGTGCAGGTATTGGACACCAAAGGATCGCATCACTATTCTAATACCAACGGCATTTATAAAATAATAATTGCTACCCATTGCGAATATTTTGGATCTTCAGTAAAATCTCTTGCGTCGGTCACCATCATGGCAGTCAAAGTGTTAAGGAGAAGCGTTACTTCATACCACAATTCACAAAACACGTTCTGTAGTGGGTGTTTTCTTTAGTTTCCTTGAATGATCAAATTGTTCCAATAATTTTAAGTGGTCGTGTTCACACAAATCTTCCTATATGATTCTTCTTCTTTCCAGTCCCTTCCGCTTCGGCCGGTTGTCAAGTTTTCTCATGGCGGCTCCATTTTATCGAATCCCTCCTTCGCTCTCGTTGAAATTTACAGCGTCCACAACAGCGCAAACGACACTTTACGATTTTTCGATGCCCTTCTTTGAACGATACGGCGGCCGACACCCTCCGCTTTCGTTCGTTACACGTCATCCCTCCTTTTTATTATATCAGTCGCAACGGCGTCCGCACGATTTTATGGTTCGCACGTGGAAAGGCGTCAATGCAACTCCGTTAAAATTAACGGCCCCTCTCATAATAATCCGCGAGATTTATCTCGGCGGAGGTTTATCGACACTTTATTCGGAATGTGGCGTCGGAGGAGAGGGACGAGATGTGATGGGGTGGCCTGTTTTTCGAGGAGATTAACCATAAATTCTTGACTAGCTTTGCCTCGAGCTGGAATTGCATGGCGAGGGCAGCGGTGATTAAAAGGCAACCGGCAAATATAGCAAAAGCGGGCTAGTCTGTAAGAAGTTTTGAAAACATCATATCTTCTGCGATCATAACGTTTTATTTTAGCGTAATTCATTTTTTTAATCATCTAATTCCGCCGCCTTTAAAATTTATTTTTCAATGTAACAGACGTAGTAAATTTCTGGGTACGTGTGGTCAAAAAAATTCTGTTTAGTTTTGTAGCACATGAAAATACATGCATGTATTCTTGTTTTTATCATGTCCGTAATATGTCTAACATTATCTTGTACTTCTGTAAAATATTATCAGTGACAGAGCTGTGGCCTTTGAATGAAATACGAAGTTATGTTCGAAATTGCATTATATCGTGACGTTTATCTCCTCTCTCTCGACAGTAGCGAGCGTTTGATTCCATTCAAATGCATACCTAACATTTTATTTTAAATTTTAAAAACAATATTCCTAGAAATTGTTACATCTAATTTCCTGCATACCAAGTTACCTTTCCCAATTTCTTTTTAAGCGCAGCAAACTCCACGGAATGTCTTTCATATTCTCTCGTCGCCATTCAATTGAATTTTGTTCCACAGAGAGGTGTAAGCATACTTCTGCGGTATACGCATACCAAGTCTAACATTGACTCGCAAAACTTCAAGACGCAGCGATGTCCTTTGAAAGGAACTTGATGTTACGCTCGAAATTGCGTTACGTTGTCGCATTTCTTCTCTTCCTCCCAGTCGCGTTGGTCGTTTGATTCGATTAAAATGCCACCGCATCATTTCCTCACGAATTCTTAAAATGTAATACTGCTGGTAGTCATAAAATTTTCTTTATTTTAAACCAATTTATTTTCAAACACAATAAATTTAACTGGATTACGTTCGTGTGCACTCGTCATGGTTCAATTGAATCTCGTGCCACAGGAACAATATGCACATTTCTGGGATAGACAACTATCGTGTCTTATATTGTCTCGTAGAATTTGAAGACGCGGCGATGGCTTTCGCAGGGAGTAAGATGCTGCTCTCGGAATTGCGTTATGTCGCGTGTTTCTTCTCTCTCCAGGCCGCGGCAGGCGTTTGATTCCATTAAAACGTCTCCGCACAATTTCCTCGCGAATTAGTATTCGCGCCCGCTAAGCTGCTTTCCGTGGCTTTCGGTACGTGTGACGCTCAATTAAACGATTGCAAATGTGGGAAGTGAAATTATCGGTTCTGGACCATTCGGGTGCCGTTTTTACTTAAATTGCGTTCACACCCAACATCGCGACCAAATCATCGGAGTTTATATTTGTAAAAGGTGGATGTGAAAATCAACTTGGGGATTTCGACGTAATTGTATGGAAGTAATAGGAAATTAGAAAGAAACGATTGCAAACGTGGGAAGTGAAATTATCGGACGGTGCTGGACCATTTCGGTGCCGTTTTTACTTAAATTGCGTTTACATCCAACATCGCAACCAAAGCATTGGAGTTTATATTTGTAGAAGGTGCACATGAAAATCAAGTTAGGGTTTTCGATGTACTGATTGGAAGTAATAGGAACTTTGAAAGAAACGATTGCAAATGTGGGAAGTGAAATTAATGGATGGTCCTGGACCATTCGGGTGCCATTTTTACTTAAATTGCGTTCACACTCAATGTCGCGACCAAAGCATTGGAGTTTATATTTGTAGAAGGTACATGTGAAATCAAGTTAGGGTTTTCGATATAATTACATGGAAGTAACAGGAAATTAGAAAGAAACGTTTCCCGAACATGGGGAGTGAAATTACTGGATGGTCCTAGACCTTTCGGGTGCCGTTTTTGCTTAAATCGCGTTCACACCCAACATCGCGACCAAAGCATTGGAGTTTATATTTGTAGAAGGTACATGTGAAATCAAGTTAGGGTTTTCGATATAATTACATGGAAGTAACGGGAAATTAGAAAGAAACGTTTCCCGAACATGGGAAGTGAAATTACTGGATGGTCCTAGACCTTTCGGGTGCCGTTTTTGCTTAAATCGCGTTCACACCCAACATCGCGACCTAAGCATTGGAGTTTATATTTGTAGAAGGTACATGTGAAATCAAGTTAGGGTTTTCGATATAATTACATGGAAGTAACAGGAAATTAGAAAGAAACGTTTCCCGAACATGGGAAGTGAAATTACTGGATGGTCCTAGACCTTTCGGGTGCCGTTTTTGCTTAAATCGCGTTCACACCCAACATCGCGACCAAAGCATTGGAGTTTATATTTGTAGAAGGTACATGTGAAATCAAGTTAGGGTTTTCGATATAATTACATGGAAGTAACAGGAAATTAGAAAGAAACGTTTCCCGAACATGGGAAGTGAAATTACTGGATGGTCCTAGACCATTCGGGTGCCGTTTTTACTTAAATTGTGTTCACACTCAACATCGCGACCAAAGTATTGGAGTCTATATTTGTAGAAGGTACATATGAAAATCAATTTACAGTTTTCGATATAATTGTATGGAAGTAATGGGAAATTAGAAAGAAACAATTGCAAACGTGGGATGTGAAATTATCGGACGATCCTGGACCATTCGGGTGCCGTTTTTACTTAAATTGCGTTCACACTCAACATCGCGACCAGAGTATTGAAATTTATATTTGTAGAAGATGCATACGAAAATCAAGTTAGAGTTTTCGAAATAATCGTATGGAAGCAATAGAAAATTATAAAGAAACGATTGCAAACGTGGGAAGTGAAATTATCGGATGGTTTTGGACCATTCGGGTGCCGTTTTTACTTAAATTGCGTTCACACCCAACATCCCGATCAAACCATCGGAGTTTATGTTTGCAAAAGGTGCGTCTAAAATCAAGTTAGGGATTTCGATTACATTGTACGGAAATAATAGAAAATTAGAAAGAAGCATTTGCCAAACATAGAAGTATTTTGCATTTATTTGCTTACTTCAATTTATTCAATTTTGTCATTCCCAGTTGAGTTTCATGTTTAAAAAAGTAGGCGAACATGGTGCTACACACTTTGTGTGCGAATTGTGTACGTGTGACCCTTTTAACTACACTGTAGAATTCATGTGACCGAAGTGCGTGCCATACATTACAATATTATTGGCAAAATGTAAGAATTGGACCCTCAGAGTCAAGTCGAGGGTACCCCATAAGACGTTATAATCTCTCGCTTTCTTTGGCCTCGAAAGTAGAAGGCCCATCATAGCTACTAATGAAGGAAGGCAGGATGAATTTACACGGTGATAAGTAAAGCAATCTCTTCATTACTCCGTCCGTCATTCCCACCCTCGAGGCTGCCATTAATTTCCTGCCATTATCGCCCAGAACAACGTCTTATCCAGACGGTTGGCCAACAAGCCAGCTGGCATGCGACAAGATTCGTTATCCCTGAAGCATCTCACAGCTAACTTTATCTGATTACCTTCTGATTTACTCACGATTCGTCAACCCGGTCAGATCCTTGAGTTGTCCGTTACGGAACTCTAATTTTGCATTCCGTTTTCTCCTCCTGTATCAAGAGACGCAAAATTGCCTGTCATTCTTGTGATTTTTATATTCGTGGTAAGAATACGCCTAAAATATTAAAAATGTATATTAATCTAACTTTGTACGTATTTTCAGTGGGTAATTAATTAAAAATTGTATTAATTTAAAAATTTAAATTCGTAAATTTAAAAATTGTACATATTATTTTTATTCGTGATAAGAATACGCCTGAAATGTTCGAAATTTATATTAATTCCATTTTATACGTATTTTCGGTGAGTAATTAATTAAAACTGGTATATATTTAAAAATTTTAATTTTTAAATTTAAAAGTTGTATATATTATTTTTATTCGTGGTAAAAATGCGCCTGAAATGTGAGAAAGTTACATTAATCCCATTTTGTACGAATTTTCGGTGAGTAATTAATTAAAAATTGTATTAATTAAAAAATGTATATTCGTAAATTTAAAAATGGTATATATTACTTTTATTCGTGGTAAGAATACACCTGAAATGATAGAAATGCATATTAATCCCATTTTGTATGTTTTTTTTCGGCGAGAAATTAATTAAAAATTGTATATATTTAAAAATTTTAATTTTTAAATTTAAAAGTTGTATATATTATTTTTATTCGTGGTAGAAATGCGCCTGAAATGTGAGAAAGTTATATTAATCCCATTTTGTACGAATTTTCGGTGAGTAATTAATTAAAAATTGTATTAATTAAAAAATGTATATTCGTAAATTTAAAAATGGTATATATTATTTTTATTCGTGATAAGAATACGCCTGAAATGTTCGAAATTTATATTAATCCCATTTTGTATGTATTTTCGGTGAGTAATTAATTAAAAATTGTATATATTTAAAAATTTTAATTTTTAAATTTAAAAGTTGTATATATTATTTTTATTCGTGGTAAAAATACGCCTGAAATGTGAGAAAGTTATATTAATATAATTTTGTATGTATTATCAGTGAGTGATTAATTAAAAATTGTATATGATTTAATAATACCGATTACGGCCCTGAAGTGCGAGAATAATACATTCTTCAATAGAGTCAGTTGGTTGGTAGGAGGTTTACTGCTGCCGACGAGAGCTCTTTCTGGTTAAGTAACACCCAGCATTGCGGATCTATTGGATGGGTTCCCGGTCATTTTTAAAGATGTATAGTGTACGCCCGCAAAGAAAAAGTAGTGTATAGTTTAGTAGTGTCTGTCTTTATATATGGGGTTCTGGTTGGGGGTTGTTTATTTATAGAGAGAAGAGAGAGGAGGGAGGAGGGGGTTTATAATAATAAGAAAATAAAAAATATGAAGTCCGTGTTCTCTTCATGTATATGGCGAGGAAAAAATAGAAAATCGGGTGTCTGTAATGCAGAATATTATTAAATAATTGCAGTTTCATCTTCAATTCTAACTCCACACGTTTTCTAATATAAAATGGGTGGGTTGCGAAGATGATAGAGAAAAGAGAGAGGGGAAATATATGCTCCACGATTCGATTTGATTCAAACTAAATGCGAATTACTGATTTCTTCCTCACAATTTTTTATTTACTTTTCTTTTGCTTGTATAATTAGAAAGCCTTTTTGGTACAATACGTGTGGATTTAGAAATTGATGTATACTTTGGCTACTTGATATTTGTGAAACTAATTATTATTCTATCATTCGATATAAATCTAGAATGGATCTTTGTAAGTCTTTTGCAATGCCAAACTGCAAGTTTTAGATTTCTCACAGAAATTGATCACTTTATGTATGCATCCTCGAAATAATCACATTTGCGGATGAGCATTGAAAGATTACATTTATCAGTCCCATTCCTGCACAAACATACACATGGCTTGTCACAATAGTTTATTTAGTAGCGACACAGAGAATATTATCGGGTTTGACTGGATCAACCTGTTTATTTTCCGACAATGCCTAACTATCGCCCGTGCTTAGTTCCGTTTTACAATTGGTCCAAACGAGTTTCTTATCAACGTCGTTCCTGCAAAAGTTGTAGACTTCCCAAAAATGGTATCGAACAAACTTGCTTCTATCGTACAGAAGATCATAATTTACTCGGTCACTGGCCTTCTTCTGAATATACTGAGAATCAGAAAAATCGTCTGACTGAAAAACTCAATAAAATACAGTGGATCATTAAGTTTACTTAACCGTTTGAGTGCGGAGAAGCGCGATCGCGCTTTTCTTGTTTATCCAGGAATGCGGAGACGCGTGATCACGCTGTTGTTCGTTAGTATAATTTTCGAATCAATTGAGAACAGTTGTATTTATATCCATTGCAGTTTATTATTAATTTTGTTTAATTGTGGTTTTTAACTAGACTGCAATTTACTTAAAGCCTTATTCATGCTATAGAGAAGGAATAGTTAGCAAGCAAAAATGCAACAGAAAGACTATCAATAAGCAAAAAGTTTTCTTCAGAAAAATTGCCCGGACGAAATTTGCGACAGTGTGAGGTTTGCAGTAAAAAAAAAGTGGAAATAGAGTTAAACGATCCAACTTAATTTGCGCTCTATGTAAAAAAGGAATTCATGGAATTTGTGCAGCAAAACACTCATGTAATAAGTGAGAACAAAAAACATTTTTGTTAAGACAAAATTACTTTTTTTAAAATAATTAGAGTTAATTATAATCATTTTTATTATTTTCCAAAAAAAATAACTACGCATTTCACTATGCAATTTCAGCATATACATAAGAAAATTCTTCCGCACTCAAACGGTTAACACGTTGACTGCCAAGCGTATTTTCCTACGTTAGAACCGCGATGCAATGAAATACTGTAGAGTATAATTAAAGCGTGCAAAATCAAGGTGACGCAGAGTTGTTAGAAGCCAAAGTACTGAAGCACAATTCCAATATCAATTGCTTTTACAAGACTGCAAATAGGCTTCATTTCAAATTTTTTTGCATTTCTAGTAAAATATTTTGCGCTGGTCATCGTCTATTTTGCTATGTTAGAACCGCGATGCGATCAAATACAATTGTAAAATATTTTTTGCAAATAGGCTTCATTTCAAATTTTTTTGCATTTCTAGTAAAATATTTTGCGCTGGTCATCGTCTATTTTGCTATGTTAGAACTGCGATGCGATCAAATACTGCAGAATATGATTAAATCGTGTAAAATGAAGGCAACGCAAAGTTGTTAGAAGCCAAAGTATTGAAGCATCGTTCAAATATCAATTGCTTTTACAAGATTGCAAATAGGCTTCATTGCAAATTTTTTGCATTTCTAGTAAAATATTTTGCACTGGTCACCGCGTATTTTGCTATGTTAGAATCGCGATGCGATGAAATACTGCAGAGTATGATTAAATCATGCAAAATAAAGGTTACGCAGAGTTGTCAGAAGCCAAAGTATTGACGCACCGTTTCGATATCAATTGCTTTTACAAGACTGCAAATATGCTTCATTGCAATTTTTTTGCATTTCTAGTAAAATATTTCGCGCTGGTCACTGCGTATTTTGCTATGTTAGACCCGCGATGCGATGAAATACTACAGAGTATGATTAAACTGTACAAAATGAAGGCAACGCAAAGTTGTTAGAAGCCAAAGTATTGAAGTACCGTTTCAATAGCAATTGCTTTTGCAAAATTGCAAATAGGCTTCATTGCGAATTTTTTTGCATTTTTAGTAAAATATTTTGCGCCGGTCACCGATGACCACCGTGGCAGTCAAAGTGTTAAATATCGTTCTCGGAGGTGAAGGTAAATGATTGATGCGATTGTTTTCACTTCTTTACATATAGTTACATACCGGTTACTAATGCAGTTGTAATTTTTAGCGATATTGGATAGAACATTGTATTGAAACAGGTAGTATACGAAATCTCTGGTTATAACGCCTCTGCTCTTAATCCCAGTTGGATTTCACATTAACTCGAAACATGAGAGGACTGCAAACCGACCGAATTTGATAACTTGCAAAAGCAACGAAACGCAACGAACCATAGCTACTGTCAGACACCCGTGGTTTACGCCAATGCACTGTCACTTCGCCTTAATTGTACGTCCCCGCTACTTAATTGGGAATTGTTCTGTAATTCGGGTCAGCCGGGACACTTGTTCCTTATTGCAATTAATAGCGCGGTTAAGTGGGCGGGCGTCCGCTTTAAAACTCGGCCGATTCTTGGAACAGTGAACGAACTAACAAACATTGCTGGATTCTGCTGGTTAGTATCACATGTTTGTTAAAAGTTTTTTTTATTATCGTTTTTATCGGTGGAGGTGCTCTTCAATTTACGATGGGGTTACGCCCTGAAAAATATTGAAGGTTACGTAAATATTAAATAATGACACATCAGTCAAACGTGTACGAAACAGTAATGTTATTTGTGGTTTTTGCATGAGATGTGCAGAGTTGTTTTTTCTGTAATTTCTTGTTCTCTATCTTAACTTACCAACAACAGTTACATCAACGTACAGTTCAAGAAAGTCATCTAATGCAAAGTGTATTTCATAATAGTGTTTCGAGGCCGTTATATAGTGTGTGACAAAAGTCTTCATATGCCCAACAATTCGTAATTATTGAATGTTATAAAAGAAATTAGGGTTCCACGCTGTTACAAAATCGTTATTTCAAATATTCATGTACTTCTGGAAGAAATTAAATAAACATAAATTGACATAATAATCGTTTATACGGTAGCCCGGCTTATGTTAAAACTTCTAGCAATTTCAGTATATGATTTCTGCTCGTTTCTTAATATGACTATAAAATTTCGTACGTCCACAGGGATTTATTTTTTTAGCGTCATGATTATATAATCTTGGAAAAGCACTTGTCACACACTCTTTCCGACCTCTGTCACTCTTGTTGGAAGTGAATCTAAAGCTGCGAATCCGACATCTCATACTTATAGAACATAACGTTACATTTTTCTAGATCAGCCGAGCAGTATATACACTTTCGTGATTTTCATATTTACGTTTTTTCAATTTCTCCTGGAAATACATGAATTTATCAAGCAACATCATGGGCATACCACCTTGTTATGAAAACATAAACGATTCTATAACGCGGAACTTTCGTTTCTTTGCTACATTCAATATTTACATTTTCACGAGTATATAAATTCGCGTATAAATTCCAGTATATATATTCGCCCCGGCATAAAGCCCAAGTTCAAAATGCGAAGTGCGATCATTCCAAAACATCATCGCTTTCGCACCACTGTACAGGTGAACAATTGTGAAGTGTCAAGCTAGTGCATCTACGCCATATTGGTCTTTCGTTTATGAGTTCCTATAAAGAAACACGCTTCCCCCATCTCTTTTTCATTTTTCCATCGAAGGTAGCGCCGAATGCATATGTAGTCAGGGTTTCCTCTCTTATACGCGTAAACACGCACGAACCAAAGTGTTTCTCATATTTTAACCGTTAGTTGTGACAGCGGCTAGACTGGACTGAAACGTCGGTAGAAGCACGAGTCGGTTTAAATTAGCGAGTCTAGACGCCTCGGAAATACCACGTGCTGCGCGTCGTACTCCATCCGCCACGTCTTGTTTTAAATGTCCGCGCCTCGCTGCGTTTTAAGACGTTTGCCTACGTGTTCGCAGGTGGAAAGCGCGAAAATCGACGACACGCGGTTCGATAAGCTCGACTGAGTGCGGATAGTCAGTGACCAGAAATTTGGCGTGCGAAACTGTTCGGGGAAAATTTTGAAAGGACTTCTTATTAGGTGCGTGACTGTTTGGACATTGTGTCTGCAGCTGATGGGATGAAGTTGAACCACGTGGAGTTAGTTTCAAAGATATACGTGATCATTGTGTCGGTGAAGATTAACGAATTAAGCGCGGAATTTAGTTTTACAAATCCGTGACAGGGTGCGGAATTCAAATTAAGCAATGACGTGTATGCACGTCGAACGCAGGATAAATGGTTCTATTACAAATTTCGCTACTACTGCTGTCTGAATGACCCATCTGGAGCCTAAATTGAGTAATTTATTGTATTAACATTACTATTATATTACACGTATTTAGCTATTTTTCAGACCTTACGCTTTATTTTGACAATAACTGTGGAAATACGCAGGTTTCAAAGATATATGTGATCATCTGTGTTAATGAAGATTAGCCTGTTAAGCGCGGAATTTAATTTTAGAAATTCCTCATAAGGTGCGGAATTAAAATTAAGCAATGACGTGTATACACGTCGAACGCAGGGCAAATGGTCCTATTATAAATTGCGCTACTACTGCTGTCTGAATGACCCATCTAGAGGCTCAATTCAGTAATTTATTGTATTAACATTATTATTATTATATTATACCTCTTTAGCTATTTTTCATACCGTATGCTTTAGTTTGACAATAACTGTGGAAATATGCAGGTATACCTCACATGCTTCAAAAGCGAGGAAGGGAGAGATTTCGGATCGGATGCTTAGGATTCTTGTATTCAATTCAATAGTATCTAGGACTCTGCCTCGTAGAGCAAATAATTATTAACGCAATTTCTCCGCAAATCAACGCCCGCCGTCCAAGTCGCGGCTTACGTATGTAATTGGTTTTGCAATATAAAATACAGCTGATCTGTTGGTAATAAAAAGGAAACATACCACCAAATAATATTCTTATTGTATTTTATTGAAATGTCGAGTTTCGATACTCAATGGTAATTTTTTATTTTACACGACGAGTATTAGTTCGACGTGTATATACGTCAAACGCGCTTAACTGGTTCAAGAGGTTGTTTAAGGAACAAACACGAAATGATCCACTTGATAGTTTACTTAATTATGTAAGACGATTAGATTATTTTCTCTGGATTTTTGATTTAAACTACGTTTATAATTATTGACACATTAAATGGGAGGGAGATTTATTGTTATACGACATTTTCTGTGAGCTCTTTGTGTACATTTCTTCGCAAGAGTGGCGAATTTGTGCGAGTTGCCCTGTTTAATCCTCTTTGAGGGCTTGCGTTCATTCGGGGAGATATGGAATTTTACAAACACTCCGGTGGCCTATTTTCGTTCCTACTGCACTTCCGTGTTTACATACTTCTATGCTACATGTTCTTTGCATACTCTGAACTTTCTTTTGTATATTCCACTTACACTATTTCAGAATATATGAATGCACGTCTTGTGCATCCCATTCATTCATGTTTTATATACGGATGTATCATTGTGCGCAGACATTTCTATGGCATTTTCCAGGCGGAACTTATGTTTTTCATTCGCAAAATGTTCAATTGTAGAATTTTTAAAAGCTGTACGGAGTTCACGAAAGAAAATGACGTTACTTTTTAACAATATTCCACAGCTTTCGATATTTCTGTCACTGTATAGAGTCCGGAAATCCATTCATTTGCTGTTTCTGTACAGCACGCTGGTATTTTGAACGATTTATACATGGATACTTTTGTGTTCCTTCTCTAGCATAGTTAATCTGCTAATGCGCACAAGGCTGTATGGAGGTTGCCTGGGACTAACACAATTTGATCCCTTGCACTCAGGTTTCCAGTTACTCTGTCATAAAATTTCATTCGACCATCTCGGAACATACTTTATGGTGTCATTACACATTTTGCATTCACGTGGTGAAATCTACACCCTTCCCTCAGTTAAGAGGGGGTCGTTAACTTTTCATCATTAATTACCTTTGTCCTCATCGACCTAATGGAATGTTTACAATAATTTCAGATCACAGTTTTTTATTTTTCTGTCAACCCCAGGGATGGATGATTAAATGCAAAACAGCCAGTTTCAGGTTAGCTGGCTGCTTATTTTATTCGGTCAATAATCCTTAGATATTTCGGACCCTCGGGTCCTCTACTCAGCCGGAATTTTGAATCCCCATACGAACACTGTTTCTCCTCCTTTCGACCATTATCATTAAAAGCACAGTAACGAGGCAGTACGGTGGTGGAAGACAGTGCGTTCACCGCTTAATATGTTGACTGCCGAACTGAAATATTATATTTTTAAACGATAAGAACATTTTCCTCTATTGTCATAGGCTATATCTGTTCAGGAAAAAAGTTCGCTCAACTATGTGCAACAGTTTCTGAGAAAAAAATGTTAAAAATTTGATTTTTTTTTGGCGTTCACATTGGAAAACCTCCTTAACCCTTTTAGTGCCGGAGGCGATATATCGGCCTTTGCTGCACTGGCGAAAAGTGCCAGCACCGCACCTTGTGGCGCTTTACTATTCGCATTGCGAGAAAACTCTATCTCCAAATAAATGTATAATACGTTATAAATGATCTAATTTCATCAGGATAGAATTAAAAAAAATAGTTTTTCGGTTTAACTTTATATTACCTATAACAATTACTTGTTTCGAAAGAGATAATCCGTTCGGCACTTACCATGTATCTTGGAGTTATTCTTTATTTTCGTTATGCAATATTATTTATTTTGTTACGTTTTGTAAGAGAACTCAATTTTTATTTTCTTTATAATTATTTATACCTTTGTTATTTATATAATTTTCAATGAATATAGAAATATTCAGATGAATATAGAATATTTCGTCCTTAACACTTTGACTGCCAGGGTGGTCACCAGTGACTGGCGCAAAAAATTTTACTAAAAATGCAAAAAATTTGCAATGACACCTATTTGTAATCTTATAAAAGCAATTGATATTGGAACGGTGTTTCAATACTTTGGCTTCTAACAACTGTGCGTTACTTTCATTTTGCACGATTTAATCATATACTCTGCAGTATTTGAATGCATCGCGGTTCTAACATAGCAAAACACGCTTGGCAGTCAACGTGTTAGCACTTTGACTGCCCTGACGGTCACCGTTGACCGGCGCAAGACATTTTACTGAAGATCCAAAATATTTGCAGTGGTTAGCAATAATTATTTTATAAATGCAAATATTGATGCGATCCTTTGGTCTCCAATACCTACACATTATTTACATTTTGCATAATTCAGTCAAACGCTGTAGTATTTCATACGTCAATGCGTTAATATACTGCTTTTTGAATTATGTAAATATTGTTTTTTCTTTAGATTTTATGAACGTTTTTCGAAACCCTAGTAAAATCGTGAAATTCGGCGGTTATCTTCGCATACGCACCTCTTTTTCGCCTAGCACTAAAAGGGTTAAATGTTACTCCTCAGGTAGAAACAGACGTAGAAAGTGAATTTTGAACAACTCCGAATGGACTATAGCCGTACCGGGAGTTATAGGGAAGCGACTGTACTCTTTGGCTCCCTCCCATGCCGCCGGCTCGGCGTCTCGTGGTCTCTAGTACGATCCCTCTCCGTTTCGCGGCGTTATGATCGCATGGCCGCTCTCAGTGCTCGCGAGCCTCGCTCGGTGTGTGTTTCGTGGCGTGGTCGTCGTCGTGTTCGTCGTCGTGTTCGTCGCCGTTGCCGCCGTCGTCCTCGTCGCGTTTCTGTCCTCCCCTCGCCACCGCGCCATCCCATTCTCGTCCGTGCTCGCCTCTCTTCTCCTCTCCTTTCGAGCCCGCACACGCCTTCGTCTCGCGTGCCCGCAATTAATTCCGTCGTGAATCCGTCCTCCTCGTCGTCGTAACGCAGTAGCTCCTCTCTCGGCAGTCAGTTTTCAGCGGCGAATCGTGAACGTACTCCCAACCGCGGCGCTGTGTCTCGTCCCCGGAAAAAGATACGGAAGACAAGGATAGCGTCGGAGCCGAACGCAGGCCTTCTGTGGTTTGTTGTGTGTGCCGTGGAAGGGAAGAGGACGCGTGTGCATTCAGTGTTTTCTGTGGGTCCGGCAGGAGTTCCGAAATCGTGCCTGTTCGGAGTCGGTGCTAAAAACGAGAGACACGACGGACGTAGACGTGTCGGACGGTCGTGCGTCCGGCTCGCGCATTTTACTACTCCGTCTGGAGTAACTTGTCTCACCCTGTGCGTAAGTGTGTTTATCCGCGTCCTTTTACTCCGCCGCGTCGTTCCGCACGTCCCTCTCTCTCGCTCTTTCTCTAACGTCGTGCGTACTCTCACCTGCAGCACACAGGTGTCTCGTGAAGAAGCCGACGCCTGCGGACCGCCGTCCGTATGCGCGTACGCTGGCATCGGGAAACGCATACACGCGCACGCACACGCACTGTTGCATCGGTCGCGCGGACGGGCGTGCTCGCCGACGTTGATACGCTTCAAATTATCCGGCTCGTTCGCGTCGTCGCGACCCGCTCTCGCCCGTTTTAGGCCGGACACTTTTGCGCACGTTGGCGTAGCCTGTTGCATACCGCGGCTTTACAGGAACGTTTACACGCTGACCGCTTCGCGACGAAACCGACGATCCTGGGAGGTTAGACCCTCGACTACCCAACCTTAACCGATCATGCCGCCGCGCTTCGAGGTTAGGCAGTCGCATGTCCAGCTTTTACGAAACCATAGTAAAATCGTGAAATTCGGCCGGTTATCTTCACATAGGCGCCTCTTTTTGGCCCGGCACTAAAATCCTGGGAGGTTAGACCCTCGCTTACCCAACCTTAACCGATCATGCCGCCGCGCTTCGAGGTTAGGCAGTCGCATGCCCAGCTTTTACGAAAGCCTAGTAAAATTGTGAAATTCGGCCGGTTATCTTCGCATAGGCGCCTCTTTTTGGCCCGGCACTAAAATCCTGAGACGTTAGACCCTTGCCTACCCAACCTTAACCGATTACGCCGCCGCGTTTCGAGGTTAGGCAGTCGCATGCCCAGCTTTTACGAAACCATAGTAAAATCGTGAAATTCGGCCCATTATCTTCGCATAGGCGCCTCTTTTTGGCCCGGCACTAAAATCCTGGGAGGTTAGACCCTCGCCTACCCAACGTTAACCGATCACACCGCTGTGCTTCGAGATTAGGCAGTCGCATGTCCATCTTTTACGAAACCCTAGCATAATCGCGAAATTCGGCCGGTTATCTTCGCATAGGCGCCTCATTTTGCCCCAGCACTAAAATCCTGGGAGGTTAGGCAGTCGCATGTCCAGCTTTTACGAAACCATAGTAAAATTTTGAAATTCGGCCGATTATCTTCGCATAGGCGCCTCCTTTTGGCCCGGCACTAAAATCCTGGGACGTTAGACCTTCGCCTACCCAACCTTAACTAATCATGCCGCCGCGCATCGAGGTTAGGCAGTCGCATGCCCAGCTTTTACGAAACCCAAGTAAAATCGTGAAATTCGGCCGGTTATCTTCGCATAGGCGCCTCTTTTTGGCCCGGCACTAAAATCCTGAGAGGTTAGACCATCGCCTACCCAACGTTAACCGATCATGCCGCCGCGTTTCGAGGTTAGGCAGTCGCACGTCCAGCTTTTACGAAACCCTAGTAAAATCGTGAAATTCGGCCGGTTATCTTCGCATAGGCGCCTCTTTTTGGCCCGGCACTAAAATCCTGGGAGGTTAGACCCTCGTCTACCCAACCTTAACCGATCATGCCGCCGCGCTGCGAGGTTAGGCGGTCGCATGCCCAGCTTTTACCGATTGTTTCGTCCTCGGCGCCCATCGGTTTCTCGTCCGCTGCACTTATAGCGCACTTTACATAACCCGTAACTGTCAAGTGCTCGTTTCCTTTCGTGCGTGGCCGGTCGCGCGCATACGCGCGGATCTCTTTCTGTCAACGGGCTGTTTGTCTCCTTCGCTCTAGCGTTACGTGCTCGTGCCGCGCACGGTGTTGTAACCTTGCACGCGGCATTTCAGAGTGGAGACGAGAGGATTGGGTTACGGGTGCCCTCCGATCGTGGGAGAGAGTGAGAGGAAACCGGGGAGAGGGCACGCGCACTTTCGCTCGATCCAGGTGCAAGTGTCGTACGTTCCTACGTTGGTCGGTGACGTGTAGCATTACCGTGGAACGCCTAAAATCGCTCTGCGGGTATGTGTGGATTAGTATCGATTTTTACGGGTCCACTTATATACATACGGCACGCAGGAACGTGATCTTTTGAGAGTCGAGATATTGGAGTCGCGGGTATGCGTCCATTTTACTTGTCAGAGTTCATTCGCAGACGCGTTTGGATGGGCATGTGCGAAACGGGATTCCTTGATATTTCAAATATAGTGGAGCACGTACGATTCCCAATTTTCCTTGTCAAAGCGTATTCTTGTGTACGTATGCGCGCGGACTTGCGGGACGTGATTTTCTGATATGCGAAATATAGGCACCGCACGTACGGCTGTCCGATTTTACTTGTCGAAGTTCATTGCCCATCTGTTCGCTGCTAGGGTACGCACTGGAGAGTTAATGCACATGACATACGAGCGATAGTCGTGAATCGCCTATTAACAATCGTTATCTAATCGTGGGTTTTCACGCGTAACCATTATGAGGAGACTAGCGAACGCGCACTGAGTAGGTTTTACGAGCATAATTAAGCGGGCGGCAATTAACGGGTCGATGTGTATCGAAATGAATATTTCGTGGGACACGACGCCTCGTGGTCTCCTCGACGAACACAATAAGCGCCATTCATGACACAGACACGCCATCACACTGACGCGTATACGTTTCGAAACTAAGCAGGAACAACTCCGAGTACTTAACTTTTCCAGACACCGACTGTCAGTCATAATTATTTCACTTTAAGAATTTTTTCCACGCAAGCGAGTTTGAAAGGAACAGTACCGTGTCTCATTCACGTTTGTTACAAAATGTATTATCGCTCGTTGCATGTTTTAAAACGTAGACACTCAGATTATGTTATATGACAGTTTTTAACCCTTTGACTGCTGAATACTTCCGGCCGAAACAGTCGCTGCGAACGAAACACTTTTCACTAATGTGAACTCTATTGACTGATTTTGTAAGGCGCGATTAAGTTCAAATGATAATTCTTCATTTACGCCAAATTAAATAATGCAAGAAAATTATTTGATAAAGAACGCATCTATATTCATCTCGTACATTGATAATTATGATTGATTACGTTAGGCGCAACTAAGTTCTAATGATAATTCTTGATTTACGCCAAATTAAATATTGCAAGAAAATTATTTGTTAAAGAACGCATCTATATTCATCTCTTACATTGATAATTATGGCTGCAACACGTAAGAAATCGAAACGACGCATATATGCGCCCATAGTCGATACCGATAGATTCTAGCGAACGCATATATGCGTCCATAGCATTCAAAGGGTTAACCGTTTGAGTCCCATGCACCGCGATCGCGCTGTTCAGGTTTCATATCGAAAAGTCCCACTAGTTTTATCACGATGCGCTTTTGGCGATACGCCCATAATTGTACTGATAATTCTTCGCATAGTTACTGTTTTAGTGTGAATCATGTGAGCAAAACATTTTGTCTCTAATTTCCATTACTTCAAATTACACTTATTTAATAAACACAACCGCTGTTGCCCCATTTGACGTTTTCCGACATAAATTGAAGCAAGCGCTATCGCGCCGCTTAGTATTTCTCGACAAGATTTTCTGCATAACCTCTGGGATCCAATCGGTTAATACGTCGACATCGGTATCTATCTACGGCATTTTCACATTTGACGCGTATAGACACTCTCGGGCGCGAGACAATGCGAGAGAAAGAGCGTGGAGAACGAGCGAGAAAGGAAAAGGACGCGCGTAGACTCAAGTTTCCCTCGTTCCTACTGCGCAGGGACTCCCACCTCATTTTTCGTGTCGCAACAGAGGAGATACCCGCGTGTGATTTTCCACCAGCGGATTTTCCAACGGTGGACCTATCGTACACACGGCGAGCTCTGACACTCCCCGGGTGCACGGTTGTGTGATAATCCGAACCAGCGTCCGTCCCATCATTCGACATCGTGTCGCGGGACCTTCTGTCCCTCTCTTCCTCCACCTAATATTGTCGATATGTCAGCGTCCGAGGAAGAACAGGAATCACCTTCCCGAGGAACGTGCCAAGAGATTAGTTCGTTTCATGTCAAGGTCAACGATCTTTCGACACACGCGGCTGCCTTGTCAGAATAAATAAAGGACATTTTCTAAAACGTCGAAGGACGACGAAGCTGAGGCAAGAAAGGGTTATGAGTGAAGTGTGTGGATTTTTAGCCAAATTACAGCGCAGACAACGTTGCGCACCGTCCATTGAGATAATCGGAGTTGTGCTTACGAGAAATATGTGCCGCTGTGGATACAGCGAGAATTTTGATCAACGCCATAATTGTTCGTCATCGCGTGCCAACTACTTGGGAGCTTCTCTGATATGCTAGCTCTTTAGCATTTTATCTATTACAATCGTTTTCATTGAAGGGTTCCTTCAAGGTACCCCATCAGTTTACCAACGCCGAAAGTTCGCCTCCATCGAGGACCAACGAATTTCGAATTACATCAGCAACGGAGACAATACGCCATCATTGCCACTTTGAAAAGCTCCCTCCGTCTCGACGACAGAACTTATCAGCATTGCTCCGGGAAGCTTCCCGACGCATCGAAGCTAATCCTCGAAACCAAAGGGGCTATCCGTCTCCCCTCACTTCGTGCTTACGTGCTTCGCCGAAGCCCATAAATTCTCGCCTCCGTTGAGCGGGAATCATTCCGTGACACCGTAGATCAAGCAAGAACAGGCGGGGGTGATCGACCCGCTGGAAATTTCCTCTGGCGCGCGATTTCCAGCAAACGTCGAGCCGTGGAGCCAAAGCCGCGAAGCGCGAACGAGCAACGACGACGAGAGCAGCCGTCCAGCCGCGCAGGACATCGTCAGCAGGATGAGGTCAGCGAGAGGAAAGGACGAGCGGTAGCTTCGTTGCCGAGCCTCGTCACGATCCTCGGCCCCTGGCGAAAGAAACGGCGCGCCCGTTTCAAGGATCCGCCATTATCTTCGTCCTCGTCCTCGTCGTCGTTCTCAGCCGCCACAGCCGCGTTGTCCTCCTCGACCAACATGTCGATCCGCGTCAGTGGAGTCTACCTCGTCCCGAGCCCGGGCGCGAACAACGAGCAGAACAACGAGAAGAGCAACAATTACTCGGAGAACAACCTGCACCAGCAGCAGCAGCAGCATCACCATCATCATCACCAGTCGACGAAGACGGTGACGATCGTCACGGCGCCGCAGCGGAGTAACAGTTTGGATTACCTGAACTTCGAGGAGAAGCGGCAGATCATCGCGTCTTCGCTGTCGCTGAGTGATTTCCTGGCACATGGACCCGCAGCCGCGGCTGCTGCGGCCAAGGAGGTCGCTGCGAATACAGTCATCGGTGAGTGAATGGTATTTTCGGCGGGAATTGTCAGGGACTGGAACTGAGCGCATCTCGCGGAGGGATGGCCTTTGTTTACGGGCCGCGGGTAGAACGGTATCGATTCTCGAGTATTGCTGTTCGTATCGAGGATGAAAGAAGTACGTTGTCTTGCACTGCGGTGTATCATACGGTGCTTCGGAGAAGCGTATAATTAGAAGCGGGCGTTCGGTTGGTTTCTCCGAAGCTGTTTTGTGATTTCGTGACGAGACGGTGCAGGAATCGTTGTCAAAGAGGTAGGGTTTAAGTCTTACATCCTGCCTGGGTTGACGTAATCGGCAGGTTGGTCGGTGCAATTTTGCATCGTTGCGCTCAATGCGATACGTGCAATGAGCTCCTGTTCTCCATTCTCTCGGACTAGCTTGCTGTTACGTAAGTTGAGTGCTGTGGAAGGTCGAGTGCATCTGTTTGTAAACAATTCCGGCGCACGCAGTTCAATTTCGTTGTCTACTGACACTCATCGGAGGGAAATGGATACCCTAGTGTTATCAGATATCGCGGTGACATTGTGACAAGGCACCGCCTTTGGTCTATTGCAACGTTTTCTTATGGGTCCGGACTAGGTGTGGTGGGTAGTTAAAGAATTAATCCGGTTTGATTATGTTCAACTATGAGTTTAGCTGGGTAAATGCTGCCCACTGTCATATAAATAGGGTTAGACGGTGTAGAATTGTGAATCCAGTTTAATATATTGATTGCGGGTATGGTCGCCATTTTGTCATTTTCAGAGGGTGGGATAGAATGCATTTATTCTATGAGGTGATTACAAAATGATTAATAATACACCAACCATACTGTGTTTTACAGTACTTCCATTAAAGTGTGCACTTCCCATAATTTTTTTTATCTATTATATTTAGATAAATATATGTTAATGTATATATAATATATATTATATATTATTAAATATTATATATAATATATATATTTATTTAAATCTCTAATAGTTTTAACACATTTTGCTGATATTTAAACCTATTATCAAACGTTAGTTAAAATTTTATTTACGAAAGTTTTAAAACGATGAATTTCCGTGCTTGTGAATATTCTAACGACGAGACCTTTTCAACATTCATTCTCGCTACTTTCATTCATCAGATCATAAGATATCTACGCGAAATACCAGATAATTTTCGCCTATCCTGCTTATCGAGCTGACACAAAATCACTACCGCGTCGTTCGCCTCACAATCTCGTTTCATATGACCTGATCGTTACATTTATATAAATATATTTTTTTAAATCTATAATAGTTTTGACATATTTTGCTGATATTTAAACCTATTATCAAACGTTAGTTAAAATTTTATTTACGAAAGTTTCAAAACGAATTTCCGTGCTTGTCAATACTCTACCGACGAGACCTTTTCAACATTCATTCTCGCTACTTTCATTCATCAGATCATAAGATAGCCCTCCTTCAACTGCGCGAAATACCAGACGATTTTCGCCTATTCCGCTTACGGAGCTGACACAAAATCACTACCGCGTCGTTCGCCTCACAGTCTCGTTTCATATGACCTGCTCGTTACATTTATATAAATATATTTTTTTAAATCTATAATAGTTTTGACATATTTTGCTGATATTTAAACCTATTATCAAACGTTAGTTAACATTTTATTTACGACAGTTTCAAAACGAATTTCCGTGCTTGTCAATACTCTACCGACGAGACCTTTTCAACATTCATTCTCGCTACTTTCATTCATCAGATCATAACATAGCCCTCCTTCAACTGCGCGAAATACCAGACGATTTTCGCCTATTCCGCTTACGGAGCTGACACAAAATCACTACCGCGTCGTTCGCCTCACAATCTCGTTTCATATGACCTGCTCGTTACATTTATATAAATATATTTTTATAAATCTATAATAGTTTTGACACATTTTGCTGATATTTAAACCTATTGTCAAACGTTAGTTAAAATTTTATTTACGAAAGTTTCAAAACGAATTTCCGTGCTTGTCAATACTCTACCGACGAGACCTTTTCAACATTCATTCTCGCTACTTTCATTCATCAGATCGTAAGATAGCCCTCCTTCAACTGCGCGAAATACCAGACGATTTTCGCCTATTCCGCTTACGGAGCTGACACAAAATCACTACCGCGTCGTTCGCCTCACAGTCTCGTTTCATATGACCTGCTCGTTACATTTATATAAATATATTTTTTAAATCTATAATAGTTTTGACATATTTTGCTGATATTTGAACCTATTATCAAACGTTAGTTAAAGTTTTATTTACGAAACTTTCACAACGATGAATTTTCGTGTTCGTCAACACTCTAACCACGAGACCTTTTCAACATTCATTCTCGCTACTTTCATTCATCAGATCATAACATAGCCCTCCTTCAACTGCGCGAAATACCAGACGATTTTCGCCTATTCCGCTTACGGAGCTGACACAAAATCACTACCGCGTCGTTCGCCTCACAGTCTCGTTTCATATGACCTGCTCGTTACACCTGCCCGCGATATGTGGCACGCACGAGAATGACTCGCTCTCAACGACCGGACAAGCTTCCGTCGTAGAGGGATCGTGTAGGATCGTGTAGGACGCGGGATCGTAGGGCGCGTGGCGGAAGAAGGTGGGGGCAGAAGTGAGTAAAAGGGACCGTGTACTAGCGAAAGAGAAGCAGCGGAAAGGAACGAAGAAGAGGGGGCGATGAAGGAAACGCTGGAATACCCGACGCCACGGTTCGATTCGGTGTCAAGGAACTCCGTGGCTGCACTCACTTGTAAACAAACCCGCGTGCAGGAACGAACGGCTACCTTACCGGAGGAGAAAGAGGAAGAGAGCTTGTCTTTTTTCTAGCCGCGGCTCCTCGCCTTTTTTCCCTTCCTTCCTCCTTCGCTATCTCGCGAGGTCGTCGCTCGTTGTGCGAAAAAAAGGGTCGGAGAAGCGGAACACGACGCGGCGACGGCAGGAGGCTCTCTCTTCATTTTGTTGCGAATCAGACGAGGGGACTTTATCGCGGTCGGGCGCGGAAAAAAGTCGTCCCCGCTTTAATTCTTAGCCCATTGAGGACGCGTCGACTCTTTGTCGTTTACGCCTCGAGTGCGCTCCCCCTGTTGGGAGAACGGCCTTTTTCGTGTCCGCCGAGTAATCGTCGATTCAAGATTGCGTTTTGCACGCGGACACCCGTGTGTGGAGAAGAGCTTTCTGTTAATGTGGAACGTTTCATGGTCCTAGATTTGCGCAATGTGCTAAAAGTAAAAATAGGGGACGCGTAGCTAAAACTGCGTTGTTGAGGAAATGTATGCGTTGAAATAACTAACTTGAGAATGTGCAAACATTTTATGTTGATGAGTATATGGAATGTCTACGAGTTTTAATTACAATTAGTGAGGTTTGTGAACCTGGTGCGTTTTTACAAGTGCATTCGAGTTAATGTATTATAGAATTAGCGCGGTTTCTCTTATATGTAACGTGATATTGGGTAAAACGGTTGACTTCAGTAAATATTCAAGTATTATGTCTTTCGGGATGCTTGACATTTCTTTTTTCGGGATTTTGGAATGTGTACGGGTATTAATTACAATTAGTGAGGTTTATAAACCTGGTGCGTTTTTACAAGTGCAGTAGATTTAAACGTATTACAGAATCAGCGCAGTTTCTCTTATTTGTAACGTGATATTGGGTGAAATGTTTGACTTCAGTAAATATTCAAGTACTATGACTTTCGGGATGCTTGACATTTTTTCTACGTAGATTTTCGCCGCGATAATTAAACGATGTCCTTTTTGTTGTTTACGCCTCGAGTGCGTTCCCCCTGTTGGAAATAGTAAGGAATGTGTACGAGTTTTAATTACAATTAGTACGGTTTGTGAACCTAATGCGTTTTTACAAGTGCGGTAGAGTTAATGTATTACAGAATTAGCGCAGTTTCTCTTATTTGTAACGTGATATTGGGTAAAACGGTTGACTTCAGTAAACATTCAAGTACTATGACTTTCGGGATGCTTGACATTTTTTCTACGTAGATTTTCGCCGCGATAATTAAACGATGTCCTTTTTGTTGTTTACGCCTCGAGTGCGTTCCCCCTGTTGGAAATAGTAAGGAATGTGTACGAGTTTTAATTACAATTAGTTAAACGTATTACAGAATTAGCGCAGTTTCTCTTATTCGTAACGTGATATTGGGTAAAATGGTTGACTTCAGTAAATATTCAAGTATTATGACTTTCGGAATGCTTGACATTTCTTTGCCGTATATTTTCGCCGCGATAATTGAACGATAACGCAAGCAACAATTTCCAGTCATTACCAGGATAAGTCTCGAAGCCAAATCGTTATTTCGGTCGTTGACGTGGGGGCTTTAGTCGTCAAGTATGTCACGAAATCGCATCTTGTTTCTTGCAAAACGGCACCGACGACGTAATTACATTTTCCATTCCGTCGTGTCGCGCGAATGTTATTTGCTCGTGTTGCGAATCTCTTTGTTGGTCGCAGCCCTTGGTTAGTCTTATCTCTCACATCCCATTTGCAGCCTTCGTATGAAACGATCTCCCGATAGATTTAACCTGTCGCATTGTCTGCACGATGACGTACGTTTTTATTGACGACGACAAGCTCAGAGAGTTAGCTTCTTATCTAATCTATTCTCATTCCCGTATCGAGATCATAGTCCATTTACTATTCCTTCTCTCATTTAGCCGAACCCTCATCTACGAAATTTTGCTTATCAACACTTCATACAATTTGACCGTTATCTCACTTTCATATCACCCTTCAGCGATAAACATAGTCATAATATTTATAGCACGACGACATTCCTCCGTATCTAAACAGTCCTCGATCGTCGTATCTCCGATTTCTTCGAGCTGCGGTCGTAATCGTATTTTTATTACCACCTTTTTCCACCTTTCGATCCCGCAATTTCCTCGGCGAGTCGACCTTTTCAGTTGTGTTTTCTCATTCGACTATTGCACTCAACCCGGTGGCCTTCCTCAAGGCGGATTCCCGTAAGTAAGCGCGAAGTCGGCGACGGAATATGTCAGAGCCGCGCCTTTTGCGACGTTGCCGCCGCTGAAAATCACGTGCTTGAGTATAGATCGATGATCAATCATCGCCGAGCGCGCAGTAACGCGCGATTCGTCATTCGGATCTTCCGCGACCTCCTTCGGACTTTCGCTCTTGCGCCGTTCAAGCCTGCTATTGAAACTGCACTAAGTACGCCGATGCTTCTCGGGAAAATCAATGCATTGTGTGGCCTATTTAGAAACTGCATCGCCTTTAAGCGCGTACATACCGTTAAAACCGTCATCAAGCCGACTTGTTTACGCATACAACTTCTCGTTTATTGCTCCATCTTGCCCGTTGTCGCTTAATTCTTTCAGCACGCGGAATGCCTTACGCTCACCGCGTATTCTTATGGCAAACTATTCAGCGTGTCAGGAATCTTGGTTATTCGATGCAAATTCGCAAGTTTTAATTCTTGCCGCCGTTAGTTATTACAACGACGTACCATAATCTTTAGAGCGTTTTCTGCATCCGCTGAGTTTGTTTCCGCGCAAAAAGCCAAAGGCGACCACCTTAGGTCTTACCGAACCAGTGGGAAATTGTGTAACGATCGATAGCAAAGTGTGGGAAATGATAAATGGCCAAAATTGATAGGCGTCGATCGTGGATAACGAGCGCAGAATGCAGAAATAATGTGGCAACAGCGCGCGGAAATCATTCATTGAATAGAGAGCCACCAGGCTGTCGGCAACTGGCTGCTGACTGGCTTGGATCGCATGTTGTAGGAACCACCACGGTTGTGGTTGGGGTTAGTACTATGTAGAATCGGTGAAAAGGGCGGAGAGCAAGGGACACACGTGAGTAGGGTCGGGATTATTCGGCGAATTAAGGGGGTATTCCAATGTGACGGGTTGAAAAAATCGATTTTTTTTTACAGTTTTTGATAGTTCATAGTCATAGGATTAACCCTTAGCGCTCCGGCACATTTTCACAGCGGAACGAATGAAACGGAGTTTTATTTTAAATGAGAAGAATTACACGTGCTATAAAAAAAGGTCAAAAAATGGTTTAATCGTAACTGTGCAGAGATTGATCACGTTTTAACTATTTTTATGAATTGCCAACGCCGACGATACCGCAGCATTTTAAGCGCAATCATGTTAAAAACATTCGGCTCCGTAGCGGAGCCTATGGAACGCTAAGGGTTAATATCCCAGAGTCGGTTTGGGCGATTCTGTCCTTTTTGACTAGTAATAACGTTTCAAAGCAGAGACTGTAACTGCGCGCCCATCAAAGAGATTTTTTGCTGGTGGCGTAGATTACTCAAAAACGGCTTTATAGATTAACACAATATTCAGTATACGTATGGCTATCGCATGAAGCTCAATCATGTTAAAATTTTGGCTATAACCCATAGTTTTGCCTTATTTATAGCGCAAAAAAATTGCTTTTTTACACTTTTTTACAACACTTTAAAAATCGCTTACGTATTTCCTCGTGTTTTCTACACGCTGTCTTTAGATGTCACTTATTTTGATACATTGTATTTACTTTGTCTATTTACGTATTTACATCAATATTCAATGTATTAAACTCGATTGCCTTCGTGTTTTTTTGGTATTTTCATTTTTTAGTAAAAAAGTTATGATAATTATTGAAAAACATATTTTTTTTAATAATCCCTAAAATACATCCAATTATACAATTTCTGCAAGTTGCACAAAAATTGCTTTATAAGTAACAAAGTTATGATTTTTTGTAACGTACAAGTTTCCAAAAAAACGTACGGTCCCAGGCGTATTTCTTACAGATTTCTTAATGGTCCTTAAGGAGGTACTACAATGTGACGGGTCGAAAAAATCGAGTCAGAGTGAAAAAAGATTAAGAAGAATCTCTCGACATTTTTGATGGGTGTAAAACCACCGATATAATTAAATACACAAATATCTTCAAACGATAAAAAAAATGTTCCTCTATTGTCCTAGGTCATACCTTTGCACAAAAAAAAGTTTGCTCAGTTATATGCAACAGCATGTGAGAAAAAAGGTTGAAAATTTGCTTTTTTTAGGCGTTCACATTGGAATACCCCCTTAAGTATTGGAATACTACAAGTAGATGTTTTAATGTTTGGGTATTATTACTCAAATATGTTAGAACGTCGTGTTGCCTTTCATCACGAGGTTTGCAAAAATCCCAAATCACTGAGTCTGCTCCAATTCGTCACCGACATCGAAAATTATCATTTATTATGTCATTTTTATTACGACCCACATAGATAATCGGTTTGTCGTAATACGTGCCAAACCGTTCCAGTCAATTTTAATAAGCAAAGGTGTTTGAGTGTAAAAATTGTTCGTATATTCACGTTTCAGTATATAATTCTTATTTGCAATTCAACGTTTCTTACTATTATCTTTATGTGACTGAGAAATACGATTGTTTAAACCTGTTAATTACGCACCACGATCGGTATTCCCATATTTTTGTATTACAGGTACTTTATAAAGAATGCTAACTTTGTGTCATAGAATATATAGTGCGTTGTACCGAACGAACTGTTTTGGGGTCGGGTCATTAATTATTAATGAGGTTGTGCAATATCTTGTAACACATGGCATGATTGCTCTGAATCGGGAGCAATTCCGTTGGTAAGAATGTGATTCTGAGTATTAACGGGGTATTACGTTAAACATATTGTCAGAATCAAGAGTAAACAAAACGTTAAAATATACACGAGTCAGTCCTTCTGTTTTAAATAGAATAATAAAGTAGGTCACGCTACAATAATTATATTCACAGTGCCTCTCAGATTCATCTGTGTACAAACAATTTTTTGTGAAATTTTACACAGTATCTTTTCTTGAAAATTAATCTAGCTACCTGTGTACAGATACACAAGCATGCGATTGCGATGCTGTTAATAAAGCGTAATAACTAAGGACTCTGTCATCGATGCACTCCGCAGTGATTTGAAAGGAAAATTACACATTTAAAACGGCAAGCCGATTTCCGCACTACGTAATGACACATCGCAATGGTTCCATTCTTATGAGTCAGCCTCTTTTGTCTCTTGGTTCTTGTTTTTTTCCGCCGCCGGCAGGTAAAGTTTATCTGCTGCCAGTTGCGCGTCACACACTTAAGATTTATCGTTTTTCGGAAGAGTCGCGCAAAAGAAGTACTCCGTTTACGCGAGCAGATGTGCCGTTCGAAATGTACGTGTCCGTAGTGATATAGAAACGGATCCCACGCAGAGTCGTACCAGGAACCGTAAACTCTCCCTATCGACGTAATTTTTTTCGCGAACACGCCCGCGAAGGGGGATAAAATGATAAAATGCGTGCCGGATAAGGGCGTGAGAGGTTCTCACTCGATAAAAGACGACAGAAACATTGCGGAGGGAACGAACAACGAAAATTCGCTACGAAATTGTGAATGTTGCTTCATTGACGGACTTGACGACAAAAATTTTACGCTGGAAAAAACGAAGATGTTCTCGTGAACATTCTTCCTTTGAAGCTACTACTTTTCTTGAGAGACCGCGTCTGTCGCCGCTTCAATTGTAGACTATGCAACGTGTTGAGAAAGTGAATTCTTTCCTTGATTTTGGGAAGAATGTTAACACTTTAACGACCGCTAGCCCATTAATCGACTTTTCGGTTCCAACTGCTATTTACCGGTAGCCGATTAATCGGCTTTTCAGTGGTCAACGATTATACTAGATAAAATAAATATCAGATGATATTTGACAATCTAAATGACTGCTTTCGGTTCAACACATTCTGTTATAGCTTTACAAATTACACAACTGCGCGTAGCCGATTAATCGACTTTTCGGTTGGAACTGCTATTTACCGGTAGCCGATTAATCGGCTTTTCAGTGGTCAACGATTATACTAGATAAAATAAATATCAGATGATATTATGACAATTCTAAATGACAATAAAATTACACTGCTTTGAAACCAAAGGATTCTCAACAACACATTCAGTATTTTTCAGTTATAAAGCTTTACAAATAGACACATACACAATTTCTGCGCGATATCCAAAACAGAGTCGGTCGTTAGTGAGTGGCATCTTCAGTCAATAGCGGTCAGTAAAGTGTTAAATTCAATGTAGTGTTTACCTGCTGGAAAAATGATTTTGGATTAACACATTGATTTCGGATAAATTAAGTTAAATGTTACAAGTTCTTCTTTAGATTAGTAAAACATTATGTATTTAGAAGCTAAACTTTTCTCCCGCTTTCTTTCCGTCAATATTATACTAATTAAATAAAAATATATTAAAATAATAATAATAATAAATAATAAAATATAGAATATAATAATAAAAATAATAATAAGTAATAAAAAATAATAATAATATAAAATATAGTAAAATAATTAAATAAAATATTCTCATATTAATACAATATGTTCGCTACCGGAACAGATATGAGCCGTTTATTTTGAAAGTGGCCTAACTCCATTTATCTTCAAATCGAGATAAATAACATTTACTGATAAATAACATGAATTTGTACATGTAACCATGGTATCCGGAAAATATTGAAAAACGGAGTTAGGCCGCTTTCAAAACAAACGGCTCATGTCATATATCCAAAGATATAGTTTGGGTAAGAACATTTGAACACAAACACCTTGGGTTTGTTTACTTCCATTCCCACTTTCTTCTTTAATTGTAACATTCCAGTACACATGTCTTATCGACAGTCTCAGGCTTATTGTCCGCACCCTCGCGTAACCAGAAGGCTTTTCCACGTAGTTGCAGAGGTCGGAAGAAGGTGGGAAGGTGTAAGGTGAGGGAACGCAATCTCATGGAAAATGCATCGTTCCATTTCGTTCATTAATTTACCACGACCCTACGGCCCGCCTCGTCTCGTAGCTCACATTGTCTCCGACTTAATCCTAATCTCGCTCATTCCACTGCTAATTACTAAAAAAAAGAGGTGAAAACTAGAACTGGCAACTTGGCTGAGGTCTTCTTGCTAGTCGCATCGTTTTTTTCTCGCATTCGCAGCCGGAAACACGTAGTTTTAAAGGAAATGCGCTGAGAGTTGCTACGTAGGTTGCGATAGCGGTGTAGTCTACATTTTTGTCCTTACTTTACATATACGATACCGTGATGAATTATTCGAAAAATAATGTTCTCTGAATATACACCGAATTATCAAATCATTCCGTAGCTTTGTATATGACATAGTGCTATTACATTGCAGCTGGACAAATACGTTTCATAATTTTTACATTTCTTGAATTTATGCATTATTTGACTAACTATACACTTCGCATGGTACAGACAGCAGCACTTTCTCATTTATTAAAATGCTCTTAAGTAGAAACATAAGCTTACATCCGTTCCGCATAGTACAATATTCCAAACTTCTCTGCCACAATTATTCTTCGCGCATTCCAACTTTTGCTCTTAATACGGGGTCGTTGCACTCCGAACAGGTGCTTTGGTCAAGAGTTCACTTCCTTTCTCCCCCTCTCTCTCTCTCCTGCCAGCCCACTCCCTTTCTACAACTGATTATCTCTGCATCTCTCCTCGTCCGACCCTTTGTTTCCAAATATGAAAGATGCCTTTCTGGACGTCGGTGCAAGGGTTTCAGACCGCAGAAGCGCTCATGGAAGATTCATCGTTTCATTTCACGACGGTGTACGTCCATTTTCCGCGAGCATGCCAAGCGAAAGGGACAGCAAAGGAAAGAGGCAAGAAGGAAAAGCGCCCTCCAAGGCAGCGAGGCAGATCTCCCCGATCGTGTCTTTTTGACGTCGTTTAGTCTCGGAGACTTTCGAGCCAGTGAGGAACCCTTAGATTACCATGTCGGCCAAGTTTTCAGTCCCCACGGACGGTCCTAGCTCTCAATTCGCTCTCTCTTCCACCCCTCCCCTTTTTTCTACTTCCACTTTCTGCCCTCTTATCATCGGCTCTTTCTACGGCGGCTAAGCAAAAAATGGGGCCCCTCGAATTTTCAAGTTTAAATTCCGATTGTGCGGACGAAGTTTCGCCCGTCCGTCGAGAACGCGGCGTGGATTTTCTCGGAGGAAAGTTCCGGAACGAGTTGCCGGTTGTAATCAATTTTGACCGTCCACCCCTTCAAGTTGCGAGGTAATCGAATAGGTCGCCGGCGCCGTATCTCTCCCGATACAACCCTATAAACTTACTGAAGCGACTTTGAACGAGTGCGGCGTTATTGTTGGGTTCGTACGTCGGCAGAGACCGATTTCGGCGTCCTGATGTATTGTTCGCTACTGATATTGATCTCGCTGGATGTAGGGAGGAACGTGTTGAATGTGCTAGACGTTGTTACGGAAAATGAACGGACGCATGCGTTCGCTAATTCGTGTCGTCATCATAATTATGCTGATTGCGTTAATTCGCAGAAATTGCAATATGGCTACCTCGGGATCCTGCATATTTTTTGTTGAAAATTGTATTAGTTGTTTCATGCGATGATAAAGAATGTGGAAAAGCCAAATTTTGGAGCATTGATCTTTCAAGTCTTAGCGTTTGAGATTTTTTTTTACAGACGGAGTTTAATACGACAAACATGCGAATTAGATTTTAAATTTGAGCGTTCGCGATCATGATTGTTTATATTATTGGATTCCGGATGGTTGCCGCATTTTTTCTCAGCATTTTGCAGTATCGGAGTGGACCGGAGTTTTGCAGTTCCGGATTTCCCATCCGGAATCCAATAATATGCTAATTAGATTTTTGGACCGTCTATAATTTGTAAAAAATAATGCAGATATTCATCCCGGCATCTGCACCACGTTGCTACTTCAAAAACTTGCACATTCCTTGTTGAAAATTGTATTAACCATTGAACACGATGTTTGAGAACACAGAAAATCAGAAGTTCGGAGCATCGAACACTTAATCCTGTCTTAGCGCTCGTAATTTTTTCGCCGACAAACTTTGACGCGACAAACGTGCGAATTAGATTTTAAATTTGAGGCTTTGCGACCATGATTGTTTATATTATTGGATTCCGGATGGTTGCCACGTCACTTCTCAGCATTTTGCAGTATCGGAGTACCCCCTGTTTTGACAATGCAGACTGTTACGTCTGCTAAATGTCAACAAAATGCTGAGAAGCGACACGGCAACCATCCGGAATCCAATAATATGCGAATTAGATTTTTGGATCGTCTATAATTTGTGAAAAACAATGCGGATACCCATCACGACATCTGCACCACGTCACTACTTCGAAAACTTGCACAGTCCTTGTTGAATATTGTATTAATCGTGGAACACGATGTTTAAGAACACAGAAAATCGGAAGTTGGGAGCATCGAACACTTAACCCCGTCTTAGCGCTCGTCATTTTTTCGCCGACAAACATTGACGCGACGAACTTGCGAATTAGATTTTAAATTTGAGGCTTCGCAACCATGTTTGTTCATATTATTGGATTTCGGATAGTTGTTGCGTCTCTTCTCAGCATTTTGCACTATCAGAGTACCCCTGTCCTGATGATGCAGACTGTAACGTCTGCGAAATGTCAACAAAATGCTGAGAAGGGACGCGACAACGATCTGAAATCCAATAATATGCGACGTCAATTTTTGGATCGTCTATAATTTCTGAAAAACAATGTGAATCCTCATGCCGGCATCTGCATCACGTCGCTACTTCGAAAACTTGCACATTCCTTGTTGAATATTGTATTAATCGTTGAACACGATGTTTAAGAACACAGAAAATCGGAAGTTCGGAGCATCGAACACTTAACCCCGTCTTAGCGCTCGTCATTTTTTCGCCGACAAACTTTGACGCGACGAACTTGCGAATTAGTTCTTTTGATCGTCTTACCTTATTAGATCCACGAGCTTAACGCACCGTCGCCCATAATGGTGAACAACGGCGAGCTTCGTTCCCGGGAGAGGCCGGGAATTTCGTCTTAAAGAGAAAGTATTCAGCGCGAAACTGGTCGCGTTCACGCCGAAACTCTGAAGTTGCACGGAATGAATCGATTAATCTTGCCTACCGGCTCGTCGTCTGGCCACGTCTTTCGCACGGAATGCCAAGGTTGCTTCTCCCGACCGGAGAGAACGTAAATTCGTACGTGGAACGATAAACAGAAGGCGTCTCCGGAGTGCAACAACGCTGAGATCATCGATTGTCGCGGTTACTTGATCAGCAGAACTGAGACTGATTTTAATTTATTCGATATTGAGCCAATTATTAAAGGAGGATCGGTTGGATCGTGATATCGCGGTGTTATACGCAGATACGTATGTCATTACTGCTTCTGTATGTACTATGGTGTACTGATGTATGCCATTCATAATTCATTAGCTGAGTATAAACATTAATTTTTCTTGAGTGGACCCTTTTTGGCATGCATTGAACTTCAGTTTACACTTCAACCCCGCCTTACTCACATATGAGGCTGGTAGGCTTGTGTCGGCTTCCGTCGTCCGAATGTGGGTAACCGTGTTATTCACCTTTCTATCAAGACTGTACAAGTAATTTTCACGAGTTTTTTTTTTGTGGTAACGAAGGTATTTAATAACACACACACAATACGTATAAATACTTCATACGTTAAAGTAGTAAACGTAAAATCCGAATGTGGGTGGCCGTGTTATTCACCTTTCTATCAAGACTGTACAAGTAATTTTCACGAGTTTTTTGTGGTAACAAAGGTATTTAATAACACACATACAATACGTATAAATACTACATACATTAAAGTAGTAAACGAGTAACAAAGGTATTTAATAACACACATACAATACGTATAAATACTACATACATTAAAGTAGTAAACGTAAAATTAAACGTATAAATACTTTATACGTGTAAAGTAATATACGGAAAATTAAACATATAAATACTTCAAACCTTTAAAGTATATAATATTAAAAATATTTTTATAGTAATCTTCGAAACCACTTAATCATACTTAATTTATGCTCACCCATCAGCGTGTTAACGGATCGTCCTGGTGTCTTTTTAATTCGTTCACTCCTTTCTTTTCCGGTTCACCTCTTGCCTCTGTCGTTTTTTTTACTCAACCCCTAATTATCTCTGTATTACGGTCGGGATCAGTTCCCATGTGTTATCCGTTTGAAGACTTACGAAACGTTTAAACGTGGTACCGCGGCTGCATTATGCGTTTCTGACAGTCGGGAGAACGTTTCCGCGGAAGACTGGGAGAATGAAATTGCACTGCGACACGGACACCGCGGTGCAGCTGGAAACCGCGAGTTAATTTGGGAACAGTAGCGATTGAGCATCACGAGCTGTCAATTACGTTCGCGTGTAGACATCGATAGAGCGATATTAATTGCGCGAAAGTCGCTGAATGAGTCTGGAGTTCTGATCGAACGCATAGCTCGCGGCGTTTCGAGCGTAACGTGGAAGCGTCAAAAATACGTTGGAAAGGAATTTCGGATGGACGGTGAGTGACCGCAGTACGCAGGTATTTGCGGAGGTGTCTGGCAAACCAGCAAAAAGGCCGGTGGCCAAATTCTTCGCTATTTTCGACGATGTTTCGATATCGATTCACGGCTTTCATTACGGCGGAACACGGTGTCGCGCGATTATCATACTGAGTCGAAGTGCAGTTGCTTGAACCCCAGGTCCCCCCAGGTTGAGGTTACTGCTTTGTAAACGGATCATTTGTAACAGTACGTATCTCTGCGTTCGATGCTTTGTATCTCTGCGAAGGATGTCGGTGAGGGTAGAGTGGCTAAGTTTGCAAAGCAGATTCGAGCGAACTGGCATCGGCCAAACTGGACGTTACAAAAGAAAAGGACGGTGTATAAGACGGGAGAAGGGGTGAATGCAGACGCCATGCGTGCGGCAGGTGGCTTTCTTCCTGCGTTGGTAGACGTAACTTTTTCCTCCGTCTCTCCGTTTTCACTCTGCACACGCGCACACGAAAAATATAAAGTCTACCGGAAAGTTCTGTCCGGAAGTGTTATGTCAAATTGCAACACATATGAAAGTGGTCACTTGAAATGTACATTGCTACCTTTGTTTACTATTAAATTTCTATATGCGCTATCGAAATGTACTACAACAGTGATTTCGTAATTTCAGTAGTATATATTGAAAATTGGTTATTACGTAAAAACTGCGAAATATGGTATCTTATGGTGATTTTCACTTAAATGGACTTACGTATATTATACTAAGTATATAAACTTAGTATATAATATATTACACATATTCGATTAAAATTTTCTAAATTTAGCAACTGTAAATATGTAACTTTCTACAGAGTGTAATTAATTACGTAAAAACTGCGAAATATGGTATCTTATGGTGATTTTCAGTGTAAAAGGACTTACGTATATAATACTAAGTATATAAACTCAGTATATAATATATTACACATATTCGATTAACCCTTTTAGTGCCGGATGATGATATATCGTCGTTCGCAACACTTGCGAAAATTGCCAACAACGATATATCGTTGCGCATCCAATAACGCATTACTATTTGCATTGCGAGAGTACTGTATTTCAAAATAAATTTATAATACGTTATAAATGGTCTAATTTTATCAGGAGAAAATTAAAAAAATTGTTTTTCGGTTTAACTTTATATTACCTACAACAATTCCTTGTTTCGGAAGAGATAATTAATAAATATTTTTGTATTTTGATATGCAATATTATTTATTTTGTTACAAAAAATTTTGGAAATGCAAAGTATATACTTTGTCATAAATGGTCTATATAAAGTTATGATGAAAAGATCACTTTTCGAATGTGGTAATACGTTGTGAAAGGGAGAACTTAATTTTTATTTTCTTTATGATCATTTACACCTTTGCTATTTATATCATTTTCAATGAATATAGAAAAATTAATGTCATCGTTTTATTCTCTATTTTGTCCTTGATACACTGCTTTTTGAATTATATAAACATTGTTTTTTGTTTGGTTTATATAACCTTTTTCCAAAGTATATAAAATCGTGAAATTCGGCCGGTTATTTTCGCATAGGCACCTCTTTTTCGCCCGGCCCTAAAAGGGTTAAAATCTTCTAAATTTCGCAACGGGCAATACGTAACTTTCTTCAGAGTGAAAATCCCCATAAGATACCACATTTCACGGTTTTTACGTAATAACCAATTTTCAATATATACTACTGAAATGACGAAATTATTCTTGCCGTACATTTTGATGAGCGCATATAGAAATTTAATGGTAAACAAAGGTAGCCATATATGTTTGAAGTGAACATTTTCATACATCTTCATATTTGAGATAACATTTCCGGACAGAACTTTCCGGTAGACCTAACATTTTTTCGTACGCGCGGTTTTGACATATAATGAACCGTGCAATTAGACACGCAAAACGTTCCTTTGTACTTTTCGCAGGACTCTTGGACGATATTCAAATCCGCGTAAACACTTCACTTGACAATTTCGAGGAAAAGCGCACGTGTCGTCCCGTTAAATTGCATAACGCCAAGGCGACGTTGAAGAATTTCAGGGTAATTTTTCGTACGACTTGTTGCTTCGCTTAGATGCAAACTCTCCCGTGAAAATAAACTGCCGCGATGTTTCTCACCGTACAATCTCCGCTCGCCCGATGTCCACTTCGAAACAATTTAAAACTTGCAAATAGCGCCCGTGCCTGTTTAGAGTTGCGAGTGCTGTGAACTGGATACATGTCGAAGTTTTGCGCTAGCATGCCGTTTGTAGTTGACTTGTGCGGGTTGAGTTCCAGGGTAGCTTCCGTCACTTTGTGTTCGACGCTCGTGCTTGAACGTCGAAGTCCATACCACGAGTGCCGACAGATAAATCGCAAACAAATGGTAGCCGTCGTTGCTGCGGAAATCGGGTCAAGATTTTGATTTAGATCGAACCACAAGAATTGTTCCGTCCCAATTATTCCGTGAACCAGTATTCCCACGATGTTCGGCCAAATCCCAAGGAGTTTTAAAAGACTATTTGGATCCTGCTTCTGTACATGACACTCGCTTGGTATAGTGGTTGAGGGTGACCAAAGACAGAATCGGGGTCACCTTTCCCGGGTTTCTCTTTGAATTGGACGCTCTAACCGAAGGGTTAATTTTAGATTTAGAGCCTCCGGCGATGACAGAGATTCGACAGAAGAAATGACCGTTCGACCATGGTTAAACAGAGCCTGTAAAGGCCTTGCACAATTTAAAGCTGCGTATAATAATGTGGAATGCCTTTAACACTCAAATTTGCAGGAGTTCATCTTTTCTCTTTAATACGTTGACTGCTGTGTATATTTTACTATATTGAAACCGCAACCTGATGAAGTACTACAGAATATGATTAAATTGTGCAAAATGAAAATAATGCAAAGGTATCGGAGATTACAGAATTTAATCACTATCTAATATTAACACATTGCGTACGGGTCACGACAAAAAAATCATATCTCGTTTTAATGTGGATCGGTGTATTGCTAAAGTAATGAAGTCTTGCGCCAATTTTTGATAGTATAATTGCGAGGTAAATTAATGTTAGAATGTTGGAAAAAGTGTAAACGTATACGTCAGTATTAAAAAAAAGCTTGTATGTATTGTATTCAACTTTTTAGGGCATTTAAAAATGTGCGGGATCTGGACGAGCAAAAATGCCGTACGCAATGTGTTAATTGCATTAACAAAATTATAAATGCAACCAATTGGGTATTTTTTTTAATTTTTCGTGAGGCCTTTTGCGCCGGTTACTGATGACCACCACGGCAGTCAAAGTGTTAATATACAATCGTTGAATGAAACGTAAATAATATTTCAGCATTTTTATATGACGCCTGTTAAAATATTCAGCTACTATTCGAAACAATATATAGGTGTTGGGCAAAATGTAACTGATCTCGCGGAGTCTTGATCCGATGCATTTCGAGCTGTACCGATCAATATATAGTTGTTAACACTTTTCATTTTTCGTTCCAACTGCTATTTACCGGTAGCCGATTAATCGGCTTTTCGGTGGTCAATAGTTATATTAGATCAAATAAATATCAGATGATATTATGGCAATTCCAAATGGCAATAAAATTAAACTGCTTTGAAACCGAAGGATTCTCAACAACACATTCAATATTTTCCAGTTATAAAGCTTTACAAATAGGCACATACACAATTCCTGCGCGATATCCAAAACCGAGTCGGTCGTTAGTGAGTGGCATCTTCAGTCAATAGCGGTCGGTAAAGTGTTAAGGAAAATGTAAACAATATTTCACTCTCTTAAAATGGCGTTCACTGATGACCACCACGGCAGTCAAAGTGTTAATATACAATCGTTGAATGAAATGTAAATAATATTTCAGCACTTTTATATGACGCCTGTTAAAATATTCGGTTACTATTCGAAACAATATATGGGCGTTGAGCAAAATGTAAATGATCTTGCGGAGTCTTGATCCGATGCATTTCGAGTGGAACACTTCTGTGCCGATCAATATATAGTTGTTAACACTTTAACGACCGCTAGCCGATTAATTGACTTTTCGGTTCCAACTGCTATTTACCGGTAACCGATTAATCGGCTTTTCGGTGGTCAATAGTTATATTAGATCAAATAAATATCAGATGATATTATGACAATTCTAAATGACAATAAAATTAAACTGCTTTGAAACCGAAGAATTCTCAACAACGCATTCAGTATTTTTCAGTTATAAAGCTTTACAAATAGGCACATACACAATTCCTGCGCGATATCCAAAACCGAGTCGGTCTTTAGTGAGTGGCATCTTCAGTCAATAGCGGTCGGTAAAGTGTTAAGGAAAATGTAAACAATATTTCACTCTCTTAAAATGGCGTTCACTGATGACCACCACGGCAGTCAAAGTGTTAATATACAATCGTTGAATGAAATGTAAATAATATTTCAGCACTTTTATATGACGCCTGTTAAAATATTCGGTTACTATTCGAAACAATATATGGGCGTTGAGCAAAATGTAAATGATCTTGCGGAGTCTTGATCCGATGCATTTCGAGTGGAACACTTCTGTGCCGATCAATATATAGTTGTTAACACTTTAACGACCGCTAGCCGATTAATTGACTTTTCGGTTCCAACTGCTATTTACCGGTAGCCGATTAATCGGCTTTTCGGTGGTCAATAGTTATATTAGATCAAATAAATATCAGATGATATTATGGCAATTCCAAATGGCAATCAAATTAAATTGCTTTGAAACCGAAGGATTCTCAACAACACATTCAATATTTTCCAGTTATAAAGCTTTACAAATAGGCACATACACAATTCCTGCGCGATATCCAAAACCGAGTCGGTCGTTAGTGAGTGGCATCTTCAGTCAATAGCGGTCGGTAAAGTGTTAAGGAAAATGTAAACAATATTTCACTCTCTTAAAATGGCGTTCACTGATGACCACCATGGCAGTCAACGTGTTAAACGGCCTAATGCCGTTAGAAATGTCGAAAAACATACCGTGTTAAAGATAAGATTTCCGTAATGATATTTTCAAACGTAATCGTCAATGCAAATTCATATGCGCCTTAGATTCGTCTGTCTTTTCGTACACTCCCACGAACAGTACCGTATTTCGACTAAAAGCGTTCATTCAAAAGTCGATAATACTGTCGTTTTTACGATTCGACTAAACTGCTTTTCACCGTAACATTTCTTTACGACCGACCATCGTTCGTCCCACATACGTATCGCATGTCATTCCTACTAACGCGACGATAAAAAAATTCCGCGCAAATATTATTACGGAGAACCCGAAGTTCGCCGCTGCGAATCAATGAGAGCGGACGAAACTGGAAATAATAAAATTGCAATTGATGCTTACCGTTAAACTGTGTAAAAGAGCCGTTTGAACGTAAACCGCGGTAATTGATCTTAATGGCAATAACTGTGTCATGTTTTCTTCGTACTCGTTCAATTGCCGACGTTGATTCATTAACTGCGTCATTGACGAGTTCGGATCTTGGCCGTGCGATCGTTTTTGCACGGTAGATTAGGCGCCAAGTATGCAGCAATTAAGGCCGGTTTTATTACAATTTACGAAAAACGTATCTTGCGTTCGTTATATTCTATGTTAACACTAGGTTTACGGGCGTTTCTTATATACCTATCTCTACGAGCACCCGTCAAATTGACGGGTAGGTAAAAATACGTATTTACATTAAAAAATCAATTTATTCAAACTAAGTCTGAGTTGAACAATATATAGCTTCACGTAAAAATAAAATATTGATAAGTCGAGATTTTTTTTCGGAACATCTTTTCGATACGACATTTAGTCTGCTGCATGCTTTGAGTTTCGAATGACGCGAGGATCACTCTGGTAAGCGAGTTCGTTCAATACGAAGTAACATGGCACCCGGGCGACACAATTCGCTTTGTCACATTATCGAGGCGCTATTGAGATAATGAGTTGGGTGCATCTTAGACTTTTCTTTCACTCTTATATTTACTATTGGAGGAATAATTTTACAAATGAAGCAAATATATAAGGGATTGTTTACGTAATAAGCTAACCCGTCAATTTGACGGGTTTCGTAAAGATAGGTATACCACATACAAATTTCAAAATTTAGAAAGTTTAAGGAAATAATAATTGTGTGTATAAACTCCTTTCATGAAATTATGAATTTACGATGCAAAGTAGTTAAGATTATTGCTATGGTTTTTTGCGTGTTTCATTTCAAAGTTTGAAATCCGTCAAATTGACGGGTCTCGTAAACCTAGTGTTAAATAACCTAAAGGTAAATATTCTACACTGCGACCTTTATATTCGCTTACTTTAATGTTTTCTATTTATTCTCACGGTCGTTTTAATGTATACGCAACGATCGCTCATGCACGGTGATTAATTTTCAAAATTAATATTTTGCACGACAACTCAGAAACGCTTTCTTCCACTCTGCGGCAGGCTATTAATAACGCCGACGCATTTAGTGATAATCCATGATAATCGCTGCATGATCTCTGTTTCAGTTTGCCCTCTTTTATGTTCTACGCCACTGTTAACAATTCGTACTAAACGCAAACTGCATTATAGCTGAATTATGTACGAGCGCAGATGTTCTAGCGGCAGTTTCATATTTAGCGAATACCGTGTCGTATGTCTCCCGTCTCGTATTATACCCGCGTTGTTTCATTTACTCGCAACGAATCATACGTTTGTTATAGTTAAAACGATCCGGCTTAAATCACAGTGCAGCGTTCATAAAGCTGCTAATACGCTTTTCTATTTCGCGAAACGAATGTCCTCCGCTTTCAATGAATACAGCTTCGCCCGCGCTGTATTTTATGGATTCTGAGTGAAACAACTGCAGTGCCAACCCGGGCGCACATATTTTACCGCAAATTTCGAGTGACAATTCGAAGCAGCAGGATATTACCGCCGTATGCATCATACAATCCCACGTTTCGCTGTTAAGCGTTCGAAGCATCACGCACATGTGATTACCGTCGCAAATGGGTTAAACATTGACACTCACTCAGTTGGCAACTATGTTCCGCCCGGTTGGGGTTGTGTAATTGGCACCACGGTCGCCAGCATGATGCCCACAGTCATTTCCGGCGCCAGAATGACGATGCACCGAGCCATAGCTGCCTTTAGTCACCGCTGCTTGGCTAAGACGCCGCACTGCGTGTCGACACTGAAATCCGCCTAGGAAGCTAAGGTCGTTACGTCAGCTCTTTCCGTTCGCGATTAACAAACCAGAATTTTGCAACCGATAGCTTAAGCTCCCACAGCCATAGAAATCTGCATCGAGGAAGTAGTCGATGAATTAGGTCGTCTTAGCTAAAGCAATAAGAATCTGTACCGATGAATTAGTCGATTAATTGGTTTATCTTAGTTCGCGATTAACAAACCAGAATTTTGCAACCGATAGCTTAAGCTCCCACAGCCATAGAAATCTGCATCGAGGAAGTAGTCGATGAATTAGGTCGTCTTAGCTAAAGCAATAAGAATCTGTACCGATGAATTAGTCGATTAATTGGTTTGTCTTAGTCACCGTAATAAAAATCCGCATCGATGAATTAGGTCGTCTTAGCCAAAGCAATAAAAATATGTACGATGAATTAGTCGATTAACTAATTCATCTTAGTCACAGCAATAAAAATCTGCATCGATGAATTAGTTCATCGTAGTCACAGCAATGAAAATTTGTATCGATAAATTAGTCGATGAATTAGTTCACCTTAGTCACAGCAATAAAAATGTGCACAATGAATTAATCGATGAAATAGTTCGTCTTAGCAACAGGCATGCAAATCTGCATCGATGAATTAGTTCGTCTTAGTCAGAGCAATAAAAATCTGCATTGATGAATTAGTCGATGAATTAGTTCATCTTAGCCACAGCAATAGAAATCTGCATCGATGAATTAGTCGATGAATTAGTTCATTTTAGCCACAGCCATAGAAATCTGCATCGATGAATTAGTTCATTTAAATCAATTTATTACCTGTCTAAGAGCAGATGCAGAAACACAGTAAATTGAAGAGGAGAAGAATAAAAAACGAAATAGAAGTAGCTCAATTAATTTGAAAGAAAAGAAAATTTGGTTCCTCAGGACGTAATATGTAGTTTCTTAGAAAAATTGTATCGCGGTCTTAACGGTTGTGGACTGATTAATTTAGATACAATAATTGTTAGCATGTGGATAGATAGACGACTGAAAGAAGGCATTACATTACATGTAGTACCCAATACCACTACGGTACCTTCAATGGTTATCGGACGAAATGTATTAAAAAGATACGGGTTGACACTGATCCTTTTTCCCATTGAGATTTTAAATATTGGTATGTATGAGACACAAGAGAAAATTATCAAATCGTTACGAATAAACTCTGATATACAACTCTACAAACAATTGCAAGTCAAAAGTATGCTTATAACCGAGTATTTAGAGCCAAAGCGTCCACAACATTCTGAAGTTAAAACAGAAATTAAAATTGTGATGACAGACTGAAAACCGTTCAATTTTACAGCGCGTAGATTATCGTATGCGGAGCGAACTCAGTTACGAGTAATTATTGACAATTTATTGCAGAAGGGCATTATTCGTAAGAGTGAATCTGAATACGTATCGCCTATCGTGTTAGTAAAGAAGAAAACGGGTAATATAGGATGTGTATTCACTAGAGTATTAAACAAAAATATTGCGAGAGATAATTATCCCATACCGTTGATCGAGGATCACTTGAATGTGTTTAATGCTAAAAATACTTCAGTCTCTTAGATTTGAAAGACGGATTTTACCACATACCAATAGCAGAAGAGTCAATTAAATATTCGTCGTTTACAACTCCACTCTTGCAATTTAAATTTATAAAAATGTAATTACAATAGCTCAACCGTCGCTTCGTATACATTCGGTAATAAGGTAATCCCTCTAAGAGTATCACTGTTCAGGAACCCCAAAAGCATCTTGTTATTGCAAATAAATATTACCCAAGAGGTTACAGAAAAAAGCCGGTTACAGAAAAATTGTTTCACTCCTCTCGTCTACAAATCTGCATTCATCTTTAAGCCGCTTAAATTTTTTCTCAAGCACTAATGTAAAATCCGTCTCCAATCTACTTCAATGTCTAAGAAACTCCGGGTTGTTACCCGTTTGTTAGCCGTCTTCTGGTACGTATCGTCGTTCTGTATCGAAGTTACGGGCATCGATACCTTTTTACGGAAACTCACCACTTATCGCCGGCTCTCAGCCGGCATCGCGATCCAATTTCTTCGGTTCGCAGCTGCTTCGGAATTCCGCCATCGGAGGTGCAATTCGCGCTTGAATTTCTTTCGCGCGAACGCCCGCCACGAAGATTTGCTTCCTGCCTCTCTCTTTCTTTCTCCCTCCTTCTCGTTCTCCGCGCTGTCTTTTTTTCCTTCGTCCCGAGAGAGATCTCGGCTATTGGATACGGGCGTGTCCTAATTGTGCCGTCCTTCCTTTCCATCTGCCGTTGTCAGACACTCACTCCTTTTCATCCTATCTCCGACAGTTTCGCGAAATGAGGATCCTTTCACTGATTTTCCTATTCCACGATCCGGCCGGATTTGCCTCCCCGAATTCGGCGGAATTGCTTTCCGTTATTAACTGTTATTAAAAAGTTTAGACGTGCCTACGCTTGCGCATTCGGCCAGTTTCGTCAGAAATTGCACAGCGTTGCAGGAAAATCCGATGTCCTTGGTGTCTAAGCCTTCAAGTCTTATTAACACTAAACGTACCAAGCGGAGTCAAATGACCCCTTTCAAAATTTACTTAAAAATCGTACATTCATTGTTATTTCTTTTACTGATTTGACTTTTTGTAAATTCTTATATCATCCGATTATTCAATTTCTCGCTTTAATAAATTGGGAATTTCTATTTGAAAATCAACGTTTATTTCATAAAGGGTTAAATGACCTCTTATGGTAAGAATAGGTAGGTGTAAAGTACCGGTTCGTTAATGTTAATATTTGCTTCCGTGAAAATGGATGACGCGCCGTATGCGTCATGGCGAAAAATTTTAATATTTGCTTCTGACAAAACTGATGACGTATTGTATGCGTCATGGCGAAAAATTTTAATATTTGTATCTGACAAAACTGATGACGCACCGTATGTGTCATGGTGAAAAAATTAAATATTTGCTTCTGACAAAACTGATGACGCACCGTATGCGTCATGACAAAAAAACTTTAAAATTATAATACTAAACGTACCAAGCGGGGTCAAATAATCCCTTTCAAAATTTACTTAAAAATCGTACATTTATTGTTACTTCTATCGCTCATTTGAGTTTCTGTAAATTCTTATATCATCCGAAAATTCAATTTCCCGCTTTAATAAATTGGGAATTTCTATGTGAAAAGCAACGTTTATTTCATAAGGGATCAAATGACCTCTTATGGTGAGAATAGGTAGATGTAAAGTATCGGTACGTTTAGTGTTGATATTTGCTTCCGCGAAAATTGATGACGCGGCGTATGCGTCATGATAAAATATTTAAATATTTGCTTCTGACAAAATTGATGATGCACCATATGTGTCATGACGAAAAACTTGAAAATTATAACACTACACGTACGAAACGGGGTCAAATGACCTCTTTCAAAATTTGCTTTAAAACCGTACATTCGTTCTTATTTTTTTTCGCTCATTTGAATTTCTGTGAATTCTCATATCATCCGGTTATTCAGTTTTTCGCTTTAATAAATTAGGAATTTCTATCTGAAAATCAACGTTTCTTCCATAAGGGTTTATTTCAAAGTCAAATGACCCCTCTTGCTAAGAATAGTTATGTGTAAAGTACCGGTACGTTTAGTGTTAAGGAAACTTCAATTTTGCGCAAATTGGCAATGCATTTACGAATCGAAAAAATCGACCAGTCGGTGTAGGTACGATAAGAATATGTTTCGCATAATATCACCCACTATATGATTTCATTTGGGAGGAAAAGAGCTGACGCCCGAAAATTGTGGGATTTCATCCACTCTGCTATTGGATCGGTTCGGAAGATGTGTGCGATAGATTCGCCGGCGTGACAGCATAAGATTTTCTCCGCTCGACTTTCGCCAGACGCTCCACTTTACAAACGCACCGGCGTTAATTATGCAACCACCTAACTTCGTCGCGTATTTCGCGCTGTGAATATTCTCTCTGCCGGTGATGCATTAGACGGTAATTTCGTCGTTCAGTTCTCTACGACTGGTACATTAGTGCGTTGAATTCCGCGGAAAATTTCTATTGCACCACTGTCCATCGGATTGTCCCGCAACCGCCTATTCCCAGTTATCTCAAGAAATACAATATCTGATCTCGTTATTCGATATCTCGAGTGGCACAAGGCATGCGATACGGCACGTCACGCTCGCGAAACTATAAAAAAGCTGTCGTGTACGCAATTCGCAAGAAACGGCATGCAGTGTCGAATGAGCTTCCTCTAACCAGTCTGTGTTGCGATAATCAAGCGATGACGGGTATAGACGTCAAACACAGAGTAAGAGTCACTGTTGAAATATTGAGTAAAAAATACGACTTTATTTTATAAAATGAACCATTTTTTTCTAATATTTACACAGTATATATTATATACATAATAAACGGAAAACTTAGAAAAAAAAGAATTAAATATCTATAATAGCAATACTAACTGCACAAAATTATGACCAGTAAAAAGAAGGAGAAGTGAGATAACGCGCACATGAGTTCTTTCCAGGAATCACCGCAGACGGAGAATCCAACCCACTTTTTTTGGGGGTTTAATATACCAAGATGAACTTCGGAATAATCAAAGATTCAGTGTTACTGCATTGTTTATGAATTAGCTCTCAGGAAGTTATGAATCCATTTCAAATGATTTATAATTTTTATTTGTTTGTTTCATTTTGTCTTGACCTCTAAACATTTTAAATATATTAAAATTTACAAATATAGTTTATTTTTCGTCAAAATGACAATTTACGAATCAGATTGTAACAAAATTTTACGCATAACAGGTATAATCGTCATGACACAAAATTCTGCCACATCTCCATGACGGATGTAGCCGTCGACCACACTTAACTGGTTAAAAGTATCCACGTACGTCATCAAATTAAGAGTCACGGTTTCGAGTTGAACGTTCTCCGTTCGCGGGAACACGTAATAATCGGTCACACAACCAAACTAGTGTGTGGTTCCCACTTGTACGTTATATCCACGTCACACACAGCGAGTGAGAGTGTTCCACGAGCGGGAATGAACGTCTTTTTATTTCTTCTGGCTGAACGTGCGTTTAGTTGAGATATTCTAGGTAGACTGGATCGCGTTTATGATTTCAAAGTCACAGCGGATCACACGTTTTCAAAATTACAATGCGATCGGTAAAAACGAAAAGGTAAATTTCTAAAGGAGATTTTGTCGATTTTGTGACGTGGCGAAAGAAAGTTGTTTCATAAAGTGACATCGGATGCATGCAAGTTTAAACAGAAATTCGGCAGGCATAGGGATGCGTAAATATTTGGATGGTAAAACTACAATTTTCTGTTATTATATTTCACTTATTTAAATAAGTGTTCCACAAGCAGGAATGAACGTCTTTTTATATCTTGTCGCTGAACATGCGTTTAGTTGAGATATTCCAGGCAGACATGGATCGTGTTTATTGATCCTCCATAATCGAGATTTTGTTGATCCTGTGACATGCCTAAAGAAAGTTGTTTCACAAAGTGATATCGGATGCGTGCAAGTTCATACAGAAATTCGGCAGGCACAGGGATGCGTAAATATTTGGATGGTAAAACTACAATTTTCTGCTATTCTACTTCAATTATTTAAATAAGTGTCCACGAGCGGGAATCAATGTCGGATCAAATGTTTTCAAAATCACAACGCGATCGGTAAGAAAGATAAGGTAAATTTCTAAGAGAGATTTTGTTGATTCGGTGACATGGCGAAAGAAAGTTGTTTCACAAAGTGATATCAGATGCATACAAGTTTAAACAGAAATTCGGCAGGCACAGGTATGCCTAAGCATTTGGATGGTAAAACTAGACTTTTCTGCTATTCTACTTTAATTATTTAAAAAAGTGTCTACGAGCGGGAATGAACGTCTTTTTATTTCTTCTCGCTGAACATGCGTTTAGTCGAGATATTCCAGGTAGACGAGGATTGCGTTTATAATTTCAAAGTCACAGCGGATCCTACGTTATCAAAATCACAACGCGATCGGTAAAAACAATAAGGTAAATTTCTTAGGAAGACTTTGTTGATTCTGTGACATGGCAAAGGAAAGTTGTTTCACAAAGTGATATCGGATGCATGCAAGTTTAAACAGAAATTCGGCAGGCATAGGGATGCGTAAGCGTTTGGCTGGTAAAACTACAATTTTCTGCTACTGTACTTCAATTGTTTAAATAAGTGTCCACGAGGGCGAATGAACGTCGGATCAAACGTTTTCAAAATCACAACGCGATCAGTAAGAACGAAAAGGTAAATTTTTAAGGGAGCTTTGTTGATTCTGTGACATGCCCAAAGAAAGTTGTTTCACAAACTGATATCGGATGCATGCAGGTTCATACAGAAATTTGGTAGGAACAAGGATGCATAAATATTTGAATGGTGAAACTACAATTTTCGGCTATTATACTTTAATTACTTAAATAAGGGTGCAGAAAATGTAGTGTTCATTTGAATATGCGTCACAAACTTACGTTTGTGCGATCACATACTCTCGTAATACAAATAATTGCGTAAAATACATTCTTCTGCGCCTGGAACCATTATGAGAAGCAAGTATAGCCTACAAGGACACTTCGCTCAGCTAACAGAACATTCAAATACCAGACGTTCCGAACATTAGACCACTCAGTTAATGACTCTACGAATACGCCAAATCTACTATATCGCATAATTACCTTCGTTTCACTTACTCCGCCCAGTTGCACTGCGTAAATTGCCAGACAAGAGCATCGCTATTCACTTATACGAGATCCGCGGATGCTCGCGAAACGCAACTCCAAAACAGCACGTTCAAAGACCACCAAAACACACAACGCCGTCTCCTCCTTCAAACGCAAAGTTTCTCGTCAATGTACACTTAATATCAGCGAACGCGGCACGTCGAAAGTTTGTTTGCGCGTAGATTGCACATGCAGCGCGAATTGTCAGGCGCGAGAGAAAAGGTCGTGATGTCACCTCGTACACTTGAACTGACGTCATGCGAGCCGAAGAAGCCTGTCTCACACTCGTGTCGGAGAGCACGTATGCGAATCTCGGCTAATATTTATGCAACGAGCACTTTCTCACTTTCGGCCGGCTCGCTCATTATTTACGCTTCTCGCCGAGATCCGCGGGTCTCCTCTTTTTTCCTATATTTTCGCGAAAAAGCCGGCGAATTTTTGACATCGCGCAGAAATTTGGCGAATTTTTGACGTCGCGCAGAAATTTGGCGATGAGATTACTCTGAGAGACGCGACCGTTTTCGTTAATGGAAATTTGTGTATGACAAATTTCGGTCCGTTCGCCGGGCTGTTGTGATTTATAATGGCTCGCGTTGTATTGTACAATTTGTACTGTTGCGTGCAATGTAACTGGTTAAACTGAACATTGTGCGCGAGCGTACGCACACATACGTGAGCCTATGTAAAGCAGCGTGTCGGAACATCCTGCGGGCTGCTTTTACAGGGACCAACGTGTGTGCCGTTCGTAACAAAGCGGGACATGTAGTTCGCTAATTAGTCATTACGACATTCACTACCAGTGCATCTGCCGTGCTCCGGTCCTCCGCCAACGGACGAAAATATCTTCTTCGTGTGTTCCTCTTTAATCATTCGCGCAAAAACAGGTACGCGTTATAAAGTTTTTAATGGCATATTCAGAGTCGGCAGATTTTGCGTTTGAACTTTCAAATACAATTAAGAAAGCCTCGTTTTCGCGAAAATTGCGTTTTTGGGGAGGACACGAAAAATGGGCCAATGTAATGTAACATCAAATTCGGCCAGTGCTGCTTAGATTAGTCTACTTGACATTAGATTTACAAGAGCCATCAACTTGACGGGTTTTGGATGTCACGAGTATGATAATAGAAACTATTTTTATTATTTTCTCGTCATTTTCGTTGACTTTTTATTAATTGGATGATCCTAAAAATGGACCACTGGAGATTACTAATTTTTTAATTCTATATCTCGTATAATTATTCGATATACTTTGTCGTATATCTGCGGCACCCATAAATCTAGTCTTAAGTCAAAGAGAAAAGGATAGAAACTATTTTTATTATTCTGTCGTTATTTTTGTTGACTTTTTATTAATCGGATGCCCCTGAAAATTTATTTCGCTCTCAGATTTCTAATTTTTAAATACTGTATCTCGTATAATTATTCGGTATTCTTTGTCATATACCTGCGCACATCCGTCAAATCGGTGGCACCTGTAAATCTAGTCTTGAGGCAAAAAGAAAATGACAGAAACTATTCTTATTATTCTCTCGTCATATTTGTTGACTTTTTATTAATCGGATGATACTGAAAATTGATTTCCCCTCAGATTTCTAATTCTTAAATTCTATATGTCGTATAACGCCATAAGTTCTCGTACACCTCCGGTTACCCATCAAATTGGTGGCACCCGTAAATCTAGTCTTGAGGCAAAAAGGAAATGACAAAAACTATTCTTATTATTATCTTGTCAATTTTTTTAACTTTTTATTAATTGGATGATACTGAAAATTGATTTCTCCCTTAGATTTCCAATTCTTAAATTCTGTATATCGTATTCATATAGCTCTGGATACCCATCAAACCGGTGGGACCCGTAAATCTAGTCTTGAGGCAAAAAGAAAATAACAGAAACTATTCTTATTATTCTCTCGTCATTTTTGTTGATATTTTATTAATCGGATAATACTGAAAATTGATTTCCCCCTAAGATTCCTGATTTATAAATTCTGTATCTCGGATAATTATTCGACATACTTTGTCGTATTCCTCCTGATACCCGACAAATCGGTGGCACCCGTAAATCTTGTCTTGAGGCAAAAAGAAAATGACAAAAAATTTCTTATTATTCTCTCATCATTTTTGTTGAATTTTTATTAATCAGGCGATACTAAAAATTGATTTCCCCCTCAGATTTCTAATTCTGAAATTCCGTATGTCCTATTCAACATACATTCTCGTATACTTCCGGATATGCATCAAATTGTTGGTACCCTTAAAATTCGAGGCGGAAAAACCGCTCTTAACACTTTATCGACCGCTATTGACTGAAGATGCCACTCACTAACGACCGACTCTGTTTTGAATATCGCGCAGGAATTGTGTATGTGCCTATTTGTAAAGTTCTATAACTCAAAAATATTGATTGTGTTCTTGAGAATCCTTTGGTTTCAAAGCAGTATAATTTTATTGTCATTTGGAAATGTCATAATATAATTTGATACTTATTTTATCTAATATAACCGTTGACCACTGAAAAGCCGATTAATCGGCTAGCGGTCGATAAAGTGTTAAAAACTACTCACTAATCATACTTCTATTCGTACCGTGACTTTCCTTCCCGAAAGCATTGCGCTTCTTCTCGATACTTTTCTACGCACCGAAATTCATTTATTCTGCTGTTTTCAGTAAATTACGCAACGGCGAACGCCGCGAAGCGCCGACCTGCTTTCCTCCCCTCCTTTTCCCCTGCTTGCACTGCACATGTAAGCGGCATGCGGAAAACGCGTTGTGAATTTCCACTTTGCCACGCGGCGGGTGGACGTCTGGCGTCGTCCATTAACGGAATGTGAAAGGCAACGACACGTTATAATGGCCGTCCCGTTGGCGGCTGTCAAAGTTGCCGGAGAAGGCATCGATAAAAGGCGCCGCCGCATTGTCGTTGTTATTCTTGTTGCCGTTCGTGGTTGTTGCTTCTACTCTAGCTGCTGCTTTGACTTCTGCTACAAACGTGCGCGCTCAACTTCGATCAGAGCCGCGTTTGCGACCCAGTTTGTCGCGTGGACGTGCTGTGAGCGGTGTTAGCCATTGCACGAATTTGACGTTTCTATTTTTACAGTTTTAACCAGTTAAGGGGACCAGGAAACTTTCAACGACCGAAAACTGAGTGAAATTCGAATACCGATTGTGGACGAACGAATAAACATACACAAATTTTCTTAAAAAGCTTTAAACATTTTTTAAATATTAACCGCATATATGCGGCATCGAAATAATCTGTACAAGTGCCATTTATTGTCGATGGCAACATTTTTCTTTATCGGCAGAGCATTTTCCATTGATTTTATTGACATATTGGATTAATCATTTCTTAAAACTTTTGAAACTGCTCTTTGTTGAAACCACTTTCAAACGTATTACGCAATAAACTACAAACATCAAGGCGATCGTTTACTGTTTTATACCGAATATTCTATCGAATCCATTCGGCAGTAAACAATTTTACATATTTGGATTTTACAAGAATTATGAATAGAACGGCTTAATGTATAATTTTTAACTCTTAAAAATTAGAATTTTCAGATTAGGGTTTTGTATTTTGTATTTTAAAAATTTTGGACGTGTTTTCATATTAAAAATGTAAATATACTTATTACATTAGAGCAATGATTGTTTTATTCAGCACAGTTCCTATTTAAGACTTAGAACAACATATATACAGAAACCACGCGCACTGTGCATATTTCCGGCGCGAGTTTCCGTTCAGTGACGGTACTTCGGCGGACGGGGCTGCCGTAGCGAAAGGGTTAATAATTAAAGGAAATATTTATATCTGAAAGTGACCGCGTGAGTTGTGCGCTATTTTCTTCTTGCCGGGATTCCGGGTGAACGAGTTGGAGTTTTCCGATTTTCTTAGCGCCATTTGGTTGGTGAGATTTCTCTCTGTAAACTGAACTTAAATTCTGTGACAAAATGTCATAATTGAAGCAATGGCGACCAAAAATCCAAAAGGTTGACAAACTTAAGTTATTTGTTGTTAAAAACGATATTAAAAAATTAATTTTTATATGCAGACATCGGTTCAGTTTATGGAATACATATTTATCTTCAATTTAAAAAAAAATCAAATCGATATCTTCAATCATTCTTGAGTTATCGCGGCAAAACTAATGGAAAATACTGTTTTGAGAAAAACGCGATTAAAGTTTGGGAACAGAATTACGGTTATTTGAATGCGAGACGCTCTGACGACTGTGCATGACCTCACGTTTTTGGTATTCCTGAACTCAATCTTGCGAATATCGAAGTTTTTATTGCGCCAATATGTTCTTAGAAAATTGTACTAACCGAAATTAAATTTGTTTTATTCACATTTTTCGACTTGTTTCAAAACAAATTGGTGGAACCACAATTTTGTTATTGTTCACATTTTCCGACCATAAAATACTACGCCATCATTTTCGTTCTACGTATCAGAAACGGTAATTTCCAATTATAGGTATATTTTGTTTCTACGTAGTTATCTATGATAATTATTCGAATGAATTGTCACTCGGTGAATTGTCATCGGTTATCTATTATACGAATAAAATGGTGGTCAGATCTGTCTATGAACAGACACCATGAAAATCGCGAAATTGAGTTGCTATAATTGCCTTTTTTTGCGAATTATTGACTGTCCTCTAAATTAAAAGAAATATCTTTTTTGCCGTACTATTCCCTTGCTAATTAGGGATAACTTTTGTACCAACCAGGGGAGCATCTTTATTCTCATTGTTACGTGCATCTTATAAATGCCATCAACGAATTCACGCCAATTTGATCTTAATTTAAATTTGAGATCCTCTTGAAATGCTGGACGTTATAACGGTAACATCATATTCCGAGGATTTAACTGCACGCTAAAATGATCGATTAAATTTAATGGTACAGTCTCCGTGCCTGTGATACGTATTGTGAAACATGCTTACCTTTTGCTATGCCGCAATCCCCAATGTACACCAACGTAATGATCGTTCGCGTGGGCAAGTTTTCGCACACGGCCACTTAATTTATTTGTTTAAAACACCGCCGCCACGGCGATGCGTATAATTTTACTTACACCGACGTTTGCGTGTCAGCCTCGCGCGAGCGAGCATTTAAATATCCTCATTTAAATATGTCCAGCTGTTCGTACGACAGGGATATTTAAATCCAGGCATTTTAGCCGCGTCATCATGTTTCAGCTAATTCGTTTGTATGGCGTTGTCGTTCATGTTGGCGTGGGGTCAACTACGTATAGAGTGCATAATCATCTTTCACTTTGTACGTCATATTTATTAAAGCGATCGAATTTTAGCCATAAAGCTTTGAAACATAGAGTTCGATACTTACGTCATACTTATTAAAGCAATCGAATTTTAGCCATAAAACGTTTGAAACATAAAGTTCGATACTTACGTCATACTTATTATAGCGATCGGGTTTTAATCATAAAACATTTGAAACATAGAGTTTGATACTTGTGTCATACTTGTTAAAGCGATCGAATTTTAAACGTAAAACGTTTGAAACATAGAGTTCGATGTTTACGTCATAATTATTGAAACGATCGAATTTTAGACATAAAACGTTTGAAACACAGAGTTCGATACTTAAGTCATACTTATTACAGCGATCGAATTTTAATCATGAAACATTTGAAACATAGAGTTCGATACTTATATCATACTTATTAGAGCGATCGAATTTTAAGCATAAAAAATTTGAAATATGGACTTCCACACTTGTGTCATACTTATTAAAGCAATTAAATTTTAGCCATAAAACGTTTAAAATATAGAGTTCGATACTTGTATCATACTTATTAAACCGATCGAATTTTAACCGTAAAACGTTTGAAACATAGAGTTCGATGCTTATGTCATACTTATTAAAGCGATTGAATTTTAGCCATAAAACGTTTGAAACATAGAGTTCGATACTTGTGTCATAGTTATTAAACCGATCGAATTTTAACCGTAAAACGTTTGAAACATAGAGTTCGATGCTTATCTCATACTTATTAAAGCGATTAAATTTTCGCCACAAAACGTTTGAAGCATAGAGTTCGATACTTATGTCATACTTATTAAAGTGATCGAATTTCAACCATTAAACATTTGAAACATACAGTTCCATACTTATGTCATACTTATTAAAGCGATCGAATTTTAGTCATAAAGCTTTGAAACATAGAGTTCGATACTTATGTCATATTTATTAAAGTGACCGAATTTTAATCATAAAACGTTTGAAACATAGAGTTCGATACTTATGTCATACTTATTCAAACGATCGAATTTTAACCATACAACGGTTGGAAAATAGAATTCGATATGCACATTTTGTTAATACGGCACTGAATGCGTAGCATTGTAAAGCGTGGCATTCAATTAATCAGTCAAATCTGTTTCATTAAATTAGTGGTGAACAGCGGGCGTGTACTTTAATCGTATTACTTTTTTATGTAAAGCGCATAAAACCGATTTTGTAGTACCTCGGATCGCGGCAAGAAATTATCAATTCACTATAAGTAGATTACGTATCGGTACGCTTTGACGCAATACGTATTGTCATTTGTCGATTGCACGTTGACACCGCCGGTTTGTCATGCTTACGGATATTTACGAACATTATTCTTTGTTTTTACTCGGGGAAATGAGAAATGACGTTAACTGGAAGATACGAACGGTCGCGTATCTCCGTCGTGCGCGCTTTATCATTCGAAATAGACGTCCTGCTGTATATTTGCGACCCAATTCCTCGCTCTCGTATAAATCAGAGTCGCATGAGCGGAGATCTTGGAATTTCTGGCCAAGGCATCGAAAATTCCATGTAGCTCCCCGTTGACAATTGATCGTTGCATATATTTTCGGCATTCCTTTTTATTTTTGTTGACTGTATTAGACGATAGACGCGGAAAAGTGCACTGTTTTCAGCGATTACTATTTCTTTTCGCTCATTAAATTTTTTTTTAGTATGGCTGGATGACAATAAATATTTTAAGCAGTTTTTATTTCTTCCACTTGCCATGCTTGTCAGTGCAGACGTACAGTTATTGTTAAAAAATGTTAACGTAGTTCTTACGTGATGCGATATGTGAGATATGACATGGTGTTGCAAGGCATGGAGAGTGACGTTTATAATATTTGAATATATTTTCGGTATTCCTTTTTATTTTTGTTGACTGTATTAGACGATAGACGCGGAAAACTGCATTGTTTCCAGCCATTACTATTTTTTTTCGCTCATTAAATTTTTTTTAGTATGGCTGCATCACAATAAATATTTTCAGCTATTTTTATTTCTTCTACTTGCCACGCTTGTTAGTACAGACGTACAGTCAGTATGAAAAAATGGTAACGTAGTTCTTACGTGGTGCGATATGTGAGATATGACATGGTGTTGCAAGGGATCAAGAGTGATGTTTACCTTTGCAATATCGATCGACGTCGCTCAATTGTTCGCTTCAAAGAAGAGCGTAATATTAACGATACTCGATACCGTGCTTTCGTTTACATTTCTTCATGCCATTCTCTTCTCTCAATACAACGTTCTTCACTCGTCACTGTCTTTTCTTCTACATCATTCTTGTCGTCACACCTCAGTCGACCTCGAGGATAAATTCGACAGTAAAACATAACGATACCATAATTCTTTGTTTAACAATTAGTCGACTGTTTGTCGCTCGTGTCTGTTGACAAATCAAATCGAATAGTAGTGTAAATTTTCGTTGCTTTACATTCGGGACGAGGAGAATCGATCAAATGACATGGTCAAGTGCAAGTCGGCAAGGCAGTAGATCGTCATAGCGGTGTTTATGCGTGCGATTTGCCACGGACGCTTTATTTTACAGCTAACCGTTGTTTGTAGATTCACGGCAGAGGGAAACTTAACGGGCCACGGCAAAATCTGGGTCGCTGCAAATCAAGCAGCTGAAGACGTCGTGTCATCTTCTCTTGAATGTCGCAGATCGGCAACCGGCGCATATGCTTTCCGCGTTTATTTACTGGCATATGAAGTGCAACATATCGTTGCACGTGCACCATACTTTTAGCTTAACTTCAGACCCGAATTTTTTTTCGTTTAAGGAAAATTATTTTTATACTAAGATTAACTTGATTTATGTGAATGAAGGTAACAATATACTTTTTACAGAAGTATTTATTTATTTATTTATAATTTGTAAATGTACATTTTAATGGACATATGGTCCTTACGTAAAATTTGTAACATTAACACGTTCCGTGGCAAGCCCTTGTTGCCTGGTTTGTCGTCCAGGCCATTTGATATTTCAACTAAAGATTGACATATTATCACAAAATATTTCGTTATGTCGTCAATCGATAAGCAGTTACGTTGTTTAGAGTGGTCGTGTACCACTTGTGGTACACGTGTCGCTGCGCTTAGTTCAAACGTAAAAGTCAGTCTGTTCGAAATATTTTCCAAAAAGTACGTAAGAAAATTAAAAACTATAAAAGTAATGACGCTTTGTAGCAGTTTGCCGATGAAATCGTTTTTATGTGGGAATATTTTTTTATAAAATTAAATTTGTCATAAACATATATATTCAGCGCATGAAAGAAACATGTCTGCGTGTACCACCGGTGGCACACATGGCCCGAAGATAAAGTATAACGTGTACCACCGGTGGTACACGCGGCACGAAATGTGTTAAGGAGATCCTGAGAAATATTTGTATAAAAGAGTAAAATTCGTATTCGGAAAAATTATATGCGTAATAAAATACAGCATGAAAAGTATTATATACATTACAATGTGCACAGAGTCTAAAGGCGTTAAAGGGGTATTCCAATGCGACGGATCGAAAAAATCGACTCTTTTTTGGCATTTTTTGATGGTTTATAATGATAGAATTAATATCCGAGAATCAGTTTACGCAATTCCGTCCTTTTTGAATAGTAATAACGTTTCAAAGCAGAGGCTGTAACTGCGCGTGCATCAAAGAGATTTTTGCTGTTAGCGTAGATAATTACTCAGAAACGGCTTTATAGACCGTCTTCCAATTTTAACACAATATTTAGCATACTTATGGCTATCGCATGAAACTCAATTATGTGAAAATTTTGATTCTAACCCATAATTTTGCCTTATTTATAGCGCAAACAATTTGCTTTTTTTACACTTTTTTTTATAAAACGCCGCCATTTTGTTAATTTTCATGGAAATTTGAAACCTGAGGTTCATGCGATAATCACATTCATACAGATTAAGAATCTCTTTCGATTTTCTGTCTCAGATGTCCAGGAGGGCCGGAATTGTCTACGCCGGCACAACAAATATTTTTTTGCTGGGTGTAAAACCACCAATATAATTAATAACACAAATATTTTTAAACTATAAGAAAATTTTCCTCTATTGTGCTGGACCATATCTTTCCAGGAAACAAAAAGTTTGCCCAATTATATGCAATAGTTCCTGAGAAAAAATGTTGAAAATTTGTTTTTTTTAAGTGTTAACATTGGAATTCCCCCTTAACAATGTTAGTTACTGATGGAAGTTACCGATGCCATTTCTTCCGAACATGCATATTTCAATGCACTCATTTCTTAGCTCCACGGAATTAGTTGAGTTGTAAACTGGATGTTCGGCATCGGAAGACTTACGCGCCAAATGTCGACACTAGATTCCACGGTGTTTCTTTGCTCCCTTTCCTCGTCGTTGCAAAACTAACGGGTCTCACCACTCGCTCAAGCGTAACGCCACTGCTCATTCGCGTAACTGTAATATTTTTTAATTCGACACCCCAACCGGAAAGCCAAACGCTCGTGGGATATCGGCCCGCGGAAGATAATAAGTGAACGTTCAGTTTTGTATAATTTCTGGTTTACGAGGATTTCTGCAACGAGCCATAACAATAAGTATGGCCGTTCAGCGGGAAAACGCGAAAAGAGTTTAACGATACCCTTATAGGAATGATATATCTGTCATTATTACTCTAACTAACTTAACAATGCAAAGCACAATTGCCATTGAAAAATACACTACTCGGAATATTATGGGTTTCGTGAAAAAGTGATGTGAATTCGGAAGGTAAAAAATCCTCTAAAACTATTCAATTGGCTTTTTTCCCCTTTCTAGGAATGATATATCTGTCGTTATTACTCTAACTAACTTAACAATGCAAAGCACAATTGCCATTGAAAAATTGATTACTCGCAATATTATGAGTTTCGCGAAAAAGTGATGTGAGTTCGGAAGGTAAAAAATCCTCTGAAACTATTCAATTGCCATTTTTTTTCCTTCTATGAATGATATACCTGTCGTTGTTACTGTAACTAACTTAACAATGCAAAGCACGATTGCCGTTGAAAAATTCACTACTCGGAATATTATGGGTTTCGTGAAAAAGTGAGGTGAGTTCGGAAGGTAAAAACTCCTCTGAAACTATTCAATTACCAATCACTAATTCAATTTTTCTGGCAATTATGCAATTTCGAACCTGACTCATTCCGCCACTTCATCATTGTATAATTTCATTGAAACGGTATTCTTAACACTAAACGTATCAAGCGTGGTCAAATGACCCCTTTCAAAATGTACTTTAAAACGTACATTCCTTGTTTTGTTTTTCGCTCATTTAACTTTCTGTCACCCGATTATTCAATTTATCGCTTTAACACGTTGACTACCGTGATGGTCACCGGCGATCGGCGCAAGATATTTTACTGAAGTTCCAAAATATTTGCAATGGGTAGCAATTATTATTTTATAAATATAGTTGTTAGAATAGTGATGCGATCCTTTGGTCTCCAAAACCTGCACATTATTTACATTTTGCATAATCTAATGCTGTTGTAGTATTTCATAGTATCGCCGTTCTAATACAGCAAAATACGCTCGGCAGTCAACGTGTTAATAAATTAGGAATTTCTTTCTGCAAATCAACGTTTATCTCATAAGAAATCAAACGACAAATGGTGTAAGAATCGGTAGGTGTAAAGTACCTGTACATTTATTGTCAAAACAAACCCGTTTTTAATTCCAAAAATTCACCGAAGACATTACTTTTTCGCCGACCCAATATACGAGCAAGTCAACAACAGGTTCAATGTTCAACGTTTCGCAATGCTTTAAATAAGTCCGCCACGCCGGAACTGACGTCAAACCCGACTTACATCTGAATATGCATTCGCAAGAGGGAAGTTTCTATTTTCCTCGGATAACCGGGGGTAAAGTATCGTTTCGGTGGCGTAGGAGTGTTGAATAAAATGCAGATAACCGACGATATGAAAATGTTTTCCAGCGAAAGGGGGAAGTTTATTTCGCGAGGCACCGCGGGATTCAGCGTGACTTTCGGCCACGGTTTTATATGCACGCCATTTTTGGCAGAAACTAAAAAAGTTGACAGAATTTCGCGGGCTCGCTACCACACGGACGCACCGCGCGTATCTTTAGTTTAATATTTCCAACATTCTCGTTTTTTTTCCGTAAAAAAATATGGCTCCCGTAACACAGCGTCCTATTCAATGTACGACTTCTTTTCATTATTGACGATATGAAACATGGGAGAGAGTCGAGGTAGAAGCGAGGTAGTTTGGAGCGGAGCTGAAAAATTCAGCTAGAATGCCTCTTCCCGCGGTGAGGTTCGCTCGATTGTTGGCTGTTTTTACGGTAATTGCGACCGTTTACACCTTTACGAGTCGAGAGGAGCGAAGAAGCTGTGAACTGCATCGTCATTCGAAAAGCGGAACAGCTGTCTATGCAATAGAATACGAAGACTAACTTTCTTTTTTTTCCTTTTTTTTCTCAACGTACCTGCGATGCTAATTACGCGTGTAAAAGTGTCGATTATTATAAAAATCGGCTAAGTTAGAAACATGAAGCAGTACTTACATTTCACTTCACTGCATACTCTAATTTTGCGCTCATGGTATGAATAGCGTGGAAAAGGTAAACAAAAAATTTCGAACTTCGATGCACTACTTTTAACCCTTTGCACTCGGACATGTTTCTTCATGAAGTAGCGAATAGCGCAACATTTCGTTTAAAATGGTATAGTTTTGAAAAAAATACTCTGCTCAAATCATGTTTTGCATACATGCTTCGAAACAAAATTGAAATTTTATGTTCGAATACATCATAGTTCATTCACCAATGTGCATTGTGGGTTTATTCAAACACATATCCCAGTGATAATATCATCTTTGACGTGTCATTTTTTCTTCCGAGCATAAAATGTTTATAATAACTTGCAGTTTATTATTTAGCCTATTGCAGGAATATATAGAAGGTTGTTCTTGCAGTCGCTAGAATTCTCCTCTCAGTTTATTGACCACGAAATTACTAAATATTAAATAGCACGCAGTTTTCATTGCATTAATAACTGGAAATACTTAAGGAAACAAATATTTGAACAAACATTTTCCGTACATACATTTTCCTCAGTAATAACACGAAGTATTTTCGTGTCCCCTCAGAGGGGACAGTCGAGTGCAAAGGGTTAATACATGCTTTTGATTGTTGGTCAGATGAAATATAATAATAAAAAATATACTATAATAGAAGACCTATCGTTTTGAATTGATAGCCGGCGATATGAGCCGACTGTCAGTTGAACATGTCATATTAACAAAGTTGGTGGTGCCTGTAGAGTTGTGATACAATTGGGTTAAGTAAAACTGTTGACTTGGAGCACTTTCTTAACACATTGTTGACCGGCAATTTTAAGCAAAAGCTGTCTCAAGTCACCGGCTATTATTTCGTAATCGAACGTGGAAATGAAAGGATGTAAATAAACTTCAATAAAGTTTGCTCGGGAATAATGAATTAAAATTGAACTTTGTACATAAATTTTATGTAACTTTTAATATTTTTTCATATGATTAAGTGTATAGCAGTTATTTACGCGTAAATATAGCCAAGAAGTTTTGCACATGTATCTTGTTTCGTTGTACTTTCCTTTTAAAGAGCTAGATTATGCCCTTGTCATTTCATTTTCAATAATTAGTAATTTGCGAAATTACAACTTATTTAAAAATCACTCGGGCAATCAGATAATTCACATATAATTGATTGAAACATTTCACCGTTCCGTTCCGTCGTTCTTAACACTTTCTGATACTAGAATTGTAATAAAAGCCTCAATATCAACAAAAGTATATATTTTTTATAATAAAGCGGACGCGATTGAACACAATGAACAAAATGTTGCTATATTCTACATTTCCCTACGTTTTAAAAACTTAAATACCCGACGCAAGTGCAAACACGAGGTAACTCGTGATCGGTCAGCAATGTGTTAACAAACTTAAGTCCCAAGCGCATTTTTACCTTTGTTTCCTATCTTTTCTCGTCACCTGCAAAAATCGTTTTTTAACCCCTTCGGACCCTGTGCACATTGTAATGTACATAATACTTTTCGTGCTGTTTTTTATTACGTATACTATTTTTACAAATACGAATTTTATTTTTTTATACAAATATTTATCAGGATCTCTTTAATGTTACAAAGTTTCCGTAAGGACCATATGTCCATTAAAATGTACATTTACAAATTATAAATAAATACAGAAATATTTCTGTAAAAAGTATATTGTTGCCTTCATTCACATGAATTAAGTTAAATAAAAAATAATTTTTCTTGAACGAAAGAAAATTCGGGTCTGAAGGGGTTAAATAAATATTTTTTAAGTAAAAGTCTTTGGAAAAAGTCGCTTGTCTCCTTGTCACAGAACCGTGGCACCAAAAGAAAATTATCATAAACCTACATTGCTAACTTAAATCGAATCGTGCTATCCGTTTCCATGGATTTACATACGTCTCTGCACTAATACAACGATTCGACATTATGTTGGCGGTAATTCTAGACTCCGTTAAATTTTCTCATGCTAACTTCCAGCTGATGGATGCTCTGCGTAGCCGGAAGACACTTCGTGCCACATTCCATCGTATTGTTCCAGCTGAGCGCGGATAATTTAGAACACTCGCGCCATGTCTTACCGGTGCCTTTTCTCGTTCCTGTTTGTTGCTTTTCGGCCTTCTTTGATAACAGCCACCTTTCGCATCCGTACTTTTTCTTCTTCAATTTTTCCCCACTTTGTTCCATTTCCCACACTACAACATCGCCGTTCCTCTGCGTTCTGCTTCTTGTTTCGGGAATGAAACGAATGGTAGTGCCGATTCTCAAATACAGGGTCCTCTAATTAGCGATGAAACGTCACCTATGACCCTCAATTATTATATTGATGTATCGTAGGTGATGTATTTGTTACATTGTATTATTTGATTGCTTAGGAGTTAGTTGATGACGAAACGTAAAGACGATAAGACGTAAAGACGAAATAGCGTAAAAGCGAAAAGACGAAACGACGGAAGATTAGGAAATAAGACTACAGTGTTTTGATTGTGTTGGTATTGTTTACAAATATTATACTTTCTAGTTTCGCGTATCTAAATCCTACATGTATATATAAATATATATGTACAATTATGCAAATAGATAGATATTGGGAAATAAGACTAAAGTGTCTTGATTCTGTTTTTATTGCTTATAAATATTATACTCTCTAGTTTCACGTATCTAAATCCTGCATGTACATATAAATGTATATATAGATATGCAGATAAAAAGATATTAGGAAATAAGACTAAAGTGTCTTGATTCTGTTGTTATTGCTTATAAATATTATACTCTCTAGTTTCACGTATCTATATCCTACATGTATATATAAATATATACAGATATGCAGATAGATAGATATTAGGAAATAAGACTAAAGTGTCTTGATTCTGTTGTTATTGCTTATAAATATTATACTCTCTAGTTTCACGTATCTAAATCCTACATGTATATATAAATATATATAGATATGCAGATAGATAGATATATGCAGACCCGTGGACATATTTACCTGCACCGAACGTTACAATATACCGTAATAATTATAAATATTGAAATAAAACGAAATATTCCTTTGCCTCCCGGATTATTTCGCGAGATTCATTCTCAGCGTTCATCCACAACGCGTCGTTTGACAAGATGGATAGCGTATTCTGTTATCTCAGAATGGTCACGATGGAACGAACCGCCTGTCAATATAAATAATTCGCTGTAATCCGCATTTCGGTTTCGCTCTACAGGGACCCGCCAAGAATTCGTGTCCGCTCAGCTGTTCGACACGAAAGAATTCGTAGATCGTTTTTCGAGAAGTAACGCGGGCGCTATTTTATTCTTCTCTCGCACTGCGTCGTGCGATACGTAATTTCGCGGTACTGTATTAATTTGGCGCCGGTCCAATTTGCTGGACGGATACCTCTTTCCAAGGACACGCTATTCGCGACAGGGACTACCGTGTCTATATGTTTTATTAATGGAGTTTTCGTTATTCAATCAATGCGTGTCTTCGGGCCAACTTCGATGTTTTCCGGTTGTCGGAGCATTTACTGTACGCGGTTGAAAAATAGATCCGCTCTAATCGGGCTGCGTCCGCTGCTGAAAAATTCGCGAACGAATTCGACGTATTTCTACCGACCGCCGTTATGTTTTCTTCCCGTTGGAATTCTTGGACGATTTCCACTGACCTCGAACCGACAAGACGATTCAATTATTTCCTACCGGCGACGTTCCCGTCGCTGATATTTCTTCGCTTCACGGCTCTTTTCATTACTGCAAAAGGGGGAAGAGGGAATATATGAAAGGTTATGACTCGAAGGATAAATTGTTTATCGCCGCTGAAAGTGGGTCACAAATTGACACACTCGATCAACTAGAGACGAAGATCTGAAGAAATTGGAAATATTACTCCGACTACAATCTTTATTACTTTATCGTCCAAAGATCTGTTTAAAACCGTGCGAGATGCCTCCCCTGAAAAACATACCCGACATTAACACTTTGACTGCGGTGATGGTCACCGATGACCGGCGCAAGAGATTTGACTAAAAATCCAAAATATTCGCAATGGGTAGTACTAATTATTTTATAATTGCAGTTATTGTTAGAATAGTGATGCAATCCTTTAGTCTCCAATACCTGCACATTATTTACATTTAGCATAATTCAGTCAAACGCTGTAGTATTTCATAGTATCGCCGTTCTAATACAGCTAAATACCCACGGCAGTCAACGTGTTAACCCTTTGACTGCTATGGACGCATATATGCGTCCGCCGAAAATTATCGGTGTCGACTATGGGCGCATATATGCGTTCTCAATCATTTCGATTTCTTACGTATTGCAGTCACAGTTATCAATGTATGAGATAAATACAGATGTGTTCTTTATCAAATAATTTTCTTGCATTATTTAACACTTTGACTGTTGTGATGATCACCGATGACCGGCGCAAGAGATTTTACTGAAGGTCCAAAATATTCGCAATGGTAGCAATAATTATTTTATAAATGCAGTTATTGTTAGAATAGTGATGCGAACTTTTGATCTCCAATACCAGTACATTGTTTATATTTTGCATTATTCAGTCAAACGCTGTAGTATTTCATAGTATCGTCGTTCTAATACAGCAAAATACGCACGGCAGTCAACGTGTTAACACTAAACGTACCGGTACTTTACACATTTCCTACTATCATACATACCGGTATTTACATTTCTTACTACTATACTTCTCACTATTCTTACCATAAGGGGTCATTTGACCCATTATAAAATAAACGTTGATTGTCAGAAAGAAATCCCTAATTTATTAAACCGAGAAATTGAATAATTGCATCATATAAGATTTTACAGAAAGTGTTTATACTTTGACTGTCGTGATAGTGGCCGATGACCGGCGTAAGAGATTTTACTAACGATCCAAAATATTTGCAGTGGGTAGCAATAATTATTTTATAAATGCAGTTGTTGTTAGAATAGTAATGCGATCCTTTGGTCTCCAATACCTGCACATTATTTACATTTTGCATAATTCAGTCAAACGCTGTAGTATTTCATAGTATCGCCGTTCTAATACAGCAAAATACGCACGGCAGTCAATGTGTTAAATGAAAAACACATATATTGAAGCAAAAATTACAAATGCAGAATTACAAATTAATTGAGAAACATCTTCCGCGATTCCTTTGTATTAACACTTTGATTGCCGTGATTATCACTGCTAACCAGCATAAGAGATTCTACTGAAGATCCAAGCTATTCGCAATGAATAGCAATAATTATTTTATAAATGCAGTTATTGTTAGAATAGTGATGCGATCCTTTGGTCTCCAATACCTGCACATTATTTACATTTTCCATAATTCAATCAAACGCTGTAGTATTTTATAGCGTCGCCGTTCTAATGCCGCAAAATACGCACGGCAGTCAACGTGTTAACAAGTGCAGAGAGGTTCTCTAACGAAACAACTTTGAGGCGCGAAAGGGTGAGCAACGGCAGCCGCAGCGTGTGTTTTTGCGTTAACGAAGTCACTTGTCAGCCTCTATAAATCCCGCGGCATTCAAGGCGCCCAAAGGTAGACCAAATATCATATCGCGGGACGCCCGGACAAAATATCTGAAGCGCATAAAACGAAACGCAGCCTCGAGAATAGCGTTCCGCCGCGTGTACAATTTGTCTCCGCTAGTCCGCGAATTTCTTACAATGGCTAACAAGGGGGAACAGCAGTTTATGCGATGTCGGGACCGGTGATTCTGGTCGGAACAAGTTGGAACGACGAAGCTCGCGAGGATCGTAGGTGCCTGACGTATGTGTACTCGTTCTCCTGTTACATAAGCCAGCGAGGAATGTACATTCCGCATTCCTCGTGACGCGTTCTCGCCCGTAAGGAGACTCGCCCGACGTCTTCGATCGGCGAACAATGGACATATGGAAAAAAACTTATAACGCGCTAATGAGATGAGCGACGTTTTGCGGCTTCGTCGTCAGAAGCCGGCGTTGCTTTCAGCAGATTAGCTGACGACGTTGCAAAATAGTGTAAGGATGAATACTGCTTTTTCATTTACTGTTTATGCTGCAGAAATGCTTACTACAGCGTAGCATTTTTTTGGTTTCAAAGTTTCATTTTTCGTTTCAAGTTAATGTTCACATGACTCCGATAAAGCCTTCCGTGAAAATAACAATTACCGAACTCGTTTATAGACTGGGAAAGTATGCATAATCGGGGACATTGCAAAATAGTGTAAGGATGAATACTGCTTTTTCATTTACTGTTTATGCTGCAGAAATGCCTACTACAGCGTAGCATTTTTTTGGTTTCGAAGTTTCATTTTTCGTTTCAAGTTAACGTTCATAGGACTCCGATAAAGTCTACCGTGAAATTAACAATTACCGAACTCGTTTATAGACTGGGAAAGTATGCGTAATCGGAGACGTTGCAAAATAGTGTAAGGATGAATACTGGTTTTTCTATTAGTGTTTATGCTGCAGAAATGCTTATTACAGCGTAGCATTTTTTTGGTTTCAAAGTTTCATTTTTCGTTTCAAGTTAACGTTCATAGGACTCCGATAAAGTCTACCGTGAAAATAACAATTACCGAAATCGTTTATAGACTGTGAAACTATGCGTAATCGGAGACGTTGCAAAATAGTGTAAGGATGAATACTGCCTTTTCATTTACTGTTTATGCTGCAGAAATGCTTACTACAGCGTAGCATTTTTTTGGTTTCGAAGTTTCATTTTTCGTTTCAAGTTAACGTTCATAGGACTCCGATAAAGCCTTCCGTGAAATTAACAATTACCGAAATCGTTTATAGACTGTGAAACTATGCGTAATCGGGGACGATGCAAAATAGTGTAAGGATGAATACTGGTTTTTCTATTAGTGTTTATGCTGCAGAAATGCTTACGACAGCGTGGCATTTGTTCGTATAGAAATATTTCATTTTACTTTAATGATTATAATAATTACGGAGTCGCGTATGTACCTACATTGTAATATTCGATGCAGGTAAATATGTCCATGGGTCTGCATATATCTATCTATTTGCATATCTATATACATTTATATATACATATGTGAACACGTAATGACAATTAAAGTGTAAGTGCAACATTTCTATATACAGATATATACACTTTGGTTATAAATTCTTGTGTCGAAAATTAGTTATTTATTCTTATTTAACACATATGCATACATACTTGTATATGCATCCATCTTGCATCTGGGCATACACAGTCAAAATTGACGGACTAACACTAAATAAAATTCGGGCACTACAATATTGTTTCGCTATTGTCATTTCTCGAAGGAGGTAAAATTTTATAAAAATATTGTACAGTTCAGAACTTGAATAGGAAATTATTTCACACGGTTAACACCTTTTGGTTGAAAATTAGTGTATTTTATGCTTGTTGCAAATTTTGATTAATAGTATTATAAAGTTCTGAATTGTCAACATTATACTTGTCAGTTAAGTGTCGTTGTACTTATATCTTGGTTGTCATGTTATTACAAGTGAAAGAGGTAATTACAAATTCCATCTGCCACGTAAGTTTTGAGATGTTATTATGAAAATGTTCTTCCGCAAAGTTGGTAACTCTGTTCAGAAGTCGAAATATCGTATTCCTGCAAATGCGATAATCAAACTTTTGTAATACCCTCTTGTCACTTTATTTGTATGGAACTATTCAAAAGACTTGAATTTGCAATATTCAAATGATCTTCCACAACTCTCCTTAACATCTTTTTTCGTATAGTGCAGTTGCGTAGGAATAAAAGTGTTTCTTTTATTGATTGTGGGGTTAGGAAATTCATTTTCAAAGTATCGTGTTTTCGCTGAAATACGTCCGAGTTAATTTTTGAGAGTACCGGACGGTTTTCGTATGGAGCGACGTCGTCACGAATGCGCGCAGCAACTTTCTCGACTTTGTTTCTAATGGAAACCGTCTCTTTGCTCTTGAACAATTAGCGGACGAGGGAAATTAGTCTGTGGCTCCGTCCGCATACTCGCGGCTTTGCTATAAGTCTACCTTTCTGCAGATGCACATCCGTTTCTGTGTTACGTTGTACAATATTAAATCTATGCATTCGCATAATTATCGTAAATTCTCAAATTAGTTTATTCTCGCATAATTTGAGTCTGTATCTTTTGCTACATCGAAACATCGTGGGACGCGTTACAGTATTCTGACATTAGACAACATAACAGTACTCGGCAAACTCACGCACTCATTACGCTCTATGAATCATACTCACATTTTCTGACATTTGACAGTACCGCCAAATATGTACACGCATTTGATTCACCTTCTTTAACACGTTCTTTAACCGGCGCAAGAGATTTTGAAGATCCAAAAATTCGCAAATGGGTAGAAATAATTATTTTATAAATGCGCACATTATTTAAATTCAGTCAAACGCTGTAGTATTTCATAGCACCGCCGTTCTAATACGGCAAAATACGCACGGCAGTCAACGTGTTAACGCGTTTAACACGTATACTGCCACGCAAGTTTATAAAAAAATCTCCGCGAGACCACGAGCACTGTTAAACCATGCGCGAATTGTTTCTTATCGTAGTAGAAATTTATTACATTTTGAACAAAATACCAAGGGATGTCCATCGAGTTGAAAATTTGTATTGGAAAATCATACTGGACTATTGTTTCTTGTCGTAGCAGAAGATAAGCGCGTTTACATCGAAACGTTTCAGGACATGCATTCGATTGAAAATCTAGGAAAGTGTGTGTGCGCCGAAAATGATTTCTTCTTTTCCAATTATGTTTTCTCTACTGGCGCATGGTTAAAGTTACTTTTATAACATTATAACACGTTGACAGTCTATAAAAAAATGTCCGTGAGGCCAGGCGTGCTGCTGAATAATGTCGGTTCTTCTGGAGATAATGTGACATTTTCACGAGTGACTATAGTCACCGGTAGTACATCTCGAGTGCTTTACGGAGGGTGACCATAGTCACCGTTAGTAGCGAAAGGGTTAAACTTACTTTTATAATAATTTAACTGCTTGACCCACAGTTTTTTTTTAAAACCGGCCAAAAAATCAATTTTTTTTTATGTGGAAAGACACAATTTAGAGCATTGACTTGATAAAAAAATTTTAAAAATACAAAAATAATCAAAATTTTTATTATAATTTTGGATTTTGTTCCACATTGCACAAAAGAGTCGAATATTGCAATGTTACCACGTACATCGACTTTTTTTATCTTTCTCTTTTCTTTACATTATATTTTAGTAAAATATATATTGGAAAAGGAGCGAATCAGAATCTGAATATGAATATGCTGTCGGAAAGCGGTTCAGAAGAAAGTGATAAGTATAGTAGTGATTCTGAAGATAGTTCAGAAGAAGATATAGCCGTTGATTGGAAGTAGATAAGCAATATCCAACCAAATCCACATCCTCAAAGGTTTCCATTTGTTACCGCCCCTGATTCAACTTTTCTTTTGATGGAGAATTTTGATATACTGCGCTTTTGTTCCATGGAAAAAGGCTATATTTTATTCTTGAATAAATAAGTGTTATACCTTACAATCCCATGTAAATCATAAATATCAACAAAACGATATTTTCTCTTTGCTTTCGCATTGTTGTTTTAAATTCTCGATTATATTCGAGTGTGAAAAATTATAGCAGCATAAAATACAACGCCGCTCGAATTATCTCGAGTGTGCACAGTTTGGCCTGTTTAGCGCGCTCGAATTAACTTGAGCGTACAAGTTAAGGGATTAAAAGTCTTATTATGCCCTGCGAAATATCTTTCCAAATACCTACTACCAAAGTAAGTACCCAAACCTATGTCACCCACATTCGGGTGACGCCGTCCAACCAGCCTTTTTCCCGTCACCCAAATACCGCTGACGCAGCAGTCAACGTGTTAATTTCCTCCAGCCATGTCAATAGTTGCAATATTTTATTCTTGAGTAAATAAGTTTTATAGCTTACAATCCCATGTAAATCATAAATATCAACAAAACTATTTTTTTTCTTTGCTTTCGCATTATTGTTTTACATTCTCGATTATATTCGAGATTGAAAAATTATAGCAGCATAAAATACAACGCCGCTCGAATTATCTCAAGTGTGCACAGTTTGGCCTGTTTAGCGCGCTCGAATTAACTTGAGCGTACAAGTTAAGGGATTAAAAGTCCCTTTATGTCCTGCGAAATATCTTTCCAAATACCCACTACTAAGTACTCAAATTCGCGTCACCCGCATTCGGGTGACGCCGTCCGTCACAATTTTTACCGCCACCCAAATACCGTCGACGCGGCGGTCAACCTGTTAATTTCCTCCAGCCATGTCATTAATTTCCTCTCTCCCACTTCTACCTAGTTCGCGAATGGGCTCCAACATTTACCGAGTATCATAATTGATGAGAGATGTAACGGTACGCTTGACAGCGAATACGAAACGGTCGAAGGAACCTTGGTTGGTGCCTGGGCAAACCTTGACCGCGCCATGTTGCGACAGGGTCGTTGGTACCGAGTGTGTTTACCCTGTCAGCCGGCATCAGAATAGAACCAGGCCAGTCTCGATTGCCGAGAGAGGTCTTGTTGCCGAGGAGGCACCAACAATGCGTAAATATACACGCGAACCGGAGGGGATGCAGAATCGCAGCATCTAACCAGACACAGTGCGTGCAATCTTGATGGCCGGGTCGGTTCGGTTCATAATTTGCCTGCCTTTCTCTTCCCTCCTCTACGCTCCCCTTCCTCTTTCATTTAACGTTTTCCTGCGCGCGTTTCTTTTCTCTGCTCTCTTTTCCTGCTCCGTATTTCGTTATTTCTCATTATCTCTCTCCGCGCGTTTCAATATAGCGCGGCTGTGCCGTTGCTCCCCTTAAGTCTTTTTTCCCTTCACTTATTCCCGTTTGAGTTATCCACGGGCTTCATTGTTTCCGTCTGTCGTTTGCCTTTCAACAACTTTCTGTGACGGCAGAGGCCGAGAGACAGTACTAACCGTTGTACAGAAGAGAGGGTTCGTTGTACAATTTAAAAATAACACCAATTATCAACTGCAGTTGACGATAAAGAGAACGATGGGAGGCTAAGTATCCTTTGCACTTTGAACGCTGGTCGAGCGTGCGAGACAAATTTTGCAAACAACCTACTGTATAAATGCTCAAAAGTAATTCGCAGCACATGCGTAATCGCAACTTCTGTAAATTGCATTCATAATTACCGATTCGGAAGAATAAAAACTCGGGACATTGCTAGTGCACGAAGGTTATCCATTTCGTTCCTAGTACCATCGTGTTATTTGGAGTGTTTAATTTCAAAAGCCCTCTAAAAGATGCGTGGCTAAATGGAAGTAACGAAAACCAATTTTCATTGTCATTAATTTGCATTGAAAATAGTATTGAGGCTTTACTAACGACTGATATTTATGTAATTTTGTACTACTTCATTTTTCCTGAAATTTTGCAAACAACCTACTGTATAAATGCTCAAAAGTAATTCGCAGCACATGCGTAATCGCAACTTCTGTAAATTGCGTTCATAATTACCGATTTGGAAGAGTAAAAACTCGAGGCATTGCTAGTGCACGAAGGTTATCCATTTGGTTCCTAGTACCATCGTGTTATTTCGAGTGTTTAATTTCAAAAGCCCTCTAAAAGATGCGTGGCTAAATGGAAGTAACGAAAACCACTTTTCATTGTCATTAATAGCATTGAAAATAGTATTGAGGCTTCACTAACGATTCATATTTTGTGTAATTTCGGAATACTTTATTTTTCCTGAAAAATAAGAAAATATTGGTAGACAAAGGAAAACAAAGAAAAAACAAGAGGCATTTCCTTTAAGACCTCTACCGAGAGGATACGTTTCAAAACATCGGCAGCTGACGTTTATACGATCTACATAAACTACCAGCGTATTGTTGATTTTATAACACAATCATGTATCCAAACACTTCGAGAACTTTTTCCTCAGAAAAATGCTGAGATATACGTAACATTTCTTATCTAAACAAGAAAACAGTATAGCAAAGTACATATTTAAACAGCCATCTCACGTATGTGCGTGCCTCTAAATAAAATTGATGTGCCGCACTCGACAAATATATCGACATCATATCGATTATTCGCAGTTTTACGCGGAAACATTGATTTTTGCGTGCGTTCACCGGGAATCAATTTTCAAATTTTCATTTCCAACCTCCAGCGCGTCCTCGTCTCAATGCCGGATTAGATTTATCGCCGGTGTTTCAGTAAAGAGGCAGTAAAGACTTACGGGACGTCGGACGGTGCCGTTGTAAAAGGTTATATGGGTCTGCTGAGACCATTTTATAGGCTCGCGCATCGTGGCCGTCAGGGTCGTCGCTTCAGAAGGCTTTCGTACGCAAACGAGTGCGCATGGATATACAGGGTGTGGCGAATATTGTCGTGTAATTGCACGCACACTGCCCGTCAAAGACAATGACGCAGGCGAAGAACGTAGACAAACAAGCAATAAAGTGCTGGATAGTTTTTCTTACCACGATGTTCTGTCCGAAATCCGATGACTCGGATAACTGATTTTTTACACGTGCACGCGATACTGATTTAACAGTAAACGTACCGGTACTTTACATCTACTATTTTTCTTATCATGAGGGGTCATTTGACCCCTTATGAAATAAACGTTCATTATCAGGAAGAAATTCTTAATTTATTATAGCGAGAAATTGAATAATCAGATGATATGAGAATTTACAGAAAGTCAAATGAGCGAAGGAAATAAAAGTGAATGTACGATTTTGAAGTAAATTTTGAAAGGGATCATTTGACTTCGATTGGTACGTTTAGTGTTAAAATTGCAGTTTGATAATCGACAATGCTTAAGGTGTGGAAATGCATGCACAAAAATATAAAATGTTCATTTTAAAATTGACAATATTTAAATTTATCAGATTTAGTCGTACTGCTTGAAAATTAGCAATATTTAAGCGAAGATAATTTAAAATTGCCGCTTGATAATCGACAAATACTCAAATTTATGGAAATACATTCACAAAAATACAAAATTCTCATTTAAACATTGACAATATTTAAATTTGTTGGATTTAATCGTACTGCTTGAAAATTAGCAATATTTAAGCAAAGATAATTTAAAATTACCGCTTGATAATCGACAATACTCAAATTTCTGGGAATACATTTACAAAAATACAAAATTCTCATTTAAACATTGACAGTATTTAAATTTATCGGATTTAATCATGCTGCTTGAAAATTAGCAATATTCAAGTGAGCATAATTTAAAATTGCCGCTTGATAATCGACAATGCCTAAAAGTATGAATTACATGCACAAAGATATAAAATTCTCATTTAAACATTGACGATATTTAAATTTATCGAATTTAATCGTACTGCTTGACATTTAGCAATATTTAAGTAAAAATAATTAAAAATTGCAGATTGCTGATCGATAATACCTAAATGTATGGAAATACATTCACAAAAATAGAAAATTCTCATTTTAAAATTGACAATATTCAAATTTATCGGATTTAATCGTCCTGCTTGAAAATTAGCAATATTTAAGTGAAGATAATTTAAAATTGCCGCTGGATAATCGACAATACCTAAATTTATGGAAATACATTCAGAAAAATACAAAATTCTTATTTAAACATTGACAATATTTAAATTGATCGGATTTAATCGTAGTGCTTGAAAGTTAGCAATATTTTAGTGAAAATCCTTTAACACTGAACGTACCGATACTTTACACCTACCAATTCTTACTATGTCATTTGACCCCTTATGGAATCAACGTTCATTTTCAGAAAGAAATTCCTAATTTATTAAAGCGAGAAAATGAATATTCAAATAATATGCGAATTCACAGAAAGTCAAATGAGTGAAAGAAATAAAAATGAATGTAGGATTTTTAATTAAATTTTGAAAGGGGTCATTTGACTCTGCTTGGTACGTTTAGTGTTAAGATCGAAAGATCCAAAAAAGGCCAACCTGCTACACACTATGTCCGTTGGGTTCTGATGGTGACAGTTTTGCAATCATGTTTCTAGTTCGAATGAATTTGTCTACTGCACTTATCATTTGTGCCCATAATTATGAAAGTGGTCTAAGTCATATATTTCTTGTTTCGAGATATTTAATGAATTGCATTTGAATAAATTAAAAAATATTTTTACATTATGCGACATTTTAATTTATATTTTTATTAGTCTTAATTAATGGAAATTTACTATGAATATGAAATTTTGTGTGAATTTTATACGATAATATTATTTTTAAAGATTGAATTGACTTAGACCATTTTCAAAATTAACTGAATGTCCTATAAATGACTTAAAGCAATTAAGAACTTTGAGTTTTATTTGAAACAATAATTTGATTGAAATAATTCGTGAACATTTATTACATTTATTAATTATTTTTAAACAGTAATCCATTTTTATCATTATTTCGAGTATTTAAGATTCTTAAAATATTCCTGAAAAACTGGAGGGATGTACGGTAGTAAACTCATAATATCTTTATGTTTTTCTTCCGATACAGGTCTAATGGTGGTGTTTAATGGAAGTAATTTAATATTTCCGTATATTTTTGGTCTTCCTTTTTTAGGTGAAAGATCCAAAACGTGAACTTTAGAATCATCTAAAGATGTTTTATAGAACATTTTATAAGGTTCATTTTTCAAGAATCTCATCCATTGAATTTGTAGCCGAGAGACAGATTCACCCGCGGTGTTTTTTACTCTTCTTGTAATTGATTCTTCTAGTAATGAAGTTGTCGTTATTATTAAAATTTGATTGTCATTTATTTTATTATGTAGTTCAGAAACGCGTCAAAGAAGGCCACGTGCCATTTTCAAGTTGTTTATATAATTTATTTAAATTTTTGACTTAGACCACTTTCATAATTAAAACTAAATGAATTCCATATAATGTTGAAATTACAACCACTATCTAATGGTTCATTTTTGACAATTTCGTAAAAATTACATTGAATAAATTTAGTTAAAAATAATGTGGTATGAAATAACTGATAAAGTCATTTTTTTTTAATTTTGACTTAGACCACTTTCATAATTATGGGCACATTAGCTGTGTACCATGTAGTAGACATTAGTGCCGACGCTTAGTTCTTTCAAATACGTGTACACTGTTCCTTGTCACGTAACGATTTTTGCCGCACCCTTGCGTATATATGCATACAGTGAAAGGTCAGTAGACGCTTTGTTCTCCGGCGTGTTTTCCAATCTGTAATTGCACGTCGGATCTAAAAGCTGATCGAGAGCTTTGACCTTCCGCGACTCAACGATTATCAAGATTAGCTAATGAGTGTCACGGTTCGTCACATATCGGCGATCGTGTGCCCGGTTGAACGATAAACCACGCGTGAATGAACCCGATGCAATTTCCTGCCAGTGGCCACGCCACGGCACATATGTTCACGCGTGTACGCGTGCTCGTATGTATGCACAGTGCGTGCAATCTATTCTGGCCAGTTCACCAAGAGAGACATTTTCTGGCGTCATCGGGACTTGCCGATGGGGTGCGTCGACTATCTGGTTCAAGGTCGATGGAGTTTTACAATCTTCATGGACCCCTGACGTGTCAAGTTAACGTGCATATTTTTCCGATAAAGCCTTCCGTGAAATTAATAATTACCGAAATCATTTATAGACTGTGGAAGTATGCGCAATCGGGAATGTCTCGAAATACTGCTGTAAAACCCTGATTTTTGCAAAATTGTGATTTGTATTCAGGCCTCGGAGCATGGATCAATTCGTATAAATGCAATCGTACATCGTCCGCCGCGGAAGATAATATTCTATTCAGAAAAGGACTGACTCTAGAAAATTTTAAGGCTTTGTCCACCCCTGTTCGTAATTATTTAATGCTTGGACTGCTGAATACTTTCAGCTGAAGCACTCGCTAAGGACAGAATACTGTTTCGCCAGCGTGAACTCTGGTAATAGATTTTGCAAGGTGCAACTAAATTATAATTATAATTCTACAGTTATGCTAAATTAAATAATGCAACAAAGTTGTTTACTGAAGGACAAATGTGTATTCATCTCATACGTTAACCCGTTGACTGCCGTGCGTATTTTGCTGCATTAGAACGGGGATACTATGAAATATTATAGCGTTTTATTGAATTATGCAAAATGTAAATAATGTGCCGGTATTGGAGACCAAAGGATCGCATCATTATTCTAACAATAACTGCATTTCTAAAATAATTATTGCTACCCATTGCAAATATTTTGGATCTTCAATAAAATCTCTTGCGGCGGTAACTGGTGACCATCACGGCAGTCAAAGTGTTAATAATTGTGACTGCAGTACATCAGAGGTCGGAAAACTTAGCAAACGCATATGTGCGCCCATAATCTATGCCCACAGCTTTCGGTGGACGCATATATGTGTCCATAGCATTCAAAGGGTTAACACGTTGACTGCCATGGTGTTCACCGGTAACCGGCGCAAAAGATTTGACTAAAAATGCAAAAAGTTCGCAATGAAGCGCATTTGCAATCTTGTAAAAGCAATTGATACTAAAACGGTACTTCAATACTTTGGCTTCCCGCAATTCTGTGTGACCTTTATTTTGCACGATTTAATCATACTCTGTAGTATTTCATGGCATTACGTTTCCAAATGTACTACACTGTATTCTTTAACACATTGATTGCCATGGTGGTCACGGGTGACCTTTGCAAAAGATTTGACTAAAAATGCAAAAGATTCGCAATGAAACCCATTTGCAATCTTGCAAAAGCAATTGATGTTGGAACGCTGCTTCAATACTTTGGCTTCCCGCAACTCTGCGTTACCTTCATTTTACACTACTTAACACATTGTTGACTGGCAATTTTCGGCAAAAGCTGTCTCAAGTTACCGGCTATTATTTCATAATCGAATATGGAATTGAAACGATGTAAATAACCTTCAATAAAGTTTTTCGTGCATAATGAATTCAAATTTAACTTTGGACATAAATTTTATGTAACTTTTAATATTTCTTCGTATTATTAACAGTACAGCAGTCATTTACGCGTAGATGTAGACAAGAGGTTTTGCACGTATATCTTGTTTCGCTGCGCTTTCCTTTTAAACAGCCAGATTATGCCTTGTTATTTCATTTTCAATAATAATTTTCAAAATGACAACAACTTATTTAAAAATCACTCGGGGAACCAGATAAAGTATTCACATATAAATCGTTGAAAAATACTTCACCGTCACGTTTCGTCGTTCTTGACACTTTCTAATATTAGAATTGTAATAAAAGCCTCAGTACCAAGAAGACTATAATTTTTCATAATAAAACCGACGCAATTGAACACAATGAACAATATTTTGCTATATTCTATATTGCCCTGCGTTTCAAAAATTAAAATAGCCGACGCAAGTGCAAACACGAATTAACTCGTGACCGGTCAACAATGTTTTAATCATACTCTGCAGTATTTCATCGCATCGAGGTTCTAACGTAGCAAAATACACTTGGCAGTCAACGCGTTAACACGTATAGCTATAAAAATGATTAAAAATCAAAATCAAGTTCCGTTTGGTTGCTTCCTCGAGCATGAAAGCAGCGTTTACAAGATGGAAATTTTGCTGACAGACGGACTGTTATTACGCGCGACGTTTGACCTGTGAATCGTTTTACTGCGGTATCGGGGCCTATCGACGTTGTCGAGACTGCCGCTCTAAATTAACTTTTATAGTTGTACGGATCGATGGCTCTGGAGCTTTACCTATTTTCCTTTCCTCCGATTCCCCCGACAAAACGGTAGTCGATCTGTCGCGGGGTGAAAAATGCTGCAACGTTAACGATGCGAAATCCAAACGACGAGGCGTACTCACTGCGAAGTTTATGGCCGATTGCGATGTCGATAAATCACCGTCGTGAGGCGAACGACCGAAATTGCGCACACGATTGTTATGCGGGCCCTTTTGCCGCTTCCGTCAATGGCGAGGAGACCACACGGGAAACTCTCGATCCAGTCGTTAGCCAGACGCAGACCGAATGTCTCGACGCCTCGATAGCGGCACATAAATATCGTGGAAAAATCATGTTTGTCTTCTCCTGCGTGCAAACGTCGCAATATATGTGTTATAAAATACAAATCTGCCTTAGAGACTTCATGATACTCGTACGATATTTTAATCAACCGACGGTAACGGCGTTGGCCTACGGCTGGAAGGCAGAAAATTAGTTGAAGTGTGTCATTTATGCTTAACACATTGACTGCCGTGCGTATTTTGCCGTATTAGAACGGCGATGCTATGAAATACTACAGCGTTTGACTGAATTATGCAAAATGTAAATAATGTGCAAGTATTGGCGACCAAAGAATCGCATCACTATTCTAACAATAACTGCATTTATAAAATAATTATTACTATCCATTGCGAATATTTTGGATCTTCAGTAAAATCTCTTGCGCCGGTCACCGGTGACCCCCACGGCAGCCAACGTGTTAACCAGTTAATGCACCAGAGTGTGTTGCGATAATCAAACAATGACGGATATAGTCGTTAAACACAGAGTAAGTGTCGCTAGTGAAATTTTGGGTCAAAAAGACGACTTTATTTTATAAAATCAACAATTTTATTTCTAATATTTACACAATTGCTTAACATGAACATATATTTAATACATAGTAAACGGAAAACTTAGAAAAAAAGAATTAAAGCAAAGGTGCCCTTGGTAACTCTGACTGTACGAAATTATGATCAGTAAAAACCTTTCCAGGAATCACCGCAGATAAAGAATCGGAATAATCACCGCAGATAAAAAATTCGGAATAATCAGAGATTCAGTGTTACTGCACTGTTTACGAATTCGCTCTCACGAACTTATGAATGAATTATAATTTTTATTTGTTTGTTTCATTTGGTCTTGATTTCTAAATATATTAAAATATATGATTTCTATGTATATATGATATTTCTACGATATATGATTTCTAAATATATTAAATATATTAAAATTTACGAATATAGTTTATTTTTCGTTAAAATTACAATTTATATATCAAATTGTACCAAAATTTTACACATGACGGATATAATCGTAATTACACAAAATTCTGCCACATCTTCATGATGGATATAGTCGCCAAACACACTTAACTAGTTCAAAAAATGCGGTATATTTCGTACGATTAAACTAACGTAACTAAAATAATTTTACTTGTTGAGTAATTGTACTAGTACTATTTCAAAAATTGGACAACTGAACAGATGCGTGCATGTCCGAAAGACAAGATTCTTGTGACATAAATTTATTAGATTCTTGTAACATAAATAATATTTTGAATTATCCTGGATTTAAATTATTTGAAAAATCGAATACCCATTGTTTCAACTAACGGCACTAAACTCATAACGCAGTCGCTTAATGTCCGCATAATAGAAAGCCGATAGACGAGACGACACACATCGATATTTTGTGAGTTTACATGGACCGAAGTGATTGTGCGCTGCTTCACTCAAGCGTAGTTTTTAGATGCTGAAACGAAGCTGAAACGCGGAGGTGAAACTCCCTAAATTCCGCCGATAACCACGTTACCCCGTCGTGTTTCCATAGTCGATTGGCCGTTGATTCGATACAGTCCCTAATGTACACTGGACCAGACAGCAGATATTGATTCCACCGGTACCTACCCTTTTCCGGAGCCGTCACTATTCGGCTGCAAGGGAATACGCGTGGCCCGATAGTGATCGATCGCGAATTTTCAGTTTCAACAAACGCACGCTGACACGTGAGCGACAGGTGAAGATTAAATTTCTTCCCTGCAAACGAGTATATTCGTTCACTGAACCATCTTCACCGAACTTCCGCTTTTAGATAACGCTTTCACGAGCCAGCGGAGTGCAGAAAATTTGCTGGCATTACATTCGATTGCACCGAGTCCCAAGGTGCGGACTTTTCGAAATGTCACGGGCTTTTTATTGTGTTTTTCTTAACGGTTGAATTAGAATTTCGCCCGTTCGGCCCATTTGCGTCGGTTGATCTTGTTCTGCTCGGAAAGCTGCGGAACAGAATTCGCCAATGGAATAAAGTTTCACTGCGCGTTTACGGTCGTAAATAATAGAGCGGCAATCTGCATTTACCCCCCGCGTTGGGGCTCGCTGATGTACGGAACTGCCTTTGAATCGCCATGTATTTCGAGAATAGCTTTCCCAGCTCGATGAAAAATCGAGTCAAACGGGCTCTGTCGTGGTCACTATTTGCTACCAATGCATATTGCTCGTGATGTTGCCCCCAAACAATTGGAAACGGTCAGAAAACTTTTGCAATCGCTGTCGATATTTTTCGGGCTGAAACGCTAAGAGACGCGATGTTTGAAGTTAATGAAATTGCGGTCAATATGATTTTACCTACCGGTATGTTTATGTTGCTGAGCAATTGGAAATGTGCAGAAAATTTGTAATCGTTTTCGAGGTTTTCAGTTTGCAATAGTGAGGAATATGATGCTTCCATTAAACACATTGACTGCCACGGTGGTCAACGGTGACCGGTGCAAAGTATTTGACTAAAAATGCAAAAAATTCGCCATGATGCCTATTTGCAATCTTGTAAAAGCAATTGATATTGGAACGTGCTTCAATACTTTGGCTTTTCACAATTCTGCGTTACCTTCATTTTGCACGATTTAATCATACTCTGCAGTATTTCATTGCATCGCGATCCTAACATAGCAAAATATGTTTGGGAGTCAACGTCTTAACAAAATAACGGCAAAAATAATGTGAACCTGTCGGTATGCTTACATTGGCGATGATGACGTCTACGTAATTTGAAACGCGCGGAAAACTTACAATCATTCTCGATGTTTCCGGGTAGCAACAATAAGAAATACAATGCTTCGGTTCAATGATATAGCGGTAAAAATAATTTTAACCTACCACCGTGCTTGTATTAGCAATCATGTCCCCAAACAACTGGAAACGGTCAGAAAACTTTTGCAATCGCTCTCGATATTTTTCGGGCTGAAACGCTAAGAGACGCGATGTTTGAAGTGAATGAAATTGCGGTCAAAATGATTTTACCTATCGATATGTTTATATTGCTGATGATGTCGCTGAGCAATTGGAAATGCGCAGAAAATTTGTAATCGTTCTCGAGGTTTCCAGTTCGCAATAGTGAAGGAATATGATGTTTCAATTTAATAAAATAGCGGCAAAAATAATGTGAACTTACCGGTATGCTTAAATTGACGATGACGTCTTTAAATAATTTGAAATGCGCGGAAAACTTTACAATCATTCTCGATGTTTCCGGGTTGCAATAGTAAGAAATACAATGCTTCAGTTCAACGAAATAGCGGTAAAAATAATTTTAACCTGCCAACATGCTTATATTACCGATCATGTCCCCAAACAATTGAGCAATTAGAAATGCGCAGAAAATTTGTCATGGTTGTCGAGGTTTCCAGTTCGCAATAGTGAGAAATATGATGTTTCAATTTAACAAAATAGCGGCAAAAATAATGTATACTTAAATGGGCGATGACGACTTTAAGTAATTTGAAACGCGCGGAAAACTTTATAATCATTCTCGATGTTTCCGGGTTGCAATATAAGAAATACAATGCTTCAGTTCAACGAAATAGCGGTAAAAATATTTTTAACCTGCCAACATACTTATATTACCGATGATGTCGCTGAGCAGTTGGAAACGTACAGGAAACTTTGTAATCACTCTCGACGCTTCGGGTTTAAAATAGTAATGCTTCACTCGAACGAAACAGCGGTAACAATAATTTTAACTTAACTAGCTCTCCAATATTTTAGCCTAACCATAGAACAGTGAAAGCAGCTTAGTGCGTTTCGAAACAAATTAACCAGTTAAGCGCGGAAGTTCATTTTAGAAATTAGGGTGCGGAACTACAATAAAATCAAGCAATGACGTATATACACGGCGAACGCGCTTAACTGGTTAATACTTTAACGACCACTAAAAAATACGCCCGGGACCGCACGTTTTTGAGAAACTTGTACGTTACAAAAAATCATACATTGTTATTTATGTAGCAATTTTTGTGAAACATTCAAAAATTGTATAATTGGAAGTATTTTAGCTATTATTAAAAAAATATGTTTTTAAATAATTATCATAAATTCTTTAATAAAAAATAAAAATTCGAAAAAAAACATGAAGACAATCGAGTTTAATGCATTGAATATTAATATAAATACTTAAATAGACAAAATAGATACAATGTATCAAAATAAGTGACATCTGAAGACAGCGTGTAGAAAACACAAGAAAACTCGTGAGCGGTCCTTAAAGTGTAAAGAGATAGCAGTCAGCTTTATCTATGCACGAATTATTTTCCACACGTGTTGAACACGTTTAACCTTGTTTCCACGCACGAGTCGCATCATTTTAAGGACGTAACCTGTAACGACAATGTCAGTGGCAGTCCTGTGGGAGCATTCCAGCAACGTGCCATTCCTCAAGCACCATTCCGGTTGCAGACCACCGGACAGCCACTTATTCGACCCAGTTTCAGTAAACTCGGTCGATGGACACCGTCCGACTTTGATTTGTCGCCACACATTTATGCTCTTGGTTGCTCACCCGCGTTCTCCACCTTCTTGTCAAGCGTCCATCAACATTTTCCAAGCAGTCCAATTTGCGTCCGCGGAGCGTTGTAAAAATAACTGGTTGTAGGTGTATCGCATTTGGCATACAATTATGTGTGATACGCCCAGCCTTGAATTGTGGAATTGAGATTGAAAGGAATCAACGTTTCAATGACTCATCCGTCGTATTCAATTTCTGCAAACTCGCTCAATAGGCACCTTCCCGACTTTGATTCTCGACATTTCTGCCATCCACGTCACCACACGGTCAAACCAATGACATCGCTGCCGGAGCAGTTGTCAATGAAATACGTTCATTCATTCATCCGCTCGACCGGTCGCAGTCCTTATTGAAACACGTTCAAATTTGTTTCTCTTTTCTACTTGGCAGCCTTGGCGTTCCATTTGCTCCTGACGTTAAAATGTACACAGTCGTGGGTTTAATACGTTGACTGCCACGGTGGTCACCGGTGACCGGTGCAAAATATTTTACGAGAAACGCTAAAAATGCACAATGAAGCCTATTTGCAGTCTTGTAAAAGTAATTGATATCGGAACGGTGCTTCAATACTTTGGCTTCCAACAGCTCTGCGTTACATTTATTTTATATGATATAGTTGCATTTTGCAGTATTTCATAGCATCGCGGTTCTAACGTAGCAAAATACGCGGTAACCAGCGCAAAATATTTTACTAGAAATACAAAAAATTCACAATAAATTTTATTTGCAGTCTTGGAAAAACAATTTATATCGGAACGGTCCCTCAATATTTTGGTTTCCAACAACGCTGAAATTTGATCGCATCGCAGTTGCAACATAGCAAAATACGCGGTGACCAACGCAAAATGTTTTTGCAAACGCAAAAAATGCGCAATATATTTACAATTTTTGAAAGCAATTGATATCGGAACGATGTTCTTCATTATTGTCATATATCTCTGACCTTGATTTGGCACGATTTAATCACTGCACTATAATGAAGAAACTGTCACTAGAATTTGCATTAGTGTTTATAACTCTTTCAATATTTATCGAGATGATCGCCTGAAACTATTGTAAGCCTTTCGCGATTCATCACTGGCATAATAACACTGCTGTCACTAGAATTTTTATGACTTTTTATAACTCTTTAAATATCTATCAACTGACTGCCTAGAACAATGGAAGCCTTTCCACTACTCTTACTTGCAACTACTTACTTTTTTAGTCATTTTCCTCCTCTTTTTATACATGCTGGAGGGTTTGATAAATTAAAAATAAGCAAGAATATGACTTTGTGAAGAAGACTATACGAAACATATGTTTACTTAGTTTTCAAATTTTATCTGAACTATAAAATTGTATCCTAAGTAGCACGTAAACCGCATTGGGACGCAATACATAAAATATACATTCATATAAAGAAAAGAAAATAAGAGATAAGAGCGTATTCAGACGTTCTTGTTTGGCCCGAGATTAAGACCACGAGTACGGCTCGTGATATTCATGTTAGGCCTGAAATATCGATCACGAGCTAGTGTCGTAATATTCATGTTTGACATGAAATTAAACAACGAGTCTGACTCGTGATATGCAAGTTTGGCCCAAAATTTTCATCACGAGTCATAGTCTCTAGTATTTAATCGCATCGCGGTTCTAACGTAGCAAAATACGCTTGGCAGGCAACGTGTTAGCGCAATTTCAGCCGTCTGTTGTTTTATTATTTCAACATCAAGGTAGACTCACAGAATTCAGTGATTCCTAACGTCTTTCATCTGGAATCTCCGTAATTCGTCTCACGTAGTACTGTCAAAAATCACGACCGGACTGACAGTTGAACGTGACCGAATTTCTACGTCGAACTTGCTAATTTTGCGGCCAAGCAAATTCGGCACGGAGAAACTTGGACAGACCGTAAATCAGCCGACGAGCGCCATTCGGAGAAATGTTTAAAGCGCGGCACGTGTAAGTTCTTGTACATTCGAAATAAAACCGATTGACCGGAACTGCGGAAATATAGCTATGTTAAAACTCGGAACGCTTTGGCAACGGCCTGGGATGTTGCAAAATTTGCCGGCGACGAATCCCGTGCGAGCTGGACCCTTCAGCGCTTCGTCACGGAAATTCGCTTCTGCTCATATTTGGCGTTTACCGATAACGCTTCGTCCTCGTTTTACCGAATTCTATTCCGGTGATTCGCCTGCGTTTCGGGCAACGAGCGTTGCGCCATAATTTCGCTTTAGTGACACTGCTTGAAATCGTTTCATCGTAACTCTAATTTAGCTTGTACCCTGTAAACACTTCTCAGTAACTTTAATTATAGCGCCGTTTGTGCTACAACGCGCTATCGTGTTGCGGTTTACGTTCTGTCTCGACTTTTCTCCTCGTGCGCTGTCCTTACGTTCCGCCTTCTGTTCGTTTTACACGTGGCTCACCGGGTTGATACGTTTCGCGAACTTCAACCGATTTCACGGTACATTCATTTTCGCTCGGAGAGCACCTGTGGAATTTAATTGCCTGGAACACTGTGTCCGATGGTAGGCATGCTTGTCGGCTACAAAAGGTTTTTCGTGATAAACACATTGTTCATCGGCTATTTCAACTCGAAACTCTTTCCTCCGGCTGGGTATTGTTTCGAAATTTAATATTAGAGAAAATACCTACACAAACTTTAACATAGTTTATTTAAATGTCGAGGTTTTTTTTGGGTATGGTGATACTGTACAGCGTTTATCTACACGCAATGGTATACAAGTTTTACAAACATAGCAAGTTTGTAGTAGAGAAAATACCTAAATGAACTTTAATATAGTTTATTTAAATATCGTGATTTTTTTGGGTATGGTGGTACTGTACAGTGTTTACCTACGCGCAATAGTATACAAGTTTTACAGACATAACGAGTTTGTAGTAGAGAAAATACCTAAATGAACTTTAACATAGTTTATTTAAATATCGAGATTTTTTGGGTATGATGGTACTGTACAGCATTTATTTACACGCAATAGTATACAAGTTTTACAAACATAGCGAGTTTGTAGTAGAGAAGATACCTAAATGAACTTTAATATAGTTTATTTACGCATCGCGAATTTTTGGGTATGGTGGTACTGTACAGCATTTATCTACGCGCAATGGTATACAAGTTTTACAAACATAGCGAGTTTGTAGTAGAGAAAATACATAAATGAACTTTAACATAGTTTATTTACATATCTTGATTTTTTTAGGGTATGGTGATACTGTACAGTGTCTATCTACACGTAATAGTATACTAGTTTTGCAAACATAGCGAGTTCGTAGTAGAGAAATACCTAAATGAAGTTTAACATAATTTATTTACACATCGTGATTTTTTTGGTGTATGGTGGTACTGTACAGCGTTTATCTATGCGCAATGGTATACAAGTTTTACAAACATAGCGAATTTGTAGTAGAGCAAATACCTAAATGAACTTTAACATAGTTTATTTAAATATCGTGATTTTTTTGGGTATGGTGATACTGTACAGCGTTTACCTACGCGCAATGGTATACAAGTTTTACAAACATAGCGACTTTTTATACTTCCCTTTAGAAGAGCATAATCTACATATCTTTATGGGATACATATAAGGCCTAGAACGCTCTTATAAAGACCTACGTTGCTTTCATGCTTCAAACCTGCATAAATAATGTAAATGCAGACACTAGTTAACCCGTTATCGGTCGATATAGGCGTGGCTTGAAAATACGAGTATACTTCGGATCGGTCAGTAAACTCTTACCATACATTAGCAAGCAAATCCCATAAGTTATACAGTTTTATAATAGAACCCAAACAACTAAATAAGTTAAAGTTCAGAAAGAAGTTCTCGACAGATTCGATCCGCATTCGTCATCTGATTCGTCGGTCACATGACTAGACCACGCAGTAATCACGTGTTAGCAAAAAACCGGACGTGTCGGATGATCTCACAAGTCTTCCTCTCTTCTTCGAATTCCTTCGCGCGGTGTATCGAGAAGAAGTGTGTCGAGTCAAGCGTTTGGCTTTCATCCACGAGGAAAATAGGCCGCGATGCAGTTGGTACTGGCGCTTTCAGAAGCAGTTTGGGTGCTTTAAGAAAGCAATAGACAACGATGTGCACCGCTTGACGCAATATTTTCGGATCAATGCGTAGGTTCGCGCCTTTTCTCTGAAGAAGTTCTTCTTTGTGTAATCACGATTTCCAAATGCGATGTCTTTTGTTCGGCGAAAATCACAGCATCTTCAAATCAAATCAACAATCAATTTTTCAGTTTATGTGCACGGGGCATGTCTTTTACTTTCACAGAAGTTCACACGGTACAGAGAATGACAGAGTGCATTAATATTAATTAACGCAATATTATCGGATCAATGCGTAGGTTCGCGCCTTTTCTCTGAAGAAATTCTTCTTTGTGTAATCACAATTTCCAAATGCGATGTCTTTTGTTCGGCGAAAATCACAGCATCTTCAAATCAAATCAACAATCAATTTTTCAGTATATGTGCACGGGGCATGTCTTTTACTTTCACAGAGGTTCACACGGTACAGAGAATGACACAGTGCATTAATATTAATTGACGCAATATTTTCGGATCAATGCGTAGGTTCGCGCCTTTTCCCTGAAGAAGTTCTTCTTTGTGTAATCACGGTTTCCAAATGCGATGCCTTTTGTTCGGCGAAAATCACAGCATCTTCAAATCAAATCAACAATCAATTTTTCAGTTTATGTGCACGGATATGTCTTTTACTTTCACAGAGGTTCACACGGTACAGAGAATGACAGAGTGCATTAATATTAATTGACGCAATATTTTCGGATCAATGCGTAGGTTCGCGCCTTTTCTCTGCAGAAGTTCTTCTTTGTGTAATCACAATTTCCAAATGCGATGTTTTTTGTTCGGCGAAATTCACAGCATCTTCAAATCAAATCAACAATCAATTTTTCAGTTTATGTGCACGGATATGTCTTTTACTTTCACAGAAGTTCACACGGTACAGAGAATGACAGAGTGCATTAATATTAATTGACGCAATATTTTCGGATCAATGCGTAGGTTCGCGCTTTTTCTCTGAAGAAGTTCTTCTTTGTGTAATCACAATTTCCAAATGCGATGTCTTTTGTTCCGCGAAAATCACAGCATCTTCAAATTGAATCAACAATCAATTCTTTAGTTTATGTGCACGGGGTATGTCTTTTACTTTCACAGAGGTTCACACGGTACAGAGAATGACAGAGTGCATTAATATTAATTGACGCAATATTTTCGGATCAATGCGTAGGTTCGCGCTTTTTTTTCTGAAGAAGTTCTTCTTTGTGTAATCACGATTTCCAAATGCGATGTCTTTTGTTCGGCGAAAATCACAGCATCTTCAAATCAAATCAACAATCAGTTTTTCAGTTTATGTGCACGGGGTATGTCTTTTACTTTCACAGAAGTTCACACGGTACAGAGAATGACAGAGTGCATTAATATTAACACTTTGACTGCCATGATGGTCACCGGTGACCGACGCAAAAGATTTTACTAGAAATGCAAAAAGTTCGCAATGAAGCAATGAAGTTTGCAATCTTGTAAGAGCAATTGATATTGGAACGATGCTTCAATACTTTGGCTTCTAGCAACTCTGCATTATTTTTATTTTGCATGATTTAATCATACTCTGCAGTATTTTATCGCATCGCGGTTCTACCATAGTAAAATACGCTTGGCAGTCAAAGTGTTAATTGACGCAATATTTTCGGATTAATGCGTAGGTTGGCGCCTTTTCTCTGAAGTAATTCTTCTTTGTGTAATCACGATTTGCAAATGCGATGTCTTTTGTTCGGCGAAAATCACAGCATCTTCAAATCAAATCAACAATCAATTTCTCAGTTTATATGCACGGATATGTCTTTTACTTTCACAGAAGTTCACACGGTACAGAGAATGACAGAGTGCATTAATATTAATTGACGCAATATTTTCGGATCAATGCGTAGGTTCGCGCCTTTTCCCTGAAGAAGTTCTTCTTTGTGTAATCACGGTTTCCAAATGCGATGTCTTTTGTTCCGCGAAAATCACAGCATCTTCAAATTGAATCAACAATCAATTTTTCAGTTTATGTGCACGGGGCATGTCTTTTACTTTCACAGAAGTTCACACGGTACAGAGAATGACAGAGTGCATTAATATTAATTGACGCAATATTTTCGGATCAATGCGTAGGTTCGCGCTTTTTTTCTGAAGAAATTACTCTTTGTGTAATCACGATTTCCAAATGCGATGTCTTTTGTTCGGCGAAAATCACAGCATCTCCAAATCAAATCAACAATCAATTGTTCAGTTTATGTGCACGGGGCATGTCTTTTACTTTCACAGGAGTTCACACGGTACAGAGAATGACAGAGTGTATTAATATTAATGCCATACAGGTTTTTGTGTAACTGGTAGTACAAGGCAGGGAGTCTATAAAATCCTGAATTGAAAGCTTATGGAGTACGCGTGCACTTGATCAAGCCTCAACTCAACAGATTTCATGTAGATTATCTCAAGTAACGTTCGTAAACATTCCCAACGTTCGTACGAATCAAATGGATCGAACGGCGAGGGCACCGAACAAGACAGAATGTTTACTTTTCAACATACAGCGGAATCCGTTGAGTTGAATCTTGATCAAGTGCATGCGCACTCGGTAAACTTTCCAAGCAAATGTTATTCTGTATTTTCAGGTCGGTATTGTTGGGGATAATTATATCCTATGTTACCGACGGCATTATTGGGAAAAGACAGAAAGAAGGGAAACAATAGAAGAGTTAAAATAAAAGATTAATCAGGTTGTATCGAAACGCCAAATAGGACGGATGTGACAAGAAAAGAAAACTTTCAAATAGTCATTATTAATTTGATATAATTCTTGAAACTGTTTTAAACTTCGTTTGGTTCGGTAATTAACACGTTGACTGCCGTCCGTATTTTACAATATTAATCCTTTGACTGCTGAATACTTCCGACCGAAGCAATTCTTCACTTACCCCAAATGAAATAAAGCAATTTGTGAATTGCAAATTTGTAAATGAAATAATGCAAGAAAATTATTTGACAAAGAATGCATCTGTATTTATCTCATACGTTGATATTTGTGGCTGCTGTAGGTAAGAAATCGAAACAATTGAGAAACGCATATATGCATCCATAGTCGTCACCAATAAATTTCGGCGGACGCATATATGCGTCCGTAGCAGTCAAAGGGTTAAAACCGCAACGTGATGAAGTAGTACAGAATATTATTGAATTGTGCAAAATGAAAATAATGCGAAAGTATCAGAAACCAAAGAATTTAAACACTATTTAATATTAATTGCATTTACAAAATTATAAATGCTACCGATTGGGTATGTTTTGAATTTTTCGTAAGAGCTTCGACTGCCGTGCGTAATTTTACTATATTAAAACGGCAACGTGATGAAGTACTACAGAATATGATTGAATTGTGCAAAATGAAAATAACATGCAGCTATCAGAAACCAAAGAATTGAAACACTATTTAATATTAATTGCATTTACAAAATTATAAATACTACCGATTGGGTATTTTTTGAATTTTTCGTAGGAGCTTCGACTGCCATGCGTATTTTACTATATTAAAACCGCAACGTAATGAAGTACTACAGAGTATGATTGAATTATGCAAAATGGAAAGAATGCGAAGGTATCGGGGACCAAAGAATTAAATCACTGTTTAATATTAATTGCATTTACAAAATTATAAATGCTACTGATTGGGTATTTTTTGAATTTTTCATGATTCATGATCAATGTTTAAAGAAAATAGAACAGGTATTCCATTTAGAATTATTGCCATTACCGAATCGATACTCCTATCGTCAGTTTTTTTCATCCTAGCATGTAAGATGTCGAACGATCGTATGATGGATCGTTCGAATACCATTTTTTTCTTACTTTTTCGTGGTCCGCGGTATGAAAAGGTAATAGATCGAGCGTTCTCTCATTTTTGCAAAGATCGGATGCAAGTTGGGCAATTTTAGCTTCCCGAAATCCAGATTTCCCTCGCCGAATCTTTCTTTCACACTCGCTTATCGAACGCAGAGAAATGAGGCATGAAAATACAACAGCGAATGTGAGAGTACTCCTGATGTCGATTCTTACGAGAACCTCCTGAGTCGTAGGTTGATATGACGTGTTTAAACTTTCATGATATTACACCTTGCCGGGCTCTTTCCCGTTTTCATCTGCCAAAGTTTTATTTTCTGGAGTAAGTGAAGTCTTAAGTTTTTCAGAAGTTTCTTCTTTTCTCGAATAAGAAAACATTGCAGCTAAATTACGAACGCGCTGGTAATTCACTCGACTGAGCCATTATATACACCTTACGATTGAGGTTCTTATATTTGTCTACTTCTATTTATCTCAAACTTTACCAAACAGTTCTACTGCTCCATGTATTAATATCCTGATTATAATAAAAGAATCAGAGGCTTCGGGTTAACCAAATTGCATTTACCGATTGATTTGCAAATTAGTTTAGTATATAGTGTAAATGGGTAAAGGCAAATTTGCACATTTTCTGGACAGTATCTTCTAATTTGCAGTTGCTCATTAATGAAAACGGTGCATTTACAAACTTCGTCCACGTTGCAGTATTATAACAGCTACTTACTTGCTTGTTTGCTCATTTTGTTACCTTGAAACGAGGCACCTGGCTTTCGACGCACCCTCTTTCGAGAACGTAACGGTTCCTATTTTCACAGGGTCGTTTCAGGTAGGGAAACGAGATGTACAGATCGTGATAGGGTGGCGAAAGTATGAAGCCAAGTGAACGCGAGTGGAAATGTTTGAAATATTAATGGATAAGTTGTGTTCTCGCGAGAATACATTTTACGAGTTCACGTTTTTTTTTTCGAATGTGCACGCACACTTTTTCTTCGGCGAAACTTTACCGGGTCGGAAAAATGGATACTCTGTTCGAAGAAGCTGTCATATTTAAGAATTTTGTTAGAGAGTATCGTTTCGCCGATATTGTTTATTTATATATACCAACGGTACTTAATTCTTAATAGATGTAATGTCATCTTTCACGTGACATATTTTTTACCGTAGCCAGTATTTGTCGTCTGACCGGTGATATAGCAACTTATGCCAGATTAGACATACGACACGTAAGATGCGTTTTTTAGTGCGAAAATTTAAGCGGGAAATAGTTACGTCACTACCTTGGCAGTTTTATGAAAGTGATTTAATGTCGAAAACAAATGTCGTTTCATTTCAAGTCATGTCATTGCGATTCTTTTCACGTAAGCACCAACCAATATGGTGACTTCCTTGCAAGTCAAGTCTGAAGCGCTCACGTCGATTAAGGGTTAAATGTTCAAACAAAATTATGAAACAGAAGTTTGCTTCATAATTTAAAAATCCTGGACACAAAAATTGCCTACTAAAGATGTATAACCTGTTATTAGACATTTGATTGCACACCGTGTGGTTTTTTCAATTAGGGGTTTTTTCGGGGGTATAAGACTTGATACAATCACCATGTGTGCAATAGTAGTAATGAGCAATTATCAGTTGTTCTGAGTAAAGTAATCGTCGAGGTAATTTTGTTTTTTAGTAGTATTCGTAAACTACAGAAAAACAAAATTTGGTATTGGCATTGTTAATGATGTATTTTTATTTTACCTTACATTGCACACATGCTGTTCAATCGGAGGTGCACACACGGTGTGCAATCACCTTATTTATGCGAATTCACTTAGGAATTGAGTGATTTCCATAGTAAACAAGTTTCTTTATTAAAAATGAACAATATAAAGAAAAAAAATTCGCTTCTGGGGACCGTGTTCAAGAAATATCGCTGTCTTGAATTGTTTAAGCGCTATGTTGATCCCTAACTTTGTGTTTAAATAGCGTTTTATACTGTATTTATTATACAATATTAACACGTTAACTGCCACGGTGGTCACCACTGTCTGACATAAAAGACTAACAATGCGTTAAAATTCGCATAATTTAATTAACCTATTTTCATCGCATCTTGTAAAAGCAAAATACGCGGTGATATTGAAAAAGATGTTTCAATAAAATGCAAAAAATTCTAACAACATTTAATATAATATAATTCAACATTTAATATAATTCAATACTTTGGCTTCTAACAGATTTAATCATACTGTGCAGTATTTCATTGCATCGCGGATCTAATATGGCAAATACGCGGTGACCAGTGTTAAAATATGTTTATATTTTCAGTAGCTTTTATTGACTTTAAATAAAAATACGACTTTCCGCTCATTGCCTTTTATGTTTACACACGGCCTAAACAGCAAATCAAACAAAACTGCCTCCGCATTCAACCTGTCAACGTGACTCTTTTCACACAACATCGTTCCGTAGTATCCACAAGTAAATAAACGCACTCGTCAATATTTCTCAAACATGCCCGACACAAAAGATTTGCCTAACAATGCAAAAAATTCGCAACGAAGTCTATTTGCAATCTTGCAAAAGCAATTCATATTGGAACGGTACTTCAATATTTTGGCTACTAACAACATTTAATATAATATAAGTCAATACTTTGGCTTCTAACAGATTTAATCATACTGTGCATTATTTCATCGCATCGCGGATCTAATATAGCAAGATACGCTTGGCAGTCAACGTGTTAAAACACGTGTTTACATTTTCAGTAGCTTTTATTGAGTTTAAATAAAAATACAACTTTCCGCTCATTGCCTTTTATGTTTACACACGGCCTAAACAGCAAATCAAACAAAACTGCCTCCGCATTCAACCTGTCAACGTGACTCTTTTCACACAACATCGTTCCGTAGTATCCACAAGTAAATAAACTCACCTCCGCACTCGTCAATATTTCTCAAACATGTCCGCAGCACCGGCTCGCTAAATGCTGAATCGGATTCACCGGCTAAGCCGATTCGTATATCCGTTACAGGTTCTCCACCTTAATCCCCAAAACTGAACCGTCAGCAAGTGCATTCTACCTTGCGAGAAAGCGTGACTGCCCACGCGTCACATTTGTCGCACTCTGCATCTGGCGATTTTCCCTATTTTATATTTATAACCGGCAGCTAGTTAAATCGCAATAACCGCGGAACCTGTTGCCGATAGTACGCGTTTTAGATTGTTTTGCTGCAGGATGTCAGTAAACAGGCACGTTCGTCTTCCCATTTCGGCGCGTCGCGTTTTCCATCCTGTTCACTCATCATACTGACTTTGCTTTCTTCATCTCCAGCGACCGCTAATTGTCGCGATTTGCCGACCGGTTTTGCTCGTTTCTTTTCCCGCTGACCCTGTCAGCTTCCGGTCGATTCCTAACGAGGTCAGCTCCGAGTGGAAGAGCAGTCGAGCATGGAATAACGATGCTAGATCGAACTAGATTCGCTGGCCAATGAGACGGTTACGGATACCAATACTGCGATGCTGCTGGTTTCGAGATTCTTGTAAATTATTACTGCGTTGAAGCGGCGCAACAGCTGCAAGTAAGTTCTTGTAGATAATGGTGCAGGATAGAGTAGCATAATGTATACAGGTAATTTCGTGTAAATCGCCGTATTGTAGATGTGGAACATTTACGTTTTCCCGTTAGGCATTCAGAGCCATTTGATTTCTGGATACCAAATAAATCGTCGGCGTCAATGAAAAGTTTAGCTCTACAGCTACGGCGAAACTGGCCATCTTTATGCATATAGCTTTACCATGGAGTGCATGTAAGCGACATTTTACCACCGTGGCACCAGACATATTTTTCTTTATTGCCGCGTAAAAAACTGAAAATCATCATGACAAAATAGGCACACTGCGTGATTATCAAGAGATCCTACTAGAGTTACTTTCCGCAAAAAACATCACGTAGATCGAAGCCTTGATGGTGTTTAGTCCCCAAAAATAACTTAGAAGCAACTCCAGTGGCGGATATCATATAAAGAACTAACATTACTTATCACGCGAGCGTTGAGGCACACTTGACATCAACGAAACGATTCTCCCGCGCAGCGCAAATGGGAAAATCCGCGAAACGAGAAACGGAGCAGCGAGCGACTGTGTCAGGCGAATTTCAAAACGAGGCTGAAACGGTAACGTAATGGAGGAAACGTGCCGACGCAGCCTCGTCAAGGATCTTTCACGTTCTTTGTATGCCCTCTCGGCCATTTCTTTCGCATCCCTCCCTACTTCAAGACGAGAAGCGACGAAACGCTCTGCCGAAATCTTTCCAGCGGTGGAAAATGGTTGTTATCCTCCTACTGGTTGCGGCTCATGCCAATGCGCCAGCTGAATTTCTTGTGTGCGTTTTGAGCGACCTCGCCAACGGCCATCTGCCAAATGCTCAAGTCTAAGGCCACAGTAACAACGAGATGCGCGAATTGGTCCGAGCAAAGGGTGATCGTGTAAAAATAACGGTGGCTGCTTCATGCTCATTTTTACGCAAGACTATTTGTAATGTCTTAGAAGATGCGAGCTGATGTGCGCGAAAATGAACTTTCCGATTTACCGGGGTATTTCGTCGGAAAAATACCAGCGTTCCATATGCTCTTGACGTTAAAATGTACACAGTCGTGGGTTTAATACATTGACTACCACGGTGATCACCGGTGACCGGTGCAAAATATTTTACTAGAAACGCTAAAAATGCACAACGAAGCCTATTTGGAATCTTGTAAAAACAATTGATATTGGAACGGTGCTTCAATGTATTGGTTTCAAACAAGTCTGCGTTACCTTCGTTTTGCACAATTTAATCATACTCTGCAGTACTTGATCAAATCGCGGTTCTAACGTAGCAAAATACGCGGTGACAGCGCAAAATATTTTACTACAAATACAAAAAATTCGCAATGAAGCCTATCTGTAGTCTTGTAAAAGCAATTGATATCGGAACGGTGCTTCAATACTTTGGTTTCAAACAACTCTGCATTACCTTCATTTTGCACGATTTAATTACACCCTGCAGCATTTAATTGCATCGCGGTTCTAACATAGCAAAATAAGCGGTGACCAGCGCAAAATATTTTACTAGAGATGCAAAAAATTCACAATGAAGCCTATATGCAATCTTGTAAAAGCAATTGATACTGGAACGGTGCGTCAATGCTTCGGCTTCTAACAACTTTGCGTTACCTTTATTTTGCACGATTTAATCATGCTCTGCAGTGTTCCATTCCATCGTGATTCTAATATAGCAAAATACGCAGTAACCAGCGCAAAAGTTTTTCCTAAAAATGCGAAAGAAACGCAATGAAGTCTATTTGCAATCTTGTAAAAGCAATTGAGATCGGAACGGTGCTTCAATGCGTTGGCTTCCAACAACCCTGCGATACCTTCATTTTGCAGGATTTAGTCATACTCTGCAATATTTCATCGCATCGCTGTTACAACGTAGCAAAATACGCGGTGACCAGCGCAAAACTTTTTACTAGAAATGCAAAAAATTTGCAATGAAGCCTATTTGCAAACTTGTAAAAGCAATTGATATTGGAACGGTGCTTCAATGTATTGGTTTCAAACAACTCTGCGTTACCTTCGTTTTGCACAATTTAATCATACTCTGCAGTACTTGATCAAATCGCGGTTCTAACGTAGCAAAATACGCGGTGACAGCGCAAAATATTTTACTACAAATACAAAAAAGTCGCAATGAAGCCTATCTGTAGTCTTGTAAAAGCAATTGATATCGGAACGGTGCTTCAATACTTTGGTTTCAAACAACTCTGCATTACCCTCATTTTGCACGATTTAATTACACCCTGCAGCATTTAATTGCATCGCGGTTCTAACATAGCAAAATAAGCGGTGACCAGCGCAAAATATTTTACTAGAGATGCAAAAAATTCACAATGAAGCCTATATGCAATCTTGTAAAAGCAATTGATACTGGAACGGTGCGTCAATGCTTCGGCTTCTAACAACTTTGCGTTACCTTTATTTTGCACGATTTAATCATGCTCTGCAGTGTTCCATTCCATCGTGATTCTAATATAGCAAAATACGCAGTAACCAGCGCAAAAGTTTTTCCTAAAAATGCGAAAGAAACGCAATGAAGTCTATTTGCAATCTTGTAAAAGCAATTGGGATCGGAACGGTGCTTCAATGCGTTGGCTTCCAATAACCCTGCGATACCTTCATTTTGCAGGATTTAGTCATACTCTGCAATATTTCATCGCATCGCTGTTACAACGTAGCAAAATACGCGGTGACCAGCGCAAAACTTTTTACTAGAAATGCAAAAAATTTGCAATGAAGCCTATTTGGAATCTTGTAAAAACAATTGATATTGGAACGGTGCTTCAATGCTTTGGTTTCAAAAAACTCTGCGTTGCCTTCGTTTTGCATAATTTAATCCTACTCTGCAGTATTTGATCGAATCGCAGTTCTAACATAGCAAAATACGCGGTGATAGCGCAAAATATTTTATTAGTAATGTAAAAAATTCGCAATGAAGCCTATTTGCAATCTTGTAAAAGCAATTAATATCGGAACGGTGTTTCAATACTTTGGCTTCCAACAACTTTGCATCACCGTCATTTTGCACGATTTAATTATACTCTGCAGTATTTGATCAAATCGCGGTTCTAACGTAGCAAAATACGCGGTGACAGCGCAAAATATTTTACTACAAATACAAAAAATTCGCAATGAAGCCTATCTGTAGTCTTGTAAAAGCAATTGATATCGGAACGGTGCTTCAATACTTTGGTTTCAAACAACTCTGCATTACCTTCATTTTGCACGATTTAATTACACCCTGCAGCATTTAATTGCACCGCGGTTCTAACATAGCAAAATACGCGGTGATAGCGCAAAATATTTTATTAGTAATGTAAAAAATTCGCAATGAAGCCTATTTGCAATCTTGTAAAAGCAATTAATATCGGAACGGTGTTTCAATACTTTGGCTTCCAACAACTTTGCATCACCGTCATTTTGCACGAATTAGTCATTAGTGTGTCATCGCATCGCAGTTCTAACGTAGCAAAGTACGCTTGGCAGTCAACGTGTTAATATGTTAGTGACGGGTAAATTAGAATGCTCATTTTTTGAAACATTTGCCAATCCAAACAATGTTATGTGTACTGTACCCGAATTTTATTCGGACGGACACTTTAAATGCGCCGAGGTAATCTGTTCACTTAAGTGTGGGCGTAAGTGCGAGCGTGTGTTTATGTGTGCATGCGTGTGGAATACATGGGAAAATGACGAGCGGCTGAAGTAATGAATGAATGCAGCGAACGTGTCCGCTACGGGGTCAGACGATTCTACAGGAAATCAGAGAACTGTACTGAATGTGCCTGTCATGGGGTCAAATCGTTGTATCCGAGATGATTTAATATAAAATCCATTCAACTTGCGGAATTAAACACTCGGATATATAATCGCGTAGACCACGCAAGCCCCATTCATTTAAAACTCTCCATTCAATATAGACACTACGTATATCTACCGCAATATGTGATACCGACACAAGTGAGACTTCCGATTCAATCCGAAGAAGAGACGAACAAATTGTCTGATTCGAATTCTCATTTCCAGCGGTTCTTTCGACGATTCTTCAGCAGAATCCAATATAACGTTTAATCTCTGCACTCCTCCGGCTCCACCGTCCGCGTGATCGCTTCTGCTTTATCGAACGCTCGTAAAAAAGAAGGGGAGTGCGTTCTTTTTTTCCTCTCACAGCTCGTTCCTTTTCTCCTTCTTGCGGCGGTTTTCCTGCGTTATCTCTAAGAGGGAGAAAACCGGGCGAGTAGAGAAACTGACTTACCCGTTCGTGCAGGCTTCGAATTCTCTCTCGCGCGGCTAAAGAAACAATGAAACGAAACGAAACGACCGAAAAGTATTGCTAATCCGAAAAACGAGAGAACGGGAGAAAAATTAGAGAACGAGAGACAGCGGAGTGTACGTACTGCACGATTAACCCCGGGACTCTGGGAAAATTACGGTCGGTAGAAGTGAATTTACCCCTGGCCGGAAGAATATGTTTGCCGGCGAAATTTCCTAATGCTCGACCGCGGGGGTGGAATAAAAGAAGCGTCATTCTGTTGGCACAACACGTGTACTTTGGCGGTCGCCCTCCCTCCCACGCCACTTTACGTCGAAAAGAGGCCAGTATCGATCTGCACTTGGCCCGTCGCATTGTTTCGCACGGCTGAGCATAAAGCAAGTTGCCCGGCGCCTAACTAACGTTTTAACGTTAGTCGCAAACATGTACATAAGCACAGAGAATTCTACGATACCGTAAAATCGATTGTTTTGAAAATAATTAGCACGTAAAGCAATATTTCGTTTCTCATACTCCAGCGCTTTTCTAATATTACAAATACATTTTACGAACCTGCTTGCAGCGAAGTAACCCCGTACACGAGATTTGTTCTTAACACTAAACATATCAAGCGAGGTCAAATTACCCATTTCAAAATTTACTTTGAAATCGCACATTTATTATTATTTTTTTCGATCACTTGACTTTATTTAAGTTCTTATATCATCTGTTTATTCAATTTCTTGCTTTAATGAATTAGGAATTTCTATCGGAAAGTCAACGTTTACTTCATAAGGGATCAAATTATTTCTCATGGTAAGAATACGTAGATGTAAATTACCGGTACGTTTAGTGGTGTCCATTGACTAGTGGCCGAAACGGTACCCGGAAATTTGATACCATTTTTAGGGTTTAAAAAATAGTAATTGCAAATAAATTAAAAATATCCACTTTTTTACGCTATTTAATTACAGAGCTGTGTAATATGAAGTGTAATATTTTCATATGAAGCAATGTAATACGAAGGGAATTGACTGAACGATATTGAAACAATTGCCGATATTTAACTGCTATGTTACATAGCACGATAAATTCCATGTTCAATCAATTGGTAAAATGTTGTGCCAAAATTGCGAGGACTGTCATAACGCTCCATTTTTTGTTATGCCAAGACTGTGAACAGCGCAATAACGCTGCTCTGACTCAGTAAACTTAAAGTGCTCTACATATTTGTAAGAAGGGAATGCACGCGCTTTGTATAGCAAACCACTCGTGTAAAGGATCATAAAAAAATTATTTGTGTTAATTTGAGTGAATTTTAAATGCTGCTTGCCAATTTTATCTACAAAATGAATCAAAACAAATTTAAATAAATGGTATTTTTTTAAATTTTTATTGTTGCAATGTAACGTAAATGAGTTTATTATATGAAAAGTGTTTTCCATTTTTTGCCATACACGCGCAATTAGTGCCGCAGTTTTGGTATATATCCGAAAAAAATCCGTCAGCAGCCGAACGGTTAATAAATAAAAAAAAACGGTTATAAATAAGTATAAATAATAGTAAAAATAATAAAATAAACAATAGTATAAATAAAGTAAATATAATATAAATAAGTAAAAAGAACGGTTAATAAGTAAAAAAAAAATGCAGAAAGCGTATATTTACGCCTTTCGTATATATTCATGGATTTGTAAGGGTGTACATATAGGCCTCTCGTATATATTGATGGACTTCTGAAAGCGTGTATATGTTACAGTGAAACACCGAAATCTGGCGAATGTCGACTTTCACCGGTGAATGTCAACATTCATATATTCATGGACTTGGGGTATGTCCGTATATATACGCTTCGTATATATTGATGACTTATACCGGTAAATGTATATATTCACCATGTATATATTGTCGACACACACAGGATAGGGTCAGAATGTACAACAATGTTAAATATTCGATCTTTCACCGATATATACGGCATGGTGCTTTCACCGACATTCGTCTATATACGGTAGCCACTTTTTGGCCCACGGAACATGCTATATACACGGCAGTCATATATTAGTTTACAGCGGCTGATGCCGTATATATACGGCAGTCAGTATATATATTGATGGACTGTCGCCAATAATATATGACACAGACTTTATATGTCAGAGGTATAAAGAATTTTTATATAGGTGTTCTATGCGAATAAAGGCAATTAAAATTATTTTGTAAAAATTCCTTGATACGAAAAAGTTGCTCTTTATTTTTTGTAAATTCATGGTGTATCAGATTCAAATAACTTATATAAGCTACAAGCAAAATTACTGTTGCACCATACCTGCGTTGGCAGTATAGTGCGATATTTTAGGTAATAGAAAATGCGTTACTTACCCTTTCCATTATATATCAAATGTCCGACCCCCAGAAACCACTTAGCTCTTTATAAATATCCCATACCCGTCACACAGTTATCCCCTCTACCAGCAACTTTCCGATAAAATTGCCAATTTCTCACATTCAGATATATCAGTCGCGCTGTTGCGAAAAGTTCGAAATATGGTAGAGGTGCGCCGTCGCGAAAGGGTTAAAACTGCCACGTGTCGACCCTGCGGCTCCATATGACATCCAGCAGCATCTCTCTTAATTCGCCGTTCGCCAATTTCGCCCAACCAAAAGTTATAGCCTCGCAAAATTGCCGGTGGGAAATGACATGCCGTTATTAAGAAAAGTAGCGCACAGTGGGATCTAACCAGCGGCGACACGGAGTTTGCAACAAGCCACAAACGTGTGTCGGGAGACCGCCTGCAGAAAATCCGCCGCTTGCCGGTCTAAGCGGTCACGTCCACGTCGGATTGCAAAGTTCGTCCGTCCGGTGACGTCTACGTCCGATGTATATTCTCTTTCCGTCGTGCAGAGAAATCGCCATCGCAGTCGACAGCGCTCGTTCCTTCCTCTTCGCCGTGTCGCGAGAGAAAGAATATATTGCGCCGTTTCACAGTTGGAACAATGAACCCGTTTGCGAGCTCTCGTTATTCAATGCGTCTGCGCCACAGTTGCACACTGTGCTTCCATAAAATTCTGCGAGAGACGTGTATTTCGTGGCGTCTATGTGAGTTGCACGCACGTTGTGTGAATGTGGGAACGTGTGGTTGTGTGTATGTATGTGCATATATGTGCGTTGACAGTGTGCGTGGAACGAGGGTCGTGTGTCAGGCAATTCCAGGCATTGTTTGTCCGTGTATTGCGCAAAATCGATTGTGCGCCTAATGGCGTCGTAATTATGAGTGTCTTATTGAATTCGTATATTGCGCGCTGCGTGCAATTGTGCGACGCGTGCGGTATCGGCTGAATTGCGGAATTGAAGAGAGTCGGCTCGGGGAACGTTAATGGTTGTTTATTAACACGTTGGCTGCCGTGGGGGTCACCGGTGACCGGCGCAAGAGATTTTGTAATTGAAGATCCAAAATATTCAATGGGTAGTATATAATTATTTTATAAATGTGTATTGTTAGATATAGTGATCCGTTGACAGTTTGGCCTCCACTACTTGCACATTATTTACATTTTGCATAATCCAGTCAAACGCTGTAGTATTTCATAGCATCGCCGTTCTAATACGGCAAAATACGCACGGCAGTCAACGTGTTAACACATTGTTGACCGACAGTTTTACGCGAAAGTTGTCTCGACTCACCGGTTATTTTGTAATTGAATGAGGAAGTGAAACAATCTAAATGAACTTCAATAAAGTGTATTTATATATAGTGAATTGTAATTAAAGTGTGTATGGATGCGTATATATGTGCGTCGACAGTGTGCGTGGGACGAGGGTCGTGTGTCAGGCAATTCCAGGCATTGTTTGTCCGTGTATTGCGCAAAATCGATTGTGCGCCTAATGGCGTCGTAATTATGAGTGTCTTATTGAATTCGTATATTGCGCGCTGCGTGCAATTGTGGGACGCGTGCGGTATCGGCTGAATTGCGGAATTGAAGAGAGTCGGCTCAAGGAACGTTAATGGTTGTTTATTAACACATTGTTGACCGACAGTTTTACGCGAAAGTTGTCTCGAGTCAACGGTTATTTTGTAATTGAACGAGGAAGTGAAACAATCTAAATGAACTTCAATAAAGTGTATTTATATATAGTGAATTGTAATTAAAGTGTGTATGGATGCGTATATATGTGCGTTGACAGTGTGCGTGGGACGAGGGTCGTGTGTCAGGCAATTCCAGGCATTGTTTGTCCGTGTATTGCGCAAAATCGATTGTGCGCCTAATGGCGTCGTAATTATGAGTGTCTTATTGAATTCGTATATTGCGCGCTGCGTGCAATTGTGTGACGCGTGCGGTATCGGCTGAATTGCGGATTTGAAGAGAGTCGGCTCGGGGAACGTTAATGGTTGTTTATTAACACATTGTTGACCGACAGTTTTACGCGAAAGTTGTCTCGAGTCAACGGTTATTTTGTAATTGAATGAGGAAGTGAAACAATCTAAATGAACTTCAATAAAGTGTATTTATATATAGTGAATTGTAATTAAACTTTGGACGTATATTTTATGTAACTGAATATTTTTTCGTATGATTAATTATACCGCAGTCATTTATGCGTAGTTGTAGACAACAGGTTTTGCACATATATCCGCTTTCGTGTGCTTTCTGTTTAAAGAGCTAGAATATTTCCTTGAAGCTAGTATCAGATTCATAACTATTTTTCGATAAATAATCACTTTTTAAATCACAACTTATTTAAAAATCACTCGGGCAACCAGATAAAAAATAATTCATTGAAAAATACGCTCCGTCGTTATAATTTTCATACTGAAAATCAAAACTGCAATACCAGGAAAAGTATATTTTTTTTATAATAAATCGGACACGACTGAACACGATGAACAAAAGTTTTGTAATATTCTGCATTGCCCTGCGTTTCAAAAATTAAAATAACCAATGCAAGTACAAACACGATTTAACTCGTAACCGATTAATAATGTGTTAATAACGTTGTGTGTAAAATAATCTTTGCTAGAGCAGAATTGTGTTTAACACGTTGACTAGCAAGCGTATTTTGCCATGTTAGGACCGCGATGCGATGAAATACTGCAAAACATGATAAAATTGTGCAAAATGAAGGTAACGCAGAGTTGTTAGAAGCTAGAAGTATTGAAGCACCATTACAATATCAATTGCTTTTACAAGATTGCCAATAGGCTTCATGGCGAATTTTTTTGCATTTATGGCAATTTTATTGCATTTTTTGCATTTTTGCACCGTGGCAGTCAACGTGTTAACAAGTGTGTTGTGACATGTATGTATTCAGTATCAATTGTTATATTGGGGTATCATAGGTTACGAGTTTATTGAATTGTGTTGTTTGGTCGCGTAGTTGCCAGTTGACGACGAAATGTAAAGATAAAAAGACGTAAAGACGAAACGACAAAAGATTAGGCAACAAGACTAAAGTGTTTTGATTGTGTTGTTATTGTTTACAAATATTGTACTTTCTAGTTCCACGGATCTAAATCCCACATACATGATTATAATACGGCAAAAAATATCCTTAGAATAACTGGCACTGCTCTTCCATACTTAATAATACCACAAAAATTTCTATATATAAATGTACCGTTGTGTCTTCCCTGACACATTATTTAACATACCGAAGTCACACGCGAGACAACTCCATGCGATTAAGGCACCTTCGAAGGAAACTGTCGAGTGTCTTGCAAAAAAAGTAGTTTCTCGTATCTAAATCCTACATGTACATCTTATATAGTTTCGTTGAATTTTTTAGAATGGTTGAATAATTATGAACGGCACTGTATATGAGCAACATTAATACGTGCTGCTGTAATTTACGCGGGCGTTTAGTGATTAGCTGACCCCGTTAAACCTTTGAAACCTATGAAATATTCAGTAGGGACAAGCTGTTATGCATGTTATTATATTTGAATCTGACATTCACTAATGATGTTTCGCTGATGAGAACGTCGGATGCATTTGTGCGTATTTTTCTGTATATTATTTTTTATGTTGTTCAAAGAAGAACATGTCGCGTACTTACGGAAGAAATTTCGAAAACGGAAATTCCATGCAGTTCCGCCGACATGCGAGGCCCTATTTTACATCCAAAATTGTTACCGGTTCGTAGTTTACCGGACTTGGAAAAAGTACGGGGGTAAAGGGCTAACACGGCAACAAATTTGTTCTTTACGTGCCTTTGTGTACCTTTAAACGCGTTGTTCCGAACGTATTGAATCCTTTTACCGCGTTCCGCGCCGTAAATTGCGAGGAAAACGTGATAACCACGCGATGTTCACTTTCAGTACTCTACCGTTTTACCAAAAAAAAAAGCACCTAAAATCCAACCGTATGTCCCGTCTCTATTCCGGCGTATCGCTCTTATTATCCCCGCTATAATTAAAATGGCCGCATATAATTCTCAGCAGGCTCGCGGGTTTTCACGACGGAAAATTTCTCACGATCATTCATACGGCCCGGATTTCTTTCATTTCGCCCGCTAGAGAAAAGAATTTGCCTCAAACAATTTTCTAACGACCTCACTTTTTTCGCGTGTTTGCCATTCATCGTTGCCCTCTCGCACTGCCAAGGTCTTTGAGCCAGGTCCGCTTGTCTCTGTCTCTCCTTCTTCGTTTCTCAGTCTTTCTTTAACCCCAGCGCCTCTTTCTCTCTTCGAACACGCCCCCGCTCATCCCTCTTCTCTCTCGTCTTCTTTATCTAGCGGCTCTTGAGTTGCTCTCTGCCTTGGCACGTTTTCAGAGTTAAAAAAAGAAGCTTACGAGAGTGAGACGGAAAAGGCGATGGAGATATAAATGCGTGAATATATGTATAGCGTAAATACAGAGGGTGTCGTGAAAATCACGGACGCAATGACAAATAGCGACTTTTCTTGCGAAGATGTAACTGAATTTGAAGCACAATTTGATTTTGTACATGAGGAAAGGTCACCTGTGATCCTCAATTATTATAGTAGTGTATCATAGGTAACGAGTTTGTTGAATTGTGTTATTTGGTTGCTTAGTAGTCAGTTGTCGACGAAACGTAAAGGCGAAACGACGAAAGATTAGGAAATAAGACAAAAGTGTCTTGATTGTGTTGCTATTGCTTATAAATATTATACTCTCTAGTTTCACGTGTTTAACCCTTAACGAACGAGCGCATTTTTCTAGAATAATGGCTAGTAGATCGATGGATTTTTAAGATATTTAGTGCTTTATTTCCAAAGCGAGAAAAAGTGCATAATTAATATTGCTTTATTGGATTTTATGGAAATTCTCAGTAGTGACAGGTAGTACATGAACCGATTTGTCCATACAAAAAGATACTGAAGTAAAACTAACGGAAAAATAATCAGATTTAAAATAAACAAGTAGATATACGTATGTAATAAATAGATTTGTATACATTTATACATTTATTTTTTATAGATTTACAATTTATTTATTCAAAGTTACTTATATTTTTGTTGAGTGTGGTACTTCTATGCAAATCAGGTTTTTAAAATTCTGGATAGAAAAATGAGCACGCAGAACTTTGTGTCTCCTTCTTATAACAGATAGTGCACTTCTGGAAATCACGATAATAAACTTTACTGAGTTTATAAAAAACGATCTATTCTCGCTCAATGCTCGGAGAGGAATGTTCCAGAATGCGTCAAGAAACAAATGCCGATCGCCCTTCTTTGCAACGTACACAATTAAGGCAGAACCTAATAGATTTCCTAAAATATCACGTTCAATTTTTTTAGAATATTAATATTAATATTGATAATGTCATGTATCACCGTTTTCGTTTGAAACAGATTATGACTGCCTCTGTTTGCCATTGTATACGTACATATGTCATCTTTTAATACTTTGACTGCTGAATACTTTTCATTGGTGTGAACTCTATTGACTGACTATGTAAGGTGCAACTAAGTTCTAATGGTAAATCTTAATTTACTCCAAATTAAATAATGCAAGAAAATTATTTGATGAAGAACGCATCTGTATTCATGTCAAACATGTATAATTGTGGCTGCAGTAGATAAGAAATCGAAACGGTATTGCGAATACGAAACGCCCATAGTCGACACCGATAGATTTCGGTGGACGCATATATGCGTCCATAGCAGTCAAAAGGTTAAATGTACGAAAACAATGGTTTCATTATGTCAGTATATGCATTAACGCGATGCTATGAAATACTACAGCGTTTGTACACGTTAAAATGTAAATAATGTGCAGGTGTGAGACCGGATCGCGTCACTATTCGACATATTTATTTAATGTGCTGAAAATATATGGTTATGACAAATTTAATTCGGTTACAAATTTAAACCGGTTTAAATAATGCAAGAAAATTATCTGGTAAAGAACACATTTGTATTCATCTCGTACATTGATGCTGGTATGATGGTGGTATATTATATATATAATATAACGTTTTGTATTTAAAACAAATTCGAATACAGCATCTTCTTTACTAGGGAATATGTTTCGAACAGACTGACTTTTACAATCAAACTGGTACAACACAAGTGGTACACGACGTGATAACTACTCTAAACAACGTAACTGCTTATCGATTGACGACATAATGAAATATTTTGTGATAGTGTATCAATCTTTAATCGAAATATCAAATGGCCTGAACGACAAGTCAGGAAAAATGGGCTTGACACAGAACGTGTTAAAGACTTAGTATTTCATTTTATTCAGTTTTCTATTAATCTCCATTTTATTATTTTATTCCAAAAACCCGACAGAACTTTTCGGTGGACCTACTTTAACATTCTACAATTACAATCCGTGTTTTGTTGAAGCTACTATTTTTTGCAAGCCGGGTAGAGATATGCATGGTCGGTTATTCACGTAACTTTTACGCCACCCCGAACGTGGCGAAGTAGAAAAGGACGTAAGAAGTGAGGCAGCGAGGGGTGGCGATGAAACAGAAAGAGAAGCGATAGGAAAGGCAGTCGGGAGGGTGGAGAAATAGAAGAAGGTAAAAATCGCCCTGTGTAGCGGCGAAAGCCGAAAGTCAGCCTCCTTTTTTCCTCGATCAGACGCTCTTGGCATCCCGCCAGCCTGCTCGGTTCTCACGATCGAACGCCGGTAGCAAAGGCGCCCGAGAATGCCGCGCCCGGAAAAATAACATCGACATAGTTGCTGCGACGGCGGGGAACAAGCGGTTGCTCGAAACTTGCCGCGAGTTTCCGCGGAAAAGTTTAAAATTGCGAGCTAAATTGCGCGTCGAGATTGGAAGATCGGAGCAGGATAGAGCGAGATGACGCCAGGACGATACAGGGATGTGTTATTTCTATGAAGACGAATCGTGATGTGTGCAATGTATTTTGTTAATGGGTGGCGGTAAAGTAAATTGATCATTAAGTAACAATTGATGTCCACGATTTCAGATAAACTTTCACAAATTGCACCCATTTCTGGTGCAGAGTTTGTAACTTTTGTCATTTCTATGGAGACCAAATTGCGTCGGATAAAATGTATTAATACATAATAAAATATATCAATATATAATAAAAGATTACGTGCAGACCTGATGGAATTTGCAAGTTTTGAGAGCTTTATATTGTGCCTGATGTATTTTATTAATAGGTGGTGGTAAAGCATATCTCTAAGTAATAATTGATGTCCACGATTGCAGATAAACTTTCACACATTATACATAGTCCTGACAGAGTTTGCAACTTTTGTCATTTCTATGAAGACCAACCGGGATGCGTCGAGTATAATTTATCAATAGGTGAGGGCAAAATATATTGACAAGCAGCTTGTAAATTATCTGATCCCGGATAAATTTTCACAGATTACATGCCGACCTGGTAGATTTTGCAAGATTTGCAAGTTTCATATTGTGTTTGATGCATTTAATTAATAGGTGGCGATAAAGTAAATTGATCATTAAGTAACAATTGATGTTCACGATTCCAGATAAAGTTTCACAAATTGCACCCATTTCTGGTAAAGTTTGCAACTTTTGTCATTTCTATGGAGACCAATCGGAATGCGTCGGATAAAATGTATTAATGGGTGACGGAAAAATATATTGAGAACTAGGTTGTATATGATATAAATAATTCCGGATAAATTTTCACAGATTACGTGCAGACGCCATGGAATTTGCAAGTTTTGTGATGTTCACATTGTATCTGATGTATTTTATTAATAGGTGACAGTAAAACATATTGATCACTAAGTAATAATTGATGTCCACGATTCCAGATAAACTTTCACAAATTGCACCCATTTCTGGTAGAGTTTGTAACTTTTGTCATTTCTATGGAGACCAAAATGCGTCGGATAAAATGTATTAATGGGTGACGGAAAAATGTATTGAGAACTAGGTTGTATATGATATAAATAATTCCGGATAAATTTTCACAGATTACGTGCAGGCGCCATGGAATTTGCAAGTTTTGTGATGTTCACATTGTATCTGATGTATTTTATTAATAGGTGGCAGTAAAACATATTGATCACTAAGTAATAATTGATGTCCACGATTCCAGATAAACTGTCACAAATCACACCCATTTCTGGTAGAATTTGCAACTTTCGTCATTTCTATGGAGACCGATCGGGATGTGTCGGATATAATTTATTAATAAGTGACGGTAAAATATATTGACAGCTAGCTTATGAATGACATGATCCTGGATATGTTTTCACAGATTACATGCAGACCTGACGGATTTTACAAGTTTTGCGAGCTTTATATCGTGTCTGATGTGTTTAATTATTAGGTGACGGTAAAACATATTGATCACTAAGTTCACGATTCCAGATAAACTGTCACAAATTGCACCCTCTTCTGGTAGAGTTTGCAAGTTTTGTCATTTTTATGGAGACGAAAATGCGTCGAATAAAATGTACTAATAGGTGACGGAAAAATATATTGGCAACTAGATTGTAAATGGTATGAATGATCTCGAATACATTTTCACAGATTGCGTACAGACCCGATGAAATTTGCAAGTTTTATGAGCTTTATTTGCGAACACAGTAAAATTAAAGTACACGTTTATTATTCACGTTCGTTGAAAACAGTTGTCCTTTTGCCAGAACACGAAGAGATGAAAAATACATGGTATTCATTAATTGGATGCGCTTCGCAACGTTATACATTCACTGCCTTACTAATAAAGTGAGCATATTGAATTTTATTTCAATACTCACAATTATACGGAGAAGGATATATTTGTTCGCAAACCCTTGGACATGGCAACTTGCAATAGGCAGCGATACAAAATTTCACTACCCCCACATTGCGGAAATTGTTGGAATGCTGCGAAGATGTTTAAATGTCGTCCATTAATTTATTTTCGAAACAAATCTAATGTATACTAAGTGTAAATATGTCTTCAATCATCATGAATAATTTGTGCCGTGAGATAAAAGAAGCTCAAAACGCAGGTTTAAGCTTTTTCATATTTTAGTTCAGTTAGTCATTATCTTGACATGTATGATATTTACAAAAACTTCAAGTTATATAAAATTAAATTGATAATAGACTTTAAGATTTGAATGTTATAGCATTCAAATTTTAAAGTTAATTATTTTCAATTTAGTTTTATTTTCAATTTTATGCTATAGCATTCAAATTTTAAAGTCAATTATTTTCAATTTCATTTATATAACCTTAAATTTTTGTTAATCTGTAAGATTTGAATGTTATAGCATTCATGTCATTCTGCATCATCATGAAAATGAATGCTATAGCAAGGTGCACATAAGGTAATGCAAGGTAAACATGAGGTGCCGGAAGTCTTTGTGTTCATAGGTTTTTGAAAGGTCGAACTCCGTGTATTTCATGAAATTGATTTCATACGGGGAGGACAATATAATTATCGAATAACGTCGAAAAAATTACCTATTTTAGACTGTTACCCAAAATACCCTGTTTCTACGTTCCATAAGTGGCGACAATCTGCCATAAACAGAGCAAAGACTTTACTCTACCGTCGGATTTTGACGCGAGATGGATTGAAGCTGTCAAATCGTACATTTGGCGGTGAAGTACGTAAGGTACTCTCGACGGTCTTGTCTTATCAAGCGTAGACGGGTTAAATCCCGCATTACCAGTGTTATACTGTATTTCTCGCGCGGCGTCTCTGACCCAGATATTCCGTAAGCCTCTCAACGGCCATTTCTTTCCTTCTGACATACAGACGTCTTCGCGGAAATGTCTACGAGCCTCTTAGCTTCTTAAATTGTTTACGCCGCTGCGCGGTACAAGTTTCGAACGCGTTACTTCTGTGTATCCAAATGAAACGTGACACGCGCGAGTCGATGATTGAAAATAACTTGAAGCGACGCGCAAAGATAAGTGACGCATAAGACGCTACTGCCGATGGCTAATATCGACTTTTAGCCGCGTGAGTCATTGGATAATCGAACGCACTACGGACGCATATTCTCCGTTTGATGAAAACAAATGGTTGCACGTTGTGGCGTGGTCGCTTCTTATGCATCACGGCACGTACAAATGAAATTCGCGGAATTGAGATAACATGAATTGCGTGACATTTGTTTCGATTTCGATTTAACAGGAAAAACTGGATAATCTCGGTTAATTCCGTGACATGCCAATTCCATGACACTCTTGAATAAACCTTCGTAGAATCACGTCAATTTCAAAATTTCTTGTTAGTACATAGAGTGATATTGGGACCGACAGTGAATTTTTCGTTTGGGCAGCGTCCCACGCGGGTCTCAGTAATTTCAATGAAAAATTATGCTCTATTTATTATTTAAACAGAATGATTTTTTACAAATGAGAATTTTCACTTTAAAAGTATACCTAATATGTACAACAATGTGTGATATCACTGGGCAAAATTTATTTTGCCAACGACAAGATACTAGTCTTTGATTTTATGCTTGTAAATGATTATGTATGGTAATATATGTGCTCCTATCAATAAATAACAGAACTTTGGTAAACAATGACACTTAAAATATAAATGGCAATGGGAATGGCTTCATATAATTTAGGCTTGGTAGCGAATGAATTAAAATATTATACTTCATATTACATTGCTTGATATTAAAAGAGTTTAAAAAGTTATTTAACACTTGGCATGCGGGCAACGTATTTTTACGTTTTATGTAGTCTGTCACTGGAGCGCGGGTCACGTAAAAATACGTATTTAGTTGATTTGGTGTTGTTAGTGGATATCCACCACAAATCTACTAAATACGTATAATTACATGAATGTGTGACATTATATGCGTGTTATTTGCGTTGCTAGGCAACGCTTTGCATTTTTTTTTCCCATAAGTTATGACTGTTGAGTTACTCGACCTTTTGCTGAGTTATTTCGTCTTCAATCGAATTCTTAGCTCCAGAACGTGTTTTATCAATTTGAACCTTGATTTTTTATTATTGATTACAAAATTGATCAAATGAGCCGTTGTGACAAAGATAGTGATGAAGAAATATGCGCTGACAAATTATCGGACTTTTCGTATGATAGGGTGGAAAACTTTAAAAATCGCTTATTTTTATGATTTCGTGAAAATATCGTTTGTTTTTTGTTAAATAATCATACAGTATATATTTAAGTATGAAATAAAAAAAGTTTTGTTCATAAAACCGAAGCAGTTTTCGATTTACAGCGATTTTTCTGAATAACCAAACTTCCGCGCGATTCAAGAAGAAACGCCCGCCACACGCGAAATTCGGCGGCGAAGTATGCCCGCATGCCAAGTGTTAAGATAAATAAAAAAAAGGGTATTTTTAATTTATTTTCCATTATTATTTTTTAAATCCTAAGATTGGTATCAAATTTCCGGGTACTGTTTTGGTCACTAGTCAGTGGACAACCAGTCTCAGTGATTTTCATGCGAAAAACGCTCCGTCCATATTGATATATGTGCCCATAATTATGAAAGTGGTCTAAGTCATATATTTCTTGTTTCGAGATATTTAATGAATTGCATTTGAATAAATTAAAAAATATTTTTACATTATGCGACATTTTAATTTATAATTTTATTAGTCTTAATTAATGGAAATTTACTATGAATATGAAATTTTGTGTGAATTTTATACGATAATATTATTTTTAAAGATTGAATTGACTTAGACCATTTTCAAAATTAACTGAATGTCCTATAAATGACTTAAAGCAATAAAGAACTTTGAGTTTTATTTGAAACAATAATTTGATTGAAATAATTCGTGAACATTTATTACATTTATTAATTATTTTTAAACAGTAATCCATTTTTATCATTATTTCGAGTATTTAAGATTCTTAAAATGTTCCTGAAAAACTGGAGGGATGTACAGTAGTAAACTCATAATATCTTTATGTTTTTCTTCCGATACTGGTCTAATGGTGGTGTATAATGGAAGTAATTTAATATTTCCGTATATTTTTGGTCTTCCTTTTTTAGGTGAAAGATCCAAAACGTGAAATTTAGAATCATCTAAAGATGTTTTATAGAACATTTTATAAGGTTCATTTTTCAAGAATCTCATCCGTTGAATTTGTAGCCAAGAGACAGATTCACCCGCGGTATTTTTTACTCTTCTTGTTATTGATTATCTAGTAATAAAGTTGTCGTTATTATTAAAATTTGATTGTCATTTATTTTATTATGTAGTTCAGAAACGCGTCAAAGAAGGCCACGTGCCATTTTCAAGTTGTTTATATAATTTATTTAAATTTTTGACTTAGACCACTTTCATAATTAAAACTAAATGAATTCCATATAATGTTGAAATTACAACCACTATCTAATGGTTCATTTTTGACAATTTCGTAAAAATTACATTGAATAAATTTAGTTAAAAATAATGTGGTATGAAATAACTGATAAACTCATTTTTTTTAAATTTTGACTTAGACCACTTTCATAATTATGGGCACATATTCGTCCAAGAGCGCGCCGCAGTAAAAGGGTTAATGACTCTGACCCTTTTTATTTCTGCGTGCCACCGAATAAGCTGATTTGCCGCTATTACCTGGAATGTGGAAAATCGTAACTGTGCTTGTAGCTTAGTTGGCAACAGCACGAGTATCGGAAGTCGTGAGGGTATGTCGAGAGTAAGGTGTGGACTCATGCTTTTCTAATTATTCCATGGTTTCCCGCCGCTTAACCGCGTCGGTATTCCACTCGAGCGGATTCGCGTCAGGCGTGTGCATACCTTATTTACGTTAGAAGCCTGCGCGTGAAGCGCGGAGGCGCCTAACGATGACGTAGAATAGCGAACGGGCCAAGTTCAAGGTACTCGAGCCAAGGGGACTTTGTTTCATCAAAGGCATACAGACGTTCTCGTTACGTTCTCAACAGATTCCCCGGTCCGAGCGGAATACAATTTCAACACGTTGACTGCCACGGTGGTCACCCGTGACCGGCGCAAAAGATTTTACTAAAAATTTAACACTTTATGAACCGAATTTTTTTGGTGGATATTAGTGGAAAATTTTAACGCGAAATCAACAAATATCAACCTCGGAATACACATTAACAATAAATTCAGCAGGTTCAACAATTTTATTAGAACGAATACATTTTGTAATCTTGAAGTAACAACGGCCTACGACGTTTGTACTTGTGTGTACATGAGCTTAAGTATGGAATTCCATAAAACAGTTGACGTTTGGCGTTAAACATAGATATACGTTGAATTTCCTTATCTGATGATTTTTTACTAATGAATTCATTGTCGCTTTCAATAAGATTTATACGTCGCTGGGCAAATACTATTAGATGGTCTTCATTAGAATCAGAATCTGATAAAGAATCTTCGGATTTATTACTGCTAATGCTTCTTATTCCTATTCCTCTTTTATTTTTATATAATTTTGTATCCATATTTTGGTCCTCTGATATTATATATAAAACTAAAAAGCAAAAAACACCCAAACATTATCACAAATACACCGAACCCTACCATTCTAGCCCATTGTGTATTGAAAGTCACAAAGCTATATAACATGAAAATAGTAATAAAATGATTGTTTAAATGCAAACAAATAAGACATTATTGATATACAAACTAAAAGCTATTACATACGCTTTTTTTGTTTAACAAACACCGATAGAAGAACAAATGATGACAATTGCACAAGACGGTTCCTTTGGCTTCTATTTGCAGACAACTTGAAAGAGCATTTACTTTGACATTTCAGGTTAGAACTGAGAACCGCGTCAGGCATGTTATTGGTTAGTAAGGAGACATATAACAAGATGTATACACCATCTAGTAAAAAAAAAATTAAACTATTTGATAAAATATCGATTTATCCATATGTGACTTCAAAGTCACGCGGACCCATAGAGGGATAAAATATCCCAATGAAGCCTACTTGCAATCTTGTTAAAGCAATTGATATTGGAACGGTGCTTCAATACTTAGATTTCTAAAAATTCTGCGTTACGTTCATTTTCCACGATTTAATCATAATCTGCAGTATTTCATCGCATCGCAGTCCTAACATAGCAAAATACGCGGTGACCAGTGCAAAATAATTTACTAGAAATGCAAAAAATTCGCAATGAAGTCTATTTGCATTCTTGTAAAAGCAATTGATATTGAAACGGTGGTTCAATACTTTGGCTTCTAAAAACTCTGCGTTACCTTCATTTTGCACGATTTAATCATAATCTGCAGTATTTCATCGCATCGTAGTTTTGACATGGCAAAATACGCGGTGACTAGCGCAAAATATTTTACTAGAAATGCAAAAAATTCGCAATGAAGTCTATTTGTACTCTTGTAAAAACAATTGATATTGGAACGGTGCTTCAATACTTTGGCTTCTAAAAACTCTGCGTTACCTTTATTTTGTACGATTTAATTATACTCTGCAGTATTTCATCGCATACGCGGTGACCATCTCAAAATATTTTTCTAGAAATGCAAAAAATTCGCAATGAAGTCTATTTGCAATCTTGTAAAAGCAATTGATATTGGAATGGTGCTTCAATACTTTGGCTTCTAAAAACTCTACGTTACCTTCAGTTCGCACATAGTATTTCAACGCAAGTCCTAACATAGCAAAATACGCGGTGACCAGCGCAAAATATTTTACTAGAAATGCAAAAAATTCGTAATGAAGCCTATTTGCAATCTTGTAAAAACAATTGATATTGGAACGGTGCTTCAATACTTTGGCTTCTAAAAACTCTGCGTTACCTTTATTTCGCAGAATTTAATTAAACTTTGCAGTATTTCATCGCATTGCGGTTCTAACATAGCAAAATACGCGGTGACCAGAGCAAAATATTTTACTAGAAATGCAAAAAATTCGCAATGAAGTCTATTTGCACTCTTGTAAAAGCAATTGACATCGGAACGGTGCTTCAATACTTAGATTTCTAAAAATTCTGCGTTACGTTCATTTTCCGCGATTTAATCATAATCTGCAGTATTTTATTGCATCGCGATTCTAACATAGCAAAATACGCTTGGCAGTCAACGTGTTAACGCCACGAAACGTTGTAACTGGATGAAAGTTTCGTGTCTTTTGGAATGCTGTAATTCCAAATTTGCACGTGTACAGTGGCCGAGCGTTTCACTTTAATTCGATGAACTCACTGAGTTCCATAGAAAGGATCGCATAGAAATAATGTTTTCGAAAGTGTTATAATCCTTATTTTTCCCTGATTTGCACTGTTTCGGTCTCTTTCGTCGCTGTTACGATGCTTCCGTTTCATCAAAAGTTTATTGACGCTCTGATAATCCGGCCAGCATTTCGAGATTTCTGATTTTACGCGCCGTAAAGTGGACGCTAAAATTGGCAAGTAACTATGGTGGATTTGTTTGAGTTGATTCCGTATTACATTTTGCTGTAGTTAGTTGGAAATAATATGCTCTTTTGTTGGTTGAAACGTTTACACAAAAAAATGTATATTTTGTTTGAATTATTTCAACCTGTAGTAGTTTTAAAAACTCTTGAAGCCCTCGTTACCGTTAAAATTCGTTCATTACTGTGGTTTAAAAACTCTACCTGTTTCGGCGTGTATAATGTTCAACGAAATTATAGACTACTGAAGAGAAGCTCCACAGGTCTGAAAAAAAATGTAAAGTTTATAACACTATATTACGAAATAATATTTCTATTTGTTTCTGGGAATTTTTACTGCTTTTTATTAATGGAATGACACGAATATATATTGAAATTTATTTCTTCGTCAGACTTCTAATTTTGAACATTTTTATACGTATTTCACATGCAAACCTGGAAACATACATATTTCTCAGACACGCTTCAATTTGACGGGTTCCACGAATAAAATCTCACACAGTATTTCTATCATTTTCATACCATTTTTGACGACTTTTATTAATCGAATAATACGAATATTTACGCTAATTAATTTCCAAATCAAGGTTCTAATTTTGAAATTCTCTATGTCGTATATTATTATTATACTATTAACAACATACATAATATCTATATATATATATATATACATATATACATAATAACATAAACAATGTAAATAATAACACATGCAGTCATAAACTAAATTTCCTGAATTTTTAACACTGCATATTATAGAAATTAAGGAAATATAATAACAGGTCCATTGAATCTTTCGTCATATTTGCATGGCATTTCACGGTTCACAAAGATTTCGTATCGCGTGTGTTGCGATATCGCTGTTACGATGTAGGCACGCTAAGCTAAATTATGCATGTAACCTCCTCGAGATTGTGCAACGAGACGCGGAGAATTTGCCTCTCGCCAGATTCCACGTGAATTATGAAAGAATTGGCGGGTAAACGCATGCGCCTCGACCAGAGAAGCCGAAAACGTGCGTTGCATTGGGAATTTGAACTGGCGCCTGATGATAAAAATACAGACACATAGCTGGCCTCAAATTTAAAGCAACCCACCTTCTTCCTCAACGTTTTCGTTTCAATACAGTTACGTTTTCGATTTTTTTAAACTTTCATACGCATTATCTTTTTATTATCTTCACAAAATATTCGTAACTGTCGGATAGTACAATATAAACAATTTGAATTCGCTGAAAAGTGATTGAGTGTTCAAAACTCTACGGTTATTAATTTGGTAAAATTATAAAACTAAGAAAGAAGCTGTAATTCAATGCCCCACAAACATTCTTTTCGCTCCAATACCGTTCTTTAAAGTTTGTTAACGTTTCGGTTTCAGTATAGTTACGTTTTTGATTTTTTTAAACTTTCATACGCATTATCTTTTTATTATCTTCACAAAATATTCGTAACTGTCGCATAGTACAATATAAACAATTTGAATTCGCTTAAAAGTGATGGAGTGCTAAAAATTCTACGGCTAATTAATTTGGTAAAATTATAAAGCTGTACGAAAGAAGCTGTAATTCAATGCCCCACAAACATTCTTTTCGCTCCAATACCGTTCTTTAAAGTTTGCAACGTTTTGGTTTCAATACAGTTACGTGTTTGATTTTGTAAACTTTCATACGCATTATTTATTATCTTCACAAAATTAACTGTCGCATAGTACAATATATCTGCTCAAAAAAATATTCTGTACTAACGCCCCACAAAAGAACTGTATACCTGAAAATGCTTGCAAAAACCCGAAATTATTCGTAACTGTCGAATAATACAATATAAACAATTTGAATTCGCGTAAAAGCGATAGAATACTAAAAATTCTACGGCTAATTAATTTGTTAAAATTATAAAACTCTAAAAAAGAAGCTGTAATACCATGGCCCATAAGTAACTCTATGCCGAAAAATACCTGCAAAAGCCCGAAAATATTTGTAGTTGTCAGATAGTACAATATAAACAATTTGAATTCGCGTAAAAGTGATAAAATACTCAAAATTCTACGGCTAATTAATTTGGTAAAATGATAAAACTCTAAGAAAGAAGCTGTAATACTACGGCCCACAAGAAATTCTGTGCCTGAAAATGTCTGCAAAAGCCCGAAAATATTCATTGGCTTAAAACGAATCTAATTTTTATCTGTCACCGATGCTGATCCCCTCGAAATATGGCTTGCCGAAGAAAATGTGCAAACGCAGAAGAAACCTGTTTCCTCGGCGCGCCGCGTGTATTGGAAACGTATAACTCTCGCAACATAAAATAACGCAGACCCCGTGATAACTGGCTCGTTGCACGTCAAAGACTAAATCGCTCGGTTGTCTATAACCGTTGCACCGGTCCCATTTGTCAGCTGCAAACGTCTCCGGGTATTGAGTCATTCAGCCTCTGACAAATGTGTCTCCGAGCGTCGGATGTCGAACTTCCTCAGAAACTCGAGCGGCTAAGCTGGCGAAGTGCAACTTCGAAAAGACGCGACGCCAATGAAGCCCGAAGTATCTGCACTCGTGTCGATGGCGGAGCAGTTTGTACTCAAAGTACATACTTGACACGCGTGGCAGGACGGCTCAATCGGGCATTAATTCGCTCGAAAGTTGTCATTGAGTCGTGACCAGTGTTGCGTTAATTAGCTGCGCGCTGAAGGATGAAATGCAGATCGTTCGCGGACACTTGTAATGAGAGGAACAGAAATTATGTTAATCCCTTGCACTACGCTGAAATTCGGAAGAAGCAGTGCCTAATATAAGCACCCGAATGGTCACGAACTTTAACCCTTTGCGGACGAGAGGCTACAATGTTCATGTTAGATTTCGTTACCTCTAACTGATAGAACCTCTAACTAATAGAAAAGAATTGCCAGGTGCAATAAAAAAAAAACGACGACTTCCAAAAGGAAAATCAATGGTAGTGTATTATAGAAATAATAATGTGCTTTTGGCGTGGAAAGATGAGAAGATCGTGACGCTGTTGACAAATTATTACAATGCAGAAATGAGTAGTGTTGAACGAGTACTCCGGCATGGTGTTCAAACTGTGTTTAGAAAACCCAATGCTATCACGAATTATACCAAATTCATGGGCGGCGGTAATTTTTGCAAGATTATATTTTTGAAAGGTGGAAAATAGAGAAACTATCAAAGTATAACGTTTTTGTAAGAAAATGTGTATATAAGATCATTTTATTATACCCTGTAAAACACTCGACACATCTGCGAAGATCACCTCGGCCTGCTACCTTACCCAACCGAAAAAGTCGTCGTCCGCAAAGTGTTCTTCACTACAGTCATATATAATTGACCTTCTTGTGCGATTCATCACTAGCATAATTACACTGCTGTCATTAGAATTTTCATCACTGTTTATAACTCTTTCAATATCTATCGATTGCCTGCTTGAAACATTGGAAACCTTTCCAAAACTCTTACTTCCACGCAAACTACTTGCTTTTTTTTGGTAATTTTGCTCCTTTTTTATACATACTGAAGGGTTTGACAAAATTAAAAATGATCAAGAATATTACTTTTTGTAAGGAAGACTGTACGAAACGTGTGTACCTCGTGTAATCAAATAGTAAGAACTGAAGAACTTGAAAATGTTGTAGAAGTGCTTTGGGGCGTCTACTGTATTGAGAATGCAAGTATTTGAGTAGCATAAAGCATTTAGTGTAGGTCGTGAAGTCGTAGAAAATTTGTTGTTGAGTGTCGTGGATAATGCGCTGTCACATACCAGTCTGATTATGACTGAATTTTTGGCCAAACACCAAACAAAAGTCATTGCTCAGAGATTCAAATATCCGCTCCGGGGAACGCGCTACGAGTCCATTGAGGCTATGAAAAGAAATTTGCTGAAAGAACTAAAGGCCATCCCGGCCAAGGCCTATAAAAATTGTACGCAAAATTGGATTAATTGTTGGCATGCTTGTATTGACTCAAGAGAAGCCTATTTTAAACGCGATAATAAAGATCTGTATTAAAATACATAAAAATGTTGTTTCTTCAACCAGTCCGGTTCAAATTTGATCAGATGGTACACCATAATTACAGCAAGGATATTCGCGTCTTGGGAACGACGGTTAATTGGATGTCAGTACGATGTTTCGTTTTATCTCTACTGCGAGATCTGTTGCGCTAAGGGCAGCGGATTAATTCAGCGACAGAAACTCGCGACGCGAACCTTTAGAGCACGCAACTTTGTAAGGTGTGCTACGAACGAGGCCGATTATCATCATCGCTGGCGGCCACGCACTTCTGCGCTTGTTCTCAGCAGCAGGCAAATCCGAGACGAGAATCTCGCAGTGGTGCGTGGAAAGTTTCAGCTGGCATCCAGAGTTCGCGGGTTCCGTTGTAAAAATGTTATTTCTGTGAAATGTTGATTTCTATGCATGAGACGAAACGTCGGGCACTTCGAGTAGATTCGATGCGTCCTCGATGTAAGGTCTCCAAGGAATTTGGTGACGTACGTGAGCGCGTAAAATTTGAGTGCGTCAGTGTAAATTCAGACAAAATAAATTATAAGAATGCATGGGACTGAGCGGTTAACCCTTTGAGTGCTATGGACGCATATATACGTCCGTCGAAATCTATGCGTGTTGACTGTGGGCGCATATATGCATCCTTAATTCGGTTTCTTACCTATTGCAACTACAATTATCAGTGTATGAGGTGAATACAGACGCGTTCTTTATCAAATAATTTTCTTGCATTATTGAATTTGGCGTAAATAAAGAATTATCGTTAGAACTTCATTTCGCCGTACATAGTCAGTCGACCGAGTTGTAACTATCGAAAAGTATCTCATGCCCAGCTAGCGCTGTGGCCGGGAGTATTCAGCAGTGAAAGGGTTAAAACACAAAGGGCATGTGCGAAATTTAGGTACTCGTTATTTAACCTGTGCAAACCGGCACACAAACACACATATATTTGATACAATCCGTATATATGTACCAATGTCCATATATGGCTATATGACTAAGAGAATAATTATTCAGGGAATTAATGAATAAGGATAAATTAATTGATGAGAGTAAGTGTCTCTGTAATTTGCGTCGTACTTCTTCTCGCGCTGAACCTTAACTGAACTAAACTGCCGATCATCTCCTCGTTCGTTTATCCTGTTTTCTTCTCTATGACAACGGATTCATTCTAGAATGTTCCCATTACCACATATATGTAATATAAACCTTTTCGATTTCAAAATATCCCCATAAACGTAAAATCTGGACGGGAAAAAGGACTTTTTTGATTATGAAAATAAGATTTGTGCATATATCTTTGTTCGGGAGGAAACAAATCTATTTTTGTATATTTCACAATTTTTTCTACTTCCACTTATATCGCTGAACCTTGAAATAAGTTCTGCTATCGTGAATTTCATACTTTCAGCAGTAGTTGAAAGTTCTAATACAACATAATTTCACTTCTCATCGCGAATTCACTGTTATTCACCACTTGACCGCGCTCGTGGTGAAAATGCATGCTAGAGCGCATAACAATTTCGCGTATCCCGAATGGAATTTGTTCCGGGCGGACATGAAACATGATCAATTTCCTGCCGTCAATTTTTACCGTTCCGCTTTGGCAACATCGATATGAGCGTTTGTTCTTAACTTTACCGCTTACGCCGCCTTAGATACAGCCTTTCGACGGTTCATTACGCTCAAATAAATGTTCGCACACATTTTCCCGCACCTTAATTGTTATTGGGGTATTCCAATGTGACGGGTCGAAAACATCGACTTTTTTTTGCATTTTTTGTTAGTTTATAGTCAGAATTAATATGCCAGTGCCGGTTTAGGCGATTCCATCCTTTTTGACTAATAATAACGTTTCAAAGCAGAGACTATTTTTCGTTGAAGAAAAATTCTTTTTTATACTAAAATTAACTTAATTCGTGTGAATAAAGGCAACAATGTAGTTTTTACAGAAGTATTGATTTATTTCTTTATAATTTGTAAATGTACATTTTAATGGACATATGGTCCTTACGCAAAATTTGTAACATTAAGGAGATCCTGAGAAATATTTGTATAAAAAAATAAAATTCGTATTCTTAAAAATACTACACGTAATAAAATACAGCAGAAAAGTATTATGTACATTACAATCGGTACAGAGCCCGAAGGGCTTAAAGGGTTTTTCCAATAAGACGGATCGAAAAAATCGATTTTTTTTTCTTTTTTGATAGTTTATAGTCATAGAATTAATATGCCAGAATCGATTTAGGAGATTCCACGCTTTTTAACTAATAATAACGTTTCAAAGCAGACGCTGTAACTGCATCAAAGAGATTTTTGTAAATGGCGTAGATGATTACTCAAAAACGGCTTTATAGACCGACTTCAAATTTTAATACAATATTCAGCATACTTATGGCTACCGCATGAAGCTTAATCATGTTAAAATTTTGATTGTAACCCATAATTTTGGCTTATTTATAGCACGAAAAAATTCCTTTTTTTTACACTTGCAAAACGTCGCCATTTTGTTAATTTTCATGGAAACTTGAAAACTGGAGTTCAACAGATTTTCTGTCTCAGATGTCCGGGAGGGCCGGAATTCTCTACGCCAGCACAACAAAATTTTTGTTTCTGGGTGTAAAACCACCAATATAATTAAATACACAAATATTTTTAACGATAAAAAAAATTGTCCTCTATTGTCCTAGGCCATACTTATTCAGGAAAAAAAGTTCGCTCAATCATATGCAACCGTTTCTAAGAAAAAAAAAAAATGTTTCAAATTGCCTTTATTTACGCGTTCACATTGGAATACTCTCTTAATTGTTAATTGCGTTTCGCCCGTCAGGTGCTTTGATCTTCAGGTATTTCAGCGTATAACGCCCTCTGTTTATCTCTCCCATCTGTCCTGTCTCTCTCTTCCAAAGAACGACGCGGATAGACGTTGCCACGACGCCAGTCACCAATTTAGCCGTGGCAGAGTAGAAAGTGCTTTATTAAAGGCTCTTTCGCATTATTGACGCGGATACATCAGGCTCCGACGAGTCTTCAGACTCCGGAGACGCGTCCTTCGTAGTTCGCTGAAAAGTTCTCGCGAAATTTTCCCCGGGGCTCCTCGCGGTGGGAACGTAACTTTATCTCGCGGAAATGCAGAGCTCGAAATTCAACTAACTTAATAACGCGAACGACTCAAGTAGCGTCACGTCGTTGGACGCTGCAGGTATCGCTAAGAACATTCAGCGAAGGACATTTAACACTTTAAGGACCGCTAAGAAATCTGTAAGAAATACGCCTGGGACCGCATGTTTTTGGGAAACGTTACAAAAAATCATAACTTGTTATTTATGAAGCAATTTTTCTGAAAGTTTCAGAAATTCTACATTTGGAAGTATTTTAGGTATTATTAAAAAAATATATTGTTTAATTATTACCATAACTTTTTTACTTCAAAAATAAATTTGTATGAAGTTTCTAGAAGTTGTAAAATAGGATGCATTTTAGGTATTATTTAAAAAAATTGTTTAAAAAATCATTTAAAGAAATTATCATAAAGGTTTTTTCAAAGGTCAATTTTATCAGAGTTTCTAGTAGTTTTATAAAGTATAATATTACGTGAAGCATTTTTGTGTATGAAGAGAAACCGTACAAAATGTACATATGTATTGTGATTTGTTTAGTTTTCCATTAAATATCGATGTAAATCCTTAAATAGACAAAATAGATACAATGTATCAAAGTAAGCGACATCTAAAGACAGCGTGTAAAAAGCACGAGAAAACTCGTGAGCGGTCCTTAAAATGTTAAGTGTTACAATAATTCGAGTGAAAATAATGACGCAAAATAAATACAAAATTTATATATGCATCGTGATTTGCTTCGTTTTCCATTAAAAATTGATGTAAATCCTTAAATAGACAAAATAGATATAATATATCAAAGTAAGTGACATCTAAACACAGCATGTAGAAAACACGAGAAAACTCGTGAGCGGTCCTTAAAATGTTAAGTGTTACAATAATCCGAGTGAAAATAATGACGCAAAATAAATACAAAATTTATATATGTATCGTGATTCGCTTCGTTTTCCATTAAAAATTGATGTAAATCCTTAAATAGACAAAATAGATATAATATATCAAAGTAAGTGACATCTAAATGCAGCGTGTAGAAAACACGAGAAAACTTGCGAGCGGTCCTTAAAATGTTGTGTTACAATAATCCGAGTGAAAATAATGACGCAAAATAAATACAAAATTTATATATGTATCGTGATTCGCTTCGTTTTCCATTAAAAATTGATGTAAATCCTTAAATAGACAAAATAGATATAATATATCAAAGTAAGTGACATCTAAATGCAGCGTGTAGAAAACACGAGAAAACTTGTGAGCGGTCCTTAAAATGTTAAATGTTACAATAATCCGAGTGAAAATAATGACGCAAAATAAATACAAAATGTATACATATATCGTGATTCGCTTCGTTTTCCATTAAATATTGATGTAAATCCTTAAATAGACAAAATAGACACAATATATGAAAGTAAGTGACATCTAAACATAGCGTGTACAAAACACGAGAAAACTCGTGAGCGGTCCGTAACAATTCGGACTCGAAACACGAGAACACTCGTGAACGGTCCTTAAAGTGTTAAGAGAATGACACGTCTGGAGGCGCAGATAACGTTCTTTCGCGGAAGATAGCTTTACGTCATCGAATCCGCGCGACACGCCACGTCCCAAGCACTGCAACCACAACCGAACAAGAGAGTCCCACGATACAATTATTCGTTTCGTCAGCGGAAGAAACTTCCAACATCGACGCCGCTGGCGAGAAGTAATGAAAGTGGCCGTGCGAATTCACACGTGCCAGTACCCGGGCAGAGGGTATAAATTAGCCCTTTAATTACCGTTTATTATCGACCGCGTGTATTCGCTTTGTGCCGGATACCGAGGACTTCACGCTTCTCCAAGGATTTCCACTGAGCTATGCATTGGTGCCAGTCAAAGCATTGATTCTTGCGCCGGTCATGTATGCCTTGCGTTCTTAGTATCTCAGAGAGTTAGAATGTAATGCATATTCAATATACAACGTGATTATAGTACAATTAACGATAACGCAGCCGAATAATTGTGTTCCTCAATGTAATCCGGGTAACAATTATTTCCTTCAAGAATTTTGGCTATGTATCAAATAGCCGGACGGTTTTAACATAGTCTTACGCTCGTCTTTTTCGAGATTGCGATTGTTTTTACGCGCGCAAAAACTCTACTGATCAAAGCCTCACACGTTGATTGCCGTGGTGGTCATCGGTGACCGGCGCAAAAGATCTCGCAAAAATTAAAGAAATACCTAGGTCGGTAGCTTGTATAATTTTGGAAATGCAATTAATATTAAATAGTGATTCAATTCTTTGATCTCCGATATTTTCGCACTATTTTCATTTTGCACAATTCAATCATATTGTGTAGTACCTCATCACGTTGCGGTTTTAATATAGTAAAATACGCACGGCAGTCGGTCTTACGAAAAATGCAAATAATGCCGAATCGGTAGCATTTGTAATTTTGGAAATGCAATTAATATTAAATAGTGATTCAATTCTTTGATCTCCGGTACTTTTGCATTATTTTCATTTTGCACAATTCAATCATATTGTGTAGTACCTCATCACGTTGCGGTTTTAATATAGTAAAATACGCACGGCAGTCGAATGTCTTACGAAAAATACAAAAAATACCCAATCGGTAGCATTTATAATTTTGCAAATTAAGTTAATATTATATAGTGATTCAATTCTTTGGCCTCCGATACCTTCGTATTATTTTCATTTTGCACAATTTAATCATATTCTGTTGTACCTCATGACGTTGCGGTTTCAATACAGTAAAATACGCGCGGCAGTCGGAGATCTTACGATAAATGCAAAAAGTACCCAATCGGTAGCATTTATAATTTTGGAAATGCAATTAATATTAAAGAGTAATTAAATTCTTTGGTCTCCGATACCTTCGCATTATTTTCCTTTTTTCACAATTCAATCATATTCTGTAGTATTTCATCACGTTGCGGTTTTAATATGATAAAATACGCACGGCAGCCGAAGCTCTTACGAAAAATGCAAAAAATACCGAATCGGTAGCATTTATAATTTTGGAAATGCAATTAATATTAAATAGTGATTCAGTTCTTTGATATCCGATACTTTCGCACTATTTTCATTTTGCACAATTCAACCATATTCTGTAGTACTTCATCACATTGCTGTTTCAATATAGTAAAATATGCACGGCAATTATCGTTTTAATCTCTTCAGGCACACTGGTACATATGGGTACACGTAGTCTTTTTTAATGACAGCTTTCTGTTGATTATTTTTTCAAATTTATCTTTCTTCCCTAATTACTCCCCATGTAATATGAATAAACTGTGACCAAACAAAAAACATAGCCATTCCTTTTTTTCAGCGCAAAAACTATCGTGTCTGAAGAGGTTAACAGTTGTTATCTCAATTGGCACGCGATGTGTCAATATTCCTACACCTCCATTACCGTAGGTCGGAGCCTGTCGTAATTTCATTCCTAACATTTTTTATAAAAACGTCTAAATCGTTTACGAATCGTCTCTAAAACGGTTGTCTTCAGAAGTTGGGGTCCGACGATCACCGATGCGCAGCAATTAATAGTCTATTATCGCAGTTTCAAAGGCCGGCACTCATCTAAGCCCCAGATATAGGTGAACTTTTGCCATTTGCCCGACATCCTCGAACTCTCGAGCTTCGCAAGTTACTCGCGACGTACATATTGTATTATTAGGAAGGCGCGAGTCATAAATAAACATAAGCTTCCGGTTTAACGAACTCACCGGCGTAAGGGCCAAGCGAAGCATAAGGAGGGCGCCGCATTACAGTTCATCGTCGACGATACAGGTTGTCAGCGATAAACAGGCGACGATGCCGCTGAAAGGCTGAACTATGCGCGAGCCACTTCTTTTCTCACTCGGCTCAACTTATTTTCGTGGTTTTGTTCGTTTCTTCACGATTTTTCCCTGACCCCGACTGACCCGATGTATTTATGAGAATGTAATGAGCGATGATGTTATAATGAGTGCCGCCGGTCTAAACGGTGTCACGGTTTTACCTCTTCAGGCTCGATTATTTTTGCAGATATTTTCATATCACCAACTGCACAGTAGAACAAAATATTATCAGTACAATCATAGGGTAAGATATTATTCTTGTAGTTGAAGAATTCTATACTGAATAATTTATTATGAAATTTTCGTTTCTTGCGTTGATGAAATTAATTAGAATATTAAAAACGCAAAGCCTACGTATAGGCTCGGTTCTTTCTTCAGATATTTTCATATCCCCAACTATAAAGTAAAACACAATATTATCAGTACAATCGTAGGGTAAAATTTTTTTCTTGCAGTTGAATAATTCTGTAGTGAATAATTTACTATGAAATTTTCGTTTGTTGCTTCGATGAAACAAATTGGAATATTAAAAACGAAAAGCTTTCGTATAAGCTCGGTTATTTCTTCAGATATTTTCATATCGCCAACTGTACAGTAGAACAGATTATTATCAGTACAATCGTAGGGTAAGATTTTTTTCTTGTAGTTGAACAATTCTGTAGTGAATAATTTACTATGAAATTTTCGTTTCTTGCGTTGATGAAATTAATTAGAATATTAAAAACGAAAAGCCTACGTATAGGCTCGATTATTTTTTGAGATATTTTCATATCCCCAACTGTAAAGTAAAACAAAATATTATCAGTGCAATCATAGGGTAAGATTTTTTCTTGTAGTTGAACAATTCTGTAGTAAATAACTTACTACGAAATTTTCGTTTCTTGCGTCAACGAAACTAATTGGAATATTAAAAACGAAAAGCCTGCGTATAGATTCGATTATTTCTTCAGATATTTTCATATCCCCAACTGTACAGTAGAACAAAATATCAGTACGATCATAGGGTAAGATTTTTTTCTTTTAGTTGAACAATTTTGTAGTGAATCATTTACTATGAAATTTTCGTTTCTTGCGTCGATGAAACTAATTGGAATATTAAAAACGAAAAGCCTATGTACATATAGGCTCGATTATTCCTTCAGATATTTCCATATCCCCAACTGTACATTACAACAGAATATTATCAGTACAACCATAGGGTAAGATATTTTTTTTGTAGTTGAACAGTTCCGTAGTGAATAATTTACTATGCAATTTCCGTTTCTTGCGTCGATGAAACTAATTGGAATATCAAAAACGAAACGTATACATGTGTGTTTGTGTGCTTCAAGAGGTTAACATGTTCAACGCCACGACACCCACTGTTTCTTGTGTGCTTGCACAATACACCCAGTAGTTCGATTTCTTGGAATATAGGTCGTCAGTTAATGTGATAGATTTTATTGAAACAATATTTTTTACTGTGAACTTTAAATCAATATGATACATGTTGCTTTCGTTTGGATGTAACGAATGCAGATGCTTGTTGTAAAATTTTGTAGAGTATAGCTCTGCAATAGAATTGCGAAACGGAAATAACTGTTGTCTGCGATTCTGGTGGAGTGGGAAAGAAAATAAGAAAGGCTGCTAGTTAGGAACACCTGTCGTAGTGCATAAAAAATTAAAGAGATGTTCAACAACCCACATATGGGTGATTGATAAGTTACCATACGGTTCAATTACGCGAATAGAAATTATATTTTTTCGCCTAATTATCTGGACTCTACTAATAATTTCCGAAAATTGTATTTAAGGATACATAATGTTACAAACATTTTCTTATGGTAGTCCCCGAAATAATTTCAACATAATTGTGATACTAAAAAATCACACTCAATTTATATTTCGCGATCAGGATGTTAAGCGCAGATTATTCAATCGAAGACGAATACGTGTGCGATTACGAACGGGTAAAATTAATTCAATTACGTCATTTTTTACTTGTTACGCCGGTTACTCGTTCGAAAACTTTCCAACGTGCATTTACAATTCACCGAAATCAAATAGATCGCAACCTAACTTTTTCCTCAACCAAGCTTTCAACCTAATATATTGTTCAATATATAGTCAAAAATATTTGTGCGTCCGATTACAACCCAATAAAATCTAGCACTTTGCAAAGTAATTTCCAATCGGTATGGTGTTCATTATATTAATCGAGAAGGTCCGCGCGTGCAATTATAACCGACTGGAGTCAGTTCGTTTGCAAAGTTAATTTTTAACTTTATATGCGGTTCATTATTCAGTCGACAAAATTTCGCACGAACGATTACAATCACATAAAATCAATTAGTTTGCAGTATCGTTTTTAACCCGCGATACGGTGAGTATTCACCCGAAAACATTTGCGTGTACAATTTAATATCTGTAAATGAGGTGTTTCGCAAACGCAATTTTTAACCCGAACGCGGCTCATTATCGCATCGAAAACTTCTGTGCGTGCGATTCTAAGAGAGTGAAATTAATTAATTCGCAGCGTTCATTTTTAACGCAACCTAATATGCGGTTCATTATTCAGTCGGAAACTTTAGTGCGTGCGATCACAGTCGTGCAAAACTAATTAGTTTGCAACACGACTTTTTCATGAATCCAGCTTTTCTGAGGCGCACCCCGAATTCCGTTCGATTCATTTCGAAATGAGATACTGCGGTAAAACAATTTGTCGTCGGAATAATAGTGCACGCGGCGCTGGTAACACGAGAAAATTGATTACTCCGTTAATTTGCAATTTATCCGGCCATGATAACAGAACCCTCTCGTGACAATCATGCATCACGCGTCATACCGTAGCTGGCTGCATGGTAATTTTCATCTACGCGAAATCAGTATAGCGTGATGTGAACGTGGCGACGTTATACGTCCGCAACATACTACTGTAATAAAAAAATAGTAAGACTTTCCATTTAACCCTTTGACTGCGAAAGACGTATATATGTGCCCATAATTATGAAAGTGGTCTAAGTCAAAATTTAAAAAAAATGAGTTTATCAGTTATTTCATACCACGTTATTTTTAACTAAATTTATTCAATGTAATTTTTACGAAATTGTCAAAAATGAACCATTAGATAGCGGTTGTAATTTCAACATTATATGGAATTCATTTAGTTTTAATTATGAAAGTGGTCTAAGTCAAAAATTTAAATAAATTATATAAACAACTTGAAAATGGCACGTGGCCTTCTTTGACGCGTTTCTGAACTACATAATAAAATAAATGACAATCAAATTTTAATAATAACGACAACTTCATTCCGGTTTATAATCAATAACAAGAAGAGTAAAAAATACCGCGGGTAAATCTGTCTCTTGGCTACAAATTCAATGGATGAGATTCTTGAAAAATGAACCTTATAAAATGTTCTATAAAACATCTTTAGATGATTCTAAATTTCACGTTTTGGATCTTTCACCTAAAAAAGGAAGACCAAAAATATACGGAAATATTAAATCACTTCCATTATACACCACCATTAGACCAGTATCGGAAGAAAAACATAAAGATATTATGAGTTTACTACCGTACATCCCTCCAGTTTTTCAGGAACATTTTAAGAATCTTAAATACTCGAAATAATGATAAAAATGGATTACTGTTTAAAAATAATTAATAAATGTAATAAATGTTCACGAATTATTTCAATCAAATTATTGTTTCAAATAAAACTCAAAGTTCTTTATTGCTTTAAGTCATTTATAGGACATTCAGTTAATTTTGAAAATGGTCTAAGTCAATTCAATCTTTAAAAATAATATTATCGTATAAAATTCACACAAAATTTCATATTCATAGTAAATTTCTATTAATTAAGACTAATAAAATTATAAATTAAAATGTCGCATAATGTAAAAATATTTTTTAATTTATTCAAATGCAATTCATTAAATATCTCGAAACAAGAAATATATGACTTAGACCACTTTCATAATTATGGGCACATATACGCCCTCAGAAATCCATCAATATATCCGAAAGGCGTAAATATACGCCCTCTGTATTTTTGTACTATATCACCTTTATTACTGTTTTACTGATTCATTCAACATTCAGTTTATTGTCCTATGTAACATAGCAACTAAATATCGGAAATTGTTTCAATATCATTCAGTCAATTGCCTTCATATTACACTGCTCTTGTACGTACGCTCTCGTATGATCGCTTCGTGCATTGATTCCTGCAAACCTGTTTCTTTACTGTATATGTAAGTATTTATTTATTTCATTTTGTGATTCGTGTTTGAATTTATCCATTCGTTATTTTTTTAATTACCGATTATTATTGAAGGAATGCACAAATTAAGTCAAGTAAATTAAAATAGTTCAAAAAGTTACTAAAGATAAATAAAAAAATTGATATTTTTAATTTTTTTGCTATTATTATTTTTTAAAATATAAGAATGTTATCAAATTTCCGGGTACTGTTTCGGTCACTAGACACTGGACAACCATGCGAAAAATGGATTCGTCCAAGAGTGCGCTGCAGTCAAAGGGTTAAATTGCGACGTAGTGCTGTGATAAAAGAATAGTAAGACTTTTCCATTTAAATAGCGACGTACTACTGTGATAAAAAGTAGTAAGACTTTTCCATTTAAATAGTGACGTAGTGCTGTGATAAAAAAATAGTAAGACTTTCCATTTAACCCTTTGACTGCGAAAGGCGTATATATACGCCCTCAGAACTCCATCAATATATACGAAAGGCGTAAATATACGCCCTCTGTATTTTTGTACTATATCACCTTTATTACTGTTTTACTGATTGATTGAACATTCAGTTTATTGCCCTATGTAACATAGCAACTGAATATGGGCAATTGTTTCAATATCATTCAGTCAATTGCCTTCATATTACACTGCTTTTGTACGTACGTTCTCGTATGATCGCTTTGTGCATTCATTGCTGCAAACCTGTTTCTTTACTGTATATGTAAGTATTTGTTTATTTCATTTTGTGATTAGTGTTTGAATTTATCTATTCGTTATTTTTTTAATTACCGATTATTATTGAAGGAATGCACAAATTAAGTCAAGTAAATTAAAATAGTTCAAAAAGTTACTAAAGATAAAAAAAAAACTTGATATTTTTAATTTTTTTGCTATTATTATTTTTTTAAATATAAGAATGTTATCAAATTTCCGGGTACGGTTTCGGTCACTAGTCAGTGGACAACCATGCGAAAAACGGATTCGTCCAAGAGTGCGCTGCAGTCAAAGGGTTAAATTGCGACGTAGTGCTGTGATAAAAGAATAGTAAGACTTTTCCATTTAAATAGCGACGTACTATTGTGATAAAAAGTAGTAAGACTTTTCCATTTAAATAGCGACGTAGTGCTGTGATAAAAAAATAGTAAGACTTTTCATTTAACCCTTTGACTGCGAAAGACGTATATATACGCCCTCAGAAATCCATCAATATATACGAAAGGCGTGAATATACGCCCTCAGTATTTTTGTACGATATCACCTTTATTACTGTTTTACTGATTGATTCAACATTCAGTTTATTGTCCTATGTAACATAGCAACTAAATATCGGCAATTGTTTCAATATCATTCACTCAATTGCCTTCATATTACACTGCTTTTGTACGTACGCTCTCGTATGATCGCTTCGTACATTGATTCCTGCAAACCTGTTTCTTTACTATATATGTAAGTATTTATTTATTTCATTTTGTGATTAGTGTTTGAATTTATCTATTCGTTATTTTTTTAATTACCGATTATTATTGAAGGAATGCATAAATTAAGTCAAGTAAATTAAAATAGTTCAAAAAGTTACTAAAGATAAATAAAAAAAATTGGTATTTTTAATTTTTTTGCTATTATTATTTTTTAAAATATAAGAATGTTATCAAATTTGCGGGTACTGTTTCGGTCACTAGACACTGGACAACCATGCGAAAAATGGATTCGTCCAAGAGTGCGCCGCAGTCAAAGGGTTAAATTGCGACGTAGTGCTGTGATAAAAGAATAGTAAGACTTTTCCATTTAAATAGCGACGTACTATTGTGATAAAAAAATAGTAAGATTTTTCCATTTAAATCGCGACGTAGTGCTGTGATAAAAAAAATAGTAAGACTTGTCCATTTAAATCGCGACGTACTGCTGTGAGCAAAAAATAGCAAGTTTTCCATTTAAATCGTGACATACTATTGTGATAAAAAATAGTAAGACTTTTCCATTTAAATAGCGACGTACTGCTGTGATAAAAAAATAATAAGACTTTTCCATTTAAATAGCGACGTACTATTGTGATAAAAATATAGTAAGACTTTTCCATTTAAATAGCGACGTACTATTGTGATCAAAAAATAGTAAGACTTTCTCATTTAAATCGCACAGGCTTATCCAAGCAAGTTAATTTCTTTTGTTAGGTTGGTGGCACTCTAAGAGACATCTGTAACAGATTTCATGTCAATATCTTTAGTAGTTGTTGAGATACGCTTGTTTACTACAACGTAAAAAATTGCTTTCGGCGATTTTCAGTATGAATCAAAAAATTCAGCAAAGAATTTGTATGAAATGTTGATACAAAAATTTTGCAGTTCATGGCGTATTCTTATAAATAACGAAATTAATTATTATTTCGCCATTACATGCTCAGAACAGTAAAAATATTTTCGTGGCGTTCTGAGCGAAACATGTGATTCCAGCGTGGCAGTCAACGTGTTAAAGCAGATAAAATAAATTTATAAATTAAATAAGCCGTTTGTGTTTTATTTGAAGAGTCTTAATTTGTTTTGATCACAGTAGTATCCTCAACCGTATCAATAAAACGTCTGCACCGTTTCTGCAGCGATTTTTGCCAATCGCCTCGAGCACTCGCAGACTTACGAAGTGTGAGGATCGCGGACAAATTCGCCAGTATTCAGGCAATGTTCGCCCACGTGCCAATAATGAAGCCGGACGCCCACGCATCGAATTTCGGAGTCGAACAAACGTGGCGTGGCTCAATTGCACGAAGAAAATCAAAGATTGCGGTGAGTCATTCGGCGCGTTGGCAATGATTGACGAAAGAAAGCGGGCGGGGGAATAAGCGTGGGCGGAGCACGAGCGGGAGAAAAATGAAAGAAGTGATCCGTTCCCAAGACCTTTCCATAACGCGCGATAATCGCCCGGACAGTCGGAAGGTAATAGTTATCGGCGTTTACGAAGGTGCGTTCTCATCCTCGGGCTACGTATAATTCTCTCACCGTTGTAGCGCGAAGAACAATAACGTTTACCTACATTCTATACGTGTGCCATTTAGGCATATGGCGAGTCTTACTTAAGGGGTTATGCCTACTTGGGATCGGCGAAATGACATGATTTTCAACATTTTTTTTTTGCCATTTTAGTGAGTACTAATTAAAATTCGCAAAATACTACGAAAAAGTACGTATTTAGTGGTACTTGTATAATTTTTTTTATAAGAAAACATTAAAAAATGGAGGAAATATAGCTCTTCTCCTAGAGCTTCCGTTTATTTTCATCACTTGCGGTGACCACGATATCTCAAAAACTACTTCACCGATCGGACTTTAATTTTACATACTTATTTGTCATTACAACAGGCAGGGCCTGAACGAAGAATTTTGAAAAATTGTAATTTTTACAAGAATGGCAGCAATTTTACGAAAAAATCCGTCTTTTGAGGTGGTCTAACTGTCGTTTTTATGTTGTAACTCTTTTTTTTATTACCGCAATAAAAAATCCTTCGTTCAGACCCTGCCTATTGTAATGACAAATAAGTATATAAAATTAGAGTCCGATCGGTGAAGTAGTGTTTGAGAAATCGTGGTCACCGCAACCGTATGTTTTAAGAAACACAGTTTCGAGATAATCGCGTTTAAAGTTTCAAGCTCTTTACTAATCATACATAGTAGCGCTCCAGATAAACGCTTATAATTTTTGAACGTGTGCTCCGATTCTTATGTACTTTTGAGGAAATATTCTTAAAATGATGTACGTTAAGAAAATGCAATAAAAAAATCGATTTTTTTTACCAACCCAAGTAGGCATAACCCCTTAAGGTGTTACGCCTACTTGGGATCGGCGAAGTTACATGATTTTCAACATTTTTTTTTGCCATTTTAGTGAGTTCTAATTAAAATTCGCAAAATACTACCAAAAAGTACGTATTTAGTGGTACTTGTATAATTTTTTTTATAAGAAAATATTAAAAAATGGAGGAAATATAGCTCTTCTCCTAGAGCTTCCGTTTATTTTCATCACTTGCGGTGACCACGATTTCTCAAAAACTACTTCACCGATCGGATTCTAATTTTATATACTTATTGTCATTACAATAGGCAGAGCCTGAACGAAGAACTGAACTTTAGTTAAAACTAAAATACATTCCTAAATTGCTAGAAGTGTGGAAATAACATAGTAAATTACACAGAATTACACAGAATTACACAGAATTACACAGAATTACACAGAAATAACACAGTAAATTAATTATTGTAAAAAGTATTAAAGTCATTTCATTGTAATCTAATTTCATATCAAACATACTCTGTGTTTCGCGAATATATTTATCATCGTTTAATTTGTACGACTCACGTAGGGAACACATTTTCTAACGAGGTTAAAACAGTTAACTGGTTAAGGGATCATTCTAGTTTCGACGCCCGAAAAATGGGCTGTTTTTACGCATTTTTTTCGACGTTGTTATTATAGACATATTAATATAAAAATGATTTGGCTCAATAAATACCACTCTTAAAATACATGAAAGAACTTTTTTTAATTTATTTTATTCAGTATTTATATGCAGAAAAGGTAGACAAAGGTAACTCTCCAAAAAAGTAGACAGGTGACTCACACTACCGATTTATCTGGAACAAATGATCTGAAACATAAAACTCAAACAGCATTGGATAAACTATATCCGTTAGTTGGTTCCGAATTACAATTATTAATTTTTATGTATAATTAACAAAATGGTAGACTTTTTTTTATCTTTTTTTTTCAGAGAGTTTGAGAGTTGAGTACAGAGAAATCGACAACTTGAGTCACTTGTCTACTTTTTTTACAGTTATCTTTGTCTACCTTTTTGCAATATTGAGTAATATTGAGTAAATAAAAAAAATGCAATATTGAGTAAAATAAATGAAAAAAAAATGTTTCGTGTATTTTATAGGTGCATTTATTGAGCCCAGTCATGTTTATATTAATATTTATAATGGCAACGTAAAAAAAAATCGTAAAGCATCCCATTTTTCGAGCGTCTAAAGTAGAATGATGCCTAAAGGACACTTTGACATTCTTCCGCAGAGGTTTATTTTTTATCAGTCCAAATTGACATGGAAGTCCTGAGATAAAAGTGCAATTTTAAGTGGCACGTGACAGAGTTACTGACACATCTGTGTACGGCCCCAAACTGGCTGGGGAAAAAGTGAAGAACTATTCCGAACGCGTCATGAAACACTGAAAACGACCGGATTGACTTCGCATTTCGGAAATCGTATCCAATAGTCCAGAAAATACTTGCAATAATATATGAGGAGCACTGCATTTTCCACGCTTTTCAGAACAGACAATCATCCCCAGTCTCACGCGCCGTCACGGCCCTCATGCCAGCGAACAGAGAATAATCTGCACTGAAAATAGATTCCTCTCTGGCCTGGAAAGCCAATAATGTCAGCCATACATAGCCTTCGTCGCAGTCAACGTGCCAGTGTGCATTAAAAGATGAAAAAAATGTTCATCGCATTTTCGCACGGCGAACTTGTTTGTAGATGCGCATACTGTGAACGAAATTTCTATAGGAACACTATTATTTATAGTAAAAATGCATAGATGCATCATTTATAAAATTACACAGGGGTGGAGAATTATAGAGGTATAATGAAAGAACCAGAAATTAGTATTAAGAACTGAAACATTGTTTTATTTTTCTTATAAACGAAACAGAATAGAGAAGTGTAACGAATTTTGCATAAGAACCGTCGGTTACATTATTTAGAAAAATTATCATCTATAATGTTAATATTTGGTACTTCCACCGTTATGTTTAAAATGCTTCAATACAATGCACCGGTAAATAAAAGATTTCATAAAAATTAATTTTTGATTTTTGACTTAATAAAAACAGATTTTATTTCAAAGCATTCTACAATTATCGAATTTTCATTCAACATTACAATTATAAGTATTTGATATATACAATACTGTTTGCAAAATTTGCGTACCAATACGTTGGCCCTTCCTTCTTTTGCGATTCATACCGTGTTCTTATAAATAAGGAAATTAATTATTATGTTGCCATCACATGCTCAGAATAGTAATAATATTTTCGTGGCGTTCTGGGCAAAAGATGTGATTTCGGCGTGGCAGTCTGTTTGGGTGCATATGTTAAGCACGGCTTCTTCGCAATTTCAGCGTAGTGCAAGGGATTAATTCGTGCAAAATGGAGGTAATGCAAAGTTATTGGAAGGCAAAGTATTGAAGCACCGTTCAGATATCAATTGCTTTTACAAGATTGCAAATAGGCTTCATTGCACATTTTTTGCATTTCTAGTAAAATATTTTGTGCTGGTCACCGCCTATTTTGCTATGTTAGAATCGCGATGCGATAAAATACTGTGGTGTATAATTAAATCGTGCAAAATAAAGGTAACGCAGAGTTGTTGGAAGGCAAGGTATTGAAGCACCGTTCTAATATCAATTGCTTTTACAAGATTGCAAATAAGCTTCATTGCGAATTTTTTGCATTTCTAGTAAAATATTTTGCGCTGGTGGCCGCGTATTTTGCTATGTTAGAACTGCCATGCGATGAAATACGGCAGAGTATAATTAAATCGTGCAAAATGAAGGTAACATAGAGTTGTTGGAAGGCATAGTATTGAAGCACCGTTCCGAAATTAATTGCTTTTACAAGATTGCAAATAGGCTTCATTGCGACTTTTTTAGATTTCTAGTAAAATATTTTGCGCTGGTCACCGCATATTTTGCTATGTTAGAACTGCGACGCGAGGAAATACTGCAGAGTATGATTAAATCGTGCAAAATGAAGGTAACGCAGAGTTGTTGGAAGGCAAGGTATTGAAGCACCGTTCTAATATCAATTGCTTTTACAAGTTTGCAAATAGGCTGCATTGCGCATTTTTTGCATTTGTAGTAAAATATTTTGCGCTGGTGGCCGCGTATTTTGCTATGTTAGAACCGCGATGCGAAGAAATACTGCAGAGCATAACTAAATCGTGCAAAATGAAGGTAACGCAGAGTTGTTGGAAGTTAAAATATTGAAGCACCGTTCCGATATTAATTGCTTTTACAAGATTGCAGATAGGCTTCATTGCGCATTTTTTGCATTTCTAGTAAATATTTTGCGCCGGTCACCGCGTATTTTTCTATGTTAGAACTGCGATGCGATGAAATACGGCAGAGTATAATTAAATCGTGCAAAATGAAGGTAACATAGAGTTGTTGGAAGGCATAGTATTGAAGCACCGTTTCGATATTAATTGCTTTTACAAGATTGTAAATAGGCTTCATTGCGCATTTTTTGCATTTCTAGTAAAATATTTTGCGTTGGTCACCGCGTATTTTGCTATGTTAGAACCGCGATGCGAGGAAATACTACAGAGTATGATTAAATGGTGCAAAATGAAGGTAACGCAGAGTAGTTGGAAGCCAAAGTATTGAAGCACCGTTCTAATATAAATTGCTTTTACAAGGTTGCAAATAGGCTTTATTATGAATTTTTTGCATTTCTAGTACAATATTTTACGCTGATCACCGCGTATTTTACTGCGTTAGAACTCCGCTGCGATCAAATACTGCAGAGTATTATTAAATCGTGCAAAATGAAGGTAACGCAGAGTTGTTGGAAGGCAAAGTATTGAAGCACCGTTCTAATATCAATTGCTTTTACAAGATTGCAACTGGGCTTTATTATGAATTTTTTGCATTTTTAGTAAAATCTTTTGCGTCGGTCACCGGTGACCACCGTGGCAGTCAACGTGTTAGCTAATATAACATTATAAAATGAATCAACTTTCAACGGAAAGTTAGGGTGTTCCTATAGAAACTTCGTCCACTGCATTACGCACTCCGATGACAGCGGTTAATAGAAAGAATGCGTGCCGCGCCGTCGTCGAAAGCGATCCTCCGCGTTTTCTCGTTTTTCTCATTGCCGCGTAAAAGGAAGACGAGCGGTGCATCGTGGAAAATCCGGTCACGTGACATGCGGGCGATCGCGTGACCGGTAACACGGCTAACACACGCATTGCAACGTAAACGCGTTGCGCGCTGCGTAATGTATTTACTACCGAGCCGTACTACGTTACACCGACCTGACGCTTGCCTGCGAGTAGGCGAATAACGGTGCTGAACGTATGGCTGCGTTCACAACCACGGGAACGGCACTATTGGCTTCGTGCATATGAAATGTCCGAGTTTCTTTACGTGTGAACGCTTGTTTGCCTGTTTTGGTAATGTTTTCGTATTTGGCGTAACCTCGTTTGTGGGTGTACTGCCCATTGCGAGGGTCACATTTTAACAAAGATTTTCTCGCGAGTATTCCAGTTTGTTATTTGTTAGAATTTCGTAAGGATACGAATTGAACCGATATCCGTGTCATTTTTCATATGGGTATAATCTCGTTTATAGTCGAGAACGTCGAGAAACAATTAGCTGGGCATTTTGTCTTATGCTTTTGACAACGATTGATTCAGTGACTTGACCTTTGATTGCGAGTACTTTGTGATTGTAGGTTGCAGTTCTGTCGTACCGACGAAAAAATCGTTCGGCAATGCAATCATGCAATTTTGCTGTAGTTGATTCATCTGTTGTTCAATTGACTCTACCTTATGATCATACGTTGCGATTCCATTGCGCTGATGTCAGAACGATCGCTGATGTGATACTGCAACTTTATTTTATCCGCCGGTTATTTAACCATGTGCTTTATTGTGTCGATATTTGATCGAGCCTGCTTTGTGATCATGTGTTTCCGTTGTTAAACATAATTATCTCGGAACGTTTGCTCTCTACTGCTATAATGGAGTAAAGTGATCACAAGAGTAAAATATTGAAAGCCGACACACGATAATTAATTAAACCGCTGGGAACTAATATGATAAAACTTTCGAAATATCTGAAAGATCCCCCGGCGCGTTTAATACAATGGAATATTTTCAGCGTAATTAAGCTAATAGCTAACATTTTGCAAGGCCGCTCGGCGATTAAGATTATTCACGTATTTCATTGCTCGTAGCTTTTTCAACTTTCGCAATTATCCGCGCGTTATGCTTCGTCAATTTTCTTTTTTTCGTTAATATCCACACTGGAATAATTCTTTATTTGCCGGCTATGCTTTCTCGTTTGCATCCAAAGCTGGCTTACGAATAACGCTTAAAGTGAGCGGCTTTTAGATTTAATTCAGCACAAAATAAATTTCGCGGATTAATTGCGATGTCCGTGGACGCTGCGCAAATACTTTTTTCCAATGAACGAAAAAAATAGACACGTAAAGCAGCGGCACGCATTACTCTCATATTGTGGTTACCACTGATTTATGCGTACGTTTTTTTTCCGGTTGCCGGCAAAAGCGTTGTAACGACGTATATGATTTTCATTTGGACCGTAATACGTAATATTAAAGGCCTTGCGGAGTGACGCTGTGTTTTTCGCAACAATAAGATGAGACGTTTCCGACAGATTACGTGCGTTCAGCCAATTGATTTTCCGCGTTAAACGGATTACGCAAACAGCCATTGATTATTTGCGGGGTTCATCGTATTAAAGCATACTAGCGACTGCCTATGAGATTTCTAACACGCTCGACGTCATTTCGATTCGCTATCGCTTCGCGTTCCAATAATTATCCTCTGCCTTCGCGAACGTTAATTAAACTTCACAGACACACGGATCGTCGTCCAATGAGTTGTCGCTTGTGTTAAAATTCTGCCTTGCGTTTCGCGAGATTTACATCGTCTCTGACAAACTATTCATACTCCGTCGAGCACATCGAGCGTCTGACATTTTCTTGCTGCCTGTCAAATACATTAAATCTATTTATGGTCCGCAGTAAAATATTTAAGGTCAGCAAATGTTTAAAAAGAGTGGCATACAAAACGTACCTGTTTATTTTGTATGTTGCAAAAGCAGTTTTGTGTGTCTGAAGGCAGTTATTTGTTGGTCGTTGAATTTGTATAACAATTTACTAATTTGATTTTCAATAAATATTTGTCTGTTGCGCGACGTAAATTTTTATCGTTTTTCTAGAGTTTCCTTTATGACTTATACAAACCTGTTCTTTAACCAGTTAAGCGCATTTGACGCGTACATATACACGTCGGACCAAATCTCTATTGCGATGCGTATGACGTGTATATTTGTGCAAAATAAAAAATTTTATGAAAATAATTTTAATTTAAAAAAAATTTAATTAAAATTAAAATAAAAAATAAAAGTTTCAGTAAAATACAATAAAACTGTTATTTGATGGTATATTTCTTTCATATTACCAATAGAACTACTAAGTATTTTATAACCAATTATATACATAACCCGCGCCTTGCCCTTTTACAAGATTGCAAATAGGCTTTATTGCATTTTTTTTTTGCAATTTTAGTAAAAACTTTTGCGTTGGTCACCGCGTATTTTGCTATGTTAGAACCGCGACGTGATGAAATACTGCAGAGTATAATTAAATCGTGCAAAATGAAGGTAACGCAGAGTTGTTAGAAACCAAAATATTGAAGCACTGTTCCAATATCAATTGCTTTTACAAAATTGCAAATAGGCTTCATTCTGAATTTTTTGCATTTCTAGTAAAATATTTTGTGCCGGTCACCGCGTATGTATTTTGCTATGTTAGAACTGCGATGCAATAAAATACTGCACAGTATAATTAAATCGTGCAAAATGAAGGTAACGCAGAGTTTTTAGAAGCCAAAGTATTGAAGCATCGTTTCAATATCAATTGCTTTTACAAGATTGCAAATAGGCTTCATTGCGAATTTTTTGCATTTTTAGTAAAATATTTTGTGCCGGTCACCGCGTATGTATTTTGCTATGTTAGAACTGCGATGCGATGAAATACTGTAGGGTATGATTAAATCGTGCAAAATGAAGGTAACGCAGAGTTTTTGGAAGCCGAAGTATTGAAGCGCTGTTTCAATATCAATTGCTTTTAGTTGTTAGAAACCAAAATATTGAAGCACTGTTCCAATATCAATTGCTTTTACATGATGGCAAATGGGCTTTATTGCGAATTTTTTGCATTTTTAGTGAAAACTTTTGCGCTGGTCACCGCGTATTTTGCAATGTTAGAATTGCGATGCGATAAAATACTGTACAGCATAATTAAATCGTGCAAAATAACGGTAACGCAGAGTTTTTGGAAGCCAAAATACCGAAACACTGTTCCAGTATCAATTGCTTTTACAAGATTGCAAATAGGCTTCATTGCGAATTTTTTGCATTTCTAGTGAAATCTTTTGCACCAGTGACCACCGTGGGGCAGTCAACGCGTTAAATTCCGCACTTAATACATTAACTGTCGTGATGGTCACCATTGACCGGCGCAAGAAATTTTACTGGAGATCCAAAATATTCGCAATGCGCAGCAATAATTATTTGTTAAATGCAGGTATTGTTAGAATAGTGATACGATTCTTTGGTCTCCAATACCTGCACATTATTCACATTTTGCACAATTCCGTCAAACGCTGTAGTATTTCATAGCATCGCCGTTCTAATACAGGAAAATACACACAGCAGTTAACGTGTTAACTGGTTAATCGGAAGAGAAGTCGAACATACATAATTGTGGGGAAGGTCACGAATGGTCCCCACCGAAAAACCAAAAAATATTCTGGCAGGCATTCGTCGAAAAGTGAAAGTCCCTCAGACCTAAACGGCCATGTATTTTTTTCGTTCCCGCTGAGACCTAAAGAAAGGTCTCAGGTAGGAACGCAACAAATTCCTAAGTTCCGAATGCCTCGGCATGTTCCGTCAGCTGTTCCTAGAGTTGACATTCCGCAATATCGTCGTGCATGTCGAGAAAGCATCGACGCAAGAACGAATATCGACGCGTCTCTCAGTCAAACTCACATTTGGAAGGTTAAGGCCGCGTGCTGTTGAGGGCAAGTGAACCAAAAGTAACACTAGTCGTCGACCGCCGGTTCTCCCCAGCACAGCTGATTCACATGCCCAAATCCAGAGTCTGCCTGTTTTGTGTGAAAATTCGCGAAAAAATAAAAATACGAAAATCGCAGGCGTCCATTTATTTGCCTTCGTCCGGACCGAGTGGTGAAAGAGAGGCGATGAAAAGTGTTATTATTGGAAACGACATTATAACTTTCCGCTGTATGGACAAGTCGCGCGACCTGTTTGTTTGGCAACATCGGGCGTCAATATTGATTCGACGCGGGGAAGACGTGCAAATCGATCACTTTTTCGGACCGCTGCGAAGGCGGGAGGCGGTATTAGAAAGCGAACGGTTCGTTACGGAAAATACGGGGGCGGTGAATCAACGGTGTGGTATTTAAATTGATTATTCCAGGTTTTTGGCAAGCTCACTTGGCACGGTTTCGCGAGATAGAGCGAGGCGATGAGAAGAACGGGAGATGCTTGCTAAAGCGAAGGCGTTGCTTACTCGTTAATGTTGATACTAGGCCAAGTCCCGTCGAATTCGTTTCTGTGCGGTTGAACGTTCTCTGATCGACATTTCTCCTCATCCGCAGACAGAATATTCTCCCACGTACACGCGTGTGCACGCGCCAGTAATTACGAAATTTTCAGAATGCCGAAGCACGAAAAGAATTGCGTCAAACATTTATTCTATTCGGTACCGCGACGTAGAACAAAGCAAACGGTTAACTCGATTTCTACAATTTTCTGACCTAGGCCACTTTCGTAATTGTCTCCGCGTGACTGTTTTATTTTCCGCGAAAGATAAACAAAGCGAATACGCGAGAGAGATGATAAATCCGCGTCTCTTTATTCCGTGTCACACCGAGTTCGTTTACTTAATTACGAGGATGAAATTAATTAACGACAATTACTCAGTTGCGGCTGCGCGGCTGACATTTAATCACACATTTACCAGCAATTTCGCTGGGGAGTTGAGCGCCGCTGACTTTATTCTTCTTTTATTGTTTCTTCGTCAGCAGTGAAGAGTGAAAATGCGGCGCCTACTCGCGCGAGTACTCGTTTCGAGAGTTTTTCCGTCGCAACGATGTTGCGTCCTCGGAACTCTTTGAAAACCGCTCGCGCCCGAGCGTTTCATTGAGTTTCGCGCTGCATGCGCGTCAAAAATAAGTGCGCGGTTGAAAGAAACGGATGGGAAGGGGAAGAAAGAAAACGACGAGGGGACAAGAAAAAGAGTGTGTCTGCCAACGGGAAATTACAGCCAAGACTGAGACTGGACGTTGTGCATTAGAATAGGTTGATCTCCGCAATTAAGTTCCTTTTGCACAGCCGGAAATAAAAACGAGTGTCATTACCAAATGTAAGACTCTAATGTTTTCAAGAGCCAGAGCTCTTTCCCCAAAAGTTACTACGGTGCTGCAGAAATTGTCACGATGGTTACAGAAGTGCCACAAAAATTATCACAATATTTACGAAAGTTGTAAAAGTTACAAAAAGAGGAAGGCGATTCTTATACAAATATTGCTACAGCATTTTTAACATATTTTTATAATGAATACATAATTTAATGTATTTGTATAGTAATTAAAAACATTTACAAAAGTTGTAAAAGTGACAAAACAGTAAGCCGATTGCTTATACAAATGTTACTACAACATTTTTAACATATTCACATAATAATTACATAATTTCATGTATTTCTATAATAATTAAAAACATTAAAAAATGTTACGAAAATTACAAAAACAGTAACGCGATTGCTTATACAAATGTTGCTACAACATTTTTAATATATGTATATAATAATGAAAAACATTTACAAAAGTTACGAAAACAGTAACGCGATTGCTTATACAAATGTTGCTACAACATTTTTAACATATTTATATAATAATTATATAATTTAATATACTTATATAACAATTAAAAACATTTACAAAAGTTATAAAAGTTACAAAAACGTTAAGGCGATTGCTTATACAAATGTTACCACAATATTTTTAATATATTCATGTAATAATTATATAATTTTTCAACCATTAAACAGAATCGCATACAACACATTAAAATCGTGGTAGAATTTGCAAGTTTAGGCGTTTGTCGATTAGTTACCGCTCTTCAGACGAATTCGTTTCTTCGCCTGCCATCGGCTAGTATGCCTCCAAAGCCTTTTCGTCCGCTTCGAAAAAGCGGATTTCAATAATTGCAGGAAGCGCGAATCTCCTTCAAACGTAATCGTGCGATTTCACTGAACGGAGAAACCGATCGAAGGAAGCGGAAAGAGATTGCAAGATGTGGCATTTTTAGCTTCGCGGGCCCCCGCCTGCTCGTTAACCCTTTCGCTACGGCGGTCTTTTCCACAATTTGACTTTATGCTCATTCTTAAAAATGTCACGATTATGAATTTTTTAGGAAAAGGATATTTCTGACGAAAGCTACGGTTGATTAAGAATCGACGCATGCAACAATGCTATGCTCTCTAACAAAAAAAGCAACATACGGAACAAGAGGTTCATGATAAATGTGCCAAGATGGACTGTGGTCGGGCGACTATAGTCGCTCGTCGTATATAAGTAGCGTATCGTGGAGGGCGACTATAGTCGCCCGTAGTAGTGAAAGGGTTAAAATAGCTGGATACAAATCGAAACGCATGGGGAACAATGCGGTCGGCCGGCGGCGCTTGACACGAATTCGATTTATGACTTCGCTCGGACATAGGTCCAGTTAGGGTCCCGTTAACCGTAACGAGAATCGGAGTCTGCGGTGTCATATTTTCCGCATTAACGAGGCCTCCGCGGCGGTTAAAAATATCCGCGGACGCGGTATTTATATTTGCAACAAGACGTACGAACGCTGAAGGTCGGGAAAATCGAAGAAGACGGTAAGTGCAGTACGGCGGTGCAGTGGTGCTGCGAAAAAACAGAACAGCTCTAGCACCGTTGCGCGATAATAACTAAGTCGATATGTAGATCGGATGTCAGAAAATAACGCAACAACTTTCTGATGCAAGAAACGTTCCACACGCTGTTTCTGAACACATTGCACCGATTATGTTTTATGGAGCACTGACACATTAGCTTTTTTATGTTCCCGTGAAGTTCCGTAGAACGCCATTAAATTGTTACAATGATTCTTTTCAAGTTTGATAAGCCTCACCAAACGACTACTAAATTATAATAAGGTTCTTGAATTTTTTTAAATTTTATTAGTTATATTTTATATATATTAATATTTTATTAGCCCTTTGCCTGCCAGACTTCAGTTCTGTGCGTTTACATTCATATTATTACTCTGGTGCGTGTCAAGTTTGTTTTCACTCATGCTTGGTCGTTATCTTTAATACATTTTTGTGAACATAATTTTCCAGGTATGTTTTATATAATCTGAATATAAAAATTTACATTATTTATTATGAAATATTTAATTTCACTAAAACTGTATTCAATATCTTCTAAATTTGAAAATAATATATTTTAAAACTTTCCTCCAGAAAATCGGCATTTTGTTCTTTATAATGCATTTCATAGAAGCATTGAATATCATAAATATCAAATTGACCCTGACAGTCTTCCCGCGTACCGCTCAGATGGGCCTGGCAGTAAAAGGGTTTATATTTTATATCTAATTTTTATAATTAACCCCTTGAACGACGCTGAAATTCGGAACAAGCCGTGCCTAACATATGCATCCGCATGTGCTTCGCTACTGTCATATATAATTGACTTTCTTGCGTGATTCATCACTGGCATAATGACACTGCTGTTACTAGAATTTCCATCACTATTTATAACCCTTTCAATATCTATCGATTGACTGCTTGAAAACATTGGAAGTCTCTCCACTACTCTTACTTCTATGCGAACTACTTGCTTATTTAGTCATTTTGCTCCTTTTTTTATACATGCTGGAGAGTTTGACAAAATTAAAAATGATAATGAATATTACTTTTTGTGAAGAAGACTGTACGAAACGTGTGTACCTCGTGTAATGGAATAGTAAGAGCTGAAGAACGACTGAACCTTTCTTGATCTCGCCGAATGCATATGTTTACTTAGTTTTCAAATGTTATCTGAATTACAACAATGTATCCTAAGTAGCACGTAAACTGCATTGGGACACAAGATTAAAATACCCATTCATATAAAGAAGAGAAAACAAGAGATAAGAGCCCATTCAGAAGTTCTTGTTTGGCCCGAAATTAAGACCACGAGTACGGCTCGTGATATTCATGTTTGGCCCGAAGTATCGATTACGAGCCATACTCGCGATATTCAAGTTTGGCCTAAAATTATCATTACGAGTCAGACTCGTGAAAATAGTGCAAGGGGTTAATATTTTATTATCTGTTATTCAATTTTCACAATTTTTCCCAATTTTCACGTTTTGTCAAAATTCATCGTGTCTCAGCAAACGATCCCTATTGAAATCGAACTGTTACATTGGCTTATCAAATTCCATTGGGCATCTTTGAAAAAATCTGTCATCGAGGCTCGCGCGTAAATAATGCAATGCATACGATTTCGTGCAGTTACCCAGGTTTGTGATTAAAGCGCCTGTTTCTTTTGGCGTCGCGCTCCCAAAGGAGGAAATCTCGGGAATCGAGTTACGGAGTTTCGCTCTCGCCACTTCGTGCCGCGACGAAACGGCAATCGGAAAGGGGGTTCCCTCTTGTGGGAGTTGCCTCTATTTCCGGTCCTCACTCGTCGCTGTCGTTGCTGCGGCACGTGAATTAATCGCCGACGGCTTTATTCGCGGCTGTTGAAGGCCCGCTTTAATTGCAGAGCGACGTTTCTGAGGTGTTCGCTCGCGAGTTGAGCCCGTAGTCGTTCTTTTCGCCGCCTTTGACACACGTTATTCTCCCGCTCTATTGCGAGCCTCTGTCTACACCTTTTCTCGTTTTCGGCTTCTGGCACCCCTGTCTATTCATGATAATTCTATAATGCTGTTATTCTGGTCACGTTACTATGTTGCAAAGCGACACTGAAAACTGGAACCAAAAGCGATAGAGAGAGAAGATTGTGATCTCATATATTTTTTTGTTACTGAGCATAAGTAATGTTTGTTAACAAATGTATGAAAATTTCCGCTGTACTGTAGGTTGCTGTCTAGACGTTTTCTGAGTTTGAACCTTTTGCACCCCTGTTTATTTATGATAATTTTATAATGCTGTTATTCTGGTCACGTTGCTATGTTGCAAAGCGGCACTGGAGACTAGAACCAGAAGACGATGGAGAGGGAAGAGTAACAGAGATATCATACATTTTTTTGTTACTGAGCATAAGTCATATTTATTAACAAATGTATGAAAATTTCCGCTGTACTGCATGTTGGTGTCTAGACGTTTTCTGGGTTTGAATCTTTGGCACCCTGACTATTCATGATAATTCTATAATGCTGTTATTCTGGTCACGTTGCTATGTTGCAAAGTGGCACTGGGGACTAGAACCAGAAGACGATGAAGAGAGAAGATTGTGATCTCATACATTTTTTTGTTACTGAGCATAAGTAATGTTTGTTAACAAATCTATGAATACTCTCGCTGTACTGCATGTTTCTGTCTACACCTTTTCTCGTTTTCGGCTTCTGGCACCCCTATATATTCATGATAATTCTATAATGCTGTTATTCTGGTCACGTTGCTATGTTGCAAAGCGACAATGGGGACTGAAACCAGAAGACGATGGAGAGAGAAGATTGTGATCCCATACATTTTTTTTGTTGCTGAGCATAAGTAATGTTTGTTAACAAATGTATGAAAACTCTTGCCGTACTGCAAGTTTCTGTCTATACCTTTTCTCGTTTCTTTCGGCACACCTCTCTATTTATTAGAATAGTGATGCATCCTTTGGTTTTCAATACCTGCACATTATTTATATTTTGCATAATTCAATCAAACGCGGTAGTATTTTTTAGCATCGCCGTTCTAATACAGCAAAATACTCTCGCTGTATACAGAAGAATACTCTCGCTGTACTGCATGTTTCTGTCTATACTCATATATTTCTTTTTTCTCGTTTTCGGCTTCCGCTGTACTGTAGGTTGCTGCCTAGACGTTTTCTGAGTTTGAACCTTTTGCACCCCTGTCTATTCATGATAATTCTATAATGCTGTTATTCTGGTCACGTTGCTATGTTGCAAAGCGACAATGGGGACTGAAACCAGAAGACGATGGAGAGAGAAGATTGTGATCCAATACATTTTTTTTGTTGCTGAGCATAAGTAATGTTTGTTAACAAATGTATGAAAACTCTTGCCGTACTGCAAGTTTCTGTCTATACCTTTTCTCGTTTCCGGCACCCCTCTCTATTTATTAGAATAGTGATGCATCCTTTGGTTTCCAATACCTGCACATTATTTATATTTTGCATAATTCAATCAAACGCGGTAGTATTTTTTGGCATCGCCGTTCTAATACAGCAAAATACGCTCGGCAGTCAACGTGTTAACAAATGTATGAAAATTCTCGCTGTATTGCGAGCTTCTGTCTACACCTTTTCTCGTTTTCGGCTTCTGGCACCCCTGTCTATTCATGATAATTCTATAATGCTGTTATTCTGGTCACGTTGCTATGTTGCAAGGTGACACTGAAAACTGGAACCAGAAGGCGATAGAGGGAGAAGATTGTGATCTCATATATTTCTTTGTTACTGAGCATAAGTAATGTTTGTTAACAAATGTATGAAAATTTCCGCTGTACTGTAGGTTGCTGCCTAGACGTTTTCTGAGTTTGAACCTTTTGCACCCCTGTTTATTTATGATAATTTTATAATGCTGTTATTCTGGTCACGTTGCTATGTTGCAAAGTGGCATTGGGGACTAGAACCAAAAGACGATGAAGAGAGAAGATTGTGATCTCATACATTTTTTTATTGCTGAGCATAAGTAAGAGAGTACTGCATGTTTCTGTCTATACCTTTTCTCGTTTTCGGCTTCTGGCACCCCTATATATTCATGATAATTCTATAATGCTGTTATTCTGGTTACGTTGCTATGTTGCAAAGTGACACTGAGGGCTAGAACCAGAAGACGATGGAGAGAGAAGATTGTGATCTCATACATTTTTTTTGTTATTGAGCATAAGTATGTTTGTTAACAAATGTATGAATACTCTCGCTGTATTGTGAGCTTCTGTCTATACCTTTTCTCATTTTCGGCTTTCCGCACACCTTTGTATTTATTAGAATAGTGATGCGATCTTTTGGTTCCCAATACCTGCACATTATTTACATTTTGCATAATTCAGTCAAACGCGGTAGTGTTTCTTAGCATCGCCGTTCTAATACAGCAAAATACGGTCGGCAGTCAACGTGCTAACAAATGTATGAAAATTCTCGCTGTATTGCGAGCTTCTGTCTACACCTTTTCTCGTTTTCGGCTTCTGGCACCCCTGTCTATTCATGATAATTCTATGATGCTGTTATTCTGGTCACGTTGCTATGTTGCAAAGCGGCACTGGGGACTAGAACCAGAAGACGATGAAGAGAGAACATTGTGATCTCATACATTTTTTTGTTATTGAGCATAAGTAATGTTTGTTGGTGTAAAGATCCAAAATATTCGCAATGGATAGCAATAATTATTTTTTAAATGCAGTTATTGTTAGAATAGTGATGCAAAGCTTTGGTCTCCAATACCTGCACATTATTTACGTTTTGCATAATTCAGTCAAACGCTGTAATATTTCATAGCATCGCCGTTCTAATACTGCAAAATACGCTCGGTAGTTAACGTGTTAACAAATTATGAATGGACTCGTTGTACTGTATGTTTCTGTCTAGACGTTTTCTGGGTTTGAACCTGTGGCACCCCTGTCTATTTATGGTCATTGTGTAATGTTATTCTGGTCACGTTGGTATGGTGAAAGAGAGATGAGAGAGTGCGTTGCTATATGCGTACTTATTAGCTACGTTGCATCCCATTCTTTCTTTTTACTCCTGACCATAAGTGATATTACGAGCTTCTGTCTACACTTTTTCTCGTTTTCATCCTTACGCACCCCTCGTTATTCTTAATCATTCTGCAATTGCGCTTACTCTGCTCACGTTGCTATGCTTCAAAAGACGATGAGTATTTAAATCTATAGACCAGACGGATACAAGTGAACATGAGTTAATACATGCGTCCATATTAATTACATCGCATCTCACTAATTTTCTGATTATTCCACGCATAAGTGAAATATAATAACAAATACATGAACCAAATCGAAAATTTGCAATGCCCACATCTTAAATATCAAACCACAATTACCAATATTAACTTGCGTACAAACCAAACACGTACAATAACATATAGCTAATACAAAGTAAAATACTTTACCTGCAATAAGATATGCTGGTACAACGTAAAATACTTTACCTGCAATAAGATGTACTGGTACAACGTAAAACACTTTACCTGCAACAAGATGTGCTGGTACAACGTAAAATACTTTACCTGCAATAAGGTATGCTCGTACAACATAAATTACTTTACCTGCAATAAGATGCGCTGGTACAATGTAAAACATTTTACTTGCAATAAGATATGCTCGTACAACGTAAAATACTTTACTGCAATAAGATATGCTCGTACAGTGTAAAATACTTTGACACAATAAGATATACCTGGTACAACGTAAAATACTTTACCTGCAATAAGATGTGCCGGTACAACGTAAAATACTTTACCTGCAATAAGATGCGCTGGTACAATGTAAAACACTTTACTTGCAATAAGATATGCTCGTACAACGTAAAATACTTTACTGCAATAAGATATGCTCGTACAGTGTAAAATACTTTAACACAATAAGATATACCTGGTACAACGTAAAATACTTTACCTGCAATAAGATGTGCTGGTACAACGTAAAATACTTTACCTGCAATAAGATATGCTCGTACAACGTAAAATACTTTACTGCAATAAGATATGCTCGTACAGTGTAAAATACTTTAACACAATAAGATATACCTGGTACAACGTAAAATACATTACCTGCAATAAGATGTGCTGGTACAACGTAAAATACTTTACCTGCAATAAGATATGCTCGTACGACGTAAAATACTTTACGCCGCGCGATTGTGGCAACTTTTCGCCAATAATGACACGGGGAAGCAAGAAAACTAGGAAGTCGGTCCGTTAGAAAGACCGGCGAAGAATAGACGAGGATAAGTGAAGCCAAGGTAAGGCAGTTTGCAAGGGACAAAGAGGAAGGACAATGTCAGATGGGGAGTGGGAGTGGATGCAATTTGGGATTAACGAGCATTTAGCCCCGAGAGAAAGGCGAATAATGGAGATTCGATCCCTCGAACTCGAGAGGGCGAATAAGAGAGCGCGAGGGAGGGTGGCCGAAGGGTGTGGAAGGGTAAATCGAGGGGTGGCTTTATGGTTTCTGGTGCTTTGGGGCGCGAAATTCTGACTGCTGCTGTTGGGCACGTTTCAATGGCGCGCTTGTACGTCTGTCTGCCTACACGTCTGTCCGTCCACCTGTCCGTCATTTCTGTTTCCTCAGTCTTTGTACCTTCCGCATACACGCTCGTACGTGCAAATGCACGCGTGTATGCGCCCCTGCAATTTCACATCTCCACGCCTCCGCGCTGTAGTTCCGCTTTGACAGGAACTTCGGCCTGTCTTTCTGCGTTTCTACGTGGAATTTTGTATTTGCGGCTCTTTGTGTATTTTACGTCTCTCCGGTCTGCGGCATGTTGCGTCCTGGCGATTTTCGGTAAGCCGAGGTTAAGAGATAAGATGGCGTCCCGAAGGACCTTCGGGATTTTAAAACGTAATACTGAACACGGCGTGACTCTAAGTTACGAAACGTAATTATACGCATTCGTAAACATTCCGTATTAACCCTTTGACTGCGGCCCGCTGTCGGACGAATCCATCAATGTGGACTTTGCAATATGTTTTTTGCATGTCAGTCGCTGCGACTGGTTGTCCACTGATTAGTGACCGAAACAGTACCCGGAAATTTGATACCATGCTTAGGGTTTAAAAAATAATAATGGCAAATAAATTAAAAATATTAATTTTTTTATTTATCTTAACATGTGGACTGCCGTGCGTATTTTGCTGTACTAGAACGGGGATGCTATGAAATACTACAGCGTTTGACTGAATTATGCATAATGTAAATAATGTGCAGGTATTGGAGACCAAAGAATCGCTATCTAATCATCACTATTGTAACAATAACTGTATTTAAAAAATAATTATTGGTACTCATTGCGAATATTTTGCGGATTTTTGGTAAAATCTCTTGCGCCGGTCAGCGGTGACCATCACGGCAGTCAATGTGTTAAGTAATTTTTTAACCTAATTTAATATGATGCAGTGTAATATGAAGTGTAATATTTTAATATGAAGCAGTGTAATATGATGGCAATTGACTGAATGATATTGAAACAATTGCTGATATTTACTTGCTACGTTATATAGGACGATAAATTCAAAACATTAATACAATAAGGGTGTTATAGCAAAAAAATACAGAGGGCGTATATTTACGCCTTTCGTTTATATTGATGGCCTTATGAACGCGTATATATACGCCTTTAGCAATTAAAGGGCTATCGCGCTCCTCATATCTTGTGCCAAAATTGCCTTTTTTGTTATGCCAAGGCTGCGGAGAGCGCAATAACGCTGCTGTGATTCAGTAAACTTAATTTGCTGTATTAGTAAAAAGGGAATTAACGCGCTTTGTATAGTAAACCACTCGTGTACAGGATCATAAAAAATGATTTGTATTAATTTGATTGAATTATTAGGGGTTTTTACCAATTTTATTCACAAAATGAATTGAAACAAATATTATTTTTATATAATATTATTTTATTAGTATTTTAACACTTTATCTATCGCTATTGATTGACGATGATAATGCCCGACTCAGTTTGATGCCGGTTTATCGCCAGTACCTACGTCTCAGTATGTGCCTATTTGTAAAGCTTTATAAGTTAAAAATATGCATTGTGTCGTTGAGAATCCTTTGGTTTCAACGCAATGTAATTTTATTGTCATTTAGAATTGTCATAATTTCATATTTATTTTAACTAATATATCGTTGACCAATGAAAAGCCGATTAATCGGCTATCGGTAAATAACAGTTGGAACCCAAAAGCCGATTAACCGACTAGCGGTCGATAAAGTGTTAAAAAATGTTTGTTTTTGCAATGCAATATCAATGACTTTATTCCATGAAAAGTGTTTTCCATTTTTCCCATACACGCGCAATTAGTGCCGCAGTTTTGGCACATATCCTAAAAAACCCGTCAGCGGCGAAATGGTTAAATACCCCACAGCTTCATATCCCATTCTGCATCTTCCATTTTGTTTTTGCAGTGTAATATAAATGACTTTATTCCATGAAAAGTGTTTTCCGTTTTTCCCATACACGCGCAATTAGTACCGCAGTTTTGGCATATATCCTAAAAAACCCGTCAGCAGCCAAATGGTCAAATACCCCACAGCTTCATATCCCATTCTTCATCTTCCATTTTGTTTTTGCAATGTAATATAAATGACTTTATTCCATGAAAAGTGTTTTCCATTTTTCCCATACACGCGCAATTAGTGCCGCAGTTTTGGCACATATCCTAAAAAACCCGTCAGCGGCGAAATGGTTAAATACCCCACAGCTTCATATCCCATTCTTCATCTTCCATTTTGTTTTTGCAATGTAATATAAATGACTTTATTCCATGAAAAGTGTTTTCCGTTTTTCCCATACACGCGCAATTAGTACCGCAGTTTTGGCATATATCCTAAAAAACCCGTCAGCAGCCAAATGGTTAAACACCCCACAGCTTCAAAGCCCATTCTTCTTGCAATCGCTCCTCCCAATTGTCTCAGCAACCGCTAAAATAGCAATACGCCAATCGTGAAGATTCCGCCACCGAGAGCATACCGGCTGCCAACTCCGGCGCATGAAAAAGGTCAAGACCGTTCGTTATACATCCTTCCCGCAACGCAGCTTCGTCGCCTTCGATCCTCTTCGTTAGCTAACTCCATCGGGGGAGTCCGTTTTTCCCTAGCACACGCTTCCGTGGCCGCAGAATTTTACCTTTTCATCCACTGGCCTTCAACCGCCGTGCTTGTCCAGGCCGAAAACACCTGCGCCTTCGTCTCGCCGGCAGGAACGTACCTCGGGTTTCAAGTTGACAACCAGCGGCCAGGTAATTGGAGAACGGAAAACAAAGTGGCGTTCCCATGGCAACGCCCCAGCATCCCTTACCGACGAGCCCTCCGCGAGGGATGCCCAGGGCTGGCTGCCCTATAACCGCTGCAACCCTTATTGCGGCCTGCACTTTTTTCCGCCCGCCCCCCTCGGAAACTCGCCGCACTGCCGTCTCGGTCATGGAAACCTCCGTTATTCCGTTAGCGCTTTGCGACGAGGGCTAGAGATTTTCGACGCTCGTTACGGTGGTGGGCGACGGGGTCGGGTGATTAAACGGTTCGTTTTTATCCTGTGTGTCTGAGGAAGGGTTTAATTCGGTAGATGATAGCGGGATGATGATTGGTCATAGTAATAATAATGTCGGTAACGAGAGGGTAATGTCAATGCTGCGTATTTGTGAATTAGTAATGAAAAATCTCTAGTTTTCATTGGTTGATGATTGGTCATAATAATAATGCCGATAACAATATAGTAATTTCAATGTTGCGTATTTGTAAATGCCGAGTTAGTAATGAAAAGTCCTATTTTTCATTGTTTGATGATGATTGGTCATAATAATAATGTCGACAACATGATAATATCAATGTTGCGTATTTGTAAATGTTGAGTTAGTAATGAAAAATCTCTATTTTTTATTGATTGATGATGATTGGTCATTATAATAATGCCGATAACAACAGGGTAATATCAATGTTGCATATTTGTAAATGCTGAGTTAGGAATGAAAAATCTCTATTTTTCATTGACAGATGATTGGTCATAATAATAATACCGATAATAACAGGACAATGTCTCTATTTTTCATTGATCGCTGATTATTGGACATAATAATAATGCCGATAGCAACAGGGTACTGTCAATGTTACGTATTTTTAAATGCTGAATTACTAACGAAGAATCTCTATTTTTCATTGGTTGATGATGATTGGTCATAATAATAATGCCTATAACAATACGGTAACATCAATGTTGTGTATTTGCAAATGCTGAGTTAGTAATGACAAATCTCTATTTTTCATTCATTGATTCATCATCATAGTAATGCCGATAACAACACGGTAATGTCAATATTACGTATTTACGTATTTGTAAATAGTGAGTTAGTAATGGAAAATAGAGATCCATATAACATAAAAAAGACAGTCCTCATTCGGTTCGATCATGAAAATTTCCGTTAATCAGCGTTTTGCACCGGGGCCGCGAGAATGGATTTTTACATGATTGCTCCGTGCGTGTATGGGGTCGTTGGATGATCAAGCGGTTAGTTTCTATCCTGCGTACTTGGGGAGGTGCTTAGTCTCGTTAAGTAGAAATAGAACGGAAGTAAGAGCAGCGCTAACACGACAACTAGTCTCATAGTATTGATAATGACGGTAACAATACGGTAATAGTAACAGCAATATCTCTGCACACAATGGTCTCTCATCCATATAATACAACGGGGCGAATTAATAACAGAAGGCACTTGGAAGCCGTTTTTCTCCAAACAATCTTGCCCGCCAGATAACAGATCTTTCAACAATGACACGACTATTGTCGTAACTGCACGTGCCTGTTGCGTCAAAGCAGCACCAATCCGCGGTGTTGGGTCCTTGTGTTCGAACCAGCGACATATTACTGCGGTTCCACTGGCATTCGAGTTGATTTGTCCGTTCGCAGTATCGAAGCCACAAGCCTCGGTCAAGCGACATATTAGTGTCGCTTTCTCTCTCTGTTCGCATGTCTCTATGCTCGCGTGTGTAATCATGTTGCGTTACTGATCTAGGCTACGCTGTGGATGCTTAAAATGTTTTGTCGCACGGCAGGTTGACGCGTACGGAAGCTTTGCAATTAGATACTTTCTCTTCGCTGGACATGTTTTATTCTTGTATTCCATATGTTATGTGTCTGAGGAATAGATGATACGCTCCGGACAACGTAATGGATAACATTGTCTGTAATTATACGGGTGTAAAGAGAAAGATGATACTTAACGTGACACTGATACCTTAGATAGTCTCGCCTGAATGATGAAGATAATAACGTTATAACTACCGCGTATAGTTGACTATACTAATGGCGGAAAATGTTTGAATACAGATGTCGGCCTAATGATTTGGTAAGGGATATACACAGTATGTCGGGAAAATAACGGAACTTTTTGAATTAAAAAGAAAAAGCTTCAACCAATGCTTGCATAGATTTTTTTAGGTCATTTCTCGGAATCGCCCCAATGAACCTCGTCACGGCGTTTTGGGCTTGTGTAACATCTTCATGAAACACTTACAATGTTCAACGCGAGTAATTTTTTGTTCCTGAGTTAACACATTGACTGCCACGGTGGTCACCGGTGACCAGTACAAAAGATTTTACTAAAAATGCAAAAAAATCGCAATGAAGCCTATTTGCAATCTTGTAAAAGGAATTGATAGTGGAACGGTGCTTCAATACTTTGGCTTCCAACAATTCTGCGTTACCTTAATTTTGCACCATTTAATCGTACTCTGTAGTATTTCATCGCATTACATTTCCAAATGTACCACACCGTATTCTTTAACACATTGACCGCCATGGTCTATTTGCAATCTTGTAAAAGCAATTGATGTCGCATCGCAGTTCTAACATAGCAAAATATGCGGTGACCAGTGCAAAATATTTTACTAGAAATGCAAAAAATTCGCGATGAAGTCTATTTGCAATCTTGTAAAAGCAATTGATATTGAAATGGTGGTTGAATACTTTGATTTCTAACAACTCTGCGTTACCTTAATTTTGCACCATTTAATCATACTCTGTAGTATTTCATCGCATTACATTTCCAAATGTACCACACCGTATTCTTTAACACATTGAGCGCCATGGTCTATTTGCAATCTTGTAAAAGCAATTGATGTCGCATCGCAGTTCTAACATAGCAAAATATGCGGTGACCAGTGCAAAATATTTTACTAGAAATGCAAAAAATTCGCGATGAAGTCTATTTGCAATCTTGTAAAAGCAATTGATATTGAAATGGTGGTTGAATACTTTGATTTCTAACAACTCTGCGTTACCTTAATTTGGCACGATTTAATCATACTCTGTAGTATTTCATCGCATTACATTTCCAAATGTACCACACCGTATTCTTTAACACATTGACCGCCATGGTCTATTTGCAATCTTGTAAAAGCAATTGATGTCGCATCGCAGTTCTAACATAGCAAAATACGCGGTGACCAACGCAAAATATTTTACTAGAAATGCAAAAAATTTGCAATAAAGCCTATTTGCAATCTTGTAAAAGCAATTGATATTGGAACGGTGCTTTAATACTTTGGCTTCTAAAAACTCTGCGTTACCTTAATTTTGCACCATTTAATCGTACTCTGTAGTATTTCATCGCATTACATTTCCAAATGTACCACACCGTATTCTTTAACACATTGACCGCCATGGTCTATTTGCAATCTTGTAAAAGCAATTGGTGCCGCATCGCAGTTCTAACATAGCAAAATATGCGGTGACCAGTGCAAAATATTTTACTAGAAATGCAAAAAATTCGCAATGAAGTGTATTTGCAATCTTGTAAAAGCAATTGATATTGAAATGGTGGTTGAATACTTTGATTTCTAACAACTCTGCGTTACCTTAATTTGGCACGATTTAATAATATTCTGCAGTATTTCATCGCATCTCAGTTCTAACATAGCAAAATACGCTTGGCAGTCAACGTGTTAAGGCGTGAGGAACAAATCGAGCACAGACTTTCCATTTGTTTAAATCCTTCGTCAAAATTTCGTGAACCATGTCTTTAGTCGTATTTAATTCCTCCGCTATCCATCTCGCAGTCGAATTTCCATCGTAGGCGATCATTGATGCAGACAAGAGGTTTTGCACATATGTATATCTTGTTTCGTTGCGCTTTCCTTTTAAAGAGCTAGGTTATGCCCTTGTTATTTCATTTTCAATAGTAATTTACTAAATGACTATAACTTATTTAAAAATCACTCAGGCAACTATATAAAGCATTCACGTATAATTTATTGAAAAATGCTTCGTCTTATTCCATCGTTCTTGACACTTTCTAATACTAGAATTGTAATAAAAGCCTCAGTACCAAGGAAAGTATACTTTTTTATAGTAAAGCAAACGCGATTGAACACAATGAACAAAATTTTGCTATATTCTATATTGCCCTGCGTTTCAAAAATTGAAATAGCCAACGCAAGTGCAAACACGAGTTAACTCGTGACCGGTCAACAATGTGTTAACTACACCAACCACAGAAAGTATTTGAATATAGATATCGGAGTAATGATTTGTGAAGGGAATTACAGCGGTATTAATAGGATAATCGGATACACCGTGTACGAGTCTATCTTAATCTCTCTGATCCCTCGCTTCCCAGCGTATATTTAATTTTCTATTCACCCTCCACATGTCGTCGGGCCCCCGCGGATACGTGGGATCTGAGTTTAGATACCCCAATAAAAACAGACAATTTACGTCCGTGCATATGCGCATATTTTTGTGTTAGCCCAAAGCTGTTCCAGACAAGTGAATTTGTACGACTTTATACATGGGAGGGAAATGTCCAAATTATGAGACAGTGTCAAGTAAAGCGTGGAATTTAATTTTACAAATCCCCCACAGGGTGCGGAATTAAAATGAAGCAATGACGTGTATACACGTCGAATGCAGGACAAATGGTCCTATTATAAATTTCGCTAATACTGCTGTCTGAATCACCCATCTGGAGGCTAAATTTAGCAATTTATTGTATCATCATTATTATTACATTATACGTATTTAGCTATTTTTTATACCTTACGTTTTATTTTGAGAATAAATGTGAAAATACACAGGCTTACTTCAGACGTTTCAAAAGCGAAGAAGAGAGAGCTTTTAGATTGAATGCTTCGGATTCTTGTATTAAAATCGAGAATATCTAGGACTCTACCTCGTAGAGCAAAGTCCCAATATTGGCCCTGCTAATTGTTTACGCAATTTCTCCGTAAATCAACGCTCGCCATTCAACTCGTGGCTTACGTATGTAATTGGTTTCGCAATATAAATTACTTAGCAGTTCTATTGTTAGTATAAAGGAAACATGCCACCAAATAATACTCTTGTTGTATTTTATTTAAATTTCGAGTTTTGATAGTTAATAGTAACTTTTTATTTTACACGACGAGTATACACGTCATATGCACCGCAGTAGACATTTGATCCGACTTATATCTGCCCATAATTATGAAAGTGGTCTAAGTCAAAATTTAAAAAAAATGAGTTTATCAGTTATTTCATACCACATTATTTTTAACTAAATTTATTCAATGTAATTTTTACGAAATTGTCGAAAATGAACCATTAGATAGTGGTTGTAATTTCAACATTATATGGAATTCATTTAGTTTTAATTATGAAAGTGGTCTAAGTCAAAAATTTAAATAAATTATATAAACAACTTGAAAATGGCACGTAGCCTTCTTTGACGCGTTTCTAAACTACATAATAAAATAAATGACAATCAAATTTTAATAATAACGACAACTTCATTACTAGAAGAATCAATAACAAGAAGAGTAAAAAATACCGCGGGTGAATCTGTCTCTTGGCTACAAATTCAATGGATGAGATTCTTGAAAAATGAACCTTATAAAATGTTCTATAAAACATCTTTAGATGATTCTAAATTTCACGTTTTGGATCTTTCACCTAAAAAAGGAAGACCAAAAATATACGGAAATATTAAATTACTTCCATTATACACCACCATTAGACCAGTATCGGAAGAAAAACATAAAGATATTATGAGTTTACTACCGTACATCCCTCCAGTTTTTCAGGAACATTTTAAGAATCTTAAATACTCGAAATAATGATAAAAATGGATTACTGTTTAAAAATAATTAATAAATGTAATAAATGTTCACGAATTATTTCAATCAAATTATTGTTTCAAATAAAACTCAAAGTTCTTTATTGCTTTAAGTCATTTATAGGACATTCAGTTAATTTTGAAAATGGTCTAAGTCAATTCAATCTTTAAAAATAATATTATCGTATAAAATTCACACAAAATTTCATATTCATAGTAAATTTCCATTAATTAAGACTAATAAAATTATAAATTAAAATGTCGCATAATGTAAAAATATTTTTTAATTTATTCAAATGCAATTCATTAAATATCTCGAAACAAGAAATATATGACTTAGACCACTTTCATAATTATGGGCACATATGCATGCCAAACGCGTTTAACTGGTTAAGTAAAGCGTGCGTCAGTTGGCTCTCGCAAATGTGTCTATACATTCGAGAATGTCGGTGTTCGGAAATTCCTCTACGCAGCTCGCCGTTCATCTGGGTTAGACAACCGCAATTACCTCCGATGATCGTTGATTGGGCCATTTTAACACTGACTAGGAATGCCAGTGTCGTGTGTCGTACGATTACACACTTTCTTGCCATGCAACGCTGTTGTATAGCTTGTTTTAGCACAATCAGAAAGCTATATTTTTTTTAATTTATATGTCCCACTTACTGAAGATGTTACTTTAACGTTTCAAGAGCATTTGAAAGCGTTTTTTAATGGGGTTTCCTATGTAATTAACACTTTATTGACCGGTATTGACTGCACATGCTACTCACTAACGACCGATTTAGTTGGGTGCGGATTTATCGCCAGTATCTATGTGTCAGTATATGCCTATTTGTAAAGCTCTATAACTAAAAAACACGCATTGTATCGTTGAGAATCCTTTGCTTTCCAAGCAGTGTAATTTTATTGTCATTTAGAATTGTCATAATATAATTTCATATTTATTTGATCGAATATAACCGTTGACCACTGAAAAGCCGATTAATCGGCTACCGGTAAATAACAATTGAAACCGAAAAGCCGATTAATCGGCTACCGGTCGATAAAGTGTTAACACCGACTATTTATAGAGAGTTCTATCTGGTACAAATATGTTAACATATGAGCCGTTTATTTTGAAAGTGGCCTAACTCCATTTATATTCAAATCGAGATAAATAACATTTACTGATAAATAACATAAATTTGTACATGTAACCATGGTAACCGGAAAATATTGAAAAACGGAGTTAGGCCACTTTTAAAATAAACGGCTCATATCCACTGTTTTTTAATCCTATCTTCTCTGCAGCTACATTTTTTGCCGGCTTAATTTGTACTTCTACATGTTTTTGTAACCGCAATGCATTCTTGCTCGAGAAATAACCACAGTCTTATTTCACACCAATACATACGTTATCCAACCACTCATTAAAGTTTATCAGTTATGACAGTCGAAAACAACAACGCAGCATTCTCCAACTTAACCCTTTGCACTCGTATGTTGAGTATGACTCGACATCAGTTTTTACTTCGACATCTCAGCAGCTGCTTTGTCGAGTCCCACTCGACATTTTTTCATGTCCAAATAAATAGATGTCGCGCACACGTTATTGATGTTCTCGCAATGTCAGGAGAAGGGCTAGACATTCAGGTAATCGAAGAGAAATAAAAGAACTTGATGTGATCACAGGTTATAATAAAAATATGGGTGGTGTCGATCTGGCGAACCAATATGCGACATCTTATTGTTTTTTACTTCGAGCACTGAGGTGGTGGAGGAAATATTTCTTTTGGGGATTAGAAATCTCCATAGTAAATGCGTATATTTTATACCAAGAAAAAACAAAAAACCAAGTAAGAAAACCTATAGCCTACAAAAAATTTCGCGGAAACATTTTGTCGATGCTTACTCGTGACTGTCGTGCTCTAAATATGAAATTTTATCTTCGTACATTCCGAAGAAAAACACAAAGACTGTGCAGTTTGCTCAAATAGAAAAACACCTGGAGGACAAAGAGAAACCACCTATTTTTGTGAAATGTGCGAAAGAAAACCAAGGTTGCATCTTGGAAGTTGTTTCAAAAGATATCATACGCTTGAAAATTCCAAAATACGTCAATAGTGTAAATAAAACTGGTATTTAAGTGAAGTTGTTTCTTATTTAACCTTTACCTTATTTAAATTGCAATGGGTAGTAATAATTGTTTTATAAACAGTTATTTTAGTTAAAGTAAATTTCTTCAATACTTGCGTATTATAAAACAGTCTGCAAAGCGTACGCACGGCAGTCAACGTGTTAAATTGCCTTGCTTTTTAGTTAAAGAGCGAATTTGAAATAAAATTCGGAGTGCAAAGGGTTAAACTTCACCGGCCCACCTAGCCAATTATCAATCTGCGATCGATGTACCAACAGACTGTCCATCCTACAATTACGCCCAATTTGAACTATCAACCCAACACCCATTTTCTTGACCGTACCTAATCTTCCAACGCCTTCGACCCGCAAAGTGAAATATCGCTATCAGACTCGACCGCAACAATAATGAATGAACTTCGCCCTGTTAGCGGCTTGAATCGTGGCCGATCTTGTCGTTGCTTTTCGCCTCGGATCGGCAGCACGGCGCACGCTTCCAAACAATGGCACAAATGCTCTATTGCCGTGTAATATTGGCATTGTTTGAGACGGGAGACGTTGCCTGGCGGTGCAACAGCTCTTGAAGGCCTCTGACGCGCGTGAATAGGCCTCCCGAGCACCGGAAGTGCTTTGTGGGCTCGATTATTCTACTTCGGCATCGAGATCGTCGACGTAGCTCCTTTCCGCCCTGCTGAGACTTCGAATCCGTCCGAAATTCCATGGTAGGCCCTGCATTATTTATTTGCTGTTCGCCTGGATGGGAGAGGAAATGGTGACTTTCGGAAGGGCGTGGATTATGGGTCGTCATTAGTGTTCATAGTTGCGTACGAGAAAAACGGCTTTAAATCTTTACACGTTGACTGCCGTGCGTATTTTGCTGTATTAGAATGGCGATGCTATGGAATATTACAATGTTTGACTGAATTATGCAAATTGTAAATAATGTGTAGGTATTGAAAACCAAATGATCGCATCACTATTCTAACAATGGTGAACAATTTAATGTTGATTGGTACGTTGCAAAAGTAATGAAGCCTTGCGGCAATTTTTGATAGTATAATTGCGAAGAAAATGAATTTTACAATGTCGAAATGGGGTAAACGTATCAGTCAGTATTAACACGTTGACTGCCGTGCGTATTTTGTTGTATTAGAATGGCGACGCTATGAAATACTATAGCGTTTGACGGAATTATGCAAAATGTAAATAATGTGCAGGTATTGGAGACCAAAGGATCCCATCCCTACTCTAACAATAAATGCATTTATAAAATAATTATTGTTACTCATAGCGAATATTTGAGATCTTCAGTAAAATCTCTTGTGCCGATCAGCGGTGACCATCACGGCAGTTAAAGTTTTAACACATTGCAAGCGAGTATATAGTCTTTCGTTGCGAACTTATGCGTGTCGCAGGCGTTTTTCATCTCAAAGTAAACTTTTAGAAAGAAATAATGGAAATTGTTGCTTAGCAATACAAACACCATGCATACATTTTCTATCGTATTTACACGATACCGGGTCTCTAGCACAAATCTACTAAATATGTACTTTTATGGGACCCGCGCTCCAGTGACAAACTGCAGAAAAAGTAAAAGTATGTTTCCCGCAAGTGATGTGTTAACTGCTGAATACTATCCGGCCGAAGGGCAGGCTGAGGACGAAACTTTTTTCGCTATCGCGAAATCTGTCGATTGATTATGTAAGGCGCAACTAAGTTGGCGAGCAAAGGTCACCTGTGATTCTCAATTATTATATTGAGGTATCATAGGTGACAAGTTTGTCGAATTGTGTTGTTTGGTTGCATTATAGTCAACTGACGACGAAACGTAAAGACGATAAGACGTAAACACGAAACGACGTAAAGACGAAAAGTCCAAACGACAAAAGACTAGGGAATTAGATTGAGGTGTCTTGATTAGTTTATAAATATATATATACGTATATATTTATGTTTCAATTTAGAAATAGGACGCACACACACGTACACAAAAATAAGAAATACCAAAAGAATACTGAACCGCAACAAAACATAAAATACTAAGGGAACTAAATAAGAATACTAAGTGATTTAAAGACATTAATAATGCAACTGTGGTATGCAACGGAAATTCATCGACTGACCTACGCCACTGCACTTCGGCAATCGTCGCTCGCGTAAACAAAAGATAAACAAAAGACGAAACGTTGTGGCTGCGCACGTATGTCTCATATCTCTGGGGTCTTCTTCTAAGAGTAACATGTGTATCTCATGCAATATCTTACAAATTCTTCATTTGTGCCAAATTAAATAATGCAAGAAAATTATTTGATAAAGAACGCATCTATATTCATCGCGTACATTGATAATTGTGGCTGCAATAGGTAAGAAATCGAAACGACTGGGAAACGCATATATAAACACACACATATATATATATATACCGATAGATTTCGGCGGACGCATCTATATGCCCATAGCAGGTAAAGGATTAATATCGGATCACTCATTGACGAGCTGCGGAGTTCAAATAGAAAAACATAAAAACAAATACCGGCGTCAACCTTATAATCCTTCTTTTCGATCCCGCGGTTAGATAAGCTCCTTGCAATTAATATGATTTTTGTTAACGTGTTGCTATAAGAGAAATATTGTTGCCTGATGTTTTTAGACCATATATATTTTTGATAAATGCAATGCAAAAACGAATTTTTTGGTCGCACCATACTACATTCGCGTGCGAAATCACGAAAAACTAACGACGTACACGAACAAATTCTCGCGCAAAAATGACGTAAAAAAGGAGGACCAAGTCTTAGTAAGCGTACGGGATTCACGTAATCTTAACAACTCCAAAATACCGACGTGACGCTTTGAATTTCCCCTCATCACCTAAAGCTTTCCCGTCACATCAACGGACTCTCATCCGCCAGGGATTTCTGACTTTTCCCCGCCGCGAAAAACGTCGCCAATGTCTGCGGCAGATTATCCCGCCAGGTCGAAAACACGTCCGTTTTTTTCCGTGCGATTTGGCCGCGCGCACGAGTAGAATCGTCCGAATTAAGTTGTGCTTCGCCAGAAGAAGACAGAAGTGTCTCCGCGGAGGGCTTAGGGGACTGGTAATCGGTGGCCGTTTCTCTGTGACTGGCGAGCAAGGGCAAAACTGCCCTACCGCACGTTATCGGCCATTATTTCCCGCAAGGGGTTCCGCCAAATTGCCGTTTGACAACACTCAACCACCGCACACTTTCTTTCTCCTCCTCCGAGGCCTCTTATTCCTTCGTTCGGGTCCACCCTCGAACGGCGTCTCGACATATGGGGTGAAACACCCAAAACGGAGCACTTAGCTACTCCGCCTTTCTGGGCATTGGGAGTTGTCAAAAAGTAAGTTGCACGGTGGGCTTTGATATATGGCGTGAACTTGACTAACGCGACGATTGTAGAAAATTGGGAGGAATGGAGCAACTGGAAAACGGGTATAAAGATTTTGCATGTCAAACATGGTGGTCATGAAATATGACGCTATTGTCCTATCATTTTATTATTTACGCGAATTTGCTTATAACCGATGTAACTTTGTAAAACATTGGGAAGTTAGTTGCACGGTATGTTTTGTGTAGAAGGCGAAGTTGCGTAGTGCAGCGGTAAAATAAAATCGGAAGGAATTAAGTAACTGGAAGACGTGTATAAAAATGTTGCATATCAAATGGATGGTGGTCTTAAAATATATTATATATGGCTTATAACCAATATAACTTTGTGAAACATTGGGTTTTTCGTTGGAAGTTATTTGCTTGGAATAGTTTAGTGGGCAAAAATGACTAGTGCAGCACGCGAATAAAGCCGGAAGGAATGAAGCAACTCGAAAACGGGTATAAAAATGTTGCATCTCAAACAGACGGTGGTCATGAAATATGATCGTATTGTCCTATAATTTCGTTATTTACGCCAATTCGCTTATAACCGATGTAACTTTGTGAAATATCGGCTTTTTCGTTAGTTGCGCGGTATGCTTTAGTGTAGAGGGCAAAGTTGACTAGTGCAGCGCGCGAATAAAGTCGGAAGGAATGAAGCAACTCGAACATGGGTATAAAGATGTTGCATGTCAAACATGGTGGTCACGAAATATGACGGTATTGTCCTTTAATTATATTATTTACGCGAATTCACTTATAACCGATGTCATTTTGTGAAATATTGGATTTTTTGTTGGAAGTTATTTGCTTAGAGTGGTTTAGTATAGAGGACAAAGTTGACTAGTGCAGCGCTAGAATAAAACCAGAAGGAATAAAGTGACTGGAAAACTGAAAATTGAAAAATGGAAATATGACGGTATTGTCCTATGATTTTATTTTCTGCGCGAATTCGCTTATAACCGATGTAACTTTGTTAAACATTGGGTTTTTCGTTAGAAGCATGTTACACAGTATGCATTAGTATAGAGGACAAAGTTGACTAGTGCAGCGCTAGAATAAGACCAGAAGGAATAAAGTGACTGGAAAACTGAAAACTGGAAATATGACGGTATTGTCCTATGATTTTATTTTCTGCGCGAATTTGCTTATAACCGATGTAACTTTGTTAAACATTGGGTTTTCCGTTAGAAGTTAGTTGCACGGTATGTTTTGTGTAGAAGGCGAAGTTGCGTAGTGCAGCGGTAAAATAAAATCGGAAGGAATTAAGTAACTGGAAGACGTGTATAAAGATGTTGCATATCAAATGGATGATGATCATGAAATAATGCGGTATTGCCTTATAATTTTATTGTTTACGCGAATTCGCTTATAACCGATATAACTTTGTGAAACATTGGGTTTTTCGTTAGAAATTATTTGCTTGGAATACTTTAGTGGGCAAAGTTGACCAGTGTAGCGCGCGAATAAAGTCGGAAGGAATGAAGCAACTCGAACATGGGTATAAAGATGTTGCATGTCAAACATGGTGGTCACGAAATATGACGGTATTGTCCTTTAATTATATTATTTACGCGAATTCATTTATAACCGATGTCATTTTGTGAAATATTGGATGTTATTTGCTTAGAGTGGTTTAGTATAGAGGACAAAGTTGACTAGTGCAGCGCTAGAATAAAACCAGAAGGAATAAAGTGACTGGAAAACTGAAAACTGGAAATATGACGGTATTGTCCTATGATTTTATTTTCTGCGCGAATTTGCTTATAACCGATGTAACTTTGTTAAGCATTGGGTTTTTCGTTAGAAGCAAGTTACACGGTATGCGTTAGTGTAGAGGGCAAAGTTGACTAGTGCACCGCTAGAATAAAGTCGGAATGAATGAAGTGACTGGAAAACGTATATAAAAATGTTGCATCCCAAACGGGCGCTGATCACGGAATATTATGGTATTATCTTGTAATTTTATTGGTTGGATAAATTCGCTTGCAATTGATGTAACTTTGCGAAACATCAAGTTTTGGCAGAAAGCAAACTGCACGGCGTAGATTTATATATAATATGCCGGCATAATATCAAATTGAATGGAACGGAGCGATTGGAAAACGCGTATAAAAATGTTGTATCTACCAGAGGCGACATTCATGGAATATTATGGTACTGTCTTATGATTTTATTGCTTGGAAGAATTTGCTTCCAGCCGGTAGAACTCGGTGTACCACGTTTGGTTGAAAGGATTAAGGTTGAAAGGTTTCTTTTATAAATATGATACCAAGATGTTTATTACCATTACTTTTTTCTAAGTCATCATTAACATGGGGATTTATTTTGAACTTGGCTCGTTTAGATATATTGAATTTTATGTGCTGAAAAGATAGGTTTTAATATCTGAACATCTTTTAGAATTGGAAAGATTGTGTTAATGTCTGTTTTTGAAATACATCGTGTAGATGTCTCACTGTGTATATGGGGTGAAGCATTATGTGGCCACGGGCGGATTGGCCGTAGAGAGGGTGCGACGAGTTATGGGAAGGGCTCATTAAGATCGATATGGCGCCCGTGTGCAGTCGGATGGATAGAGTTGTTTAGGATGATGAGATTATGGTGAAGCCTCCCTAACATTCTCTAACAAATGGTCTCATGACCTTGGCCAAAATTAAATTAATCGTCATATTTAACTGTACTCCAACAAAAAAATTGTCAATTAATCCAACCGTTCTCCGTTAGCATTAAATGCTTTATTATACAAACCGGCCACAAACATAAATTATCACATTCGGCCGGAGTATATTTAATCGTATTCCAACAAAAAAATGTATCTTGGCATAAAATGCTTTATTATACAAACCGGTGACGAACACAAATGATCACATTCGGTCCAACTATATTTAATCGTATTCCAACAAAAAAATTTATGTTGACATAAAATGCTTTATTATACAAACCGGCTACAAACATAAATTATCACATTCGGTTCGAGTATATTTAATCGTATTCCAACAAAAAATGTCTATTGGCATAAAATGCTTCATTATACAAACCAGCCACAAATATAAATTATCACATTCGGCCGGAGTATATTTACTCGTATTCCAACAAAAAATGTCTGTTGGCATAAAATGCTTTATTATATAAACCGGCGACAAGCATAAATGATCACATTCGGTCCGAATATATTTAATCGTATTCAAATAAAAAAATATTTGTTGCCATAAAATACTCTATTATATAAACCGGCCGCGAACATAAATTATCACATTCGGTCCCAGTATATTTAATTGTATTCCAACAGAAAAATATCTGTTGGCATAAAATGCTTTATTATACAAACCGGTGACAAGCATAAATGATCACATTCGGTCCGACTATATTTAATAGTATTCGAACAAAAAAATGCTTGTTGGCATAAAATGCTTTATTATACAAATCGGCTACAAACATAAATGATCACATTCGGTCCCAATATATTTAATCGTATTCCACTAAAAAAATGTCTGTTGGCATAAAATGCTTTTATACACAAACCGGTCACAAACACAAATGATCATATTCGATCCGACTATATTTCATCGTATTCCAATAAAAAATGCTTGTTGGCATAAAATGCTTTATTATACAAACCGGCCACAAGTATAAATTATCATATTCGGCCGGACTATATTTAATCGGATTCCAACAAAAAATGTCTGTTGGTATAAAATGTTTTATTATATAAACCGGCTACAAACATAAATTATCACATTCGGTCCGACTTTTATCCCAGTTGTTGCTGAATTAAAATGGCAAAAAAATCGCATCATTTAACACTTCCGCCCGATCGATTCTCGGAAGTTTTGAACGTTCAAATTTAAATGCTTTGATCCTCGCGCCTGGATACGCGCATCGTAGTTTTCTCTACCTTCCGTCCGTACGCGGCAGAGAACTCTTTTTTAACGATTCTTTCGCCGTGCCATCCCGCCGGCTCACTTTTATCGTTTTTGCCGAAAACACAGAAGTGCATTCGGTTGAACGGGCGTTCAGTTCATAACGAGCTATGATCCCGGCAACTCTTGATGTTCTCCGATCGGCGCGGCGTGTGTTTGTGGAAAATGCAAATGTTGCGCGCTTCGGTAGTGCCTCGAGCAATGTCGGGAAAGGGCGCGTTTGCAGAATGGTCTGGTAAAATCAATACGAAGTACAGCTTAATTAGGAACCGTGAAATGTAACGAGTGAGGCTGTAAGCATGGCGGGCACGCGATCGCTTTGCTTTTTGGATTTTGCACACCGCAAACGTTTCAATACGATGTAGACGATTAACCGTGACAACCGGTATTTATCGTCTTCAAACTATCACTACAGTAAAACCTGTTTTTGTGCGGTGGATAGGGACCGCATAAAAGAAATCGTACAAAAAAATATTCGAAAATTTTATAAATTCTTACATATAATAAACAATTTTGTGCGATATACTACCTAAAAATTTTTTTATCCGCTGGATAAGGACCGCATAAAAAAAAGTCGGACTAAGAAAATGCATCAATGATTTATGAAATAGATGAGAGAATGCTTTCAATTAAATTAAATAATTAAATTAGACCTATAGAAATGGTAAAAATATTTAATTCTTCATTGTACATATACATGGAGAAGTTTTTACATTGTACATTAAATAGTTTGCTGCTACTCGTCGTAATCCAAAACGCGCATCTTCTTGTGACGAATTGGTTGAAAATCGCTTCCGTCGCTTGAAGATAGGATTTCAATTGATTTGTTTTTTGGTACCATAAACTCAGTGATCAGTTTTTGTGACGATGGTCGACTGGTCAATTGCTTGTAAACGTAACGATAGTGAGACATGCATGATCTCAGCTCTTTTTCGAATTTTAACCTTTTAGGCACGGCTGAACTTTACGTGGAGGTGTTTCTCGGTACGGCAGATTTCAACGCGAATTATAATACGTGTAAATGATACGGCACTGCAATGTGTGACGGATAATGCTGTTCTTTACATAAGTACATTGGTATAAAGTGTTTGATGATTAAATTATAATTTTCCATTGGTATTTATAAAAACATTAATTTAAAAATTTTTTAAAAAGAATAATTTTTAGAAAGAAAGATACATCTGCGTAAGCCACTATAGTGATGCGCCGTACAGAAAGATGATATCCGCGAAAGCCACTATAGTGGTGCTCAGTGCCTAAGGGGTTAAGCGTCTTTCCGCTTTGGTATCTACTTTAAGAAAATGCGTTTCCAATTTTTTCGAAATTTGGATCCCTGCATATATTTTATCTGCTGTAACAGATTCCGGTTCTTCTTGTCCATTTTCATAATCTATCAAACTATTGATAATGTCACTATCATCGACAGTTTGGTCCTCAATCATCTCGTTTAGGTCATTATCGCCGAAAGAATCAAAGCCTTCTCCGCCGGTGTTATGTGCAAGGGCACTAATTTCAGATAATAACGTTGACGTGTTTTCGGTAACGTTTCGATTAATTACACATTCATATATTTCGTCCACAACATGTATATGTACATGATAGGAAACGTTAAACTGGTGCTAACGTCGCTAAGATTCATATACCGCATAAAAGTAAATCGCACAAAAAAAATTGCACAAGAATAAAATCGCACAAAACCAATCGCACAAAAACAAAATCGCATAAAAAAAGACCGCACAAAAACAGGCTTTACTGTATCCTATTTAAAACGCAGTTGCTACTTTAATGTCTTTCTTCAAAGGAGACAAGGTGTTTTTTTAACGAGATCGCAATTTTCAGGAAGCGCAATCGTATTCAACGGTATTAGAAAATGTCAGATGTCCTTTTCCATTACGTCTCCTACTAAAAACGTCTTGCTGTGTTTCGATTAATTACACATTCATATATTTCGTCCACAACATGTATATGTACATGATAGGAAACGTTAAACTGGTGCTAACGCCGCTAAGATTCATATACCGCATAAAAATAAATCGCACAAAAAAAAATTGCACAAGAATAAAATCGCACAAAACCAATCGCACAAAAACAAAATCACATAAAAAAGACCGCACAAAAACAGGCTTTACTGTATCCTATTTAAAACGCAGTTGCTACTTTAATGTCTTTCTTCAAAGGAGACAAGGTGTTTTTTTAACGAGATCGCAATTTTCAGGAAGCGCAATCGTATTCAGCGGTATTAGAAAATGTCAGATGTCCTTTTCCATTACGTCTGCTACTAAAAACGTCTTGCTGTGTTTCGATTAATTACACATTCATATATTTCGTCCACAACATGTATATGTACATGATAGGAAACGTTAAACTGGCGCTAACGCCGCTAAGATTCATATACCGCATAAAAGTAAATCGCACAAAAAAAATTGCACAAAACCAATCGCACAAAAACAAAATCGCATAAAAAAAGACCGCACAAAAACAGGCTTTACTGTACATGCATTCGTTGGGCTGTGTAAGAAAGTACTCCCGTATTCAGAGAAAAATTGAGCAGATGACTGCAAAGTGTGCAGTCGCCACTTTCCTTTTAGCTCGCCGGGCAGGCGGTTTATTTTCAAGTTCTTTTACATTTTATTAGGTTCGTTTGAAAAAAAAGTTATTAAATTATGAGATTGGTTTATCTCCGCGGACGCTACGGTATTGATCTTGTTGCGAGAATTTATGGAAGAAAGCACAAGGGGAAAATGCGGTAAATTACCTATGGGGTCACGATGTCGGGTATTGATTTTATGGTGACACCGGCTACATGCCTGTCTGAGTTAAGAGGGGTGAAAAACGTGAGAGTAACCAGACGTTGAGGAACGATTTTTCGTGAGCGGTCATTGGGGAGGTAGTCAAATGGGACATTCCCCCGATTTTTCGGTCAATTTTTATTTATTAACACTTCTGGAATAACGTGAGCTATTGCAACGATTTTACGATGAATACAAAAAACGCGTCAACAATTATTCAAAATATTTCACCGGTACTCTCCTCGCATCTTTCATAAAATGCCATGAAATTTTGCATGTCAAAGCATGGAACCGTACACATGTTTTTTACGTTTTTTTTTTTATGTAATGCAATTCGGACGGTATGCAAAACACTGCGGCACCGTGATTAGGCCGAATATAGCGCTCGCTTGACATGCATTTGTATGATTTTTGATTGCAAATACTGCGTGCATAATTTCCGTCCGATCAACAGCAGTTTCGCGGAAATCGTGTCACATTAAATATTCCACCGTTCATCGAGCCTTCAGCCGTATTCTGCATAAATCATAAAACGACCCATTACCGAACCGGCGTTATTTCGGAAAATAAATTTTCCACAACCGTGCTCCGGAACTCGAGGGATCAAGTTGGCAGAATCTACGATACGGCGGGATGATAAAGATGTTTGCGAAGTTTCTGTTTCAACCCTTATCAGGACGAACTGCTGTCGATAAAGCAGGTAGCTTCTGAAACTCTCTGCTAGGGGTTGAAACAAGTTGTTCCCTTATCAGGAGCCGATAACGTTTCAAACGTTGGCAACACGAATTGCCATTACCATTTGTTGCCTTGGTAAATATTGAGCTGATGTGTTAATGGTTCGTTTGAAGGCGTTCGAATTTGTTAAATGATTCAATTCCCAACCTTGTTTCGATATAAACAACTGTTTTCTGGCTCGAAAATAGCAACTCGCTGTCCTCTTCTATATTTGAAGCCGAGAGAATGAGGGATCCAAGAATGGTTGAAAACTTCGTGTAAACAAGAAGCCATAAATCTTTTTGGTCGAGTGAGCAGTTATTGTCGCAGCTCTTGACTTGTGTTTTTTTTACACGATGCGGTTGGACGGTCATTTATGAAATGTTTCTTCTCTTCTGTTACAGCAAAGAAACAAAATGGGGCTGCTCTGCGAACAAACAGTTTGGGCTCGGGTGCGAGAACGCCACCCCTCGAGAGGAAAAGCAAGTTTTCAGCCCTCGGTAGACTCTTCAAACCTTGGAAATGGAAGCGGAAAAAGAAATCGGATAAGTTCGAAGCCGCTTCCTTATGTGAGTATATACGCGATCGTAATAAGGGGTGTCTCAAAATGGACAGACATTTGAATTTATTAATAAATCGTATTATTTATCTAAAAAGTACGAATGTCTTTATTTTAATATATAGTATAAAGTAATGACTTAACCTCAATTTTCCTGATACCAGTTGTCAAAGATTAATACTCTACGTTTGCTACAAAAACAAATGGCGAGTAATTTATTGGGTTGTTCGCAAAGTTCGTGCCGATTTTGGAGGAAAATTGAAACGCAGGTCATTTAAATTTTGGTATACATTTATTGAATTATATAGGTGCTATTCTGTTCCATAACCTTTCTCCGTCTTTCATGCGACTTGAGAATTTCGACCTTTGAGAACTTCTCAGGTTTTTCGGCGAATAAGTTTTCTAAACGAATTTTTATCTCGATCAAAGAGTTGTCATTTTTTCTATTAAGGGAATTTTATAGTGATCGGAATAGGTGGAAATTTTAGTACCTTCGCCATAAACAGCGCGTATTTTGTTTGTCGTTTGTGTGGCATTTTTGCCTTTTCGGAAAGAAAGTATTAACACTAGAACTACCGACAATTCAGCAAACCTACTTCTACCAAAACCAGTCAAAATGACTGTTCTTAAAAAAATACTTAATAACAGAATATTTTTAAATTTGTTGCTTCATTACTTTCTTACAAAAGGAAATCCATGTTTTATGTAATACATTTTTGGTATTATTAACTTATTTAATGAGTTAGGATTATCCCTTACGCATTAGTAAGCACAATGCTCCTCGCGCATGGTTCCGTCTGCAGCACTTTCATTTTATGATTCTAGTAAAACACTTTCATTAGAATCTTCAGAACTTGAAAACACTCGAACACATCTACTTTTACGTAAATTCGAATTATTTTCACATTCGCTTTCTGAGGATTTCTGAACATATTCTTTGTCTAAATCATCATTGTCACTTCTGTCACTATCGACAACATTATCGTGAATACCCCACGATTCAATTTCATTTTCTTCTGGTTCATCTTCACAGTCATAAAGTTCAGCATCTTCTATATCAGAGCATTCCATTGGTATATCATTCAATTTTTGCAATACTTCACAAGTTTTCAATCGTTTTGCCATTTTCAGGGCTTAGAAAGACTAGAACAAAACTATTTATTATAATAATGAATATATAATATTTGTATTTATTTTCTCATCTTATACTAATTGAAATAATGTGTCGTATACTGAATATATTGTTATATGAACAAGAGCATGATGGTCTTCCAGCGGTTGTTATAAACGCACTGATTGAATGCAGTAACTTCTCTATTTGATGGTTGTTTTTATAATGTTGCCTGATATAATACCGTGATCTGGCAAGCGAGCAAATTCCAAAACAAAACAATAACACATTCCTAACAGAATCTTCAAATGTTTTACGACTTCAGATCTAAATGAACGCCTTAGTAAATACCAGTCAAAATGACTGCTGTTGGTATAAGTAACCATAGTATCAATTTATTTTGATTCAGAATAAATAAAACATTTAAAAAATATATTTTCCTATTTCTTTAGTTATCACCGCAAAAGTCATTACACCATTTCGGAAAAAAATGTAACATAAAGTAGAAATATTTAAATCAAACTGTAAAACCAGTCAAAATGACTGGTGCGGTAGTTCTAGTGTTAAATGCCTATAATGCACTTTGTTTGCTACCACATTCTAAGGCGTACAAAACTGACAAAAATTAACGTATCGTAACCAAACTTTTTTCCAAATATGCCTGAAGTACCGTCCTTTAGAATATGTACACATGTAATTTGTTTTAAAAAATGGTGATATATTCAGGTCTGTTCTCTTGCCACCAACCGAAAATCGTCACGAACTTTCCGGACAACCCAATAAAATATCAGGTCTTTTTGAGACACCCTTCAGTTTCAAGTCACGTAATATTGTATTTCTGAAATAAAATGGCGGTAGATGAACATTTTTGTGGCACAATGGATGGAATAAAAATAATAACAATTAACTCATTTTGTTTATGCCATTAAAGAATACATTAAGTCTATCAGAAGAACTCCATTGTTATGGGATATTTTATTACTTAATTTGATTAAATTCCTCAAATTTTTATTTCCTGTATATGCAAAGGAACGGACAATTTATGTTTTCCATAAAAGTACACCTTAGATCGATTTCTCGTCCGACTATTCCCAAAATGTTACAATAATTGCGTGGTCACCTATATAACGTTTTCACCTGGTAGATTTTCATTCTTCAAAGTAAACAGAGGGAGCTAAAAATGTCTGTTTTGCGAAATGGAACAACATCACTCAATCTGTGTATTTAATTAAAGAACACAAGTCGGCATGTTACATTGCTCTCTTCTTTGATCCTTCGCAATCTCTGATAACAATTCTATTATTATGGTACATCCCGTTCATTCAATCCATCCATTTGCAATTTGTTAATTTGCAATCTGTTAATTCAATTTATCCGTTTGACTAAAAAAAAATGAACACGGGGTATTATATCGAATTCTACCTGAAAATGTCTGTTTTACGAAATGGAACAACATCATTCAATCTGTGTATTTAATTAAAGAACACAAGTCGGCATGTTACATTGCTCTCTTCTTTGATCCTTCGCAATCTCTGATAACAATTCTATTATTATGGTACATCCCGTTCATTCAATCCATCCATTTGCAATTTGTTAATTTGCAATCTGTTAATTCAATTTATCCGTTTGACTAAAAAAAAATGAACACGGGGTATTATATCGAATTCTACCTGAAAATGTCTGTTTTACAAAATGGAACAACATCACTCAATCTGTGTATTTAATTAAAGAACACAAGTCGGCATGTTACATTGCTCTCTTCTTTGATCCTTCGCAATCTCTGATAACAATTCTATTATTATGATACGTCCCGTTAATTCAATCCATCCATTTTCAATTTGTTAATTTGCAATCTGTTAATTCAATTTATCCGTTTGACTAAAAAAAAATGAACACGGGGTATTATATCGAATTCTACCTGAAAATGTCTGTTTTACGAAATGGAACAACATCACTCAATCTGTGTATTTAATTAAAGAACACAAGTCGGTATGTTACATTGCTCTCTTCTTTGATCATTCGCAATCTCTGATAACAATTCTATTATTATGGTACATCCCGTTCATTCAATCCATCCATTTGCAATTTGTTAATTTGCAATCTGTTAATTCAATTTATCCGTTTGACTAAAAAAAAATGAACACGGGGTATTATATCGAATTCTACCTGAAAATGTCTGTTTTACGAAATGGAACAACATCACTCAATCTGTGTATTTAATTAAAAAACACAAGTCGGCAGGTTACATTGCTCTCTTCTTTGATCATTCGCAATCTCTGATAACAATTCTATTATTATGGTACATCCCGTTCATTCAATCCATCCATTTGCAATTTGTTAATTTGCAATCTGTTAATTCAATTTATCCGTTTGGCTAAAAAAAAATGAACACGGGGTATTATATCGAATTCTACCTGAAAATGTCTGTTTTACGAAATGGAACAACATCACTCAATCTGTGTATTTAATTAAAAAACACAAGTCGGCATGTTACATTGCTCTCTTCTTTGATCCTTCGCAATCTCTGATAACAATTCTATTATTATGGTACATCCCGTTCATTCAATCCATCCATTTGCAATTTGTTAATTTGCAATCTGTTAATAAATGTGACTAAAAAAAAAAAATGAACACAAACGTTCTCTGAAAATCTGTTTTACGAAATGGAACAACATCACTCAATCTGTGTATTTAATTAAAGAACACAAGTCTATATTACATTGCTCTCTTCTTTAAAATGATTGTTCTGATAACAAATTAAGTACATTCATTCAGTCCATCCATTTGCAATTTGTTAATTTGCAATCTGTTAATTCAGTTTATTTTATAAAAAAAAAAAAACAAACACCGTAGAAGAAGAAATACCTGAAAGTCTGGCGTGATGATAATGTTCGCTTGTCCCCTTTGTGATCGCAGCGCTGGAGAGAAAAATTTCTTTGACATTTCAGGATAGAGCCCGTGATACGATCCACATCGTTTCCCGAGAACGGTGAGTGATGTTCACATAAAATGCCTTTATATTTCTTTCGTCCTATTCGTCATGCGTTTAGAGGCGACGGATAGTGTCTGGCCGTTTGCAACGAAATGAGAACATACCTAGAATGTCCACATTCAGGATATATCATTGCAGCTTAAGGTGTGCTTCGGAATCATACACGAATCATCGTGAACGGGAAAATGTTATTTCGTTACTTTAAAATATGAAATTGCTCATATTTCGTGTTACTTAACTTGTTACTTTAGTAGTAACGTAGAGGATTTAGAATTGCAAAACAGCAAGGTTGTTGATTGACATTGTTTATTACACATGCATATTTCTGACATGTTTGGAGATTTGTCATACATTTAAATAGTAATGAAGAAAATCAATCAAAAACCTAGTCCTTCTCTTTCAGTCCTAAAGTCCTTGTTGCTGACATTGTTAACACTTTAAGGACCACTAAGAAACACACACAAGAAGCACATTTTTGGGAAACTTGTACGTTACGAAAAATCTTAACTTTGTTATTTATGAAGCAATTTTTGTGAAACCTTCAGCTTCAATAATTATAACTTTTTTACTAAAAAAAATGGAAATACGAAAAAAACAGGAAAGCCATCGAGTTTAATGCATTGAATATTGATGTAAATATTTAAAGAAACAAAATAGGTACAATGTACCAAAATAAGTGACATCTAAAGACAGCGTGCAGAAAACACGAGAAAATTCGTGAGCGGTCGTTAATCCCTTGCCGTGCCAATTAACTCGAAGAATTTGGGTCCAAATGATACTACTATGTTATTCTACATGCGATAGTGCTTTTGCAGAATTCAAATAAATGTGAACCAAAACCGTTTAAAAAATTATTTGATTTGTTTTATCTTTTGTATACATTTCTGATACAATATTCACGTATGGCCCGAAATTCTCGTCACGAGTCAGCCTCGTTAAAGTACGACAAGGGATTAAAGTGTTAAAATATCAGAAACCTCAAAGTTATCGACTTACTCTCAACAACGCGGTGAACACTAAACAAATTCACACGTGCCAGTTTTCCACTCTTCCGCCCACGTTCGTCAAACGCTCCAATTTTTTCGTCGATCGTTCTAAAAAATTCGATTTAGCCCGCGTTTCCCCATCGCCCGGGCAGCGCATAAAACTCACGGAAATTTACTCCTACCTCCGACTGGACAGGAAACGCGATCCGGCGACTAGTTAGGCTGGCCAGCAAATTGTCGAACGTCAAATTCCGTTATTACGTTTTACGGTTGTTAGTGTAACAGCGTTCGCATCGCTGCGAATGGGCGACGACAATTTCCGGAATCATGGAAAAGGCCATCGACATTCCGCGCGGAGGACTGCGTAATTATTCACGAAGAAGAATCGCCGTCGAAAGAGAGACGTGAGATAGGGGCAGGTGGATAGATAAATAGGGAGATAGACGCAGTGAGCGGATGAGGTAGAAAGGAAGATGTGCAGAGGGAACGGAGGTCGATGGACGATGGGATAGACATGTCACTGGCAATACGGCGAATCCAGGAATTCAATCGAGGACATAAAGCCAGAGCGTGAAGCATTAGGGCGATGCACCCAGTAATTGCCACCTTAGCAAACGCCATAAAGTCTACAGTTTGTGGCGAGCGCGGTTTATTTTCACAGTGCATGGAATTTTTTAAATCTTCGGCTGTCTGTAGGTTACAATGGAATGTTATTGAAACGGTTTAATGAAATAGCTTTGAGGTACAATGGAATCTTATTGAAACGTTTTAATACGTTTACGGGTTACAGTGGAATCTCATTTGAACGTTTAGATAAAATGTCGAAGCCATAATAATCGATGACATTTGGAGGGGCATTAGTAATCAGTAACTCACAAAATCGGAACTATTCACGAATTTAATTGAAGACTTAAGCAATCACCGTATAAAGTCTATTGTTTTAAAAAAACATGGGCTAAAGGCAAATTGTATTGAAACGGTTTAATGAAATATCTTTGAGGTACAATGGAATCTTATTGAAACGTTTTAATACGTTCACGGGTTACAGTGGAATCTCATTTGAACGTTTAGATAAAATGTCGAAGCCATAATAATCGATGACATTTGGAGGGGCATTAGTAATCAGTAACTCACAAAATAGGAACTATTCACGAATTTAATTGAAGACTTAAGCAATCACCGTAAAGTCTATTGTTTTTAGAAAACATGGGCTAAAGGCAAATTGTATTGCAAATTGTATTAAAACGGTTTAATGAAATATCTTTGAGGTACAATGGAATCTTATTGAAACGTTTTAATACGTTTACGGGTTACAGTGGAATCTGATTTGAACGTTTAGATAAAATGTCGAAGCCATAATAATCGATGACATTTGGAGGGGCATTAGTAATCAGTAACTCACAAAATCGGAACTATTCACGACTTTAATTGAAGACTTAAGCAATCACCGTATAAAGTCTATTGTTTTAAAAAAACATGGGCTAAAGGCAAACTGTATTGAAACGGTTTAATGAAATATCTTTGAGGTACAATGGAATCTTATTGAAACGTTTTAATACGTTTACGGGTTACAGTGGAATCTGATTTGAACGTTTAGATAAAATGTCGAAGCCATAATAATCGATGACATTTGGAGGGGCATTAGTAATCAGTAACTCACAAAATCGGAACTATTCACGAATTTAATTGAAGACTTAAGCAATCACCGTATAAAGTCTATTGTTTTAAAGAAACATGGGCTACAGGCAAATTGTATTGCAAATTGTATTGAAACGGTTTAATGAAATATCTTTGAGGTACAATGGAATCTTATTGAAACGTTTTAATACGTTTACGGGTTACAGTGGAATCTGATTTGAACGTTTAGATAAAATGTCGAAGCCATAATAAGCGACGACATTTGGAGGGGCATTAGTAATCAGTAACTCACAAAATCGGAACTATTCACGAATTTAATTGAAGACTTAAGCAATCACCGTAAAGTCTATTGTTTTAAGAAAACATGGGCTAACGGCAAATTGTATTTTCTCTGTGTACGAAATTCAATAAATTCTCGTCTGAACGTCTATGAGTTATAATGGAATTTTATTCAAATGTTTTAATAAATTATTTACGAGTCACAGTGGAATCTGATTTGAACATTTTGATAAAACGTCGAAACGATAATAATCGGTGACATTTAAAGAGGCTGTAGTAATCATTAACTCGGAAATTAGAACTATTCACGAATTTAATTGAACACTTAAACAAATACCATAAAGTCTATTGTTTTAAAAAAAACGTGGGCTAAATGCAAATTGTATTTTCTCTGTGTACGGAATTCAATAAATTATCGTCTGCCGGTCTACGAGTTATAATGGAATCTTATTCAAACGTTTTGATAAAATGTCGGAACAATAATAATCGATGATATTTAAAGGGGCACTAGTAATCAGTAACTCACAAAATCGGAACTATTCACGAATTTAATTGAAGACTTAAATAGACACCATAAAGTCTGTTTTCAAAAGTTTTCTGTATTTTCTCTGTATGCGAAATTCAATAAATTTTCATCTGCTCCCGTAACTTATAATAGAATGAAAATGAATGCTCCGTTTTTGTCTTATATTGATTGACATTTATGTTGAGAGTAATACACAGTGCGAAAATGGTAGCAGGAACTGTAATATTAAGCTAAATGGAAAGTAAATGTAAATTCAGAATGTACTTAATCTATATAAACGTTCATACGAGTTTGATATGTTATAAAGTACATGTTTGACAATGTATGATTTATAGATACGAATCATTTGGTACGAAACGTACCGATAATAATCTCCGTAACAGCTAGTTGCAATAATGAGTACCAGTGAACGCTGGCGAACATTTCTGCTGGATATTACCATGGCGTGATAGTATTGGAAGCGCGTTTACCGACGAATATTGAATGGAACGCGTGTTCCAGCAGCTTCAATCTTACGGCATTCGACGGTGCTGCACGTTTCTTTAGCCGCAGCTTGTCTGTATTCATTTTTTCCTGCGCATTAAATAATTCGGTCGTTACGACACAAACAAACGCAATACTACAGACGTTACTGTATAAAACATACTATAATTTGCTGCGTGCATGAAGGCAGTGGTTGCCCTTAAATTCGATTCTCGTGTATTATTAACACAAAACGTACCGGTACTTTACACCTACCTATTTTTGGCATGAGGGGTCATTTGACCCCTTATGAAATAAACGTTAATTTTCAGAAAGAAATTCCTAATTTATTAGAGCGAGAAATTGAATAATTGGATGATATGCGAACTTACACAAAGTCAAACGAGGGAAAGAAATAACAATGAATGGACGATTTTAAAGTAAATTTCGAAAGGGGTCATTTGATCCCGTTTGGTACGTTTATAGTGTTATAATTTTCAAATTTTTCGTCATGACGCATACGGTGCGTCATCAGTTTTGTCAGAAGCAAATATTAACATTTTTTTGGCCATGACGCATACGGCGCGTCATCAATTTTCACGGAAGCAAATATTGACACTAAACGTATCGGTACTCTATACCTACCTATTCTTACCATGAAAATAACGTTGATTGTCAGGAAGAAATCCCTACTTTATTAAAGCGAGAAATTCAATAATCAAATGATATGGGAATTTACAGAAAGTCAAATGAGGGAAATAAATAACAATGAATGTACGATTTTAAAGCAAATTTTGAAAGGGGTCATTTGACCTCGATTGGTATGTTTAGTGTTATGATTTTCAAGTTTTTCGTCATGACGCACACGATGCGTCATCAGGTTTGTCAGACACAAATATTGACATTTTTCGCCATGACACATACGGCGCGTCATTAATTTTCGCGGGAGCAAATATTAACACTAAACATACCGGTACTTTGCACCTACCCATTCTTAGCATGAGAATAACGTTGATTTTCAGAAAGAAATCCCTACTTTATTAAAGCGAGAAATTGAATAATCAAATAATATACGAATCTACAGAAAGTCAAATGAGCGGAGAAAATAACAGTGAATGTACGATTTTAAAACAAATTTTGAAACGTATCGGTACTTTATACCTACCTATTCTTACCATACGCAGCCATTTGACCCTTTATGAAATAAACATTGTTTTTCTGAAAGAAATTCCTAATTTGTTAAAGCGAGAAATTGAATAATCGGTTGATACGCGAATTTACAGAAAGTCAAATGAGAGAAAGGAATAACAATGAATGTACGATTTTAAAGCAAATTTCGAACGAGCTCTTTTGACCCGGCTTGGTAAGTTTAGTGTTAAGGCAGAAAGCTTGGCAAACGTCTTTCCAGCCGCTACCGTCGTCAATTGTTTCGAATTAGCCCTTGAGGAGAGTGAAAACTTCCAGAATGTAATGATTAATGGAACCCCTTGTGTAGTAACGCTTGGCACGACAATGGCGGCGGTTATTCAATGGTGTTCGACGTCAAAGAACGTTGGCTGTTGTATCGATCCACGAATTATCCGCAAAACTATCCGAGTTTTCTCATTAGCCTGGCTTAGATCCCCTCTAAGAAATCCGCATTGTTACGTTAGAGATTATCTCGGAGTTGTGTTCGAATGTTCGTGAGTTGCGCGCGTAAACAGAGGTTCTCAAACAAAATTAAATTAGCTCGACATTTTATTTGTTACGTGACATTATTCCTCGTAACAAAGTTAGTGCCACTAATTATTATCAGTAGAATAACATGGATGCTTATTTTAGACAGTATATATTCCATTCTTCAATTACTTGTGAATTGTTCCAGGAAATCTTATTTAAAACACAGTTGCTACTATAATATCTTTCTTCAAAAGAAGCAAAGTGTTTTTTTAACGAGATCGCAATTTTCAGGAAGCGTAATCGTATTCATCGGTATTAGAAAATGTCAGATGTCCTTTCCCATTACGTCTCCTACTAAAAACGTCTTGCTGTGTTTTAAGGCTTAATTTAATATTCGTTATTCTCCATCTCAGCTTGTTTGCTGTGCGCATCAAGTTTGCGAGTACGCGTGCGCTTAATGTGTTTAAGTTCCCGTTTAATGCGATGCGAATTTACGCTGCAGCTTTCAAGAAAGAAAGAAAATCAAATAAGAATCTCTTTCGATTTTCTGTCTCAGATATTCAGGAGGGCCGGAATTGTCTACGCCAGCACAATAATATTTTTTTTATGAGTATAAACCACCAATATAATTAAATACACAAATATTTTTAAACAATAAAAAAATTTTCCTCTATTGTCGTAGGCCATACCTATTCAGGAAAATAAAGTTTGCTCAATTATATGCAACAATCCTTGAGAAAAAAAACTGTTGAAAATTTGCTTTTTTTTTAGACGTTCACATTGGAATACACCCTTAAGAAATTTTAATGGCAACGCACGTAGTCAAAATTGCTGCATGAGACGAGCTGTTAAAGACACAAGTAGCAATTCGCTGTACAGCGTCAATTACATTGCATCAAATATCGATCCTGTTCACGACGCGTGAAAGAATTCCACCAAATTCCATTCGGGCCGTGTTAGGCATTCCACAACTGCTAAGTGAACATATATGCATACGATGGCCTCTGACGATGATCCTGAAGCTTCCCTTTGTGGACTTGGATCATTCTACACGCACGTGTTACTCAAAGTGCTTAACCTACCAAACAGATCTGCGCACAAACCGTCTGTGATTACGGCAATCTGTATCTCGTGCCAAATTATAATCGGAAAATGGGCTATCGTAAAGCAGCACATACGATAAGCTCTGTATTATAATAATAATCCGTCTCTCCGTTTTCTCATCGTTTTTCTGGGAATTATTATATGCAAGAAATTTGTTATACGAACTTGACGTAACAGCACTACATTTTCTATTCGTTGCCCTTCCCATAATTTTTGCAGGACAGATCTGCGCATAAGTCGTTTGTGATTACGGCAATTTGTATCTGGTGCCAAATTATAATCGGAAAATGGGCTATCGGAAAATCAGCACAAGATAAGTTTGGTACTGTAATAGTAATTCGTATCTCCATTTTCTTATGGTTTTTCTTGGAACGATTGTGCCCTTCCCATAATTTTACGCATCGTTTGTGATTATGTTTTCTCATCGATTTGAATCTGTTATAGGAATCTGATTATATATCTCGTGCCAAATTTTGACATAACAACAATAGATTTTCTATCTGTTGCGCTTCACATCGTTTTTGTAGGAAAGATCTACGCACAAATCGTTTCTGATTACGGCAATCTGTAACTGGTGCCAAATTATAATCGCAAAATGGGCTATCGCAGAATCTGCGTACACATAAGTTTTGTATTATAATAATAATTCGTTTCTCGATACGAGAAATCTGTGATACGAACTTAATGTAACAACACTACATTTTCTATCTGTTGCGCTTCACATCATTTTTGCAGGACAGATCTGCGCACAAACCGTTTGTGATTACGGCAATCTGTATTTGGTGCTAAATTATAATCGGAAAATGGGCTATCGCAATATCAGTACAAGCTAAGTTCTGTTCTATAACAGTAATTTGTCTCTCCGTTTTCTCATCGTTTATCCGGGAATGATTATATGCGAGAAATCTATTATACGAACTTGACGTAACAACGTTATATTTTCTATCTGTGTCGCTTTACATTGTTTTTGTAGCACAAATCTGCGTACAAACCGTTTGTAATTACGGCAATTTGTATCTGGTGCCAAATTATAATCGGAAAATGGGCTATCACAAAATCAGCACAAGATAAGTTTTGTGCTATAACAGTAATTCGTCTCTCCATTTTCTCATCGTTTTCCTCGGGAACGATCACGTGCGAGAAATCTGTTATACGAACTTGCCGTAACAACACTGCATTTTCTATCCGTTGCGCTTCACATCATTTTTACAGAACAGATCTGCACACAAACCGTCTATGATTACGGCAATGAATTTATTATCTGGACAAATTTAATTATCTAGTGCCAAATTATAATCGGAAAATGGGCTATCGCAAAACCAGCAAGAGATAAGTTCCGTATTATAATAATAATTCATTTCTCCGTTTTCTCATCGTTTTTTTCGAGCACGATTATGAGCGAAAAATCTGTTATACGAACTTAACGTAACAACACTACATTTTCTATCTGTTGCGCTTCACATTTTTCCAGGATGGACTGTCAGCATGCAATCCGGCGCATAACATTGTATCATAACAGCACACTAACCTATCAATTCACCTCTCCCTCATTCTTTCCAGAAACAATAGAGCAGGCGCCGTCTATCCTGCCCATTTCTCGTCACAACAATACAAACCCGTCTCTTCCACCCGCGTAATTTCTTTCACCCACAGCCACCAGCGCGGAACCTGCCCGACAAAATTCGCATCACCACATTGGATCTCCCCCTTTTGAGTCGCGTGTCATTTTTGCAGAAACGACCGCCAGCGAGCAATCCGACACACAAAAGCCACCGACACCTCAGCTGACTTCGCAGCAGCAGCAGCAGCAGCAACAACAGCTCTCCCAGCAGTCTCAGCCGTCACAGCAACAGCAACAGCCTGCTGGGCAAGCTGGAGGGAACAGCGGGGGTGGCGGGGGTGGGACCCCCGCAGCAACACCCACCTCAGCCACTGCCCAACCATCCCAGCAATCCCAGCAAGCGTCCATCTCGACAGCGCCAACTCCGACGAACGCCACGCCGCATACAGGGACGTCCAGCAACCAGCCGTCACCCCATCCATCGCCGCTTTATCCGGGAATGCCGACGCATCCTCAATCCAACAGCACGCAAGGTAGGATCACAAAGTTACTTCGTCGTCTCTAACACTTTCGCTACTACGATTTGAGGTCATCGTTATTACTGAAATTTATACCGTTTGAGAAGTTTTGTAAACTTCCAAATAAATGGTAATCTGATGGTGCAAGGGAGGGGTTGTATGGGGGATGTGACATTGGTGCCCAACTAAGGTCCAATAGGTTCGTAGGTATTGGCAAAAATGTGTGAGGCCTCGCCATTATGGCGGTGGAACACGATTCCTTTGCAATTTGCCGATTCAGGCATTTTCTCTTTGGTTGCTTCCTCCAATTTCATAAGTTGGCAGTAAACATCTGAGTTGATCGTTCGGTTGTTTGGAAGCAGGTCAAAATACACAACGGCTTTGTATCCCAACAAATTGACAGTGTGATCTTTTTCTGATGCAATTCAGCTTTCCATATGGTTTGTGCCGGCTCATCGTGCTAGGATGTGATCTTTTTCGATTAACGTTATTGTGAACGATCCATTTTTCAGCGCGTGTGATAATTCGTTTCGAAAAAAGGACGATTGCAGTACGTTTGTAATGCGTATCAAAAATATTGATTTATTCCATTAGGGGAATTTCTTTCAATTCGTGCGGAACTCAAATATCGGAGTTGATCGTTCGGTTGTTTGGAAGCAGCTCAAAATACACAACAGCTTTATAATCCCACCAAATTGACAGCATGATCTTTTTCTAATGCAGTTTAGGTTTCGATATGGTTTGTGCCGGTTCATCATGCTAGGACCATGATCTTTTTCGATTAACGTTATTGTGGACGATCCATTTTTCAGCGCCTGTGATAATTCGTTTTGAAAAAAAGGGGAATTTCTTTCAACTCGTGTGGAACCTAAATATCGAACTTCTTAACCCTTTCGCTACTTCGGGCGACTATAGTCCATCTTGGCACATTTATCATGGACCTATGCATTGTTGCATATATTTATTTTCCTAAAAATTCATAATCGTGGCATTTTTAAAAGTGAGCATAAAGTCAAATTGTGGAAAATACCGTCGTAGCGAAAGGGCTAAATGCGCAGGACATATACGCAAATAGTTCCAGTTGGCTGATAAGTGACCTTTGCCCAAGAGACGCTGGATCTTCTATGTCAGCCTAGACTGCAAAATGATTTTCTGCTATGTAGGCAATCGGCAATGGTGTGGTATGGAAGAGGGGGTGTAGTTTGTCTCGGCAAATGTGGACCCTGGACACTTTAGGGAAAGGGATAAAGATGGTTATACGGGGGTTATAAGATGGGGTTATTATTAAGATGGTTATAAGATGGGGGGCCGGCAGTAGACTCTCCGTGTGCTCACGGTTTCGGTCTTTGACAGATAAAGAATATACTGGTGTAAACTACGAGCACACAGTGCGGAAGTCAAAGTTTCGGACATCTCTTGCAGCAATGAGCTTACATTTTTTTTCAAACTATCGGATTTTGTCATCTTATATATAATTGGGTAGACGATGTTAAAGGTGCGATAAATACTTAAAGATGCGAACACTGCGATCATCACGCGCCGTTGCTTATACTTTCGTTCTTGGACAGATAGAGAATCTGATGGTGCAAACTACGTGCACACGGTGTGCAAATCAAAGTTTCAGACACTTCGCGCAGCGATGAGCTCACTTTTTTTGTGAAACTATCGGATTTTGTCATCTTATACATTATTTGGGGGTGACGATGTTGAAGGTGCGATAAGTATTTGAGGACCTATCCTTAAGCAAACACTGCGATCGTAATATGTCGTTACATATATTTTTTCTCTAGGCTGTAGCCTCACTCGCGATTTCGACGCCGCACCGCCAATCATTAATATAACTTCCAAAAAAGAAAAGGTACGCGATCCAACCATACTTGACAGCACGCGACAAGCAAGAAATGGGAAATAAGAGAAATTGGGAGATTTCGGGCGGGAGAGGGCATGATGACTTGGCGTGAAACGTAACGGAAAATGACGCGTGCAGGGTGCAGGTTCGCTGAGACAAGCTGTATCTCTGGACATCAGGAATATATTTGCAAAATTTAGGGCTGGCCGATATTCGTCCAGGGAACGCTGGATCTCTCGCATCCCAGCTTGCAAAATGATTTTCTGTCATACAGGGTATCGACATATATTGTGTGTCTGGGAAGAAAACGCGTGCACGCGCTTATGCTATTGTTGATATACCCTTATCTCATAAATTCCGTTCTCAAAAAATACGGAACCAACGATTTTGACGAACAGTATTTGCCACTACCGTATTATGAAATTATGTACATGATCATGCTATCGTTCGTTGGTTTGAAAGAACTCCAAATATGTGACGAAAGTAGGAGGCACATAAATATTGAAATTGGTGCTTTGGAAAATGGTGAAAATGTGCTGTAGGGTCACTGATTCGAAAAATTGTACTCACTGATAAATGATATCATATATAAACCAGCTTTTGTGTAAATATATCTTCGTTCAAATAGAGTCATTGCATATCAAACCTGCAAAAATTTTCTTGTACAAGCCTTACACAACCAATCTATATTTTCTGGTTACTGTGAAAGTGGTCTAATTATAAACTCGAAATTTATAAAATTTAATTTTCTCGTTTGTCTCATGGCACAACGATTTGTATTACAGTACATGAAAGAAACTCAGTTCATTTTTCAGTTTTGCCAATACACTCTCATGATCACTGGCACATATACATTTATAAATATGTGATCGTAACATATCGGTCTAGGTAGTTGTAGTCGATTTTGCATACTTTCGTTTATTCACGTTTTCTGTTCCTGACGGAGAAAAATGGTATTCTGCTTGGAATAACATAAAACGGAGGTAATATACTGCGGAACCTTTATTTTCGGAATCAATTCAACTAGAATTTCGGTTATATGGTTGCCATACTTGTCGTGTACGATGGGTAATCAATACACAAGCGGAGCTGTCCGAAGGTTAATCCAACGAACGATAACGATTATTACGACCGAATGACATATGTCTTACACAGAATTAACCGTTTAAACATTGGCTGGATTGGCGATTAATAATTACCCGATTACTGGCTGATTGTAAATTAAGACATTTATTTTATTTGAGCGGCAAGTGCACTGTCGAAGTGAGATTGAATTATCGAATCCCAATTACAATCAGCTGATTGAATTATTACATTTTGACAGTTACGTAAATGATCACTCTCTGTTACCACAGAAATTCATTAAAATAGTTTTATTTCAAACATCTATATTTATTGTATTCAAGATATCAACTCTTGTACAGACACATCATGTCGTATCAATTAAATCAGCACATTTTAACGGTTAGGCAAAAGATCATTCTCTGTTGCTGTAGAAAAGGTTCATTAAAATAGTTTTGTTTCAAACATCTATATCCACTGTATTCAAGATATCAACACTTGTACAGGCGGATCATGTCATATCGATTAAATCAGCAAATTTTGATGGTTAAGTAGATCATTATTTGTTGCTGCAGAAAAGGCTCATTAAAATAGTTATATTTCAAACATCAGTATTCCCTGTATTCAAGATATCAACTCTTGTACAGACACATCTTATCGTATCGATTAAATCAGCACATTTCGACGGTTAAGTAAATGATCATTCCCTGTTGCTACAGAAAAGGTTCATTAAAATAGTTTTACTTCACACATCTGTATTCACTGTATTCAAGATATCAACACCTGTACAGGCGGATCATGTCGTATCAATTAAATCAGCACATTTTAACGGTTAGGCAAAAGATCATTCTCTGTTGCTGTAGAAAAGGTTCATTAAAATAGTTTTGTTTCAAACATCTATATCCACTGTATTCAAGATATCAACACCTGTACAGGCGGAACATGTCATATCGATTAAATCAGCAAATTTTGGTGGTTAAGTAGATCATTATTTGTTGCTGCAGAAAAGGCTCATTAAAATAGTTTTACTTCACACATCTGTATTCACTGTATTCAAGATATCAACACCTGTACAGGCGGATCATGTTGTATCAATTAAATCAGTAGATTTTGACGCTTAGGTAAATCATTCTCTGTTGCCACAGAAATTCATTAAAATAGTTTTATTTCAAACATTTCTATTCACTGTATTCAAGATATCAACACCTGCACAGGCGGATCATGTCGTATCGATTCAATCAACATATTTTGACGGTTAAGTAGATCATACTCTGTTGCCACAGACAAGGTTCATTAAAACAGTTTTATTTCAAACATCTCAATTCACTGTATTCAAGATATCAACACCTGCACAGCCGCATTATGTCGTATCGATTAAATCAGCACATTTCGACGGTTAAGTAAATGATCATTCTCTGTTGACACATAAATGTATTAAAATAGTTTTATTTCGCACATCTCTATTCACTGTATGCAAGATATCAACACTTGTACATGCGGATCATGTCGTATTGATTAAATCAGTACATTTTGACGCTTAGGTAAATCATTCTCTGTTGCCACAGAAAAGGTTCATTAAAACAGTTTTATTTCATACATTTCTATTCACTGTATTCAAGATATCAACACCTGTACCGGCGGATCATGTCGTATCGATCGACTGCTTACAAACAATGCATATTAGTCAATTCGGCGCGTCAATTTGCATACATCACACGGCCGGCGCGTACTCCAAACATCGCGAAATTTACTTAGCTCCAGATTTGATTCTCGTTTCAGCGCATATTCCTTCTGAAATTTCCCTGAACTTTACGTCTCGTTCACTTCACACGTCATCTACGTTTTTTGCACCCAGGAGTTCTCTTTGTGCACCTTTTAGGGATTGTTCACCATCTCTCTGCAGTCGAAATGTACTATGCTTTCATTCGGAGTGCGTGCCCCACTTTTTGACACCGACCGCGAAAGAATTCTGACGCGCCTTGTCTGGCAAACATCTGTTAAAACATGCAAACTATGATGTGGGGATAGTCGGTTGACCTAATTACTGGATGTCACGTGCCGACGCAACGTTAATGGGCTACCAAGTACAATCGGCGCTATGCGACGGCCGGCTAAATTTCGAATCGGATCATCCGCGCTCAGAATCCTGGTGACCGTCTCGTCGCTCTCCGAAATTGGCGATGCAGGTCATTCGGAAACGTTAAATTCCAACCATATTGGATTCGAGCCTAATATATCCCAGTATAAACGTATATACGCAGTATTTATCTGATACAGTTCAAAAGATTAACCCTTTGGATCGGCAGATTCTGCTCTTAACACGTTCGCAAACATTAAAAGTTCGAGCGAGGTGCAAAAATTGACAATCATTTCATTTTTAAATTGGTTGTGTTGATTCAGTTAGTCATTGTCTTGACAGGTATAATAATTATGAAAACTTAAGGATATATACGATTAAATTCAAAATAATTGACTTTAAGATTTGAATGCTATGGCATTCATGTCATTCTGCATCATCATGAAAATGAATGGTATAGCATTCATGTCATTCTGCATCATCATGAAAATCAATGGTATAGTACTCATGTCATTCGACATCATCATGAAAATCAATGCTATAGCATTCTGTCATTCTGCATCATCATGAAAATGAATGCTGTAGCATTCATGTCATTCCGCATCATCATGAAAATCAATGCTATAGCATTCATGTCATTCTGCATCATCATGAAAATGAATGCTATAGCATTCATGTTATTCCGCATCATCATGAAAATGAATGCTATAGCATTCATGTCATTCTGTGTCATTCATGAACATCAATGGTATAACATTTATGTCATTCTGTGTCATTCATGAACATCAATGGTATAACATTTATGTCATTCTGCATTATTATGAAAATTAATGCTATACATTCATGTCATTCCGCATCATCATAAAAACGAATGCTATATCATTCACACCTACGAACGTGTTAACAGTACCAGCAGATCGGATGAAATCTAACATCTCGCAATTACTTTTCCGTACCGAATTTAAAACCAATATATTGATATTAATACTTTACCGACCGCTAGCCGATTAATCGGCTTTTCGGTTTCAATTGTTATTTACCGATTAATCGGCTTTTCGGTTTCAACTGTTATTTACCGATTAATCGGCTTTTCGGTTTCAACTGTTATTTACCGATTAATCGGTTTTTCGGTTTCAACCGTTATTTACCGATTAATCGGCTTTTCGGTTTCAACTGTTATATTAGATAAAATAAATATCAAATGATAATATCACAATTCCAAATGACAATAAAATGACACTGCTTTGAAACCAAAGGAGTCTCAACAACACAATCAGTAGTTTTGAGTTATAGAGCTTTACAAATAAGCACATACACAATTCCTGCGCGATATCCAAAACAGAATCGATCGTTAGTGAGTTGCATCTTCAGTCAGTAGCGATCGATAAAGTGTTAAAACGCACAGAATTTGTTGAAACTGATCTGTTGTGTTTATTACTACTTTTAATACGTAAGAATGCACATGTTTAATCTCTGTAATGTTCTAAAGTATGATATTTCGCGAAACAATAATCGATATGAAGTGTACAAGTATCACAGTACGGGTGTGTTTGTCGTTTTTCCCGCGGATTTGCTGTCGGAATATACTACAGTCTTTTCCACCTCCTGAACGAATTATATGAAATGGATTATTTAATCTAATGTCCACGAATGACGCTAAAGGTTACGGTGTAGATAGTGTTTGGCGCCGGAAATTTCCTACTAACTAATCGACTAAACATTTCACAAAATTTAAGTGTATTAGTGGCTTTTCGTTATTCTGTTGTTTTGTTATTTTATGCAGTATGTATGAGTTGATGACGCACATCTCCATTCAAAAAATAATTACATTTTCAAAGGTTCCCGCTGTGGGGATATCTATTTCTCCGACGATTTAAAAATGTCACATCAAAAGCATTAGGTCTTCGAGTATTGGGCTTTATGTAATCAACTATTATCCGCGAGATGAATAACGTTGTTCGAGTCTAAGCCATTTATGTTCGATCGTACACAGCACTTATTCAGACACGGTTCAATGGATTGGATCAGTCGCCGAGCGATAATGCTGTTTTACATTATTACTTGATAATATAGTCGTCAGTCGTCTGTGTGTCACTCGTTATCGGGTTAATTATTATTCGTCATTTTCTCACAATGGTCGAAGCCAGGTTCGTTTTAATATTCCGACAGTGCGGTACCCACACGATGGTTGGCTATCGATTTCAGGAATGAAAGCCATTCCGTAGGATCGAGTCCTCCTTAAATTTCAATAACCGATATTTCGGAGCTAAATAACGCGCCGACTGCACTTTTATCGAACGCCGACTTTCGCCGGGAACGTAATCCAATTCCCGGAGTATTCCAGATGAAAGAACAGATACGACTTTTTTCGCAGAAAAGTTCGTGCAACGAACTGGACTCTCGACATTTACCGGCTCTCGACGGAACGAAATGAAAATTGAAAAGCTGATATCAAAAACGTGCGCTCTGATGAACGAGCTCATAAAAGAATTTTATAAAACGACGCACAACATGATTTTTATCACCGAACTCTTGTAACATAAAATTAACGTTTCATCTGCTTAAGTATTATTGACGAATGCTACAACATGAAAAAAATTCATTGTAAAACCTCTACTCGATATTTGTTACCACATTCAATCGCTTCAGAGAAAAGAATTATTTCATCTGCTTAAGTACTATTGTGGAACATTAAAACATGGAAATCCATTGTGAAACTTCGAATCAGTATTTGTTACCACGTTCAATGGTACTTCATAGAAAAAAATTAACATTTTATCTGCTTAAGTATTATTGTGGAACATTAAAACATGGAAATCCATTGTGAAACTTCTAATCAGTATTTGTTACCACGTTCAATGGCACTTCGGAGAAAAAAATTAACATTTCATCTGCTTAAGTATTATTGTGGAATGTTAAAACATGAACATCCATTGTGTAACTCCTAATCAATATCTGTTACCACGTTCAATTGCACTTCCGAGAAAAAAATTAACATTTCATTTGCTTAAGTATTACTGTGAAACGTTAAAACATGAAAATCCATTGTAAAATTTCTGGTTAATATTTGTGACCACGTTCGATGGCACTTCAGAGAAAAAAATTAATATTTCATCTGCTTATGTATCATCATGGAACATTAAAATGTGAAAATCCATTGTGAAACTTCTAATCAATATTTGTTACCACGTTCAGTGGTACTTCATAGAAAAAAATTAACATTTTATCTGCTTAAGTATTATTATGGAACATTAAAACATGGAAATCCATTGTGAAACTTCTAATCAGTATTTCTTACCCTGTTCAATGGCACTTTAGAGAAAAAAATCAGCATTTCATATGTTTGAGTATTACTATGGAACATTAAGACATGAAAATCCATTATGAAACTTCTAATCAATATTTGTTGGAACGTTTAATGGCACTCCAGAGAAAAAAAAATTAACATTTTATATGCTTAAGTATTATTGTGGAACTTTAAAACATGAAAATCCATTGTGTAACTTCTAATCAGTATTTGTTACTACTTTCAATGGCACTTCGGAGAAAAAAATTAACATTTCATCTGCTTAAGTATTATTGTGGAATGTTAAAACATGAACATCCGTTGTGTAACTCCTAATCAATATCTGTTACCACGTTCAATTGCACTTCCGAGAAAAAAATTAACATTTCATTTGCTTAAGTATTACTGTGGAATGTTAAAACATGAAAAGCCATTGTGAAAGTTCTAATCGATATTTGTTACCACGTTCAATGGTAGTTTAAAGAAAAAAATTAACATTTCATCTGCTTAAGTATAAATGTGGAACGTTGAAACGTGAAAATCCATTGTGAAACTTCTAATCGACATTTGTTATCACGTTCAATAGTAGTTTAGAGAAAAAAATATGTCCTTCCTTCTTTGTGCCGTTAGGCGAGCGAAAATCAGGAAGTGTGATGTTCGTTAGGCGGGATGTTTTTTTTTTTGGGTGTCACGTGTTAACCATCACCGCATATCGTAGTTTGCCCGAGAAGAAAGATCCCTTTCCAGACGTTTTCACCCTCTATGTTGTGCCACGTGCTCAACTCGCATTCTATCCCAGACAAGGTTATCGGGTTTCTTCGTTGGTTTAAACCGAAGCCGTAAAACCATGTTATTATCCGAAAGGGTAATGCGATATTACGAGCTCACCCTTAACTAGGCAGATAGTATGCGGAAAAGAAAGAGAAAGTGAAGGAAAGCAACAAAAATGGAAAAGAGTATGCCTAGTTTATATAAAGAGAATCTGATTAATTTGGCAATATTAAACAATTAGATGCATTCAAATACTACGCTAGAGAGTGCGTAAGTGTTTATATGTGGTATGGATTGCAACAAATTGTGCGACTATCGCAAAATTACCTCAGTTCATTTGTTATATCAACCGTATTATCTGCATAAAATTCTTTTGCGCCGAACTGCGCGAATGACTTCATCCAATAACATCGTGGAATTGGTCCCAGTAATGAAGTAATTAAGTTTCCTCTACAGCCGTACTAACATGCTAGTAACTCTTACTCTGTCTAATATATGCAGAGTTTACGATTCAGCATTTTCGAATATTGCGCCGTGCTATTTCACATTTGTCAGTATTAAACGCCGCTGTCGAATTTCACTTGTTGACGATAATTACAAAATCGCATCAATACATTTAATATATTTGCCGTGTCATACCTATCATACTGTCTATACAAAACGCTTTAATTTGCTGACTGCCGCGTCACAAGTATTCAGGTGACCATTTGTCAGTATTAAACGCCGCTGTCGAATTTCACTTGTTGGTGATAATTACAAAATCGCATCAATACATTTAATATATTTGCGTGTCATACCTATCACACTAACTATACAAAACGCTTTAATTTGCTGACTGCCGCGTCACAAGTATTCAGGTGACGGTAAAAATATTGAACGGGCATTTGAGTGCTTACGAAGTAAATTAGTAGATATTTGGAAAGATATTTATTAGGATGTAATAACAATATTAAATTGTTACAGACGTAAATTTAGTCATACTTTACAATATGCACGTGTTAAATATGCAAAACGTATTTTAAAACGAAAAAATAATTTTCGAAGCACACACGCTTTCTTAGATACTTCGTTCTTGAGGAAAGATTTTGTAATTAAATGCATGTCTCGAAACGTTTCAGTGTAAACGTGCTTATCTTCTGCCACGACAAGAAAGAATAGGTCCACTACGATTTTCCCATATAGATTTTCAACCCGATGGAAATCCCTAAGCATTTTGTTTAAAATCTAAGAATCTTCTACTACGATAAGAAGCAATTCGCGCAAGTATAGCAGCGCGCGAGGCCTCACGGAGATTTTCTTATTAACTGCCAACGTGTTATAATGTTATAAAAGTAACTTTAACAATGCGTCACTAAAGAAACCATATTTGGAAAAGAAGAAATAATTTTCGGTGCACATAGGTTTTCTTAGACACTTCCTTCCTGAGGAAACATTTTCAACCGAATGCATGTCCCAAAACGTTTCGATGTAAACATGCTTATCTTCTGCTAAAAGAAACAATAGGTCCAGTATAATTTTCCCAAATAGATTCTTAACTCGATGGAAATCCGCGGGCATTTTGTTTAAAATGTAACAATCTTCTCCTACGATAAGAAACAATTCGCGCATGGCATAGCAGCGCGCATATTTCACGGAAATTTTCTTATAAACTGTCAGCGTGTTATAATGTTATAAAAGTAATTTTAAGCATGCGTCACTACAGAAACCATATTTAAAAAAAACGAAATGATTTTTGGCACACACACACTTTCTCAGACACTTCGTTCTTGAGGAAAGATTTTCAACCGAATGCACGTCCCGAAACGTTTCGATGTAAACATGCTTATCTTCTGCTGCAAGAAACAATAGGTCCACTACAATTTTCCCATATAAATTTTCAACTCGATGGAAATCCCCACGCATTTTGTTCAAAATGCAATAATCTTTTACTACGATAAGAAAAAATTCGCGCCTGGCCTCACGCGCTATTTTCTTATAAACTTGCGAAGCAGTCAACGTGTCAAAACGAATTCTCTGAATCACTTTATTAGAAAACATCACGGAATTGCCCATGGCACTGAAATAGCCCAGTTTCCTTTACTCTAAGACTACGAATATCCTAATTACCCTTATTCTCTATAACATACCCAGAATCCAAAATTCAGTTTTATCGAAAGTTTCTGCACATCATTCCAAATTCGTCCGTATTACATGTTGCCGCATTTCGCTTTTTGACGTAATTTCGACAGTCGACAACCTGTTGAGGTTAAACTGCGACCCATTAATGCGATATCGAAACATAACGCGGCCGTTTATTAATGCTCAGCCGAACGTTTCTCGTTAATATGCGACATCGTGGCATATAACGTTCACGGCGCTGCGACGCGGACTCGCTTATTATCGGCGTATTAACGATATTGCAACAGAACGGGGATAGTTATTATCAGCGGCAGTCTGCGCCAGAATTATCCGACCTTCCCTTTCGCGCACGAACGCGACACAGCTGTCGCCCGGTTTTATTCGCTTATTTTCTCGAATGAATAACGTGATAACTGGAAATCTCGAACGCGCCACGGGGCTACGGAGCTAAGGGCGAACAATAAACGTCCATCACCTGTTTCTTAATCGCAGGTTGTTCACTCGTAGAGAGCCGTTAAGGCCAATTCCGAGCCGATCGAAGCCAGAGATTGTCCGAGCATGTCGCGAAAAATTTCTTTCCGACGACCTTTACCCGCTTCAATGCCGTCGCAAGGAACTCGGGAAATACTGCATTTTTCGAGCAATTTTAGCAGTCGAGCGACTTTCAATTTAAATGCTTTGATGGTTCAGTGAATTAATGGATGAACCCCGTTTGATGAGGTCTGTTTAAAATGGGTCTGGCGAAATACTTTGCTTTTCGATCAAATTTAGAAGTTGAGTGAAATTTAGAAGTTTTGAGTGCTTTTATGTGAAATTAATGTATGAATACTGTGTGATAACGGCTGTAGGAAATAGGTCTAGTGAAATAACCCGCTTCATCGGTTAAATGTACAGTTTAGACGAGTTTTGGTTCAAAGTGCTTTACCGGTCGTATAAAATTAAAATATGAATATTACTTCGCTTTTTCGATCAAATTTAGAAGTCGAATGAGTCGTAGTTTTGAGTGCTTTAATAATAATTGTGTGAAATGAATGTAAAATACTGATAACGCCTTTTGGATCAAATTCATTGGTTAAATGGGTCGAGTCTTAATTTTTGGTCATAAAATTAGAATATGTTATTTGATAAGGTTAAATTTTTGAATGCCATTTGATTAAATTAGAAAATCGGTCAAGTTATAATTTTTAGTGCGTAAATAATTATTTGGTGGTTCGTTTGAAACTATTTTCACCGTTTTTGTTAAAATTAAAAGTTAGACAAATTTTAATTTGAAGCATTTTAACTCTTATACGGAATTAATCCATGAATATTGTTTGATCATTGTGGTCTAAGATGATTTTCGCAAAATACTCCTTTTTTCGAGCAAATTCAAAAGTCAAAGAAACGTTAGTTTTAATTTCTTTAATGATACCTGTATTTATATGCAGATGATGTTTCATGACCTGTGGTTTTTTTTCTCGCCACTGCACAGTCATTTATTGCGTGCAAATGCTCGTACCGCGAAGTAAACATCACTTGATTTCTCATGCGTCGGAATTAGGTGAGACGTACACACGTTTATAACATGGAAGCTCTCTAGCTTAGTGAACCTTCGCGTAACGATGGGTGGCCATGGTGGACGTGCATGTATCTCATGTATCATCCAGCTTAGATAATGTATCGGGAGTTTCCGGAGGTCGGTGGCCACTCCAAAATAATGGCTGTTTAAGCCGAGTCATAGCTTAGAAATGGATTTCTGTGGCCTATTGGATACGTTAGAAGGAAATCGCTTGCAATTTGCTGCACGATTAATCACTAATTCGACTTAACAGAATCTAGTCATTTTTGTGGGAATTGTCAAAAGGTGGTAATAAAGATTAGTGAAGAAGTGAAATGTGAAATATATTTGCATATGAGAAAAGGAGAAAGAAATTAACAGCATACATTACAATGGACTTACAATCACGGTATTCTCAGGACTCGCTAAGTCTCGCTCTTTTCTTTTAATTTGACTTAACAAAATCTAATAATTTTTATGGAAATTGTCAAAAGATGGTAATAAAGATTAGTGAAGAAGTGAAATGTGAACATATTTACGTATGGGAAAAGGAGGAAGAAATGAACAGTATGGATACAATCACGCACAGCGCAAAATTACGCAAAAATTTGCTCATAGATACACTCGCTGGTATTCTCAAGACTCGCTAAGACTAGCTCTTTTCCTCTAATTTGACTCAACAAAATTTAGTCATTTTTGTGGGAATTGTGAAAATATGGTAATACAGATTAGTGAAGAAGTGAAATGTGAAATATATTTGCATATGGGAAAAGGAGGAAGAAATGAACAGTATGGATTAGAATCATGCACAACGCAAAACTATGTAAAAATTCGCTCACACATGCACTCGCTGGTATTCTCAAGACTCACAAAAAAACTTTTTTCCTCAGTCCTCCTTATATACTATGCTCTGTTCTTCTTCTTCTCATAAACAAATGCAACGCGGATCGCATTATCGATCACTCATCTTATTTACATCCCTAGCAACCGACTTATTCCAGAATCTTCCATACGCGCATCTAATGTAAATTCCCATAAACAAATGCCGATTGAGATGATTATTGATCACACATGCATACACACACATCCCACATTTTTAGCTGATTCTCAAGAATTTGCAAGAACGCATAATACGGGTTTTCATACACAGACTGTTTTCATACACTACACATCTTTTGTTGTGCTGTAAAACGTAAGTGTACGAGTGTGTATCTGCAGCGTTCATCAATCACGTATATTTTTTGCCTTCGATAATAATGTACCACACCATAATGAAATTCCATTACGCACGTCATTACGCATGTCAGTACCCAAGGTATAGAATAGTATTAAATATGGCGCCATTGTCAGAATTATAATGAATACAATTACACAATTTCACAGATCATAATGATATTGCTGTGTACATTGTTCCGCGACGTTAACCAACATTTACGGTGCCTCGAATTACTCAAGAATAAATCACGAGGATTACGTCCGCACCCTCTCTTGCGATTCACCGCTAACCAACCGCCATGGGGTTAAAGCATTCCGCAAGGGAGACGGTTAAGGGATTAATTCATGCACGTTCTTGAGCCAACGCCAATTATTACGCGTCAATTCTCGCGGCAATTAATTCACGATTGTCGCGACACGTACGCACTCAACGCTTCCGCTTCAAAGAACGCCTTTATACACTCTTGAAAAGTTGGTTCTTAGGTACGAAAAACGTGTACAGGGTGTCCCACGGTAAGTGTTGTTCGCGATAATTACTAAGTGGCAGGTGACAGGATAAAAATGTTACGACATTATTATTATCATGCTTTGTGTAGAATGTCGCTGCAACAAAAAAAAATGTGTTGTCTACAATTTGCTAAGGTTATAATGAGGTTCTCGTGTTTTTTAAATGGAATGTTGTATTTTTATTTCGATATTATGGAGGTACAGGAGAAAAGTAAATTCAAGATATGTTCTGGAAATGGTCCTGAGGCAAATTAAACTCGTATTTTGGTACAATAAAATAGCTTTCATTGTTCATAAGCAGTTACTCATGTGATAAATAGTTTCTTCTGCATTCGTTCTTTGCAACGTAATCTAAAATTTCTTCTTTTTTGTGACTTTCAATTGCTTCATGGTCGTTTCACAAACATATACTAAATTTCCTTTTTCATACACTTCAAAAATGCCAAAGCAAAAATAAATCATTCCATTTTAAAAAACAAAGGATTTGCAGTTAAACATTTTTTTACAATCTCAGTTAGGTGTTGCAGAAAAACATTATGATTTTGTTATAATAAAGTATTATAACATTTTCAGTAAATGATTATTAATGAATCATTATAGCATTTTCAGTTAATTATACGTAACAGTTGATTATACTTGTAAAGTAAATTATTATTAAAAAAGTATTATAGCACTTTCGTCCTATCAACTGCTATTCAGTGCTTCCATCAAACGACACTTGCATTGAGACACCCAGTATACATGTCCCCGAAGAATGAACGCTTTCGTACAAAGAACGTTTATACACCGCCATACTCTATGCACTACACTACCCTTTATTCTACATTTTGCACATAAAATACTATTCCCACCGATCGTTCGACAATACCCGACGTCTCAGACAGCCGACTGTCACGAAATCATTTTCTATGAACAAAACAAACGTTTCTCCGGCGGTACAACTCAATCCTGTCAGCGTCGACACGTCAGTGTCGCGATCCGTTGACAGCAATCACACGTTGTACGAGTCGAATCGGTGCGAAAGGGTCAAATACACACGTCTACCCAAAAGTTCTCTCAGTAAATCCCAAGCATATTTCGCTTCTATCAAGTTGGCTCATTCAACTCGCTGGAAAGAAAGAAAATTCGTGAGACTTCTTTCACATGTTGACTGCCGTGCGTATTTTGCTATAAATAAAGGTAAAGCAGAATCGTTAAAAGCCAAAGTATTGAAGCACTGTTCCAATATCAATTGCTTTTACGAGATTGTAAATACGCTTCGTCACGAATTTTTTGCATTTTTAATGAAATCTTTTTCACCGGTCACCGCGTATATTTTGCTATGTTAAAACCGAGATGCGATGAAATACTGCAGAGTATAATTAAACCATGCAAAATAAGGGTAACGCAGAGTTTTTAGAACCCAAAGTATTGGAGCCTCGTTCCAATATCAATTGCTTTTACGAGATTGCAACTAGGCTTCATTGCGAATTTTTTGCATTTTTAGTAAAATTTTTTTCACTGGTCACCGCGTATTTTGCTATGTTAGAACCGCGATGCGATGGAATACAGGTGAGTATGACTAAATCGTGCAAAATGAATGTAACGCAGAGTGTGGTTGGAAGCCAAAGGATTAAAGCACCGTTCCAATATCAATTGCTTTTACAACATTGCAGATAGGCTTCGTTGCGAATTTTTTGCGTTTTTAATCAAATCTTTTTCACCGATCAGCGCGTATTTTGCTATATTAGAATCGCGATGCAATGATATACTGCAGAGTATAATTAAATAATGCAAAATAAAGGGAACGCAGAGTTGTTAGAAGCCAAAGTATTGAAGCACCGTTTCAATATCAATTTTACAAGATTGCAAAGCTTTCACAAGACTATAAATAGGCTTCGTTGCAAATTTTTTGCATTTTTAATAAAATCTTTTTCACCAGTCACTGCGTATTTTGCTATATTAGAACCGCGATGCGATGAAATACTGCAGAGTATAATTAAATCGTGCAAAATGAAGGTAACGCAGAGTTGTTAGAAGCCAAAGTATTTGAAACACCGTTCCAATATCAATTTTACAAGATTGCAAAGCTTTTACGAGATTGTAAATAGGCCCCGTTGCGAATTTTTTGCATTTTTAGTAAAATCTTTTTCACCGGTCACCGCGTATTTTGCTATGTTCGAACCGCGATGCGATAAAATACTGCAGAGTATAATTAAATTGTGCAAAATAAAGGTAACGCATAGTTTTTAGAAGCCAAAGCATTGAAGCACCGTTTCAATATTGAGATCAAGATTGCAAATAGGCTTCATTGCGAATTTTTTGCATATTTAGTAAAATCTTTTTCACCGGTCACCGCGTATTTTACTATGTTGGAACCGTTTCAATATCAATGGCTTTTACAACATTGCAAAATAGGTTTCGTTGCGAATTTTTTGCAGTTGTAGTAAAATCTTTCGCTCCTATCACCGGTGACCACCGTGGCAGTCAACGTGTTAGATTTCCTTCGTCCTGTTAAATGTTGGAGTGTGACGCGAGGGACGAATTGCGTTGACGGTGGAGACGGTGGATGAGAAGGGGTGCAAACAGAGGGTGAAACGTCGTGCTAGACACGGAGCCATGTGTGTTCCTCGTTTGTCTCGCAAGAAGCGGAGACGATCGATACTTAGGTGCAAACAGAACAGACGGAGAGACGTAGCAAGAGTAGAGAGAGAACGAGAAAGAGAGAGAGAGAGAGAGAGAGAGAGAGAGAGAGAGAGAGAGAGAGAGAAGGATAGGTGTAGACTGTTGTACAATCACAGTGTCCTGCTTGTTTTTTGTTTATGTCTTTTATTACCCCTTGTCTCTTCGTATTTCCCTTATTTCTTTCAGCCCACTTCTTGGCAGACATTTATTTTTCTTTCGGTGATATTTTACCGTACGATGCCGAGAGCACGGCTGGCAACGGTACTGATGTGCGTGCTATTAATTGCATACTCGTGTAAATTAGATTAAGGCGTTCTACGCGGAGTTGTAGAGAATGAACGAAAAAGAATCAGAGATGGGAAGCTTCGAATTATAAAAGAATTGCAGCGTCCTGATTGCCTTTTTCATGCCTTCTACTAGTCAGTATTCTTTTTATTCTGTTGATGCACATTTTATTATCAGCACATCTTCCTTTTTTTTTTCTTTTTCATACTTTCTAGTACTCGGTATACTTTTTATTCTTTAGGTGCACATTTTATTATCAGTACATCTTACTTTTTTTTGTTTCTTTCCTTGGTAGCATTTTACTGAAGGACAGGAAAGACGTAACTGGCACAAATGACAATATCCGTGTTAATAATCGCACCCTTGTGTAAACCAGATTAAGTCTTATTCGAAATGCCAGGAAATTAACTCTCCCACACGCAGCCAGAGTTATGGAGAAAGATGTAACGAGGGAACAGAAAGAAAGAATGGTGTAGAATAATATAGAATCACGATGTCCTTTTGATGGTCTTTTATATACATATTACTATCTGTAGTTTCTTCGTATTCCCTTTGTTTCTTTTGATTCCCCACTTGTTATGCGTTTTTCTTTTTCTCTCTTGTCGTGACAATATTTGTGTTAATAACCTCTCGTGTAAAAGAGGTCAAGTGCACCTATGCGATATTCCAAGGAATTAACTTTTGCGCGTGTAGAAAAATGAATGGAGACGTGCGAAGTAGTAGGAAAACAGAAAGAATAGAAAAAATAGAGAAGAATAGAGAAGACAACCTTTTAATTTTCTCTTTTATATTTATTATTATCCTTAGTCCTTTTCTATTTTTGTTTCTTTCTTTTTATTCGCCTTTTCGCTCGGTTAACTGTTCCTTCTATTATTTCCTTCTTTCGTTGCAACCGTTTTACTGTACAATGCCAAACTGATAAGATGTATGTTCATTGTCTCACACTGGTTTAAACGAGATTAGGTCGCGCCCACGCGAATCTCGGGAAATTAACTCTCCAAGACAAAACTTCTGGAGAGAACCATAACGAGGGAACAGAAAGAAAGAAACAGAGAAAGAATGACCTAGACTGTCGCAGAATCATAACGTTTCGTGTTTCTTTTTTCCTTACCTTGATTTTCTACTCGTTATCCGTTTATCTTTTTTCCTCTCATTTCTTTTTAATAAAAGAAACTTACTTCGCCAACCGATGGAAATTGCACGACCGGTACAAATTTCAATATTTATCCAAATATTTACATACTCATGTAAACCGGATCGAGGATCGTAACGACGAAATAGAAAAAATGACTTAGACGGTGGCAAAATCATAATATTTCGATCGTCTCTTCATATGTAGTAGTATGTATTTTCTTCTCGTTATCCGTTTATCTTTCTTTCTCTCATTTCTTTTATTAAAAATACTTCACCGACCGATGCAAATTGCACGACTGGTACAAATTTCAATATTTATCTAAATATTTACATACTCACGTAACCCGGATCAAGAATTGTAACGAAGAAACAAAAAAAAATGACCTAGACTGTCATAAAATCATAACATTCTGATCGTCTCTCGTATATACAGTAGTATGTATTTTCTTCGCGTTATCCGTTTATATTCCTTTCTCTCATTTCTTTTATTAACTATACTTCACCGACCGATCCAAATTGTACGACTGGTACAAATTTCAATATTCATCTAAATATTTACATACTCATGTAACCCGGGTCGAGGATCGTAGCAAAGAAACAGAAACAAATGACCTAGACTCTCTCAAAATCATAACATTTCGATCGTCTCTTTGTATGCAGTAGTATGTATTTCTTCTCGTTATCCGTTTATCTGTTTTCCTCCCATTTCTTTTATTAGTAATCATTCACCGACCAATGCAAATTGCACGACTGGTACAAATTTCAATATTTATCTAAGTGTTTACATACTGGCGTAACCCGGATAGAAAATCGTAACAAAAAAACCGAAAGAATTACCTAGACTGTCGCAAAATCATAACATCTCCATTGTCTCTTTATATGTAGTAGTATGCATTTTTTTCTTGTTATCCGTTCATCTTTCTTTCTCCCATTTCTTTTATTAACAATATTTCACCGACCGATGCAAATTGCACGAGTGGTGCAAATTTCAATATTTATCTAAGTATTTACATATTCACGTAACCCGGATCAAGAATCGTAATGAAGAAACAGAAAAAATGATTTAGACTGTCGCAAAATCATAACATTTTGATCGATTCTTTATATGTAGTAGTACCTCTTGTCACTTCGTTTTTTTTCCGTATTTTTTTAATTCACTCCTTTCTGTTTATGTTCCTCTGTCTTACTTTTTTCACTCACAATACTTAATTGCATGTTGCAAAATGCACGACTGGTTTAAGGAACAATATTCGTATTCATGCTCGCACACACGCGTGGGCCAGATTAAATCGCGTCCTCCTACGCGAACTCCAGAAAATTAACTCTCGCACGTGTAGCAGACGCGTACACCAGGCAGATTTCACAAGCCCTCAGCTCGTAATCCTCGTAGTCCCACGGACGCACTTACGTCGATCTGTCATCGTTTCGACGATTTAAATTCTGACTCAACCCGCATTACGCCCGTAATGAGAATTTATGAGGCGCTCGTACGGATTCTGTCTGAATGAGATGTCGAAAGTAATAGACGCACGTGTGAGATTAGAATTTCGTTGTAAAAATAACTTAGGTGCCTCGCTTCTATCGGTATAAGACTTACATTTGGCCTAATGGATCAGTGCGATTGAGATTGTACTAGTGATAACAGTGAGACGCCCCCGAAACTTTACTGAACAAATATCGCGCTGGGCGTGACGTTTGTTTGTGTCGGTAATTATACACTGGCCTGGGCCAGATATTGGGAGAGATTGACTTAATCAATTATTGTGATATTGCGTGTGTGTGTGTAATTGGAAATTACCGTTTCTTGGTACGTAAACACGTTATACATATTATTGTTTGTAATATAATATCACATTGAATCCTACCGTGCGATTTCACGAAATGAAGATAGCTAATTATGCGATAGATTTGATTGATTGTATAGAGGGTGTCGCAGTTTTTCCGAACAAACTTTGCCAGCGTATTCTGCACGCAAAAGTAAGAAATGTTATACAATGAACATATGTTGTGTTATACAATGAACATATGTATGAGTTATAAATAAATTTTTGCCGAATAGTTTAACGGCACAATGTTTTTTGGATTTCCTAGAAAACGAATTTGAGGCAGAAGTAGCAGGGGATATTCCATTATTACTTGAACAAAACTTATATATAATATCACATTGAATCCTACCGTGCGATTTCACGAAATGAAGATAGCTAATTATGCGATAGATTTGCTTGATTGTATACAGGGTGTCCCAGTTTTTCCGGCCAAACTTTGCCAGCTTTTTCTCCATGCAAAAGTAAGAAATGTTATACAATAAATGTATGCTCTTAAATGTTTTATTAAGAAGTTATAATATAATTATACATTTAATTATAAAGGAGTTACAAATAAATTTTTGCCGAATAGATTAACGGCACAATGTTTTTTGGATTTCCTAGAAAACGAATTTGAGGCAGAAGTAGCAGGGGATATTCCATTATTACTTGAACAAAACTTATATATAATATCACGTTGAATCCTACCGTGCGATTTCACGAAATGAAGATAGCTAATTATGCGATAGATTTGATTGATTGTATACAGAGTGTCGCAGTTTTTTCCGGCCAAACTTTGCCAGCGTATTTTACACGCAAAAGTAAGAAATGTCATGCAATGAACATATGCTCTTAAATGTTTTATTAAGGAGTTATATTATACATTTAATTATAAAGGAGTTACAAATAAATTTTTGCCGAATAGATTAACGGCACAGTCGTTTTTGGATTTCTTAGAAAACGAATTTGATGCAGAAGTAGCAGGGGATATTCCATTATTACTTGGACAAAACGTATATATAATATCACGTTGAATCCTACCGTTCGGTTTCACGAAATGAAGATAGCTAATTATGCGATAGATTTGATTGATTGTATGCAGGGTGTCCCAGTTTTTTCCGGCCAAACTTTGCCAGCGTATTTTACACGCAAAAGTAAGAAATGTCATGCAATGAACATATGCTCTTAAATGTTTTATTAAGGAGTTATATTATACATTTAATTATAAAGGAGTTACAAATAAATTTTTGCCGAATAGATTAACGGTACATTCTTTTTTGGATTTCTTAGAAAACGAATTTGAGGCAGAAGTAGTAGAGGATATTCCATTATTACTTGGACAATACTTATATATAATATCACGTTGAATCCTACCGTGTGATTTCACGAAATGAAGATAGCTAATTATGCGATAGATTTGATTGATTGTATACAGAGTGTCCCAGTTTTTTCCGGCCAAACTTTGCCAGCGTATTTTACACGCAAAAGTAAGAAATGTCATGCAATGAACATATGCTCTTAAATGTTCTATTAAGGAGTTATATTATACATTTAATTATAAAGGAGTTACAAATAAATTTTTGCCGAATAGATTAACGGCACAATCTTTTTTGGATTTCTTAGAAAACGAATTTGAGGCAGAAGTAGTAGAGGATATTCCATTATTACTTCGACAAAACTTATGGATTTAATTAGACGGTTGTCCAATACATTATGCAGTAACAGAACGGCAATGGATAAATTACCATTATCCATAACGATAGATAAGTTGAGGAAGACCAATTCCAATGGATTTTTACGTGTGCGGAGTTGTGAAAGCAAAAGTTTATGAAGCATAAATTAATACTCGCGAGCAGTTAGTTCAGAGGATTATAGACGAATTTGCTGCGATTAGAGAAAATGAAGAAGAAAGCAGTAATACGATAGCGTCAATTTCTGTAGGATGCCAATCCTGTATTCGTAATAACGGACGTCATTTTGAAATGTTACCTCGTTAATAAAGCATTAATAATAAATGTCGATATCAACTATCTTAGTAAGTAAACATAAGAGTTTACGTAAACAAAAATAGAGATATTTATAATGCGTTTCTACGCTGTGTCGACGAAATGCCAATTCATTATCATTTTGTATTATATGTTAAATCATGTTATCATATGTTAAATGTATAACATTTTTTTCTTACTTTTGTGTGTAGAATACGCTGGTAAAGTTTGGCCGGAAGAAACTGGGACACCTTGTATATGCCGTGCACAGTATATATTCATTTACCATGTTACAGTATTATTTCGTTAAAAATGTGATCAGAAAGGCTTTTGTCACGAAGGAGGCGCATATAAGAAAATTGAATAGGCGTTTAACAATTGTAAATGATTAACGGAGTTTCTTGGTAGTTCAGACCTAGACCTCTTTCATAATCAGCAGCACGCTCCTTCCATCGATATAATGTCCGACCATTCTCGACGCAGATATAAAGTAGACCAGGGATAATACTCCGACGTGTATACATAACACTTGGATATAAGAACGATTCAACGTCGGAAGTATAGAAATCGATGGACGCTCGAATAGGGTGAAAGTTGCCCCCGGCAGTAGCATTATGAAATTAACACACTTTGCATATCGCGCCAGTTCTCGACTTGGAGCGAGCGCATTTTGCATTCTCGTGAGTTGTCCCTTCAAATAGAAGGCCTTGATAAGTTTTATCAATTTGCCGGGGAGTATGCGAAGTCGGCGGAAGAGCAAAATGTCATGAGTTGCGCATCTAATTGAACTGCATGGATGACATCTTATGCAAAGTTCGTGTCATTTTTAGAAGAAATGTTTGACGTCCTTAGTATTCTTATTTGCATACTTCGTGTAATAATTCGTGCTTCAAATCTGCATAAGCGTCCAGTATTACAATATACTAACTAGTGATTTATGTTTTTTTATTCATTTATTTTATATTTTTTTATTTATCAGGATTCCGGATTCATATGTGTCCTCTGTTATTTTTTTTATTTTAATTTTTCTCTATTTTCAAGACTTCAAATTTAAGGCACTCGGGGGACAAATGTTTTAATTTATTTGTTAGAGATTTTATATACATATATATCAATTAAATGTATTTATTTGAAACAATACGATTATCCTATTTTTTTGTACACTTGGGATTAAAGTAAATAGTGGAATAACAAACCAAGAAGTGTTGATAAGCAATGGCGTATGTTTAGTTACCAAGTTTGCTCTAAAATGTTACTATGCACTTTAAAAAATCCACCATTCTCACTTTAATTTACATTTCTTCGATCCAAGTAGCTGGGTGGACTTTACTTGGTCGGTGAAAACTGCCTAATTTACCGTAACTAGTAATATACAAGCGATTACTTGTTAGAGGATTTATCTACATATATATCAATTAAATTATTTATTTAAAATAATAAGATTACCTTACATTTGCATTTTAACGCATTTGTCATTAACACGTTCACGCCGGGGCCGATTTTCATGTTTTTCGCTGTGGGCGGCGCTCGAATTCATGCAGCACTTCATTTGGTTTCGCACGATTGTTGCTTGTTTCAATTATTTAAAATTCAATTATTTAAATGTTCAACTATACGGCAATTTTGTCAACTTACTAAACGAACTTTATTTTTGACGGTGAGCGGCTTGTAAACAAATGTTCACGACATATTATATATATCAATTGAATGTATTTATTACAATAATAAGATTACCTTACATTTGCATTTTAACGCATTTGGTTAAAGTAAATAGTGAAATAAGAAGCCAAGAAGTGTTGATAAAGAAATCGCGTACGTCTAGTTATCAAGACTGCACTAAAATGTTACTGCCCACTTTAAAAAATGCACCATTCTCGCCTTAATTTACATTTGTTCGACCCAACTAGCTGGGCGGATTTTACTTGGTCCGTGAAAACTGCCTACTTTACCGTAACTACCAATATACAAAGCTTGCGGTGTAGAGATTTCGGGGCGAGTTTTTGAAAAGGCGGGAATCTGATACCGCCATCATCCGAAAGTGGCGACTTAACGCTACGACGACATCGTCTAGGCCGGCGTCGAGGCTGTAACGCGTCGTTACGTGCTCGCACGAGCGTCCCGACGCCGGCTTCGTGCACATACTTAAGCGTGAGTAGGAAGAAAACGTATTTACGTTACGTACATACCCGTGCATGCGGTGTGTATCAGTACATAGGGTGCCCGGCGCAAATCGTGGTACGACTGGCAGGGTAATTCCTCACGGGAAATTGAACAGCCGTGCACAATACACTTCCACTTCCTGTCAGCGTACGACAATTTAAGATTTAAAGTAATGTTTGTACGCCTAACTGAGTAAGGAAGCAATTAATGCGGCTTTTATTTGGTCTTCGTATCTGTTGCGATTGACATCGTGTATGCTAGCAGTAGATTTTTCTATAGTTTAGGATTTGGTTTTGAATGTTTAACACGTTGACTGCCGCGGTGGTCATCGGTGACCGGCGCAAAAGGTCGGACGAAAAATTAAAAAAATACCCAATCGGTAGCATTTATAATTGTGGAAATACAATTAATGTTAAATAGTGATTCAATTCTTTGGTCTCTGATACCTTCGCATTATTTTCATTTTGCACAATTCAATCGTATTCTGTAGTACTTCATCACGTTGCAGTTTTAATATAGTAAAATACGCACGGCAGTCGAAGGCCTTACGAAAAAATTAAAAAAATATCAAATCGGTAGCATTTAAATTTTGCATATGAAATTAATATTAAATAGTGATTCAATTCTTTGGTGTCCGATACCTTCGCATTATTTTCATTTTGCACAATTCAATCGTATTTTGTAGTACTTAATCACGTAGCGGTTTTAATATAGTAAAATACGCACGGCAATCGAAGGTTTTACGAAAAATTCAAAACATAGCAAATCGGTAGCATTTAAATTTCGCATATAAAATTAATATTAAATAGTGATTCAATTCTTTGATCTCCGATACCTTCGCATTGTTTTCATTTTACACAATTCAATCAGATTATGTAGTACTTCATCATGTTGGCGTTTTAATATAGTAAAATACGCACGGCAACCAATGTGTTAAAGTCGTGACGCCTAGTTTTTCAAACAAGCCGATGGTATTAAAAAACAAAACCACGCGTCGAATCACATGTTACGTAGCCGTGTTCGGGCGTATATGATAGATTAAAATCTTTCATTGTCATTATTTTTCTCCTAACCAGTACATCGTCAGCAGTTGCATTTACAAATTGGCCTTGTCAAATCAAAATATGCAATCTAATATCTGGAAGCATCTGAACCACGTGAGCATCACTATACTGGTATAGTTCCATAGTTTAGTATTTGGTTCCGACTGTTTAAAACGACGCCTAGATTTTCACATTAACCAGCGGTATTAAAAAACAAAAGCACTCGTCCAATAATCACATATTTACGTAGCCACATTCGGGTATATAATACATTAACATTTTATCAACGGTTATATTAAATAAAATAAATATCAAATGATATTATGACAATTCTGAATTACAATAAAATTACACTGCTTTGAAACCAAAGGATTCTCAACGACACAATGAGTATTTTTGAGTTATAGAGCTTTACAAATATTGCGATATCCAAAACAGAGCCGGTACTGGCGATGCATCTAACTGAGTCGGTCGTTAGTGACTGGTATCTTCAGTCAATAGCGATCGATAAGGTGTTAACACGTTGACTACCGTGCGTATTCTACTATATTAAAACCGCAGCATGATGAAGTACTACAGAATATGATTGGATTATGCAAAATGGAAATAATGCATATTCAAAGAATTGAATGACTATTTAATATATTGCATTTACAAAATTATAAATTAAAATTTTTTGCCGCAACATGATGAAGTATTTTACTATATTAAAACAGAATATTAATACAGAATATGATTGAATTGTGCAAAATGAAAATAATGCAAAGGTATCGGAAGTCAAAGAATTGAATCCTATATAGTATTAATTGCATTTACAAAAGTATAAATGCTACCGATTGGGTATTTTTTTAATTTTTCATGAGACCTTTTGCGTCGGTGGCAGTCAACGCATTAAAGTCTTCCGTTATCATTATTTTTCTCCTAACCGGTACATCGTCAGGAGTAACATCTACAAATTGGCCTTGTCGAATCAAAATACAGAATCTAGTATCTGCAAGCATCTGAGCCATGAGCATCACCATAAGCCATTATTGGTATAATTCCCATGGCGATCGTTTTGATCATGACGCATCGAAGTCTAGAACACGCGTAGGCTCTACAACCCGGACACCCTGTATGTCAGGATGTGTCTCGGGAGGTGTACGTACAGCTATTCTCGCGAACTGGAATAGAGAACGCCGACTTGCCTGGTCGATATTGACGTCCAGTCGCCGTGAAACCTTATGCCAACGTCGACGTTCCGAACTTCACCTCTCCTGCGATGAGGCCGCTCGTTTCCCTTACCGTACGCCCAATTCTGATGATCCAGAGACGATATTTATTCGGCGCATTTTCAGGAACTCTCTTGGGGGAAACATTTTCTGGTGTTTGTACGAACAAATCAGTCAATAGACTATTAGCGCAGGCACGACTTTTATTTAACCCTTTGAGGTCGGCAGATTTTGCTCTAAAAAGAATCAGCAGGTCGGATGAAATCTAGCATTTCGTAGTTACTTTTTCGTACAGAATTTAAAGTCCATATATGGATGTTAAAACACACAGAATTTGTTGAAACTGATTTGTTGTGTTTACTACTACTTGTAAAAAATTGTAAATCTACCTTATGTAGGATTTAGATATGTGAAACTAGAGAGTATAATATTTATAAACAATAACAACACAATCAAGACACTTTAGTCTTGTTTCCTAATCTTTTGTCGTTTCGTCGTTTCGCCTTTTCGTCTTTACGTCGTTTCGCCATTTCGTCTTTACGTCGTTTCGTCTTTGCATTTCCTCGTCACCTGACTACTAACCAACCAAACAACGAAATTCAACAAACTTGTCACCTATGATACCTCAATATAATAATTGAGGATCACACGTGACCTTTGCTCCCCAATTAGAGGACCCTGTACTTGAGTTTCTACACTTATAAATCTGCAACCGTACAAAATATTAACCCATTGCGGTCGTATTTCACTCTTAAGAGTACCAGCAGGTCGGATGAAATCTAGCATTTCACACTTCCTTTTCCGTACAGAATTTAAAGTCAATATATTGATATTAAAACACACAGAATTTGTTGAAACTGATTTGTTGTGCTTATTACTGCTTGTAATACGTAAGAATACACATTTTTTAAACTCTATAATGTTCTGAAGTATATTTCGCGAAATAATCACCGATATGAAGTCTTGGATTTCGTGTACAAGTATCACAGTACGGGTGTGTTTGTCGTCTTTTTCCCACAGTTTTCCTGTCGGAACATACTGCACAGTCTTCCTTGAATCCTGAACGAATTATATGAAATTGATTATTTAATCTTATGTCTACGAATGACGCTAAAAGTTGCGGTGTAGATAGTGTTTTAATAGAAATTTCTAAAAACTGATCGACTAAACATTTTGAAATTTAAGTGTGTTAGTGGCTTTTCGTTGTTCTGTTTTGTTATTTTATACAGTATGTATGAGTTGATGACGCACATCTCCATGCTCCAAAAAAAAATGGCATTTTCGGAGATTCCCGCTGCGGGGATATCGACTTTACGACGATTTAAAGATGTCCCCGCATACCTTTTAACATTTGTATTAAAAGTTAATTGCGTGTAGGATGAAGTTCTTGACAAACGTTAACCGAAATAAAACCTAACAGATTCTTTATCCTCACAATCGCGTAATACGATAGAAACTTTTGTTGTGCGGGTAGTAGAAACCCTTTTTATCGCGCCATTCCAATCTGTCTGCGAGATGTGGTGAAATTGTGGTGAAAGTGAAAGTTCTGATGTTACTATGTGTTGGAGTACCAGAAGGCGTCAGGTTAAAATATGGAAATATCAATCTGAGATTTTTTGAAATTCAAAACTTTTAAAATTTGTATTAAAAGTAATGTGGGTGGATTCAAATTAAAATCTTAATATTGGGCTAAATTATCAGAAAGCATCGATGATTCTATCCAACACACCTTTTAAAGTTTGTATTAAAAGTAATGGGGGTGGATTCAAATCGAAATCTTAATATTGGGCTAAATGATCAGAAAGCATCGATGATTCTATCCTACATGCCCGGTACTATACATGCTTGTCACTCGGTTGGGGTACTAAAACCAAAGGTTGAACTATTCACACAGACGCGGATTCGAATCCCATCCCGTCTCCACCATAGAATCCCTCAGTTCGAACGCGACCGATCTCGGGTCACATAACTCGAGTCAACCCCTGCGAAATTGTATGCGAAAATCCGGCGCCGTTACATAAGCAAAGAGCGCAGAACATCCCCTGGGTATTCGTATAAGCCGACGTCTGCTGAGGGACTCCATAAAATCCGAGATTGCTGAAATTCTGTCTACCGCCGTAGGTCAGTTCCATAACAGCACGTGAAAACACAATAGAAAGATTTTCGAAGTCCTTGTTACGATTGCAGTTTGCTTGTTAGTGTTTTTAAAAAACTCTACGTATTTCGACACCCTTGGGTCCCCTCTTCCAGTAAGTACATGTACTTGTTTTGAAAGAGTCCTTCTCTCAAAAGTTTTTAAGCAACATAACGATAAAGAAGATTCAGCCATAAGATGGGTTTGGAAAATTTCTCAAACTACCAATATTTGAAATAAATTAACACATTGAGTGGCATCGGTGGTTGACAGTATAAGATATTATATGAGACTAAAAAATTAACATTGTTTTCAGTGATTACTGAAAATTAATTTAAAATTCACTTAATTTTTATATATTAGACGATTGTACCATTAATACATTTATATGTTTCTTGTCAAAAAGCTTAATCGACTTTATTGAAACACGGTAAACATAAAAGCGGTTGTCCTTCGCATGTATCGCAAAATGTGGCGACATGTTTAGTTACTCGTATTTTTCTGGCCATTGCTCTACCAGATTTTGTCGCATTTCCAAAATATATGTATTACGTTGTTATAACCTAAACAGAAAGCCGGCCGCAAGCCGATTTCGATGAAATCTCTAGTGAGCCAAAGATAAACAAGACAAAACAGATTTGGCGCGTAATGTGTTGAATGAATTCCCATAAGCATTTCATTCTAAACGTAAACATCTTCTACTACGGTAAGAAACAATGGCCCTAATATATTTATATACCGGTATTGAGGAAATTTCAATTTGTCAGTAATGCGCTTTCCATAGCTATACCACAATACGAAAGCTTCTAACCAGCGCGCGTGGCTTGATGGGGATTTCCTTAACTCGTTCGCTACCAGGCCTTGAAAAGAAATTCTGGCTTCACAGACCATGGTGTTTTTTCTTGTAATATGACTTCAGTTTGCATTGACTTTGAGTATATATATTTATAACATTTCAATTATATAAAAAATAGGCATTTTTTCATACGACGCATATATGCGACGCTGGGCCAGGAATGAGAAACTTATTTTATAGACCACACGCCGCATATACCATATGCGACGTATTTCATAAAAAGGAAATTAACTAGACAGGAAAGGAACATAAAAATAAAAACATTTTTTAAAGCGAAATACAAGTTATTTATTTATTTTTTCCATTAAAGATATTGGAACATTAATTTACGCATAGCCCAATAGGTAATCCCTTTTGTCTGACAAATTCCGCAGGTATAGAAAGTTTCCCTGCGCAGATTCTTCATACTAGATACACATCTTATTCTTTTATCCATTTTTTTAGGGAAATGTTTTGTATTCGAGGTATTGTTACATGGAAACACAGTTATTTTGCTTATACAAATTAATTTCTTAGCAAGATCATTTCTAAAATCTAAGTAATTCATTTTAATTGAATGAACTTTGTTTTATACCCAACATGCATTCTAAATTGTAATGTCCATTATATGACAAAAGAGTTTAATACACGAACGTAACGACTTCCCAGGGGAAGAATAATAACCGATCATTTGATCTGTTCTGTCGATGCCCGACATTTTGTTATTATAATCAACAACTGTAGAAGGTTTATTTACTAAATTAACTCACTAGATTAAAAATGTAACAATCTCCAGACCAACAACAACCTAAATCTATTTTATTGTTCTATAGCCCAATAAATCTATTTCTGCAAAAAATTCATGCAGCATCTTATCATGAACTGATAAAATAGACATGTATATGACAACGTAAATTGTTTAACAGTTTCATCTTTGTTCAAATGGTTTAATTTTGCGAGTCAAATGGTTGCGTTAATTTTGTGCGAGCATGAGTGTTGACTGGCCGATTGGAAATTACAGGATTCATTTTTTTACTTCAAACGGCCGGAGTTCGCCATTAGTTTTGTTCGCCGCTTTAATCTGACCGTCACCCGTCACAGCCCGCCGGGAATGTACGATTGCCAGTGTCCATTCGTCAAAAGAACCGCGACCGAAAGTTATGCGAAATCGATATCGTCGTATATCGACACACGTCGGAGCTGTCGAATGAACGACCACCGCAATTCGTGCCTCGCGGCCATTGTTTCAGATTTTATGAAGGCGCTTATGTATTTGCTGTACGAACGTTTAACGCGAGTTTGTTACCTTCTTTCTGCCGGGACCTCAACGCGTCGACGAATATACAAGCGAACGTTAACACGTTGACTGGCACGGTGGTCATCGGTGTCCGGCGCAAAAGATTTTACTAAAAATGCTACAAATTCGAAATGGAGCCTATTTGCAATCTTGTAAAAGCAATTGATATTGGAACGGTGTTTCAATACTTTGGCTTCCAACCACTCTGCGTTACATTAGTTTTGTACGATTTAGTCATACTGTGCAGTATTTCATCGCATCGCGGTTCTAACATAGCAAAATACGCGGTAACCGGTGAAAAAGATTTTATTAAAAATGTAAAAATTTCGCAACGAAGCCTATTTGCAATGTTGTAAAAGCAATTGATATGGAAACGGTGCTTCAATACTTTGACGTCTAACAATTCTGCGTTATCTTTATTTTGCACGATTTAATTATACTCCACAGTATTTCATCGCATCGCGGTTCTAAGGTAGCAAAATACGCGGCGACTGGTGCGAAAGATTTGACTAAAACTGCAAAAAATTCGCAATAAGGCCTATTTGCAATCTTGTAAAAGCAATTGATATTGGAACGATGCTTCAATACTTTGGCTTCCAACCACTCTGCGTTACATTCATTTTGCACGATTTAGTGATACTTTGCAGTATTTCATCGCATCGCGGTTCTAACGTAGCAAAATACGCGTGGCAGTCAACAGAAAGTTAAGCAGTGGCAGTGTTAAGGTAGTGTTAACAGAATATGTACATCTGAGGAAGGACTGTGACGAATTAATAAATATATTCTTATAACAACAGTTGTCTGCCAGATAATTGGAAGCACTTGCGAAGATAAACCTTATGGTATTTAATGTCCCCTAGTCCGGAAATTATTAGTACCTGAAGGCTGGACATTAATAGCTGCGCGGACGTTAAAAGTCTCAGTGAGGTGCAAAAATTGGCAGTCATTTTAGTTTTAATTGGTTATGATATCCGAAATTTGATTAAACACATTTTATAAGGGTAGTCAGATTATCATATTTTAGTTCAGTTAGTCATTATCTTGACAGGTATAATAATTACAAAAACTTAAGGTTATATAAAATTAAATTCAAAATAATTGACTTTCTGCATCATCATGAAAATGAATGCTATAGCATTCACGTCCGTGAATGTGTTTAGCAATCACAACTTAATTCATATAAAAATATAATTAGTGCAGCAAATGATACACGCCTTTAAAAACACAGGACAAACCAATGTAAACTGAACGAAGTGCAGGCCAACATTAGCCGAAATAGCAGAACACAAATTCAGCTAATACAATAACAAACAACCTGGACGACACAGAAAAAGTAGCATAAAACATATAAGATATTATCATAGCAGCCTCCGACGTCTGTCTGAAGAAAGAAACATGATATCCAAAATCGCGCTCGTGGTGAACATGCGAATGAATATCCTTATAGAAAGCGCCGTACAATGTATAGAAAAAGTTTCGAGAAGGAAAAGACCCAGACACCGGAAAAATGAAAAGAATAGAAAACCGGAAGAAGAAACAAGCATACGAAGGACAGATAGAAAACGTAAAATGGCAATAGCTTGGAAAACACAATGACCACACATGAAACCCATATCCCATGGGGAATCCCGTATAAAGTATGCACTAGAAAAGTCGCACCCGAAAGAGCCCTACAAACTATAGGAACAGGAGCACGACACATAGTAAACTGCAAACAAACAGCTCTAACTCTACTCAACGCATTGGTATCTGACATCCAGTCAAACACAAAATAAATGCATTACAAAATCAGGAAGTAGGCCGAAGAAACACCAAACATGACATCATGAATAATGGAAAAGTCTCTGGAGTAAATAATATCGAAGTAAAAGTTCTGAAAGCCTCCATTACCGTAATAATCCCAGAAATAACCAACCCTTTCAACAGTTGCCTCAAGTTCGGAATTTTCCCGAAAACCTGGGAGTTTGCGAATGTTAGAGCACTGCCGAAGGGAAATGTCAACAACGAAACAGCCACCACATCGTACCAACCGATCTGTCTCCTGCCCATAATAGGAAAACACGTTGAAAAAATAATCTCTACCCGAATACAACCCAGACTACTGCATGAGAAATTCATGAGCGGGGGGCAATTCGGCTCTAAAAAAGGCCGACAGACGAATACTGTCGACCGAAGACGCTATAGTACAACTTCGGGAAATAAAAGACGGGCTCTAAGGAAAATACGTCCTGGGACTTTTCTTCGATATATCCGAAGCATTTGACAACGTCTGATGGCCAAATATATTGAGAAATCTACACGAAAGGTCATTAAAAAAAAAGTAAACAATGAAAGGATCAACTGGTACAACGTGATCAAAAGCTATTTCCAGAACAATACGGTTAAACTCATAGCCGAACACGGGAAAGTGAGTAAATCACTCACTACAATATGCTCCAAGGTTCCATCCTAGGTCCAAGCCTCCGGAACTCAATTTTGGGTCAGGCTGGTTGTGTAGTCTTCGCATAGGCAGTCATTACAAAAAAATAAATGCAGGAAAGAAACAGAATTAGAGCAACAGGCAACCGACCTACTCGAATAATGATGTAGAAGACAAAAATTAGACCTATCAGCCACCAAAACCGAAATGCTGCTACTAAGAAGAAAACTGGATGCAAACCGACCACCATCCGACAGTATAAGTAACAAACCGATTTGTAGGAGGAAAAATTGAAGGATTTAGGGCCTAACTGCGGATAAAGCAACGGAGGCAGTGAGTGTATGATCTTAACGTGAATATTTAGACACGTATTTTATTATAAAAGGAAATAGCAGGACAGAAATAGAATCAGGGCAACAAGCACATGATCTACTCGAGTAATGTATATTTACGAGTAATGTAGAAGACAAAAAGATAGACCTGAAACTCAGGGAAATGGCATACTGATACAAAGTAAGAACAGGAACTCGCGTCATCCCACAACAGGATACAGATATCTGGAAACGCATAAGACAAATGTTAATAATAGTACAAAAGAAAGAACAGCAAAAAAATACATACCAGATGTAATCAAAAGATTGCCGTCACCTAGAATTCACCCTGACCCCTACATAACATAGTTTCTGTTAGAACACAGAGGCTCCAACTAAGAACTAAACAGCCAGGACTGAAAAACTAAGACACATGCATGCGCGAGGAAACAGAAACCCCGGAACACATAGTCTCCCACTGCAATATATACAACACGAAACGAAATAACCTCAGAACTACGGCAGGCAACAAGCGAATAACTTGGCCACTGGCACCGCAGGAACTTTTGTTAAAACAAACGTACAGAGCGTTCGCACCATTTACCAAAGAATCTCTAAGAAAGAAAGAAAAGATAGTGAAGCAAACATAACCCTCTATGGGCTGAATTATTTTTTGTGGCTATACAAAATCTATGCAACGTGAAATCAACAAATATCAAACTCGAAATACATATTAACAATGAATTCAGCAGTGTCATGTTTGCCTGAAGTTTTCTCTTGAAATAGCACAAGAAATCAAATCAAAATATAGTAAAAAAACTAAGATATATAAAAAAAATATCAGCGGGTTTTGTTACGACGCACAAACCATCGGACCTTCAAGATTTTAGTCTTCATAGGCTATAAAATCGATGTAGGACAAAGAAAACAGGATTGTATTGTTTGTTCTGACAGAGAAACACCTAGTGGCAGGCGTCAAACGACTTATTATTGTCAAACGTGCATAAATCAGGTTGCAATGCATATTGGGGAGTGTTTTAAAGTTTATCACACTGTACAAAATTATAAAAAATAAATGATTGATTTTTTTTGCAAATATATAATTCTCGATTCATATAAGTCATATGTATGTACATCATTATAATACGTTAATTGGTTCCAAAACTATACTAAATAATATGAGTAGCTAACGTTCAGAATGGTTTGGAGTGCAAAGGATTAATAAAATATCGATTTATGGATATGTGAGTTCAAAGTCACGCGGACCCATAGGGGGTTAACACGAAACTGACCGCAGACGCAAAACTCAAACTCAGGCAAGAACAACGAACAAGATGCAACAATTCATAACTATGATCACCAGAGCAGGTCGTACACACGGTGGTCGTGTAGTTAGATGCGGTAAGGTATTCTGGGGCCACCCAGCAGCCTTACCACATCAAATGACCTTGGGGTCGACCTGCAGGAGACCCAGCTTAGCTGAGGGCTCCGCCTCTTCATGGCTCCCGGTCTCTACGACGTTTCAGTCTGCCTTTCAGTCTGCCTGTCAGACTGAAGCGTCGGCTAAGAGAGCCGCTTCCCCATTGGGGTAGGTCCAACTTGTTCAATGATCTCGAATAGGGCGAGAGCAGGCTTTTTCCAAGCCCTGAGTATCACATCTACATTGGTTTCCCTTGGCAGTGACGGACAGAAAGCAGAATTTGCCAATATAACACCTAGCTAGCAAGTTGATTTCGGGGAACTCCGCAGGTGTGACGCCACAGGCCGGAAACCCGCAGATGGGTACCCTCGGAGGACCAATAGCCGTAGACCAAATGCCGGATTGCTGCGTTTGTTATCAGCTTTGCGTCGGCGGTTCGTAGACGTGGCTGTCTGCATACATATATTTTTTATTTTGGGGTACGGGACAATGGGTACACGGTACGCGGTTATTTAACGGTACAGAACCTTAACCTTTCGGAGGCGGATTTTTTTTAATGAAAATATAAGGGGCAGGTTGTATTTGTAATGCTTCAGGTGAAGAATTTATTGATTATAATAGGATAAAAGAAAGAAAATGATTTATTGTAGATTATGTCATGAAAGGCGAGGCAAAAGAGAGTGATGATTAAAAGTGGGAACGGTCATTAATGCACTTCAGCTGGTGTAATTAAATCCGCTTAATCGTTTCGAAACAGATTTTTTATTTTTTTAAGAAAATAAAAGAAGCAGGTTACTTTTCTAATATTTCAGGTGAAGAATGTATTCGTTACAATAGGGTCAAAGAAAAAAAATTATTTATTGTGGACTATGTCGTGAAAGGTGAGGCAAAAGAGGGTGATGGTTAAAAGTAGGAATGAAAGGACATGGTCATTCATGCACTTCAGCTGGTGTAATTAGATCCACTTAACCTCCTTCGAGGATTTTTTTTTTTTTTGAAGAAGAAGAAGAAGAAGAAAATAAAAGGGGCAGGTTACATTACTAATGCTTCAGGTGCAGAATTCATTCATTATAGTACGGTAAAAGAAAAAAAGAGTTTTTTTACATCAGTACAAAGTTAAAGCTTGGGACATATATGTCCCATTAGTCTTATAAAGATTATGACAAAATTTATTCTGAATTCATACACATGTAGTGTATTATATGTAATAGGAAAAAAAGTAATATAAAAATAGCGTTTGGAAGCTATAAGACTGCTGGGACATCTTTATCCCGGTTTGAAAGACGCCTGGGATATATATGTCCCACCGCTTTTTGTGCATAAAGAACTAAGTAATTTGAATTGGTTACATAGAAATATTCAAAAGAGAGCTAATAAAATACAAAGCAAAAAACTTACCGGGTCATTTTATCTATGTACCGTAATCGCTTTTTGAAAGCTATCTACAAATTATGTTACCGCGCTGACATTTTACACTTAACGAAATTTTCGATAGTAAGGACTTGTGGTACTGGATTTTAAGGAATGTAACAGTACAGCCCCATTCACAATGAAGCAAGGCGCAAGAAATTTTAATAGATTGATAGTTAGAATCTACGATTAAACTTGTCTGGGACATATGTGCCCATAATTATGAAAGTGGTCTAAGTCATATATTTCTTGTTTCGAGATATTTAAGGAATTGCATTTGAATAAATTAAAAAATATTTTTACATTATGCGACATTTTAATTTATAATTTTATTAGTCTTAATTAATGGAAATTTACTATGAATATGAAATTTTGTGTGAATTTTATACGATAATATTATTTTTAAAGATTGAATTGACTTAGACCATTTTCAAAATTAACTGAATGTCCTATAAATGACTTAAAGCAATAAAGAACTTTGAGTTTTATTTGAAACAATAATTTGATTGAAATAATACGTGAACATTTATTACATTTATTAATTATTTTTAAACAGTAATCCATTTTTATCATTATTTCGAGTATTTAAGATTCTTAAAATGTTCCTGAAAAACTGGAGGGATGTACGGTAGTAAACTCATAATATCTTTATGTTTTTCTTCCGATACTGGTCTAATGGTGGTGTATAATGGAAGTAATTTAATATTTCCGTATATTTTTGGTCTTCCTTTTTTAGATGCAAGATCCAAAACGTGAAATTTAGAATCATCTAAAGATGTTTTATAGAACATTTTATAAGGTTCATTTTTCAAGAATCTCATCCATTGAATTTGTAGCCAAGAGACAGATTCACCCGCGGTATTTTTTACTCTTCTTGTTATTGATTCTTCTAGTAATGAAGTTGTCGTTATTATTAAAATTTTATGGTCATTTATTTTATTATGTAGTTCAGAAACGCGTCAAAGAAGGCCACGTGCCATTTTCAAGTTGTTTATATAATTTATTTAAATTTTTGACTTAGACCACTTTCATAATTAAAACTAAATGAATTCCATATAATGTTGAAATTACAACCACTATCTAATGGTTCATTTTTGACAATTTCGTAAAAATTACATTGAATAAATTTAGTTAAAAATAATGTGGTATGAAATAACTGATAAACTCATTTTTTTTTAATTTTGACTTAGACCACTTTCATAATTATGGGCACATATGTGTTAATTCATTTATTCATTCCATTCACTCTCTCTTTGCTTTCATTTACATTCTGTTTCGCTAACCTACTTTTTGTCTACTAGCATTATGCCGTATCTAGAATGGTAATGAACTGAAAGCGCGTTATTAAAAGATCGACGGTCAGAGAAGAGTTGCGTATTTCCTCGTGGACGTTTTTCTCTCGACTGGCCAGACGCAACGGCCGCTCTGACAGAAAGGAATGAAAACGACAGAAAACGGGTAGGACAGCGGGCGCGGAACTTCCCTTTCAACTTCCATTAACGTGACGCACGTGGCAGCTTTAACGGTAAAGTGGAAAATTGAATCGGCACGATAACGGCCGAAGATTCACTTAACGCCCACACTTTCAGTCGGCGCAGCGTAAAGGGCTGCCGGAAACGGACAGAACCTGCTGCCGCCAATGATCGAATTGCCATATTAAGCGAATCATCCTCGTTGATCTGTCGGTCGGTGGCTGGCTTTTTTTATGGGGAAAACATATTTTTCGAACCGGAAATTATATTCGGTCAAATGAGACATGTAATTCCGCGGTTGGCAGTAAGTGTTTATGAATGGAAATGGCAGTGCAGTTTGAATAGTCATTTCGAAGAAGAGACAAATCATTTTGTTTATTTTGAATTGCCATATTAAGCGAATCATCCTCGTTGATCTGTCGGTCGGTGGCTGGCTTTTTTCATGGGGAAAACATATTTTTCGAACCGGAAATTATATTCGGTCAAATGAGACATGTAATTCCGCGGGTTGGCAGTAAGTGTTTATGAATGGAAATGGCAGTGCAGTTTGAATAGTCATTTCAAAGAAGAGACAAATCATTTTGTCATGAATAATGCTGTATTGAGCGAATTGTCTTTACTGATCTTTCGGTAGACGATTGGCGGCGTTTTTGAGGGAGAGGAACAGTTTTCAAACTGAAAATTATATTCCAAGAAATAATACGTTTAACCTCAACGTTGACAATAGTCAGTGAACAAAAGTCAATTCACGGAAAAAACAGCGTGATGTAAATAGCAATTTCGAAGCAAAAAAAAACAAAACATTCTGCCACAGGTGATCAAATGGCCGTATAAACAATTGATTTTCCGTTCACTAATTAGTATTAGTACCCAGGGAAACATGTTTTGCACACCCAAAATTGTATGCAATTAAACTGTTCGTTTAATTCCGCAGTTGGCAATAACTAGCAATTAGCGGAAACAACAGTGCCATTTAAATGATAATTTGGAAAAATTCACCGCAGCTTTTGCCGCGAATGATAGTATGCCTGTACTAAAACAATCACTCGAATTTACTTAATTTTCAGCATATGTTGGTTTTTCGGGAAAACATATTTCTAATTACAACTTTCGGAATAACTCTTTATTACTGAAAACAACAGCGCAATTTAAATAGTAATTTGACAAACAGAACTAAGTCATTGCCGTATTAAAACAATCATCTACATTGATTTTACTCGTTGCAACTAATATCGGGAAAACATGTTATCCAAAACCGCCACTGCATATAAACCATATGCCCAATCGTATCGTTCACATGCATAAATAATTACCGAAAATAGCAACAGAGTTTATATGGTAATTCAACAAAAACAACGTAGTCATTGCCGTTATAAATAAGAAGCCGGTATTAATTGAATATAAACGATTGATTTTCCGTTCACCAATTAACATTAGTTCCCAGTAAAATATGTTTTGCACACCCCAAGTTGTACGCAATTAAACTATCGTTAAATCCACAGTAGGCAGTAACTATGGTTTAACGGAAACTACAGTGCGATTTAAATGATAATTTGGAAAAATTCACCGCAGTTTTTGCCGCAAATGATAGTATGCCTGTACTAAAACAATCGCAAGCATTTATTTAATTTTCAGCATTTGGTAGTTTTTGGGAAAATGTAGTTCTAATTACAACTTTCGTTATAACTCTTTATTACTGAAAACAACAGCGCAACGTGAATAGTAGTTTGACAAAGAGAACTATGTCATTACCGTATTATCCGCATTGATTTTACTCTCAGCAACTAGCATTTGGAAAACGTGTTATTCAAAACCGCTGGTGCATATAAACAATATGCCCAATCGCATCTTTCACATGCATAAATAATTACCGAAACATGTTTTGCACACCCAACATTGTAAGCAATTAAACTATTCGTTTAATTCCACAGTTGGCAATAATTACCAATTAACGGAAACAACAGTGCGATTTAAATGATAATTTGGAAAAATTTACTGCAGTCTTTATCGCGAATTATAGTACGCCTCTACTAAAACAATCGCCCGCATTTATATAATTTTCATCATTTGGTAGTTTTTGGGAAAATGTAGTTCTAATTACAACTTTCGTTATAACTCTTTATTACTGAAAACAACAGCACAATTTAAATAGTAGTTTGACAAAGAGAACTGTGTCATTACCGTATTATCCGCATTGATTTTACTCTCAGCAACTAGCATTTGGAAAACGTGTTATTCAAAACCGCTGGTGCATATAAACAATATGCCCAATCGCATCTTTCACATGCATAAATAATTACCGAAACATGTTTTGCACACCCAACATTGTAAGCAATTAAACTATTCGTTTAATTCCACAGTTGGCAATAATTACCAATTAACGGAAACAACAGTGCGATTTAAATGATAATTTGGAAAAATTTACTGCAGTCTTTATCGCGAATTATAGTACGCCTCTACTAAAACAATCGCCCGCATTTATATAATTTTCATCATTTGGTAGTTTTTGGGAAAATGTAGTTCTAATTACAACTTTCGTTATAACTCTTTATTACTGAAAACAACAGCACAATTTAAATAGTAGTTTGACAAAGAGAACTGTGTCATTACCGTATTATCCGCATTGATTTTACTCTCAGCAACTAGCATTTGGAAAACGTGTTATTCAAAACCGCTGGTGCATATAAACAATATGCCCAATCGCATCGTTCACATGCATAAATAATTACCGAAACACGTTTTGCACACCCGAAATTGTAAGCAATTAAACTATCGTTAATTCCACAGTTGGCAGTAATTATCATTTGAGCCGTTTATTTTGAAAGTGGCCTAACTCCATTTATCTTCAAATCGAGATAAATAACATTTACTGATAAATAACATGAATTTGTACATGTAACCATGGTAACCGGAAAATATTGAAAAACGGAGTTAGGCCACTTTCAAAATAAACGGCTCATTTAACGGAAACTACAGTGCGATTTAAATGATAATTTGGAAAACTTTACCGCAGCTTTTGCCGCAAATGATAATATGCCTGTTCTAAAACAATCGCCAACATTTATTTAATTTTCAGCATTTAGTAGTTTTTCGGGTAAATGTATTTCTAATTACAGCTTTCGTAATAACTATTTATTACTGAAAACAACAGCGCTATTTAAATAGTAGTTTGACGGACAGAACTAAGTAATTTTCAAATTAAAACAATCATTCGCATAAATAATTACCGAAAGTAGCAGCACAGTTTATATGGTAATCTAGCAAAAACAACGTAGTCGTTGCCGTTATCAATAAAAAGCCGGTATTAATTTTACTTTCGGCATTTTCTTGAGCAACCGCATTTTCCAAAATTGCTACTGTACGCGTATAAACGACACATTTTACCGCACTGTTCGCCAGAGCCCTAAATAACGGAAATGACAGCGCAACCGAACTATAATCCTGATAACGCTAATAGCAGCCTTAATAACTCGCGATTACGGTAAAACAGCAACGTTTCCATCGCGAACAATTAGCCCGTTAAAAAATCAATAACCGGCACAGCGTAGAACTCTGCGCCGCCGTAAATATTCCAGCCAACAACGCAACGGCTTCTTCTCCGAATAACGCGCGAACCACGTGATGGGAACGATGCCGAAGGGTTTTGGATATTACGTCAGACGCTAATTCGAAGTTTCACCGTCGGCGGGGAAACTTTCCGCCGTCCTCTTCTCCGAACTCGGCTACCAGCATTCAAACTTCCAGGCTCTTTCCGTATCTTGCACAACACGCGTACCGACATCGTTTCCGGTTTATGGTGCGCCGATAGAATCCCCCGCCCCTTGCTATCTCCATCTGCCATCTATCCCTTTTATCATCCTCAGGCAGTCTTTAACCCCGTCCTTTATGATCTTTCAATCGCCCGACGCGGAATTTCTACGCTCCAACTCTGTCATGACGTTCTTCAATGTATACGCCACGCTCTTATCGGCAATTTACATTGAAAATATTTTAATATCCGGGCTTAATTAAATGGCGTGTCGTTAAGACGGCTATTCGTCGCTCTCGTTATCTGCGCCGACATCTCAACGAAATTCCTCGGGTGCGAAGTTTATCAATGCGCTCCACCGGATCCGCGACACAATTATCTATCAGTTCGGAAACGTCAAATAGAAAATTGGAATGTGAGTGGGGGAAGAATTGGAACGCGGCATGAAAGGCGTCAGCGTCGATATTGTAAACTGATTCCAGCGAAGCCGGGCCTGTTCCGTTTTATCACTGGGGAGACACACGCCGGTAATAGAAAAGTTCCTTCGCTTGGCTTTCTCTTTCTGTCTACGTCCCTCTCTTTCGCCGTGTCTTGACAGTCGGCGTCGTTCCAACTCGGGGCCAACGGTGAAATACCGCTGCCTTTTCATATTTTACGGTATGGAGCCGTTCCTTATCCCCCGGAGTGTCCGTCGCCTTCCATCTTTTTTCACCTTCTTCAACCCCTTTTTCACTTCTCCGTCTCCCGAGGCGCGATAGAAAATACGGCCTTTCCCACCAGTCGTTCTCCACTCGTTAGCCAAAACATTTCCTTGTGCATTTTATCTGTACGTTGACTTACGCAGAGTTAACCTTTTAGGACGACACGCCACTATAGTGGCTTTCGCGGATATCATCTTTTATGGCGACACGCTACTATAGTAGTTTTCGCGGATATCATCTTTTAGGACGACACGCCACTATAGTGACTTTCGCGGATATCATGTTTTAGGACGACAAGCCACTATACTGGCTTTCGCGGATATCATCTTTCACATTAGCTGAAGCAAATATATCGTTGATCAGCCGTTTACACTAATCAAAAAACATTTTTAAACGCATTGTAAATCCAAAAAAAAACTACAATAGCGTTACGAAATTGTATGGTACGTTCAGAAAACGATATAAGACGAAGATCAAGCTTCGTATGGGAAGATTGTGACGTGGGTCTATGTGTCGTACCATGTTTTAAAATGTATAATACCAAATTGTATTCTTAATTATTAAAGGGAATTGTTAATGTTAGAGTATGTGCAGTATATTTTTAAGAAAAATAATAACTTAATCATCAAATACTTACTTTCAATGTACTTGTGTAGAGAACGGCATTGTTCGTTGGACATTGCAGTGCTGTATCGTTTCAAAAAAAATGTTTTTTTTTAATTTAGTTCGTGTTACACTTTGCCGTCCAGGGAAATAGCCACACGTAGAACTCAGCCATACCTAAAAGGTTAATTACATTGGTGGTTTTACACCCATAAAAGAAAATGTTGTGCTGGCGTTAACAATTCTCGCCTTCCTGGACATCTGAGACAGAAAATCGAAAGAGATTCTTAATCTGTATGAATGTGGTTATCACATGAACCTCAGGTTTCAAATTTCCATGAAAATGAACAAAATGGCAACGTTTTGTAAAAAAGTATACAAAAAAGCATTTTTTTGCGCTATAAATAAGGCAAAATTATGGGTTATAATAAAAATTTTAACATGATTGAACTGCATGTGATAGCTACAAGTATGTTGAATATTGTGTTAAAATTTGAAGTCGATCTATAAAGCCGTTTTTGAGTAATCATCTACGTCGCTTGCAAAAATCTTGTTGATGCGCGCGCAGTTGCAGCTTCTGCTTTGAAACATTATTACTAGTCAAAAAGGACGGAATCTCTTTAGGAATATTCCATACTCTAACTCGGTTATCCCCTTCACAAACAAGCTTTCCCTAAAACCTGGCATTACCATTTTCTCACATTCCGATTTAAAACCTCGACCAGTACGCATTAAGACTCAAAACCTCGACCAGTACACACCTAGACTCAGAAAATTCAGACTCATAACATTGAACAGTGCACAGTATAGCAATAAAATCTATTTTAAACAGCATTCACTCAAGTAGTAATTTTATCTCATAAAATCGACTAACACACAAGATTGCGATTAGTGAGATAGTTAAATTCATCTCCTGATGTTATGACAAAATCAGTGAACAGTGCCACATCAACAACATCAACTCCAAATAGCAATAGCAAAAATTGAAATTTTGCAATATGTACGATATTGCGATATTTTGAAATAAGTGCCGTTACTGAGTTTAGCGACCTATAAACAAGCTCGCAGAAATATTACGTTTCACCAGACATACATATAAGTCGGTCGCATCGGATATCAAACTCGCAGTTTCCAATCCTTTATTTCGATACATCTAATTTTGCCGCAGCTCGGAGCCGCTCGCGTTTCAGCTGCCGCATTTGAAAACGCATCATATTCCGCTGACGTTTATCCGCCGGTTTTCATTGCTGATCGCTCAGAAACTGATGCGTCTCGCATTAAATGTTTCGTATCATCCCGGTCTTTAGCAACCCTCCGGAGATTAGGTTTCCACGACGCAAACGATGAGCGGAAAAATGATCGTCCGTCGCCAGACGCGATGCTCAACTTGACTCTGTTCGGCTCCGAATATTAAACGGATATTCGCGTGTCAACGACGCGGCAACAAGTTGTCCTCCCGACGTTCGAGGGGAAATCGATTTCCGCGTTACCCGCGCGACACATTCGGTAGGAAAATGTGGCCAATTTCGGTAATCCCGTGGACAATTCGGCCGATCTATGCAGTCGGCGATTCATGGCTCGCCGAGAGCGAAAATTCTACTCTGTCAATTCGCACGATCTATTGGCCGTGCATGTATTGCGTCAGAGCAATACGCTTCAGGACCGTTACTCGCACGTTTCGAGGGGCGAGAAAATATGAGCGAAAGATTTTTTCTACCCGCTCGCCCGCTGTGTCGTCTCTAAGAAATTTAGTGCGTGCCAACTGCACAATGTGGTGGATTGGCTGTTGTGCGTCGTATGGACGAAGACAATGTCTGGAATTTACAATACATAGTTAACGTGTTGACTGCCACGGTGGTCAGCGGTGACCGGTGCAAAAGGTTTCACGAAAAATTCAAAAATACGCAATCGGTAGCATTTGTAATTTTGTAAATGCAATTGATATTAAATAGTGATTCAATTCTTTAGTCTTCGATACCTTCGCATTATGTTCATTTTGCACAATTCAATCATATTCTGTAGTAGTTCATCACGTCGCGATTCTAATGTAGCAAAATACGCGGTGACCAGCGTAAAATATTTTACTAGAAATACAAAAAATTCTCAATGAAGCCTATTTGCAATCGTGTAAAAGCATTGATATTGGAACGGTGCTTCAATACTGTGGCTTCTAAAAACACTGCGTTCCCTTTATTTTGCACGACTTAATCATACTCTGCAGTATTTCATCGCATCGCGGATCTAACATAGCAAAATACGCGGTGACCATTGCAAAAGGTTTCACGAAAAATTCAAAAAATACCCAATCGGTAGCATTTATAATTTTGTAAATGCAATTAATATTAAATAGTGATTCAATTTTTTAGTCTCCAATACCTTCGCATTATATTGCTTTTGCACAATTCAATCATATTCTGTAGAAGTTCTTCGCATTGCGGTTCTAACATAGCAAAATATGCGGTGACCAGCGCAAAATATTTTACTAGAAATGCAAAAAATTCGCAATGAAGCCTATTTGCAATTTTGTAAACGCATTTGATATTGTAACGATGCTCCAATACTTTGGCTTCTAAAAACTTTGCGTTACCTTTATTTCGCACGATTTAATTATACTCTGTAGTATTTCATGGCATTGCGGTTCTAACATAACAAAATCGTCCATCATCTGAAGAAAGGACAAATGTTTCGAAAACGCAAGTCTCCAAATGCTCAATTGATAACAGGATGTTGCTCAACCTTATTTGTTATTTTGCGTGAATAGATAATTTGTGGTTGTGTTCGTATTTATTCTTCATAATTTCCGAATTTGATTTAATTCCATTTCAATTAATTTTATTCATATTTCTACTTACTTTATTTCCAACTTCATATTACTTGTAATGTCACTTTAATGGACTCATGTATTATAAGGCCCCTGAAGAGGAAATTCATCTTTTTAAAACACGTAGCAAGCCATATATAGTTTTATGAAGAATTAGTAAATCAAGTTGACAGGCAATTATCCGTACCAAGAAATTCTTTGTTGAGCCATAATGGCTGCTATTGGAATATTATCATAAGAAATGTTGTTATAATTAATGATGTTATCATTGTAGGATTTAGATTGGAATGATATTATTAAACGGCTTTGATCATAAAAGTAGTAGCTATAATGTTACTCGCACTATACTCTATATTAAACGTTGACACTCTCAAAAGATTCGCCAAAACTCGCTAAACTCACTCGCGGACACACTCGCTGATATTCTCTAAAGGACTTGCTTGTATTCTCTAAAGATTTGCTAGAAGATTCACTAAAACGCACTCACTGGTATTCTCGAAAGATTCGCAGAGACTCACTTATCTCAACATCGCGCTCGACCCTTTTATTCTGTTTCGTTCCCATGATAATGAATTTGTTTGAGAACCTTCCTAATAACAAATACAGAATATATTAGAAATTATTATATAGAATATATTACAAATACAGAATACAGAATACATACTCATGCATTCTCTCTCTCTCTCTCTCTCATATGCACACTTTCTCATTACCCATTCATGCAAAATCACACATCCCACATAATTCAGCGCGTTGTTTGTCTTATAAAACATAAAATGCCGTAGTAAAACTAGAATGATTAAACAGTGATTGCCGAAAATATTTACTAGACGCACCCCCGAACACAGATGCAAAGTGTCACGAGACGCCTGCAGGTGTCGGTGTAATTGTAGTGAAGGAGTGAAATTCCGTTGGGAATTCGTTGTGCACTTTAGTGTAGGTGTATTTCGTCGGGGGTTGCTGTGGGGTTGGGAGCGAATGGAGGTGGTTGAACTCGACGCTCCCAAGGTACACTTCAGGTAATTCCGGTGCGGTTTACGATTTTACACACGTGACGCGCCGTCGAAAATACGCTTTGAATAGCCACGTACACTTTGGTCATTTGCGTGTGCCCAATCTGCGCGACGGCAGTACGGGTTTTGCCTTCTCAATGTCATTTTCTTTTAACACTTAGCCGTGCAAATGAACTGTACGGTTTCCACCACGCATTTTTCGCAAGTAACGCGAACTGATATTCACTATTTGAAATTAAAGAAGTCTGGAAACTATTCAAGTGGTCAATTATATCTTGCGCTAACAATTTCTTTTAACGATTTCAAATACTGTTTATACAAAACATAAAATTAAAAGTTCATAAAATTATATTTGTAGGTTGTTCAAAAATAATAGGTAATAAAGTTTAAAAATTAAGAACATCAAAAATGACTAAAGATAAATAGCACGGCCGAAACGCGAAACAAAAAAATAGTAATGCGGTTTAATATTTTTTTACAGTGTTGTATCGTTCACAGCATTTCGGTTTACATAGTGGATTGTGCATTTTTTAATATTTATTTCTCACACCTCGTACCGCTATAATTTTATTTAGTCTCAAGTGATTGCGTAACTTTTTAAGTAATTTTCACCAGTAAATTGGTGGATTTTATTATATACTGTGCTTTATAGAAACATATCGTCAGTAATTGCGAACAACTTCAGATAAAGGTAACTGATAATAACAGAAAAAAGCATTTCCTTTAAAGCGTCGGCTAAGTGTTAAAATGATGTTAGAATCTACAAAATCATGTAGTTCTAAGCCAGTAAGTAGACGGATAAATTGAGTTGATCGTCCGGTAGGTTGGATTTTCTTGTGATGCTCGGTAACAAATAAATGAGAGACAAAGAACGAAGAAATAAACAGTGATTCGCTTTTAGACCGCGACACAGTTTCCTCGTAAGCCGAAGTTGTGTAAATATTTCCTTTAGACGGGTCGCGAGCGAGAGCAATGGACCTGAAAAAGGAGGGAAATGCGACGGTAGAAATGACAGATGGCAGAAAATGTATCATTAACGATGCCAGACGCTTTTATCTCTCGGTTTTCTTGTTTCCCCTCTTCTCTCTTTCCTTTCAAGCGCGAGCTTCTTTCCTTTTTTCTCGGGGAACGGAACGCAACTGTGTTTCCGCTTGTTTTATGGTGATCCATTTTATTTCGCTGACGCGGGATGGATAGCGACGAAAAATGCCCCGGGTTGTGTAACATTTATAACGCCACGTGGAGCTATCGGAAGTATCGTTTTACATTTCGCTTTACTCAGACTGTGATACATAAGGCTTTTCAGGAATAAAGTACTCGAAGCTCTTATTTACCGGTACAGCGCATTAATATCCCGTATCCATATCCAGCATCCTTCCCTCTCTGCAAAATGCAAATATTCCGCCTTATTTTAAAACGGTCCATTTTATATTCGCCGAAGCACGTTTCCTTGAAAAATATTGTTACTGCACGATGATATCCCGCGTTAGTCTCCAGTATGGTCAGAATTGCGTACCTTTCGTCCAACTCTTTACTTTATTAGCATTCATGCATTTGGCACATTGGATCATCCAGAAGTGAGAGTGAAGAAAGCTTCTTGACTCTTGTTTGATACTGTACTGTTTTTGGGGCCTTTACGTATTACCATGGATTAATGTTATCAGATTGAGGTCATTATGGGAAAAATGCGATAGTAGTAGGAGAAAATATTGCAGTACACGTAATGGAGTAGTGCAGATAACTGTAAGTGGGGGTAGCATTAATGGACGAATTCCCATATGATTAAATATATGTCACATTGCACACTATTTCATTCAGTAGCGTGGATTTACAAAACCAAATGTTTTTTTACAGGAAAATTTGGGCGGCGTTTTCACTTAACTAATAAATACAAATTTATAATCTTGATTACACGTAAAAGAAAACACGAATAAAAATCGAAAAGATTATTTAGATAATTAGTTTACTACATAAACATTTCATTGAAATTTTTCAATTGAAAAGCATTTAACTCCGATTAATGCTTTGAATTCCCATAGGATTAAGTACACATCGTCACATTACACACTGTTCCATTCAGTGGCGTGGATTTTCAAAACCAAATGTTTTGGGCTGCTTTTCAGTTACCAAATAAATACATATTCGTCATCTTGATTGCATGTAAAAGAGAACACGAATAGAAATCGAAAAGATCATTCAGATAACTATTTCGCTGTTCACCATTCACACCGTTGGACGAAACATGTAGGAATTCATTTACTAATACTACACCCGACTACATTTTTTGCCAGCCCATATCAAGACGTCACTAGTTAATGAATTAGATTATACTATTCTTTAGTTATTAATAATTATATTATACCATACCTTAGATAGATCGTGAATTCCGTCTCTCTAACTCGTCGAAAAGTAACGTCGGTCGTGAACAAAAAAACGATGACTTACGAAACGGAAAATTAATGGCAGTCTATCTTAGAAATAATAATGTGATTTTCGTGGAAAGATAAGAAGATCGTCACGTTGTTGACTGAATTATTACAATGCGACATGGTAGTGTTGAACGCAAGTACTTCGGCCATGGTGTTCAAACTAGTTCGATTTAGAAAACCCAATGCTATCAGAAATTTCCCAGTGTTCATGGGCGGCGGTTTTTTGCACATCGGTTACATTTTTTGGCGGAAAATACGGAGAAACTATCAAAATATAACGTTTTTGACGAAAAATTTTATATAAGATCATTTTACCGCGCTCTGTGACAGAACTTCGACACATCTGCGAAAATCGCCTCTTGGCGCTATCTTGTCCAACCGAAAAAGTCGTCGTCCGAAAACGGGAATTTAATAATTTTATTATGGCGGGTTTACGTGAAATTGGGTGGGGTTGGTGTTACTGCTCCACCACCGTTGTTTTCAAAATAGACTTCGTCGATATCAAAATAACGTCGGTTGTGAACAACAGTTAATTCCACGAGATTACGAAACGCCCTACCTTAATGCTCGCTCGATCTTCGATTTAACATACAGTCTCCTTCGTCGCATTCATTATTCACCCTATTCACCGTCGAAGCTGAATTTCCAGCGACATGGCCATGTACCGAACTGCCGCAAGGACCGTGCCAAGCGCCGGCCTAGTTCGATTTCGAAAATGTCTCGACGGGACCGCAGCCGAACCTGCAGTTTCCTTCAATGTTCATCAGCCGTCTTGTTTCTTGACGACATCGCCCAACGCCTGCGGTTTGGCGAACATACGGACGGGGCACTTCGCGAGTCACTTCATGAATTTCTGACGAACCGATAATTATTCGGGAGGCTAACCGCGCGGCGGGTGACAGAACCTTCCGAGACCGCAGTTCGTGGCCACCAGAACGCTCCTTGGCGAATCGATAGAATTCCGGAGAATTTTTCGATAGCGGCCTGAAGAACGTGGAATTATAAAGGAAAGGCGTACGGTTTATTCTAAGATTGGGCGGGTTTACGTGAAATTGGGTGGAGTTGGTGTTACTGCTGTAAGAGGGTGGTGTTTTCAAAATACACAAGTGTAAGATGTCAATATGTTCTGAAGTTTTTGTAATAGGGAGATATCCCAAAATATCTATCCCAGAACCGGAGTTTTCCAAAATATCTTAACACGTTCGCGGATGTGAATGCTATAGCATTCATTTTCATGATGATGCAGAATGATGTGAATACTATAGCGTTCAAATCTTAAAGTCAATTATTTTTATTTTTATTTTATTTAAGCTTAAGTTTCGTAATTATTATACCTGTCAAGATAATGACTAACTGAACTAAAATATGATAATCTGACTACCCTTATAAAATGTGATAATCAACGTCCGATATCACAAGTTTAACAATGTAAAAATAAAATGCATATATGTTTGCTTCGACTTTATCATTTATTTTCGTTGAATTTATTTTATTATATTTGTGTCTTTTGGCTTTATCGGGTGTTTTTGCTAGATACAAATATGCCTTCATCGGCTACAGGCATAGTTTAGGCTGAATATAACAGTCATTCGGACGGATTCTTCTTTGAAACCGATGCATTTTTGGCAAGTATCGGACTGAATTTTCACTCATTTGTAAAATGCATAATGATTTAAGTGGTTAATTATATATTCGTCGAAACATATTGTGTCTTTTAACGATTATCAAATATTTTGTACAAAATATGCCTTCATTAAAAGTATATAACAATTATGTTTTGTACATTGTTCTAAAAGTATAGATAATAAAGTTTCAAAATTAAAAACATCAAAGATGACTAAAGATAAATAGCATGACCCAAACGTGAAATACGAACTGGCGTTTAACACCTGTCGTTTGTAAAATGCATATGTGTCTGCTGCGGCTTAATATTTATTTTCGACGAACGCATATTGGTGTATTTTGGCTTTATCAGGTGTTTTTGTTGGACACAAATATGCCTTCATCGGTTACAGGCATAGTTTGGGCTGAATCTCTATAACTTAACCCTTTCGGACGGAGTGGTTTGAAGCCGATAACATTCGTTCGAAATATCAACTGAAGTTTAACACTTGTCGTTTGTAAAATGCATAGTTATGTAATTGCTTGGCGGTAGCATTTATTTTAGTCGAACAGCTTATTTGAAAAATGTGATTTTTGCGCGACTTTATCAGGTACGTTTTTTGTCGGACACAAATATGCCTTCATCGACTACAGGCATGGTTTAGGCTGAATCTTCCTATAATTAGAAACTTTCGGACGGAGTACGATTTTCCAATATAACATTTTCCGATAATATCAACTGAAGTTTAACACCTGTCGTTTGTAAAATGCATATATGTTTGCTTCGACTTTATCATTTATTTTCGTTGAATTTATTTTATTATATTTGTGTCTTTTGGCTTTATCGGGTGTTTTTGCTAGATACAAATATACCTTCATCGGCTGCAGGCATGGTTTAAGCTGAATCTCTATAACTTTAGCTTTTCGGACGGAATGGTTTGAAGCCCATAACATTCGTTCGAAATATCAACTGAAGTTTAACACCTGTCGTTTGTAAAATGCATGTATGTCTGCTGTGGCGGTAGCATTTATTTTAGTCGAACGCATATTTGTGTCTTTTGACTTTTCAGGTATTTTTGTCGGACACAAATATGCCTTCATCGACTACAGACATGGTTTTGGCTGAACGTAAATATGCGTCGTTCGTTCGCAAAGGATTAAATTGTATTATTGTGAAGTCGGCTCGTGTACTCCTCGGAAACGACAGACTCTCGTACCTTCCAATCTTTGCTACGAGGTTGGACGGCGGTCGTTATTTTTCGTGGCCCTGCATCTGTGGCGTACTCGCGAATATACTCGTATACTTCGCCATACATATATCATCTCTTACACTTTTTAGTTTCTGTTTTGCTTGACGTGCTCCTTATCAACTACGATGAAGTACTTCGGTACTTTACTCATTTCCTGTACGATTATTCTCGTGGTTAACACGTTAAATACCGCGACATCAGTATTCGGGTGACACGCGTTTAAATACTTCCGAGATATGTTAATAGGTATTTCGAAAGATATTTTAGAGGATATAATAACACTATTAAATTGTTATAAAAGTAGCTTTAATCATGCGTCACTACAGGAAACATATTTGAAAAAGAAGAAATAATTTTTGAAGCGCACATGCTTTCTTGGATACGTTGTTCTTGAGGAAAGATTTTCAACTGAATGCACGTTCCCAAACATTTCGATGGAAACGTGCATATCTTCTGCTATGATTAGAAACAATAGGTCCAGTACGGTTTTCCAATATAGTACATTTTCCAATATAATACTCATAAGCATTTCATTCTAAACGTAAACATCTACTGCGATAAGAAACAATGGCCCTAATATATTTACATACCTGTATCGAGTAAATTTCAATCTCTTAGTAGTCTAGTTAATCTTCAATCATTGCTATATCACAATGCAAGCGCTTTTAAGCAGCGTGCGTCGCTTTACTGGAATTTCCTTAAAAACACGCGTGGCTTTACGTGTTAAATTGTTATAAATATAACTTTAACCATGGGACACTATAGAAAACTCATTCGAAAAATAAGAAATAATTTTCGGCGCACACACGCTTTCTTAGCTAGTTTGTTTTTGAGGAAGGATTTTCAACTGAATACATGTTCCAAAACGTTTCGATGTAAACGTGCTTATCTTCTGCTATGATAAAAAACAATAGGTGTAGTACGATTTTCCAGTATAGTTTTCAACTCGATGGAAATCCGAAGACATTTCGTTAAAAATATAATAATCTCCTACTATGATAAGAAACAATTCGCACGTGGCCTGACGGATTTTTTTTTTTTCAACTCGTGTGGCTGTCAACGTGCTAACAGTGTTATGCATTGCAAGCACGAGTATACTGCTTCTATTTTAATTCTGTTCTAATAGAAGCGTTTACAGAATATATACATACTCGTAAACTAAGGCAATTTAAATGAAAGCAAACACACAAAACTGTAATGTCAATTCAAACGAATTTACATAATTTGTATCTGGCAGCGGTTCAGTTCAGATTCTATTTGTGCGCATGGCAAAGCACAATGCAACAAGAATACTTCTGAATTCCTTTTGGGTCGTCAATACGTGTGCTTTTTCCGACCTTAGCAACAACGACAAAATTACAAAATATCGGAACGATCGATGTATCGACATATAACTTCACGTTCTTTCGCACGCAGCCAATATTCCGCATTTTCGTGCTGCATTATATTTCATGCGCCTTCCACACTATCAGTCTCTCCATTTTTCATGCGCGAAATGCACCGAAAATGGTAACGGAGATAATTTGTCTCTAAAATATTCCGTTTGGCACCAGATGTTTTGGCCACACGAAAACTAACTTGAGAAAGTATCGACATGAAAACACTTTCGGAACAGTCGTTGAACTGGCTTGACACGGTCGCTTTTATCGTAATCCTCTATCCCCAGACTCTTCTTTAATAACCGATGTCGCGCAGTTTGGTTTCGTCGACGCTGAGGTAAATATTTAAATCCCTCCGTTTGTTCGAAGCCCGCGGTGGTAAATGGCGTCCTGTGAAAAAGGCTGTTGTTTCCGTTAACATTTTTCTTGGATGCGGGTTTGCTTGGGGACATGAAAAGAAATTGTACAGCGTTTCATTCAAATGGTCGGCGAGTCTTTTTCGACTGAATACGTTGAACAACGATTTCTTTCCCGCGGAACGTTGTGCAACTACGATCAATTTTGCCATTTTAATTACTCGTGTTTCGCGACCGCGACCGTCGAATTTTGCGTTATGAAGTTGGAATACCGTAACAATTTACTGTCCACGTCGACGATGCTCAGTGCAAGCAGACTGTATTCTACCAACCCTTAGTAAATGGTCAACATGCGACACACTTGACGTTTTACGGAGGAGTGGGTCTGGTTTTCGTCTAATAATTAATGTAGAAGTCCTTAGCTAAATGTATTTAACCGTTTCGCTTCGGCAGTCCAGTCTGCCGAAATATCGTCACGCGTGGTTTTTGTACATACGTTTTTTAAGTCTTAAATAATTACTATGCTTCATAAAACAATTGTTGCTCTAATATAGTACGTATTCTTCACATTTTTAATATGAAAACAGTTATACAAAATTATATTCGTAACTCTAAAGGCATTAGACCAATTACAGTTGACATATTTTTAGGTATTTACATATTTACAAGACTTTACGATTGAACGTTTAATATTACTAATAATTTAACACAAATTAGTTAGTATATTATTAGTATATTAGTATATTAAAAATAGTTAGTATATTAATATGTAGAAATTAGTAATGTAATTTTGTGAGATATTTCCTAAAACATGGGTCTATACATAACCCAACATTACAATTTTTACATTCATATCGCGAATCAGACCTTTTATCATTTTTACTACACACTACACACCTTCGACTTCGGTTTTTACCTTTTGATATATACAGTGAGGGGAAATGCCTCTCTGTTAATCTCGCTGGATTATCAGCGGCTCTGCTTTGACAACGAATTACATTATGATGGTATTTTGAGATTATTTGCTTTATTAAGGCTAACTGAAATTTTGCCATAGATATGTGTTCTTCGCGTTTGTATTTATACAAAAAATATGCAATCATTATGTTAACAAACTACAATCTACAATCTAACGTTACAAGATGCTTGTTATGTGATTCTAAGTTACGGTGTTCTGAATGTGTTTTGCACCGAACAACTTCTAGTGATATACTAATTCGACACCGACAACAAGCGTCGGTGTAAGTAAGATTGTTTGTGATGACGAATCGCATCTTTCTTTCTCGGTTGGCAACAAAAATGCAATCCTGAGGGCAGTTGACAAGCGTTCGGAGACGTTTGGATCGATTTCGAAACCCCAAACGCAGGTGCAATTTGCATGCCTTGATATTGTTAGGTGTACCTAACACAAATCAATGCGTGAAAGATTAATTCAGAGGTGAAAATTGATTTAGATACGTGAAACTAGAAACTGGACTATCACTATAATATTTACAAATAATAGTAACCCACTTTAGTCTTGATTCTTAACCCTTTCGCTACTAGTGACTATAGACACCCGCTAGAAAATGTATAAATAATAGTAACACACTTTAGTCTTGATTCTTAACCCTTTCGCTACTAGTGACTATAGACACCCGCTAGAAAATGTATAAATAATAGTAACACACTTTAGTCTTGATTCTCAACCCTTTCGCTACTAGTGACTATAGTCACCCGCCAGAAAACAACACCCATGCACGACAGGTGACTATAGTCACTTGCCGCAAAATATGCCACCTATACACGACGGGTGACTATAGTCATCGACTACAAAATGATTGCTCAGTATTATATTGTAATTATATATTTTTTTGTGTAGTATAAAAATATCAATTGTATTGTTGAATTAAAAATACGTTAATGAGAAAATTATGAACACAAATAATTTTCATTCTAAAAGTAATGCCACAAAAATAAAGATAATAAAATAATAATTGAACAATTTAATAATCGATTCGTGTGTGGTATATTCGAAAGCATGGATCAACGCATAAACCAACATTGCATTTTTTGCATTTATTTCTATTTTCTCGTCGGATTTTATGTTTATTGCATACCACACATTTTCGCGTTTCATTCTATTTTTTCGCAGACGGATTAAAATATGTACTTGGAAAATGTCTTTCAATAAGACGTAAGGGATTGTCAATATTTCTTTTCCCTTGGTATGTATTTGAAGTTCGTAAATATTTTCCAAATATCCCTCTTATCAATAGTAAATGAAATGTCGCGAATTGTAACTCTTTACCTGATTTGTATAAAACATATGCGTTCCAAATACTTATATCTAATAAACAAAAAAAGATTTTTATACCATCATTATAACTTTTTCTAATGCACTCTATAGTATAGTACTAAAATAAATAGTACTATATAATAAAGTATAATATATTAGTATAATATAAAGGATATACAATAAAGTACAATAGTACTTAAATAAAGGTGTTATAGTAAAAAAAAGAGCGTATTTTTATGCCTTTCATGTACATTGATGAATTTGTGAGAGCGTACATATACGCCTTTCGTATATATTGATGGACTCGTGAAGATGTATATATACTCCTTTAGCAGTCAAAGGGTTAACTACAGAACCCTGTACCCTCGATCCTACACACGTGTCGCCGAATGACGTCCCGAGAAATATTTCACTGGAGCCAATACTGTGTTTTCGTGCTCCTTGACGTTAGAGATAGCGTTGTTGAGCCGGAAGGGGAGAGAAAAGCGTGCCTTCGAGTGAGTCCATTCAGAGCGACATACAGATGGCACGCAGACGTCTCTACTTTTTCAATATCCCCGCTTGCGGTAGTCTTACTCGCGTGGGAGTGGATACATGTTAGTCCGGTATGAAAACGCGACATTATCAGCACACGCTCACTATGACCGATCGACCGTCGCCTGGAAGGTTGCATTTCAGTCTTCCTGCCTTCCGTCTTCGTGCATTTTCACTCTCGTCGCCCGTCATTACCGCGCAGAGCAGAATAAACGTCACTTTAATTCTTAACGACGATTGTTCAACACTCGATTGACGCGATTAACGATTGAAGAGGAGGAAAGCTAAAATAAGCGTTGGCTGTCATTTAACACGTTCGCGGACGTGAATGCTATAGTATTCATTTTCATGATAATGCAAAATGATATGAATGCTACAGCATTCAAATCTTAAGATCATTTATTTAAAACTTAATTTTATATAACCTTAAGTTTTTGTAATTATTATACCTGTCTAGATAATGACTAACTGAACTAAAATATGATAATCTGACTACCCTTATATAATGTGTTTAATCGGATTTCGGATATCTCAACCAATTTAAAAATAAAATTACTGTCAATTTTTGCACCTCACTGAAACTTTTAATGCCCGCGAACGTATTGAGAGCAAAATCTGCCGATCGCAAAGGCTTAAATAGAAGTCGTGTCCGCGCTAATAGTCTATTGACTGACTTGTCCAAATCTAGAAAATGTTTTTCTCAAACACTGAAGAAAATGTTTCTGATAATGAATTACATGAATGCTATAGCATTCAAATCTTAAGATCATTTATTTAAAACTTAATTTTATATAACCTTAAGTTTTTGTAATTATTATACCTGTCAAGATAATGACTAACTGAACTAAAGTACAATAATCTGGCTACCCTTATAAAATGTGTTTAATGGAATTTCGGATATCACAACCAATATAAAAATAAAATGAGTGTCAATTTTTGCACCTCACTAAAACTTTTAATGTCCGCGAACGTATTAAATGCAAAACCTGCCGACTGCAAAGGGTTAAATAAAAGTCGTTAATAGTCTCGTGACTGACTTGTTCGTCCAAACACTAGAAAATGTTTTTCCCAAGAGAGCGTTCGCGGACGTGAATTCTATAGCATTTATTTTCATGATAATGCTAAATGACATGAATGCTACAGCATTCAAATCTTACAGTCAATTACTGTGAATTTAATTTTATATAACCTTAAGTTTTTGTAATTATTATACCTGTCAAGATAATGACTAACTGAACTAAAATATGATAATCTGACTACCCTTATAAAATGTGTATAATCAAATTTCGGATGTCACAACCAATTTAAAAATTAAATGACTTTACATTTTTGCACCTCGCTGAAACTTTTAATGTCCGTGAACGTGTTAAGCAATCAACGATCGGTAACGTGAAAATTATTATATGCTTTACTTTCAGGTGAATTAACAGAATGTCGGTCAATATTGTGTCCGTCCGACATGGCCTTTCTTTGCAAATCAATCTAGGTCAAAGATAGACACATGTGTGTTATCATTTTGTACATCGCAGGCTTTATTGGAGCGATAGTCATCAGACATAATATTACTTTATTGAGGTAAGCTCGATAAAGGCTGCGGCAGTCTTGGTGTTACTAATGATTAATGGTTAGTTTAACCATGAGTATTTTCATTAATCAACTGCTACGCCAGTGACAAAGTCATTGATTATCGCTCGACATCGTTACCTTTTGAGGTAATTAAGACCGTACGCAGAACACGGTTTTATACATCATACTTATTTTATTACACCGTGCCAAGTTGACGTATCTGGTCATAATGAGCAGCTGTCAGCAAGAACAAAATTAGTTTACTGTGCAGTTGCCGACCAGATAACAACGGATAATTACATTTCTTATCATATTACTTCTACATGCCGGCAAAGAACCTTTGTTCGATAATCGCAATATTCCCACAAACCACTAGAATGCAATATTATCATAGATACTCCGAGTTATTTTATTTACAAGAATCCAACAGCACCGATATTCAACCATTTTCACAATACGCCAGAATGACGTGCGCAAAAAGATGTCCGAAAAGTTATATTCAAAGGCATTATCTCAGCATTCGAACTTACTTTTTATGCCATCGATATTTGACTGTATTCTCAACCATAGCGTATGGACGGCGCGAAAAATTATATTTGACATTTGATTATATTCTCAACGTCATCAATATTTGACTATATTGGCGTACGGCATGGGCATCGAAAAATGATATTCGAAAGCATTATTTCAGCACTCGAAGTTACTTTATTCACTAAAATACGGCGCTATTGATATTTGACTGTATTCTCAACGTGACAGCATGGCGTACGGACGGCACTGGAAAAATTATATTTGAAAGCATTATGTCAGCAGTCGAAGTTACTTTATTCACTAGAATTCGGCGCTATTGATATTTTATTATATTCGCAACGTGACAGCATGGACGGTAGCCGAAAAATTATATGCGAAAGCATTATCTCAGCACTCGAAGTTACTTTATTGGCTAGAATCCGGCGCTATTGATATTTGACTGTATTCATAACGGGACAGCATGGCGTACGGACGGCACCCGAAACACTGTATTCAAAAGCAATTATGTTCTAGAATCCGGCGCTATTGATATTTGATTATATTTATCTCAGCATCGAAAAATTATATTTGAAAGCATTATCTCAGCATTCGAAGTTGCTTTATTCACTAGAATCCGGCGCTATTGATATTTGACTGTATTCGCAACGTTACATCATGGCGTATGGACGGCACCCGAAAAATTATATTCGAAAGCATTATCTCAGCAGTCGAAGTTACTTTATTCACTAGAATCCGGCGCTATTGATATTTGACTGTATTCTCAACGTGACAGCATGGCGTAAGAACGGCATCCGAAAAATTATATTCGAAAGCATTCTCTCAGTACTCGAAGTTATTTTATTCACTAGAATCCGGCGCTATTGATATTTGACTGTATTCTCAACGTGACAGCATGGCGTACGGACGGCACCCGAAAAATTATATTTGAAAGCATTATCTCAGCACTCAAAGTTGCTCTATTCACTAGAATCTGGCGCTATTGATATTTTCGAAGTTACTTTATTCACTGGAATCCGGTGCTATTGATATTTGATTGTATTTTCAACGTGACAGCATAGCGTACGGACGGCACCCGAAAAACTATATTTGAAAGCATTATCTCAGCACTCAAAGTTGCTCTATTCACTAGAATCCGGCGCGAACGATATTTGACTGTATCCTCAACGTGACAGCATGGCGTACGGACGGCACCCGAAAAATTATATTCAGAAACGTCAATTCGCCGAATCGACCGTGCACCTCTGGAAAATATGAAGAGCAGCAGGACCCGGCGCACGTTTTACTGGCAGTTTGCATTCCGCGATACGCGCGCGGAAAATCGGAAATCAATATCTTTCCCGGTCTGGCCAACTATACTTTCACAAGCTCGTCGCAAACTGTGTAAATGCTCACGCAGAAAGCTCTCCCGAGCGGCTCGCCTGGCTGCTACATTCCCAGCCCACGGTCGGTGTACTTCGTTGAATGACAGGTGTACGAGCGTATGTATATCGACGCGTTTCATCTTGCGAAGGCGTCGTAACTATAGTTCCGCACGTTACATACCCCGACACACGCGCGCAACGTCGACGTTACGTGCGTCAGAAATTTATTATTACACGTGGATAAATGCGGAGGATCGATGGATAGTCGCTGCAACGGTTGACGGGCAACGCTGAGGCGAAATATCGCACATAGTACGCAATCCGCTTTGCACTTTCTCCATTTCCCGCTGATTAACGCAGCATCGTTCAACGACCGTTTACACATTCGCGAAATTTCCGTAATTGTCACTTCCAGGCCTTTTTCCGCGCGGCAGGCACTTTGCTGAATATTACTCGAGCGCAGACACTATTATTTTGCGAGCCACGCAATCGAGCCGTCGTGAAAATGCTGCCAGACCGCAGCTTTCGCACACATTAAGACGTAATTAAAGCTTCCCCTTTTTCGTCCGTGCAATTTTTCCTGTCCCACCGTGTCTCCCGCCTCGCTGTCTTCCTCTAATCCTTTCGCCGGCCTGAAAGTTCCGGAACGGTTATCAGGTGGCGTGCCTTAACTGGGAAATCTCGGACTTAACTCGAGAGAAGCGCGCTTAAATTCCTTAGTTCCGGCATAAAATGCATTCATGCATATTCAATCGTGTACTGATTTGCGGGGAGTAAGAGGGATGCCGGCTGCAAGGACTTCGCACGGTCTTCCCGGAGAAAAACTTTGTGTTCCTGCGAAAAAACACGATTAAAATTCAGCGACCCGTGTGTGTTACGTCGATCGTTCGTGCCGTGCGAATTAGCATGCAACCGCGGCTTTCGAGAAAAACCTTGAACGCCGTATGCCATGCCAGGCCTACACGCACGCTATTTTAACCAGTTAAGCGCGTTTCACGTGTATACACGTCGGACCAAATCTCAATTGCGGTGCGTATGACGTGTATACTTGTGTAAAATGAAAAATTACCATTGACTATCAAAACTCGATATTTCAATAAAACACAATAAGAATATTATTTGGTGGTATGTTTCCTTTATATTACCAATAGAACAACTGAGTATTTTATATTGCAAAACCAATTACATACATAAGCCGCGACTTGGGCGGCAAGCGTTGATTTGTGGAGAAATTGCGTAAACAATTAGCAGGGCCAATATTGGCCTTTTGTTCTGCGAGGCAGAGTCCTGGACATTTTTTAATTGAATATAAGAATCCCAAGCATTCGATCCTAAGCCTTTCTCTTTCTTGCTTTTGAAGTATCTGTGGTAAACCTGCGTATTTCCACCGTTGCTGCCAATATAAAGCGTGAGGTATGAAAAATAGTTAAATATGGATAACATAAGAATAATGATAATACAATAAATTGTTAATTTAGCCACCAGATGGGTGATTCAGACAGCGGTAGTAGTGAAATTTATAACAGGACCATTTGTTCTTGCGTTCGACGTGTATACACGCTATTGCTTGATTTTAATTCCGCACCCTGTGAGGGATTTCTAAAATTGATTCCCGCGCTTAACACACTGCTAACTGGCAATTTTAGGCAAAAGCTGTGTCTCAAGTCACCGGTTATTATTTCGTAATTAAACGTGGAAGTGAAACGATGTAAATAAACTTCAATGAAGTTTGTTCGTGCGTAATGAAATAAAATTGAACTTTGGGCATAAATTTGATGTAACTTTTAATATTTTTTTGTATGATTACCTGTACAGCAGGCATTTACGCGAACTGTAGACAAGAGGTTTGGCACATATGTCTTGTTTCATTTTCAATAATCGTTTTCCAAATGACTATAACTTATTTAAAAATTGCTAGGGCAATCAGATAAAGCATTCACATATAATTCATTAAAAAATGCTTCACCGTCACGTTCCGTCGTTCTTGACACTTTCTAATGTTAGAATTGTAATATAAGTCTCAAAACCAAGAAAAGAATATTTTTTTATAATAAAGCGGACGCGATTGAATACAGTGAACAAAATTTTGCAATATTCTATATTGCCGTGTGTTCCAAAATTAAAATAGCCCACGCAAGTGCAAACACAAGTTAACACTTTCTAATGCTAGAATTGTAATAAAAGCCTCAACACCAAGAAAAGTATATTTTTTTATAATAAAGTGGACGCGATTGAATACACTGAACAAAATTTTACAATATTTTATATTCTCCTGCGTTTAAAAAATTAAAATAGCCAACGCAAGTGCAAACACGAATTACTTAACTCGTGACCGGTCAGCAATGTGTTAACTGGTTAACACCTTGACAGCCGTGCGTATTTTACTATATTAAAACCGCGACGTGATAAAATACTACATAAAATGATTGAATTGTGCAAAATGAACATAATGCGAAGGTATCGGAAACTAAAGAATTGAATCACTATTTAATATTAATTGCATTTACAAAATTATAAATGCTACCAATTGGGTATTCTTTGAATTTTAACACGTTGACTGCCGTGCATATTTTACTATATTAAAACCGCAACGTGATGAAGTACTACAGAATATGACTGAATTATGCAAAAATGAACTGTGTGAGGGTATGGGATATTTTTAAAGATAAGTGGTGGTGTGGGGTCGGAAAAACTTTGATGCATGGGTAATAGGAAAGGGACAAGTAACACATTTTTGTTACAAGTAACACCGTAACAACCGTGCACAAGTAACACCGCAGGTATGGTACAACAGTATTTCTTGTAGCTTAATATAAGTTATTTGAATCTGATATACCATGAATTTACAAAAAATAAATGCAACTTTTTTCGTATCAAGGAATTTTTAGCAAAATAATTTTGTATTGCCTTTATTCGCATAGAACACCTACTGAGAAAAATTCTTTATACCTCTGACAATAAAGTCTGTGTCATATATTGTTGGCGACAGCCTTGTCAACAAACTAACTGACTGCCGTATCTAGACGGCATCAGCCGCTGTAAACTAATAAATGACTGCCGTGTATAAGCGGGCAGCCTCCGTGGGCCAAAAAGTGGCTACCGTATATAGACGGCGTCAGCTTCTGTGATGCACCAAGTGACTGCCGTATATATACGGCAGCCGTCGCGAAAGGGTTAAAACCCCAACGTGATGAAGCACTACAGAATATGATTAAATTGTGCAAAATGAAAATAATGCGAAGGGATCGGATACTAAATTCGGTATTTTTTGAATTTTTCTTGAAACCTTTTGCGCCGGTCACAGATGATCACCACGGTAGTCAACGTGTTAAAAGCAAACGCTGGGAAATCGTAATTTCGGAAAAGGCGCGGCGGACGATAAACAACTTACACACCGACGACTTTTTATTTCGACCGGCACGCACAGAAAATTCGCCATTGTCCTCGGCAATCTGACGATGTACACTTCGCAACAACCGACCGGAAATTTTTCAGGCGCGCCGACATAAAGGCCACTACCCCGAACCGTCCCAACACACTCGCCTCCTTTCCTTCTCTCTCTCCCAGCCCAGCTCTTTTCTTATCTCATAACAGAGTCGTTAGCAAACCCGAAACCGTGTTCCTCTCGTTTCACGCGAAAGAAAGAGCGAGCGAGTAATTCCGTTGATATTTGAATTCGCCGTGGAGAACGAGCGAGGATGTCCCCGCGGGCTTCTCCGGTTTCTAAGCCCTCACGTTGCCCTTTGTCACATTTAATTGCGGCTTTTCTAATTGAGAGTTTAATGGCGTCGCGGGAGCGCTAGGTCGCCTCGCCCAGGAATTCTTTGATCTCGACTTGAGCTGCATTCATGAGCCTTGCACAGCGAATTCGCTCTCGTGCGCGTCTGTATAACCGGCCTTCGATTGAACGACGGATGGAAAAAGGTGTCGCTTTGTCGGAGAGGAAATCTCAGTCGATCTCGGTTGGCGCGCAGCAAAAAAAAAATTGTGGCAGACAATTCTTATCAATTCGTTGGACTGTGTCGGTTTTTGCCGTATGTTCCGACGGAGTGAATAATATTCAAACGGTTGGGAATAAGGGTGCTTTTAAGTACATTTGTGCATCGTAGATATTTTTGGTGCGAAAAGATTGATGTTGGGGAAGAAATGGTTTGTTAGTGTTATTCGAGAATATTGGGGTATAATGATACGATTTAAGCTTGTATTTGCGATACTTAAAAGTTCTAGAGCGAATAATATTCAAACGGTTGGAAATAAGAGTGCTTTTAAGTACATTTGTGCGTTGTAGATATTTTCGATACGAAAATATGGGTGTTGGGAAAGAAATGATTTGTTAATATTATTCGAAAATATTGGGGTATAATGATACGATTTAAGGTTGTATTTTCGATACTTAAAACTTTTGGGGCGAATAATATTCAAACGGTTGGGAATAAGGGTGATTTTAAGTACATTTGTGCGTCGCAAATATTTTTGGTACGAAAAGATTGGTGTTGGGAAAGAAATGTTTTGTTAGTATTATTCGAGAATATTGGAGTATATTGATACGGTTTAAGGTTGTATTTGCAATACCTATAATAGGTTGTATTTGCGATACGTAAAACTTCTAGAGCGAATAATATTCAAACGGTTGGAAATAAGAGTGCTTTTAAGTACATTTGTGCGTCGTAGATATTTTTGGTGCGAAAATATTAATGTTGGGAAAGAAATGTTTTGTTAGTGTTATTCGAGAATATTGGGGTATAATGATACGATTTAAGTTGTATTTACGATACTTATAATAGGTTGAATTTGCAATATTTAAAACTTCTAAAGCGAATAATATTCAAACGGTTGGGAATAAGGGTACTTTTAAGTACATTTGTGCGTTGTAGATATTTTTGATACGAAAGGATGGGTGTTAGGAAAGAAATGGTTTCTTAGTATTATTAGAGAATATTGGGGTATAATGATACGATTTAAGTTGTATTTACGATACTTATAATAGATTGTATTTGCAATACTTAAAACTTAGTATTATTAGAGAATATTGGGGTATAATGATACGATTTAAGTTGTATTTACGATACTTATAATAGATTGTATTTGCAATACTTAAAACTTCCAAAGCGAATAATATTCAAACGGTTGGGAATAAGGGTGCTTTTAAGTACGTTTGTGTAACGTAGATATTTTTGGTGCGAAAAGAGTGGTGTTGGGAAAGAAACGGTTTATTAGTATTATTCGAGAATATTGGGGTATAATTGTACGATTCAAGGTTGTATTTGCACTAGTTATAATAGCTTGTATTTGCGATACTTAAAACTTCTAGTTGCGATACTTATAATTCGTGGCATCATAATAAAAATTACAAGCTAATGAAAAATGAAAACAGATAATAGTAGTTAAGATAACGAACATACTTTTTTAATATAATGTCTCTGACTATATATATATGGACATGGCGTGTGGGCGATTTTTACTATTCTATGTCAGAGGTCAGTGAAATATTAGAATATGCAAACCACGGGAATAGAAGCTCTTAAGATTGGGGATCATGCAAGAGCGATTTTTTAATATTGCAAACGAATACGAATTGGAGCTCGGCATATTGAGTTTCTCATGAAACGCATGTTGCATTTTCGGAATCGCTCCCTGTGGAATATCGAAAATTATCCAGCAACGATAGCGCACGACTATCCGATCCCCAGAGTCCGTGGCAGGTGTAAATTCACCGGTACATATCTAGCACGGAAAACCTTTTACATCGTTCCTTTACGGTAGCGCGCATAATGTCTGATTGAGTCGAAACTTCCGCCATTCATCACTCAGCCTGACGTAATAGGAGGAGTCATGAATGGAGACACCAAACATTTAGATTCCACCGACGACGCTCGAAAGATATAATAAACGGAATGAATTAATAATCTCATACGGCATTCCATAATTAAACTTGCATTTTAATATTCTTTAATTATCCATAGACGTATCGGGGATAAATAAAACTGTAAACCACTTCTATCATTTTCTTCCTGAATAACACAACATCGCGTGGAGTAGAAAAATTATCGTATCTACATTACGTATTTGTCTGGAACTCGCATTGTTTATACTGGAATACCAACAACGAAATGCTAGCGATTAAGTGAATCATTTATAATCCGACCTTGCTGCGTAATCATAGCAGCTACACATTCATCATACATTGCCACAAACTGGTAGTTATTCCGATATCTGAACAAATTCTCAAATTTTGTATAATTAAAATTTTCAGCCTATTTACTTACACTATTACGCTATTTACATCGGCATTTCCAAATATAAATTGCTTTCGTAAACAGACTCTTTATTTGAATACGCCACCAACGTATTGCCAATATGTATGAGAATCATTCTTACTCACTCCTTCTTGAGTATTTACGGCAGACACATATTGCTAGCACATTCACATAAACATGTCAATACTCCGTGGTCGAAAGAAAATTCTAAATTTCACAAAATTGACAGTTGCAGCCACCAAAGCAACTGACCACATTACATTTATCTTCCTTCACACACATTACTCCAAACCTACCCCCACGTTTCAGTACGCTACCAACGAAATGCCGATGTTTAATACTAAACGTACCAAGCGGGGTCAAATGACCCCTTTCGAAATTTACTTTAAAATCGTACGTTCATTGTTACTTCTTTCCCTGCTTTGACTTTCTCTAAATTCTTATATCATCCGATTATTCAATTTCTTGCTTCAACGAATTAGGAATCTCCTTCTGAAAACAAACCTTTATTTCATAAAGGCTCAAATGATAACTCATGCCAAGAATAGGGTGGTGTAAAGTACCGGTATGTTTAGTGTTAATATCTGCTTGTGACAAAACAGATGACGCACCGTATGCGTCATGGCGAAAAATTGTAATACTTGCTTCTGACAAAACTGATGACGCACCGTATGCATTATGGCGAAAAATATTAATATTTGCCTCTGACAAAACATATGACGCACCGTATGCGTCATGGCGAAAAATTGTAATACTTGCTTCTGACAGAACCGATGACGTACCGTATGCGTCATGACGAAAAACTTGAAAACTATAACACTGAACGTACTAAACGGAATCAAATGACCCCTTTCAAAATTTACTTTGAAATCATACATTCATTGTTGCTTCTTTCGCTCATTTGACTTTCTGTAAATTCTTATATCATCCGATTATTCAATTTCTCACTTCAATAAATTAGCAAATTCTATCCGTAAATCAACGTTTATTTCATAAGGGGTCAAATGACCTTTTATGGTAATAATACGTAGGTTCAAAGTACCGGTATGTTTAGTGTCAATAATACACGAATCGCGTATTTAAGGGCAACCACTGTCTTCATGCACTAGGCAGATCGGTACGTTTACTGCTAAGGAAATCGTTCTTAGTCAGTTCTTGGTGAGTACTCACAGCAGGTACGTACTCGTGCTCGTGCACAGGTCACAGCAGGTACAAGAGTGGTTGCAGCCGCACAGAAAGCAGCAGCCGTGCCGTGGAAGTGTAAGGGGTGGTTTCGCAGGGGTTGTGAGGAGTGGGGGAGGGGGCGCAAAGGTGGCGTCGGCGTCGCGACGCCCGGAGAGTCAGTCACCAGCCGACCACAACGCGCCGCGTAACCTCACTCCGACCTACAAACCGCTCCACTTTCGCGTACTCAGTGGATATCGTCGCAAAATAGTCGAGGCCGGAAGCTCTTTGTACCCGTACTCTCGATAAATCGTCCTCGGCGATTGGGAAGTTCGAAAAAATTCGGGACACTGCGCGGTATTAAAAATCGCGGACACATTTTGCAGCTCCCTTTCTCTCTTCCCGTTTTTTCCACGCTTCGCTCGTCTCTCTGCGCTCGGAGTGTATTTGTTCTGCGTTACGTGCCCGTGTTGGGACTGTGACGGCCTGTGAACGATACTGCAGGGAAAATCTCGCAGATTTGCGCCGTTTGTTGCCGACAGTGCTTGGAACGTTAAGTGATCCTCCGCACCGCGAGTGTCTTTGTTGAAAAATTGGGTTAAGTCCAACGTCAGCTTCGCAACGAATTATTAAGAATGAGCGAGTTCGTGCGTTTTCAAACGCGCTAATCCCGATTTTCGCGTACGCCGCTGCGTGTTGTCGCCGCTCCCCGTGAATATCATTTGTTCTCGCGTAATACGTAGAACATGATCGATTTTACGGGAGCGTCACGCGGTACGTGATATCGGAATTTAACCGAGCCCTTTGACCTTTCGTCAAGTGATAAAATTCCCAGTCGGAGCGAGTTCCTCGGCGTTCCCACGGGTATCATCTGACGTGGACGGAAATTCGAGACCGGAGACGCGGAGAGACAAGTGTCGAAAGTCGAAAAAGCGGGGAGAGAAAGAGGCGGACAGGTTAGGCAGCGACGTGTCGTTCACTGAATGACGACGCCTCGTGATCTTGGCGACGTTCCACGAAATTGGGTCAGCCCAATTTTTCCCGCGCCCTGTGCGCTTCGATCCCACCTTCATTCGCGTTCGTTTCCTCTCTGCGTCGCGTTACGGCGAGAATGCCTTTTTTAAGATCGCGTTGCCAAGAAGACGAACGACGCGCCCGCCGTAAATAGTGCGGAGACTAAAATCGTTCCGACTCCTCTCGTCGTCGCGATTGTTATCCTCGTTAGCCCGCTCTTCGTATTTCAAAGGATTTTCGAAGGCGCACAGACGTGTTCGTTATATCCCGGACGCGGCGAATTGGGTCAGCCGATTTTTCGAGCTTTCTCCTTCGCGCTTCACCCGCGTCGCTTAACCTGACACACGTCAATTTTTCGGACGCCGCATTAAGCTAAATAGGAAGACGCGCAATTAACCCACACGCGAATTTAGGTCAATCTGTTTTTCCGCCAGCCCTTCTCCGCGTCGCCTAATTATCGTCCGCTTGTCATCTCCGAAAACTCATAAAACGCCGCTCCCACCGAGTATTAAGGTCAAAATCTTGCTATTTCGTGTCTTTTTCCCACGAGCGTTAAATCGCCAGCGTCAAGAGTTTTGGATCCTGAGTTAGCTAAGCAGCACGCGGTTTTCCCTCGTGGTCTCGGAATATTCGCAAATTGGGTCACGCAGATTTTCGTCCGTACACGCGCTTTTATGTTCTCTCCGGAGGATTTTTGTCCGTGAAGCGCAGGAGCGCGCACCACCCGATGTGTTTTGCTTTTTATCCAACGTCGACGGGGGTTCGGCTTGTTTCTGAGCGTACTTTTTGGAAGCAGTGCCTTGACCGAGACGCCATGCGTCGACCCGGGTATCCGCGTGACCCGGCGACCCACGTAGCGCCGTAGCTGAGGTCACTGGGTACCCCGCCCGGCCAACAGTCACTCCTTGTTAACCCTTTACATACATCAAATCTGCTTAACAATTATTATGCACCGACGCAGTACATGAAAACACAGAAATTCAATTAAATTCTGCATCTTTAAATCATTAGCTGAAGTAAAATCGTGGGGGAACTAAATCTTGGAGTTGACCTACGGGCGAAATACACAAACACATAGAAATTAAATTAAACTCTGCATCTTTAAATCATTATTCGCAGTAAAATCATGGGTGAACTAACTCTTGGAGTTGACCTACGGACGAATTTTACACGAAAACACAGAAATTCGATTAAATTCTGCTTTTTTAAATCATTAGCCGAAGTAAAATCCCGGGTGAACTAAATTTTGGAATTGATCTAAGCACGAAATATACGAAAACACAGAAATTCAATTAAATTCTGCATCTTTAAATCATTATTCAGAGTAAAATCGTTGGTAAACTTAATCTTGGAGTTACCCTACGGACGAAATACACGAAAACACAGAAATTAAATTAAATTCTGCATTTTAAATCATTAGTCGAAGTAAAATCGTGGGGGAACTTAACACTTTGACTGCTGTGATGGTCACCGGTGACTGGAGCAAGAGATTTTACTGAAGATCCAAAATATTCGCAATGAGTAGCGATTATTATTTTTAAATGCAGTTATTGTTGGAATAATGATGCGATCCTTTGGTCTCCAATACCTGCATATTATTTACATTTTGCATAATTTAGTCAAACGCTGTAGTATTTCATAGCATCGCCGTTCTAATACAGTAAAATACTCTCGGCAGTCAACGTGTTAATCTTGGAGTTGACCTACGGACAAAATACACGAAAACACAGAAATTAAATAAAATTCTGCATTTTTAAATCATTAGTCGAAGTAAAATCGTGGGCGAACTAAATTTTGGAGTTGACTTATGGACGAAATGCACGAAAACACAGGAATTAAATTAAATTCTGCATTTTTATATCATTATGTGAAGTAAAATCGTGGGCGAACTTAATCTTGGAGTTGACCTGCGGATGAAACACATGAAAACACAGAAATTAAATTAAATTCTGCATCTTTAAATCTTTAGTCTCAGTCAAATCGTGGGTGAACTTAATCTTGGAGTTGACCTATGGACGAAATGCACGAAAGCACAGGAATTAAATTAAATTCTGCATTTTTATACCATTATTCGAAGTGAAATCGTGGGCGAACTTAATCGTGGAGTGAACCTACGGACGAAATACACGAAAACACAGAAATCCGATTAAATTCTGCTTCTTTAAATCATTAGCCGAAGTAAAATCGTGGGTGAACTAAATCTTGGTGTTGACCTACGGACGAAACACACGAAAACACAGAAATTCAATTAAATTCTGTATCTTTAAATTATTATTCGGAGGAAAATCGGTGAACTAAATCTCGGAGTCGACCTACGGACAAAACACACGAAAATGACACAAAAATTACATAAAATTACACCAGACGGAACTAGAGCTCGAAATTGCTAAATCATTAATTTCAAATTAAGTTCTCGGTGAAATAAATCTTGAACTCGACATCGCACACGAAAATGACAGTAAAATTACATAAAATTACACCTGTCAGATGTAGAGCGCGACAGCGCTAAATCATTAATTTGAAATAAAATCCCGTATGAATAAAATCTTGAAGAACCGCAAGCTTTCCACTTTTTTGCAAGCTGACATAATTACCAGTGGCAGATCGTAAACAGCCTTATTCATTTATCGCGCGTATTTACATAGAACTCCTCCCGGACTATATTTAGAAGAAATCCGCTGTTCAAAGCTCGTTCAGCGGTTGCTTCCCGAAGTTCTTCGTTAATTTTCGCTACCCGCTGACGTTGCATTAAACAGCCTCGCGAAACGGACGCTTAATAATTGCCCGCGATTTTCGCGTTTATCACATTTATCGCCGATCGAGCTCCCAGTAATTGCATTTGGCTCAGCAATAGTTCATCGTTAATTCACAGACAAAACAGCCACCCCGTTTCACCCCTTGCGCCCCTTACGCAGCCCGGTATCACTGGATTTGCCGTCCCTTATCGCATTGAGTGGTCAGCGGTGCTGTGTTTCGTTGATAAGCCATTGTTTACGTTTCTCGCCCATGTGGCATTCGATCCCGCCACGTATGTAAGGCCGTGCTATGAACTTCGTAATACACTTAGCCCACAGTCGCCGCTCTTAACTAGAAGCCTCGCACGTCAACGCTCCCCAATAATATCGCAGAGCCCGATAATGACGACAATGCGTCGTTAACTCACGAGAATCAGTGCTAATCGAGCAGCGAAAGAGATCGACAGTGATAATCGTTGTACTTATCGTGAACAGTGCCGATTCCGGGCCGCAAGTAGGCCATTCCAGTTGATCCTGGTTCCGTTCGCCGACCAAATCCCGCGCTTGTCTTCGAATTTGCAACTTGATTCACCGGAGTGCGTCACATCCGCGCAGCTTCTAAATCGGGAAGCGGGCGACAGCGATTGGGAGTTTTCAGGCGACGTGTTTGTGAATGGAATACCGTGTTTCGCGTGTGCGCGTCAAGGGCTACGCAGTGTTGGAAGAAGGGATTTGAACTGTGTGCCAGTGGACCGATGCGGTTGCACAAATCGTATGCAGATGCGGATGCAGTCACCGAGTGCAACACACCGACGACGAAACGCCAGTAGCCCCAGCCGAGAGTCAGTGACCTCTCGACCAATCACAGTCCAGAGTGTGATGTTTGATGCTGCAGTGGTGTTTTATGCGGCGACGACGAAAAGGTGTGCACTCGTTCAGCGTACATGTTGCCGATGTCAACAGACCGTTTCAATTTATACGTCCGTTTATCCGTAGTCTTTCGTGACACTAAACGCGCGTAGTTTCTGCAATAATGGGTGACGCTGTGATTATACGAGGGCAGTCCGATAAGTACTTAGCCTACAAAAGAAAAACGAAAATTTTCGAAAATTGACGATTTATTTTTCAACATAGTCTCCTTTTAACTCGATACACTCGATCCAGCGATGAAATCTGGGCATATCCTGCATGAAATATTGGGCATGAGAAAGCTTTCTGCTCGATGGTTGCCGCGTTTGCTCACTCCGGATAACAAGCGCATCCGTGAGACCACTTCAGAGCAGTGTTTGACACTGTTTAAGCGCAATCCGAAAGAGTTTCTACGTCGTTTTGTGACTGTCGACGAAACGTGGATCCACTGGTACACACCAGAGACCAAGAAACAGTCGAAACAGTGGACTGCGCCCGGCGAATGTGCTCCGAACAAGGCGAAGACTGTCCTATCGGCCGGAAAGGTGATGGCCACCGTTTTCTGGGATTCACAAGGTGTGATCTACACAGACTACCTGGAGAAGGGCAAAACAGTCACAGGGCTGTACTATGCCGAATTATTGAGCCGATTCGACGCCGAATTAAGGAAAAAACGGCCCCATTTGGCGAAGAAAAAAGTGCTCTTTCACCACGATAACGCACCGGCTCACACCTCTGCCCAAGCTACAGCCAAATTCGTTGAATTAGGCTACGAACAGCTGCCCCATCCACCGTATTCTCCAGATTTGGCCCCGTGTGACTTCTTTTTCTTCCCATACTTCAAAAAGTCACTCGCTGGGCAGAAATTTGAGTCGAATGAGGAGGTTATCGCCGCCACGGAGGCCTACTTTGCAGATCTCCAGAAAATGTATTTTTCAGACGGGTTGAAGAAGTTGGAGCATCGCTGGATCAAGTGTATCGAGTTAAAAGGAGACTATGTTGAAAAATAAATCGTCAATTTTCCAAAATTTTCGTTTTTCTTTTGTAGGCTAAGTATTTATCGGACTGCCCACGTAGGCAGCGCTATAGTTCCTGTTTTCCCGGACTTCTCTTGTTTGCTTCTGGCTTCAATTGCGTGTGCTCGGTTGGAAAAGCATGAGACGGGAATAGTGATTCGTAGTTCCTGAAAATTTGGCCGTAGGATCTTCTTTGTTTGCGTAGACTTTCATCCCTGTGAAGGCTTCAGTTTACGCTAACGTGCCGAGACGACGCGGTGCGAGGATTCATTCTTTATTCCGCGGCATTTACTCGTAACCGTTAAATTCGATTCGACGTGCACGGTGCGAGCTGGTAAATTTTTCATTGATCACTCGGTTCGGTACGGAACGGATGTGTGCGGAGGGACGTAAATATTTGAAACTTAACGTTCGCTCGCCGTTCAAGATCGCTGTGCAGAAACTCGCTCGCCGACTTGCCAGCTCGCTTCCGCCTTCCGGTAGTAGATCGATTGGAAATAAATTGTGCACCGGAATGTAAATGTGTCGGCATACGTGTACGCCGAGGTCCGTCCGTTTTCCTGTTATACTTACGTATGAAAAGTACACACAATGTCCTACCGCAGTAATTACAATTATCTTCATTAATTGCAGAGCAAATATTTTAATGACAATCATTCGCTACCATCAGTTATGTTCCTGTAATACCTTGCATTTGTTCATCCGTACTCACAGTGAAACCATTTAAAAAACAAATTTCCGTAATAAATCACCGAAAAACTATAAAATTCTATACTATAAAATACTATATGCTAAAAAAATACTCAATGCGATACTATAAAATATTATATGCTAAAAAAATACTGAATGTGATACTGTAAGGTACTATATGCTAAACAAATACTAAATGCGATACTATGAAATACTATATACTAAAAAATATTAAATGCGATACTATAAAATACTATATGCCAACAAATACAAAATGCGATTATATATAATACTATATGCTAAAAAATACTAAATGCGATACTGTAGAATACTATATGCTACAAAAATACTAAATGCGTTACTGTAAAGTACCATATGCTAAAAGTTACTAAATGTGATACCATAAAGTACTATATGCTAAAAAATACTAAATGCGATACTATAAAATACTATATACAAAAAAAATACTAAATGCTATACCATAAAATGCGTCTCATATTTCCACCGTTTACAAGATATTAACGCACTCAAGTATTTGCCCTAGAAAAATTCCAGCCGAGTCACCTCAGAAGTTTCTAACATATTGCACACTTCGCCTACATCGCCCTATTTTTAAACTTTCCCAACCGGCCTTCTTGTAGAAATAAAAACGTGATTCGCACGTCTAGTTTACCCTTTGACGAACAATCACCCCGTTTCCGTCCGTGCCGCCATTTTCGCCGGGCATTTACGCAACAACGGCGTGCACTCTCGACGTCTTAGCGATATGGAGTGGGCGGCAATTGGGTTAAGGGGTCGTATTAATTAGCACGTCCACGGCCTGCCCGCCAGAGGCGAGTTCGAATAAATCGGTAAGCGTTTAATCGTCACGCTCCCAGCTTGCGGCGGGGCTCTAGACACGTATAACCGGAAGGCTCGATCGATTGCCGAGAACACGGAGAACCTTCCGAAAGCGGCGTGTCGAGGCTGGAATAGGGTGCTTCATCTCCTACCTCGAGTGCACTATCCCACGACGATGCAAGCCAATGGCCCTGAACGCCTCCACTTAGACTAATAGGTCGTCACCCCAGCGATGAAGGTTTCGTCAAGAACCGACTCCCTCTTTACATCTATCGCTCTGACAGACATATGCTATATGGGCTGTTCTGTGCAAGACCGGTACGGTTTGGTGGACATGGCGGGGGGTGCTTTGAGAATGAACGGGGAAGAGTTAGGAAAATGTCTTGGGGATTAACCCTTTCGCTACGGCGATCTTTTCCACAATTTGACTTTATGCCCACTCTTAAAATTGTCACGATTATGAATTTTTTTAGGAAAAGAACATTTCTGACGAAAGCTACGGCTCATCGAGAATAGACACATGCAACAATGCTATGCTCTCTAACAAAAAAAGCAACATACTGAACAAGAGATCCATGATAAATGTGCCAAGTTGGAGTGTTGGTCGGGCGACTATAGTCGCTCGTCGTACACAAGTAGCGTATCGTGGAGGGCGACTATAGTCGCCCGTAGTAGCGAAAGGGTTAATACTAAACGTACCGGTACTCTAGACGTACCTATTCTTATCATGAGGGATCATTCGACAGCTTAGGAAATAAACGTTGATTTTCAGAAAGAAATTCCTAATTTATTGAAGCGAGAATTTGAATAATTAGATGTACGTATTAATTTGATATGCGAATTTACAGAAAGTCAAATGAGCGAAAGAAATAACAATGAATGTACGGTTTTAAAGTAAATTTTGAAAGGGGCCATTTGACCCCACTTGGTACGTTTAATGTTAACACATTTATGTACGTTTGGTTCGTTTAGTGTTAAAACATTACCTGCACCGTAATAAGCAACTGTGTTTGCACTTGTGCTGGCTATTTTAATTTTTTACACGCAAGTCAATATATAATATGGCAAAAGCTTTATTTATGGTATTCAATCGTATCTGCTTTATTATAAAAAATATACTTTTCTTGGTACTGAGACTTTTATCACAATTCTAGTATTAGAAAGTCTAGTATTAGTATTAGAAAGATTTTTAAATATATTCTAGTGTTTTGGAAAATTATTGTTTGGCGGAAGACACTGTTGTAAATCTGATATTAGGATCAATGGCATGATCTAACTTTTTAAAAGAAAAGTGCAACGATAGAAGATAGCTGTGCAAAAGCTCTTGTCTACAACTACGCGTAAATAACTACTGTACAATTAATCATACGAGTAAAATATTGAAAGTTACATAAAATATATGTTGAAACTTGAAATTTAATTCATTATGTATAAATGAACTTTATTGAACTTTATTTCGATTGTTTCACTTCCACGTTCAATTACGAGATAATAGCCAGTGACTTGCGACACCTTTTGCGTAAAATTTCCGGTCAGCAATGTATTAATAGAGTTTGTAAAAATCCGATGTCAAATGTTGAACTGTCACTCTCGTGCCGTTGTACATACATGCAATCTTCCGATTTACTTCTTTGCGTCTGGTGCTGTTACAAAGATACGCTTTATGCAGTGTTTTGTATGCAACCAATACAATTCGGTGAACGTGGTAAGGCGATTTAAGGTTGCCTGGGGAAGAGGTCGGAATGTATAAAAATTCTTTAAGCGAATGAAAAGGTTTGCGTTGGAGATTAATGGAGGTTGAAGTGAATCAACGTCTTGGCACTCTTGTGGTGTTATATATACGTAAAATTCTTGGATTTGCTTTATTACATCTTGAGTTGATGTAACAGAGATATTCTTCATGAAGTGTATACCTATGTGCGGCTAGATAATTTCGGTTAACGTGATAAAATGATTTAATTGTGCATTGAAAATTGTATATCGTAAATTGTAAATTGTATGCGTATATGTTAGGGATTAATCGAGTTTGTTAGAGCAAATTTATGTCGCTCTCTTGTCGTAATATTTACGTCCGAGCTTTTTACTTCCCGTTTTACATCCCCCAGAGATATTCTTTACGCGATGTTCACCCATATGCAACTAGTTTAATTTAGAAAATATGATTAAAAGATTTAAGTTCACATTTTCCATAAACTCTTTACAATAACGTAAAGCTTTATATCAACGGTTAAAGAGCTGATGCCAGGTGCAAAATAATGTTAGTCTCACAGCACAGTATATACGTCCGATCTTTCAATTTCCAATGCGAAGACGTAATTAATCGCCCTCGCATAATTTTCAATTTCCCCGACAAGCCGCCGCAGTGAATCGCCAGGAACTCTTAACCGCAGTAATCTCATTCCGACCCGTCGTTAATTAAAGTGCTAAGTCGAGTAGACGCACCACAGGCACCGTGAGTGGGCACTGTGAGTGGACTCACTTAAAGTAACAGGTATGCACTTCGGCAGGAATTAGTACGAGTACGAAAATCTGACCGATATCTGCATTCACAATCACATCCCAATTGCAACAATCTAATCCGCGCTCATTTCAACATCCCGACTTCAGCCGTTAACCATCGCTCGGAATTCCATTAGACAAATTTCTGGCGTCCCACTTCGCATTTTCGCGAGTAAGCGACTTTGCTTTCCTTGCTCTGTATCCCCCCCACCCCTTTTTATTCTTGTCCTACTTTGCCTCTTTCTGTCTTCGCCCACTTTTTCTTCAGCTTCTCCAACCATCCGTGCAATTCTCTTTGTAAACCCTGGAGAGTCTCAGCTGTCTGATCGATAAATCGTCGAACGTGATTGAAGCTGGTAGGAATTAATGCGGCTCCTGTCGCGAGGGTGTAGCCCAGCGAACGACCCCCGTCGAGTGTAATAAGACACCCCCTGCTGGGGTGATGTCTCTGTTAAGAAGCAATCTGCGCCAATACGAGAGGCGTAACACGTTCATCGATGCGAGTAATGCGAACGAGTTCTCTCGGTTAAGTGAAATCGTCCGATCATGCGTCTGGAAGACTTTTATTTTTCGGTGGGCGGGTCCTTTTACGACAAAACGTAACAGGTACTGCCGATAGTCTATTGAAAGATTTCAAGAAATTAGGTACGATTGATAAGTAGTGTTCTTCATTTCTTAAAACTGATCCGCGTTTAACAATGGTAAGACGGTGGATTTTATGTGAATCTCTGTTATACGAGTACATGTGATTGTGGGCATTTAGATATGTAGAGATGTATAGTATTATGCCAACGCCGCCATGTTTGCATTCTGTTATACGAAAAACAGACCCACGTTTAGCATGGGTAAGGTGGTAGGTTTTATGGGAATCTGTGTTATACAAGTACATGTGGTTGTGGGCATTTAGATACACACGGATGTACAGTATAATACCAACTGCCGCAATTTTTGCAATCTGTTATACGAAAAACACCCGCATTTGACATGGATAAGGCGGTGGGTTTTATGTGAATCTGTGTTATACGAGTACATGTGATTGTGGGCATTCAGATACGCAGAGATGTATAGTATAATGCCAATTGCCGTTATTTTGCAATCTGTTATACGAAAAACACCCGCATTTGACATGGATAAGGCGGTGGGTTTTATGTGAATCTGTGTTATACGAGTACATGTGATTGTGGGCATTCAGATACGCAGAGATGTATAGTATAATGCCAATTGCCGTTATTTTGCATTCTGCTATACGAAAAACAGACCCGCGTTTAACAAGGGTAAGGCGGTAGGTTTTATGGGAATCTGTGTTATACAAGTACATGTAGTTGTGGGCATTTAGATACAGAGATGTGCAGTATAATGCCAACTGCCGCCATTTTTGCATTTGGTTATATGAAAAATCCCCGCGTTTAACATGGGTAAGACGGTGGGTTTTATGGGAATTTATGTTATACCGGTACATGTAATTGTGGGTATTTAGATACACACGGATGTACAGTATAATACCAACTGCCGCAATTTTTGCAATCTGTTATACGAAAAACACCCGCGTTTGACATGGATAAGGCGGTGGGTTTTATGTGAATCTGTGTTATACGAGTACATGTGATTGTGGGCATTCAGATACGCAGAGATGTATAGTATAATGCCAACTGCCGCCACTTTTGAATTCTGATATACGAAAAATCCCCGCGTTTGATATGGGTAAGACTGTAGGTTTTATGGGAATTTATGTTACACGAGTACATACAATTATGGGCATTTAAATAGACAAAGATGTACAGTATAATGCCAAATGCCGCCATTTTTGCATTCTGTTATATGAAAAACAGACCCGCGTTTAACAAGGGTAAGGCGGTGGGTTTTATGTGAATCTGTATAATACGAGTACATGCGATGGTGGGCATTTAGATACACAGAAATGTACAATATCATCCTGACTGTCGCCATTTTTGCATTCTGTTATACGAAAAACAGACACGCATTAACATGAGCAAGGCAGTAGGTTTTACGCGTATTTGTGTTATACGAGTACATGTGATTGTTGGCATTTAGGTACACAGAAATGTAGAGTATAATACCAACTGTCGCCATTTTTGCATTCCGCTATACGAAAAACTGACCCGCGCTTAACATAGGTAAGGCTGTAGGTTTTACGTGAATCTGTGTTATACGAGTACATGCAATTGTGAACATTTTGGTACACAGAAATGTACAGTATAATGCCAACTGCCACCATTTTCGCATTCTGTTATACGAAAAAGCATTGAATGTATCAGTGTTACAGAAGAATACACGATTGTGCGCATTCAGAAAATCGCAGATATACAGTGCCATAGGAACAGTACTTCCATCGTTGTACCCTATTATGAGAAAAAGTTAAATGAATTCGTCTTATACGGGAGTCTATTGTATTTCGTTCTCCTCAGAGGTACCAGTCTTACTTTATTTCGCTGGGTATTTGTTTTCACTCGCTTCGTAATAAAATGGTTGACAACCCGCGAGGAACTTATTTCAGTAACGAAACTGCATATTCATGAAATATCATCCGGCAGCTTCGGATCTTTCAGGTTTCACGACTGCTCTCAACTTCTTGCCAACGACATAATTCGCGACGTCACGCTTGCCTAAAGACTTCGCGCCGACGCTCTCTTTTGCCCTGTAATTTAAGGGGACCAGAAAGCTTTCAACGACCGAAAACTGGGTGAAATTCGAATAACGATTATGGATGAACGAATAAAAACGCACAAATTTTCTTTTCTGCAAGTTTTTTGTGCATTTTTAACAAGCAAGTCAAGCTTTAAAAATTTTTAAATGATTAATAATTAAAGGAAATATTTATATCTGAAGGTGACCGCGTGAGTCGTGCTCTGTTTTCTTCTTGCCAGGATTCCGGGGGAACGAGTTGGATTTTCCGATTTTCTTAGCGCCATTTAGTTGGTGAGATTTCTCTCTGTAGATTAAATCTAAATTCTGTGAGAAAGCGTTACAATTGAAGCAATGGCGACCAAAAATCCAAAAAGTTGACAAATTTAAGTCTTTTGTTGTTAAAAACGATATTAAAAAATTTATTTTTATATGCAGACATCGGTTCAGTTTATGGACTACATATTTATTTTCAGTTTAAAAAAAATCTCAAAAAAAGAAATCATCTCTTAAAAAAAATCGCTGTAATGTTCGCATAAATGTAGTGTGTGTGTGTGTGTGTGTGTGTGTCATATTGCGACCGAAACAATCAGTGAATATGAATGATCGTGGTTTTGTTTGAAGATTTGACGTATGTCTCATTATTGCGCGTGTCGAATTAATCGCATTTAGAGTGAGCGAGAGAGAATGTAGGTAAGAATGAGAATGCGTGTTTTTCGAATGATTATGCCAATTGGGGAAGGACAATAAAATTACACGGCCCGGCGAGGAGATAGAGTTATCGTTTAGAGATAGTTGAGTAATAGGTCAGAGAGTTTTAAGTTGTCGTTCAGTAAAGTTCAGAGAGTAGTTGAGTCCAGTATAGATACGTTTTCTTGCCGTTTACCGAATAGTAGTCGGGTTGCCATAGTTCTATTTTTATTTTGTATTTATATGTATAATTAGTGTCTTTTATTTATCTTTCAACAAATCATTCTACTCAATATAATTCCGCATCGCACTTCGACATCACCTAACATCATATATCCCTACAATACCGCTGTCGCCATTTTTGCATTCCGCTATACGAAAAACTGACCCGCGATAACATCATAATGTTAGGTTTTCCGTAAATCCTGTTATACGAGTACATGCAATTGTAAAAACATTTTGGTACACAGAAATGTACAGTATAATGCCAACTGCCACCATTTTCGCATTCTGTTATACGAAAAAGCATTGAATGTATCAGTGTTACAGAAGAATACACGATTGTGCGCATTCAGAAAATCGCAGATATACAGCGCCATAGGAACAGTACTTCCATCGTTGTACCCTATTATGAGAAAAAGTTAAATGAATTCGTCTTATACGGGAGTCTATTGTATTTCGTTCTGCCTCAGAGGTACCAGTCTTACTTTATTTCGCTGGGTATTTGTTTTCACGCGCTTTTAAAATGGTTGACAACCCGCGAGGAACTTATTGCGTAACGCTCTGCATATTCATGAAATATCATCCGCGCTTGCGGATGTGTCAGGTTTCACGACTGCTCTCAACTTCTTGCCAACGACATAATTCGCGACGTCACGCTTTATTAAAACGTCCGCGCGACGCTCTCTTTTGACCTGTTTTAAGGGAACAGAAAGCTTTCAACGACCGAAAAATGCGGTGATTATTCTCGAATAAAATGTGACGAACGAATAAACATACACAAATTTTCTTTCTCGCAGGTTTTTTGTGCACTCTTAACAAACAAATCAAGCTTTAAAAATTTTAAAAGCATTAATAATTAAAAGATATATTTATATCTGAAGATGACCGCGTGAGTCATGCGAAGTTTTCTTCTTGCCGCAATTCCGGGTGAACGAGTTGGAGTTTACCAATTTTCTTAGCGCCATTTGGTTGGTGAGATTTCTCTCTGTAGACTGAACTTAAATTCTGTGACAAAACGTCACAATTGAAGCAATGGCGACCAAAAACCCAAAAGGTTGACAAATTTAAGTTATTTGTTATTAAAAACGATATTCAAAAATTAATTTTTTTATGCAGACATCAGTTCAGTTTATGAAATACATATTTATCTTCAGTTAAAAAAAAAAATAAAATCGATATCTTCAACCATTCTTGAGTTATCGCGGCAAAACAAAAGATACTGTTTTGAGAAAAACGCGATTAATGTTTGGGAACAGGATTACGGTTACCCGAATGCGTAAAATTACTTGATTATGTAAAAAACCAAAAATTGATTTTTTTCACATTTAAAATCTTTCTGTCTTAATCCTTTGCGGACGACGACTTTTTTAGTTGGAAATATTAGCAGGCCGACGCGATTTTCGCAGATGTTTTTTTACAGGGTACAATAAAATGGTCTTATATATAAATTTTCTTACAAAAAAATTATATTTTGACGTAGTTTCTTGTTTTCTATTTAAAAATGTAATATAAAAATGATTTGCCGCCAATGAATTTTAAATATATGAAAATTTATTTTTATGTTTATTTTTGAACACCATATCCGGAAAACTTGTTCAAGACTACTCATTTCTGCAAAAAAAATGTTGTCAACAGCGCGACGATCTCTGGAACGAATTATCTGAAACATAAAAATCAAACAGCATTAGGTAAAGTATATCCGTGGGTTTGTCCCGAAGTACAATTATTAATTTTTATGTATAATTATCAAAATGGCACACTTTTTTCTATTAAAATCCCAGGCAAATGACATTTCGATTTTTTTCTCTCTAAAAAGAAATTCGTAAAACACCCCATTTCTATCAGTTAAAGTAACGAAATGTCTTAACATAAATATTGAAAGCTTCTCAACTAATACAAGTGGTATTCGCGTCTTACCGTGGCACCGTTCTTGTATAAATCGTAAAAATCAACAAATTTTGTTTGGCGCCGAAAGTGTTAATATTAACGACCGTAATAGATTAATCGACTTTTCGGTTCCGACTGTTATTTAGCGGTAGCCGATTAATCGGCTTTTCAATGACCAACGGTTATATTAGATAAAATTATTTTGATCATAATATGACAATTCTAAATGACAATAAAATTACACTGCTTTGAAACCAAAGGATTCTCAACAACATATTCAGTATTTTTCACTTATAAAGTTTTACAAATTTACAATTCCTGCGATCCAAAACAGAGTCGGTCGTTAGTGAGTTGCATCTTCAGTCAATAGCGGTCGATAAAGTGTTAAAACACACAGAATTTTGTTGAAACTGATTTGCTGTGTTTATTACTACTTGCAATACGTGAGAATAGAAATGTTTAATCGCTGTAATGTTCGAAAGTGTCATATTTCGCGAAACAATCACCAATATGAAGTCCTGGCTTTCGTGTACAATTTCGGTTCCAACTGTTATTTACCGGTAGCCAATTAATCGGCTTTTCAGAGGTCAACGGTTATATTAGATAAAATAAATATCAAATCGTATTATGACAATTCTAAAGGACAATAAAATTACACTGCTTTGAAGCCAAAGGATTCTCAACAACACATTCAGTATTTTTCAGTTATAAAACTTTACAAGTAGACACATACACAATTCCTGCTATATATCCAAAACAGAGTCGGTCGTTAGTGAGTGGCATCTTCAGTCAATAGCGGTCGGTAAAGTGTTAACTTGACAATCTGCGCAGTACCTTCGATGAGCCGCTCTCTTTGATATGACATCAACTCCCGACACATACTGCGCTGGGCTTGACGTTTATCGCCATCGCTGGCGAGTTTCGAACCTCGATATTTTCATAATGTTCCCACATTTCTCCGTAAATCCGCGAATTCACCGGCACTCGTCCTAAAAACAAACCACGCAATTCTGTGTGTTTTAACACTTTATCGACCGCTATTGACTGAAGATACGACCGACTCTGTTTTGGAGCCCCGCCAGGAGCGAAATCGGGACAAAAATAGCGCATTAGAAGTGTCAGGCGCACGCAACGGGCACTTTGAAAGAAATTAATTGGTTGTCTTTCCACCCCCGCCTCGTTATCGACACGCTAACAGCTCGTTTATCCGACTGACGCCAGATTATCGGCCGCGAATTGCACTCGGAGACTGACGTTGCCGCGACCTCGCAGATTTTTAGACGTCGATTTTGACGGACCTCGTTAAACGCGCATTTTTAACCGACGCCCCGCAAATCTGTAATGCGCGCACGCTCTGCAACTAAAATCAGCCGCGCTTGCCGCTGTGTGCGCTTCATGAGCGGTCTATTAAAACGCGAGATATTTCCCCGTTATCGGGTTTATTAAAACGTCCGCGCGTAGAAAATATGAAAAAAGACATTTTTTTCTTGGTCGCATGATAAGTTGGAATATTTCTGATAAAATTGCCGCACGTTGACTTTTGACGCTCTGAAGTGTATTCGATTTCGCGTGTTGAAAAAGCAAAATGAGTTGTCCCGATTTTATTATATATTATTGTTATTACGTATACATATTATTTGTATGATATGTGTGATTTTATTAGTTTCTGTTCAAAACAATCGATGGGCACAGCGTGTAGTCGAGTAAGGGACGGAAAGTACCCTGAAATCAAATTATTTTCGTACACCAAAACCTTTCATGCATTATTCGATAGATTACTGCAAAAAGAACAATGTGTGTTTGGTAATCGTTGCTTTAAGCAAACATCGTCAAGCTCTTTGCTTCTAGAAAATGTGAGATAAAAGAAAATATTTGTTTTCTTAGGGCATCGGAGTTGAAATATTTCTGATAAAGTATTAGAGCAACGTTGACTTTTGACGCTCTGAAGTGTATTAGTAGCCGTTAAGTTGAAAAAGCAAAATGATTGTCCCATAAATTTGTATTATATATTATTGTTATTACGTATACATATTATTTGTATGATATGTGTGATTTTATTAATTTGTGTTCAAAACAATCGATGGGCACAGCGTGTAGTCGAGTAAGGGACGGAAAGTACCCTGAAATCAAATTCTTTTCGTACACCAAAACTTTTCATGCATTATTCGATAGATTACTGAAAAAAGAACAATGTGTGTTTGGTAATCGTTGCTTTAAGCGGACGTCGCCAGGCTCTTTGCTTCTAGAAAGTGTGTAATACAAGAAAATATTTGTTTTCTTGCAGCATCGGAGTTGAAATATTTCTGCTAAAGTATCAGAGTAACGTTGACTTTTGACGCTCTGAAGTGTATCAGTAGCATTTAAGTTGAAAAAGCAAAATTATTATCCCATATATTTGTGTTATGTATTGTTGTTGTTATATAGACACATTATTTGTATTATATATGTGATTTTATTAGTTTGTTTTCAAAACAATCGATGGGCACAGCGTGTAGTCGAATAAACCTCGAAGCCAAATACAATTTTTCATACACTATTTGATAGATTACTAAAAAAAAGAACAATGTGTACCGAGTTTGAATCGTTTCTTCTATTATATTGCACAAAAAAAAGGACAAAACAGAAACATTTCGGCCGAATAGGCATATATCGCAGATTTCTTTTCGACTGTCATATTAAAAATCCCAGCTGGAAGAAATTATAAAATTACAAAAGACATAAAAAAAATGCCAATTTATATGTACCTATAATACGAATGAAATTACTTAAAAATCTTTCTTAAAGCATTTATAAGACAATATTAGGGGTTGTTGTGTTAGCTTGAATTAAAAAAAGAAGGATAAAATGTACTTAGCGAAAAAAAAGCAAACCTGTGGAGACTCAGACGTACTAAAAGTTTGCCAAGATTTTACACTTTGTCGCTGCGTCACCGGTGCCGTTGGCAATATCTTACATACTTTAACAAGCACTGCACTAGTAGAATTTTATTTTTTCGATTTACTTGTGTCTTTCAATTTCCATGCCATTTTTTGTACGTAGAAACATAAAACATTGCATAAAGCACTTATTTCATGAAAATTATGTTATGTAAGTTCTTCGAGCACGGAAAGAATTACGAGTAAAACGATATTATTTTTTACCAACGGTGAATGAGAACAAAAAATATAATGAGACGTCAAAAAATTAGTATTAAGACACATTTACATGATTCATATAATCGTACGTCTACAAAACTTGGCAAAAACCTGGTTTATCTTTATATTTCATACAACCTAGATCAGACATATAGTTAAATCTCGGCACCCGGTTTTTTTTTTTTAAGTTATTGAATAATGTATTGAAAGTTGTATTTGGTTTTGAGGCACTCTTTGGCGCCTTATCCGTTTATACCTTTTGCCTGAGATCTAATTTTGAATAAATCATAAACACATCGGTTACTAGGTACTCCATCGTACTTACTAAGTATAAAGCCTGATGGATATTTTTGTACGTCGAACATCGATGAACTATTCCGTAAAAGACTGTAGAACGCCTCACACAAAATTCGCCACGCTGCGAATCTAAAATTATACATCGTCTTCAATACACTTAATTTTATCCTTCTTTCTCATTCGGAACAGAATAAATTCCGAGTATAATTTAAGAATTGACAGAGAGCGTTTGCTCTCTATTCTCTTCGATTTTCTAATCCTCTCTAACCCGTGGCGATTATCAGGACGCGAAGAAACGGGAGGAAGAATGTGAGCTTGCTGCCTATGAAATTCCGAGAATTTTTATCGACCCCTGCTTTCTCTCCTTTTCCCTCTTCACCCTCGCCTGATTTTCGCTCTGCACGCATCCCACACGCGCCGCGTGCGTATTATCTTCGTGATTTCACGCAATCTTCATTGTGTGCATAAAGCAATCTGGACGAATGCGATTTATAAAGAGAGAGGCAATTATTTATGAATATTTTCAGCGTTTCGCTCTGCCACGTTGGGTTCCTGCAAACGTATCACAGAAATATATTTCACGTTCCGCAATTGGTACTTGATAAACTTCAGGTTTCGTGTTAACACATTGTTGAGCAGTCACGAGTTAACTCGTGTTTGCACTTGCGTCGGCTATTTTAATTTTTGAAACGTAGGGCAATATAGAATATAGCAAAATTTTGTTCATTGTTTTCAATCGCGTCTGCTTTATTATAAAACAGTATACATTTTTTGGTACTGAGGCTTTTATTACAATTCTAATATTAGAAAATGTCAAGAACGACGAAACGTGACGGTGAAGCATTTTTTAATCAATTATACAATGCTTTATATAGTTGCCCGAGTGATTTTTAAATAAGTTGTAGTCATTTGGAAAGTGATTATTAAAAGTGAAATAACAAAGGCATAAACTAGTTCTTTAAAAGGAAAGCGCAACGAAAAAAGATATATGTGCAAAATCTCTAGTTTACATCTACGCGTAAATGACTGCTGTATAGTTAATCATACGAAAAAATATTAAAAGTTACATAAAATTTATGTCCAAAGTTCAATTTTAATTCATTATGCACGAACACACTTTATTGAAGGTTATTTACACCGTTTCACTTCTATATTCAATTACGAAATAATAGCCGGTGACTTGCGACAGCTTTTGCCAAAAATTGTCGGTCAACAATGTGTTAAGAACCATTTATTTTTTGCCAGCGATCGCTCATTATCTCGTCAGAATTTATTGGGCCGATGTACACTTTGCAGAGGATGTTTGGCGTTCGCTACTTCCATGAAGTTCGATAACTTCCCTTACATTTTCCCTTCGAGGGTAATTTTCCATGCATCTGCTTCGTCTTTATGGCGCCGAACTTGGTGACCTAAAAATTTTCAGGACTATCATGAACTTTTTTCTTCACCGGCATATCACGTGCTTTATCGGGTGCAAAAAATGTGTCGCCTCGAAAAATATTTACCTTATCGCGCACCGCTTTTGGGTACTTCGACTTCGCAGGCTCCGCGTTTCACTCGTTATTTATAAAACAGACCCATTAAAACCGTTAAAGAAAGAACAGTACAATATTTGGCATTTTCGTTTGAACCCATTTCTATTATTGGGTTGGAGGGAAAGTTCTATCATATTTTAAAGAAACTATTTGAATTAATTTATAAAAATATGTGTTTAATATTAATCATAATACATTTAATGTGTTGTATGATGAATGGCAAACTCTTCTGCAATTTCTCGACTTGTTAAATGTGGATTATTTTCCAACATGGATCGTAAAACATCATTATCGATCTTGGATGGTCGTCCAGATCGATCACTTTCTTGGAGGCTCAGATCCCCGAAACGAAATTTGCTAAACCATCTTTGACAAGTACGAACATTTACAATATCTTTCCCAAATACAGCACATAAATTTTTACATGCAACCGATGCGTTGCTTCCTTTTTGGAATTCATACAAAATGCAGTGTCGTAAATGCACTTTATCTACTGACATGTTTTTCACTTTAAATATCACAAGTAAATGATGAATGGTAAAAAAGGACTCCTTTTATATTATACAGCAGCTATAAAAAACAAAACAAAATCCGAATGACTCACTAGCCAGATGTTTTTTTTACTTACAAGAAAAATGACTTGCCTATTAAAAATACGACAGAACTTTCCCTCCAACCTAATATTTCTGAAGCACTACTTATGTTTCTGTCAATATTTTGCTCTCTTATTGGCTTTCCGCAAGCTGGATCGTCTTTTCTCAAACATATCATCGTCGATTCCTTTTTCGCGCTTCCTGCCTAAAATATGTATACATCCTGAATGATTCTATTCGCGAATTGTTTGGCGCAGGCGCGAGCACTTGACCTTTGACATTTGCGCAGCGCATTGTTCCCGTTAACAAACTCTCCCGACTCGGCGTCGGAAGACTTTCAAACTGCTCGTCTCATCAAGAGGACACCTTACTTCCTCAGATAAGTCTAATGCATTCTTGACTCGACCAGAAGAAAAATTCAGTAGCTGAGAACGTCAGTCTCTCTTATCTGCTCAAACTTTCAACGTTACGTGCATTCAAACTGTACCTTTTGAGTTAAAGCTGCAATTGACAGTGAATGAAAAACGTCGGAATGAATGAATAAATGAAGTGAATTAATGCTAAATCTCAGTGAAGATGTGCGTTGACCTACCAGTTGAAAAAGTGCATGGATGTACAAGTATGTTTCATTTTTAGATCCTAAGGTTGTTTAGGTTTTACATGAACAATTTATCATGTGTTTCTCTTCGTTATTCACGACCAATTTTCAATTTAGGTGATTTTCGATTTATGTCGCTCTCGACTGGTTGTACGGAAGGAAGTTTCATTAATTTAAAAAATTGCTATTTTCGCGGTGCATAAACCACTTTTAATTATTTTTTCAGCACTAACATATTCACCGTAGGTAGGGCAAACATTTAGTTCGGGCCATATAGCTTTGAATTAAATCCATATAGAATAGAATCTTAAAGCTTTTCGTCTTTTTCCATTTGACGTATGTCCCAATTATAAATCAACAGCTGTACGATGCTTCATGATCTTTCTCCTGCAAAATCTTCATCGCAAGAATCACTGCAAACTACAGTTTCTCCTAATATACAAGGAACAGTCATACAAATCAGCATATTATATACAGTGCAAATATCGCAATCTAATGTTTTATTCCGACCGTTATTATTAATAAAATTACAAATTTGTTTGGCTTATATCCGTTACATCATTAATATAATGCCATATTATATTGACGTTTCCACATAATGTGAATACGTTTATCAAAGGAGTACATTTTTATCCTATTTTTGAATAGTTCAATTACAATCTACCTTTGATAAAGCCACGTACTTATTGTCAAAACGTCCAGCAAATTTCAACGTATTAACACGTTGACTGTCGTGTGTATTTTGCTGTATTAGAACGGCGATGCTATAAAATACTGCAGCGTCCGTCTGAATTATGCAAAATGTAAATAATGTACAGGTATTGGAGACCAAAGGAACGCATCACTATTCTAACAATAACTGCATTTATAAAATAATTATAAAATAGTTTTTAAAATAATTTTGCATTTTCAATACACTCTCTTCCGCAATGAAGGTAACGCAGAATTATTTGAAGTCAAAGTATTGAAGCATCGTTCCAATATCAATTGCTTTTACAAGATTGCAAATAGACTTCATTGCGAATTTTTTGCATTTGTAGTAAAATACCGCGTATTTTGCTCTGGTGCAATGAAATACTGCAGAGTATGATTAAATCCGTGTATTTTGTTCTAATACCAATTGCTTTTACAATGTTATAACGAATTTTTTGCATTTTTAGTAAAATGCGATGGAATACGATGCATGAGTTTGATTAAATCGTGCAAAATGAAGTTAACGCAGAGTTGTTAAAAGCCAAAGTATTGAAGCACTATTCCAATATCAATTGCTTTTACAAGATTGCAAATAGGCTTCATTGTGAATTTTTTGCATTTTTAGTAAAATCTTTTGCGCGGTCACCGCGTATTTTGCTATGTTATAACTGCGATGCGATGAAATACTGCAGAGTATGATTAAATCATGCAAAATGAAGTTAACGCAGAGTTGTTAAAAGCCAAAGTATTGAAGCACTATTCCAATATCAATTGCTTTTGCAAGATTGCAAATAGGCTTCATGGCGAATTTTTTGCATTTTTAGTACAATCTTTTGCATCGGTCACCGCGTATTTTGCTATGTTATAACTGCGATGCGATGGAATACTGCAGAGTATGATAAAATCCTGTAAAGTTAAGGTAACGCAGAGTTGTTAGAAGTCAAAGTATTGAAGCACTATTATATGAAGCAAATAGGCTTCATGGCGAACGTTCTAGTAAAATATCGACTGCTTTTACAAAATTGCAAATAGATTAAATTGCGCTTCATTGCAAAGTATTGAAACCGTTTTATTGCGTTTCTAGTAAAATATTTTGCGCTGGTCACCGCATATTTTGCTATGTTCTAACTGCGATGCGATGAAATACTGCAGAGTATGATTAAATCATGCAAAATGAAGTTAACGCAGAGTTGTTAAAAGCCAAAGTATTGAAGCACTATTCCAATATCAATTGCTTTTGCAAGATTGCAAATAGGTTTCATGGCGAATTTTTTGCATTTTTAGTACAATCTTTTGCATCGGTCACCGCGTATTTTGCTATGTTATAACCGCGATGCGATGAAATACTGCAGAGTATGATTAAATCGTGCAAAATAAAGGTAACGCAGAGTTGTTAGAAGCAAAAGTATTGAAGCAACGTTCCAATATCGACTGCTTTTACAAAATTGCAAATAGGCTTCATGGCGAATTTTTTGCATTTATGGTAAAGTCTCTTGCGCCGGTCAGCGGTGGCTATCACGACAGTCAAAGTGTTAATCGCATTAATCGGCCAATCGCAACTCAAGGAAAACATTTGTAACAAAACCACCCTGCGCGAACTTGACCAACGACCCGACGCGTTAACGAGAAATTAATCCTCGCAGACGGGAATGTCACGAGTTTAACACTCGCCATTACAGAACTCGCCGACTCGATAACAGCGACAAATGGCGAGACGTTGCGGTTAAGATGAGCGCGACGGTAAATAACATTTGCACGTGCAGCTCGTACATCAAAGAGCTTCATTAACAGCGTTTACCGTGCAGCAAATCCGGACCTTAAACACGCTAAAGTGTGATGTATATTGCAATAAAGTGCGACCCAATGTTAAAGCGCGCAGAACTTTGATTACACGTTACATCTGTGAGCTGGGCAATTTTTATAAGCTCGCAGGTTTTCAGTATTCTTTCAGAAATCTCAACTATTTCAAGAACCGCTTGAGTTCTCAGTCCTCTACCTCTGGACTAAGTGTAGTTTAATTAAAGATAGGCTTGAAAGAACTGTTTGTTAACTGTGCAAAAAATCAAAATACGAACTAACTCTAGTCTTTACTAAATTTAACACTTTGACTGCCACCCTGAATTTACGTGTTTTGCTCAGTACGCTACGAAAATATTTTTATTATTCTGTGCGGTTAATGGCAAAATAATAATTAATTTCGTTATTTATAAGAATACGGCATGAATTCCAAAAGAAGGAATAGCCAACGTGTTTAGTTCGCAAATTTTGCAAACAGTATTACCGATAAAATGTTGCAAGCTTCGGAACATAAAGTGCAAACAATCGGACCAAAAAGGTCACTAAATACTGCCAAGTTTGCATTGACGAGTCACACTTATGTTTAAAATGCTTCAATACAATGAACTGGTAAATAAAAGATTGTGTGATAATATATTAATCTTTAGTCGAAATATCAAATGGCCTGAACGATAAGCCAGGCAAAATGCTTGACACAGAACGTGTTAACATTTTATCGAACGCTATTGACTGAAGATGCTACTCATTAACGACCGACTGTGTTTTGGATATCGCGCAGGAATTGTGTATGTGCCTATTTGTAAAGCTCTATAACTCAAAAATACTGATTATGTTGAGAATTCTTTGGTTTCAAAGCAGTGTAATTTTATTGTCATTTAGAACTGTGATAATATAATTTGACATTTATTTTATCTAGTATAACCGTTGACCACTGAAAAGCTGATTAATCGGCTACCGGTAAATAGCAGTTGGGACCGAAAAGCCGATTCATCGGCTAGCGGTCGACAAAGTGTTAATACAGGATTGAGGAAAAGTGGAAGGGATGAGTACAGGGCAAGGTTGAGGTGGTGAAAACATACTTTTTCGGAACAACAAGTATGACTAAGGATCAAGGGTTTGTTATTTGGCGTAAGACTGGACCGTGACGGACTTGGGTCTCTGTTTACAAGTACACAATGACTAACACATTATGATAAGGCATAACAGTTCGACAACGCACATTGTTCGCAGTTACCCCACTACCCGCCGCGATGATCCTTGTTTTTGTCGATGAATGAAATTCGCTCGGCGCGCGTCGAATGTTAATTAGTTAATTTCACACGGACGCGTTGCCCGCTTCGGGAATAGTGTGCGCAGACAATTACGCGCAATGCACACACTTTCTGTGTACACCGTTTCGTTATGGGAGCTCGTTAAACTTTGGATATTAATTGCGTTAGCTCGACATTTCGCGCCGCCGCGCGTTTGTCTGAAAAGGAAAAAATTCGCGCGATCGCGTGGGAGGTCGGAAAAACAGGAGCGGGACCGTTCGGGAGGAAGTCGAGAAATTGGAATCATTGTCGCCATTACTCACGACACGCGCGTGTGTGTGCATCGGGTTTCCGTCGTTCTGGATACTCGTCCTTCATTCTTCGAACGCGATGGCATGCTACGCGTACCTCTCTCGTGGACCTGTTGTCGAAGGCCAAGCACAAAGACCCTCCCCTGCCATTTCCGGGTCAGAGTTCAACGTACGTGTCTCTCGAAGAATCGCGGGGTTAGCTACAATAGAGTGTACGCTATCTACGTAGACTTTATGTGTGGCTGCTGCACGCGTGTGTGCGTGAAATATTCATACGCGGTGTGGGTATAGATGCGGAATATATGCTCGCGCGATGCACGTAAACATGTGCGCGATACGTAGACCTAAATATGCCGCGTCCGTATTGAATATGTACTAGCATTGTTCGATATATACGGAATATATATAGAACGATTACTCGCGGAAAAGCACATACGCACATATGCAGGCATTATGTATCCGTATACACGCGCGTTTGGTGTATTTGTGCAATCTACGTACACGTAGAACGTGCCTAGGTATAGCTAAATGGTATATGCGGTCTGTATACCAGACGTACGTCGCATTTTAGCCTAACACACCTGTAAGCACGTAAAATACACGTGCGGCCGATACACGTATATATACACATGTGAAATATTCAGTCGCGTCCATTTATACAGGCGACGTGAGCGTATGGCTAGTTTACGTACATATAGTCGCGGCGTGAATGTATCGTCGGTATACATGTGGTTAAAGCGCATAAAATATGTACGCTGAACGCCACGCAGACGGGAAAACTGAAAGACGAGCTCTCGCCATTTCCCAGCCGGGGTGAGCGAGATCGACGAGTAGAAAGATGAAAGGATTTCAAAAACATGAGCCTGGCGCGAGAGATAGACGGGAGCTTTTGAGAACAGAATGTCGGGGAGACGAGAAGGGGTGAAAGAGAAAGCGGCTGTGCGCTCTTGGCGACACTAAAATGGAAGTTTGCGTTTTTAGGTTCGGTATTGATCGCGCCGCTAATGCGGAACCGACAATTGCTTTTTTCTGTTTTCGATCGTGTAACTTTGCCGTTTGTCGGTTCACCGGGCGGCGTCGGATTTTGACAGAGAACGGTCGGCGTGACGACAACGAAGTTACTTCTTCGTTTTTCGCCTGGTGGGACCAAACGTTGTGACAGACGTTCGATCGGAACCGATGAAACGAGTTAATTTATTCGTGCTCATAATTAATAACTTCGCGCGACCGTTCGTTTATTAATTCTATCGAGCCAATAAGCACTTAACGTATTTAACGGAGATTATTCATCCGATTCCATCGCATTCTCTTGGCGAGCTTTGATATATGCATATTATGCATTGAAAATATTATCAAGCCGGTTCTTTAATTAAAAATTAATGAAACGAACTTTAGAGCTGCATGATAATTGTCTGGCGACAGAGATCACGGTATAAATGTACGCAGCCTGCATACTCATATAGCGGCCCAATACGAATCACGTATTCGATTGTTGCCGCGGATTTGACCGGTGAGCTTTTATGGACGTTACATCATCAATTGCGCCAGGCCATCGACCTTCCAATGGGTTCCACGCATAATCAGCCGACCATCTGGTTTCGCTCGTTTCCTGACTATCGATCTAGCCAGCCTCGGCTTGTCCAGTCATTGATTAGACTCGTTTGCCGTGCTTCGCAAAGCTGGGGAAAGCTTCGATACCCATGAACGAGACGAACTTCGATAAATCGATACCCGAAGCCCTTCTAGAGGGTTCGTGTTTGCGATTTACGTATATTCCGGCAAGTCAGCAGTGACAAACTATTCCAGAAGCCACTCTAAACAGTAATGCCATTGATGTAACGTATGCGCAATAACCGTCAATCGCATTATTTAAAACAGCTGCTGATGTCTCATTGATGTGCCTTGTTAGAATTGCTTGAATTATTGGGTTTTCGCGTAAACGCGACATTTGCACGCAGGAAAGGAATACTAAAATCATAAACATGTAAACTGTAATGTCACCGGTACAACTTATGTGCAATAACTGTCAATCGCATTATTTAAAATAGCTGCTGATGTCTCATTGATGTGTTTTGTTTGAATTATTCGGTCTTCGCGTAAATGCGATATTTGCACGCAGGCAAGTAATACTAAAATATATAATATATAATATATAAATTATATTAATTAATATATATGATATATAAAATATATAATATAACTATAAACTTGTAAATTGCAGTGTCACTGATACAGTAACTGTCAATCGCATTATTTAAAACAGCTGCTGATGTCTCATTGATGTGCCTTGTTAGAATTGCTTGAATTATTGGGTTTTCGCGTAAACGCGACATTGGCACGCAGCAAAGGAATACTAAAATCATAAACATGTAAACTGTAATGTCACCGGTATAACTTATGTGCAATAACTGTCAATCGCATTGTTTAAAATAGCTACTGATGTCTCATTGATGTGCCTTGTTAGAATTGCTTGAATGATTAGGTCTTCGCGTAAATGCGATATTTGCACGCAGGGAAGTAATACTAAAATATATAATATATAATATATAAATTATATTAATTAAATATATAATATATAAAGTATATAATATAACTATAAACATGTAAACTGCAGTGTCACTGATACAACGTATGAGCAATAATTATCAATCGCATAATTTAAAATAGCTACTGATGTCTCATTGATGTGTCTTGTTAGAATTGCTTAAATTATTAGGTCTTCGCGTAAATGCGATATTTGCACGCTGGGAAGTAATACTAAAATATATAATATATAAATTATATATATAAATTATATTAATATATATAATATATAATATATAAAATATATAATATAACTATAAACCGGTAAACTGCAGTGTCACTGATATAACGTATGTACAATAACTGTCAATTCCATTATTTAAAATAGCTACTCATGTCTCATTTATGTGCCTTGGTAGAATTGCTTGAATTATTAAGTTTCGCATAAATACGATATTTCCACGCAGGGAAGAAATACTAAAATATATAATATATAATATATAAAATATATAGTATAACTATAAACCTGTAAACTGCAGTGTCACTGATACAACGTATGTACAATAACCGTCAATCCCATTATTTAAAATAGCTACTGATGTCTCATTGACTTGGAATACTTGAATTGGACTTCGCGTAAATGCGACATTTGCACGCAGCGAAGTAGTATTAAAATCATAAATCTGTAAACTGCAGTGTCATCGATACAACTTATGCGCAATAACCGTCAATCGCATTGTTTAAAATAATAATAAATTGCACAAAACTCTATACTGTAAACTGCAGCGTCACCGATATAATGTATGTGCAATAACTGTCAATCGTATTGTTTAAAAGAGACACTGATATATTACTGGAGTACCTCGACAAAATGTTGAATTGCAGCAAAATAATAGTAAATTCACAAGACTAAACTGTGCTGCATTTAATGTAACCATTGTTTGAAAGAGACACTGATATCTTACTGGAGTATCTAAAAAAAAATGTGAATTGTTAAGTCAACGCGTAAGTGCAACTTTACATATAGAGAAATAATAGTAAATTCACAAAACTCTAAACTGTGCCGCATTTAATGTAACCGAGAAAATGTTGTAAATTATAAATAGACAAAACTGTAAACAGTGTCGCATTTAATTTAACCATTGTTTAAAAGAGACACTGATATCTTACTGGAGTACCTCGACAAAATGTTGAATTGCTAAGTCAACACACAAGCGCAACTTTACATGCAGCGAAATAATTAAAAACAAATTCACCAGACTCTAAACTGTGCCGCATTTAATGTAACATACACAAAATCACGGTTGCGTTATTTGCTGCTGTTTTTTTATGTATGTTTCCTGAAAGAATTGGTTGAATTATTAGTTCTTCATGTAAATATTGGATTTGCTCGTGGAGAAATAATGCCAAAAGGCACGTGCATCGATCGAGACGAAAGTTGTCTGCTTGTTGTGCAAGCTAGTCACGCGACAGTTTGCTTCCGGATATATTGTATGTCTGGCTTGGTCGGTCTTTGTGTGCTTGTACTATGGAGTTTTGTGGCGTACGCGAACGTCGTGCGTTCATATTGCTCCTATTACAAAGCACATTCCTTACTTAACAAATTAACGTACAGTTTATTAATGACGTCCTCGCAAAATTTTGGCATGTGTGGCGTAGGAGTGGGATTGAAAAGTTTATCGTCGGAATTTGTCATTATTTACGGCATAATTTTTGGCAGCCTTTTTGTACAAGTTGCAACATATGCCAGTAAAAATAAAATTTTGGTCCTGTTATAAAGCACATTAATTATTTGTTAATTGAATGCAAATTTCACCAGTAACGTCCTCATAAAATACTGTTGTATTCGGTGCAGAAATTGAGTCGTAAATGTAATGCTGGATACTGTTACTGTTTATGATAAAACTGCAAAGCTCTTCAGCCTGATTCGCAAGATACGTTAATAAACTTAACCTACTGCGCCTGTCTTAAAGCACATGTTTTACTGAAGAAAATTAAAATACATTTCTCGAATAACGTCGTCATAAAATAAACGATGTAGAAGTTGAGTCGAAAAATGATTATCGGGTAGTGCTATAATTTACGATCAAATTTCTCGGATTTGCGTGGATAAATTGCAAGATTAACCAATATAACACATCTACGCATATTACCGTCGTCAAATCTACACATATTAAAATTTCCAGCAGTCAAGTAATTACATGCCCGCACATCGACGCGGAAAGTTGGTTGAAGAGGCAGGGAGGAGAAATTTGATCAGGGTAAAATATTGGCGTCGTGTCTTCAAAGGTTGATAATCTCCGTCGGGACATGGGCTTATGCATTTATCGATCAGGTTACGATACGAGTCCCAAGGGATATTGAACGAAGGTTCGATGTACCTGACGAAGCCGATAAATCGTTTTCGAGTTCCGATAAATCGATAGCCACCTCGGCGGCTCATTGTGATTTGCACCGTTGGACATCGTTAGACGCAAAAGAAGCCACTCGATGTCTTTCATCATTACTTTAATGAAAATGTACGTGAAATGTAGAGACTCACTTTGAGTATTGAAAAACGCATAGTTAGACGTAGCCGAATGTGCAGGGTATTTATAATAATTAATCATCATGAAAATGTACGTCAAATGTAGAGAATCCGTTTGAGTATTGAAAAACGCATAGTTAGACGTAGCTGAAGGTGCTGGGTATTTATAAGAATTAATCATTATGAATATTTACGTGAAATATAGAGAATCCGTTTGAGTATTGAAAAATGCATGGTTAGACGTAGCTGAAGATGTTGAATATTTGTAATAATTAATCAGTATGAAAATATACGTGAAATATAGAGAATCCGTTTGATTGTTGAAAAACGAATCGTTAGACATAGCTGAAGTTGCTGGCTATTTATAATAATTAATCATTATGAAAATGTACGTGAACTATCGAGAATCCGTTTGAAGTATTGAAAAACGCATAATTAGTCGTAATCGAAGGTGCTGAGCATTTATAATAATTCATCATTATGAAAATATACGTGAACTATCGAGAATCTGTCTGAAGTATTGAAAAACGCATAATTAGACGTAGCCAAAGGTGCATGGTATTTATAAGAATTAATCATTGTGAAAATGTACGTGAAATATAGAGAATCCGTTTGATTATTGAAAAATGAATCTGTAGACGTACCCGAAGGTGTTGGGTATTTGTAGTAATTAATCATTAAGAAAATATACGTGAACTATCGAGAATCCGTTTGAGTATTGAAAAACGCATAGTTAAACGTAGCCGAATGTGCAGGGTATTTATAATAATTAATCATCATGAAAATGTACGTCAAATGTAGAGAATCCGTTTGAGTATTGAAAAACGCATGGTTAGTCACAGCCGAAGGTGCTGGGCATTTATAATAACTAATCATTATGGAAATGTACGTGAAATGTAGAGAATCCGTTTGAATATTGAAAAACGCATGGTTAGACGTAGCTGATGGTGCTGAGTATTTATAATAATTAATCATTATGAAAATATATGTGAAATAGAGAATCGGTTTTCTGAAAAATATGGTTAGACGTAACCGAAGGTGCTGGAAAATTTATAATAATTAATTATTATGCTAATATACGTGAACTATCGAGAATCCGTTTGAGTTTTGAAAAACGCATAGTGAGACGTAGCTAAAGGTGCTTGGTATTTATAATAATTAATCGTTATAAATTTGTACGTGAAAAGTAGAGAATCCGTTTGAGTATTGAAAAACGCATAGTTAGACGTAGCTAAAGGTCCTGGGTATTTATAATAATTAATCATCATGAAAATGTACGTCAAATGTAGAGAATCCGTTTGAGTATTGAAAAAATGGTTAGTCACAGCCGAAATTTATAATAACTAATCATTGGAAATGTATTGATGTAAATGTTTGAATATTGAAAAACGCATGGTTAGACGTAGCTGATGGTGCTGAGTATTTATAATAATTAATCATTATGAAAATATATGTGAAATAGAGAATCGGTTTGAGTACTGAAAAATGCATGGTTAGACGTAACCGAAGGTGCTGGAAAATTTATAATAATTAATCATTATGAAAATATACGTGAACTATCGAGAATCCGTTTGAAGTTTTGAAAAACGCATAGTGAGACGTAGCCGAAGGTGCTGGGTATTTATAATAATTAATCGTTATAAATTTGTACGTGAAAAGTAGAGAATCCATTTGAGTATTGAAAAACGCATAGTTAGACGTAGCTAAAGGTGCTGGGTATTTATAATAATTTATCATTATGAATATGTACGTGAAATGTAGAGAATTCGTTTGAGTATTGGAAAATGAATGGTTAGACGTAGCTGAAGGTGCTGAGTATTTGTAATAATTAATAATTATGAATACGTATGTGAAGTATCGACAATATTTGAGTATTGAAAAACGCATAGTAACCGAAGTTGCTGGGTATTTATAATAATTAATCATTATGAAAATGTACGTGAAATATAGAGAATCCGTTGGATTATTGAAAAACGAATCGTTAGACGTAGCCGAAGGTGGTGGGTATTTGTAATAATTAACACCTTAAGGATCACTTAGGTGAGTTTTTGGGAAACTTGTATGTTACAAAAAATTATAACTTTGTTATTTATGAAGCTATTTTTGTGAAACTTTCAGAAATTGTATAATTGGAAGTATTTTAGGTATTATTAAAAAAATTATGTCTAATAATTATCATAACTTTTTTATTAACACTTGGCATGCGGGCATACTTCGCCGCCGAATTTCGCGTGCAGCCGGCGTTTTTTCTTGAATCGCGCGGAAGTTTGGTTATTCAGAAAAATCGCTGTAAATCGAAAACTACTTCGTTTTTATGAACGAAACTTTTTTTATTTCACACTTAAATATATACTGTAGAAGGAGATTATTTAACAAAAAACAAACGATATTTTCACGAAATCATAAAAATAAGCGATTTTTAAAGTTTTCCACACTATCATACGAAAAGTCCGATAATTTGTCAGCGCATATTTCTTCATCACTATCTTTGTCACAACGGCTCATTTGATCAATTTTGTAATCAATAATAAAAAATCAAGCTTCAAATTGATAAAACACGTTCTGGAGCTAGGAATTCGATTGAAGACGAAATAACTCATCAAAAGATCGAGTAACTGAACAATCATAACTTATTGCAAAGCGTTGCCTAGCAACGCAAATCGACTGCATATAATGTCACACATTCATGTTCTATACGTATTTAGTAGATTTGTGGTAGATATCCACTAACAACACCAAATCAACTAAAAATACATAAAACGTAAAAATACGTTGCCCGCATGCCAAGTGTTAAAAAATGAAAATACGGAAAAAACATGAAGGCAGTCGAATTTAATGCATTGAGTATTAATGTAAATGCTTAAATAGACAAAATAGATACAATGTATCAAAATAAGTGACAGCGCGTGGAAAACATTGGAAAACTCATGAGCGGTCCTTAAAGTGTTCATCATTATAAAAATATACGTGAATTATCAAGATTCCGCTTGAGTATTGAAAAACGTATAGTTAGACGTAGTAGAAGGTGCTGAGTATTTATAATAATTAATCACTATAAAAATATACGTGAAATGTAGAGAATCCTTATACGTCTTGTGGCGAAGTAACTGAAGCGTTTTCCAGCGATAACAGAGTACACCTTCCTACTGAAGGGAAATTGAAAAAAAGACGATATTACTTCGAAGAATGAACCGGACTCGACATCAAGTGTGCCCGAACAAAAATATTCGTGCCTCTCGGCACTTTCAATTTTTTCATCTCTTACTCCACCGTCTATGGCGGCGAATGAATCGGCTGTTTCTGAATAACCTACCGATGAATAGCCGGTCGGGGCTGATGCGAATGCCGATGGGGCGTGGTTCGGCACTTGTAGATTGTAGAGGAGAAGGAGACATAGGAGTGTAGAAAATGATGGGGGCGGGGGTATGCAGGTTCAATCGCAGTTTAATTGAGAAAACTCCTTTCGGAACGAATCGCGTTTTCTTCCACAACCATCGACTGATTAGTACCTTCTTTCTCTGCTTCTGCTGGTGTTAGTAGATGAGACACTTCCGTTGCTCTTAATCGGAATCGTTTGAAAGGAGTGGGCAAGTGGTGAGCGCCAGGGATGGCAAAATCGAATTTCGCGTCTTCGTGTAATCGATTTTACAGACGCATTACGTACTTGCGAAATGATAGTGCATACGGGAACGTTATCATACTTGTACTACAGAGGATATTTTAGGTTAAGTGTCCTGTTTGATCGTATGATAGATGGAAGTTAATATTCAGATTTATTGCTCGTAAGTTGAATTTATTGGAAATAATACGAGTTAAGCAAACGTCACACTAAACTGTTTGTCTTCTAACTCATGTTAAACCGGGTATAAATTTTATTTGTATTCCATCGTGTCCAAATCGCCAACGTACACATAAATAATGTAATAGCAGTTTATTTAGTTTTCCAGTACAATTTGAGCTACTCGGAAACGACTTAAAACCGTAAGATTAACACAACTTGTGGTTACAAAATGATTATGTCCTCAAAGTAATAACGCCATAAGTATCTTCTATGTGTAACATTAATTTTGATGATTAGAAAAATGTCGGAAACAAAGATAATTAAGTGATTATGCATATTTTCGTTACCAGACGCGTATACAAATTCTAGATTCAACAAACATGTAAAAGAATCCTAAAAAACGATAGATTTCGTCAACTCATTTTAGGTTGAGTTAAAAGTCATTACTTTTCGTATAACTGTATTGATGTTTATTGCCTGAGATTGTGTCGTAATTGACCAGCACGAACTTTTAATGATGACAAACTCATCGAGACTTTGATACAGAGTGCGCAAGACTAACGTTGCAAAGGAGCGTTGATACAAATACATTACATTATCTGTCCCATTATTGATTCCGAGAAAAGCCGCCACACATTCTATATGCGTCTCATATGTCAATGATATTGGAGAAAACCTTAAGCTATGACCTGCGACTGTAAGACACCGCAATCTGTCTTAACCTTTTAACTAGGGATAACGAGTTAACGTATCATTGGAAAATGCTTCTCCAACAAACAAAACGAGTTAACTCTTAACTTAAATATATATAAAGTTGTATTCAGTACAAACAATATTTGTGGTAATTATAATAGTTATTTGTTGTGACCGGAGTGCGCTGTTAATAAGTTAGTTATGCAAATAAAAGGTTAGCAGGGTGCAGAAAATACCAGATAATGGACTCAATATTTAGTCACTTAATCATTATTACTCTATGTTACTATATTTGTTAACGCCTTCAGACCCCAAATTTTTTTCGTTTAAGAACAATTATTTTTTTATACTAAAATTAACTTAATTCATGTGAATGAAGGCAACAATATACTTTTCACAGAAATATTTATTTATTTATAATTTGTAAATACACATTTTAATGGACGTATGGTCCTTACGCAAAATTTGTAATATTAAGGAGATCCTGAGAAATATTTATATAAAAAAAATTAAATTTGTATTCGTAAAAATAATATATGTAAAAAAATACAACACGAAAAGTATTATGTACATTACAATGTGCACAGGATCCGAAGGGGTTAAAACATTCGCTACCACGGTCATGTTGAAATATCCTACGTTAAGACTCATATTCTTTTCACAAATTTATCGTAATACAATAAAGTAGACGTCCATTAACGTTTTACAGTGCTCACATTCACTCGTACACATATAAACGTAAGCACATTAAAATTAGAAAAATCCACGTTACAATTCATGTCTTCCTTATCAATATTACGTAATATTCATATTCATTTGTACACGTACAGTTCAGATTGCAGAGTTCCCGAAGTGAACTGACGTAGTACATGTATTAAGCGTCGTAACGCTCGTGTTCACGTTACTTATTACAGATTGCCCATAAGCGGAGAAATTCGAAAGATGATCTATTTCCAACATAACGAAGTTTTCGAACATTCACGGACCATGAAGCAGACACGATATAACTCCCTGTAGAATTACGGCAGAAGTGTCTTCCGCTCGTCCCCGGAGGCAGCGAACGAATCCGACACGTAATTCCTATCACTTTCGCATAGATCCGCCGTAGATCTACTCGATTTCCCTTAGCACGCTCCATCGACAGTTTCGATTAACGCACACATACCGAACGTAACCCACGGACATATACCGATGCCAATAAAACGCTCCTCTGCATATCCTTATTCCTTCCTCCTGGCATTCTTACTCCTTCATCGCTGGTCTTGTGTCTTCCTGCTCTTTTTCGCCAGCCTCTTCTGCCTCAAGTGGATCGATGTCGAGATCGGCTGCCACCGAATCCGAAAACTGGAAGCTGGGATTCTGGCTCTAAGGGAACTTTCGACCTTAGCCAAGTAAATCCAGTAAGTCGGGGAGAAGCTGTTCCGCGTTCTCACGATGTAAATCACACACTTACGTATATGTAGCTGCCACGTGTGCGCGTGTGTTTGCTCCAGGTTACTTCTGCGTATCGTGCTTTTTTTCTTTTTATTTCGACCGCCACTCTGGTTTAACTCTTTGACTGCTAAAGGCGTAAATATATGCCCTCACAAGTCCACCAATATATTAGGTGTACAACTTTGCTTCCGCCGTTTTGCAATAGATGGCTGTAGCGGTAAGTGGTAGTCGAAATAAATAGATCGTAGATGTCATACAATAAGCTTAGGCATTTGTAAACATAACGCCATCGAAATATTAGTCGATTTGTGTCTGCATCATAAATATTCTCGATTAAACATGTCAGCTTACGAGCCAAATTCTCGTCATTTGCGGGAGGTTTTAATTTTCTGCTTTAATATGAAGAAATCTGCGGCTGAGGCTCATCGAATGCTCTCAAATACCTATGGTGAGGCCGCTATTAGTGAAAGAACGTGCCGAGAGTGGTTTCAACGCTTCAAGAACGGTGATTTTGACGTCGAAGACCGGCAAGGCGGTGGAAGAGAGAAGGTTTTCGAAGATGCAGAATTGGAGGCATTACTTGATCAAGACTCGTGTCAAACGCAACAAGAATTGGCAGTATCATTGGGAGTGACGCAACAAGCCATTTCAAAACGCCTGAAAATCATGGGAATGATTCAGAAACAAGGAAATTGGGTGCCGTACGAGTTGAAGCCGAGAGATGTTGAACGGCGTTTGTTTGCTTGTGAACAGCTGCTTGCAAGGCAAAGACGGAAAGGATTTCTGCATCGCATTGTGACTGGGGACGAAAAATGGGTTCATTACGATAATCCCAAGCGCAGAAAATCATGGGGATATCCCGGCCATGCTTCCACGTCGACGGCCAAACCGAATATTCACGGTTCCAAGGTCATGCTCTGTATTTGGTGGGACCATCTCGGCGTAGTGCATTATGAGTTGTTAAAACCGACTGAAACAATCACAGGCGATCGTTATCGAACGCAATTAATGCGTTTGAGCCGAGCATTAAAAGACAAACGGCCGCAATACAACGAGAGACATGATAAAGTGATTTTACAGCACGACAATGCTCGACCCCATGTTGCGAAAGTGGTCAAGACATACTTGGAAACGTTGAAATGGGAAGTCCTACCCCACCCGCCGTATTCTCCAGACGTTGCTCCCTCGGACTATCACTTGTTTCGATCAATGGCACACGGCCTGGCTGACCAGCACTTCCGGTCTTATGAAGAAGTAAAAAATTGGATCGATTCGTGGATCGCTTCAAAAGATGACCAGTTTTTTCAACGCGGGATTCGTACGCTGCCCGAAAGATGGGAGAAAGTAGTGGCCAGCGATGGACAATACTTTGAATCATAAACGTATAACCAGTTTTTTACAATAAAGCCTCGAATTTCGGAAAAAAACGGCGGAAGCAAAGTTGTACACCTAATATATAGAAGGCGTATATGTACGCCCTCACAAATCCATCAATATATACGAAAGGCGTAAATATATGCCTTTTGTATTCCTTTGCTACAACACCTTTACTACTGTTTAACACATTGACTGCGACGGTGGTCACCAGTGACTGGCGCAAAAGATTTGACTAAAAATGCAAAAAATTCGCAATGCAGGCTATTTGCAATATTGTAAAAGCGATTGATATTGAAACGGTGCTTCAATACTTTGGCTTGTAAGAACTCTGCGTTACTGCTGCATTAGGACGATGATGCTGTGAAATACTAGAGCATTTGATTGAATTATGCAAAATTTAAATAATGTGCAGATATTGGAGACCAAAGGATCGCATCACTATTCTAACAATAACTGTATTAATAAAATAATTTTTCCTACCCGTTGCGAATATTTTGGATCTTCAGTAAAATCTCTTGCGCCGGTCAACGGTGACCACCACGCCAGTCAAATCAAATATCGGCAATTGTTTCAATATCGTTCAGTCAATTGCCTTCAAATTATTATGTAAAAATTATCAAAATATCTTGTTAAAGTTGTCAAACCCTGTGTTACATTATAAATTTTGGATTTTTTCCTTTATATTTAATTAACGATTATTATTGAAGGAATGCACAAGTTAAGTTAAGTCAATTAAAATAGCTTCAAAGTTACTTAAAATAAATTTAAAAAAGTGGATATTTTTAATTGATTTGCCATTATTATTTCTTAACCCTTTGCATTGAGAAATGTCCCCGCTACGGGACACCAATCGCAAAGGGTTAATAATCTCTGCGCATGGATACTATTTCTGGCATTATGCGTATGTTTGAAATTAACACTTTGACAAGCGCATTTTCCTATGTTAGAACTGCGATGCAATGAAATACTGCAGAATATGATTAAATCGTGCAAAGTGAAGGTAAAGGAGAGTTGTTAGAAGCCAAAGTATTGAAGCACCATTCCAATATCAATTGCTTTTACAAGATTGCAAATAGGCTTCATTGCGAATTTTTTGCATTTTTAATAAAATCTTTCATATAAGGTATAAGGTTTAAACGTGGGAAATATGTTGACCGACTTCTACAACAATTTAAAAATGTCCCCGCTACGGGGACACTGATCTCAAAGGGTTAAACCTTAAGAATGGTATCAAATTTCCGGGTACTGTTTTGGTTACTAGTCAGTGGACAACCAGTCGCATGCGAAAGTCATGCGAAGTCACCATGCGAAAAACGCGCCGTCCATATTGATGATTTCGTCCTAGAGCGCGCCGTAGTCAAAGGGTTAACTTCAGTCCCGTTCATTCTCGAAGAAATGACTAACGTGGCGCTGCTACGTTTTGTTTCGGCTCCCGGGACTCCACTAATGGCGCGGGCTTTTATTTTTCCCGATATTGATAACTGCGCGGGTTATCTCGTTAAGAGATACGCGTGAGATCACGAGTTTGGAAATTTCGAATTCCGCGTGTACCTCTCGGCGGCGTTGTTTATTGAAATTCGATATTCAACGCGGCGAATCAAGCGTTTTCCGCGCGCGAGAGAATGCAACAGCGGAAGGTATGTAATCCAGGTCATGAGGCGAGGATTCAATCCTCAGTTCACGTCGCTTTTACGTCCGTGCGTCTTAAATCAGATTTTATGATTCTTTAGCGCATCCTCCTTCGTCCTGTTCTTCTTCCGCTCAGCGTGCTACCGTATTCATATATTCTCGTTACTTCTTGTCGTGCCGTTCTCTCCAGTTCCCGGCTTCCGCTAAGTTGAGAATGATCGAGTTACGTTGGCGCGCATCCATTAAGAAGACATTTACCTATCCCGGTTTTAAAATCGATTTTTTTACTACCTCGAATCTGCAGACTGCGGAAGCGTGTCGCGCTGTATTAAGGCAGGATTAGAGACACTGAGAAGGGATACAGAGGATTTGATCACGCTATTCTCGCGAAAGATTATTTCCGAAGCTGCCTGACACGGTTTCTCCGAAATAGTTGAAGTGAACGATTTGACATTTTTGTGCACTTATTCGGGGAATACGTAAGTATGGCTTCTATATTAAGCAGGTTACTATCCTGATATTCATGCTCTCAATGCAGCTGCAGATATAGCAAAGTAAATCCGTGTCCTTTCGGCATGTAGTACTTTTGCAAATGTCAATTTTTCATATTCCGTATGCCACTAACTAGAAATCTATTGATGAACTATGAAGGTCCATCATTTTTTAGTCTTCAATTACAAGCAAAGTAAATCCGTGCCCTTTCAGCATGTAGTATTTTTGTTAAAAACGTTTAAAAAATTATTTGATTTGTTTTATCTTTTGTATACATTTCTAATACAATATTCACGTATGGCCCGAAATTCTCATCACGAGTCAGAGTCGTTAAAGTACGGCAAGGGGTTACTTTTTTGAAATTTTTAATACCTATACTTTTTAAACGACCTACAAAAAATAATTGTTATATACTTTTAATTTCATATTTTCTACAAACTATATTTGAAATCGTTAAACAAAATTATTACCACAAGATATAATTTACCACTTAAATAATTTTCAGACTTCTTTGATTTCAAATAGTGAATATCAATTCGCGTTACTTGCGAAAAATGCATGCTGGAAACCGTACAGTTTATTTCGATGCGCGCTGTTGGCTAAGTGTTAAGAAAATTCGAAAGTCTCGTCGCGCCGGAAGCCGCATAATGACAAACAGCTCGATCGATCAGCTAACCTGAGGAATTAAGAACTTCGCGCGAAATTGACGAACTTCCGTCGATCAACTTTTCAATCCGCGCTTCGCTCGATTATAACGTCTCCGTTCGACGTCAGTGGCGAAGTTGAGACTTCCGATTATACGTCCGGCGATCGGCGAAGGTTCATCGCGATTAAGTTCGTCGCTAATGCGATCTTCTCGGGGAGAAAATATCGACCGATCTTCGGCGGATCGCTTATCGTGAATACCTAAGTCTATTTCGTTTAACACGTTCAGCGCCACGCGTATTTTTAACACTTAACACGCAAATTCGACTGCTTTCTAACAGCGGTATTTATGCAATCGTTCGTAACATAAATAGTTGCAATATAATTATTATTAGAGAAGACATTAGGGTAACTGTTACACAATTTTTATTGTATACTCTTACATTTTTAAATTATTACTTAAACACTTTGCTTACAAAATTTTACCCTTAGGATCTTCCGTTATTTTTTAATCGTCTCACTGTTCTCCAACTGTTCAAATCACTATCACTATCGCTATCAGAACTATTCTCCACGTCTGATAACGAATCAGCATATATTTCCTCTTTGTGTGATATTTCGAAGGATATTTTATAATGTTTAATAAATTTAACACGTTGGCTGCCGTGGGGGTCACCGGTGACCGGCGCAAGAGATTTTACTGAAAATCCAAAATATTCGCAATGGGTAGTAATAATTATTTTATAAATGCAGTTATTGTTAGAATAGTGATGCGATTCTTTGGTCTCCAATACCTGCACATTATTTACATTTTGCATAATTCAGTTAAACGCTGTAGTATTTCATAGCATCGTCGTTCTAATACGGCAAAATACGCACGGCAGTCAACGTGTTAACGTAATCTTCCGATATGCGAAGGCAGCGAAAGATGGTGTCAAACTAACCAAACAAGCAGTCGCTTCGATGCGACGGGCAGAGATTTCAATAAAACACAATCTGGTAAATTGGGCGGGCAAGACGGTTGAAATCACAGTTCCCTGTTCGTGAAACATTGGCCTGCAACATTGTATCTTCCTACACGAACATGGAAATTAAGCATCACCGCTGGAGAAAAAAAATCATGCGTACATGATAGCGGCCGATAACGGTTGGCAAGAAAAAGTCACGGCGGCCGGCAAAGTGTTAAGGAAATACTTGCGAGGCCACGCGCACTTCTTAGAAGCAGTGTATTGAAAGAATAAGAAGTATTGTGGTATAGTAATGCGAAGCGTACTACTAACAGATTGAAATGTACTAGATACGTGGAAGTTTACGTTTAGAATGAAATGATTATGGGCATTCATTCAACACATTATGCGGCAAGTCGGTTTTGTTTTGATATGATATAAAACTAAAAAATTTACATTGTTTTAAGTAATTACTATTTAAAATTTGCTTAATTTTTTATTTATTACAGGATTGTATCATTAATGCATTTATATATTTCTTATCAAAAAGCTTAATTGATTTTACTGAAACACGATAAATGAAATCCTTCGCACGTAGGACAAAATGTGGCGACATGTTTAGTCATTTTTCTGGACGTTGCTCTACCAGGTTGTGTCGCCTTTCTAAAATGTATGTATTACATTGTCATAACCTAACAGAACCCCGGCCGCAAGCCGATTTCAATGAAATCTTATCTAGCGGGTCAACGATAAACCAGACAAAACAGACTTGGCGCATAATGCGTTGAATGGATGCCCATAAGCTTTTCATTCGAAACGTAAACATCTTCTACTACGATAAGAAACAATCGCCCTAATATATTTACATACCGGTGTCGAGTAAATTTCAATCTGTAGTAGTGCGCTTTGCATTGCTACACCATAATACGAACGAAGAAAAGTCCGTGTGACTTCACAGGCTGAAGGTCGATTCTTACGTCTTAAAACTTCAGTGGCTGCGTCACTCCAACTATCGCCCACACCACGTGTCTGCACAAAAGATTCCCTGAAATGTCACTCAACACCGGCGATAACTTTGTTACCATTTGTCTCAAGTGCCGACTGGCTACCACAACACCCTCAAAAATTCTTTATAGCGTCACTTTAATCCTACCGCCAAATGTACGTGAACGCCAGTTGCGACACGTGACTTGAATTTCACGTTATGGTGTCTAGGTAGAGCAACAGTTTACTGTTGACTTTATTACACGAACATTATTGTATTTGAAAATGTTAAGGAATTTTTTGCCAGAAGGAAAAGGTCACATGCGCATATCGTCAAAGCGTTCTTTATCTCAGTAAAAAGTATTATGAACTATAATTTAATTTAATTTAAATATTATGAAATAAAATATAAATAAAATATATATATATATATGTGTGCGTGTGTGTTTTATTTATATTTTATTTGATTTTTATTTATATTTTATTCCATAGTATTTAGATTAAATTAAATTACAGTTCATAATACTATAAATAATAATATAAAACATAAATAAAAATATATATATACGATATATATATATATATGAGTATTTTATTTTTATTTGTATTTTATTTCATAATATTTAAATTAAATTAAATTACATGTCATAATACTTTTTACTGAGATAAGTAACGCTTAGAAATAAAAAATAAATAATATTATGAAATGTAATCAAATTTAATTTAATTTACCTTTAAGGGTATTATGAAACGTAATTTAAATGTGTCAATTCATAAAGACCGTGTCTCGACAAAGGTGTACCTCCAAATAAATTTGATGTCGAATAACATTCGACAGTGGAGTACACGACGCTAAAGAACTTATGTAGTTGAAGTGTAATTGAGTTGCCAGCTTTGTCTTTGAGTTCTAGAAAGTGATCTGCGATGCATCTTCGTTGTTTCCTCTTTAAGGGTCGTATTTCTTAAGTCTCAGTTTGCTTGTGATTGGGACGATCCATTGTTGCTCGCCTTAATAACGAATTTCCTGTCTGCACGGGCCATGTGATCGATCCGGCTCTACATCCTGTTTCATACAGTCTACGAAGATGGAGAGGGTATTTTTCGAATCAGTCTCCCGCCTGGATGAACTTTCTCGTTCGTTTCGTCGCTTTTTCGACTGTCGTCGTTGGAAATGAATTGTGCTGTTATATCGGAGTTCTTAATTCGGCCGTATTGATTATAAATTTTACGTGCTATGTTAGGGGTGCCCATAAATCATCAATGATTTGGAAAGAATATTTTTGCCTTTAATTCTGCACCGATCGTTGAAGAAGAAACGCAAATTTTTAGTTTTTATTAAAGCAGCCTGCTTTCTGAATATTCTAAAAAATATAATAATTTTTCACTGCCCTACAATAAAATGGCGGTATTCGTACCTTCCCAGGATCGTATTCGTCATTGTATACTTTTTCGTTTTGATGCAAATATTAATACACCGGTTTTAATAAAGAAACTATGCGATATTTATGGAGATGTATTGAAGATTAACAAGTGTCAGAATTGGTTCAGATTTACTGCTGGTAACTATGAACAATTGAATTCGATAATGCCAGCGTGAAATCTCTAGTAGAATCTGGCCCGAGATTAACTACACAAGAACTAATGCGAAGCCTTGTGTCTACGTAATTCACTATAGAAAGACACCTACACGAAATCGGATCGGTATATACGCAGAGAATATATCCATACTTCGTAGAGAACCATTTTTCAGCAGAATTCTTATCGCTGATGAAAAATGGATCCTTTGTGGCAACATGAAGCGTTTGCCGCATTGACTTTCTTCTAATCAAACATTTCCACTAATTCCTAAGGCAAGCTTATGACTAAAAAATGCTTACTGTTTATGTGGTTAGAATTTAGTGGGATAACCTTTGCAATAACTGCTAAGCCAAGCTTATCACTGAGAAAATTGTTACTGTTTATGTGGTTCGAATGTAGTGACATAATTCATTTTGAGTTGTTGGAATTTAAAGAAACAGTTACTACTGAGTTCTACTGTCAACGATTGCAATGGCTGCATTCAGAATAGTTGAAAAAGAAGGCATCTTTAGTCGGCAGAAAAAACGTAATACACCAACATGACAATGCCCGGCTCCATGTAGTGAAACTCACTCAGGAAAAAATCAAGGAATTGCAATGGGAAGTTTTGCCGTATCACTGTACTCCCCAAGTATTGCTTCTTCGGATTATCATTTGTTCAAATCTCTGCAACGCTCTTGAGAAAAATGAAACATTCATTTCTGTAGATGATAATCTTAAGTCACATTTTGCTTCACGGGCCCTACATTTCTACAAGAGGGTGAACATTTGCATATAATTTTGCACATGCAGGGAAGATAGCAAGCTGCGATTGATAATGATTGAAGTTATGCAATAAATTAACAAATTAAAACTTGAATTCGCCATAAAATTTGTCATAGATTCCGAATAAATTGATTACTTATGGGTACCCTTAATATATCCCACATCGCGCAAGACGCTTCTCCGTTCTGCGCGTCTGTTTATTGACCCCCATCTAGCCCGACACGCGTAATGACTTTTAATAATAATGCGTTTCAATGATTCGTTCTTCCATTAGTCGATCAGCGTAAATTATTAATAACGTCCCGCATTCCGTGTCGACGCCGCAATTTTGCAGCGCAATTCGACTCGGCTTCTATACTCGAAATGCGACGCATATTCGAGCGCGCACAAACAACGGCTGGAGGGCAAATGTTCGCGCGCTGATGGTTTTTCGGAGTTCCTCTCGTGAAAATTGCTCTCTCTCTCTCTCTTTTCCTCTCTCCCCGCTTTTTATGCCCCTGCTATTTCCGTTCCTCTCGACCGACGTCGAGTGTGCGAAATTGGAGTGAAGAGAAGGGGTTACGATCGATTTCCGAAAGTCGCGTACTATCGATTATCAATGGAAATCGAGTGGGCAATCGCCGTTGCCGTAGGCGGGTCTGAAAGGAAAAACGAAACTCACGGCGAGACGGCGAAAAAATGGAGATAAACAGGCGGAACGGTGGAAAATCCACGCAGTTGCGTCCATTTTCTTTCTCCCACGGGCGTTCGTACAATTTGCCGATTTGGCGCGGAACGAGAGAATCTTTTCGCTGCGGAAGTTCGGCGAGTGGCGAGAAACCGTAACTTTCCTTCATGCCTTTTTGCTTCTTGTGCAGCGGCCGCCCAGAAAAAAAGAGATTCGAGAGTCGAGGGCGGGTGAACGAACTTTTTAGTGTTTCCGGTGGACGATGTTTTCGAACTCGTTCTAGTAAGCTCTTTTACGAATCTTTTTCCTCTAGCTCGTGTACAAACGGTGTTCCTACACAATCGGCGTAGCGTTTTTCTGCGTTGACTAGGTCAAATTCAATGATCTAGACGTAAAGTTAATACGTTGACTGCCAAGTGTATTTTGTTAGGTTAGAACCGCGATACAATGAAATATTGCAGAGTATGATTAAATCCTGCAAAATTAAGATAACGCAGAGTTTTTGGAAGCCAAAGTATTGAAGCACTGTTCCAATGTCATTTACTTTTACAAGATTGCAAATATACTTCATTGCGAATTTTTTGCATTTTTAGTAAAATCTTTTTCACCGGTCTTCGCGTATTTTGCTATGTTAGAACCACGATGTGATGAAATACTGCAGAGTATGATTAAATCGTGCAAAATAAAGGTAACGTAGAATCGCGGGAAGCCAAAGTACTGAAGCACCGTTCCAATATCAATTGCTTTTACAAGATTGCAAATAGGCTTCATTGCGAATTTTTTGCATTTTTAGTAAAATATTTTGCGCTGATCACAGCATATTTTGCTACGTTAGAACTGCGATGCGACATCAATTGCTTTTACAAGACTGCAAATAGACCATGGCGGTCAATGTGTTAAAGAATACGGTGTGGTACATTTGGAAACGTAATGCAATGAAATACTACAGAGTATGATTAAATCGTGCAAAATGAAGGTAACGCAGAGTTGTTAGAAGCTAAAGTATTGAAGCACCGTTCCAATATCAATTGCTTTTACACGATTGCAAATAGACTTCATTGCGATTTTTTTGCATTTTTAGTAAAATCTTTTGTGCCGGTTACCGCGTATTTTGTTATGCCAGAACCGCGATGCGATGAAATACTGCAGAGTATGATTAAATCGTGCAAAATGAAGGTAACGCAGAGTTGTTAGAAGTCTAAGTATTGAAGCACCGTTCCAATATCAATTGCTTTTACACGATTGCAAATAGGCTTCATTGCAAATTTTTTGCATTTTTAGTAAAATATTTTGCACCGGTCACTGGTGACCACCGTGGCAATCAACGCATTAAATAAATAATGAAGCTATTTAAAGTAAAGCTGTATACAGTGGATGGATTTACTTTTTTAAATATACGTTGTTAACTGGTTTTATGTATGCGTAACGCAAAGATACTATACTGGAGTATATTTTACTACACTGTATGTTGTGCGTGTATTAATATGTCGGTTTATATGTGTTTTTCATTTAACACATTGACTACCGTACAAATTTTGCTGTATTAGAACGGTGATTCTATGAAATACTACCGCGGTTGACTGAATTATGCAAAATCTAAATAATGTGCAGGTATTGAAGACCAAAGAATTGCGTCACTATTCTAACAATAACTGCATTTATAAAATAATTATTGTTACTCATTGCGAATATTTTGGATCTTCAGTAAAATCTCTTGCGCTGGTCACCGATGATTATCACCCCAGTCAAAGTGTTAATACAAAGGAATCGCGGAACATTTTTCTAAATTAATTTTTAATTCTGCATTTGTCATTCTTCCCTCAATTTTTTCCTCAATTTCAAGTTTGATTCTGGCAACACTATAAAATAATTGTCAATGCGTAGGAAACCCGTTCTCTCTGTTCAATTTTCAACATAATTCAGAGGAGTCGCAAAAAATGTATATTCTATTTATTTTCGAATTCGCACGTGCCACTTTTACTCCAAACGTTCGTCTTCATTTTCAAGCATTGTTTAAACGAACATTTTGAATTTTTCCGATGAGTCGTCGTCCTCTCAGAAGACTTACTCTGGATTTATTCTCAAACTCGCAGTCGTCGCGATTGTCTCAAAGCTTTCCTTGTCAAGTTCCTACGTCTACTCAACTGCTCTGTACTAATACTCAAGTACTGCACTTCAAGCTAATGCGCGTGTCATAATCCGTCGGCTTAAGACACCCAGTCTGTAAGCTTGCATTTTTCCTCTTGTACTCTTCAAGTGTTGGGAAAAAAATTAACATGTCGGCCTCTTTGCCTTCTTGCCGCTAATCGGACTTTCCACGATGTGCACGGTACTATCAGACGCGAAGAAAAGCACGAGAAAAATGCATTGAGGACGGGAGTTCGTTGCTCATGTAAATTTAGCCGAGTTAATGGACGGGCCCGAAGGAAGTAAAATGAGGAACCATGCTTTAATTATGTAGTTAAGAATAAAGCACTAAACCAGTTAAGCGCGTTTGACGTGTATACACGCCGGACCAAATTTTTATCGCTCTAGCGTATAACGCAGTCTTAGCACACACCAGCATGATATATAACAAAAAGTAAAATAAAAAGTAAAAAGTAAAATATAATATAAATATATATTAATAATGTAAAGTATAAAAAAAATAAAATATAGTAAAATATAAGTATATATAATAACAAAAAGTGAAATCTATACACGATATTTTCAATTCTTTTGCAAAGAAATTATATTAATAACGAATTTTATAATTTGTATTATAAAATATAAATATTATAATATTATAAAATGTACTATAATTTATAACAAATAGTAAGGCGCTATAGCACACGCAACGATATATCGTTGTTGGCACTTTTCGCAAGTGCTGAAAAAAGGGTTAAGTACTGCGAAACCAGCAAAGACTTAGAACGAAATAAGAATAGCACACACCATCATGATATATAACAAAAAGTGGAATCTATACACGATATTTTCAATTCTTTTGCAAAGAAATTATATTAATAACGAATTTTATAATTTGTATTATAAAATATAAATATTATAATATTATAAAATGTACTATAATTTATAACGAATAGTAAGGCGCTATAGCACACGCAACGATATATCGTTGTTGGCACTTTTCGCAAGTGTTGCAAAAAGGGTTAAATACTGCGAAACTACCAGCAAAGACTTAGAACGAAATAAGAATAGCACACACCATCATGATATATAACAAAAAGTGAAATCTATACACGATATTTTCAATTCTTTTGCAAAGAAATTATATTAATAACGAATTTTATAATATGTATTATAAAATATAATATTATAAAATGTACTATAATTTATAACGAATAGTAAGGCGCAATCGCACACGCAATGATATTTCGTCGTTGGCACTTTTCGCAAATGCTGAAAAAAGGGTTAAATACTGCGAAACCAGCAAAGACTTAGAACGAAATAAGAATAGCACACACCATCATGATATATAACAAAAAGTGAAATCTATAAACGATATTTTCAATTCTTTTGCAAAGAAATTATATTAATAACGAATTTTATAGTTTATACTATAAAATATAAATATAATAACATTATAAAATATACTATAATTTATAACAAATAGGAAGGCGCAATCGCACACGCAATGATATTTCGTCGTTGGCACTTTTCGCAAATGCTGAAAAAAGGGTTAAATACTGCGAAACCAGCAAAGACTTAGAACGAAATAAGAATAACACACACCATCATGATATGTAACAAAAAGTGAAATCTATACACGATATTTTCAATTCTTTTGCAAAGAAATTATATTAATAACGAATTTTATAATATGTATTATAAAATATAATATTATAAAATGTACTATAATTTATAACGAATAGTAAGGCGCTATAGCACACGCAACGATATATCGTTGTTGGCACTTTTCGCAAGTGTTGCAAAAAGGGTTAAATACTGCGAAACTACCAGCAAAGACTCAGAATGTCATGAATACAGAATTCGCCGGCAAATATATTGTATTGAGGCTCGTTAATCGTATGCCGCGGCATTTCCATTTTCGCAGAAAATAATTCCTGGCATAAAATACGGCCGCATCGGTTTGTCGGCGTGGGCAGATATACACATTCGAAGTATGAACGTTGAACCCGAAGCAAAAAAGCTGTGGCTCCGCATGCATTAGCCGCTAAATAAAGCGAGCGGCACGAAGTGGTTATGAGAGCGAAATAAGAAACGATTATCATTGCAGTCCCGGTTCTTTTTCTCGGCTGTCCCGTTCGACGAACGCACGTCGATTTTTGAGCTGGAATCCCAGTAACCGCTCGTAACTTCGAGCGGCGGCCGACCATAGATCACCGCAGAAATTTCATTTACGGCAATGGCCCGCTATCGATTACCGATGAAATTCCCGAAACTTTCCGCCGATTGCCTCCCATTTCTATCTCCCGTTAAATTTCATTTCTAGCGAGAATCAATATTTGTCATTGCAGCGTACGTAACGTTATTTATATGGTTATCGAAGTTTTTGAACCTTTGACTGACAACTACTTTAAGTTTAAGTACAATATGGATCAGTGGCATATTAGCACATTGATGACCGAAAATTTTACTAAAAATTTCTCTCATGTCACCGAATTACCAAGTTTAATAGTTGGACTAGCAGTATTTAAATCATTCTCTACGTTTGGGATGACATTATGTTCGTTCCACTCTCCTTCTAATTCGTCGTCACTATCTGATTCTATTATATTCCATTTTTGATATTTTGATGGTCTAATATGAGATTCACTATCTTCTGGTACAGTATTATTTTCCAAGTCACTACAAATTTTATGACAAGTGTGAGACGGTGGAAATGTCATTGTGGTGGTTATGTGTCTAAATACAATTTATTAATGGGCGACGGCAACGAATATAATTTTATGAATTTATATGATTACGGGAAAAATAAAATACTAATATTCTCCTCTTATATATGTATAAGGGGAAAATATTAGTATTTTATTTTCCCCGTAATTATTTAAACCTATAAAATTACATTCGTTGCATCGTACGCGACGTTATATATATGGTTATCGAAGTTTTTGAACCTTTGACTGACAACTACGTTAAGTTTAAGTACAATATGGATCAGTGGCATATTAGCACATTGATGACCGAAAATTTTACTAAAAATTTCTCTCATGTCACCGAATTACCAAGTTTAATAGTTGGACTAGCAGTATTTAAATCATTCTCTACGTTTGGGATGACATTATGTTCGTTCCACTCTCCTTCTAATTCGTCGTCACTATCTGATTCTATTATATTCCATTTTTGATATTTTGATGGTCCAATATGAGATTCACTATCTTCTGGTACAGTATTATTTTCCAAGTCACTACAAATTTTATGACAAGTGTGAGACGGTGGAAATGTCATTGTAGTTGTTACGTGTCTAAGTACAATTTATTAATGGGCAAATATTAGTATTTTATTTTTAAGAGAAAAATAATTTAATTTATTATGTATTATTAAATTTGAATATATATTTAAATGTTTAATATTATTAATAAATTTAAATTAATATTTATATTTATATATATATATAATTTAAAAAGAGGAAAATATTAGTATTTTACTTTTCCCGTATTTATTTAAACCTATAAAATAATATTCGTTGCCGTTGCCCATTAATAAATTGTATTTAGGCACATAACAACCACAATAATTATGGGAAAAATAAAATACTAATATTTTCCGCTTATATACACATATTATATATATGTATAAGAGATAAATATTAGTATTTTATTTTTCCCGTAATTATTTAAACCTATAAAATTATATTCGTTGCCGCTGCCCATTAATAAATGTATTTAGACACATAACAACCACAATGCCGTTTCCTCCAACATCTCACACTTCTCATATATATATATTGGATATTTTGATGGTCTAATATGAGATTATATATATATATATCTCACGACATTTTCGACTTTCAGTTTTCCTGTCGGTATTGATAAATATTATTGAAATAATTCGTTGGTGTGAGAAAAGCAACCAAAGGGTTTCTTGAGCATAAACTTTCTTGGTCAAGAAAAAAGTGAAGAGACGGTAAAGTAGGAGTTATTATCCGGCATTTTCGCTTCATTCCTAAGAATTCTATGCGAGTCGGAAAAGAATGAGGGCTATTAGAGACGGGGCGAAGAATATGGAGAAGTTCGTGTCCTCTCGCGAAAGATAAATCTGCGAGCTGCCTTCGCGCAAATCTTCTACTTTTTCACGTGCGCCATATTTAACCCCGCATTAAGGAGCGTTCGTTGATCTATCGTCGGGTATTCAGCCAACCGCGAAAGAGAAAGGCATAAACTTCAATGTTAAATCACGCACTTTCCGGCACTCGAAGCCAGAAATCGAATTAAAAAATGAATTACCCCCGCTACGCTCAAAGGTATTGGATAGCATCAAAAAACCATCGAAGTTCAACCACCTTTCGCCACAAAACTCTGTTTACGTCAGCAAGTAAATAACGTTAGCAGATCGATTTCCAACGAACCGTTCGAGTTAAATTAATTTGACGGCCCACGTAAACACTCTCCCCTTAATTGAAGCTATGCCGGCCAATATAATCATGGGAAACTGATTTTCACAAATCGATTCAAGGAACGACCGCCAGCTTCGATAGATGATTTTCATCGACATCATGAAATCGCATTGTGCATCGATCCAGCGAATTTGTTGCATCGCAGGCAAAAAAAATGCAGTGTCTATGGAAAGTTCCCAAGGACAGACCGTCGTCATCTGGCATTTAAGAAGTTTCCACCGACACTGCAATAAAACCCGAAACTACCCATGAAGTCAAGAATGAGTACCCGAGTTATTTATGACGGGGTTTTGGTTTATATCGCCTTATCTGCGAACAAGGACAAGAAGGACCCCGTATATACTAGCCTGGGATGTGTCACTCATATGGGAGGCCCCGATATGGGAGGCTTTAATAAGGGAGGTGCTTCTCTTGAATTTCGCTTCCGATATGACGGATCCAATGATTGACTGCGTCACCGAAGGTTGTAAATTTCGATCGGAAATTGCTGATATGCGGATTGCGCGATGAGAGATGATTCCTGAGTCCCTTTCGGATACTTAGGATGTTTAAATTAAAGTACTTTATCACGGTATATAATGTGATTTATTTTGCTGAACTGTAGTTGGAACTACCAAAACAAAGTAGTATGATTTGCCTATGCTTGACTAGCAGTAGGTCGCAAACAACGTTAATCGTAAGCACCGCGTTAATAAGAGATGCTTGTTGAGATGATAATTATAATTTATTGAAAGAAATCGCGTGATACAAAATGAGTGTGTCGTGAACAATTCCCGGGGTGGTGTTCTTGGACTGTTTTCTGGGTATGAGTGTGGAAGTTCTAGGAAGGTTAGTGGAAATGGAGTGAAGATGATTAGTGGAAGGTAGGTTTGGAAGGCGGTAACAATAGTATTAAAATTGGGAGAGTCGGTGGTATGTGGAAGAGGAGGGAATTTACCTGGAATATTAATCAGGAGTGCGAAACCGTTTTTAATTAATGATGGTTAACTGTGCGTGAGGTGTAGGGATTAGGGTTTAGGACTGGTACTGCGGATTAGGGTTTCTTTACGGGAATAAAATTTGATCCCTGGGTTAGAACTATCCTTGGATCCGTTGGATCAGACCAGAGGTGTTTCTCTCGAGTTTAGCGTTGGATACGATGGATCCAATGATTGACCGCATCACCGAAGGTGGTAAATCTTCGATCGGAAATTGTCGATATGCGGATTGCGCAATGAGAGATGATTCCTGAGTCTTTTCGAATACTTAGGATGTTTAAATAAAAGAACTTTGTCACTGTGTATAATATGATTTATTTTGCTAAACTGTAGTGATGATTCCTTTGCATAAATGTTTCTGAAGGAGAATGATGAAATAAAGGGGAGGTGGAAAAAGTGAAATGCGATGATTGGCTATTAGTATGTAAAGAAAACGTGAAATGCGATGATTGGCTGTTAGTATGTAGAGGAAACTATGAATTTCGGAACAGTGCAGTTCAGGAACGAAGAAAGGGATGGCGATATTATTATGTTGGAAGGCTATTGAGGGAGGATTAGGCTGCGTGTTGCGAAGTAATGATAATTGTGATAAGCCTGATGGTATAAAGAATGGGATGTTTGGATGATTGAATTCTACTACCAAACTTAAAACACTTCGCATTCAAACACAACACAAGTCACTCCGCTTTTGACCGCAAGACCGTACATATTCAACCATAGCACAAGACAGTACTTCTTCTCACACCACACGAGAAGTAATACTCGATTTACCACACACCAAATGCAAAACAACACGCAGTACCACACAATACACAATAAAGCGCAAAACACCGAAGAAATTTAGTTATTTCTTTCGAGAAATTTAGTTTATTCTTTCTTTTTTTCTTTTAAGCGACACTTGCTGCGGTTGTGTTAAAAATTCTGCACAAAACCAGTACCGTGCCTCACTTTCTTGTACATCAATCCGCAACATACGTCCAAAAACAGGAAATCAATCGTTCAACATAACGTGTCAACAGCATTCTTGCAGCAAGATTTGACACACTTAATGTGGTCACACTTTGCTCTAACACTCAGTATTAATTACAAATGTAAATGAGCGTAGGAAGTTTTGCCATCATCTATTACGTTCAATTTCTCAGTGAACTTATTCGCATTAACAATGGCGCGGCAATCTATTCAACGCAAGCCGCTTAATCTGGGCGAACCGTTAAGACGCAACCTCGCCACGCATCCAAAGCGCAAACTTCGGCGAACATCTACAAGCAACCGGCGGGCTCGAGGAGCTAGTGCATCCCATTTCCCTCACGTTCATATTCCGCGAATTTCGAGAAATCAGACCTAGAACGGCTGCCACTTTAGTGCGCGCTCAGCGAAACCCGGTAACTCTTAATTGGGTCGCAATAATGACGCGTTATTGGCTCAGTTCCGTACGCGCGTATCATTTGCTCCGACCGTTTGCAGCCTCATTTTTACGTCGTTGCCCGCGAAGAAATTTCATGTGATTCTGTATATGTTGCAGGGTAATTTTGCAGGTGCACGGTTATTTTTATTAGAGGGACCGAAAAGTAATCAAAATTTTTTTTGCTCGCGAAAAACATTTATTTATTAAAGAAATCTTAAGTACTAATAAACAAAATAATTTCCATAATTTTCTAACACTTTTTGCCAGCGCAAAGGCAATTGTTCGATTCCCTTTTTAACACTTCGACTGCCATGAATATTCTGCTGTATTAGAACGGCGATGCTATGAAATACTACAACGTTTGATTGAATTATGCAAAATGTAAATGATGTGCAGGTATTGAAGACCAAAGGATCGCATCACTATTCTAACAATAACTGCGTTTATAAAATAATTATTGCTACTCATTGCAAATATTTTGGATCTTCAGTAAAATCTCTTGCGCCGGTTATCGATGACCATCATGACGGTGAAAGTGTTAATCATAAATTCCGTGCGAAGTTTGACATGTTGTGTATGATGCATGTGTTGCATATGTTGAACGTGGTCAGAACACTAACATTAGTTTGTGGCCTTAGGTGGACAAGGTTACACAGCACAAAGTGTAGCTTATGGTGAACAATAAAGTTACTTATTAGACGATGATGATACATTCATAACCGCTCCATACGCGAAGAACACCGTACTGTGCAAAGGAAGCGGAACATTTTTCAAATTATTTGTTAATCTGTATAAATATATGTTTTTGATTTAAAATACGGTATTGCGGTATTAAACCCGCGATGCTATGAAAAACAGCATTTGACTTCTATATGTAAATGATCCGTATTGAACCGATCGCATATATTTGAATAACTACATTGGAACGTTTATGGGAGAGAAGCCGGTCACCGATGACCATCATGGCGGTCAAAGTGTTAATTATAGATTCCGTGTGAAGTTTGACATGTTGTGATTGTTGCAAGTGTTGCACATGTTGAACGTGGTCAGAACACTAACTTTTTTATATTCCTTATGGACCATTCAGCACAAATGCAGTTTATAATAATCGTTACTTATTCGATGATGATCTGTCATAACCGCTCCATACGCGAGGAACACCGTATCGTGAGCATCGTTTTATATACTAAATAAATACCGACATTGCGATTTCGGTTTCTGTTGGAATATTTTCACATTTTCATAAACTGTGATCTGACTACAGTTGAAGGAGAAACCAGTGGGGAACAGAAGTTGAAGGAGTTGAACCGCAAGTAATCCTTGAAACGGCTTACATTAGGCCACAACTTAGAAAAGTCGTATACATTCCAAAAAGTTTAGCTCGTAATGAAACAAAAATGAATTGCTACATAATCACACATTGTTGATTAAAAAAAATACAAATTTCGGTGGAAAATTACAAATGACGCAAACGAAAAACTCAATACATTGAAAGGAAGCAGTGCTCGGGAACGGAAGAGACAAAAAGTTAAATCGCAAGTAATCCTTGAAACGGCTTAGATTAGCCTATACATTAGAAAAGTCGTGTACACTTCAAAAACTTCAGCTCGTAATGAAACGAAAATGAATTGCTACATGATTACACATTGTTGATTTGGAAAAATACAAATTTCGGCGGAAAATTACAAATAATGTAAACGAAAAACTGACTACATTCCAATGAAACAGCGCTCGGCAACGGGAGGACAAGAAGTTGAAACGCAAGTAATCCTCGAAACGTCTAATATTAATTCACAGCTGAAAAAAGTCGTATACATTCCAAAAAGTTTAGCTCCTAATAAAACGAAAATGAATTACTACGTGATCACACATTGTTGATTCGAGAAAATACAAATTTCGGCGGATAATTACAAATGTCGTAAACGAAAAACTGATTACATTTAAAGGAAACAGCGCTAGAGAACGGAAGAGCAATGAGTTGAACCGCAAGTAATCCTGAAAACGCAGGCATTAAACGTGTTCAAGTCCTAGGACAGTTGTGGTTTGTCCTCGGCAGTGGTAGCACGTGAGCGACAGTAGTAAGAGTCAGCGTCTGGTCGAGCCACCTTGGCCGAGCGACTCTTAGGCTGCTCATGTATCGGTATTTCGCGGAAGTTCGCGTGCGTTGGGCACACCGGCAATTTTCTCCGTACCCTAGGCCCCACTATCCACGACTACTTCTGCCTTTTCGACGAATTTACGACGTCCGCGCGACGTCGATTTAACTTGGAATTTCGTCGGCCAACAGGGAAAAGTTTCTTACGTGTGTGTAATGACGGATACGAATATTACGGCATAGTATATATAGACCGTTTATTTTGAAAGTGATGAAGTCCATTTGCAGCTCGTAAATATACATTAGTTTAGTCAAATTCGTCTAAAACAAATTTATATAACCAAATTACATATTGATAAATCAGTAGGAACATTGGCAAACTTCATATAATATACCTACATTTTTTAATTAACAGATATGCTAACCTTTAATTTTCTTGAAAAAAGGGAAAATGGACTTACACCATTTTCAAACTAAACGGTCCATATATTAGGTCTACCGCAAACTTTTGTCCGTTCTCGTATTAAAAGAAAATAACACATTTTCAATATATAATAAAAATAGGTAATCATTGTTACACCACATTTATAAATGTGCATAAGTAGAAATACAGTGGTAGATAGAGGCAGCCATACGAACGATTTCAAACGGACACATTCATACATGATGAAACTTGAGATTATATTTCGGACAGAACTTTCCGTTAATATATTAATTATATTATTATATAATATTATATTAAATTATATTATTATATTAAATTTAATATATGTTATGTATAATATTATATAATATTATATATATTAATTATATTATAATATAATTCCGTATAATATATAAGTGAGCGTTAAGTCACACTTAGTCAACCGAATGGAGAAATCTCCGACTTTTTCCTTAACAACGCGTTGCCTTTTATTGTCTTTACTTTTGCGCGTATTACGTAGACAGTTTGATACTGGAATTATCGCAAATCATCAAACCTTTCATGCTTTTATAAAACAGCATTTTCAATCAGACTTGTCACATAAATTCAATTCAATTTAATGGGAAACGTTATCACGTTAGCTATATATAAATCGTAAATGGTCGAAGCTTTTATGCTTTTGTAAAACATAATTTTCAATGAAACTTCTCACATAAATTCAATTCAAGTTAATGGGAAACGTTATCACGTTAGCTATATACTTAGGAATATTATATTAATAATAGAAATTTCAATATATATTTTATATCATTTTCACGTTATCAAGCTTCAAAGAAATACTAAAGTACGTTACATACCTTTAATTTCACGTTTAAATGATGTAATTTATCGTTAAACTTACGTTTTGCATAAACAACAAGAAATACTTTATCACCCTATTTAAATTGAATTTCATGCTTTTCATAAATTGCACCGAACACAGGATCATTACCAAATGTAATTTCACCGTAAAATAATATTTATACCTTCTTCTCGTCTTTCAAGTATTTAAAATCAGTCTGCACTCCTGATGAAAAATGCGCGGTTGGCTAAGTATTAAAAGCGAGCATACTTTCCACATTTTTTGCGCTCTAGTGTTGAATGCACAAAATTCTATACTTGCGTTTTAACGTTGTAATATTTGTAATATCAGATTTAGAACAGCTATGCGAATGCAGAATATTCTGAATTAATTTAAATAAATGTAAATGTACTTATGTAAGAGGGTGGTGTTTTCAAAAGAGATAAGTCTGGGTTTCAAATGTATAACGATTAAATTGTATTATCATGAACTCTGCTCGTGCTCTCCTCGGAAACGACTGACTCTCGTATCTTCCAATTTTTGTTACGAGGTTGGACGACGACCGTTATTTTTCGTGGCCCAGCATCTGTTCCGCACTCACTCATACACTTTTATACTTCGCCATACACATATCATCTCGTACATTTATGCATGAGTACGTTGACCTATATTACGGTACGATGTATTTTCCATATTGTAAAACCAATTAGCAAAATTAATGAATCGCCGACGCGTTTGATGTTCAATACGCAATATTTTATCTCCGGGTTTTAGTATATTTCTGCCTGTGTACGTCCTTCGATTTCCATCAATTTTTCGAATAAACGAAATCCGCAGCTAATTCATATAAACATAAAGTGAATTATATATAAATACGTTTATATATAATTTATGAGTTTATATATAATTAGCACACGTTACATTAGGATATACTTTGCCAGTTTTTTAATAGGCAATCAAAACACCAAAACGCAGACCTTAAACATTTTATGTTTAATATGCAACATTCTATTTTAGTATTTAGTACCCAGATCATATTTGTTTCTTATAATACGTGTGGATTCACAGAAATTGAAACCACCAGCTATGTTAGATTCTAATACAGGAACAGAACAAACTGATTCTTAAAACGAAGTGGTTTCTTATTCGTTAACACTGACAAAAGCTATAAAATGACACCGAACATGAGATGTATGTTTAATTCTCGGACTATCAATTTTTAAATTGTAAATCTACCTTATGTAGGATTTAGATTCGTGAAAATAGGGAGTATAATATTTATAAACCATTTGCATGTCTACTATTTTTTAAGAACAAAAAAATGTTCAGCCTGCAACGTAGAAACAATTTTATTTATTAATAACACAACATAAATGAATTCAGAAAAGACTGAAACCGTTATTGATCACCTTGTAAACTTGTGAGAAATGATAAATATTTAAGCGGTTAGTTTTACTGTATTACCTTTAAATGTTAATATGTTATGTCTTAACTACCTTAGAAAGAGCCTTTGCAGAAGGGGCGCTACCATAGCTTTAGTAATGGCTTTATGAATATGATCGTTGTGCCAAATGTGCACTTCTTCCTTCCATGCCGCTTTAATCGGTTTAAATGCCGATACCTCAGCAGGCTGGAGAATTCTAGTTGCATTTCGACACAAAGCAATTAAAATGATTCCGAACATTCAACACATTGAGAGATATATTTATATTCATTCATCGGAACTATCACAATTGTACACAAAATTGTAAATAAGTTAGCCTCCCATTTCTGTGAGACTTGGTACCCGAAATGGATTTATATTTGTCATTTCAAATCGCTTCTCTTTCAGCGCGCTGCAATCGGAAATAGAAACAAAATTTTATTTACTAATAACACAACCGTGTTATTTACAGTTATTGACCACCATGTAAACTTGTGAGGAATGATAAATATTTAAGCGGTTAGTTTTACTGTATTACCTTTAAATGTTAATATGTTATGTCTTAACTACCTTAGAAAGACCGTCAATCCTGTTACTTTACCCTATAAACATACACAAAACTGGTTCCTCTTTGACTAAAGAAGGAGCCTCCCATTTCTGTGAGACTTGGTACCATAGCTTTAGTAATGGCTTCATGAAAATGATCGTTGCGCCAAATGCGCACTTCTTCCTTCCATGCTGCTTTAATCGGTTTAAATGCCTTTGGGTTGCATTTGGATACAAACCAATTAAAATTATTTGCAATTCCGTGCATTCAACATTCCGAGTTTTGATATTTGAAACAATGAAAACATACCTACATAGCAATCTTCAGATATTCGTTCATGAACGCAGAACCGTCAATCACTGTATACCGCTCAATCACTGCCTACTTTACCCTATAAACATACACAAAACTGGTTCCTCTTTGACTAAATAAGTTAGCCTCCCATTTCTGTGAGACTTGGTACCCGAAATGTCAACACGACAACGACTACATCCGAAATTGCCGGTCCAGTGAAGCAGAATCATGTCAAATACCGACTCTCTTTCTAGCGCGCTGCAATCGGATTAAATATCCGAACGAGGGTGCGCTAGGTTTCGACAATCTTCAGATATTCGTTCATGAACGCAGAACCGTCAATCACTGTATACCGCTCAATCACTGCCTACTTTACCCTATAAACATACACAAAACTGGTTCCTCTTTGACTAAATAAGTTAGCCTCCCATTTCTGTGAGACTTGGTACCCGAAATGTCAACACGACAACGACTACATCCGAAATTGCCGGTCCAGTGAAGCAGAATCCTGTCAAATACCGACTCTCTTTCTAGCGCGCTGCAATCGGATTAAATATCCGAACGAGGGTGCGCTAGGTTTCGACAATCTTCAGATATTCGTTCATGAACGCAGAACCGTCAATCTCTGTATACCGCTCAATCACTGACTATCCTATAAACATACACAAAACTGGTTCCTCTTTGACTAAATAAGTTAGCCTCCCATTTCTGTGAGACTTGGTACCCGAAATGTCAACACGACAACGACTACATCCGAAATTGCCGGTCCAGTGAAGCAGAATCCTGTCAAATACCGACTCTCTTTCTAGCGCGCTGCAATCGGATTAAATATCCGAACGAGGGTGCGACAGGTTTCGACAATCTTCAGATATTCGTTCATGAACGCAGAACCGTCAATCACTGTATACCGCTCAATCACTGCCTACTTTACCCTATAAACATACACAAAACTGGTTCCTCTTTGACTAAATAAGTTAGCCTCCCATTTCTGTGAGACTTGGTACCCGAAATGTCAACAGAGCAACGACTACATCCGAAATTGCCGGTCCAGTGAAGCAGAATCCTGTCAAATACCGACTCTCTTTCTAGCGCGCTGCAATCGGATTAAATATCCGAACGAGGGTGCGACAGGTTTCGACAATCTTCAGATATTCGTTCATGAACGCAGAACCGTCAATCACTGTATACCGCTCAATCACTGCCTACTTTACCCTATAAACATACACAAAACTGGTTCCTCTTTGACTAAATAAGTTAGCCTCCCATTTCTGTGAGACTTGGTACCCGAAATGTCAACAGAGCAAAATGAACGAGGGTGCCGACAATCTTCAGATCGTTCATGAACGCACAACCGTCAATCACTGCCTACTTTACCCTATAAACGCACAAAACTGGTTCCTCTTTGACTAAATAAGTCAGCCTCCCATTCCTGTGAGACTTGGTACCCGAAATGTCAACAGAGCAACGACTACACCCGAAATTGCCGGTCCAGTGAAGCAGAATCCTGTCAAATACCGACTCTCTTTCTAGCGCGCTGCAATCGGATTAAATATCCGAACGAGGGTGCGCTAGGTTTCGAAATTGTTTGCTGGCCGTCCTGTCCCAGGCGCAAAATCACGCGGTCACCGCAGCTGCGGGCTCTCGTTGCGCGTATAAATTACACGAGATTAATTAACACCGTGTAAACGTAGCCTCAGTGAGCGTGGTCGCGTGTTTGCGGAACAGCGACGGGACCGTTTTCCATCCGGCCGAGAACTCCATTCATACCGCATTCTCCTTTCTGTCGCTGTTTCTGTTTCATCCGCAAACTCGTCATTTCTCTCCCCCATTGTTTTCTCCGATGCATCTGCACCGCTCATGCATTTAAACGGTCGTGCCTTCGTTCATTCTGCATGAGCTAGCGCAGCAAGCCCCCGTGTAACGGTATTATTTGAATGTCAAATGTAACAGACGTTTTTTCAGGGGACGACAAATTAATTTGCTAGACTAGATAACAAGGGATGTGTGAGACAATTCGTGGAATAGCAGGCATGCGTTAGTGTAGTTAGTGGATTTATTTATGGTACTCGTTGCGTTAGGGTTTATTGACCTTTTGATTGCTACGGACGCATATATGCGTCCGTTGAAATCTATGGGTGTTGACTATGGGCGCATATATGCGTTTCTGAATCGTTTCGATTTCTTACCTACTGCAGCCACAATTATCAACGCATGAGTTAAATACAGATAAATTCTTTATCAAATCATTTTCTTTTACTATTTAATCCGGTACAAATGAAAAATTACCAGCGGAATTTAGTTGCGCTTTATATTTATAATAAATCAATAGAGTTTAAACTAACGAAAAGTATTTCGTCCTCAGCGAGCGCTTCGGTCGAGAGTATTTAGCAATTAAAGGGTTAAGAGTAAGTGCAGTCATTTCTGTCGCACGGATTCAGTTAGATTAAAATCAATTTAGACGCTCCTGCGAAGAGACAGTACGCTACTATGGCTACATTTTGAGACATAAATTATTAAAATCGGGCAGCACTTGAAAGAATCGAGTTGCGACGTGTATAATATTATATATATAAATATTATACTCAATAGGTTCACGTATCTAAACCCTACAGTACTATACGTTATTTTTGAATATTCAGGTCTTACTAAAATTGTGGTACGTGATATACACATATTCAAAATTACAAACATAAAGAGCAAATTAATTTGGACGTATATGTATATAATTACACAATTAAACGTCAACAAATATCATTAGAACATAATAGTACGTGTTTCCATAATTTTGCTCGTTAAATTTGAAACCCATGAAATCGACCATATATTCCGGTAGCCTGAAAAGTAAATATACGATACCCATAATTTCAGAATTTAGATAAAATAACAGGCTCTTTTCCGTTATCACCAAATGTTGCTAGCCAATAATAGTTACATTTTCCGTAGTTTTGCTCATGAAATCCGGAACGCGACGTCGTTGAACTGCGAATTCCGTGAATCTAGTGTTAATGCGATGCGCTTGAAAGTCCACCGCCATTGCTCGCGATAATTGGCGATGCATTTGATACACGCGACGACAAAGCGAAGAATTTGCCCTGAATAGAATCGCTCGACTCATCAACCCTTTCCGGACGTTGCAATGCGCGAGCTCTATTGATTCGAATGATTACTCGAACTTTCTTGCATGAAAATTCTACGTTCGGACGAAAATTCGCCCGACTCCGGCATTGTCACAATTGTTCTTTCTTTTCTTTCGCATATTCGGCGTCACCAGAGAAAATTAACGTCGAAGATATTTACTTAAATAACACTTTCGAGACTGCAGTCAAGTTTAATCGTAGATTCTGAGTATCAATCTACTAAAATTTCTTGCACATTGCTTCATTGTGAATGGGTCTCTATTGTTACATTGCTTAAAATCGCGTACCATAATTTCTTCCGGTCAATAAGTCCGTTAAGTGTAAAATATCAGGGCGGTAACATCATTTGTAGGTAGCTTTCAAAAAGTCATTACAGTATATAGATAAAATGAACCGATAAGTTTTTGCCTTGTCTTTTATTAGCTCTCTTTTGAATATCTTTAGGTAGTCAATTCAAATTACCGTATTAACCCGAATATAACGCGATATTTTTCGACCATTTATTTTCCGTTAAAAAATCGATTCGCTCTAAATTTAGGGTTTAAGTAATGGAATGTAATATAAACAAGGACATTATTTTAAGTATTATTTTTTTTTTCTAAATATCTTTATGAAAATTTCGGAGTCGCGTTAAATTCGGGCTAATAGCCGTCTTTCAAACCAGGATAAAGATGTCCCAGCAATCTTATAACTTCCAAACGCTGTTTTTATATTACTTTTACAATACTAATACACTAATACACTACATGTGTATCAATTGAAAATAAACTTATATATTGCACACCATATATCACACGACTAATACCCTAATACACTATATGTGTATCAATTCAAACTAAATTTTGTCATAATCTTTATAAGACTAATGGGGTATATATGTCCCATGTTTAAACTTTGCACTGATATAAAAAAAATAATTTTTTTTCTTTTACCATATTACAATGAATAAAAATAAATTCTTCATCTGAGATATTAGAAATGTAACCTGCCTCTTATTTTCTTAAAAAGAAAATCCGTCTCGAAAGGGTTAAAAGCCAGCGACAACGGTTGTCGATTAAGTTTGCCGTCTTCGTTGCCGACGTTGTATACTGGAATGCTTTTTATGCGTCGACAGGCTGAATTATTTAAACTAGCGTAACGCGGTCGACGGCACCGTGAATAATTGCGTGCGAGATTGTGTTATAACGTATTGAATCGTTTTAATCTACCTATCCCTGGCGCATTCCGTTATTGTTCGCGTGCCCTCCTCTTTGCAAATTGGAAGTGCATAAACGAGTCATTCGATTATTCATGCCGACTGTTGATCAAATTTCCTTTCGACCGGCGAACGCTATAGCCCCAAAGGACACGAAGTGTCAATATAGTAATGTCGGCAGTTTCAAACACCGCATGTTCGAGCGTGCAAACGTTTTCTACAAAACGCCGGTTTCCAGTCATTTTAGAATTGTGTACTACGGGTGTTATAATGTTGCTCGTTACAGTCATCGCACATGCGAACCATAAACGTGTTCGACAAACACGTATTAACAGTTATTCTGGAGTTACGTGTCGCCGATATTATTATGTTACTAGTTACAGTCGTCGCGTGCTCGTACGGTCGATCGTTTTCCTGAATATACGTGTTGCCGGTTATTTTCATCAGATAAAAATACATATTGATCGAACAGGTTGTTTCTCCAGTGAATATTTTAAGCCCGCTGAGTGCACTGCTTGTTTTCTGTCGTGCACCAGTGCTGCGGCACTTTGTGACAATTGTTACTGCGCAAATAGAAAATCCGAGCATGTTGCTATGTGGTCATCACCTCACATTTGCATTTTTCATTCCTGCGAGTACGTCAGGAATTACGCTGCCCAATATACCAGGAACCCACACAAACGCTCGAAACGTACGAGTCACAAACCGATTTGTCCAGTTTTCTTACCAAAATCGCCACTTTTACACTCTTTTGCAGTTCTTAACCGTTTGCACTCGAAGTATTCCTCACAGGGACTACCAAAGTTTGACGTTGTATTCGAAGTATGCCTTTCAGGCGGACCAACAATATACTGCATTGAAGATCAAGCAATTGTAATTTACAGTTCAATTTTGGTTGAACGTGATAAAAAGAAAAAAATACTATTCCACGTGGCGAGAAATGTGATGGAAGAAGCGTTGTTTCAAGATAGCAGTGGTGATGAATTTAGTGTGGATGAATATGAAAGAGATTCTGATGACAGCGACATTATTCCACCAGTGACGAAAAAAAAAGTATTGCAATATAGTGATTCTAGTAAAAGTGACGAAAACGTTTCAGAAAATTTAGATAGCGTTAGCGAAAATCATCCATTTAATAACTGGCAACAAATCATTGAAGAAAATACCACACCTAAACAATTTGACTTTTCGTAAAATATCTTGCCTTTTAAATTTTATGTGCATATTTTACCTTTAAATAAATAACACATTACGAGGCCAGCAAAAAAGCAAAAAAAAAAAGTCCGAGCTACTGAAAACTTTAGGCGAGAAAAAGTCCGAGTTCAAACAGTCAAATCATATAATCATTTATTTCACGGTTAAAATGATATAATCATATAATCATTTATTATTATTAACACGTTGACTACCGTGCGTATTTTACTATATTAAAACCGCAACGTGATAAAGTACTACAGAATATGATTGAATTGTGCAAAATGAAAATAATGCGAAGGTATCGGAGACGATTGAATTGAAGAATTTAATATTAATTGCATTTACAAAATTATAAGTGCTACCGATTGGGAATTTTTTACATCGATTACATAGTTTCGATATATATACTATAAACACTTCTTCTGTAACACAAAACTTAGTGGAAAAATCTGTTATTCGAGTATCATTAACCAGGAAAGCCCTAAAGGTGGTAGAATCTACGTTTTTCTAGTTACTTTACTCAACAGCAATGTTGCCGTTTACAAAGCCTTGCGTATCGGGATGCGCGTGGTTTAATTATCAAAACGTCCGACGCTGCATTTATATTCGCGCGGATTGAAAACCGGGAAGTCGATATTCAAGCGTCGACACGCGATAGGCACGACGTCTGTGCAGACGCAGTTAATAGCCCAACGCAGTTATGACCTGTCACAAATAATCTGCCGTACGTTTAGGGCTTTGCTTAGGCTGATTCATGACTATAATCCGGCCGTACTTCACGACGGGACCCGGTAAATGATATAACGCCATCGTTATATCTCACTTCGACGATATTGCTTGCGCACTTCGTCATATATGGCTTGTGTATCCATTCAATTACGTACGATTCCTCAAGTAAGTGTCGTTCGCCTTAGTCAGTAATGTTGCTTGGAGTTTTTCGTTTCTTGAAGCATTTGACCTTTCATTTGGGAATGAGGAGATAACTCATTGTAAAATTAAGAGGACCACGTTCCTTCAAGCATTTAACCTTTCATTTGGGAATGACGAGTTAACCTTATTATTGGGAAATGTTTTGCAGAACGTGTAACGAGTTAACTCATCGTGAAATGTCCAAATTTAAACCTTTTCCTTCCCACCATATTGTCACGATATTATAGTATTCAATACGGTGCCGTTAAAAATGTATAAAATTGAATCCGTCGCAAACAACATTCGCGATCAATGTAACCCACATGTTGGAGTCGTCGTTCCTTCAAGCATTTAACCTTTTATTTGGGAATGACGTGTTAACTTGTCATTGAGAAATGCTTGTTACCACGCATAATGAGTTAACTCATTGTAAAATTACGAGTATCATGCCCCCGAATTTAAACATTGGAACTTTTTCCCTTCCTGCCATATTAACACGATATTATAACATTCAATACGATGAAATGGTGTCGTTATAAATGTTTAAAATTAAATCTGTCGCAAACAACATTCGCGATACATGTAACCGACATTTTGGAGTCGTCACTCCTTCAAGCATTTAACCTTTCATTTTAGAATGACGAGTTAACTTATTATTGGGAAATGTTTTCCAGAACGTGTAACGAGTTAACTCATCGTGAAATCACGAGGTCCACGCCCCCAAATTTAAACATTGGAATTCTTTTCCTTCCTGCCATATTGACACGATATTATAATATTCAATACGACGAAATGGCGTCGTTAAAATTGTATAAAATTAAATCCGTTGTAAACAACATTCGCGATAAATATAATAATTTTGGAATCGTCGTTCCTTCAAGCATTTAACCTTTAATTTGGGAATGACGTGTTAACTTATTATTGGGAAATGTTTTCCAGAACGTGTAACAAGTTAACTCATTGTAAAATTAAGAGGACCACGCCTCCGAATTTAAACATTGAAACTCTTTTCCTTCCCACCGTATTAACACGATATCATAATGTTCAATACGACAAAATGGTGGTGTTAAAAATGTACACAATTAAATCCGTCACAAACAATATTTGCGATAAATGTAACCGACATTTTGGAGTCGTCACTCTTTCAAGCATTTAACCTTTCATTTGGAAATGATGAGTTAACTTATTATTGGGAAATGTTTTTCACTACGCATAACAAGTTAACCATTGTGAAATTCCGAGGAGCACGCCTCCAAATTTAAACATTGAACTCTTTTCCTTCCCGGCATATTGATCCGATATTAGAACATTCAATACGATGAAATAGAATCGTTAAAAGTGTATAAAATGAAATCCGTCACAAACAATATTCGCGATAAATGTAACCGACATTTTTTACAGCACCCTCAAAGTACACTTTTAACAAGTCGCTTCTCCAATGAAAAGTTTAATGCAACCACAAAATCATATCATATCAGAAATTTCAAAACGACAAACATGACAATTTCACAAGAACTATCTTCATCTTATTCGACGAAGCAACATGTTTCCACATTGAGCGGCAAAAATTTCATACCAGACCAGAAATGGCGATTTTCGTTTGTGCAACGGGAAGTAGTAATCCGTCGTCGGTGTGTAGGACAAGGAAGCATATCGTGTCGAACCTTTTATCGCACATCCGCATGCAGTACGTTCGCGTCCCGTTCGAATCGCTTCGGACCTTGGCCGATTTCCGGTGGAAACGAGCGACGATCGACTCGTCTCGACATACGATAGTCTACGTGATACATGCGAACCGTTAGTACATAGTCGCCGTATGGAACTGGTCGTGCTGGATTGGCTATGCGTCGGCGTAACATTAATGCGTTGGCGTTAATAAACGGCATCGGGCGTCCCATGAAACATGTGGCATTTACTGCTAACACCATGACTTGTGGTACGGTTTAAGGAAAGCGAAGCTCATTTGTGTCGCTGTTGTTATGCGGTTTTGAAAAGTTGCGGAATAGTTATATGTTGGCATTGCAATATGGAGTCGATGCCGTAAGACTAAGACTGTGTAGGGTGGTGTGCTAAAATAAAATCAAACGGTTTAAATCAAAAAGAGTTAACACCATGACTTATGGTACGGTTTAAGGAAAGCGGAGCTGGTTTGTGTCGCTGTTATGCGATTTTAAAAAGTTGCGGGATATTTATATGTTCGCATTGCAATATGGAATCGATGCTGTAAGACTGAACTGTGTAGGGTGGTGTGCTAAAATAAAATCGAACGGTTTAAATCAAAATGAGTTAAAATCATGACTTGTGGTAGAGTTTAAGGAAAGCGAAGCTAATTTGTGTCGCTGTTGTTACGCGATTTTATGAAGTTGTGGAATAGTTATATGCTCGCATTGAAATATAGTGTCAATGCTGTAAGACTGTAAGCTGTGTAGGGTGGTGTGCTAAAATAAAATCGAACGGTTTAAATCAAAAAGAGGGCGTGTTGCAAAATATGAAAACTTTAATTAAATTGGAAAGTAAAGTATGTACACGATTATTAGAAATGCCTTGAACGCGACACAAAAAAATAACTCCTTGATTGTGAATTCAAATTCTCACCCTTTCACACACTTTTCACACATTTTATAATTCTTGCACACTTTGTCTGTGCAAGAGTTATAAAGTAGGTCCGCTATCAGTAGGTAAATAAAGCTCTGCGATAAGCAGCCGCAATTCTTCTTTTAACCGTTTTAGAATAGACACACGATATTTATAAAACGTCTTAAAATATGCGACACTGAATTAACGGGTTATTCGATTTAAATCAATATTTCATTTAAGATGCGTAATTCGGACGCGCAGTGATAATGTTGGACAATGTCCTTGTTTGTTCAACAGTAATAATTAGTGCTGAGCTGTAAAGTTAAAACATGAACGTTAATCGACGCGTTAATGTTGGCCCCATGGAATGTGGAATTTACTGTTATTATGCGGACTCATGGTGTAATTTAAAGGAAGTGTAGTTCACGACAGTCACTGTCATTAGGTGACTTTTAAGTATATCGGGATACGCGCATTTTCAAAATTGCAGCCTAAAATCGACTTTTGATCATGTATTAAGATATGAAATGCGAACACTCAGCGATAGTTCTGTGGCCGGGTCATTTTGGACGATCTGTTCTTAAAGCAGTGCAACGACGTGTGGCCTGCTTAACATGTGTCTGTTTATGAATAATTGGTGCTCGGACACCAATGCGTTGGCGTTAATGGACGTGACATAGAGTGATCCTCTGGAATGTGGCATTTGCTGCTATTACCCTGCCTTTGTAATGATTTAACCTTTTAACTGCGGCACTGACTTACAAAAAGCACGCTTTGGGCGCATCGCTATAAATTACTATTACCTTTAGCACGAATATTACTTGGAATGGATATCAACTTTATGCATTCTTTTACGAGACTTCCTTATTGCACAGAATATTCCAAAAGAAAATGGCAAAAGGAAAGATTTCTCGTATTTCATTTTATTGACGGCATTTTCGAAATTCCATAATTAATTACTTCATTTTACGAGACTTCTTTATTACACTCAATATTTCAAAAGAAAATGGCAAAAGGAAAGATTTATCGTATTTGATTTTATTGACGGCATTTTCGAAATTCCATAATTAATTGATTAATTTTACGAGACTTCTTTATTACACTGAATATTCCAAAAGAAAATGGCAAAAGGAAAGATTTATCGTATTTCACTTTATCGACGGCATTTTCGAAATCTCATAATTAATTAATTTGTCTTGCGCCCTGAAGAAGCGTTTTCCAATGGCGAGTTAACTCGTTATCTCCAATTAAAAGGTTAAGTAGTGAAATGACCGTTGACCCGCTTAACATGTATCTGTTTATGAACAATTGGTGCTCGGGGGCGAAGTTAATGTGTTCCGATCCCGTGGAATGTGGCATTTACTGTTATTACTCTGCCTCATGGATTAAGAGAAATTGAACTAATTTATATCACTGTTATTATACAGTTTTTATTACGCGTTTTGCACGATATTTTAGGGTGTAGAATTCAAATGATAAATTTATGGTCAGATCTTCAAGAATATTGGCTCCATTTTGTAACTTCCTAGATATATTTGAAGACTGAGACACATCATACACTTATTTTTCCAAAATGCAGGGTGACGAGATTAATGCGAAAAAATAGGCATCCTTTTCTGAGAATATTCTATCAAATAATTGGAGCAACATTATAGAAAAAGGTGCTCTGTTTGTTATAAGCATAAATTAGCAAAGGAACTACCTAGTTACTGCAAACGATGCCAAATGCCACTGCAATTATCTGCTTACTTTGAAACATATCACATTCTTTACGATTATCACTGATATGCGTATACCTTGAATTGATTTGTACTAATTGTGTGTCTTTTTTTATTGTACATTTTTATTCTGCATCTCTAATTACCTGAAGAAAATTCAAAAGTTGGCATATTTAATTTTTACATAAAATGTACTGTTTCTACATATTACAGCACCAACAAATTAAATTTGTTTTACTAGCAATTTTTCTCGCAAATAAATTGGTATCCGAAGGTTTAAGCAGCACAACATGGGTTATCTGTGTGAAAAGCATTTGTTTATACACAATCAGCATTGAGGCCACTGTTTAGTTTCAACTGTAAGATCTTAAATACAGGGTCCACTAATTGGCGAGCAAAGGTCACCTATAATCCTCAATTATTATATTGAGGCATCATAGGTGACGAGTTTATTAAATTGTGTTATTTGGTTGCGCAGTAGTGAGTTGACGACAAAACGTAAAGACGATAAGACATAAAAACGAAACGACGTAAAGTCGAAACGACGAAAGATTAGGAAATAGGATTAGAGTGTCTTGATTGTGTAGCTATTGTTTGTAAATGTGCCCATAATTATGAAAGTGGTCTAAGTCATATATTTTTTGTTTCGAGATATTTAATGAATTGCATTTGAATAAATTAAAAAATATTTTTACATTATGCGACATTTTAATTTATAATTTTATTAGTCTTAATTAATGGAAATTTACTATGAATATGAAATTTTGTGTGAATTTTATACGATAATATTATTTTTAAAGATTGAATTGACTTAGACCATTTTCAAAATTAACTGAATGTCCTATAAATGACTTAAAGCAATAAAGAACTTTGAGTTTTATTTGAAACAATAATTTGATTGAAATAATTCGTGAACATTTATTACATTTATTAATTATTTTTAAACAGTAATCCATTTTTATCATTATTTCGAGTATTTAAGATTCTTAAAATGTTCCTGAAAAACTGGAGGGATGTACGGTAGTAAACTCATAATATCTTTATGTTTTTCGTCCGATACTGGTCTAATGGTGGTGTATAATGGAAGTAATTTAATATTTCCGTATATTTTTGGTCTTCCTTTTTTAGGTGAAAGATCCAAAACGTGAAATTTAGAATCATCTAAAGATGTTTTATAGAACATTTTATAAGGTTCATTTTTCAAGAATCTTATCCATTGAATTTGTAGCCAAGAGACAGATTCACCCGCGGTATTTTTTACTCTTCTTGTTATTGATTCTTCTAGTAATGAAGTTGTCGTTATTATTAAAATTTGATTGTCATTTATTTTATTATGTAGTTCAGAAACGCGTCAAAGAAGGCCACGTGCCATTTTCAAGTTGTTTATATAATTTATTTAGATTTTTGACTTAGACCACTTTCATAATTAAAACTAAATGAATTCCATATAATGTTGAAAGTACAACCACTATCTAATGGTTCATTTTTGACAATTTCATAAAAATTACATTGAATAAATTTAGTTAAAAATAATGTGGTATGAAATAACTGATAAACTCATTTTTTTTTAATTTTGACTTAGACCACTTTCATAATTATGGGCACAAATATTATACTTTCTAGTTTCACGTGTTTAATTCCTACATACATCTTTGCCATCGATTACAATGAAGTTTGTTCATTCTCACAGTTTCTCCTCCAGGGGCTATCTCTTCTAAAAACTGACCATTAATTGTTGTCGATTCGAAACAATGATAAACCAACACGCATCTTCGCTATCGTTTAATATATGTAAGATGTGGTCAGGCACGGCAGGAGGCGCGTACGTACTTTTGTTTCCCGGATGAGTCGAGTACTGTGGTGTACACCTTGAAGATAACATCCGAGAACAAATGACAGACTCGGACGAGTGGACTGCATGTTTCGTTTGTCAGATTGCGGATAGCTGCGCCGATTGGAAAACTCGGTATTTTATGTGGCAATGGCGACAAAAATAAAAAATATCAATACATTGTTGACGGGAAATTTTACGCGAAAGTTGTCTCGAGTCACAGGTTATTACTTTGTAATTGAACGAGGAAATGAAACAATCCAAATAAACTTCAATAAAGTTTGTTTATACATAGTGAATTCAAATTAAACTTTGGACATATAATTTTTGTAATTTTCAATATTTTTTTGTATGATTAATTATACCGCAGTCATTTACGCATAGTTTTACACAACAGGTTTTGTATATATATCCACTTTCGTTGCGCTTGCCTTTTAAGGGGCTAGATTATGCCCTTGAGCCTAGTATCAGGTTCATAACTATCTTCTGATAAACAATCATTTTTCAAATCACTGCAATGTATTTAAAAATCACTCGGGCAACCAGATAAAGCATTCGCATATAATTCATTGAAAAATGATTCACCGTAATGTTTCGTCGTTGTTGAGACTTTGTAATACTAGAATTGTGAGAAAAAGCTTAATACCAAGAAAAGTATATTTTTTTATATTGAAGCGGATACGACTGAACACGATCAACAAAACTTTTGCAGTATTCAGGTACGCCCTGCGTTTCAAAAATTAAAATAGCTAACACAAGTGCAAACACGAGTTAACTCGTGACCGGTCAACAAAGTTTGCGCATGAAACACAAATTAACTCGTAACCGGTTAACAGTGTATTAAGTTGTGATAGATTATATTTGTGTTCTGGTAGTTATGACGAGTAGAAGAAGCTGCACTAATTTCATCATGCTTAGAATCAATTGTTTTGAAAAAACCAATTGGGAAACACGTGAATGTTTGACTTCTGATGCAGTCGACTGTCACATGCGTTCATCCTGGGAATCTATTTATAAACTATTTGTAAATTTGCTTTCAATTGCCATAATTTCACAAATTACGTGTTTATTCAAAATCATTCAAAAATTAGATATATCACAACATAACTCAAAGAAGATCGTAAGCTGATTTTACAAGTACGAGATACATTTGTTAACACGTTGACTGCCAAGCGTATTTTACTATATTAGAACGGCGATGCTGTGGAATACTACAGCATTCCACTGAATCATATAAAATGTATATAATGTGCAGGTATTGGAGACCAAAGTATCGCATCACTATTCTAATAACAACTGCATTTATAAAATAATAATTGCTACCCATTACGAATATGTTGGATCTTCACTAAAATCTCTTGCGTCGGTCACCGGTGACCATCATGGTAGTCAAAGTGTTAATGAACTTTTGTCTGATCTCAGTCTCGTTGCTACGTTCCCATATGTTCGTCGTACAAAAGACTAGACGTCAAAAGGTCAATATCTCTTGGCGGCACTAGAGACTACGACGACATTTCCTCACGCAACGTCTTATCACTTTTATTACTCTTGTCCTCCTTGGTCGATTTCCGGTCAGATTATCGCTGCGCATCTGCAAGGCTTAGCCATCTTCCAGATCTTCCCTGACATATGATCGCGTGTGCCATTCACTTTTGGACACTCGGACTAACACTTGCTTGCATTCGCGCTATCGCGTGCTGTCGGATATTTACACGTAGTGCCGGACATTTCCCTTCCACTCTGAATGATAGAAACCAGACGGTTAGAGCATGTGTACAGTTATGTTACGAGGGAACATGTCTAGACGTTGAACCACTTATGCTCATCCCCTAACGGGAAACGGTTAGCGAAGTGTTATGGTGTGGTTCACGAAAGTAGCAGTACGAGTCTTGATCTGTTTTTAATGAATTTGAACGGCGTCGATGTTAACGCATTGTTGACCGGCAATTTTCGGCAAAAGCTGTCTCAAGTCACCGGTCATTATTTCGTAATTGAACATGGAAGTGAGACGATGTAAATAACCTTCAATAAAGTTTGTTTGTGGATAATGAATTCAAATTGAACTTTGGACATACATTTTATGTAACTTTTAATATTTTCTCGTATGATTAATTGTATAGCAGCCATTTACGCGTAGATGTAGACAAGAAGTTTTGCACATATATCTTGTTTCATTGCGCTTTCCTTTTAAAGAACTAGATTATGCCCTTGTTATTTCATTTTCAGTAATCATTTTTCAAATGACTACAACTTATTTAAAAATCACTCGGGCAACTATATAAAGCATTGTATAATTTACTGAAAAACGCTTTACCGTCATGTTTCGTTGTTCTTGACACTTTCTGAATATAGAATTGTAATAAACGCCTTAGTAGCAAGAAATGATTATTCTTATAATAAAGACGCGATTAAAATAATGAACGAAATTCTGCTATATTCTATATTGCCCTGCTTTTCAAAAATTAAAATTGCCGACCCACATGCAAACACGAGTTATCTCGTTAAAAGTTTAACCAAACTGTACGGTTTCCACCACGCATTTTTCACAAGTAACGCAGACTGATATTCACTATTTGAAATGAAAGAATATAATAATAGAGTCACGCGTGTTTTTAAGGAAATCCTCGTGAGGCCACGCACTTGTATTATGGTACAGCAATAATTGAAGATTAACTAGATTACTAACAGATCGAAATGTTACAAAACAAATTTACATGCAAACAAAGTGCATCATAGGCATTTAATTTTTTTTTTCTGAAAAGACAAAAATGCTATACAAACAGCAAACAAGATATACGCTATTCTGATCGTTACAAAACTCCCTTAATGGAAAAAATGTCAACTCTTTGATCGAGACAAAAATTAATTTAGTAAACTGAAAGGGTGGAATTCTCAAATTGCATGAAAGATGGAGAAAGTTGGTGGAACAGAATGGCACCTATACAATTTAATAAATGTACACCAAAATTTAAATGAGCTGCGTTTCAATTTTCCTTTAAAATCGGCATGAACTTTCCGAACAACCCAATATATCAATTATATTACTAACGCAGAGTAAATCCGCTAGAAAGATTAGGGATCAGCATGCATCGGCTCAATATTGACAGCATAGTTATCGAAAAATACGAGTTCGCACACAAGGTGCTTCGTGGAAAATCGTCGATTTAACACCTTCAAGTGGATCATCGTCATTATTCTACGCTGCCACCTGTCGACTGAGGTAACACCTCGTCGAAACAAGAAATCGGACGGTAGTGCGTGATGTGCCGCGGCCCGGGAACTTCCGGTCTCGTCGTTTCGATCGCCAACGATCATACCGTGTGCGCAGTTGCATCGAAGTACGTGTACGTTCAAGAACTCGACAGTCAACCGTGCGCATGCTTGTTCAGACATTTCAGTTACAAACATTCAGTTACATTTTTAACGTGAAGTTTCTGTGAACAACCTTTTAATTTCATTTTCACGCTTGCATCAGTACGTGTACGTTCAACAACTCGAAGATAAATCGGCGCATGCCTCCGCAGACTTTTCCGTTACAAACATTCGGTTACATTTTTAACGTGAAGTTTCTGTGAACATCCTTTTAATTTCATTTTCACGCTTACATCGGTACGTGTATGTTCAAGAACTCGACGATTAACCGGTGCATGTCTCCTCAGACTTTTCCGTTACAAACATTCGGTTACATTTTTAACGTGAAGTTTCTGTGAACAACCTTTTAATTTCATTTTCACGCTTGCATCGGTACGTGTACGTTCAAGAAATCGACAATCAACCGACGCATGCCTCGTCAGACATTTCAGTTACAAACGTTCGGTTACATTTTTAACGTGAAGTTTTTGTGAACAACTTTTTAATTTCATTTTCACGCTTGCATCGGAGTACGTGTACGTTCAAAAACTCGACGACAAACTGGTGCATGTCTTAGAGTTTTCAGTTACAAACATTCGGTTACATTTTTAACGTGAAGTTTCTGTGAACAACCTTTTAATTTCATTTTCACGCTTGCATCGATACGTGTACGTTCAAGAAATCGAAGATCAACCGATGTATGCCTGCTCAGTTATAAACGTCCAGTTACATTTTTAACGTGAAGTTTCTGTGAACAAACTTTTAATTTCATTTTCACGCTTGCATCGATACGTTACGTTCAAGAACCGACGCATGCCTGCTTAGAATTTTCGATTACAAACATTCGGTTACATTTTTAACGTGAAGTTTCTGTGAACAAACTTTTCATTTCATTTTCACGCTTGCATCGGTACGTGTATGTTCAAGAACTCGACGATCAACCGTCGCATGCCTCCTCAGACTATTTATTTACAAACATTCGGTTACATTTGTAACGTGAAGTTTCTGTAAACAACCTTTTAATTTCATTTTCACGCTTGCATCAGTACGTGTACGTTCAAGAATTCGGCGATCTACCGACGCATGCCACCTCAGACTTTTCCGTTACAAACATTCGGTTACATTTTTAACGTGAAGTTTCTGTGAACAACCTTTTAATTTCATTTTTACGCTTGCATCGGTACGTGTACGTTCAAGAAATCGAAAATCAACCGGCGCATGCCTCCTCAGACATTTCAGTTACAAACATTCGGTTACATTTTTAACGTGAAGTTTCTGTGAACAACCTTTCAATTTCATTTTCACGCTTACATCGGTATGTGTACGTTCAAGAACTCGACAATCAACCGACGCATGCCTGCTCAGATATTTGAGTTGCAAACATTCGGTTACATTTTTAACGTGAAGTTTCTGTGAACAACCTTTTAATTTCATTTACACGCTTGCATCGGAGTATGTGTATGTTCAAGAACTAGACGTTCAACCGGTGCATCCCTCCTGACATTTCAGTTACAAACATTCGGTTACATTTTTAACGTGAAGTTTCTGTGAACAAACTTTTAATTTCGTTTTCACGCTTGCATCGGTACGTGTACGTTCAAGAACTCGACGATCAACCGACGCATGCCTCAGACTTTTCAGTTACAAACATTCGGTTACATTTTTAACGTGAAGTTTCTGCGAACATCCTTTTAATTTCATTTTCACGCTTGCATCGGTACGTGTACGTTCAAGAAGTCGACGATCGACCGGTGCATGCCTCCTCGGACATTTCAGTTACAAACATTCGGTTACATTTTTAACGTGAAGTTTCTGCGAACATCCTTTTAATTTCATTTTCACGCTTGCATCGGTACGTGTACGTTCAAGAACTCGACGATCAACCGACGCATGCTTCCTCAGACATTTCAGTTACAAACATTCGGTTACATTTTTAACGTAAAGTTTCTGTGAACATCCTTTTAATTTCGTTTTTACGCTTGCATCAGTACGTGTACGTTCAAGAACTCGACTTTTTAATTTCATTTTCACGCTTCCACTCGATCTACCCAATCAACTAACGTTTTAAACGAAAGTTGTGCAATTTCGCGATTGGACAGTTTAATAGATCAACAGTGTACAGGCTTTTATGTCGGAATATTCCGCTCGAACTCGCGAAGCTTGTTGTCGAACACGTCCAGTTCGGGATTGCCATTGTCGGATTAACATTTGTGAAGTTTCTCCCATTGTGGGCAACTGCGCCGGACCTCACCGATGATGGGATTTATTATGGGCTGCACGTGTTTCAAAGGTACCACCCTGACGCATCTATTTCAAGGTTGGTACCGACCTTCAGAATCTCGCTTATCGAAACACGCGCTTCAGTCTTTCTCACTTGGTCATCATGTTTTTCGCGCTTTCCGCACTACGCAGGTTTTCTGGGTCGAAGGAGTACATTCTAATATCTTAAGGGGACCAGAAAGCTTTCAACGACCGAAAACTGGGTGAAATTCGAAAAATGATTGTGGACGAATGAATAAACATACACAAATTTTCTTTTTCGCAGGTTTTTTGCGCATTCTTAATAAACAAATCAAGCTTTAAAAATTTAGAAAATATTAATAACCCTTCGAGTGCTATGGACGCATATATGCGTCCGCCGAAATCTGTCGGTGTCGACTATGGGCGCATATATTCATCCCCAATCGTTTCGATTTCTCACCTAGTGTAGCCATAATTATAAATGTATGGGATGAATATAGATGCGTTCTTTATCAAATGATTTTCTTGCATTATTTAATTTGGCGTAAATACAGAATTATCATTAAAACTTATTTGCGCTTTAAATAATCAATCACTAGAGTTCACACTAGCGAAAAGTGTGTCGTCCTCAGCGAGCGCTTTGGCCAAAAGTATTCAGCACTCAAAGGGATAATTAAAGAAAATATTTATGTCTGAAGGTGACCGCGTGAGTCGGGCGCTGTTTTCTTCTTGCCGGGATTCCGGGTGAACGAGTTGGAGTTTTCCGATTTTCTTAGCGCCATTTGGTTGGTGAGATTTCTCTCTATACACTGAACCTAAATTCTGTGACGAAACGTCACGATTGAAGCAATGGCGACCAAAAATCGAAAAGGTTGACAAATTTAAGTTATTTGTTGTTAAAAATGATATTAAAAAATTAATTTTTATATGCAGACATCGGTTCAGTTTATGGAATACATGTTTATCTTCAATTTAAAACAAAATGAAATCGATATCTTCAACCATTCTTGAGTTATCGCAGCAAAACTAATGGAAAATACTGTTTTGAGAAAAACGCGATTAAAGTTTGGGAACTTAACACGTTGACTGCCGTGCGTATTTTGCCGTATTAGAACGGCGATGCTATGAAATACTACAGCGTTTGACTGAATTATGCAAAATGTAAATAATGTGCAAGTATTGGAGACCAAAGAATCGCATCACTATTCTAACAATAACTGCATTTGTAAAATAATTATTACTACCCATTGCGAATATTTTCGATCTTCAGTCAAATCTCTTGCGCCGGTCACCGGTGACCCCCACGGCAGCCAACGTGTTAATTACAGCTGCTTGATCTCATACTGAACTCAATTTTGCGAATATCGGAGTTTTTCTTGCACCAATATGTTCTCTCGAATCAAAAATCGATTTTTTTTCAATTTCAAACCTTTCTGGTCGCCTTAATGTTGCTGCGACAATGTTTCATCGTGCACCACCGTGCGTCAACAAAATATAATATTTTGATAAAACTTGTTTCACATTCGGCGCAACATGGCACGTGCACGTGTTTTATCACTGACCACAGAGAGCAAGAACTAATATTCGTGGTATGTTAATGTCGCATACCTAGGGAAGTGCGTACATGTCAAGGTGAAGTTAAACTGAGGCGCAGAAAATTTCTGAACTCACTACACATCAGATGACATCACGCTGAGATCATGTTTTTCTCTGCACGTGAATCTTAATTGAATTGTTCGCAGCGCTAGAAGTATGGTAAGAATGACTATTCCGTCGTTGACATACTTCTTTAATTAACATATTTGTTAGGCTCCCTCTAGAAAGAATTTGTTATTAAAAGTCGTGCGAGTGCAGTAAACAAATTTCCGTGTAATGTCCCTTTCACGCAGATATCAATCGATGTAAGGATCGACCGTTCGATATCACTAAGTGATTCTACTTTTATTAATAATTCGCCAACTTTCACAGAAATCACCTATTTTTATGCTGATACCTTCACTAAAAAATTGAGATTCCCTGAAACGTGTCCTGCAGAAGGCCTGTTTTTTCGTAGCAGCACCAATCATATGCAAGCAAATCAATTTATAATGCCTAATCCCGGTCTTAGTTCCTCATCGTGTAAAAATCTACTAAACTAGACATAGGTGTTATTTTATTATTCTCAGAAGCAAGCAACCAATCGTATGCAAGCAAATCAATTTATAATACTTAATTCCGGTCTTAGTTCCTCATCGTGTAAAAATCTACAAAACTAGACATTGGTGTTATTTTATTATTCTCATATCCCGTGCATATTCTTCTTCACATAGAGTAACATTTACAAAGCGATCCAACGTTCATTGACCATTTGAGTGCTGAATACTTTCAGCCGAAATGCTCGACGTGGACAGTAGCACACGTTAAACTCTGTTGATTGTTTATACAAGGCGCAATTAAATTAAAATTATAATGATTCAGTTACGCCTTTTATGTATGAATTAAATAATACAAGAAACTTGCCGAAGAATGCACATGTGCTTATTTCTTGCAGCGATAATTGTGACTGCAATACGTGGGAGGCTGAAAAGATTCACAATCCGCAGAATTCAAAGGGTTAACGGAATACAAAACATTAAAACATTCGTCATAATTCCAAAATACCTGGATGTTCTTTAACTCAGCGATACAAACAATGTTGTTTAACAACAAAACACACAGTACCTACCACAGTACCAAAGCCGGAGACTCCAAAATTATTCTTGACGAGCGATCCTTTATTGTGGGAAAAACGCCGTGTGCGGAAAACGTGTGACATCACACCATAAACGTGTCCCATGTGATGTTGCACCGTAAACGTGTTCCGTATGACGTCACACCATAAACATAAGGGTACTTCCTGTCCACGGTATGGAGACCATCAAAGCATGGAATGGCACTTTCAACACATAAACTGCCACCGGCGTAAGGTGCGATGTTCTCATGAGCGAATCTGCGTTTTTATAATACCCATGTATTGTGCAAAAGATACAGATACGTTAACGCATTGATTCACATGTGAAATAAGCATTTTTATACGCTGACCAACTTGTTTATCTATATAGGGTAAAGTATATAGTGATCGACCGCTTAAGAATAGTGATTGAATGAAAGGCGTATAACTTAAACGTGTAATGTTGCATTATTTATTTTTTAATTGTTGCATCCATTCTGTTCGATGACCTTTTGCCATCTTTCTGGTAACTTCATGATCTCGCGGTCATAGAACTTCTGGTCCTTATCAGCAAAAAACTCAACCAAGTGCGATTTGAGGTCATCGTTATTACTGAAATTTATACAATTTGAAAAGTTTTGTAAACTTCGAAATAAATGGTAATCCGATGGTGTAAGATCGAAGCTATATGGGGGATGCGACGTTAGTGTCCAACCAAACTTCAATAGTTTTGTACGATTGCGATTTACGATTTGCCAATTCTGGCCTTTTCTCTTTGGCTGCTTCCTCCAATTACATAAGTTGTTGGCAGTAAACATCTGAGTTAGTCTTTATATTTTTGCACTCCATGTTAAAACTGACCTCAAACTGACCGTTGTAAACAAAATTACACGAAATTTATTTCTATAGCAACATAAAGATATCGAATACCAAATCTCAAAAGAAAAAAATTCTAACATTGACAAAAGAATAACGAAACAAACATAACGTTATCTACCACTGCAAATCAAAATCACTTTCTTGCCAATCCAACACATTAACACGTTGACTGCCAAACGTATTTTGCTACGTTAGAACTGCGATGCGATGAAGTACTGCAGAGTATAATTAAATCGTGCAAAATGAAGGTAACGCAGAGTTATCGGAATCTAAAGTATTGAAGCACCGTTCCAATATCAATTGCTTTTATAAGATTGCAAATAGGCTTCATTGCGAATTTTTTGCATTTTTAGAACCGCGATGCTATGAAATACTGCAGAGTATAATTAAAATCGTGCAAAATAAAGATAACGCAGAGTTTTCAGAAGCCAAAGTATTGAAGCATCGTTCCAATATAAAATGCTATTACAAGATTGCACGTAGGTTTTATTGCGAATTTTTTGTATTTTTAGTCAAATCTTTTGCGCTGGTCACCGCGTATTTTGCTATGTTAGAACCGCGATGCGATTAAATACTGCAGAGTATAATTAAATCGTGCAAAGTAAAGGTAACGCAGAGTCGTTGGAAGCCAAAGTATTGAAGCATCGTTGCAATATCAATTGCTTTTACAAGATTGCACATAGGCTTTATTGCGATTTTTTTTTTGCATTTTTAGTAAAATTGCAATATCAATTGCTTTTACAAGATTGCAAATAAGCTTTATTGCGATTTTTTTTGCATTTTTAGTCAAATTTTTTGCGCCGGTCACCTTTCGTATTTTGCTATATTAAAATCCGCGATGCGATGAAATACTGCAGAGCATAATTAAATGGTGCAAAATAAAGGTAACGCAGAGTTGTTGGAAGCCGAAGTATTGAAGCACCGTTTCTATATCAATTGCTTTTACAAGATTGCAAATAGGCTTTATTGAAAATTTTTTGTATTTTTAGTCAAATCTTTTGCGCTGGTCACCGCGTATTTTGCTATGTTAGAACCGCGATGCGATTAAATACTGCAGAGTATAATTAAATCGTGCAAAGTAAAGGTAACGCAGAGCTTTCAGAAGCCAAAGTATTGAAGCATCGTTGCAATATCAATTGCTTTTACAAGATTGCACATAGGCTTTATTGCGATTTTTTTTTGCATTTTTAGTAAAATTGCAATATCAATTGCTTTTACAAGATTGCACATAGGCTTTATTGCGATTTTTTTTGCATTTTTAGTAAAATCTTTTGCGCCGGTCACCGCGTATTTTGCTATATTAGAACCGCGATGCGATGAAATACTGCAGAGTATAATTAAATCGTGCAAAATAAAGGTAACGCAGTTTTCAGAAGCCGAAGTATTGAAGCACCGTTTCGATATCAATTGCTTTTACAAGATTGCAAATCGGCTTTATTGAAAATTTTTTGCATTTTTAGTAAAATCTTTTGCGCCGATCACCAGTGATCACCGTGGCAGTCAACGTGTTAAGAATTTCTGGATACCCTCGTTCTCCTATACTTCCACGTGTTTATTTTCATATCTTTACTCTTCCTCAACTTTACTCAACTTTTACACCGTTGGACGGAACTTTCAAGTTACCATATCTTTATATTCTTGCACCTCGACAGTTTCGTGGCTTCGTGTCTGTGCCTTATAAACAGCGCTCCGTTCAAAGCGTAGCCGTGTGCCTCCGTTTATTGGAATTCAACTGTTACATCGCGCTTTGTGTGAAAGGCGAAGTGCGCTACTGTAATCAAATTCAAGGATAAACGTAAGCGCGCATTTGCTTCCGTCAATTGCAGCGACAATCGTCACTTAGCTACGTAACGATTCGCAGAGGGAAATAAACCGCGCGTCGTCCACACACTCCGTTAAACAAATAGCGCGTCGCATATGGCCGAATACGATTCTCCCGGCGACTAAATGTTTAGCGAATATCTGGTCGTCGTTCCGTTCGCAACGAGCGCTGAACAAATTTCGCGCGAGCTCGGTACGCCCTGTGTTTTTACGAGTTCCTATCATGGCGGCGCATTGTCATTTAGCGCACGAACCACCGCTTCCCATGGTTCACGGGAAATTCCGCGTAATCCACACGTTTCGCCTAACCTCGCGCTGTCGATACGAAATTGCAAACTTCCATCGCAGTGTTTCACGGTAACCAGGTGTTATTTCAGAAAGTTTGCCGGCTGCAAGTTGTTAATACTAATCGTACCGAGCGGGGTCAAATGAGACCTTTCAAAATTTACTTTAAAATCCTACATTCATTGTTACTTCTTTCGCTCATTCAACTTTCTGTAAATTCGTATATTATCTGATGATTCAATTTCTCGCTTTAATAAATTAGGATTTTTTTTCTGAAAACCAACCTTTATTTCACAAAGGGTCAAATGACAAACCATGGTTATATTAAAAAATAAAAAATCACTCATTATGTGTATAATTTACTAAATATATTATATAACCATATTTGGATATTAATATAAAAACCTGATTATTCAAATGCTGTAATAGTAATTGATATATTTTAATTTGATTAAAGTAAGTGTTTTATTTTATTTTCTTTCAACTATTATATTAAAAAATAAGAATAGGTAGGTGTAAAGTACCGGTACGTTTAGTTTTAATATTTGCTTCCGCGAAAATTGTGACGCGCCGTGTGCATCATGGCGACAAATTTTAATATTTGCTTCTGACAAAACTGATGACGTACCGTATGCGTCATGACGAAAATCTTGAAAATTATAACACTAAACGTTCTAAACCGGATAAAGTATTTATGTAAAATTGTACATTCATTGTTATTTCTTTCGCTCATTCGACTTTATGTAAATTCTGATATCATCTGATTATTCAATTTCTCGCTTTAATAAATTAGGAATTTTTTCTGAAAATCAACGCGTATTTCATAAGGGGTCGAATGACCCCTCATGGTAAGAATAGATAAGTGTAAAGTACCGATACGTTTAGTGTTACGTCAATGATCAAAGAGAAGCGCAGGTTGGGAAATTTGATAGTCGGTCCTGATACCTATTCTATATACAAATTGTTGATGGACATTTCGCTTAGTACAGCTTACTCATATTTACGGAAAACGCTCTTTGATGCAGGAAAATATAATACATGTATAGTTCAAAATTACCGTCTCGTGGAATGGACGTGAAATACTCTGAGTCTATCTTTGCTTTTATTTTACGTTAAAAAAAGGAAAAAGAAAATAAAAAAAATAGCGAAAGACAAATGGAAATTTAACACTCGTTTCAATACTTCGCGTCCTTTTCACGGGATGGTTATTGTATGATAACTCTTTATTAAGCTGTTGGTTTGAAAAGCATAGAACACGTAGTAATATCAAAACGTATTGTTCGATTTGTGTTTTTCTCTCTTTTCGATTGTAAAACAGAACGCCAGAATCCCCTGTATGCATACATACAATACCTACATATAAACGCAAGTTACAGAGACTGCAGTACTACACATAATTTGCGTGTGAGATTTCGCACGTTTTCGCGCATTCGTTGTTGCTTGGCTTAGAAATGCATGACCGGTAAAGTGTGCCGAATGCACAGTTGGCACCCACCCATATTGGCGACAGATCGTAAATCGTATCTGCGCTCGAAATCGCTTCAACACCAGCTGCTCTCGAAGATACGATCGGCGCGCGAGTTTATCGAAAACACGCGTTCGTTCGCAGTCGCGAGATTATGTCCGACACGGACTCCGCGTGCAAAGCGAATGCCGCATAAGAGTTACCTTCGGGTATCTCGATCGATTCTCACGCACGATCGACATGCTGCGGAAACACAATTTCATCTGGATTTAGTCCAAACCCATCTGCAGTAAGAAACCAGGTTTGCGCAAGAAACGAAGTGCAAAAATGCCTGGCATTCCGAAAACGTTTAGCATGTTAAGGATAATTATATCCTATGTTACTGACAGTGTGATTGGAAAAGGACAGATTAAAGGGAAACGACAGCAAAGTTAAAAATAAAAGATTGATCAGATGGCATAGAAACGCCTAATAAGAGGGATGTGTCAAGAACAGAGAATTGTCGATTGGTTATTTTAAAACCGTTATATTTCTTGAGTCTATATTCATTTTAACACCAAGCATATTTTGCTATGTTAGAACTGCGATACGATGAAATACTGCAGAATATAATTAAATCGTGCAAAATAAAGGTAACGCAGAGTTGTTAGAAGCCAAAGTATTGAAGCACCGTACCAATATCAATTGCTTTTACAAGATTGCAAATAGGCTTCATTGCAAATTTTTTGCATTTTTAGTAAAATATTTTACGCTGATCACCGCGTATTTTGCTATGTTAGAACTGCGATGCGATGAAATACTGCAGAGTATAATTAAATGATGCAAAATGAAGGTAACGCAGAGTTCTTAGAAGCCAAAGTATTGAAGCATCATTCCAATATCAGTTGCTTTTACAAGATTGCAAATAGGCTTCATTTCAAATTTTTTGCATTTTTAGTAAAATATTTTACACTGGTCACCGCGTATTTTGCTGTGTTAGAACTGCGATTCGATGAAATACTGCAGAATATTATTAAATCATGCAAAATTAAGGTAACGCAGAGTTCCTAGAAGCCAAAGTATTGAAGCACCGTACCAATATCAATTGCTTTTACAAGATTGCAAATAGGCTTCATTGCAAATTTTTTGCGTTCCTAGTAAAATATTTTACGCTGGTCACCGCGTATTTTACTATGTTAGAATCGCGATGCAATGAAATACTGCAGATATAATTTAATTATGTAAAATGAAGGTAACGCAGAGTTCTTAGAAGCCAAAGTATTGAAGCATCATTCCAATATCAATTGCTTTTACAAGATTGTAAACAGGCTCCATTGCAAATTTTTTGTATCCCTACTAAAATATTTTACACTGGTCACCGCGTATTTTCCTATGTTAGAACTGCGATGCGATGAAATACCTCAGAATATAATGAAATCGTGCAAAAGACAGGTAACGTAGAGTTCTTAGAAGCCAAAGTATTGAAGCATCATTCCAATACCAATTGTTTTTACAAGACGCAAATAGGCTTCATTGTGAATTTTTGCATTTTTAATAAAATATTTTACGCTGATCACCGCGTATTTTGCTATGTTAGAACTGCAATGCAATGAAATATTGCACAGTATAATTAAATCTTGCAAAGTAAAGATACCGCAGAGTTATTAGAAGCTAGAGTATCGAAGCATCGTTCCAATATCAATTGTTTTTACAAGATTGCAAATAGGCTTCATTGCAAATTTTTTGCATTCCTAGTAAAATATTTTGCGCTGGTCACCGCGTATTTTGCTATGTTAGAACTGCGATGCAATGAAATACTGGACAGTATAATTAAATTGTGCAAAATAAAGGTAACGCAGAGTTGTTAGAAGCCAAAGTATTGAAGCACCGTTCTAATATCAATTGTTTTTACAAGATTGCAAACAAGTTTCATTGCGAATTTTTTGCATTTTTAGTCAAATCTTTTGCGCCGGTGACCACCATGGCAGTTAACGTGTTAATTCTATTTTAAACTTCGTTTTGTTCAAGAATTAAACTTGGTTTAAAGAAACTGCAGCATAGCCCACGTTCTGTTTTCAAATAAGTATAATATTGGTTAGTATATGGTTTTGAATGTTGTGGGCGACCGTTTCAGTTATTTGCTTCGATAACGGAACTTACATAATACGCAGTGCGGAGAATATGGCTCTTACGTTTTATGGCGCCGTGTGTTTTCCTTTTATGTTTTTGCCGAGGCTGACCACTAGGCAATAATCGAAATTTACGATGCGGATTAAATTAGCGGGACGGGCGCGGAAGTAAATGAAGAGTTCTGTTGGCAACGGTGCGCAGCGATATTATGTGAGAATTAAATGAGAATTAAACGCATGCACTTCCATCTGCGTCTATTGGCCGGTGCGAGGAATTATAATAATACTATTATCTGCCATTTACGCGGCTATTTTATCGAAAAATTAAATGCACGACGTTTACATGCTGATGGGAGAAAACCGCATTATGATCAGAACTCAAATGGAGTTTCGGAAAGGAATACAGTGTTACGTGGATGAAATTGAAGGCAAACGTAGATTTAAATTAACGTAACAGATAAGTGTGCGCATTCTGTTGTTATTTCATCATTTCCTAAGTATTTTTCACTTCAGCTATTTATTAGAATGCGTCTACCTGCAGGCACGCATGAGTTGTTGTTAAAATAATCAGAACATTTTAAAATGTAAAAATCAATGTCAGAACTTTAGTAAAAATCGGAACTTTGTAAGTCAAAATCTTTAAAGCCTTGTTATGGTTCACATTTTATTTACTGTTGCGTTAAAAAAATTATACTTTTTTCGAAATTCTCGAATCCTCTTCTTTATATTAGGCATAAATGTGTAGAAATTGGTTTAAAACACAGTAGTAAAGAAAACTACAGCTATAATAGGGCTCAACATTTTTCATTGTGTACCCAATGTTGAAATAAATCAAATAAAATCGGGACAATTATATGAAAGGAAATCATCCGCGACCGCGATCAAAATGACGGCTGCAGTGTCGAGAATTATGTGAATAAGATAGAATAATTGGCCAGGAAATTCCGTTTATACTTAGCTGACTTCGCCAAACTACCCTTTCGTATTACATCGTTCACGTGGCTTTGCACTGTGCTGATTTTTATCTGCCATCGCATGTCTATTAAGAAGCTCATATCGAGACAAGGGCAAGACGCACATTACTTCGCTAACGGGAAATGGTAGGACTTTAAGGTTCGCAGAACGATCGTGAGGTGTTATATACGACTTTTTATTTATTACATGATTTTATTATATAAATAATAAAAATATATGTATACACGCTGTATAAAATAACAAAACAACAGGACAACGAAAAATCACTAACACACTTAAATTTTGTGAAATGGTTAGTCGATCAGTTAGTAGGAAATTTCCGGCACCAAATACTATCTACACCGCAATCTTTAGCGTCATTCGTAGACATTAGATTAAATAATCAATTACATATAATTCGTTCAGGAGGCAAGAAAGACTGTGCAGTATGTTCCGACAGGAAAACTGCTGGAAATAGACGACAAACACACACGTACTGTGATACTTGTACACGAAAGTCAGGACTTTATATCGGTGATTGTTTTGCGAAATATCATACTTTAGAACATTACAAAGATTAAAAATTTGTATTCTTCCATATTACAAGTAGTAACAAACAGAATAAATCAATTTCAACAAATTCTGTGTGTTTTAGTATCCATATATTGATTTTAAATTTCGTACGGAAAAATCACTATGAATAGCTAGATTTCATCGGTCCTGCTGGTACTCTTAAGGGGGTATTCCAATGTGAACGCCGAAAAAAAAGCAAATTTTAAACGGTTTTTTCTCGGAAACTGTTGCATATAATTGAACAAACTTTATTTTCCTGAAAATAATTTAAAAACATTTGTGTATTTGGTTATATTGGTGGTTTTACACCCACCAAAAAAAATGTTGTTGGTCTGGCATAGACAATTCCGACCCTCCTGGACATCTGAGACAGAATATTGAAAGAGATTCTTAATGTGTATGAATGTGGCTATCGTGTGAACCTCAGGTTTCAAATTTCCATGAAAAATAACAAAATGGCGGTGTTTTGTAAAAAAAAAACTGTAAAAAAAGCAATGTTTTTGCGCTATAAGTAAGGCAAAATTATGGGTTACAATCAAAACTTTAATATGATTGAGCTCGATGCGATAGTCACAAATATGCTGAATATTATGTTAAAATTTGAAGTCGATCTATAAAGTCGTTTTTGAGTAATCATCTACGCCACTTGCAAAAATCTCGTCGATGCGCTCGCAGTTGCAGCCTCTTCTTGGAAACGTTATTACTAGTCAAAAAGGACGGATTCGCCTAAACTGACTCTGAAGTATTAACTCTTTGCGCTCGACCGGTGCCTCTCAGGCACCACGACATGTGCTGCGCCAGCGCGACCGGTGCCTCTCAGGCACCACTCGCATCGATGCGGTAAATTGAGTGGTAACGGTGTTTATTTGTGTTTGACCTAACGAATATCGCTTGACAAGTCTACCTAGCCTTTTGTAGATCATTTTATCAGGTGTCTACATAGCTATAAAGATGTCTTATCTCAAAAACACAAACGAATTTCAATGCGTGCATTATGCCTTGAGAATAATAGAACGCTGATAGACGTCGCAACGCTTCTTTCAATTCGCTTGTTTAAAAAAGAGGTACAAAAAGAACCAATCATAAAATGCAATCCAATTGCAAAGTTTGTTCCCAACGAAAGTCCGGTCAAAGACGACAAACTGTGTACTATTGTGACACATGCCCCGACAAACCAAGAATGCACATTAGAGATTGTTTTACAAAATACCACAAGAAGAAAAATTATAGAACGTAATGCTTAATAAATATCCTTCATTAAGTTAAATAAATGTATGTAATGTTAAAATATACGAGTTTAAAGTGTCCCATTGTGCCTAAAATTATTTTAAGTTAACAGAAACGAACTCATGAAATAGGCGCGCGCGCGGCGGATTACTGTCGAGTTGCTGGTCAGCCCGAGAGAAAAGCGCGTCGAGCGCAAAGAGTTAATTCTATGACTAGAAACTATCAAAAAATTAAAAACAATCGATTTTTTCGACCCGTCACATTGGAATACCCCCTTAAGAACAAAAAATTTGCCTGCCGCAAAGGATTAAACCGTCACTCTCGAATAACGGCGAACGCGCGCTATGTGTCTGTCCTTCGTCGCCTTTAAGTTATGCAGATCGAAAGTGCGCGCATAATTGTCGACATTGAAGGAATATGGGTTAGATCCGGATTAGCGCTGGGCGATACCGGCGCTCCGTGTGTGCCGAAGTGCCGCAATTTATGGACGCAAATATGCATATCGTCGGCGTGCAGTCGATCAAAATAAATCGCATCCCTGGCGTCGCACGATAAATGCAGCGCCGTAAACGCAACGCACGCATCAAGCCTACAGGCAGTAGCCGAAAATTTACCGGCCGTAAATGAATTTTCGCGACAGATCGCCGTTCAGCGTTATAGCTAATAAGTTTCGACGCTTCCGGATTACTGATGATTTTCGTGCGACGAGCCCGCGCGTTTATTGATCGAAAATAAACGTCAATACCCGTGCGTTCATATACGTAACGTCTACGTATTTTCAACGGAATCTCGTCTGTTTTGATTGACAATCCCACGCTGTCCTTTTAATGTATTCGGCTGTCCGGAAAGTTCGTGCCGATTTTGAAGGAAAATAGAAACGCGGCTCATTTAAATTTTGGTATACATTTCGTAAATTATGTAGGTGCCATTCTGTTCCACAACCTTTCTCCATCTTTCATGCAACTTGAGAATTCCTGCTGTAGTTTCTTTAAAGTAAGTTTATTTAATGAACGAAACAAAGTTTAAAAATACAGTTAATACGACCAAAATCTTAAGAAATATAACGGTTTTAAAATAACTAATTCACTATTTTCTCTTGTCTGTCAGAACTGTCTTGTTTGGCTTTTCGAAGCGATCCGTTCATTCATTTTTATCTTTTTATCTTGATTAAAGAGTTGACATTTTTTTCCACTAAGGGAATTTTGTAATGATCGGAATATGTCGAAATCTGAGGGCGCAATTTTGTTCGATTGTCTTCAATTTATCTAATTAAAAGCAATACTTTTCAGAATTTATTATTTCATTTTTAGGTAAAAGCTCATAATAGAGGATTCTTTTCCAATCCCACCAGACACAGAGCATTATCTTCTATGAATGAACACCGGCTTTTGGGATGGTTAAAGGTGGTTCATCACGCTTTCCTCAAGACCTTTTACGCTCAACGTTTTTATAAATTATCCAACTTTCATCCCCCGTTACTAATTGCTTCAAAAACGATGTCTCCTCGTTCCGTTTGTAAAACGAGTCGCAAATGGAGGTGCGAGTCATTAGATTTTTTTCCGTTAAATCGTGGTGAACCCATACATCAAAACGATTTATGTAACCAAGCTTCACAATATGATCGTGGATGGTTGATTTCGATTTATTTACCATTTCTGTTAATTGACGTATCGTAGGGCGTGGGTTATTCTCAATTACTGTTTTAATCAGATCTTCAAGGTCGAAATCTCCTGCTTTAAATGGACGAAACCACTTCCGCATAGTTTTTCGATTACAGCACTTTCGCCATAAACAGCGCATATCTTGATTACCGTTTGTGTGGCATTTTTGCCTTTTCGTAAAAAAAAGCATTAAATGCCTATAATGCACTTTGTTTGCTACCATATTCTAAGGCGTATAAAAGTGACAAACATTAACATATCGTAACCAAACTTTTTTTTTCAGATATGCCTGAAGTATCGTCCTTTAAAATATGTACACATGTCATTTGTGTGGGAATTTAGTGATATAATAGATGTTTATTAAAATGGAATGAACAAGAATTTGATACAATATAAGATCTTGAATGAACTTCTGTTTTCGCATGTGTCGAATCGTTTTCCCCGTGATGGTCTCCTTGCTACTGCCTCTCAAGCTAAGCTCTCGATCTTTTCTTCTCGTAAACAAACGAAATGCTGATCACACCATCGATCGCTCATCTTATTTACGTCCCTAGCAACCAACTTATTCTAGAATCTTCCAAACGCGTCTTTAATGTAAATACCCATTAACAAATGCCTATTGAGATGATTATTGATCGCACATGCACACACACACACACACACTCAATCGCATGTCGCCAATTTATATCGCGATACTACATTTGTTTTCAATAATTATGATATATTCAGGTTTGTTCTCATGCCACCTATCGAAAATCGGCCCGAACTTTCCGAACAACCCAATATTACCGTCGTTGGATGATATAACAAAATTTTGCGATTACTGATCAAATATTGGATTTTTGGGCCTCTGCAATTTTCTGAAAGTGACGTTTTGGTACGTTGCGCAACGTGTACGGAATTGTACAGTGACTGGGCTGGGGTACTTTGGAACTGCACTGGAAGTAAACTGGAAAATGGAATATTGATGACGGTTTCCAATATGCTCTCGCACTTATAGTTCAGAACACCCTGTACACTGGTGTATGTACGCGAGTCTGTAGAACATACGCGTGTGTGAGTCGATGTGTTTGAACGAGGTGGGCATAGCAAACATTGTGAAATCGGTTAGTCTCGCCGTTGACTCTTTTGTAAGCAAATCAGGCGTCGCGACGCCGTCGGAATAAAAACGCGCGTCATCGAATACCTCGCCGTGAATGAACGAACGATTAATCGTCGACAATCGTGAAGAGAGGGCATCTTCGAACTGTTTCACAAGTGTTAAAAACGTTTAAGCGACTGCGAGTCTTTCAAGCTGTAAATCATTGGTGAAAAACTTCATTATCGTCGTTTAACCATTTTAGTACAGGGCGAAAAAGAGGTGTCTATGCGAAGATAACCGGCCGAATTTCACGATTTTACTAGGGTTTGGAAAAAGGTTCATAAAAACCAAACAAAAGACAATATTTACATAATTCAAAAAGCAGTATATTAAGGACGAAATAGAGAATAAAACGATGACACTAACTTTTCTATATTCATTTAAAATTATATAAGTAACAAACGTATAGACGATTATAATGAAAATAAAAATTGAGTTCTCTCTTACAAAACGTAATTGCACATACGAAAAGTCATATTTTCATCATAACTTTATATAGACCATTTATTACAAAGTATATTCTTTGCATTTCCACAATATTTTGTAACAAAATAAATAATATTGTATAACAAAAATAAAAAATAACCCCAAGGTACATTTATCTTTAACATACATACATTTATCTTTAATGCTTTAAATCTCTCACTGACTTTTTTTTATCGCCTGTATAACATTAACCGGAAAGCATAATAATTCTACCGCTTCAGAAGTGTTAAACACGTTTAAGCAACTGCGAATTTTTCGAATTATAAGTCATCTATGAAAAACTTCGTTATCCTTGTTTAAACTCGATCATTGACATTTATCTTTAACGCTTTTAATGTCCTACTGACTTTTCGTATTTCTTGTATAACATTAACTGCAAAGCATAATAGTTCTACGAAGAACCGCTTCAGAAATGTTAAAAACGTTTAAGCGACTGCGAGTCGTTCAAGCTGTAAATCATTGGTACAAAATTCCGCTATCGTCGTTTAAACTAAATCATTGAGATTTATCTTTAATGCTCTAAACGTCTCACTGACTTTTTGAATAGTCTGAATAATATTAACCGCAAAAGCGTAATAATTCTACGAAGAATCGCTTCAGAAGTGTTAAAAACGTTTAAGCGACTGCGAGTCGTTCGAGTTGTAAGTCATCTGTGAATAATTCCGTTATCGTCGTTTAACCCTTTTAGTGCCGGGCGAAAAAAAGGTGCCTATGAGTAGATAACCGGCCGAATTTCACGATTTTACTAGGGTTTGGAAAAAGGTTCATAAAAACCAAACAAAAAACAATATTTACATAATACAGAAAGCAGCATATTAAGGACGAAATAGAGAGTAAAACGATGACACTAATTTTTCTATATTCATTGAAAATTATGTAAATAACAAAGGTATAAATGGTCGTAAAGAAAACAAAAATTGAGTTCTCTCTTACAAAACGTATTTGCACATAGGAAAAGTCATTTTTTCATTATAACATTATATATAATAAAGAATAAAGAAAAGAGAAAAGAATAAAAATAAAGAATAACTCCAAGGTACATTTATCTTTAACATAATTACATTTATCTTTAATGCTTTAAATCTCTCACTGACTTTTCGTATCGACTGTATAATGTTAACCGCAAAGCATAATAATGCTACCGCTTTAGAAATGTTAAAAACGTTTAAACGACTGCGAATCTTTCGAGTTGTAAGTCACTGATAGAAAACTTTGTTATCCTCGTTTAAAGTCGATCATCGACACTTATCTTTAATACTTTAAATCTCTCACTGACTTTTCGTATTGCCTGTATAACATTAACCGCAAAGCATAATAGTTCTACGAAGAACCGCTTCAGAAATGTTAAAAACGTTTAAACGACTGCAAATCTTTCGAGTTGTAAGTCACTGATGGAAAACTTTGTTATCCTCGTTTAAAGTCGATCATTGACATTTATCTTTAGTGCTTTAAATGTCTCTATGACTTTTCGCATTGCCTGTATAACATTAACCGCAAAGCATAATAGTTCTACGAAGAACCGCTTCAGAAATGTTAAAAACGTTTAAACGACTGCAAATATTTCGAGTTATAAGTCACTGATGGAAAACTTTGTTATCCTCGTTTAAAGTCGATCATTGACATTTATCTTTAGTGCTTTAAATGTCTCTATGACTTTTCGCATTGCCTGTATAACATTAACCGCAAAGCATAATAGTTCTACGAAGAACCGCTTCAGAAATGTTAAAAACGTTTAAACGACTGCAAATCTTTCGAGTTATAAGTCACTGATGGAAAACTTTGTTATCCTCGTTTAAAGTCGATCATTGACATTTATCTTTAGTGCTTTAAATGTCTCTATGACTTTTCGCATTGCCTGTATAACATTAACCGCAAAGCATAATAATTCTACAAAGGACCAGAAATCCCAGTCCCTTGCGATTTTCTGCGTAAATCAAATTTCTCCCAAACACTCGACTCGTGCAAATTTTAAAGCGCTATTACGGGGTTTGCAATAACTTTGCGGAAGGGACTACAAATACACAATAGTTCCGGAGATATGTCCGAAAATAGGTGAAAACCATTAACACGTTTCGTATCCCACCTTCGCCCCGTTCTCAAATACAGAATTCGCGTCCGACATTACGCTAAACTCGCGAGCGCGAGTTAACACGAAACTCTAATTACCTACTTGTGTCCGTGTAATTGCATAAGAAGTAGCAAAGGAGGACGCAGGGGAGGGCAGAAAGGGGCGAGAACTCTTGAGCGGCTCGCAAAGAAGAAATTTTCGGTCCCCGAGAGGCGGCAGTGTTGTACCAAGTTCTACGGCTCATTGAAATGTGCTCAACTTCGCGCAAAATCCGCAGCTAGACTCGCAGGTGTAATGATACTTTAAAGGTCCTCGCGAAAAAGCATTGTTTCGGACCGGTAATCGTCCGTTTCGTCAGTTGCGAACCTGAGCACTGGTCATAAAGGCACGTTTTTACGCGTGAATGCTGAATGACATCGATATTCGACAATGCAGGATCTGTTTTTAACCCTTTCGCTACGACGGTCTTGCCCATAATTTGGCTTTATGCTTATGGGTAAAAATCGTTCAATAGCGAATTTTGTCGGAAAAGAACACTTCTGACGAAAGGTACGGCTGACTGAACATAAGCACATGCAACAATACTATGCTTTTTAACACATTGTTGTACTTTCACGAGTCTGACTCGTGATGAGAATTTCGGGCCAAACGTGAATATCACGAGTCTGACTCGTGACGAGAATTTCGGGCCAAACGTGAATATCACGAGTCTGACTCGTGATGAGAATTTCGGGCCAAACGTGAATATCACGAGTCTGACTCGTGATGAGAATTTTGGGCCAAACGTGAATATACTACAAATAAACTAATTCAACCATAACAGGTGTTCAAAAAGTTTCATTACCTTAACCGTTTGAGTGCCAAGCGGCGCGATCGCGCTTCTTCTGTCCGTCCTCAAAACTGCAGCGTAATCACAGCAGGCTCGGTTTCTCTCGATGCACAACATTACGGTAACTTTTCAATCTTAGGTAAAAAAGATAAAATTGGAGTAATGTTACACTTTATAGGTCTACATGCTTTTATTCATATGAAAATTGCTGTAATATAACAAGCGCTATAGCGCCGCTTGGCAAGTTTCGACCGGGAAATGAGAAAGACCCGTGGCACTCAAACGGTTAAAGATTGGATCAAAATCACAACTAGTACCCTATACATTTGTTGACTTACACGTTAGAAGGAACTTTTGAAGCACTTTTTACACGTACTTGTTCACCAACTAACACTTCTCGACGATAGTAACGGTTGATTTTACTCCATTTTTAGTTTTTGAAACTATTCTTTAAAGCCTCTGGGTTCGTGACGTTTTGAAAACTACAAGTAAACTAATTCAACTATTACAGGTGTTCAAGAAGTTTCATTCTTTAAGGATTGGATCAAAATCACTAGTTTCTTGTACATTTGTTACCTCAGACGTTGGAAGGAACTTTTGAAACACTTTGTACACGTACTTGTGAACTAGCTGACACACTAATCGACAACGTGCCTTGTCTGTAATCAACAATTCGACTCCTACGGACGTCATTATTTTTTTTCCCTTCGTCATGGACCTCCTCCATATGCCACTGCATACTGGATACAATGACTGCATCCACTTGCGTGTCAAGTGCATGATGATCGATGGCGCCACGCTACTTGATATTTCAATTGGCAAATGTGTTCTTTTGGTGCTTTAAGAGGGTATACCAATGAGAACACCTAAAAAAAGCAAATTTTCAACATTTTTTTTCTCAGACACTATTGCATATAATAGAACAAACTTTTTTGCTTAAAAAGGTATGACCTAGGACAATGCAGGAACATTTTTTATTGTTTAAAAATTATATTGGTAGTTTTACACCCTTTAAAAAAATATTTGTTGTGCTGGCGTAGAGGATTTCGGCCCTCCTGGACAACTGAGATATAAAATCGAGAGAGATTCTTAATCTATATGAATCTGGTTATCGTATGAACCTTAGGTTACAAATTTCCATGAAAATTAACAAAATGGCGGCGTATTGTAAAAAAGTGTAAAAAAATGATTTTTATGCGCCCTAAATAAGGCAAAATTATGGGTTATAATCAAAACTTTAACATGATTGAGTTTTATGCTAGCCATACTATATACTGTTTTGTTTGCTGTGCAATACAAGTATGTACAGCAAAACATAAGTATGCTGAATATTGTGTTAAAATTTGAAGTCGATCTCTAAAACCGTTTTGAGTTATCATCTATCGACCCGTCACATTGGAATACCCCCTGAAGGATCTGTTCGTCAAAGACCAGGACCGAATTTACTTCATTTCGTCGAGCAGCTACAAATATCAGATTGTCCACCAATTTTCGTCCACATTCTGCGTAACAACTAAAGTTTATCAATTAGTGTAGATTGTTCTGCGCATCTCCTTTAACAAATCTGAAGCCCTTTAGGCAGAAAGTTCCGCACCATAATTCCACTGTACTTCGTGCAAACTCGTTCTTTTCAAGCTTCGTTAGTGGGCCACTCTCAGCAGCGGCAATTCATTTTCAGGATATTGTCGATCACAATACGACAATGAACCGGAGGGGGTCTTTGTAGGGGGCGTATTTGAAAATTTGAGGACGACTCGAAGTTCCACTTCATAAGCTTTACATTGTCAGTCGCACCGCGAACCGTCGAATATCGCGTCGCTCTTCATCTTTTTCCCAGTGACGAAAAGTTCAAATTGTACCATAAATTTCATTAACCCTTTCACTGCGGCGCCCTTTCGGACAAATCCATCAATATGGACGGCGCGTTCTTCGCATGTTATGCACTGACTAGTGACTGAAACAGTACCCGTAAATTTGATACCATTTTTAGGGTTTAAAAAATCATAATAGCAAATAATTTTAAAATATCAATTTTTTATTTATCTTAACACGTTCACGGATGTGAATGCGATAGCATTCATTTTCATGGATATGCAGAATGACATGGATGCTATAGTATTTAAATCTTAAAGTCAATTATTTTGAATTTAATTTTATATAACCTTAAGTTTTTGTAATGATAATACCTGTCAAGATAATTACTAACTGAACTAAAATATGATAATCTGGCTACCCTTATAAAATGTGTTTAATCAAATTTCGAATGTCACAACCAATTTAAAAATAAAATGACTGCCAATTTTTGCACCTCGCTAAAACTTTTAATGTCCGCGAACGTATTAAGAGCAAAATCTGCCGACTGCAAAGGGTTAAATAAAAGTCGGGTCCGCGCTAATAGTCTAGTGACTGACTTGTTCGTCCAAACACTAGAAAATGTTTTTCCCAAGAGAACGTTCGCGGACGTGAATTCTATAGCATTCATTTTCATGATAATGCTAAATGACATGAATGCTACAGCATTCAAATCTTAAGATCATTTATTCAAAACTTAACTTTACATAACCTTAAGTTTTTGTAATGATTATACCTGTCAAGATAATTACTAACTGAACTAAAATATGATAATCTGGCTACCCTTATAAAATGTGTTTAATCAAATTTCGAATGTCACAACCAATTTAAAAATAAAATGACTGCCAATTTTTGCACCTCGCTGAAACTTTTATTGTCCGCGAACGTGTTAAGTGACTTTTTAAGCTATTTTAGTATGAAGTGTAATATTTTAATATAAAGCAGTGTAATATGAAGGCAATTGACTGAACGATATTGAAAAATGGCCGATATTTAGTTGCTATGTTATATAGGACGATAAATTCCGTGTTGAATCAATCGGTAAAACATTAATAAAGGTAGTATTATAAAAAAAATACAGAGGGTGTATATATACACCTTTAACAGTCAAAGGATTAATACCCACCCGAAAACGTCCGTGAAGGGACAGTCATGAAACTTCCGCCGATTCAGTTTCTCTCGTCTTCAAAGTCGCGAGAAAACCAGCTCAGACAATTGCGAAAGACCCCCTGGTTTCCATCTTTTATTCGTAACTTTCGCATAATTCCCTGCTCTGTCATTTTTTCATCTCCGTCGAGTTTGCCGCGGAACGAATAAGAAATACGGTAAACACGGGGCGATATTAAAATGTCAGGCAGTCCTGCTGAATGGATTAAATTAAGAAGCCCTTCGTGCAAAAGTAAGTAAAGGCTCGTCGCGAGTCCTCGACTTAATTACGAAGGGCGGAGCGACGGTAATATGGGAAAAGGAATGAATCATTCCGTGAAAAGGACAGCGATTGAAACTACCGCGCGGCTCCTATCTCGCGTGGTAAACGCAACTTCTTTTTTCATTAACTTCGCGGAGGGTTTCACGGAAGCCCTAATCGGCGGCCTACATCTCGATTGCTTTTTCAACGAATGACGGTAGTGTTCGCCGCAACAGCGACGCTTTCCGCTGGCTTTCACAGTAAGCTTGAATTTCGTACGCGGTATCCTTGAAAAAGGGCAGATGCGGACGGTAGCAAAAGCAGCCACGAAATCTGAATCGTCCTAGTAAAAGTTCAAAAAGTCTTCAGAAATCTCGACACATTACGCACACTGTTCGTACTTAACCCCTTTGGACCCTGTGCACATTGTAATGGACATAATACTTTTCGTGCAATATTTTATTACGTATATTATTTTTACGAATACAAATTTTATTTTTTTTATACAAATATTTCTCAGGATCTTAATGTTACAAATTTTGCGTAAGGACCATATCTTCATTAAAATGTACATTTACAAATTAAAAATAAATAAATATTTTTGTAGAAAGTATATTGTTGCCTTCATTCACACGAATTAAGTTAATTTTAGTATAAAAAAATGATTTTTCTTAAAGGAAAAAAAAATCGGATTTGAACGGGGTTAAACGCATTCTATGAATGAAATATCAAAGAATCATAGCTGCAGGTCTTCTGTTTATGAACAACATTTAACCCATTCGAGACAGCGATTTTTTTCGAACACGGTCCCCTGTAGCGACATTTTTTTGTCTCTATATTGTTCATTTTTAATAAAGAAATTGTATACTATGGAAATCACTCAATTCCTAAGTGAATTCGCATGAATATTTTTATTGCGAGGAGCGGATTGAATACCACGTGTGCAATGTAAGGTAAAATAATAATAATTCATTAACGATGCCCATGCCACATTTTGTTTTCTGTACTTTACAGATACTATTAATACAAAAAAAAATTTACCTCGACGACTGCTGTACTCAGAATAACTGATAATTGCTCCTTACTACTATTGCGCACGTAGTGTGTAAACATCATTAATCAATGCCAAATTTTGTTTTTCTGTACTTTACAGATACTATTAATACAAAAAAATGTTACCTCGACGACTACTTTACTCAGAATAACTGATAATTGCTCATTCGTACTATTGCACACCTGGTGTGCAACTGGTCTTATGCCTCGGAAATCAATTGCACACACGGTGTGCAATCAATCTCGAATGGGTTAAACGCATTCTATGAACGAAATATCAAAGAAATATCAAAATCATAGCTGCAGATCTGCTGATTATGAACAACATGTAAACTCGACCTTTCAGCACATCGATCGTATCGTCAACGATAACTTTTTTTGGTCAAGGTAAATTTAGTAAAGTAAAATTCCACTCTTGAGGATCCACTACACTTTCATATTTCGTTACCGAGCTGCATCGCCGCTATTTTTCCCTGCATAAATACCTGCAACTAATTAAGTGTCTGAAGAAATTCAGTAAGCCCGTCGACGGGCTCCTCTTTGCAGTATATCATCGTCAAAGTAATGAGCGCGTTGGGGAATTCGCTTTCAGCCGAAACAAAGTGAATTGAGCCGTATATCAAGCTGTCTGAAACAAACGCGCAGGGGTAAAGATCCGATCGCTTTAAGGTTTGAAGTATGCGGGTCTATCGGAAACGAGAAGGAAAGTCGTGACTCTGCTTTGGATGCTGGCCAGGGATGTGGACTTCGGGGTGTGTGGTGAACTGATAGAAGCGCGCCTCTGTCGTCGAAGAACAATTGACCGAGAGAACACCCGCGTCGACGCGTTTTCCTGTGAAAACAGCCATTGCAACCCGGATCACGTTTTATTCATACGATCCGATGGATCTGGATAATTTGCGTGGGGCACATTCCAAAGTTTTCATCCGACAAAATTCAAAGAGGGCACTTCTGGTTGGAATAATACATAATCGGGGGGTTGAATGTACATGGTTATTTTGCAATGTCGATCACGCGTTTCGAAGATCCAAGCTTTTATGCGAAGAAATATGCAGACGTTCAATTAAATGTAGATACATGACCTTATAGAGTGATTTCAGTTAACACTTTGACTGCCGTGATGGTCACCGCTGAACGGCGCAAGAGATTTTCCTGAAGATCCAAAATATTTGCAAAGGGTAGCAATAATTATTTTATAGATGCAGTTATTGTTAGAACAGTGATGCAATCCTTTGGTCTCCAATACCGGGACATTATTTACATTTTGCATAATTCTGTCGAACGCTGTAGTATTTCATAGCATCGCCGTTCTGATACAGCAAAATACGCACGGCAGTAAACGTGTTAACATATTGACTGCTGTGCGTCTTTTAGTATATTAAAATCGCAACGTGATAAAGTACTATAGAATATGATTGAATCCTGCAAAATGAAAATAATGCGAAGGTATCAAAGACCAAAGAATTGAATCAGTATTTAATATTAATTGCATTTACAAAATTATAAATGCTACCGATTGAGGATTTTTTTGCATTTTTCGTGAGGCCTTTGACTACTGTGTGTATTTTACTATATTAAAATTGCAACGTGATAAAATGCTATAGAATATGATTGAATCCTGCAAAATGAAAATAATGCGAAGGTATCGAAGACCGAAGAATTGAATCACTATTTAATATTAATTGCACTTACAAAATTATAAATGCTTCTGATTGGGTATTATTTTAATTTTTCGTGAGGCCTTTTGCGCCGGTTAGTAATGGCCACCACAGCAGTCAACGTGTTAACATATTGACTGCCGTGCGTATTTTCCTATATTAAAACCGCAACATGATGAAGTACTACAGAATATGATTGAATCGTGCAAAATTAAAATAATGCGAAGGTATAGAAGACCAAAGGATTGAATCACTATTTAATAATAATTACATTTACAAAATTATAAATGCTTCTGATTGGGTATTTTTTGAGTTTTTCGTGAGGCCTTTTGCGCCTGTTACCAATTACCACCAATTACCGGTTACCAATGTGCGTATTTTATTACATCGATACCGCAACGTGATGAACTACTTTAGAATACGATTGAATCGTGCAAAATGAAAATAATGCGAAGGTATCGCAGACCACAGGATTGAATCACTGTTTAATATTAATTGCATTTACCAAATTATAAATGCTTCTGATTGGGTATTTTTTTAATCATGAGACTTTTTGCGCTGGTGACCACCACAGCAATAAAAGTGTCAATATACAATCGTTGAATGAAATGTAAATAATATTTCAGCATTTTTATACGACGCCTGTTAAAATATTCGGTTCTACTTGAAACCATGTACAAGCGTTGGGGAAAATGTAAATAATCTTGCAGAGTCTTGATCCGGCGCATTTCGAGGTGAACACTTCTGTGTCGATCAATATACAGTTGTTAAGGCAAATGTAAACAATATTTCACTCTCTTAAAATATTGCCTTCCGAAGTAAGCACTTTTGTTTCAATCGATATGTCATCAAGGGAAGAAAATAAACGATGCTTCACAGTAGTGTCCCGATGGCTTCCAAAGCACTTTTATGCCAATGTACAATCAGTTAACGAACTGCAAACAGACCGTATGCGTAGTCAACGATTTACTTAACGATAACTTACGATGCATGTATTTTTCTGTTCTAGGTATGTACAGTCCATTTCTCAACCGGGCCAGGTTATACTCTAACGGTTACAATGTAAGTCAAAAATCAATATGTGGTGCCTTCTATCTTTATTCATTGCCAAAGTTATTTTAATCACACAAGAGTGAGAACCGCTGATTGCGACGAAGCACGCACGACGCAGCATTTAGCGGGCAGAAGTTCCTAATTGCGCGCTTAACCCTCGTTAATTCCGGTCAAGTGGGTTGATATCCTCCCTCCCGCCCATAAACATTTTTTTAATTAAATCCACAAACTTAGCGGAATATTTCAGTGCTACTCGCCAATGACACAAAGCCATTAATTGCCGCGAGACTTACGTCAGTCGTTGTCGTCGTGTTCGAAACATTGCAATATTGCAAAACATTAGACGCAATGCTATTTTAGCACTGAATGTGATCGCCCCTTAATCTGATTATGGTTTCCCCGTGATTCTCCCGCCGTAACTCACGGCTAGACCTTTATTCGGCTTCTATCACACCCACCAGCCACAACTGCCAAACGCTGAATGCAACTTTATCGGTAGCATAAAAGTCACCGCGCACTTCCCAAGGTAACCGTAAAAGTCTATTATATTGTTTGATGTGACGACGAGCATAGTGAAGGTGCTCGAATCTGCATCAAATCGTTGTTGTTTACGTGAGAAGCGTAGTCTATACCTTCGCGACACATTTTCTTCTTACTAACAAATTATTATTTTGAATAATAATGGCCGCAGTATTCTGTATACATAGGGAAGGTGCTCCAAATCTGCATCAAATCGTTGTTGTTTACGTGAGAAGCGTAGTCTATACCTTCGCGACACATTTTCTTATTAACAAATTATTATTTTGCATAATAACGGCCGTAGTGTTCGGTATACATAGGGAAGGTGCTCGAATCTGCATCAAATCGTTGTTGTTTACGCGGAGAAGCGCGGTTTATATCTTCGCGACACATTTTCTTATTAAAAAATTATTATTTTGAATCATAATAGCCGCAGTGTTTTGTACACATAGGGAAGGTGCACAAATCTACGTTAAATCGTTGTTGTTTACATGAGAAGCGTAGTCTATACCTTCGCGACACATTTTCTTCTCGAGAAATTATTATTTTGAATCATAATAGCCGCAGTGTTTTGTACACATAGGGAAGGTGCACGAATCTGTATCAAATCGTTGTTGTTTACGTGAAAAGCGTAGTGTATATTTTCCCGATACATTTTCTTGTTAACACCTTGACTACCCGGTGGTCACTGGTAATCGGCACAAAAGATTTTACTAAAAATGCAAAAAATTCGCGATGAAGCCTGTTTGCAATCTTGTGAAAGCAATAGATATCGGAACGGTACTTCAATACTGTGGCTTCCAATAACTCTGCGTTACCTTCATTTTGCACGATTTAATCATACTCTGCAGTATTTCATCGCATCGCAGTTCTAACATAGCAAAATATGCGGTGACCAGCGCAAAAGATTTTACTAAAAATACAAAAAATTCGCAATGAAGCCTACTTGCAATCTTGTAAAAGCAATTGATATCGGAACGGTTTTTCAATACTTGGCTTCCAATAACTCTGCGTTACCTTCATTTTGCACAATTTAGTCATACTCTGCAGTATTTCATCGCATCGCAGTTCTAACATAGCAAAATATGCGGTGACCAGCGCAAAAGATTTTACTAAAAATGCAAAAAATTCGGGATGAAGCATATTTGCAATCTTGTAATAGCAATTGATATCGGAACGGTGCTTCAATACTTTAGCTACCAATAACTCTGCGTTGCCTTCATTTTGCACGATTTAATCATACTCTGCAGTATTTCATCGCATCGCAGTTCTAACATAGCAAAATATGCGGTGACCAGCGCAAAAGATTTTACTAAAAATGCAAAAAATTCGGGATGAAGCATATTTGCAATCTTGTAATAGCAATTGATATCGGAACAGTGCTTCAATACTTTAGCTACCAATAACTCTGCGTTACCTTCATTTTGCACGATTTAATCATACTCTGCAGTATTTAATCGCATCGCAGTTCTAACATAGCAAAATATGCGGTGACCAGCGCAAAAGATTTTACTAAAAATGCAAAAAATTCGGGATGAAGCATATTTGCAATCTTGTAATAGCAATTGATATCGGAACGGTACTTCAATACTGTAGCTTCCAATAACTCTGCGTTACCTTCATTTTGCACGATTTAATCATACTCTGCAGTATTTCATCGCATCGCAGTTCTAACATAGCAAAATATGCGGTGACCAGCGCAAAAGATTTTACTAAAAATGCAAAAAATTCGCAATGAAGCCTACTTGCAATCTTGTAAAAGATTTGATATCGGAACGGTTTTTCAATACTTGGCTTCCAATAACTCTGCGTTACCTTCATTTTGCACAATTTAGTCATACTCTGCAGTATTTCATCGCGTCGCAGTTCTAACATAGCAAAATACGTGGTGACCAGCACAAAATATCTTACTAGAAATGCAAAAAATCCACAATGAAGCCTATTTGCAATCTCGTAGAAGCAATTAATATCGGAACGGTGCTTCAATACTTTGGCTTCTAGAAATTCTGCGTTACCTTCATTTTGCACGATTTAGTCATACTTTGCATTATGTCATCGCATCGCAGTTCTAACGTAGCAAAATACGTTTGCCAGTCAACGTGTTAAGAAATTATTATTTTGAATAATAATGGCCGCAGTATTCTGTATATCGTTAATACGTTGACTGCCGTGTGTATTTTACTATATTAAAACCGCAATGTGATGAAGTACTACAGTATATGATTGAATTGTGCAGAATGAATAATAATGCGAAGGTATCGGGGACCAAAGAATTGAATCACTATTTAATATTAACTCTTTGCCATACCATTTAACTTGAAAGAATTTGGGCCCAACCGACGTGCAGAAATGTTTGCGAAAAGGTTCCAAAGTGGCTGAGACCTATTGTCCGAACTTGAAACAAATTATATCTTGCGACTCCCTATTAAGTACCCGTGCGCTTATTATCTTCATACGATTATGTTCTTGTGGAATTGAAATGAACTTGGACCGAAAACTTTTAAAATATCATTTATTCTTTTTTATGTGTGTATTTCTGACACGATATGTCAATTTTGATCACGAATCAGACTCGTGATATTCATGTTCAGCCCGAAATTCTCATCACGAGTCAGACTCGTCATGTTCACGTTTGGCCCGAAATTCTCATCACGAGTCAGATTCGTCATATTCACGTTTGGCGCGACATTGTCATCACGAGTCAGACTCGTCAAAGTACGGCAAGGGGTTAATTGCATTTACAAAATTATAAATGCTATCGATTGGGTATTTTTTTAATTTTTCATGAGACCTTTTGTGCCGTTTACCGATGACCACCTTGGCAGTCAACGTGTTAAACAACCCCCAGTACTAAGCCTAAACGGACTAGTTAAATTTCCGTATTCCGTTCAAATTTCCCCCCATGGGTTCAATACTAGTCTTGCACAGTGCTGCCAAAACCGACCGAAGCAGGTATGGAAACTGCCATACCGGGAAAAAATCCCTAGTTCCAAAAAAATCTCCAGAAACGCGTCGATAAAATCGTTTCCTGCCCAAGCAATTTTTTTACGCGGCAACCTCTGGTAATATTTTGCGACAGTAGATGCGGTTTGGTCCCTATGCGCCCGAAGTAAAGATTGCGAAGATCCTAGATGCCGTTTTAGTTGGATACCTTCTGTCGGTAAAGCGTTATCGCTTCTCGAGTGCGAAGTCCGAACAGTTTGCAAGTGTATTTTCCCCGTTCAAGATCGTGGCGCCGCCAAGTTACAGCGACGAACGTTACTCGCACTATTTCGAGCGTAGTCCTAATCGATAGCACTCCGAATGAGCAAACAACGCCGCTATTGAATCAGCAAACAGGCGGCGGACAGGATTTCAATTTGTCCGCGATGACTCTCTCGCGTCGGCACTCTCCCCAGAATTCACAGCGCCCGGAATTCTGTTTAATTCTCGGCGAGAGAACAAGCATTCACCCGCCCGCGCACTGTTCATTTATCTTTACTCTTGATTCAGCCCGCTCGATAGTACTTTCCGCCTTCCAAAGTATCCCATTATTTCCTCGTCTGCGGGGTTACGCTTTCCTCGCGAGTATCGCTCTAATTATCGTCTGATATCGACACTTACACCTCCGTTCTCGAGAATTCGCCAGAAATCGTACTACCAACGGGATCACATGTCTCGTGTCCACCTATACGGGACGCTCGCTTTAATCAGTCAATTACGGCGATCCAACGTCATTAGCGTCAGAGCGAGTTTTAATCAATCATGTCGGATTAATTGACGAACACGAACTCGCGAGAAAGTAGCTCGATTCACTTGACACGCTTGAATTTCTGCGAGAGCCAGTTTACCACGTTAACGGAGTTGTTAACGATGACGTTTCGATAATCTACAGTGTTGACGCTTTTCAATGTGAGCGCTTTTGTTCGAGACGACGTATAGGTGATGATTGGAATGTAAATGAACCCATAAACTGCAGGTCCGGTCCATTTCCAGGCGAACTTTTGTTTCTGTCAATATACAGAGTTTGTAAAAAAAATAAACAGTGTTCCACAATCTCGGTTTGATGTTTTCGAACGTAGCTATTGTTAGTCGAAACGATATGTAGACGTTGAATAAAATGTAAATGATCCTGTACGGTGTTGGTTCGATGCATTTACGTTTCGGTCAGTCGTCGGTGAACGAAATGTATACAATATTGTTGGAAAATAATCTGACCGCTTTTAAGTGAACATTTTTGTTTCAGTCAATATACAGACGGTGTAAAAAATATAAACAGTATTCCACAATCTTAGTTCGATGTTTTCGAACGTAGCTATTGTTACTCGAAACGATATGTAGACGTTGAATAAAATGTAAATGATCCTGTACCGTGTTGGTTCGATGAATTTACGTTTCGGTCAGGCGTTGGTGAATGAAATGTAAACAATATTGTTGAAAAATAATCTGACCGCTTATACATGGACGCGAAAAACGTGATGAGAAATAAATGTTTTCCTTCTCGCATGATACTATACGGTTAATTATATATAAAAAATAGTGATCTTTAAAAGAATCTTTACATACCTGACGTTTTGACAGCAATGCGTCAATCACTCTTAAAGGCAATCTGTACAGGTTTTAACAAATGAAAAATGTAATGAAATTTTCAATTGAAATAATATTATGCAGAGAAAGAAGAAACTTTCACAGTACGTTATTTGATTAAATATGAAAATCACATTATTATGATATTCGACAAAATTTGCCGCAGTTATAAAGTATGAAAAATGGTAAAATTGAGATAGAAATTATATAGCCATGCATATATGACGTATATATAACGCATCAAAGCGGCGTATGTTTCTTTCAACATTTGTCAATTCAGGCTGCCAGCGCCGAACATTCGGACAAAACATAACAAATATTTCACATTCTTAATACGTTGACTGCCACGGTGGCCATCGGTGACCGGCATAAAAGATTTGACTAAAAATGCAAAAAATTCGTAATGAAGCCTATTTGCAATTTTGTAAAAGCAATTGGTATTGGAACGGTGCTTCAATATTTCGACTTCTAAAAACTTTGCAGTACCTTTATTTTGCACGATTTAATGATATTCTGCAGTATTTCATCGCATCGCGGTTCTAACATAGCAAAATACGCGGTGACCACCGTAAAATATTTTACTAGGAATGCAAAAAATTCGCAATGAAACCTATTTGCAATCTTGTAAAAGGAATTGATATAGGAGCGGTGCTTCAATACTTTGGCTTCTAAGAACTTTGCGTTACCTTTATTTTGCACGATTTAATCATATTCTGCAGTATTTCATCGCATCGTGGTTGTAACATAGCAAAATACGCGGTGACCAGCGCAAAATATTTTACTAAAAAGACAAAATATTCGCAATGAAGCCCATTTGCAATCTGGTAAAAGCAATTGATATTGGAACAGTGCTTCGATACTTTGCCTTCTAACAAATTTGTGGTACCTTAATTTTGCACGATTTAATCATGTTCTGCAGCATTTCATTCCATCGCGGTTCTAACATAGCAAAATACGCGGTGACCACCGTAAAATATTTTACTAGGAATGCAAAAAATTCGCAATGAAACCTATTTGCAATTTTGTAAAAGGAATTGATATAGTAGCGGTGCTTCAATACTTTGGCTTCTAAGAACTTTGCGTTACCTTTATTTCGCACGATTTAATTATACTCTGCAGTATTTCATTGCATCGCAACTGTAACATAGCAAAATACGCGGTGACCAGTACAAAATGTTTTACTAGGAATGCAAAAATTTCGCAATGAAGCCTATTTGCAATCTTGTAAAAGCAATTGGTACTGGAACGGTGCTTCAATACTTTGACTTCTAACAACTCTGCGTTACCTTCATTTTGCACGGTTTAATCACACTCTGTAGTATTTCATCGCATCGCGGTTCTAACATAGCAAAATATGCGGCGACCAGCATAAAATATTTGATTAAAAATGTACAAAATTCACAATGAAGCCTACTTGCAATCTTGTAAAACCAATTGATATTGGAGCGGTGCATCAATACTTTGGCTTCTAACAACTCTACGGTACCTTCATTTTGCACGGTTTAATCACACTCTGTAGTATTTCATCGCATCGCGGTTCTAACATAGCAAAATATGCGGCGACCAGCGTAAAATATTTTACTAAAAATGCAAAAAATTCGCAATGAAGCCTATTTGCAATCTTGTAAAAGCAATTGGTGCTGGAACGCTGCTTCAATATTTCGGCTTCTAAAAACTTTGCAGTACCTTTATTTTGCACGATTTAATCATATTCTGCAGTATTTCAATGCATCGCGGTTGTAACATAGCAAAATACGCGGTGACCAGGACAAAATATTTTACTAGGAATGCAAAAAATTTGCAATGAAGCCTATTTGCAATCTTATAAAAGCAATTGATATTGGAACGGTGCTTCAATACTTTGGCTTCCCATAACTCTGCGTTACCTTCATTTTGCACGATTTAATCATATTCTGCAGCATTTCATTGCATCGCAGTTCTAACATAGCAATATACGCTTGACAGTCAACGTGTTAATGAACACGAACTCGCGAGAAAGTAGTTCGATTCACTTGACCCGCTAGAATTTCTGGAAGAATTCGTTTAGCACGTTAACGGAGTTGTTAGCGATGACATTTTAATAATCCGTATGCCGTCCCGTTCTTTCTTGGTTGCCCGAACCGGAGAATGTCTTAGTTCCCACTGCTCGTCCATTATTCTTCCTTTATTGCCGTCATGGTTAATGGAACCGCGGCTTGTTCGAGAAGCTGTTCGCGGCAGTAGCTCGTGTTTCGTTGTAAATCGGGCCACAACCAGACACTCGACTCGCTATTGGTCGCTCACGAAGGAAAAGCCATCTTGGACAGGGCGAAGAAGGGGGTGCGGAAAATAAAAGGACTAAACGATTTCTTGCATCATTGCTTTTCCTTCTTGTCAGACATTTTTCTGGTCTCATTCTGTCGCGCTTTCTCGTATATAAGTTGCCCGGTGGTACGTGCAAAAATTTCCGCGATACTTTACATCGAACGATAGCCAGATGGCGATTCTTGGCGATGGCGCAGTCATTCGAACCGGTGAGATAGTGGGGTAAAGGAAATTCTTGTCAGATATTTTCTTTTTCTTACACTGCAATTTTCTCCGTACAAATTTTCCGAACGCGCAAGAATAATTATCATATAATTATATTCCTTTCCACAGTATTGTAAGAATTTTTGCTGTACTTCAAATTGAATGGCAAATAGTTTAGTAGTTAATTATTGGCATCGTTGCGGACATTGTAACGAATTAAAAGAAAGAACGAAAAAATTCTCCTGTTGCTACAGATGTTTCTTAGTGAAATGTTTTACGGGTTTTTGTACATTTTATATTCGACCACAGCTTCGTTAGCAATTAATCCTTGGAATCAGCACAGCCGTCCCAAGTAACATGAACAAACAGAAAGAAAATAAATTCTGTCTCTGTGAAACATATTTCTTCTCTCCTGCTATGTTTTTTTGTTTGTAAATTGCTTGTACGTATAATAAGAACTCTAATATAACTGTGTCCGTTGTTGGTGCTCTGCTGTAAAAAAACTCCCTGAAAATGATATCGCACTGCAACTTTGTTGGCAATTAATCCTTGGCATCAGCATAGCTATTCCTTCGAGTTCAAAGAAAAAAGCATCATCAGAATTGTGAAATAAAAGCGCGTCTGTTTCGTTCACATCATTTCTCCGCTCTGACTCCGATTCCTTTTTACCACTTTTTGTCCGGACTTTACTCTTTTCGCTCTGATCATTCTTCTTCTTCGGCTTCCGTATCACCGGAAATTCGTCGGTCGAAGAAAACTCGTCCGAGGGTGGATGAGTTTTAATGTTCCACTTGCGACCGAAGCGAGTCTCTTGATCTTCTTTTTCTTCCCTCTTGCCGCTGCCATTTTGTGCGACTACCCACCGCCGGTACGTGGCGTTTAATTAAACCGCACGAATTTTTCATACCTTGCAAATATGCATAGAAGTAATTTCGTCGATCGAAAAGGCCGGGACTGTACTTTTCTTTTGCTTTCCGTCAGGAGCCTTTTATCCATTTGTGATAGCTGCGCCAGACTTTTTCGACGCTTGTTTGAGAAGAGGAGCGTTCACTTCGCAAAAATTCGCTTTTCTCCCTTATTCGAGGATCATAGCCACATGCGGATAATTTACTAGTAATTATTATCGCTGTGAAATAGTTATTCACGTACTTTGAATTTAATATACTTATACATTGGACTCTGGATGAAAAGATTTGTGATAGCTGCGCCAGACTTTTTCGACGCTTGTTTGAGAAGAGGAGCGTTCACTTCGCAAAAATCCACTTTTTTCCCTTATTCGAGGATCATAGCCACATGGGGATAATTTACTAGTAATTATTATCGCTGTGAAATAGTTATTCACGTACTTTGAATTTAATATACTTATACATTGGACTCTGGATGAAAACGAGACAGTTATTGATTATCTGGTACTTTCATTATGTAGTTATTTTTTTTGTTCAGGGACGAGCGATATATTGAGTGCCTTTCAATAAAAACTGTTGTACGGGCTACGATATTTTTTATTTCGGGACTGGAAATTATTACACATTTATTCGAATGCATCGGCGACAGTAATGTGTTGTGTTTAATTTCCAGCTGCGCGGCAGACATTTTATTGTTTTACACCGCTGAGGTAAATACGGGGGCACATTATTACTACTGCGAAGGTTGCCTGTTTTTCCCGCCGGTTATATTGACAGCGTCCCAACAAAATCGTTTTCGAATTCGCGAGAACTTCGATGCGACTGTAATAAATCACACGGCGTGCTTCACCGTGGCGGGTAAAAATGCGAGTGCATTCGATGCACGAACAAAGTGCAAAACGAGCATTTAGTCGGTGCCGATCGGCGGAAAGAGAATTCATGAAAGTACGGGAACGCGAACACGCGCGCATACTGAATATACATATTTCAGGAGCCGTTAATGTCCTCAGGACAAATCCATTTTTCTGACGTTCCGTCTGCGATGGGGAAAATCGGAAATTCTTCAAAATCATGACGTGTGAAACTTCTCGGTAAGGTGTTTCAACAAAATTTCAGAACGTTTGGAATGTTTACATAGACGATAATCGTACAGGCAGACGTTCAAATATTTTCTTATGTTTGCAAACCATGGGAAAGCATTTATATTTCAACAAAATTTCAAAACGTTTGGAACGTTTACATTGCCGATAATCGTATAAGCAAACTATCAGACAATTGCTTAAGTTTGCAAACCATAGGAAAGCATTTATATTTCAACAAAATTTCAGAACGTTTGAAATTTTTACATTGCCGATAATCGCACAAGCAGGCTTTCAGATATTTTATTAAATTTGCAAACCATGGGAAAGCATATGTGTTTCAATGAAATTTCAGAACGTTTGAAATGTTTACATTCCCGATAATCATACAGGCCGACTTTTAGACATTTTCTTAAGTTTGTAAACCATGGGAAAGCATTTAGGTTTCAACAAAATTTCAGAACGTTCGAAATTTTTACATTGCCGATAATCGTACAGGCAGGCTTTCAGATATTTTCTTAAATTTGCAAACCATGGGAAAGCATTTATGTTTCAACGAAATTTCAAAACGTTTGGAACGTTTACATTGCCGATAATCATAAAGGCAGACTTTCAGACATTTTCTTAAGTTTGCAAACCATGGGACAGCATTTATGTTTCAACAAAATGTCAGAACGTTCGAAATGTTTACATTGCCGAAAATCGGATAGGCAGGCTTTCAGACATTTTCTTAAGTTTACAAACCATGTTGAAGCGTTTATGTTTCAACAAAATGTCAGAACGTTCGAAATGTTTACATTGTCTATAATCGTATAAGCAGGCATTCAGATATTTTCATAAGTTTGCAAACCATGGAAAAGCATTTATTTTTCAATAAAATTTCAGAATGTTTGGAACGTTTAAATTGCCGATAATCGTATAGGCAGGCTTTCAGACATTTTCTTAAGTTTGCAAATCGTAGAAAAGCATTTTTGTTTCAACAAAATTTCAGAACGTTTAAAACGTTTACATTGCCGATAATCGTAAAGGCAGACTTTCAGACACTTTTTTTTTAGTTTACAAACCATGGAAAAGCATTTATGTTTCAACAAAATTTCAGAACGTTTTAAACGTTTACTTTGGCAATAATCGTATAGGCAGGCATTTAGATATTTTCTTAAGTTTACACATCGTGGGAAAGCATTTACATTATTACAAAATACTACCAATAAAATTGCGAAGCACAGTTTAAACAAATCTCAGGTACACAGACGTCATAACGTTTCGACCTTGCCACGTGTGCCTGTTTTCTGGTTCTCTCACAAAAACGTATTTTTACCAATATTGAATTTCTATTCATCCGTTGAAAAAATCGGCCAGTCCCTATAGGTACGATAACAAATGCCAATGTTTTCCGCGTCATTATTTTCACTCGGGAAAGAGAATTTTGCCTATGCCAAGCGCACAGAAACTACCAACCGATTATTGTAATACTTAACACTTTAAGGACCGTTCACGAGTTTTGTCGTGTTTTCTATACGCTGCCTTTAGATGTCACTTACTTTGATACATTGTATCAATTGTGTCTATTTAAGTATTTACATCAATATTCGATGGAAAACGAAGCAAATAACGATACATATATCAATTTTGTATGGTTCCTCTTCATATAGAAACATGCTTCACGCAATACCATACTTCAAAAAACTACTAGCAACTCTGATAAAATTTCCTTTTGAATAAAATTTTACGATAATTTCTTTAAATAATTTTTTAAACAATGTTATTCAGTAATACCTAAAATGCATCCTATTTTACAATTTCTATAAATTTGTATGAAATTTATAGAAATTGTAAAATAAAATAAAAAATAAAAAAATTAAGTTTTCTTAATAATTATCATAGTTTTTTTACTTAAAAAATAAATTTATATGAAATTTATAGAAATTATAAAGTAGGATGCATTTTAGGTATTACTGAAAAACATTATTTTTAAAATTATTTAAAGAAATAATCATAATATTTTATTTAAATATATGAACTTAAATATATATTTAATGAAATATTTAAATAAATAAATAATTTTAATTATTTAATTTATGAAAATTTCACAAAAATGTCTTCATACATAACAAAGTTATGATTTTTTGTAGCGTACAAATTTCCCAAAAACGTCGGGTCCGGGCATATTTCTTACGAATTCCTTAGCGGTCCTTAAAGTGTTAATAATTGCGCAAACGTTGATGAGCAGCTTCTTCCAGATTCCAAGCATCGTTCGACTTCCATCGCTGAAGATCAAGCTTCCGTTCTCGCTGTCCTCTGAAATATGCACCGCGAGATTATATTTTCGCCGGCTTTGCGAGCACTCCGCTTCCTGAATTGAGTTCCATCCTGCTCCTCAACGATGACCCAATTCCCGATATGCTCGTCGCGCTTGGCCAGCCCCTGCTCGTTTGGCCTTCGAATTATTTATTAGCGCGTCCAGTACAATCGGTTTAGTATCCTCCTGTCTGGCCAACATGGCTAACATTCGCCTATCCGGCTTTCGCCGTTCGCGTCCCTTTCCGATCTTACGTCAGGCGATAAATTATTCCTGTGGGAATTGCGGGGATTAACCGTCCGCCAGGACCGATGTCGATAACTTTAATCTTCAGGCATCCGGCGGACTGTTATGGGAAAATGTCGAGTCGGACTTTTTATATGTGATTCCTGTGCCACGCGCGGCTCCTATAAGTCTTTTACTCTCTTACGGTAAATAGAAATGAAGTCGGCGAAATTTGTTAGGTGCGTCCGATAATTAAATTGAGATTTTCTGAAAAAAAGTCTTCTTATTTCGTGGCACTGACAGATTAAAGGTATCAAAATAGCTAGAGCAGGTGCGTATAAATGTTTTCAGTTCTAAGTGGTATAGCGACGTAGGCTAAAGTTGGCGAAATTTTTCAGGTGCGAAATTAAATTGAGAATTTTTGGGAAGGAATGTATCGTTATTTCGTGACACTGACACATTAAACGCATCAATATAGCTAAAACGGGTGCCTATGGATGTTTTTGGTTCTAATTGGTGTAGAGATGTAGGCTATAATGATTGAGCAGTGATGTCAGTAACTTTAATCTTCAGGCATCCGGCGGACTGTTATGGGAAAATGTCGAGTCGGACTTTTTATATGTGATTCCTGTGCCACGCGCGGCTTCTATAAGTCTTTTGCGCTCCTACCGTAAATAGAAATGAAGTTGGCGGAATTTGTTAGGTGCGATTATTAAATTGGGAATTTCTGGCAAAAAGTCTTCCAATTTCGTGGCACTGACAGATTAAAGGTATCAAAATAGCTAGAACAGGTGCGTATACAGTTTTTTCAGTTCTAAGTGATATAGCGATATAGGCTAAAGTTGGCGAAATTTTTCAGGTGCGTAATTAAATTGAGAATTTCTGGAAAGGAAACTCTTGTTATTTCGTGACAGTGATACATTAAATGCATCGATATGGCTAAAGCGGGTGCATATGAATGTCTTCAGTTCTAATTGGTGCAGAGATGTAGGCTTCAATTATTGAGCACTGATATCGATACCTTTAATCTTCCGGCATCCGGCGGACTGTTATGCGAAAATGTCGAGTCGGACTTTTTATATGTGATTCCTGTGCCACGCGCGGCTCCTATAAGTCTTTTGCGCTCCTACCATAAATAGAAATGAAGTCGATGAAATTTATGAGGTGCGATAATTAAATTGAGAATTTCTGGAAAGAAATATATCGTTATTTCGTGAGACTGACACTTTAAACGCATCAATGTAGCTAAAACGGGTGCCTATAGATGTTTTTGGTTCTAATTGGCGCAGAGATGTAGGCTACAATTATTGAGCAGTGCTGTCGGTACCTTTAATAATCAGGCATCCGGCGGACTGTTATGGGAAAATGTCGAGTCGGACTTTTTATATGTGATTCCTGTGCCACGCGCGGCTCCTACAAGTCTTTTGCGCTCCTACCATAAATAGAAATGAAGTCGGCGAAATTTGTGAGGTGCGATAATTAAATTGAGAATTTCTGGAAAGGAAAGTATCGTTATTTCGTGACTCTGACACATTAAACGCATCAAAATAGCTAAAGCCGGTGCGTATGAATATTTTCGGTTCTAATGTGTGTAGCTATGTGGGCTAAAGTCGGCGAAATTTGTCAGGTGCGATAATTAAATTGAGAATTTCTGGAAAGGGAAGTATCGTGATTTCGTGACACTGACACATTAAACGCATCAAAATAGCTAAAGCGGGTGCGTATGAATATTTTCAGTTTTAAGGGATGTAGCGATGTAGGCTAAAGTTGGCGAAATTTGTCAGGTGTGATAATTAAATTGAGAATGTCTAGGAAGAAAAGTATCGTTATTTCGTGACACTGACACATTAAACGCATCGATAGAGCTAAAGCGGGTGCGTATGAATGTTTTCGGTTTTAACCTGTGCAGCGATGTAGGCTAAAGTCGGCGAAATTTGTCAGGTGCGATAATTAAATTGAGAGTTTCTGGAAAGAAATTTATCATTATTTCGCGAGACTGACACATTAAACGTATCAATACAGCTAAAGCGGGTGCGGATGAATGTTTTCGGTTCTAATTGGTGTAGAGATGTAGGCTATAATTATTGAGCAGTGATGTCGATACCTTTAATCTTCAGGCATTCGGCGGACTATTATGGGAAAATGTCGAGTCGGGCTATTTATATGTGATTCCTGTGCCATGCGCGGCTCCTATTAATAGTTTGCACTCCTACGATAAATAGAAATGAAGTCGGTGGAATTTGTCAGGTGCGATAATTAAATTGGGAGTTTTTGGAAAGAGAAGTATCGTTATTTCGTGACACTGACACATTAAACGCATCGAAATAGCTAAAGCGGGTGCGTATGAATATTTTCAGTTTTAAAGGATGTAGCGATATAGGCTAAAGTTGGCAAAATTTGTCAGGTGTGATAATTAAATTGAGAATTTCTGGAAAGAAAAGTATCGTGATTTCGTGACACCGACACATTAAACGCATCAAAATAGATAAAGTCGGTGCGTATGAATATTTTCGGTTCTAATGTGTGTAGCTATGTGGGTTATGCTTATTGACTAGTTCTACGCAATTGTATAATCGTCGAACTAGGTAAGGTTTCGAGAGAAATCGATGAAACTACAAAGCGTTAACGGGAAGGAAAGCCTAAGAAAGTTTATGAGAATTTTGTTATAAAAATAATGTGTCCTAAAATTACGTCGCGTGTACAGGGTGTAAGTAGGTAAAGTACCAATTTTTATTGTCGAGTAGACCCATTTTTGGGCCCATGCTTATCCCTGATTATTTCTTTGCCATTTTAGTGGCATTTATTTAAAGTGAACAGACCAAAAAAGTGAAAGCCATTCTAACCGCCGTTAATTTACAGTACTTCAATATAGATAAATTCCGTAATGTGAGTCCACACTGGGGGTACTGTTAAGTGCGAAGTTTTTATGCAAATGTTTTCGGACGACTCGTGTGCTAAATGGGTCACTTATAGTCCGACAAGTTTGTTAGTTGCTCTTATTAAATTTGAGTATTCGTCATCCTCGTCCCGATTCCGCTACAATTATTTGCAGCTGGTCTCATCATTCGCCCGCGGACCGTCCAAGATCGCGTCGTCATTTTCTAAAATGACTCGCGGCTATGAAATTCTACCTTATCCTTCACCCAGAACAGACAAGTATTCAGGCATTTTCGAACTTTGACTATTCCATCCTTGCGAATTATAAACTCGCTCATTTTTCGCTGATTTCAAATACTTCTAAACACAGCATCCTCGTACACATTATTTCTTTTTGTCTAAAATTCCATTGCCGCACGTGTAAAACATATACAGTAAAACCTGTTTTTGTGCGGTGGATAGGGACCGCATAAAAGAAATCGTACAAAAAAATATTCGAAAATTTTATAAATTCTTACATATAATAAACAATTTTGTGCGATATACTACTTAAAAATTTTTTTATGCGGTGGATAAGGACCGCATAAAAAAAGTCGGACTAAGGAAATACATCAATGATTTATGAAATAGATGAGAGAATGCTTTCAATTAAATTAAATAATTAAATTAGACCTATAGAAATGGTAAAAATATTTAATTCTTCATTGTACATATACATGGAGAAGTTTTTACATTGTACATTAAATAGTTTGCTGCTACTCGTCGTAATCCAAAACGCGCATCTTCTTGTGACGAATTGGTTGAAAATCGCTTCCGTCGCTTGAAGATAGGATTTCAATTGATTTGTTTTTTGGTACCATAAACTCAGTGATCAGTTTTTGTGACGATGGTCGACTGGTCAATTGCTTGTAAACGTAACGATAGTGAGACATGCATGATCTCAGCTCTTTTTGGAATTTTAAGCGTCTTTCCGCATTGGTATCTACTTTAAGAAAATGCGTTTCCAATTTTTTCGAAATTTGGATCCCTGCATATATTTTATCTGCTGTAATAGATTCCGGTTCTTCTTGTCCATTTTCATAATCTATCAAACTATTGATAATGTCACTATCATCGACAGTTTGGTCCTCAATCATCTCGTCTAGGTCATTATCGCCGAAAGAATCAAAGCCTTCTCCGCCGATGTTATGTGCAAGCGCACTAATTTCAGATAATAACGTTGACGTGTTTTCGGTAACGTTTCGATTAATTACACATTCATATATTTCGTCCACAACATGTATATGTGCATGATAGGAAACGTTAAACTGGTGCTAACGCCGCTAAGATTCATATACCGCATAAAAATAAATCGCACAAAAAAATTGCACAAAAATAAAATCGCACAAAAACAAAATCGCATAAAAAAAGACCGCACAAAAACAGGCTTTACTGTAACATCGTTTTCTTGGATATAATGCAATACATATATGAGCCGTGTTCTTCAATACGGTTTTAGCCCAATCTTCAATAAATAAGTAAAGCCCTTTTCATCTGCAGACGAATGTGTTCTTCTTAATAACAGTGGGTATCTTGACATGAAAGTGATATACGTGATGAAAGGAGCGATTTTCGCGGTTCTCGGTTAACTCAATTGTCCGCCGCTCGTTAGCTTCCATGAAGACACGTGTGTGGGAGGCTCTTGCAATTTTAAGCGAGCGGACGAAAACGAGCTCGCTTTGCAGTTCCCTCACCCTTTCCAGGCCGAGGAAACTGCTACGACTTGAGACGCTCTTCGTCCTCGTCGAGGTCGATACGCCTCGCCGGGTTAAAATGAATTATTTCACGGCTGTCTGCTATATACCGAGTATACTGAAATTTACCATGTCGAAAACGCGAATGTTTCCCTTAAAACATAAATCGCAGATGCGGTGTCTACATTTTCAAGAAAGAAGGGGCTTAAACATTGCGATGATCTCATGCCTTTGAACATGTTTCAATTTTCTGTACTTTCCTGTTAGCATTTTCAACTGTTTTATGTGTGTGGTATTTGTGCTTATTTAGAATTTGGTCATCTGCAGCATATACTGAAATTTATCATGTCGAAAACACGAATATTTCCCATAAAACATAAATCGGGGATGCAGGGTCTACATTTTCAAGAAAAACGGGGCTTAAAAATATTGCGATGATCTGAGGCTTTTGACCATGTTTCAATTTTTTGTACTTCTATGTTCACTGTTTTCACTTCTGTTTGTTCTGCATTTTCAAGTATTCTGTGTGTGCTATTTATGCTTATTCAGAATTTAATCATCTGCAGTGTTAGCATGTACTAAAATTTACCATGTCGAAAACACGAATGTTTCCCTTAAAACATAAATCGCAGATGCGGTGTCTACATTTTCAAGAAAGCAGGGGTTAAAACGTTGCGATGATCTCATGCTTTTGAACATGTTTCAATTGTCTGCACTTTTATGTTAGCATTTTCAACTGTTTCATGTGTGTGGTATTTGTGCTTATTTAGAATTTGGTCATCTGCAGCATATACTGAAATTTATCATGTCGAAAACACGAATATTTCCCATAAAACATAAATCGGGGATGCAGGGTCTACATTTTCAAGAAAAAACGGGGCTTAAAAATATTGCGATGATCTGAGGCTTTTGACCATGTTTCAATTTTTTGTACTTCTATGTTCACTGTTTTCACTTCTGTTTGTTCTGCATTTTCAAGTATTCTGTGTGTGCTATTTATGCTTATTCAGAATTTAGTCATCTGCAGTGTTAGCATGTACTAAAATTTACCATGTCGAAAACACGAATGTTTCCCTTAAAACATAAACCGCAGATGTGGTGTCTACATTTTCAAGAAAGAAGGGGCTTAAACATTGCGATGATCTGATGCCTTTGAACATGTTTCAATTTTCTGTACTTTCCTGTTAGCATTTTCAACTGTTTTGTGTGTGCTATTTACGTTTATTTGGAATTTTGTCATCTGCATTCTTGGCATATACTGAAATCTACCATGTCAAAAACGCGAATGTTTCCCTTAAAACATAAATCGGAGATGCAGTGTGTAGATTTTCAAGAAAGAAGGGGCTTAAACATTCCGATAATCTGATGCCTTTGGGCATTTTTAGATTTTGTGTACTTCTGTGTTAGCATTTTCAAGTATTCTGTGTGTGCTATTTATGGTTATTTAGAATTTGATCATCTGCGTTCTTAACATATACTAAAATTTGCCATGTGGAAAACATGAATGTTTTCCTTGAAACATAAATCGGAGTTGCGGTGGCTACATTTTCAAGAAAGAAGCGGCTCAAACATTGGGATGATCTGATGCCTTTGACATATTTCAATTTTCTGTACTTCTGTGTTAGCATTTTCAACTGTTTCGTGTGTGTAGTATTTATGTTTATTTAGAATTTGATCATCGGCAGTCTCAAGCATTGCGATGATCAGAGACCTTTGAGCATATTTCAATTTTCTGTACTTCCGTGTTAGCATTTTCAACTGTTGTGTGCGTTCTATTTATGTTTATTTGGAATTTGGTCATTTGCAGTCTTAGCGTTAGCGTTCTTTTGGCTCGTTGACTGCCGCGTCACCAGTATTCCGGTGACAGTAGAAATCTTGATCTCAGGTAAACTTTGCCATTTGCCGTTTTTATAGCCGATACCTTATAAATAATAGCGAATTCAAGCGGTAACTAGTAAAAAGTGACATTGGCTAGTTTTGTAAATTCCAAAGTGACATTTTTACTAAGATCGCATCACTTTAACACGTCGACTGCCGTATCACCAGTATTTGGCTGACGGTAAAATTCTTGATCGCAGGTAAACTTTGTCATTTGCCATTTGAGGTAATCTTTGCCATTTGCCGTTTTTATAGCCGATGCCTTATAAATAGTAGCGAGTTCAAGCGACACTAGTGAAAAGTAAGTAATATTGGCTTGTTTTGTGAATTCCAAAGTCACATTTTTACTAAGGTCGCGTCACTTTAACACATTGACTGTCGTGTCACCAGTATTTGGGTGCCGGTAAAAATATAGATCGGGCCGCGTTACTCGCACTCGGACATTAAATTAATTCGCGAAATGCAATTTCACGAAGTATCGCTCGAAATTGATCGGTCATCAAAAATCTCATGTACATACAACACCTTATTTAGTAAATTATCGTCATCCAAATTCTACGGCAAACAAATAAGTGCCTTCATTCCGCTGTGTCGGACTGTCGGAAAATTGCAAATAACAACAAACGAAGCAAATCATATATGATGCATGGTAAACTTTGTCATTTGCCATTTGAGGTAAACTTTGCCATTTGCCGTTTTTATAGCCGATGCCTTATAAATAGTAGCGAGTTCAAGCGACACTAGTCAAAAGTAAGTAATATTGGCTTGTTTTGTGAATTCCAAAGTCACATTTTTACTAAGGTCGCGTCACTTTAACACATTGACTGTCGTGTTACCAGTATTTGGGTGCCGGTAAAAATATAGACCGGGCCGCGTTACTCGCATTCGGACATTAAATTAATTCGCAAAATGCAGTTTCACGAAGTATCGTTCAAAATTGATCGATCTTCAAATGCCTCATGTGTATACAACAGCTTATTTAGTAAATTATCGTCATCCAAATTCTACGGCAAACAAATAAGTGCCTTCATTCCGCTGTGTCGGACTGCCGGAAAATTGCAAATAACAACAAACGAAGCAAATCATATATGATGCATGGTAAACTTTGTCATTTGCCATTTGAGGTAAACTTTGCCATTTGCCGTTTTTATAGCCGATGCCTTATAAATAGTAGCGAGTTCAAGCGACACTAGTGAATAGTAAGTAATATTGGCTTGTTTTGTGAATTCCAAAGTCACATTTTTACTAAGGTCGCATCACATTACCACGTTGACTGCCGTGTCACCAGTATTTGGGTGACGGTAAAAATCTAAATCGGGCCGCGTTACTCGCACTCGGACATTAAATTAATTCGCGAAATGCAATTTCACGAAGTATCGTTCGAAATTGATCGGTCATCAAAAATCTCATGTACATACAACACCTTATTTAGTAAATTATCGTCATCCAAATTCTACGGCAAACAAATAAGTGCCTTCATTCCGCTGGGTCGGACTGCCGGAAAATTGCAAACAGCAACAAACGAAGCAAATCATATATGATGCATGGACAGCGGACGTGCTCAGGGACTCATTCATGTGCAATCGTTTTGTTCTCAATGTTACGTACATTCTCAGCGCATCTTGTACAAGTGTTTCCCACGGGACGAGGGGGCGAAAGGGAAAAACTCGGCGCAAAAGGTGGATAAACGGAGAAGCAAGCGGAAAATTAGACCGCGGTGAGAAACGGTGGTCGGGGCGCGGAAGGAAGTGAAAGAAACGCTTCTTCGCGAATTAACGCGCCGTGTCTAACGGAAAAATGCCGTGAGTATTACTTCCCGCTCGTATACAAGGCTCGAAATGATGCAAAAGATGCGAACTCAATTTTCTTCGACCTCGGCAAGCCATCCATGCACCCCGCTGCTTATCTTTGCCAACCTACAATTTCAGCCTCGGCGATACGCTGCAAAAGGCGAGTAAACCGTAGAAACGGGCGAGGAATTTAATGTTACGACAGGCCGCGGAAAAAGGTTATCGCGCTGAATGTCCACAGAAAAAAGGACGAAAAGGTAAAACTCAGAAAAAGTGTCAACAAGTAAACGTAGCCAGAGTTCTCGGCTGTTTGTATAATACTTACAATCACCCTTTCTTGTTTAATCCCGTATTAGCACGTTGATTATCGCGCATAAATTGAGCATGTGCTTACGGGGCCATAATTGTGTTGAACACGTTACGTGCCATGTCAATCACCGGTGATTGATAATTTACGCGCTGTTCAAGCCGTTCAAGTCCATAAAAATGGTTGACGGTTATATTCTTGTATTATAATTAATTAATTTCAAGATGATAAGAAACTGTGCATAAATGTTACTTATGATAAAGAAAATGATTTATTTGTCTCTTCGACTAATGGCATATCGCAACATAAACACAGTAAGTTCGGCATTTAACACGTTGACTGCCGTGCGTATTTTACAATATTAAAACCGCAACGTGATGAAGTTCTACAGAATATGATTGAATTGTGCAAAATGAAAATAATGCGAAGGTATCGGAGACCAAAGAATTAAATCACTATTTAATATTAAATGCATTTACAAAATTATAAATGCTACCGATTGGGTATTTTTTGCATTTTTCATAAGACCTTCGACTGCCGTGCGTATTTTAGTATATTAAAACCGCCACATGATGAAATACTACGGAAAATGATTGAATTGTGCAAAATGAAAATAATGCGAAGGTACCGGAAACCAAAGAATTGAATCACTATTTAATATTAAATGCATTTACAAAATTATAAATGCTACCGATTGGGTATTTTTTGCATTTTTCATAAGACCTTCGACTGCCGTGCGTATTTTAGTATATTAAAACCGCCACATGATGAAATACTACGGAAAATGATTGAATTGTACAAAATGAAAATAATGCGAAGGTACCGGAAACCAAAGAATTGAATCACTATTTAATATTAATTGCAATTACAAGATTATAAATTCTATTGATTCGGTATTTTTTGAATTTTTCATAAGACCTTCGACTGCCGCGCGTATTTTAGTATATTAAAACCGCAACGTGATGAAGTTCTACAGAATATGATTGAATTGTGCAAAATGAAAATAATGCGAAGGTATCGGAGACCAAAGTATTTAATCACCATTTAATATTAATTGCATTTACAAAATTATAAATGCTACCGATTGGGTATTTTTTGCATTTTTCATAAGACCTTCGACTGCCGTGCGTATTTTAGTATATTAAAACCGCCACATGATGAAATACTACGGAAAATGATTGAATTGTACAAAATGAAAATAATGCGAAGATACCGGAAACCAAAGAATTGAATCACTATTTAATATTAATTGCAATTACAAAATTATAAATTCTACTGATTCGGTATTTTTTGAATTTTTCATAAGACCTTCGACTGCCGCGCATATTTTAGTACATTAAAACCACAACGTGATGAAGTTCTACAGAATATGATTGAATTGTGCAAAATGAAAATAATGCGAAGGTATCGGAGACCAAAGAATTAAATCACTATTTAATATTAAATGCATTTACAAAATTATAAATGCTACCGATTCGGTATTTTTTAAATTTTTGGTGAGACCTTTTGCGCCGGTCACCGGTGACCCCCGTGGCAGTTAACGTGTTAACGTGTCAAATTTTTTCGGATATTTCCACGAAAAACTATTGTTACCGATGTATATTTAACTGTCAAGTGTTGACGGGCATCCCTATATACTTATTTCTTGCTACTATTAAATACTTTGTTATTAATACAAACATTTGCTAACTGTTGAAGCATATTCGTCATCCATATATGGCTGACACGCTGTTTTCAACCTGTTTAAGAAACAATGCTTACTTTTGCCGAATGTAAGTTTTGCAGGCCAATCTCTCGGAATGAATGTAACCATTTTAATGGTAGTTGTGTTTGCATACCAGTTATTTAATGGTAAATACCGATTTAAGCAATTTATTACGGTGACTGGGTTTTGGGGATTTGGATCTGAGTCTTATATGGATTTCATTTTGGCAGGAGAAAACGTTGCACGTAAATTTTTATTGACGATGGTAACGAATGTGTGTTGGGAAATAAGACTCAAATATGATATCGTGAAAAATGAAATATCGTGACCCTATATAGATCACTTGGTCATAAAACGTAAATAAACACTGCAATGTGTCCAAATGATTGAGACTGTATGCTCGCGATTGAACAAAGCCAGCAAAATAAGAGTACCGGACATAAAATATAACCAATACTACTGTTGATCAATATTTTATACTTTTCCCCCAACTTTCTACCACGCAAGAAAATTAATCTCCAGCGTAGTTAAAATGCGTCAAAATGTTTAAATAATAAAGTTATGTTTTTCCTCCTCGATAAGCGTTAACATTCCCGTATAAAATATATTGATATACAATACTATTATATTTTCGCTCAATATTTTATACTTTTTTCGCAACCAACTACTACACAAGAAAATTAACCTGCAACATAGTTAAAATGCGTAAAAAAGTTACGTTTTCCTCTTCGATAAGCTCTGAACTTTTCCGTATAAAATATATTGATATGTAATACTATTCCCAATCAATATTTTATTCTTTTTTCGCAACCTAGTACCACGCAAGAAAATTAACCTGCAACATAGTTAAGATGCATAAAAATGTTACGTTTTTTCTCCTCGACAAGTGTTGAATTTTCCCCTATAAAATACTTTGATATACAATACTATTCTCGACCATTATTTTATACTTTTCTCGCAACCTTCTACCACGCAAGAAAATTAACCTGCAACGTAGTTAAAATAGGTAAAAATGTTACGTTTTTTCTTCTCCATAAGCGTTGAATTTTTCCGTATAAAGTATATTGATATACAACATTATTGTCGTTCAATATTTTATACTTTTCTCGCAACCTCCTACCACGCAAAAACATTAACCTGCAACGTAGTTAAAATTCATAAAAATGTTACGTTTTTTCTCCTCGATACGCGTTGAATTTTCCCGTATAAAATATATTGATATACAATACTATTCTCGTTCAGTATTTTATACTTTTTTCGCAAACTACTATCAAGCAAGAAAGTTAACCTGCAACATAGTTAAAATGCATAAAAATGTTACGTTTTTTCTCCTCGACAAGTGTTGAATTTTCCCCTATAAAATACTTTGATATACAATACTATTCTCGACCACTATTTTATATTTTCCTCGCAACCTCCTACCGCGCAAGAAAATCAACCTGCACCGTATTTAAAAGCGTAAAAATGTTTAAATAAAAAAGTCACATTCTTCCTCCTCGATAAGCTTTGAATTTTCGCATGTAAAATATATTCATATACAATACTATTCTCGATCAATATTTTATACTTTTTTCGGAACCTACTACCATGCAGGAAAATTAACCAACAACGTAGTTAAAATGCATAAAAATGTTACGTTTTTCCTCCTCGCCAAGCGTTGAATTTTCCCCTATAAAATACATTGACATACAATACTATTCTCGACCACTATTTTATATTTTCCTCGCAACCTCCTACCGCGCAAGAAAATCAACCTGCACCGTATTTAAAAGCGTAAAAATGTTTAAATAAAAAAGTCACATTCTTCCTCCTCGATAAGCTTTGAATTTTCGCGTGTAAAATATATTCGTATACAATACTATTCTCGATCAATATTTTATACTTTTTTTGGAACCTACTACCATGCAGGAAAATTAACCAACAACGTAGTTAAAATGCATAAAAATGTTTTTCCTTCTCGCCAAGCGTTGAATTTTCCCCTATAAAATACATTGACATACAATACTATTCTCGACCACTATTTTATATTTTCCTCGCAACCTCCTACCGCGCAAGAAAATCAAGCTGCATTGTATTTAGAAGCATAAAAATGTTTAAATAAAAAAGTCACATTCTTCCTCCTCGATAAGCTTTGAATTTTCGCGTGTAAAATATATTCGTATACAATACTATTCTCGATCAATATTTTATACTTTTTTTGGAACCTACTACCATGCAGGAAAATTAACCAACAACGTAGTTAAAATGCATAAAAATGTTTTTCCTTCTCGCCAAGCGTTGAATTTTACCCTATAAAATACATTGACATACAATACTATTCTTGACCACTATTTTATATTTTCCTCGCAACCTCCTACCGCGCAAGAAAATCAACCTGCACCGTATTTAAAAGCGTAAAAATGTTGAAATAAAAAAGTCGCATTCTTCCTCCTCGATAAGCGTTGAATTCTCGCGTATAAAAGTTTTTCCGTTGACAACCTTTGACGTCGTTGCAGTTTCACGAGCGACTCTCGTTGCTTTTGTCAGCAGCCGTCCCTGGCCGAAGGTCCGAGAACGTCGCGTAACAGCACTGGCTTTACTACTACCATTACTCCGCCACGCCTATCAGCATCACACCACGTTATCTGAGTCACGGCTAAGGCGTGTGTATACGCGCTTACCAGCGACGACACGTTTTCTACCAACTTTACCGCCCACACAGCACTGCTAACGACCGCATTTACTGTCAATAATGCCGGCAGCCTTGCCAGTAACATTTCAGTTGGCACAAGGGACGCGTGGGGCGCTAAATCAATAGCCCCCGGTGTTTGGCTCAATTCGATCGATAGAATCTTCCCACAATATTGGTCGGTTTCCCGTCAATATTGGCCAGGTTTCCGTTGTTGTCGTGTTGTGCCGCCGGTGCATCGTTGTTGGCGCTAGAATTGTTGTGTTTTCGGTATAATTATTTGTGTACGAAATATCATTTATCGCGCCGGTCTACCTTTGAAAATCCTTCCGCGTACTCTACTTTCAGTCATGCCGATTACGTAAGTACCGCGCTTCTTTATAAAAGCGAATGAAAGACGGTTGTACGCACTCGTTGAAGCGTGCACATAGATCACAGAAGAATTTCTTCCCCGAAGACTATTTTACGAAAGTGAATATAGATGATGGAAAAAAGCGATAATGTTGGATACGGTTTTGAGTTACCTAATAAAGTTTATTATTTACAATATATATAAAATTAAATGTTACATCGCGGTAGAATAGTAGAGCTGATGTCCGAAACTTTCCTGTGCCGTTAATGTAATCCGAATTTTCCTGTGTCGGTTAGAATGTGTAAACTGTGTACGATTAAAATGTGAACTGTTTTCTAAGATCAATTTCCCTCAATATATAAGGGGTTTGGTGTAGGTGTGGCTTATAGCTGATTGGTCAAGTTGTTCGTCTGCGGATTTGTGAATTTTAGTTGGTGGGGGAAAAAATCGCCGGTTGACGTTTTGGGACTTGCAGCTCTTTTTGGTTACCAGTGCGCGAGGTGGAATGTGGGAAAGTTTATTGTAGGATTAGTGGACACAGACCTAAACAACCCGACCGTGGACAGATTAAAAATATCCATTAGTGTTTATGCGGTAGCTGATTCACATGAACAGCGGTTCCTGATGATTTACATCGGTCGCTTGTAAGATTAAACTATGTCGTCAAGTTCACTAGCAACCCTTCAACGGAAATACATTTCAAATTTATCCAATACGTCCTGGGCGTTGTTCTGCGCAGAGATCCCCGATTGCCGCACGTCTTTATAAGTGCACATTAAAATGCGGTTCCTGATGATTTATATTGGTCGCCTGCAAGATTCAACTGTGTCGTCGAGTTCACTAGCAACCCTTCAACGGAAGTACATTTCAGATTTATGCAATACGTCCTGCGGTGTTATTCTGCCCAGAGACGTCTTTATAAGAACGCATTAACCCTTTGACTGCTGAATCCTTTCGGCTGAACCGCTCGCTGTGGACGAGGTACTTTTTGATAGTTGGAACTTTATTGATTGATTATGTCAGGCGCAACGAAGTTCTAATGGTAATTCTTCATTTACGCCAAATTACATAATGCAAGAATATTAATTGATAAAGAACGCATCTGTATTTATCTCATATATTGATAATCGTGGCTGCGGTAGGTAAGAAATCGAAACGATGGAAAAGCGCATATATGCGCCGATAGTCGACACCGACAAATTCTGGCGGCCGCATATATGCACTCATAGTAGTCAAAGGGTTAAAATGCGGCTCCTGATGATTTACATTGGTCGTCTGCAAGATTCAACTATGTCATCAAGTTCACTAGCAACCCTTCGCCGGAAATGCATTTCAAATTTATCCAATACGTCCTGCGGCGTTGTTCTGCACAGAGACCCCCGATTTCCGCGCGTCTTTATAAGAGCGCATTAAAATGCGGTTCTTGATTATTTATATTGTTTGCCTGCAAGATTCAACTACGTCGTCAAATTCACTAGCAACCCTTCACTGAAAATACACGTGGAATCTCAAATACGGGGTCCTCTAATTGGCGAGGAAATCAATAATTATATTGATGTATCATAGGTGACGAGTTTGTTGAATTGTGTTATTCGGTTGCTTAGTCAGTTGACGATAAGACGTAAAGACGAAAAGGCGAAACGACGAAACGACGAAACGTCGAAAGATTAGTAAATAAGACGAAAGTGTCTTGATTCTGTTGTTGTTGTTTATAAATATTATACTCTCTAGTTTCACGTATTTTATTCCTACATACATTTCGAATTTATTCAATACGTCCTGCGGCCTTGTTCTGCACAGAGACCCCCGATTTCCGCACTTTTTTATAAGAGCGCATTAAAATGCGGTTCCTGATCATTTACATCGGTCGCCTACAATATTCAACTATGTCGTCAAGTTCCCTAGCAACCCTTCCCCGGAAATACATTTCAAATTTATCCAATACGTCCTGCGGCGTTGTTCTGCACAGAGACCCCCGATTTCCGCGCGTCTAAGGGGCTCCCACTCTTGACACACACAACGAACCTTGACGTTGTCACGACGCGTTTAATTTTGCATCCATCCCACCTCGTCCTGCGCCCGACACACGCACACATGCAGCCCACACACGCAGTGGATGCACCCACTTCCTTGCACAGCCTGTTGGTAGGGTATCTGCGATGGACAGACCGCGTATATCCATGACCTCGATCCATTCATCCCTTCTGATCTCATTGAGTGTGTGACTTGCCAACCGATTCCAAGCGCGTATCCAGCATTCCCTTTTCCTCGCGGCCTTTCTCTACCCAGCATTTCCTTTCCCTCCATTTTTCTCTTCCTCCGCCGCACGCTTTCCACCGCCTTCCACCTCGTCCATTATCCGCGGTTGCAAAAGCGTCGACTTCCACGGCAGTCGCGAATGCCCTGAGGCTCATTTGCTTTCCCCGCCTTTCTCGCTTGTCTCGTCTTCCTCGCTAGCCGCGCTTTCACGTACGACCCTAACGGCCGAAAGAAGCATTGCGAAAGTTGAAAGGACGGAGTGGCGCGTTAGCCGTGGGTGGAGGGCTGAATCTTGGATCGCTAGAGTAAATACGTCGTGGTATTTTATTCTTAGCGGAATGAGAGTGTTTTGCCGGGGTCTGGGGTTAATTGGTGTTTTTCTAATCTGGAGATGCTGGTCGAGGAGATGCTAGGGATTACGGTGGGGCGCTCGGCGATTTAATGCGGCAGCTTGAATGGCGACGGAGGGGTGAGAAAGTGATAGTTTCGTACTGTTGGTTTGCAGGTCCTGGGGTTGTGACGATTTTCGTGTGGCCGGAGATTAATGCAGTAATTCGAGTGGCGAGTGAAAGGCCGTAATAGCAACGGCTGCAGAAAGTTGCTTTCTGCGTCCGAATGTTGAAATCAATGCTTTTGTGAGGGAGGAAAATAGGATGGGGTGGTGGTTTGTGTCGGGATGGATGTAGTTCTGATTTTTAACGAATATATATATATATATATATATATATATATTAAAATTTAGTAACACACACACGTACGCAAAAATAGGAAATACTAACAGAATACTAAGTCGCAATAAAACATAAAATATTAAGGGCACTAAATAAAAATCCTAAGTGATCTAAAGGAAAAAATAATGCGACTGTCTAAGAGTAACATACGTATTTTACACAGTATCTTATACTGACAGTTTCGTAATGTTAGTTTGCAGGAGTCCTGAGGTTGTGACGATTTTCGTACGGCCGGAGATTAAAGCAGTAGTTCGAGTAACGAATGAAAGGTGGTAATAGCAACGGCTGCAGAAAGTTGCTTTCTGTGTCCGAATATTGAAACCAATGGTTTTGTGTGGGGGGAAAAGAGGGTGGTGTGGTTTGTGTCAAGATTGATGTAGTTCTGATTTTTAACTTATATATATATATATATGTGTGTGTGTGTAGGATTTAACACGTGAAACTAGAGAGTATAATATTTATAAACAATAACAACACAATCAAGACGTTTTAGTGTTCTTTCCTAATCTTTCGTCGATTTGTCTTTTCGCCTTTTCGTATTTACGCCGTTTCATCTTTACGTCTTATCGTCTTTACGTTTCGTCGTCAACTGACTACTACGCAACCAAATAACACAATTCAACAAACTCATCACCTATGATACATCAATATAATAATTGAGGATCGTAGGTGACCTTTTCTCGCCAATTAGAGAGACCTGTATTTGAGATCCTACATGTATATATATAATTAAATTTAGTAACAGACACACATATACAAAAATAGAAAATACTAGAAGAATACTCGGCCACAACAAAACATAAAATACTAAGGGCACTAAATAAACTAAAGAAACTAATAATGCGACTGTTTAAGAGTAACATACGTATCTTACACAGTATCTTACACTTTCTTATAAAAGAAAGAATTAATTACTAAATATTCTATCACCCGTCCGAAGGTAATGAAACGTGAAATCGTTTCGTGCTACAACACTTTACTCACTCAACATCAATACGGCCCCCTATAGTAAAAACATCTACGCGTGTAGAGTTAAACTGTTGGTGTTTGACAGATAGTTTGTCGACTGTTCTATCGAAACTGCACTGTTTCGACGCTGTCTCCTGTGTTTCCATGAAGGGACTGAGGTGCACAAGGGGTGAAGGCTAGAATGTCGGCGACGATGTTTGCTCGCCAAGTCCCAGTCCATTCGCCGGCTAATGCCAATTGACCCTGTATTGTTTGTTCGCAATGCAGCAACGAGCAAATCCCCAGCTGAACGACGAGTCGGCGGAAACACTTTACAACTGGGCGAGGCTAATTCGATCACGAGGCTTTCGGAAAAAAGCTGTCCTGCCTCCCTGTGATCTGTCGTTCAGTGGATTAAAAACGTTCTACCTTTCGCTTTGTTCATTCACGTGCTTGTATGTCGGCATACAAGTCGCAGTATCCGGGTGTAGCGACGCTAAAATTACGTTACGTGTGAATTTCTATTCAGCGACTTTTTAACCTGAAATATTAAATACTGTGATGACTCAGAAAAAACAGAGTAATTACAAAAGTTCAGATGCTTAGCATTTAAATTGATGTTAACTTTTACGTGTTGCGTTACTAACACTTTTATATGGTGCTTGTTAGGAAATAACAAGCACATCGGGTACGCTGTTTACAAATCGAGTATCCACGCACAGTTAAGTTCATTATTTGTGTAGACCCGGAAACACAAGTTCGACACTACTGAACACAAACCGAAAATAATTTGCGGCAATTTGTTCCGAAGGAGTGATCGCAGAAAACGAAACGTCGGCGAGTACTATGAATGACCAGATGTTTTGCCTCTAATTTCCTTGACCAGCTGCAGTGGCACTAAAGACGAAAGGCTGCAATAGGTCAGGCACTTTGTTGCAACCGATGCGGGATTCGTGCCAGATCTTCGTCGTAGCTCTGTTTCAGTTCCAAAATTGTGTTTTAACCTTGTGAACTCGACTTTCGTACTTCGTACAATAAGAGACGCGATCTGAATTTTTGAATATGCAACACTCGAAAGTTTGTTCTTTGCCGAACTTATTTACTATGTTCTTAGATTCCACAAAAACGCACAGTTATCCTGTACGAAGCAATACTGGTCGGTTAGTTCGAATTTTCATTCGCCATTGTAATCATCTTTTTATAAATGGTATGAACAATGACAAGCGGAATGTGTCATTGAATCACATTTAACACATTGCTGACCGATCACGAATTAACTCGTGTTTGCACTTGCGTCGGCTATTTTAATTTTTGAAACGCAGGGCAATATAGAATATAGCAAAATTTTGTTCATTGTATTCAATCGCGTCTGCTTTATTATAAAAAAGTATACTTTTCTTGATACTCTGGCTTTTATTACAATTCTAGTATTAGAAAGTGTCAAGAACGACGGAACGTGACGGTGAAGCATTTTTCAAACAATTATACGTGAATGCTTTATATAGTTGCCCGAGTGATTTTTAAATAAGTTGTAGTCATTTGGAAAATTATTATTGAAAATAAAATAACAAGGACATAATCTAGCTCTTTCATAGGAAAGTGCAACGAAACAAGATATACGTGCAAAACCTCTTGTCTACATCTATGCGTAAATGACTGCTGTACAGTTAATCATACGAAAAAATATTAAAAGTTACATGAAATGTATGTCCAAAGTTCAACTTTAATTCATTATGCACGAACAAACTTTATTGAAGGTTATTTACATCGTTTCACTTCCGTATTCAATTACGAAATAATAGCCGGTGACTTGAGACATCTTTTGCCAACAATTGCCGGTCAATAATGTGTTAATAGACTAGAATTTGTCACGGTATAAAAGATTCAATTAAAGTAGTCTGTTTTTGTCGTGTTTATTTTCTTTGACTACTTGATAATTTATATGTACGTTGCATAAAATAGTACTGTTTTCTATGAGTCCGCGTTCACCACATAATGCCGTAATCCGCTTGTTATCAATGGTAGAAGCATTCAAAGGTGAAAGAAGGCATTATACCTCACACAACAATATAAAAGCGACAAAAATTCGAGAGATGAGAAGTAAGCTCGATAGAAAAGGTTCCGTTAAGGAAGTTTGCTTCTTGCGATGTGTATTTTCCTTGATTACTTCACGCTACATCAGTACGCTGTATAAGAGACTACTGATTTATGTCAGTCTACTATTATTATGTGATGCCGTAATGAGCGTTTTATCAAAAAACCAGCATCGGAACGCGAAGGAAGTCATTGAGTTGCACTCGACTGTACCGTAGTGACAAAAAGGCGAGAATTAATTTCAATCAAGAAAGTGTAATTAACACATTAAACACGGAGGCGATTTTATTTAACTTTCCCTTTAACCGGTGCGTAAGTACAGAAAATTAATTTGTGTGTAAATAAAATCAACGAGCATGGAATCTCGCTGTCATTTAATACATATCAATAACTCTTGAAAGAATGTAAACAGATTTTTTCGTGTTGTATAATTCATAAAGTATCATTTCTCAAAATTGATGCTGCCGTCTAAACGGAAAATTTAGTGTCAATTCCTGTTGACGCGTAACGTGCCGAAGTTTGCTTTTTATCGTATTTTTTTCTTTCGTTTAACTGCTTGACAACGTGTAAGTGCGCTGAACGGAATAAAACAAGCGTCGTAAGCCGAAAGAAGTCATTGAAGTTGCACTCGACTATACCGTGGTGACAAAAAGGCGACAATTAATTTCAATCCAGAAAATGTAATTAACGCATTAAACACGGAGACGATTTTATTTAACTTTCCCTTTAACCAGTGCGTAAATCCAGAAAATAAATGCGTGTGTAAATAAAGTCAACGAGCATGGAATCTCACTGTCATTTAATACGTATGAATAAAACTCTTGAAAAAATATAAACAGATTTTTTCGTATTGTGTAATTCTTAAAGTATCATTTCTCAAAATTGACGCTGCCGTCTAAACGGAAAGTTTAGTGTCGATTCCTGTTGATGCGTAACGTGCCGAAGTTTGCTTTTTGTTCCGTTTTTTTTCTTTCCTTTAACTATTTGACAACGTGTAAGTGCGCTGAACGGAATAAAACAAGCATCGGAAGGCGAAAGAAGTCATTAAGTTGCACTTGACTATACCAGGGCGACAAAAAGGTGAGAATTAATTTAAATCAAGAAAATTTGATTAACACATTAAACACGGAGGCGATTTAATTTAACTTTCCCTTTAACCAGTCCGTAAATCCAGAAAATTAATGCGTGTGTAAATAAAGTCAACGAGCATGGAATCTCACTGTCATTTAATACGTATAAATAAAACTCTCGAAAAAATGTAAACAGATTTTTTCATATTGTGGAATTCATAAGGTGTCTTTTCTCAAAATTGACGCTGCTGTCTAAACGGAAAGTTTAGTGTCGATTCCTGTTGACGCGTAATATGCCGAAGAAGTTTTCTTTTTGTTCCGTTTTATTCTTTCGTTTAACTAATTGACAACGTGTAAGTGCGCTGAACGGAATAAAACAAGCATCGGAAGGTGAAAGAAGTCATTTAGTTGCACTTGACTATACCGTGGCGACAAAAAGGTGAGAATTAATTTCAATCAAGAAAATTTGATTAACCCCTTAACCTATAACGACGTGCATAGCCCGTAGTAGATGATCGGACCAAACGTAAATATTACAGGCATAGCCCGTAGTAGATGATCGGGCCAAAAGTGAATATTACGGGCTATGCCCGTAATACGATGATCAGGACAAATATAAATATTAGCGGCGGCGCCCTCCTAATAGTTATAAATATTTGTGGAAAATGTGATAAGTAATTACAACCTGATGTAATAATTGTGGTAGATGCAAGTACTACAAAAAGTTTATTTATACAAAAATCAGTAATACAAAATTAATAATCTGCAATGGTGTGATACAATTCGTCACCGTACTAAACAAATTGTGCGAATGGCTCGAAGGCTGCACGAACTTGTTTACGTTTTCGGCCCAAAATTCTCAAACGTGAATCGTAGGTTAAGGGGTTAACACATTAAACACGGACGCGATTTAATTTAACTTTCCCTTTAACCGGTGCGTAAATACAGAAAATTAATGTGTGTGTAAATAAAGTCATCGAACATGGAATCTCACTGTTATTTAATACGTATCAATAAAACTCTGGAAAAAATGTAAACAAATTTTTTAATATTGTATAATTCATAAAGTATCTCTCAAAACTCATAATTCATAAAATATCTCTCAAAATTGACGCTGCCGTCTAAATGGAAAGTTTAGTATCGATTCCTGTTGACGCGTAACGTGCCGAAGTTTGCTTTTTGTCGCCTTTTTTCTTTCGTTTAACTACCTGACAACGTGTAAGTGCGCTGTACGGAAGAAAACAAGCATCGGAAGGCGAGAAACGTCAGTGAGGCGCACACGACGACAATATGGACGCGGCAAAGAAACAAGAATTCATCCCGATAGAGGAGATTCGATTAAGATCGACCCTAGATAGAAGCGGCCTTAATGAAGAGACGACTCCGTATCGGAGTTGCGCAGAATTCCTGTCGATCCTTCTGTACGAACGTGCTATTTCTTACATGCTGGACACGGCAGAGACGATAAAGAAATTCCTTCCGACTCGGCCAGCTTTTGTCTCGATGGAACGTATTTACTTTCGCCGATATTGCCGCTATTTGTGCGACGATGATAGGGGAAGATATTTCTTTATCAGTATCACCGATTCATCGTTCCCGGATATTTTCGTTTACCTCTACGCTTTTTCCGCAATTTTACGACTTTTATATACGGCCGTTCCGATATAAATAATATCGGAGAGTTAATACGAGTAAAATGAATATTTGTTAACAGAGACATGTTTCACCGTTCACCCGTTTCGAGGAAATGAATTTCATTTCGGCGCACTTTGTTCGAATTGCACCGCACGTTTGTTTTACACGAATCGCTGCAATACCCGATTTCAATCAGCAAAAAAACGGAAACCAAAGGAAAACTACAGAAAAATAGGAAGGAGCGCGGAATTTTCGAGTTCATCAGAAATAGCTCTCGGATTGAGCACCGAGATGTACAGGACGAACTTTGAAACCGCATGCCGGGAAACTGCGGTTGACCAAACATCACGTCGACCTGCCTCACAAATAATCCAGGAGACCGCGGAGCGTAAAAATAACAAATCATAAAAACTCATATAAAATCCACTGATAAAACTCCACCGCCAAACAGTGTGTACGTGCTTAGAAAAAATTTAAGCTTGTATTATAAGCGAAATTATTGCGTTTAATGGAATGCACGATATGAATACTGCCGTTTCACGTCCCTGGTCAAATAACGCTGAGTAAATAGTTTTTGATGCAATCGTCCAACCCCTTGGACAATGACAGAATTTATGAAATAAACGTTGCCGTTTCTCGTTATAAGTTACATAATAATGAACAACTACAGTTGATGCAGAAACTGTTCGTAGGTCGATCACTTGCGACCGATACTCTGTTAAATTCTAGTTTACTAACTAATTTTTTACAAATTACATCTTTGGACATATTTTTAGCAATTTCTAAATAGATACGGTGCAGAAAAACGGGTTGATTCAACAAACTTACGACGTTAACAGGAAAATACAACAAATGAATAAGAATACAAGAGCAATATGTATTTATATAGTTCTTATCTTTAAGCATTTATAGGAAATTTGACGATTACTACTTCCTATTTTCGTTTGTACTGTCAGTGTATTTGGAAACGTTCACTTTAATTAGTGAGTAGTACGACTACGTTATTTCTAACGTGTTTACTGTGCCATCAGTACAGTTTGAAACTCCGTACTGTTCAAAATTATTGCAGAGAAACGGCGCGGAGATGTGCACGAACTACAATTCAGGAAAAAAATGTTCTTCATTTACAACCAATTTTGTTTCCTGCAGTGTGATGCGGAATTATATTTTGATTTATTTTCTAATTATACATATAAATACAAAATAAAAATAGAACTATGGCAATCTACTATTTCGCGAGAAAACGTATCTATTCTGAACTACATGAACTTGACTGAACGACAACTTAAAACTCTCTGACCTATTACTTAACTATCTCTAAACGAAAACTCTATCTCCTCGCCGGGCCGTTGCTATGCACCCCCGTCCTTCCCCAAGGGTTCGGCATCCAATCATTCGTAAAAACACGCATCCTCTCATTCTTCTACATTCTCTCTCGCTCACTCTAAAAATTCTTCAAACAAAAACGCTATCATTATACCTTCACTCGCAACAATCGGTCGCAGCCACTCATACACACACACACACACACTTCCTACATTTATGCGACACATCTACGGCCGTTTTTCTGACGCTACACTATTTTCGCAATTTCTAATAATACATACACAAACACGTCGTTTACAAAAAAACATGGTTAAAAACTCCAATTTCACGGAATATGTTCTGAAAATTGATCGGAATACGAATCCACACTAACTATAGCTTCGATGCAATCGTCGGACTGCCTGACGAGCACATCCGTTGCTCTTCTTTTGCTCTCACAGTTCATCCGCCATCAACTCACACACATTCCCACGTCCACACCTACACCCACTTACCATCGGCAGACTCCTTGAAGACGTCACCTTGCCCAATATTCGTCTGAAGTGCCTGACGAAAATTCGGACAGTGCCGTGTCAATGATCTCACCGACGCATGCAGGAATCGATGCATTGAAATTTCCACATTACGGGTGGTTTAAATATTGGGTCGTCCGGAAAGTTCGTGCCGATTTTCGGTAGGGGACGTAAGAACGGGTCTAAATATATCGGAATAATTGAAGAAAAATGACACACGTGCAAATTCTAGATGACGGTATTTGAAGCGTATTTGGAAAAATGTTTGGTTCCGATACATTCATTTTGTCAGTTTTATACGCCTTTGAATATGGAAGCAAACAAAGCGCATTATGGGGATTTAATGTCTTTTACTGGAAAGGCAAAAATGCAACATAACCGGACGGAACTTTCAAGTTGCCTGAAAGACAGAGAAAGATTGTGGAAAAGTCTGGCATTTAAACCTTTGACTGCTAAAGGCGTATATATACGCATTCACAATTCCATCAATATTGCACGAAACGCGTATATATACGCCCTCATAAATCCATCAGTATATACGAAAAGCGTAAATATGCGCCGTCTGTATTTTTTTTTTTACTAGAACACCTTTATTAACAAGTTGACTGCTAAGCATATTTTGCTATGTTAGAACCGCGATGCAATCAAATACCGCAGAATATGATTATATCGTGCAAAATTAAGGTAACGCAGAATTGTTAGAAGTCAAAGTATTGAAGTACCTTTCCAATATCAATTACTTTATCAAAATTGCAAGTAGGCTTCATTGCGAATTTTTTGCATTTTTAGTAAACTCTTTTGCACCAGTGACCTGTGACCCCCGTTGGCAGTCAACGTGTTAATGTTTTACTGATTGATTCAATACGGAATTTATCGTCCTATGCAACATAACAACTAAATATCGGCAATTGTTGGAATACCGTTCTGTCAATTGCCTTCATATCACACTGCTTTGTATTAAAATATTACACTTCATATTACACTGCTCCATATTAAAATATTACACTTTATATTACACTGCTTCATATTAAAATGTTACACTTCATATTAAAATATTACACTTTATATTACACTCCATATTACACTGCTTCATATTAAAATAGCTTAAAAAGTTACTTAAGATAAATAAAAAAAATTATATTTTTAATTTATTTGCTATTATTATTTTTTAAATCCCTAGAATGGTATGCAATTCCCGGGTACCGTTTTGGTCACTGCTGGACAACCAGTCGCAGCGACTATGCGAAAAATGCGCCGTCCATATTGATGGATTTGTCCGCGGGCGCCCCGCAGTCAAAGGGTTAATAAACGTGTACCAAAATTTAAATGTGCTGCATTCCAATTTTCCTTCAAATTCGGCACGAACTTTCCGAACCAGCCAATACTTAGAGAGGTGGCCGCGCTGAACGTCGAGACGTTTTCGTTTCATCGTCGACGGGGTTCATCCCTCGACATCCACCCCTGGCCTTCCCCCTTGCTTTACTCCCACTTACTACGGGAGCTGCAAAAGCAGCCGGGCTACATCCCCGGGACAAGTTGCAGGGGTGCAGACACCCACGCGCCTTCGTTGCAACTCTAGCTGCAGAACGTTTTCCATCTCTCCTTCTCAAACTACACCCTCACTATTTTCTGTCTTCCTTCATCTTTTCTGGGATTGTCTGTCTTTTTCCTGCCCCCTTCTGTTTCCCTCTCGCCTGCTGTTACTCGTTCGTTTCTTTTTAATATCGCCTTTTCCTTCTTTCATTAGCCCCTCCTCATTGTTCCCCCACTTTCATTTCTGACGCTCTTCTTCGCCCGCCGTTTTATCGCTTTCATCCCACTCATTTTCCTCCGTTCGTTCTTCCATCCGCGAGAGCGCGGTATTGCGCTTTATTCTTTTATTTTCTATCTCCGCACGTTCTGTCACTTCTCCACCTTCTTCATCTCGTTCCGACGAGAGTTTACTTTTTCACGCCCCACTCCCCATTTCGCCCGACCCTCGTTTCACGAACATCTTAACGCCTCGCAGAACTAGTCCGGCTTACGGGAGAATCCGGAAACTACCCGCTTTCCCGGGGAATATTGCGCGTAATTAAGAGATCGTTACGATCGGCGCTTGATTGTTGACTTCCTGCGGTATTCATTTGATGCGGTTCGCGTTCATTCGCAGTGTCTCTATAACACATTGACTGCCGTGGTGGTTATTGGTGACCGGCCAAAGGCCTCACGAAAAATTCAAAAATACCGAATCGGTAGCATTTATAATTTTGTAAATGCATTTAATATTAAATAGTGATGAAATTCTTTAGTCTCCGATACCTTCGCATTATTTTCATTTTGCAAAATTCAATTATATTCTGAAGTACTTCATCACGTTGCGGTTTCAATATAGTAAAATACACACGACAGACAACGTGTTAACACATTGACTGCCGTGGTAGTCATAGGTGACCGGCGCAAAAAGCCTCACAAAAAATTCAAAAAATACCCAATCGGTGGCATTTATAATTTTATAAATGCAATTAATATTAGACATTAATTAAATTCTTTGATCTCCGATACCTTCGCATTATTTTCATTTTGCACAATTCAATCATATTCCGTAGTACTTCATCACGTGGCGGTTTTAATATACTAAAATACGCACGGCAGTCGAAGGTCTTATGAAAGATTGAAAAAATACCCAATCGGTAGCATTTATAATTTTGTAAACGCAATTAATATTAGTGATTCAATTCTTTGGTCTCCGATACCTTTGCATTATTTTCATTTTGCACAATTCAATCATATTCCGTAGTACTTCATGACGTTGTGGTTTTAATATACTAAAATACGCACGGCAGTCGAAGGTCTTATGAAAAATTCAAAAAATACCCAATCGGTAGCATTTATAGTTTTGTAAATGCAATTAATATTAAATAGTGATTAAATTCTTTGGTTTCCGATACCTTCGCATTATTTTCATTATGTACAATTCAATCATATTCCGTAGTACTTCATCGTGTTGCGGTTTTAATATACTAAAATACGCACGGCAGTCGAAGGTCTTATAAAAAGTGCAAAAAATACTCAATCGGTAGCATTTATAATTTTGTAAATGTATTTAATATTAAACAGTGATTCAATTTTTTGGCTTCCGATACCTTCGCATTATTTTCATTATGTACAATTCAATCATATTCCGTAGTACTTCATCGTGTTGCGGTTTTAATATACTAAAATACGCACGGCAGTCGAAGGTCTTCTGAAAAATTTAAAAAATATCGAATCGGTAGCATTTATAATTTTGTAAATGCAATTAATATTAAATAGTGATTAAATTCTTTGGTCTCCGATACTTTCACATTATTTGCATTTTGCACAATTCAATCATATTCCGTAGTACTTAATCACGTTGTGGTTTTAATATACTAAAATACATACGACAGTCGATGGTCTTACGAAAAATTCAAAAAATACCGAATCGGCAGCATTTATAATTTTGTAAATGCATTTAATATTAAATAGTGATGAAATTCTTTGGTCTTCGATACCTTCGCATTATTTTAATTTTGCACAATTCAACCATATGCCAAAGTACTTCATCACGTTGCAGTTTCAATATAGTAAAATACGTATGGCAGTCAACGTGTTAACTTCGTGATTTCAATCAACGCAGGATGTAATTAATATATTCCATCACTGCAACACGGCTTTTGGCTTTCATGGCTGAGGAATGCACGCAAGGCACCGGGTTTGGGTGAAAAATAATTTGAAGAATATAGCGAAGTGAACGAGTTTCAAGCATTGACCAAAGACGTCGCATTGCACGGTGCTAAAAACTGGGCGGTGGTCCGGTATCAAGGTCAGAACCCGGACTCAGCTTCTTCGGATTTTCCGGTGCCCGGGACGAGTTAAACGATCCTCCTCGAGTACACTTTCATGTTCCGGCATTAGTTCAGTTGATCCTCACGATCGTTGGTCACCCGCAAATAGTCTCCGGAGGACTCTTTGCAACTCCGTATCTCCGTTTACCAACGCTCGAAGAAGTACAAATAACGATGTCCGGCAACGAGACGTTTCTCTGATCAAGAGAGAGTCCGTCTCTGTTGCGAAGCATGTCATGTCTTAAATGAAAATGTGTATAGTTTGCCGAAATGGTTTTACCGACGTAATTTATAAAAAGGGAAATTTTTTAATTTTAGAGTGTGCAATATCCATTTCGGACGGTTTATGTCGTTTCAAGTTCAAATTAATCTTTTGACTGCTAAAGGTGTATATATACGCCTTCACAAGTCCATCAATATGTTTTTTACTCTATTTTTTTTTTACTGTAACACCTTCATTAATGTTTTACCGATTGATTCAACATGGAATTTATCGTCCTATGTAACATAGCTAATATATAGCGGCAATTGTTTCAATACCGTTCAGTCGATTGCCTTCATATTACACTGCTTCATATTAAAATATTGCAATTCGCATTACACAGCTTCATATTAAAATATCTTAAAAAGGTACTTAAGGTAAATAAAATAAATGGATATTTTGAATTTATTTGCCATTATTATTTTTTACACCGTAAGAATGCTTTCAAATTTCCGGGTACTGTTTCGGTCACTAGTCAGTGGACAACATGCGAAAAACGCGCCGTCCATATTGATGGATTCGTCCAAAAGCGCGCGGCAGTCGAAGGGTTAATGAGGAGAGGGGTTTTTAAAAAATGATCGCTCGATAGATATTCTTGTGTTACTTTACTTGTTACTAGTTACTATTATACTGTGCAACCAATACAGTTTGTTGTGTAACAACATGAAATGTTCTGTATGAGACCTGCACAGCAAATTAGTATAAACATGATCTAGATTTTTCTACTCTACTCCGAGACAAAGTGACGATAGTTCGTTTAAAATCTTGCTGGAAACGTCTGATTAAGTCGTAAAATTACGAATCAGCAGCCGTTGATGCAACGTAATCCGCCAACTCCAAGAGTCGATGCGGTACTTGTGTGTTTACGTGCTAATGTGAAACAGAATTTTCATTCACACACATTACCACTATCACCTGACGCGGGCGCGAAAATTCTAAGATCTTAAAGTGAAAGCGAAAATTAAACGTTGAAGTATAAAGAGTCACGTAAAGCAGTCGACTCCAGCTGGAAGTCGGAAGTGGACACGTGTCGACACGAATAAAGACGTCACCCGCCCGCTTTAACTTTGAGAGCCGAAGAAGTTGGCGAAGACCCTCGACTCGACGTATTTCCGCCCGGGAACGTCGCTTGCAGCATAGCGAGAGTTCATAACGAGTGGGAAGTTTTCTGCGGACCCTCCGCGTAAAAGTACTCGCGAACCTGTGTCACGTTGGAAACTTGAAAGTCATCCTAGGGGTTCGCCGTTTTCCCTGCGGGGTTTGCGCATTAGTCCCAGCGTGAACTCTTTTCGATTCAATCAAAATCGCATCGACCCTTGTCTGGCGCAAGTCAACGATGTGGTACCATTTTTTGCGCCTGGACGTGCTCTGAGAAATTTTGATTCGCTCTTAAACATTTCGGTGCGCAGCCGTGCTTAACACTAGAAAGACTGAAACTTAGTATATACCTATATTGCCCAAAAGCAGTCAAAATGACTGCATTGTGAAAGAATAACAGATGCGTAAAGAAATTTATGTAAAATTAATTTTTAATATTTTTTTATATTATTTACAGTTATAGAACAGGTTGTTAGTAAATATTAACTGTAAAAATTGACTGTTTTCAATGAACTTATCCCATATTTCCGAAAGCAAGGCAAATTTATTTGTTTGTAGGCGTCTACTTCTTTCGGTCTTTTGTCAAAACGAATAAATCGTAGGATTTGCTTGAACTTTTCTCTGGCCATAGTTTTTCGAAAAAATTCGGGACCCCACTTTGCTGACCATAAATAACTCAATTTAAAATTGTTTGCCTCGTAAGCTCCACGAGCATATAAAGTCCCAATAAATGCACGTATTTCCGGTAATGATATTGTCCGATCGTTCCGCAAAATTCGGCAACATTCTTCTCTGCACTTTCTTATATGTTTGATAATATGGTTATCTATTATCAACGAAAATGTACTGATAAGATGTTTCGGTCTCCTAAAAGGTGTTTTCAGTCTGAACTACTTAGTACCCTACACCTTTTCCTGGGCATATTGATGACACTTTCATTTCCATCATTGGTGATCAACTCTTCATCGCTATCTTCAGTTTCAGATGTTTCACTTTGAATGTGAACCGTTTCATTTTCAGATGATGGTTCAGAATTTATTGCATCTGATTCTATATCGGAGCACTTTTCACTTATATTCCTTAGCTTTTCCAATAACTAACTTCTATTCGACATTTCTTTCATGAATTTGGGGCGCAAATGATATAAAATAAAAAACTTGTTAGAACAAGTATCACTGCATAAAGATGCGAATAACAAGTACTACTTTAGTTTATTGAGCAACGGGCCTATTTACACGATGAAGTTTTTCATGCTAGCGTCACGAAAAAAAGTAGGAGGGATAGGACTCAATTCATTAATAAGAGCCATTTGATTATTTAAAATTTCCCAAGCAGTCAAAATGACTGCTTTTGGGCAATATAGGTATAACACATATATATACTGGAAATGAAGGACGGGGGAGGTAACTACAATTATTAATACACGCATTTATATGTTGTACAAAAAGTCACAAAATTCTAAGAAATTGTATTATTATATACATCATTTTTTTCTAATTGAAATTAAAAAGCAGTCAAAATGACTTCCTTGGGCAATCTAGTGTTAACGGTTGCGATGAGTTGCGGGGAATAAAATTATATTAGGCCTTTTTAATTGTTAAACACTTGCAGCTAAAGCATTCCTTGTAGACAGCGCTTTCACGTCAGTGCGAAATTTGTTGATTGAGAATACAAGGTGCAAACAAATGGTACTATAATTATTTTACCCCACATTCTTTAATGAGAGTTATTTTCGTTTTCTTTTTTTGTTTACTGATGTTATTTTATATAATTTTATACAGTATGTGTGAGTTGGTGACGCACATTTCCATGGCCCAACAAATAATTGCATTTTCGGAGGTTCCCGCTGCGGGGATATCGACTTCTAGGACGATTGAGAAATGTCCCTGCTACGGGGACACCGATGGCAAAGGGTTAATAATCTCTGCGCATCGATAGTGTTTCTGGCGTTACATGTATGTTTGAAATTAACACTTAACTGCCAAGCGTATTTTGCTATGTTAGAACCGCGATGCAATGAAATACTGCAGAATATGATTGAATCATGCAAAATAAAGGTAACGCAAAGTAGTTAGAAGCCAAAACATTGAAGTACCGTTCCAATATCAATTGCTTTTACAAAATTGCAAATAGGCTTCATTGCGAATTTTTTTGCATTTTTAGTCAATTATTTTGTACTGGTCATCGCGTATTTTACTATGTTAGAACCGCGATGCAATGAAATACTGCAGAATATAATTAAATCGTGCAAAATAAAGGTAACGCATAATTTTTAGATGCCAAAGTATTGAAGCATCGTTCCAATATCAATTGCTTTTATAAGATTGCGAATAGGCTTAATTGCGAATTTTTTGCATTTCTAGTAAATTATTTTGCGCTCGTTACCGCGTATTTTACTATGTTAGAACCGCGATGCAATGAAATACTGCAGAATATGATTGAATCATGCAAAATGAAGGTAACGCAGAGTTGTTAGAAACCAAAACATTGAAATACCGTTCCAATATCAATTCCTTTTACAAGATTGCAAATAGGCTTCATTGCGAATTTTTTTGCATTTTTAGTAAAAACTTGCACCGGTCACCGGTGACCATCGTGGCAGTCAATGTGTTAATGGCGAAACTATTGTACATATACAGCGCTCTATTTCTTCACTACTTAAATTGCTGCCAAAACTTCCTCCGCGATGCTAGCATCCGAACGTTTCTGCTCTTAATTTTATGATGCTACGGCCGTTAAGCGACGCATTGCTCTATATATATCGATTTCCTCGCTAATAAAAGTCATAACCGTCTGGAAATCGGGCTCTGAACGTTTTAACGGTTGAATCCACGCGTGTCCGCGGAATCGAATTTTCCCCCGGCAACAGAGTTTCGCTCCTGTCGACGGGTCACACAACGGGAATCGCCTGAAATTGAAGGTTCGCAGTCCGGGATATAGCGAGAAAAAGCGAAGCTTGCTATCCGGTTTGAAATTTAAATAAAACCGTCCCGGCGATTTCGAAAAATCCATCGTCGACGGATATGCGGGAACGCCGATCGAATTTTCCAGCGGAGCGACGCGCCCGCGATGCTACACGCCCGAATTATTATCGAGATTTATCGACAGGCCCCGCATTCTGCGCTCGCAACTCTGTGGCACGTCGGAATGTTCGCCGGAACTGATATACACGGGCGTACTCGTAATTTTCGACGAGTTCCAAGCTTTTAGTTTCGGCCGTTTGCGTATCTTCGACAGTTGCCGATTTATGTTGTGGTCTTATTGTTGAGGATAATTACATCCTATACTACCGACGGTGTGATTGCAAAAGGACGGAGAAAAGGGAAACGAGAGAAAAGTTAAAAATGAAAGATTGATCAGATCGCATAGAAACATCTAACACGACGGATGTGTCAAGAAGAAAAAATTGTGAATTAGTTATTTTAAAACCGATATATTTCTTGAAACTTTATTCGTTTTAACTGTATTTTGAACTTAATTTTGTTCAATAATTAAACTTGATTTAAAGAAACTACAACAATTTTACTCGAAGCGCATTAAACGTATCATACTACATAAAAATCGGCTTGCACAATATTTCACATCAACTGCAATTCTTCCGAACATTGATCTGCTGTAAATCACGATCTATAGACACGATTCGAGGATCTGACTTTTTGACAGTTTATCAACATCGCGCCAAAGGTGAAGATAGAAAGGAAAAAATGGGAAAAGGTGGCAGATGCCGTTTATGCACATCGCTTCAACGAGTTGGATTATTGCGACAGTTAATACATATGTCAACATCGAGTTGTGGCGGGCTTGCTGACAATTACGTGGTTAACCTGTTTAATATGTTTCATGCATATGTGATCCAGCATTTCAGTTAGAGAACTCGGTGTCAAATATGAGCCGCTCTTTGCCAATTCGATGAACTCTACAAGACGGGAAGTATTATGTTTATTTAAAGTATAAAATTGAAGCAGCAATGAAGTCTTTTGGCACTGTAATTTAAAAAAAAAGTGGAGGTAATTATTTTGGTCTGCGAACAGTTTCTGTGTATGACGTTTGCACACAATGTTCGGTAAGATTATTTAACACTTTAACGACCGCTAGCCGATTAATCGACTTTTCGGTTCCAACTGCTATTTACCGGTAGCCGATTAATCGGGTTTTCAGCGGTCAACGGTTATATTAGATAAAATAAATATCTGATGATATTATGACAATTCTAAATGACAATAAAATTACACTGCTTTGAAACCAAAGGATTCTCAACAACACATTCAGTATTTTTCAGTTTGTGCGTGATATTCAAAATAGAGTCGGTCGTCAGTGAGTGGCATCTTCAGTCAATAGCGGTCGATAAAGTGTTAATATGCTTTATGTGGGCGCAATAAATCTGAGCAAGATGTGCATAGCGTGAATTTATACATGTTGGGCGTGATAGTGTTTGAATTTGTACAAATGTATATATAGGATCACAAGTACAGGGTCCTCTAACTGGCGAGCAAAGGTCATGTATGATCCTCAAGAAAACTTAATAATAAACATACTTCAATCATAATAAGGGCTTTAAACGTATTTTAATCTTTAAAATTGTCATTATTCGTACTTCATAGGAGCGGAAACTGACTTCGCTAAAATTTTTTAAATTGAATCTTCACTGCTATTATTTAAATCTTCATTAGAAGCTCAGGTAAAAAATGACAAAGGTGCAATTTTCTAGACTTTGGTTTACATATTCAATTATTTTGTCCAATTTTAAGAAAGTTATGTGTTGTAAGATATGAATTGTGTTGTTTGGTTGCGTAGTAGTCAGTTGACGACGAAACCTAAAGACGATAAGACGTAAAAACGAAACGACGTAAAGACGAAAAGACGAAACGACAAAACGTTTCTCTTGTTTCACGTATCTAAATCCTACATATATGATTTACATGCTACGTGAAACTTGTAAGATTTTTCCAACATAGAGATTTCAGTATACGTAAGAAACGAGAACAGATTTATAGTTACCGGAAGTTAACTATATGTTTGAGCATGCCATGTGCAGATTTATACGTGCTATTCTCTGAAAATTTTCAATTTATACCGTGTTTCTTATTATCAAGCAAAAACGACACTATGACTTCGCGGGAAGCATCAATCGCAACATTCGACGAAAAACACACACCCCACTGCCCACGTCACCTGAGTACAGAATTCCGATGCGCGGGATACTTCAAAATAAATTTCCATTTCCCGACATCGGCGCTCGGCCGAGCGTTTATATTACAATTTAAATTTAACCCGCATTTCCGTGAAAACTTTGCAACGACATTTCACCATATGTCAGCCAGACGTTCATAAAATGAAATGTTTTTCTCCCCGCCGACATGGCGGACGTATATCAGCCACCGCGTAATGAGTTCGCAAAAACATAGTTTATCGCAAAATTTGATAGAAGCGATCTAATTGGTATGCATACATTTCAACTCGGCTCAGCTCAGCCTCCGAAATGCAGTTTTCGGCTTCCAAGGAGCGTAAAAGCCGCTGACTGAACTCGCCGAAAGTTTCGAAATTCGGAAACGGGTTACACAGGTCGCTTATACCGCATCGACGTTGGGATTGGCACGTTTTCGGGAACGAAAGGAACGCGAGACCCCGTATCGTTGGCACGGCCCTTTGATACGGCCCTGGCCCACTGCCATCGACTGCTAGACTAATCGCGGCTGGACCATGCGATTCCGCAATTTACTGACTTTGCTTCTGCATTCCCCGCAGAGCGCTGAGATAACGACAGTTATGTCATAGTTTTCGGTAATGATTCCCGCTACTCTAATATTTCCCCGCAAATTCTCGACATTTCGTCGCAGCTAAGGGGAACCGATCGAATATTGCGGAAAAGTGTCCGGTGGCGACGCATGTTATTTTCGAACGAGTTCCTCGAAAGCTGAAGACGTATAGCTAACTTATGCGAAGCTAATATTACGGCCTGCGGCTGTGTACTAGCAAATTTTTCTCTCATCGCGGTATCGGCAGCGAGCCGTTGCGCAATTATGTGGCTTCTGAGCAAAATAAGAAACGCAGTTGACCGTGGACGATCTCATTCGAAAGGCGCCGTAGGGAAATTAGGGATTTTGTGAGGGGAATGGACGTTTTGGGATGAAAAATGACTGGGATCCATTTATTTGTGGATTGCTTTGCGTAGTTGGACTGATTATATGTCGATCAGGACATTTACGATAATGTTTCTTTCGGCAAACCTAGTAGTGACTTGTCTAAAATGTAATAATAAATTACTTACTACTTCCTTACTTGTAATAAGCAGTACGTAGCGTACCTATATGTACATGAGTTTATCGTTGGCTCGTGGTATACTGCAAGTTTTTCTGGGGCCAAAGCTCGTTAGTGATAGTTTCATAAACTTTTTAGCACTTCCAGTACGTTTGTAAGAAATGCATATGATAACTGAATGGCTTTTTGTGACAATGGACATTAGTACATCGCATTCATGATCCCCTTTTTTCTGATCAAAATAAGAAGCTTAGTTGACCGTGGACGATTGCAATTTTGTGAGAGGTGAGGACGTTTTAGGATGAAAAATGGCTGGAATCCACTCAGATGTGGATTGCGGTACGTAGTTAGACTTATTATTTGTCGATCAGGACATTTGCGGTAATGTTTCTTTCGGCAAATCTAATAGTCAGTTGTCTAAAGAGTAATAAAAACTTACTACTTGCGTACTTATAATAAGCAGTACGTAGCGTATGTATATATATATATATGAGTTTATCGTTGGCTCGTGGTATACTGCAAGTTTTTCTGAAGCCAAAGCTCGTTAGTGATAGTTTCATAAACTTTTTAGCACTTCCAGTACGTTGATAAGAAATGCATGTGATAATCGAATGGCTTTTTGTGACAATGGGCATTAGTAGATCGCATTCATGATGCTTCAAACGCATTCTCTAGTGCCTTAATACCTGACCAACCCAGCAAACCAAAATAACGTGTTACCTTTCGTTGTGATTATCTTTTCGCGTGTTATTTAAACAGTCTTGTACTGGAATTATGGGAACATCCTTAAATGTGTAATGCTTTTGTAAAACATCATTGTATACAATAGTCACATTATCACGCTTTAAAACAATACTAAAATTCGTTATATACTCTTAATTTCACGTTCAAATAATATAATTTAACATTAAACTTACGTTTTGCGTAAACAACAAAAAATACGTTATCGCATCATTTAAATTGAATTTCATTACTTTCACCGACTGCACCCAACACAGGATCATTACTCAATAAAATTTGACTATTAAAATAATATTTATACCTTCTTCCCGTCCTTCAAGTATTTAAGATCCGTCTGCGCTACTTACGAAAACATCATTTTATATAACTTTCACGTTAGCACGCTTTAAAACAACACTAAAGTTCGTTCCAAACTTTTGATTTCACGTTCAAATTATGTAATTAATCATTAAACTTAGGTTTTGCATAAACAACAAAAAATACTTTATCCCGTCATTTAAATTGAATTTCATTACTTTTCATTGACTGCATCCAACACAGAATCACTACACATATAATTTAACCGTTAAAACGATATTTATACCTTCTTCTCATCTTTCAAGTATTTTCAGTTAATTTCTTGAATCGTCACTAAAGCGAATATATGTACGCTCAGTTTGATTGACGTGAGAGATTCCATAAACTTACTACTTGCTGCTTATAATAAGCAGGACAGTAATCGTATATATATATATATATATATGCTAATATATATATATATATATATATATATATATATATAATGATTTATATATATATAATGAAACTGTGCACATCGACCTGTTTTTCTAAATTTGCATTTATTCTTTCATCGTTGTGCCGTTCATTCAGAATAACTGCGCATAATAGGAATAAACTGATTAAAAGTGGTATATCGAAAACTAAAATTAATTAGTTTTTTATTGAGAATAATTTTAACCTGGAAAATACCGTACTAAATTTGATTAAATTTATCGTGTGCTCTACGTAATGAATCATATGAATGCTACGTTAATGATATTATTCCCTGAGAGAGTTATAATATACTGCTTTTTTATGAATCACGACATTTTAAACGTCCTTGACAGAATTTCCCACATAAATGAAAAAGGGGCTGTTAACATTTTGTACGTTGTTATAACTTTTATTTTAATACGACCGCAAACGGTTAATTCATCGTAATTTGAACGCGAGAAAAGACACGGTCGTATGTAACGGCAAACCCAGTAATTCCCATGATAAAGAACCGCCTCTTATCGATTCTCAATGAAGGCGGCGGTCTTTGGTCCTCAATTTCGCGGGCATCGATTTTCAGACAAACGCGCCCCGTTTTTTATCTCCCATCACCGACCTTCATTATGAAACGTTTATTCTTCGTTATTCTTATTTTCTCCGCCGCCCACCTTCAGCTATCGTTCGGCGACAGGATATTTCCAATACGCCGCTTTTTCCATCCCATAACGCGCACCTTCTGTCCCGACGCGCCACGGAACACCGTACAACGTTCACGACGATGGAAACAAACGGGTTAACTTGCGAACAGGAGAAATTTCGAACGAGCCCGTGCGAACAGGCATTAAGCATTTTGTCAGAAATGGCTTCGCTGGCCAGAAATCATTGTATTAGACGTGTATTACGTGCAACTTGGAAATATTACGGGTAGTTACGGAAAATGGTTAAGGGGACCACAAAGCTTTCAATAACCGAAAACTCGGTGAAATTTGAATAACGATTGTGGACGAACGAAAAAACATACACAAATTTTCTTTTTTGCAGATCTTTTGTGCATTCTTAGCAAACACATCAAGCTTTAAAAAATTTTTAAATATTAATAATTAAAGGAAATATATATTCTGAAAATAATAATACCGTGAATAACATATTGTTTTCTTCTTGTCGGAATTCGTTCAGAGAAAATAAGTTAGCTAGTTTTCCAATTTTCTTATTTTTCCATTTGGTTAATTGAATATCTCTCTGAAAGACTAAACAGTAATTTTTTTGTGACAAAACGTATATATTTGAATAGGTGATGAATAATATATTATGAATAATAATAATACAATGACAAATTAAGTTATTTTGTTGTTAAAAACGATATTCAGAGAAACTGTAAATTAATTTTTATATGATGACTATTCTCTTCAGTCTATGGAATACATATCTATCTTCACTTTAAAAAAATAATCAAATTGATATCTTCAACCATTCTTGAATTATCGCGGCAAAACTAATGGAAAATACTGTTTTGAGAAAAATGCGATTAAATTTTGGGAACAGGATTATGGTTACTTGATCGCGGGACGCTTTGACGACTGTGCATGATCTCACATTTTTGGCATTAAAGAACTCCATTTTCGAATAATGAAGGCGGCGGTTTTTCTTGCGCCAATATATTCTTAAAAAATTGTTTGAAAAAACTAATTGATATCTTACGTTTATTCGAAAATTTAGATTTCTTGCTACCACATCGTTCGGCGACAACTAAAAATACGCCGCTTTTCCATGAAATACGAGATCTGTCCCGACGCGCCACGGATTAATCACATGGTCTTACAAATATACAAACATGCGATAGTTTATCATTTCAAACAGTATCATATCTGTTATCACAAGATTGTAATCGCTGAAACATTAACACGTTTACTGCCGTGCGTGTTTTACTATAGTGAAACCGCAACGTGATGAAGGTATCGAAGACTAAAGAATTGAATCACTATTTAATATTAATAACGATTTGGACAAATTTATAAATGCACGATTTTATTTTTTGAATTTTTTGTGCATTCTTAACACTTTAACGACCACCACACAATTAATCGATACTTTTTATTCTGTTTTTGACCGGTAGCCGATTAATCCGTTTCCGGTCAACGGTTATAAATCAAAATAAATACCTTCGAACATCCGAAAATAAATGCTTTAAATTATTTTATAATAAATTCTTGTCAAATCTCGATATCGAATGCCATCGATTCATTTTTCGGAAGAAACCGATGTCTTAATAATAGTGACACGAAGTTTTTCATTCGACACTAGTAAAACTGAGAAACCAGTTTTACAAAATCTCACGGAAAAAACGTCTTTGTCCGTAGGAGATACGCACTTCGCAAGTCGGCGCTACGTTTCTCGCGTATTTAGAACGATCGTAAATAAGCCGGCTGGCGCCGATCGTTGGCTATATACATTCGAACACACACCCGGCAATATTTTCTTCCGGCGGCGAGCTTTTTCCGCGAGCTGATATTTCTCTTGAGATTCTCGGACACGTCCGACGACGCGATAGATCGTCGCAATCAATGTTGGCGATCTCTTGCGCGCCGAGTTCGTTGCCCACGAGGAGCGAACTTTTGGCAGTGGAACTAGTAGTGTGAAAGAGGAGCGGGGAAAATTTATAAAGTCGATCGAAGTAACGCTCACTTCATACATCTTATTTTTCTCAGGGGACACTGTGAAATGTTTTGCACCGATTATATCTGGCATCTATTACGGAAGAGAGAAAGAAAATTAAATAATTGAAGAGGTTTGATTTATCGCAATATTTCGTAGTTTAATGTTATATATTAAGTTATTCCTGTGTAAATACTAAGCGAAAATAATAATTTGCAATAAAACAAAAATAATTGTAGGTAGAAACTCACGTCAGCAAATACATATACACCCTATTTTTCTCAGGGGAACTGTGAAAATTTTGCACCGATTATATCTGGCATCTATTACGGAAGAGAGAAAGAAAATGAAATAATTGAAGAGGTTTGATTTATTTCAATATTTGATAGTTTAAAGTGTTATTTGAGCTCTTCGTATGTAAATACCGTGCGAAAATAATAATTTGCAATGAAGCAAAAATAATTGTAGCTAGAAACTTACGGCATATTTTGAAAATTCATGTTTGGTCGTTGGTGAAAATGAGAGCAAAGACTTGACACGAAACAAAGCCATCGCAAACGCAAAATTGCTGTAAAAAACTGTTATTGTTAACATTTTGTTCGTTCAGGCGGTACAAATTCAATTTTAGTTGCTAGAATTTTTTTACAAAAAACTAGAGATTACGTAAAAGCGTATTTTATATACGCAAAATGCTAAATGATGTCGAAAGGGTACTCTGGCCTATGGCGTAGAATGAACAGCGGAACAATGGCGAAAATATGGTGCAACAATAGTAACACGTTAATAATATAAGTATGTAATATTTAAGTGTGTAATCGTACATAATCGTACAAATTCGATTTTCGTTGCTAGAATTTTTTTTACAGAAAATTAGAGATTACGTAAAAGGGTATTTTCCATGCGCAAAATGATAAATAATGTCGAAAGGGTACTCTGGCCTATAGCGTAGAATGAAAAAATTGCGCATCAACAGTAACACGTTAATAATTTAAGGTAACGAGTGCTCGGCGTATCGTAATTGCGTTCAGGCAGAACGCGGCGCGTCAAATTCGATTTGCGTAGTCGATAATGAAGGCGCGAAGAACTAAATGAACCGGCGCAAGTGTAAATTCGTTCTAACTGCCGGGTCGTTCGAACGGGAATTCTGAGCCGGAAATTCCGCGCTTATTGCAATTGTCTTCCATTCATTCGCCGCTCATTTTAGACCGTCATCGCTGCGGTTGTCGACACTCTGAACCCCCATAGGTGCTCGTAAAAGCGGAACGCGAGAGCGAAAGCGCCGTTAAATTTACGAAGCTCTTCCAACTCCATTCAGTAGTCGACGCCGTTTCGCGAAATTGTAGTTTCCGACGCAACGTGCCCGGGAACTTCATTGACGATTCCCGACGTTTGCATTCATGGTCTCATCTGTTCGCGTGAAAGCGGCCGTTTGAAAAAATTACTGTCGCGACGGAACGATGCCGCTGGATCGTCCTTTACGGTGCGATCACATATGTGCCCATAATTATGAAAGTGGTCTAAGTCAAAATTTAAAAAAAATGAGTTTATCAGTTATTTCATACCACATTATTTTTAACTAAATTTATTCAATGTAATTTTTACGAAATTGTCAAAAATGAACCATTAGATAGTGGTTGTAATTTCAACATTATATGGAATTCATTTAGTTTTAATTATGAAAGTGGTCTAAGTCAAAAATTTAAATAAATTATATAAACAACTTGAAAATGGCACGTGGCCTTCTTTGACGCGTTTCTGAACTACATAATAAAATAAATGACAATCAAATTTTAATAATAACGACAACTTCATTACTAGAAGAATCAATAACAAGAAGAGTAAAAAATACCGCGGGTGAATCTGTCTCTTGGCTACAAATTCAATGGATGAGATTCTTGAAAAATGAACCTTATAAAATGTTCTATAAAACATCTTTAGATGATTCTAAATTTCACGTTTTGGATCTTTCACCTAAAAAAGGAAGACCAAAAATATACGGAAATATTAAATTACTTCCATTATACACCACCATTAGACCAGTATCGGAAGAAAAACATAAAGATATTATGAGTTTACTACCGTACATCCCTCCAGTTTTTCAGGAACATTTTAAGAATCTTAAATACTCGAAATAATGATAAAAATGGATTACTGTTTAAAAATAATTAATAAATGTAATAAATGTTCACGAATTATTTCAATCAAATTATTGTTTCAAATAAAACTCAAAGTTCTTTATTGCTTTAAGTCATTTATAGGACATTCAGTTAATTTTGAAAATGGTCTAAGTCAATTCAATCTTTAAAAATAATATTATCGTATAAAATTCACACAAAATTTCATATTCATAGTAAATTTCCATTAATTAAGACTAATAAAATTATAGATTAAAATGTCGCATAATGTAAAAATATTTTTTAATTTATTCAAATGCAATTCATTCAATATCTCGAAACAAGAAATATATGACTTAGACCACTTTCATAATTATGGGCACATATATGATGCCCGACACTTAAAGAACGACGCATTTGCTTGCTTGTGTAAAAAAATTTACGTAAAGAAAAAATGGCTGTTTGCAGTTCAGTAGTTTTCTCCCCGGTTATTTGATATTAACGAAAACAGTTTTACTTTGAAAATGTTTATATATATCACATCGTATACACGGCTGTTTATTTCTATATGTGAAATAATAATCAGTAACTTTCAATATAACGATCTGACCCTACGGCAACCATAATTTTGGTAACTTTTACATTTACTTATTACATTTGTTTATATTATATATAGTTACATTTATTATTATTACATTATTATTATTATTATAGTTACGTTTATTTACTAAAACTATTTGACGTAAAATGTGAAATAGTTTATCATCAACTAAACTCAGAAAAAAATTCGTTCCTTCTACGATAATTGTTGACTCCACATTTTTATTACTATACACATTATTGTCATTATTATTATTATTATAGTTACGTTTATTTACTAAAACTATTTAACGTAAAATGTGAAACAGTTTATCATCAACTAAACTCAGAAAGACATTCATTCCTTGTACGATTATTGTTGACTCCACATTTTTCTAAGTAGAACTGCAAAAAGTAAAAATTTGAATAGTTTACCATCAACGATACTCTTGAAGGAATTATTCCCTTCTACGGTAATTTTGGATATGCCTCCATGATATCTCATCTCATATAACAGATGCTGCATATCATATCGATTTGGCTATTATCGAGTGTTGCAGGAGGCTGCAGTCAGCGGATAAGCCTCATCAAAGTTTCGACGGTAATCGATACGCAAACTCGCCTATAATCGAACCCCAACCTTCCACTCCGTTCGTTTGTCGCTTTCTGATCCCTGCAATATCCTCAATGTTCTTTCACTTGGATCGACGTACCATACCTAATCAAAGAAACGCAATCCTCTTGTTATTCCGCATGCCTAAAACCGTGCACCTCTGAAAATGGAAACCATTTATTGCTCGAATAATCTCGGCCTTCACATTAAGGACATATCGCGGACACGGGAATATGGCGTTCCTCGTCAAAACATCAAATACAGGACAACTTGATGTTATATCCGTCGGCTTCGCTCTGCAAGAAAATCAAAAGCTTTTCCGTAATTCTAAAAAAATAATTTGACGAAGTATGAATTTTAAATGTTTCGACCGTTATTTGGAATTTGCAGAATTTTTGTTGATGGATATAAAAGTGGCAGGTTACATTTATAATACTACAGGTGAAGAATTTATTAATACTTTATCGACCGATATTGACTGAAGATGCTACTCACTAACAACCGACTCTGTTTTGGATATCGCGCAGAAATTGTGTGTGTACCTATTTGTAAAGCTGTATAACTCAAAAATACTGATTGTGTTGTTGAGAATCCTTTGCTTTCAAAGCAGTGTCATTTTATTGTCATTTAGAATTGTCATAATATCATTCGATAACACGGTGACTGCCGTGGTGGTCATCGGTGACCGGCACAAATCGGCATCTCGCAAAAAATTTAAAAAATACCCAATCGGCAGCATTTATAATTTTGTATACGCAATTAATATTAAATAGTGATTCAATTCTTTAGTCTCCGATACTTTCGCATTATTTTAATTTTGCACAATTCAGTCGTATTCTGCAGTACTTCATTACGTTGCGGTTTAAATATAGTAAGATACGCACGGCAGTCTACGTGTTAACACGTTAACTATCGTGGTGGCCATTGGTGATCGGCGCAAACGGCCTCACGAAAAATTCAAAAAATACCCAATCAATCGCATTTCTATTTTTGTAAATGCAATTAGTATTAAATAGTGATTCAATTCTTTGGTCTCCGATACCTTCGCATTATTTTCATTTCACACAATTCAATCATATTCTGTAGTACTTCATCACGTTGCGGTTTCAATATAGTCAAATACACACGGCAGTCGAAGGTCTTACGAAAAATGCAAAAAATACCCAAGCGGTAGCATTTATAATTTTGTAAATGCAATTAATACTAAATAGTGATTCAATTCTTTAGTCTCCGATACTCTCGCATTATTTTCATTTCACACAATTCAATCATATTCTGTAGTACTTCATCACGTTGCGGTTTCAATATAGTCAAATACACACGGCAGTCGAAGGTCTTACGAAAAATGCAAAAAATACCCAAGCGGTAGCATTTATAATTTTGTAAATGCAATTACTATTAAATAGTGATTCAATTCTTTGGTCTCCGATACCTTCGCATTATTTTCATTTCACACAATTCAATCATATTCTGTAGTACTTCATCACGTTGCGGTTTCAATATAGTCAAATACACACGGCAGTCGAAGGTCTTACGAAAAATGCAAAAAATACCCAAGCGGTAGCATTTATAATTTTGTAAATGCAATTAATACTAAATAGTGATTCAATTCTTTAGTCTCCGATACTCTCGCATTATTTCCATTTTGCACAATTTAATTATATTCTGTAGTACTTCATCACGTTGCGGTTTTAATATAGTAAACTACACACGCTACTCGAAGGTCTTATGAAAAATGCAAAAAATACCGAATCGGTAGTATTTATAATTTCGTAAATGCAATTAATATTAAACAGTGATTCAATTCTTTAGTTTCCGATACCATCGCATTATTTTCATTTTGCACAATTCAGTCGTATTCTGTAGTACTCCATCACGGTGCGCTTTTATTATAGTAAAATACGCACAGCAGTCAACGTGTTAACTGCGTATGTCACCTAGAAGCAATACATTACGAATTCGCTTGCTTGGCTCACAAGACTAGTAATCGCTGCCATTTACATCCCAGGCACTTACACGCAATGACCGGAGAAAATAAAGTGATCAAGCGCGCGTGTCCGTCACGCTTACGCAGAAATGTAGAGTTCTAGACGGCCGAATATAACTGGCAACGTCTCCGCTTGAACAAAACGGCCGGTGGCGGTCGAAACGTCGCGTAATAAATCAATGGCGAGCGTCTCGACAAAGTGGTGGTGCGGAGTGGCAGGGAAAGCTAGCGGAGTAGCGGTGTTCGTTATACACTTATATCAACAGTGAGCCGCGGGTCGTTTGTTCTTGTCAGGCGAGCTAATCTACCAGCGCTCGTGTGTTTCGGCATTATGGATTTATGCCGACGCCTAGAACACCTCGTTACGCCCCCTGGTCGCTCCCTTGAATGCTTTATGCTGTTTCTGTTTCTGCTCCTCCGCACTCGTTTTGTTTCCTCGCTTCTACAGCTTTTCGTTTCAGCCCGTTTTGTGTCGTTTCCTCGCGGCTTGCGTCTTTCTTAACACTTTATCGACCGCCAGCCTATTAATCGGCTTTTCGGTTCCAACTGTTATTTACCGGTAGCCGATTAATCGGCTTTTCAGTGGTCAACGGTTATATTACAGAAAATAAATATCAAGTGATATTAGGACAATTCTAAATGACAATAAAATTATACTGCTCTGAAACCAAAGGATTCTCAGCAACACAATCAGTAGTTTTGAGTTATAAAGCTTTACGAATAGGCACATACACAATTCCTGCGCGACATCCAAAACAAAGTCGGTTGTTAGTGAGTGGCATCTTTAGTCAATAGCGGTCGATAAAGTGTTAATACATTGTTGACCGATAACGAGTTAACTCGTGTTTTCATGGTCAAACGTTGATGATCGGTCCCGAGTTAACTCGTGTTTGCACCTGCGTTGGCTATTTTAATTTTTGAAGCGCAGGGCAATATAGAATATAGCAAAATTTTGTTCATTGTGTTCAATCGCGTCTGCTTTATTGTAAAAAGTATACTTTTTTTGGTACTGAGGCTTTTATTGTAATTCTAGTATTAGAAAGTGTCAAGAACGACGGAACGTGGCCGTGAAGCAGTTTTCAATCAATTATACGTGAATGTTTTATATAGTTGCTCGAGTGGTTTTTAAATAAGTTGTAGTCATTTGAAAAATGATTATTGAAAAGGAAATAACAAAGGCATAATCTAACTCTTTAAAAGGAAAGCGCAACGAAACAACATATATGTGCAAAACCGCTTGTCTACATCTGCAATTCATCACCTATGATACTTCAATATAATAATTGTGCTCGCCAATTAGAAGACCCTGTAATTGAGATCCTACATAACTTTCTTAACACATTGTTGACCGGTTACGAGTTAACTCGTGTTTGCACTTGCGTCGGCTATTTTAAGTTTTTAAACGCGGGGCAATATAGAATATAGCAAAATTTTATCCATTGTCTTCAATCGCGTGTGTTTTATTATAAAAAAGAAATACTTTTGTTGGTACTGAGGCTTTTATTACAATTCTAGTATTAGAAAGTGTCAAGAACGACGGAACGTGGCCGTGAAGCATTTTTCAATCAATTATACGTGAATGATTTATATAGTTACCCGAGTGATTTTTAAATAAGTCGTAGTCATTTGGAAAATGGTTATTGAAAATTAAATAACAAGGGCATAATTTAGCTCTTTAAAAGGAAAGCGCAACGAAACAAGATATATGTGCAAAACCTCTTGTCTATATCTACGCGTAAATGACTGCTGTACAGTTGATCATACGAAAGGGTACTAACAGTTACATAAAATTGATGTCCAAAGTTCAATTTGAATTCATTATGCACGAACACACTTTATTGAAGGTTATTTACATAGCTTCATTTTCATGTTCAATTACGAAATAATAGTCGGTGACTTGAGACAGCTTTTGCCGAAAATTCCCGGTCAAAAATGTGTTAACACTTTATGTACTTGTCGCCATGTACTTGGTCCTTTAACCTTTGGACTGCTGAATACTTCCGGCCGAAGCGTTCGCTGAGGACGAGATACTTTTCGATAGTTTGAACTCTATTGATTGATTATGTAAGACGCAACGCAGTTCTAATGATAGTTCTTCATTTACGCCAAATTAATTACATAAATTAAATAAATTAAAAAATTTTTATAAAAAACATTGATAATGGTGGCTGCAATAAATAAGAATTGGAAACAATTGGAGATGCATATATGCGTCCGTAGTCGACACCCCTACATTTCGGCGGACGTATATATGCGTCCATAGCAGTCAAAGGGTTAATTCGCTGAATGATGTTGTGTGCATAAGGGTGTTGTTGATGCAAGTATGTCACTGGTCCGAATGAAATGAAGAAAAGCGTATCGATTCGTCTATATTTTGAAAAGCTTTGTGTGATACTCTTTCTCCTTCTTCTCTTCCACTTCTGTGTTTATTCCTCCATCGTTCTCAATTCTTTACACCATTTTTCCTTTTCCATCTTCACCTTTACTATTTTCCTCTTTCCTTCCTATAAGTCTCTACAAAATTATCAAAAATACCGATCCCGCTACACTCTGCTAATCACTGTTTCACACTCTTTGTTCTCCTTCCCCACTTCCACTTATTACCCTTCCTTTCATTTTCTCTTTATTCTCCTTCTCCGTTTTCACGTACATCCTCCCTACCGATCTACACAGAATTGAAAAAGAACATACCGATTCTTCATACTCTCCTAATCATTCTCTCTCTCTTTCTCTCTCCATTCTCTTTTCCCACTCTCGCTTTCGTTCCTTCATCTTCCTAATCTCTAATTCCCTTCTCCCTTTTCACCTTTACCTCCGCCACTCTTGCTCTTCCACGCCACTTTCCATAATCACGCTTCTCAGCTCCGCCGTTCTTATCCTTTTTTCCAGGTCTCGTCTCGTTTCCACCCTATCGTTCGCGAGACAATCCCATTTGCATTTATTCCTCCTCGCATATCAGCGCATGCCTTGTCTGACCCAGCCGCGAGATCCTCCGGAGGACGATATGACACTCGGAAACTTGTCGAAACGCCTCGAGCGCCCCGAGATTTCGCGAACGGCGTTAAATAGACTCAGAGAACGAGAGTGCGGGGGTGGGCACATTGAAACGGGGTAGGTAGGTAATCTTCCCGTGCGAACGGAGATCCCGGTGAGTATGAATAAGTAGATGCGTCGGACATCTAACCGAGCGTATGTCTGCAGCGTATATCCGAGCCTGCACGACTGAGCGTTTATCTGGAACGTATATCTGAACGTATGCACCGGTGTAATCTGCACGATGGATGCGTCAGATAGGGAACTCGCTCGGAATATGCGGGTAGTCGAGAGAACGCGCCGCGGCCGGTTTAATCTGCGGGATATTTGAACGGTCGCAATGGACGTTTCGAATTTATTTCCAATTTTCCAATTTCCAATCACCCGGCCGCTGATTTCCGACGGTTCCTTGGAACGCTGAAAGTACCGAACGTGTGTGGAATATGCCGCGTTTGACGTGTATACACGTCGAACAAATATCAATTGCGCTGCGGATGACATGTATAGTCGTCGTGTGAAATGAAAAATTATGATTAACTATCAAAACTCGAAAGTTCAATAGAATACAATAAGAATATTATTTGATGGCGTATACTCGTCGTGTAAAATAAAAAATTGTCATTGACTATCGAAACTCGAAATTTCAAGAAAATACAATAAGAATATTATTTGATGGGGTATACTCGTCATATAAAATGAAAAATTACCATAAACTATCAAAACTTGAAATTTCAATGAAATACAATAACATTATTATTTTAATGGTGTATACTCGTCGTGTAAAATGAAAAATTACCATAAACTATCAAAACTCGAAGTTTCAATAAAATACAATTTTCGTTTTCAACGAACACAAAGTTCAACACATTCTTGAATTGAATACAAGAATCCCAAGCATTCGATCCAAAATTTCTCTCTTCCTCGCATTTGAAGCATCTGAGGTAAACTTGCGTATTTCCACAGTTATTGTCAAAATAAAGCGTAAGGTATGAAAAATAGGTAAATATGTATAATATAATAATAATATTAATACAATAAATTACTAAATTTAGCTTCCAAATGGGCGATTCAGACAGCAGTAGTAGCGAAATTTATAGTAGGACCATTTATCCTGCGTTCGACGTGTACACACGTCGTTGCTTGATTTTAATTCCGCACCCTGAAAGGGATTTGTAAAATTAAATTCCGTGCTTAATTAGTTAATACGCGGCTACAACAAGATCCATATTGCGCGGAAAATATTTGCTACTGCCGGCCGCATGCAATGGACATTTCAAATTTATTTCCAATTTTCCAATTTCCAATCATCCGGCCGCTGATTTCCGACAGTTCCTTGGAACGCTGAAAGTACCGAACGTGCGCGGAATACGCCGCGAGGATAAAGAGGAATATCTCGCGTGAGGTGCGACACATATGACACACAATGGGCATTAGGGGCGAGTGGTATGGTTTAAATGTCTGAAATATGTAAGGCCACGGAAGTGGAAGGCATGAAGTTAAATTGTAACCGAGAAGGCCACGCGGGACATTCATGAAGAAAGTCCAACGATGTTTTGTTTGTACTGACGACAGTTATACAGAAAAGTTTGTACTGACAGTTTGTACTGATGACAGATATAACAGAAAAAACGAAACGCGTTGCTAAGCTTAACCCTTAGCGCTCCGTAGGCTCCGCTGCGGAGCCGAATGTTTTTAACATGATTGCGCTTAAAATGCTGCGGTCGGCGTTGGCAATTGATAACTGTAGTTAAAACGTGATCAGTCCCTGCACTGTTACGATTAAACCATTTTTTGATCTTTTTTATAGCACGTGTAATTCTTCTCAATTAAAATAAAACTCCGTTTCACTCGTTCCGCTGCGAAACTGTGCCGGAGCGCTAAGGGTTAAAGTGGGAGATCTCCCCGATCGGTCGGCTAAGTGTTAACCCCTTTGGCTGCTGAAATGGGGACTGCATACTTTTTGATAGTTTGAATTCGATTGACTAATTATGTAAGGCGCAACGAAGTTTTAATGGTAATTCTTTATATATGCCAAATTAAATAATGCAAGAAAATTACATGGTGAGGAACGTCTGTATTTATGTCATACGTTGATATTTGTGGCTGCAGTACCACTAACACTCGAACACACGTGTACGGGATGAGCAATCATCACCATAAACTTTTTTCATCATTTTAAATGTTTCTGTAAAACTTTTACCGAGTTTGAAACAAAATTTAATATTAGCTCTTTGCTTCATCGTGTTTTTGTGACGAGGTGACAAAAGGTACTCGCACTTTAAGCGCTATAACCTAACAATCCGTCGATCGATAACAATGATTGTGGGCGTTTTCTGTGACGGAAACATACAGCTTTCACATTATATATTATTTTAAGAGATGACGTTAGTAATTTTCTGTAAATTTAAAAAGTTCCGTTATTTTTTCGACATACTGTGTATATTCGCCCAAAGTCGAGACCGACAGATTTCGGTGGACGCATATATACGTTCATAGCAGTTAAAGGGTTAAACTAAATATATATGTAGGAAGCTATGGCTTACTGTTGCATGGTCACAAAAAGTGAATAAAAGAAATTCAGTTTCGATCCCGCGTTTTAATACTTCACGTGTTATTTTCAAGGACAACTAACCATATGTTAGTTTGATTGAGGTGTACCATGAAGGAAAAAATATTTTTATGTACTTGCAAATTGTACAATGTCACGTTCGATAATAATACGCCCAAAGTATACATATGCCTTAAGGGGGTATTTCAATGTGACGGGTTGAAAAAATCGATTTTTTTTGCATTTTTTGATAGTTTATAGTCATAGAATTAGGTCGGTTTAGGCAATTCCGCCCTTTTTTTACTAGCAATAACGTTTCGTAGATGATTACTCAAAAACGGCTTTATAGATCGACTTCAAATTTTAACACAATATTCAACATACTTACGGCTATCGCATCAAGCTCAATCATGGTAAAATTTTTATTATAACCCATAATTTTGCCTTCTTTACAGCGCACAAAAATTGCTTTTTTTACACTTTTCTAGAAAACGCCGTCATTTTGTTAATTTTCATGGAAATTTGAAACCTGAGGTTCATGCGATAACCACATTCATACAGATTAAGAATCTTTTTCGATTTTCCGTCTCTGATGTGCAATAGGGCCGGAATTGCCTACGCCAGGACAACAAACATTTTTTTGAAGGGTGTAAAACCACCAATATAATTAAACGCACAAATATTTTTAAACAAAAAATTTTCCTGTATTGTCCTAGGCTATATTTTTTAGGGAAAAAAAGTTTGCTCAATTATATGCAACAGTTTCTGAAAAAAAATGTTGAAAATTTGCTTTTTTTAGGCGTTCACATTGGAATACCCCCTTAACCTTGCCTCTTGTCACAACATTTCGCAGCAAATCCCCAGAAAAGTTTTAATAGAACCGCCATAACTGCGCGCGTACCAGTAGCAAAAAAACATCATCAATGAGTCGAAGCGGAGTTTTTCGGGCATCGTGCGATATCATTGTCGTCTGCAATATTCGTCAGCGTCAAACTCGTGTCTCTGCAAAGGCGGTTCCTAATTAAGAAATCTCGCTCTGTCTAGACAAACTTCGCGAGCAGATCGATCCCGTCTGACCCTGATATTAGCAGGACTTTAAAAGTGAAATAATCCAGCCAGCAGAAATGGGAGAAGTTGTGAAATTTTTCCCACGAAGCCGTCGACGCGCTTACGACCTTCGGTGTTTTAAAGTCTAGGAGGATTTGCAACGATCCCGGATCAGTTCGGGGCGTCAAAAGGAAAGAGGGAAAGGATTAAGAGAGGAGAGGTATGAAACCGCGACGTCGGCGATAATCTCAATGTGAAGGCTATCTCAGACGAGGAACGAGCTTATCTTCGTGTCACACTTATCTAGAATCGTCCTGCTTTTTCGAAAATGCGACGTCAACGCGAAAATTTCCTGGACGCTATGAAATCGGACGCATTTGCGGCCATGTTGCTTGGTGTTTGATGCGGAATAAGATGAAAAGCGGCTTTCGGGTTTGTAAGGGTGCCATAGGTATACACATTGACATTCGGTAAGAGATCAACACTTTGACTGCCGCGATGGTTACCTCTAACCGATGCAAGAGATTTTACTGAAGATCCACAATATTTGCAATGGGCAGCAATAATTATTTTATTAATGCAGTAATTGTTAGAATACTGATGCGATCTTTTGGTCTCCAATATCTGCGCATTATTTATATTTTGCATAATTCAGTCAAATGCTGTAGTATTTCATAGTATTCCCGTTTTAATACGCACGGCAGTTAACGTGTTAACCCTTTGACTGCTATGGACGCATATATGCGTCCGCCGAAAACTATCGGTGTCGACTATGGGCGCATATATGCGTTCTCAATCGTTTCGATTTCTTACCTATTGCAGCCACAGTTATCAATGTACGAAATAAATACAGATGTGTTCTTTATTAAATATTGTTTTTGCATTATTTAACACTTTGACTGCCGCAATAGTCACCGCTGACCGACACAAGAGATTTTACTGAAGATCCAAAATATTTACAATGGGCAACAATAATTATTTTATAAATGCAGTTATTGTTAGAATAGTGATGCGATCATTTGGTCTCCAATACCTGCACATTATTTACATTTTGCATAATTCAGTCAAATGCTGTAGTATTTCATAGTATCACCGTTCTAATACGGCAAAATACGCACGGCAGTTAACGCGTTAACCCTTTGACTGCTATGGACGCATATATGCGTCCGCCGAAATGTGATGGTGTCGACTATGGGCGCATATATGCGTTCTTAATCTTTTCGATTTCTTACCTATTGCAGCCACAGTTATCAATGTACGAGATAAATACAGATGTGTTCTTTATCAAATAATTTTCTTGCATTATTTAACACTTTGACTGCCGCGATGGTCACCGCTGACCGACACAAGAGATTTTACTGAAGATCTAAAATATTTGCAATGGGCAGCAATAATTATTTTATAACTGCAGTTATTGTTAGAATAGTGATGCGATCCTTTGGTCTCCAATATCTGTACATTATTTACATTTTGCATAATTCAGTCAAACACTGTAGTATGTCATAACATCGCCGTTCTAATACAGCAAAATACGCATGGCAGTCAATGTGTTAAGACAAAAATGTAATTTACCACCGACCATAAAGGTAGCGATTTGACATAACTTAAATTTTCTTTTCCTGCTATCTTGTATGCGTGGTATATATAATTAAATTCTCTTAGGCTTTACATATAGACGACGTGAAAATGCGGATTAATGCACTTTGTAAATGAAATGTATATCACAACGTGAAAAACGAAACAGTAGGGAATAAAGAAGTCGATAGATTATATAAAAAAAAGAATGCAAAAAAATAAAACAGCCATAAACAGCGATGATACTAGCTGCAAGCGTATATAATTTTGGATACATATACACACTAACAAATTTAATTAGGATTTATTTGGGATTTTAGTAACTAACAGATTTAATTGGGATACATACAGACACACTAACAAATTACAGAGCGTATGAAGACTTTAAATGAACTGCGAGATCTCTGCAATTTATAAGGCTAAACAATTTAGCAATCTGATCCTTACGTCCCCGTCGTTCTCTCCCTCCGGCAGTTGCTGAAATGAAAATTCACCGAAACGGACTTGAATGTCATAATCTGTAGATTCACGCGAAAGAAGTGCTAGGAGAAATTTTACGCGAGATGAGAAAGTCTCGAGAATGTCTTCGAAGCTTTGGCCACCTCGTTTGAATGTATTTGAATGTTCCGAGGAGTCTAATCCCAGAACGGTGAAAATCAGATTACAAGGTCGGCCTCATCTTCTCGACTGAGGTTCCCACTTCGTTATTCGCCTTCGCCCCTTTTTCAGCCAACGAAGAAAATTAATTCCCTAACGTGTTACGCTTCTGCACAGGCGAACAGCTTGCATTTTTAACGTTTTTAGTGCAGCGAAGATTGCAATCCGTTAATCCTGCCGTCCGTCAGACTTGACTCAGCCTCCCGTAAATGATTTCTCTTGTAGGCGTTGCGCATTTTCACTTGCCTTCCACCTTCAAAAAACGAAACACAAGAACAGAAACGTTAGCCCAGTTCAAGGTTTACTCATGGTAATGTACCTCATTTTCGACTACAGAACAAGTCCTGCCAACGATCAGTGACTGACGGATTTGTTATTACAACAGCTAATTTATTGCCATTTTAATTCATTTTTTTGTATTAACGTCAGGATTTAAGATAAATGAAACACAGCCGGTGTTGTGCGGTCATGCTTTAGAAATGTAACTGTAGTCCGACATCAAGCATTGCAACAACAAGTGCACACTTCTGCAGACTTGTGAAGAATGAGACCAAATATACATCTATAGCGTATTATACGCGATAAATTCGGATATTAACACGCTAATTGCCGTGCATATCTTGCTACATTAGAACTGCGATATGATGAAATACTACAGAATACGATTGAATTGTGCAAAATGAAAAATAATGCGTAGTTATCGGAGACCAAAGAATTGAATCAGTATTTAATATTAATTGCATTTACAAAATTATAAATGCTACTGATTGGGTATTTTTTTAATTTTTCCTGAGATCTTTTGCGTCGGTCGTCGATGACCACGGTCAAATGAAAATAATGCGAAATTATCGGAGATCAAAGAATTGAATCACTATTTAATATTAATTGCATTTACAGAATTATAAATGCAACCGATTGGGTATTTTTTGAATTTTTCGCGAAGCCTTTTACGTCTTTTACGCCTTATTGGAAGCCAAAGTGTTGAAGCATCGTTCTAATATTAATTGCTTTTACAAGATTGCAATTAGGCTTCATTGCGAATTTTTTGCATTTCTAGTAAAATATTTTGCGTTGGTCACCGCGTATTTTGCTACATTAGAACTGCGATACGATGAAATACTGCTGAATATCGCTAAATCATGCAAAAAGAAGCTAACGCAGAGTTGTTTGAAGCCTATGTATTGATGCATCGTTCCAATATTAATTGCTTTTACAAGATTACAAATAGGCTTCATTGCGAATTTTTGCATTTGTAGTAAGTTCAACTGCTCTGCAACGGTGGCATTTATGCAATCGTTCGTAACATAAGTAGTTGCAATATAATTATTATTAAAGAAGGCATTAAGGTAACTGTTACACCATTTTTATTGTATAATCTTAAATTTTTTAATTATTACTTAAACATTTTACTTAAAAAATGTAATCCTTAGGATCTTCCGTTATTTTTTAATCGTCTCACAATGATATCGCTCCCACTGTCCAAATGACTATCACTATCGCTATCAGAACTATTCTCTACGTCTGATAACGGATCAGCATATATTTCCTCATTGTATGACATTTCGAAGGATATTTTATAATGTTTAATAAATTTAACGTAATCTTCCGATATGCGAAGACAGAGAAAGACAGTGTCAAACTAACCAAACAAGCAGCCGCTTTGATGCGACCGGCAGAGATTTCAATAAAACACAATCTGGTAAATTGGGAGGGCAAGACAGTTGAAATCACAGTTCCCTGTTTGTCAAACATTGCTCCACAACAATGTATTTCCCTACACAAACATGGAAATTAAGCATCACCGCTGTAGAAAAAAAAATCACGCATTCGTGATAGCGGCCGATAACGCTTGGCAAGAAGAAGTCACGTATACATGACAGCGACCGGCAAAGTGTTAACACTTTAACGACCACTAGCCGATTAATCCACTTTTCGGTTCCAACTGTTATTTACCGGTAGCCGATTAATCGGATTTTCAGTGGTCAACGGTTACATTAGATAAAATAAATGTCAGATGATATTTTGACAATTCTAAATAACAATAAAATTACTGGTCCGACCTAACGGACCCAAGAAGAGGCCCGATACAGTAATCAAGTTTTATTGCCGTACCGAAGACCTAATCCACAGTACTAGACCAAAGCCCTAATCCCTACCATTAACCAGCACTGATTAAAAACCGTTTCGCATTCCTAATTAATATTCCAGATCAATTCCCTCCTCTTCCATATACCACCAATTCTCCGAATTTCACCCCCACTGTCACCTCCTGCCAAACCCACCTTCCACCAATCACCTTCACTGCATTTCCACCACCCTTATTACAGTTTTCATTTATAAGGCCCACACCCATACACGAAGAGCCAGAAAGAAAAAACAAGAACATCAGTAAACTAAGAACACCACCACGAGAATTGCTTATAAAACCTTATTTTGTATCACGCGGATTTCTTTTAATAAAATATTATAATAATACCAATCTATCATCTTTATTAACGCGGTGCTTACGATCAACGTCGTTTGCGACCTATTACCGGAATAGTATAGGCATATCCGTCTATCCTGTTTTGGTAGTTCCAATTACACTGCTTTAAAACCAAAAGATTCTCAACAACACATTCAGTATTTTTCAGTTACAAAGCTTTACAAATAGGCACATACACAATTCCTACGCGATATCCAAAACAGAGTCGGTCGTTAGTAAGTGCCGTCTTCAGTCAATAGCGGTCGGTAAAGTGTTAAAAGTCAACAAAAGAAACCGGCTGTCTTTATTGTCAACAAACTCACTCGTGGTGAATCATGCAACATGCAAACGAACAACTGAGATCGCCCGTGAGCTGCGCGTTTAAAAATTCCTTATCTCCCTCCGGACCCAACTCCATTGGTGAAATTCGATGCACCAGCTGGCCGGCCAACAGTAACAACGACGGTAACTTCATCGTCCAACGGCACACACAGATACTTTCTCAGTCAAGCCCCATGCACAGCCTCTCGATTTTCCAGCGCGTCCCTCTCTCAAAAAAGTAACAGAAGAGACAATACACATGTCCAGCGGACTGGCCCACAAAGAGACGCCATTACTTGGCCAACATCCGGGTTATCTTCTGGCCACTCGAGACCTCGCGGGGATTCTCGATTGAGCTCGAACTGGGTTAGAGTGTGGTTAGAATGAACCTTGGTTAGAGCTAGTTTCTGCCACCGGAAACGGATCCGACGAACGAAGATGCTCGCTATTCAGATTCCAAGGCTTGTTATCTTGCCTAATCGGAGAACGTGGTTAATTGAGAACGTAGTGGTCGGAATGGATAAGCACTCGGCTAAATTAACACTAGATTTACGGGACCTGTCGATTTGACGGGCGTGCGGTGCACAGAACGTACCACTGTAGATTTATAGTACGTCTTGCAAGCCGCGGAGTTTCTGCAGGAAATATTGATCTTTTTCGAACAATATTTCATATCGTTCATGCGATGATATTATGCCGATAAATGTTTCCGAGTATATTTGTTATAAATGTAGAAATTGAAGATTATGCATGTATGGATGTGAAGAATATGTAATTTAAGTATCCGAAGCAGAATGCGGCGGAAAATGCGAAAGAAGGAAAGGTTAGCATATCTCATGCAAAAATGCCACAAAATATATTTTTGAAAAAATACGTTGCAAAGCATAATTCGGGAAATATAAAAAGTTCGACGAAAAAGTCAGTACATACATACGAATGGGTCAGCGTACCTGATGCAAAAATGTAACAAAATATATTACTGAAAAAATACGTTGTAAAGCATAATTTCGAAAATATAAAAAGTTCGACGAAAAAGTCAGTACATACATACGAATGGGTCAGCATACCTGATGCAAAAATGTAACAAAATATATTACTGAAAAAATACGTTGTAAAGCATAATTTCGAAAATATAAAAAGTTCGACGGAAAAGTCAGTACATACATACGAATGGATCATCATACCTGATGCAAAAATGTCGCAAAATATATTACTGAAAAAATACGCTGCAATGCCTAATTCGGAAAATGTAAAAAGTTCGACGAAAGACTCACTATATATTGTAAAGATTCCGACGACCAGCCCCATTTATGCTTAACACTTTTTTACATAATACACCGTACTTTATTTTTATAATACAACGTGCGGCGTTGTAATTAAAATCTTTAATTTTTAATAGTGCATTTTTAATAGTCTATAACCTATTCCATATATTTTTTTTGGCTTATATGCTCAATTACAATCTGTTATCTTAGATAACAATAAACAATTTTGCTAATTGTAAAGCCTATACTTCAGAGTAGACATCCACAGATGTCATAATGTCTGGTTATTATTTCAATACATAAACTCAAAACGTTTATGCAGGTCTAGAGTTTGAATCTTTTCAGTCTGTTCTTTAGCTTGCTCCTATTTAACATATTCGTTGCTAGTGTATTGGGATGAGTCTCGAGTCTTTTTTTATATCTTTCACCTCTTCTCTTAATTTCTTTTTTAATTGTTGCTATCTCAGTGACTCTATGAATCGTCTTGTTCGCAGTGATATTCCATATATGTGCCCATAATTATGAAAGTGGTCTAAGTCAAAATTTAAAAAAAATGAGTTTATCAGTTATTTCATACCACATTATTTTTAACTAAATTTATTCAATGTAATTTTTACGAAATTGTCAAAAATGAACCATTAGATAGTGGTTGTAATTTCAACATTATATGGAATTCATTTAGTTTTAATTATGAAAGCGGTCTAAGTCAAAAATTTAAATAAATTATATAAACAACTTGAAAATGGCACGTGGCCTTCTTTGACGCGTTTCTGAACTACATAATAAAATAAATGACAATCAAATTTTAATAATAACGACAACTTCATTCCGGTTTATAATCAATAACAAGAAGAGTAAAAAATACCGCGGGTGAATCTGTCTCTTGGCTACAAATTCAATGGATGAGATTCTTGAAAAATGAACCTTACAAAATGTTGTATAAAACATCTTTAGATGATTCTAAATTTCACGTTTTGGATCTTTCACCTAAAAAAGGAAGACCAAAAATATACGGATATATTAAATTACTTCCATTATACACCACCATTAGACCAGTATCGGAAGAAAAACATAAAGATATTATGAGTTTACTACCGTACATCCCTCCAGTTTTTCAGGAACATTTTAAGAATCTTAAATACTCGAAATAATGATAAAAAATGGATTACTGTTTAAAAATAATTAATAAATGTAATAAATGTTCACGAATTATTTCAATCAAATTATTGTTTCAAATAAAACTCAAAGTTCTTTATGCTTTAAGTCATTTATAGGACATTCAGTTAATTTTGAAAATGGTCTAAGTCAATTCAATCTTTAAAAATAATATTATCGTATAAAATTCACACAAAATTTCATATTCATAGTAAATTTCCATTAATTAAGACTAATAAAATTATAAATTAAAATGTCGCATAATGTAAAAATATTTTTTAATTTATGCAAATGCAATTCATTAAATATCTCGAAACAAGAAATATATGACTTAGACCACTTTCATAATTATGGGCACATATGATCTGAAAGAATTTTCTTTAGTCTTCCACTAGTTTTCAATCGTCAGGCCAACTGTATCACCCACCGGACGCAGGACATTGACGTAAATCTGCGCTCTCTTTGTGTTTCCCTCGAGTAACGTAATTCACGAGACTGCTCCTCGCCACCATAGAAATTATACCCTGAAGGATAGTTCACATTTTTTCGTTACAAGGTATTTCGCTTATCGAAAGAATAGATTGGCTGCTGTTGGAGCATTTTTTGATTGAACAGGGACAAATTTGTATAATGTATCATATCTCTTGACTCAAAAAATTTGGGAGAAAGAGAATTGAAGCTGTAAAAAATATTCCTTTTGATAATTGAGAAGACCGGACAAACCCGATACGATAAAAGTGCGATGATGCTAGAGTTTAGATTGTTTATAGATGCTGATCAACTTGCAAGAATGATATTAAGCGTTCAAATGGAGCAATACATAGTAATGAACATTTTGTCCATTTATTCATACGATAATAGATGCGGTGTAGACTTTTGTATTCAATTGTCATGACTTCATTGGATATAATTGTATTCGACTGTGCCAAAGTTACATATATATGAATTTGCTGTTATGTTTGTCGCTAGAAGCAGATAATATGTCAGCGCAAGTTATGTTTACATTGAAGACAACGCGTTTTGCACTGAGTCAATATGTATCTAAACATTTTAAATTCTACGTCCAACTACTCATCTAGTAAATTTTTGATGTAAACAGAACGCGACTTAAATCGGAAAGGAAGAATTTTCTGACCTATATCAAATTTTTCTATTATTTATATTATTTCTATTCTTCCGATTACCGCATATTTGTAGACATTTTTAATAATAACAAATGTATTCTTAATACATTATGAAAGTGGGACATATATGTTCCAGGCTTTAACTTTGCACTAATGTAAACAATTTTTTTTTTCTTTTGCCCTGGTATAATGAATAAATTCTTTGCCTGAAATATTAGAAATGTAACTTGCCTCTTTTATTTTCGTAAAAAAATCCGTATCGAAAAAAAGGTTAACGTTAATCTGCATATTTTCCTTGCTTTTTCCGTGCATCTCTGTCATTCGAAATATCGCCAGCAGGATACAGCGACTTACCAAGGGTCGCCCCTTGTATATCGCAGATAAATAACTCATCGTCGTTCTAAATCGTCAAAAGCTTCTGCCGAACGGGTTTAACAAATTCCGCGAGATTCCCTCGAGATAAAGAATGCATTCTTCCTTGCTGCCGATGCCGAGCACCTAAATCTCCATGTCCAACCAGTGAACCGTCTTCAGCTGTTTTGCGAATTTGCACTCGCTGTTTCGCACTCTTGCGTTTCTACTTAGTGCAGAAAGTATTCGTACACCGATCAGTTTTGTACAATACTTCATGAAGGCGTGGTTTGTTCGTATAATTTTGTGTGAATACTTTTGGTTATTATTATATTAGTTACGACTACTATTATACAGTTTCAAAGATTAAAAAATTATTGAAGCCCACGTTATTATGGTTAACTGTGGATTATTATACAATATGTGCTACGAATACCGTGGATATTCTGTTATAACAAGGACTTTAATAATCTTTTAATGTTTTACATGATCAAATATTAAAGTAAATTAAATAAAAATATACTATTATACAATTAGTTTATTGTTACTATTATATATATATGTGTTATCGAAAAGTAAGGTAGTATTGGATAGAATCAATTCCGCGTCCTTCGGATCAGGCTAGTATCAACTCACTTTCTCTTTATATTTTACGTTTCTTGCCTTGTTAAATACATACAAGGTTACACAATTTTAGACGCAAAAATAAATAATGGTATGCAGGTTTTACAGACTTACGGTTCCCGACGAATGTTAACTGTGCAATTTCTTCAGTATAATGTTTCCGAGCAAACGCTAGGTGTTTATTGTCTTTTTCTTTTTATTTACCAGCTAAGAGACGCTATAGAGTTATTTTCATACTACAGAAAAAATTGATAAGTGAAAAAAGTACTGGTACTTATACTAAATTCTTTTTTATACTTATACTAAGTTCTTATTATATCTCTTACTTATACTAAGTTCTTATTTATAATGTGTTTTTCTTATCATCTATTTTAGTAAGCACGTGTATGAACCTCATCTCGAGGTGATTTAGAGTTAAATTTGCGTTTTATTCCATTCTTTTATTATTTACTTTTCTGTTCACATGAAATATAATTGGCATACTTTCAAGGAATTTAATTAAATCATTGATGTCAAGGTTCGTAAAAGCTTCAGGCAGAATGCAACCGGTCTTTTTTGTATTTTCGAAATATGCCGGGTATAGGAAAATTTAATTGAAGATTAAGCCATTGCTTCTTATCTGAAATATGTTACACCAATGATTTCTTATTTAGATTAAAGATAAGAAAAGCCAGTTCTAATTATCTCAACTAATATTGAACCATATTTAACAGTCATACATTAGGACGGGTCTTCTAACTAATTTATAAATAAACATTTGTAAATTCTTCTCAAAGTATTTACGACAAAATAATTGTTTTCTAACTCCAAAAAAAGCAATTTTGTCACAATGCAGCGATAAATTTTTGCCTTTCTCTCATGGCTTGTAAACAAAGAATGAATTGACTGATTGAAAGAATAATTAGAAGGTTTATATTTATCTGAATAATTTTGATTTTGCGGGGATGTAATTTATTTTTAAATCAATCATTCTCGATCATCGTCCAAGTCGATATGGAGGTCAACAGCTAACATTTTTTTACATTTTTCATTTACCTCAACAGCTTCTTCTTTGGTTGAATTTCATTCTCGATCATCGTCCAAGTCGATCACACACACACACACACACACTTCCTACATTTATGCGACACATCTACGGCCGTTTTTCTGATGCTACAGTATAATATTTTGTGATGAAGACAAAAAGGTTATTGAAGCCCACGTTATGGTTAACCATGGATTATTATGTCATGTGTGTCATGGATATAATGGATATTCTGTTATGACAACAACTTTAATAATCTTTTAGCGTTTTGTATGATCAAATATTGAAGTAAATGAAAAAAAATATACTATCATACAATTAGTTTATTGTTACTATTATATATATGCGTGATTGAAAAGTAAGGTAGTATTGGATGGAATCGATTCCGAGTCCTTCGAATCAACCTAGTACCAACTCCCTTTCTTTTTATATTTGACGTTTATTACGTTATTCGATACATACAAGGTTACTCAATTTTAGACGCAAAAATAAATAATTGTTTGCAGGTTTTACAGATTTACGGTTCTTGACGAATGCTTGCTGTCTAGTCCCTTCTGTATAATGTTTCTGAGCAAACACTAGGTGTCTATTGTCTTTTTCCTTTTATTTACCAGCTAAGGGACGCTATAGAGTTATTTTCATAGTACAGAAAAAATTGATAAGTGAAAAAAGCATATACTGGTACTTATACTAAAGAACGGTAATAATAAGATCAATAATGTTATATACAATATGTTCTTATTTATAATGTGTTTCTTTTTTATCTATTTTAGTAAGCGCGTGTATGAATCTTATCTCGGGGTGATTTAGAGTTAAATTTGTGTTTTATTCCATTCTTTTATTATTTACTTTTCTGTTCACATGAAATATAATTGGCATACTTTCAAGGAATTTAATTAAATCATTGATGTCAAGGTTCGTAAACGCTTCTTATTATTGTAAATTTAATTGCAGATTAAGCCATTGCTTCTTATCCGAAATATGTTACACCAATGATTTCTTATTTAGATTAAAGATAAAAAAAAGTCAGTTATAATTATCTTAACTAATATTGAACCATATTTGATAATTATACATTCGGACAGGTCTTATAACTAATTTATAAATAAGCATTTTTCAATTTTTTTCAAAGCATTTACGACAAAATAATTGTTTTCTAACTAAAAAAGCATACATCACAAGGCAGCTCTAAAAGATTGCCTTTCTCTCATTAATAATTAGAAGGTTTTACTTATTTGAATCAATTTAAGTTTGCGGGGGTGTAATTTATTTTTAAATCAATCATTCTCGATCATCGTCCAAGTCGATATGGAGGTCAACAGCTAACATTTTTTTACATTTTTCGTTTACCTCAACAGCTGCTTCTTTGGTTAAATTTCATTCTCGATCATCGTCCAAGTCGATATGGACGGCATCAGCTAAAGGTTTTTTTTTTACATTTTTCATTTACCTGCTAATTTTAGCTTCTTCTTTGGTTAATTTCTGTTTCTATGCCCTGTGCGTTTCTTATAGCATCACTAAAGGTTTTATTTGAGGTTGTGTACTTATTTATACTGTTAATTTTATTGCAGTTATTGCAGTATTAGTGTTAATTTCTGTTTCTGAGTTTGACGTGTTCGATGCTTGTATGATGGATGATGGGTGTTGCATCGGCGAATATGTATGCGTGCGAGAGTGGTGGGCGTCTAACTGCACCTGTATGGATTGTTGTGATGAATGGGCTGGGTTTATGTATCAGGAAGTATGCATGCGCTATGCATTTCTTACGCATCACCAAATGTTTTATTTGAAGTTATGTAGCTATTTGTACTGTTCATTTTTGTTTCTATGCCCTGTGCGTTTCTCACAGCGTCATTAAAGGTTTTATTTCAGGTTGGGTATCTATTTATACTGCTAATTTTATTGCAGTTATTGCAGTATTACTGATAATTCTTTTATCTATGCCCTGTGCGTTTCTTATAGCTAAAGGTTTTAATTGAGGCTGTGTACTTATTTATACTGCTAATTTTATTGCAGTTATTGCAGTATTACTGTTAATTTTTGTTTCTATGCCCTGTGCGTTTCTTACAGCACCACTAAAGGTTTTATTTGTAGTGATGTACTTATTTATACTGCTAATTTTATTGCAGTTATTGCAGTATTACTGTTAATTTTTGTTTCTATGCCCTGTGCGTTTCCCACAGCGTCATTAAAGGTTTCATTTGAGATTGTGTACGTATTTATACTGCTAATTTTATTGTGACTTTTGGCTGCCCGCACTTCGTTTTTATCTATTGTTATTCGCTTGAATTCTCTTAATTTTGCGCAGTACAGCTAAGGGTTTTCCTTTTTAATAGCATATCGTATTGATTTTTTTTAGTTTCACTGATGTCTGTCGACGTACAGTTGGACAATATAGATACACAGTATCTTGTTTTCCATTTTGGATCGTGGGACATGTAATTCTTTTACACATAAATAGTTTAAGTTTGCAATGTTATCACTTTTCAACTCGGTTAATACCACTTCTGGTTCAAATTCACGTTTCACTTTTTCTAAGAATGTTGTTAATCTTTCTCCTGCTCTAGGAATGTCTGTCGACTAGGTAATGTTATTTTGTTTTAAGATTTTTGTAACGTATTTAAACTCGTCTATTATGGCCATAAAGAGCGTGTTAACGTTTATTTTTTTAACTATCATTTTTTTATATTATTGCATTGTCTGAAGATTTCTGTTATTTTTGCTTATGCTTGAAGGATAATATATTTATAAGAGGTAGATTTTCGGTATATTTTTTTTGCGAGAAATTATATACATTTTGGGAAACAGTATACAAAATGGACGTATAATATATTTATAACAGACTGTGTATCGGGCTATCGTTTTTATAAGAAGTTATATGCATTTCGGCAGACAGTATACAAGACGGATTTATAATATGTTTATAATAGATAGTTTTTCGGGCTATCTTTTTTGTGAGAAATTATATGCATTTTGGAACATAGTATACAAGATGGGTGTATATGAGTTTTTGTTATCTTGGGAGCAATTAACTGTTGTGGATTTCTATTGGTACTGGTAGTAGAGAAACTCCTATTCGATGTTCGCTGATCCTGATACAAGCTTTTGCCCTCTTCGGCGCCTGTTGTGTTTATCGCTGATGTTACTTGATTTCAATTTGCTGCTGGGGTCCGTTAGACTAGTTTCTCGGTTGGACAAGGTGTTGTTGATTTTTACTGTGCACTCATTCACTTATTTTCTTAGTACTTTTCTTGTTTCATTATTATAGATTATTTTTTCTTCGTGCTCTTTCACTGATATTGTTAGATCCTCGTTTCCTGGTTTTGTTGTGACACTGTTTTACTTTTATTAGGTTTTGGCATATTTATATCTTCCATAAAACATCTTCGTCTAGTAGCCGTGGTTTGTCGTAGCCTCTTTCGACTAATGTTGTTTTTAATTATTTTATCTGCGATTTTTTAAATTGTTTTAACTTTTTGTAAAATTTAATTCTGACATTTTTTTCATGCAACTTAGTTATGCTGTACCTCTTCTCTGTGTGAAAGGAAAACGGAGCAATTTATAGATTTGTATTAGCAGGCATTTTTACCCTAAATTTGCATTGAAAATCACCGTTAATTGGTATACTAACTACACTATGGAAATGATACTGCCAATGATTCGAAAATTACAAAAAGACTTGAGGTCACTAAGACACAACACTATGTAGTGTACGACAGTTCACACCGATGTCTTACTTTTTAATTGCCTTATCCTTTTGCGGTCTTTGCCTTTGTTAGTTATAGGGAATAACGACCCCCTACATATATCAATTTCTACCTAGAAATCTCCATAATACTATACAACACTATTCGTTCGAAATTAATAATTTTTCTTCTGTCGTAGTTTTCGCACGGTTTTGCCTCATTTGTCAACTATAATATTCAGTGGTACTAAGTTTGGAATTCTACTGATGTTAGAATGATATTATTAAGTGTCGCGTATGCGTAATGTTTCCAAACATATTGTATCTGCTTACGTCGTAAATTATCCTGTAAATATTGGGTTGGAGGGAAAGTTCTCTCGCATTTTAAAGAAAATATTTGAATTCATGTATAAAAATATGTGTTTAATATTAATCATAATACATTTAATGTGTTGTATGATGAATGCCAAACTCTTCTGCAATTTCTCGACTTGTTAAATGTGGATTATTTTCCAACATGGATCGTAAAACATCATTATCGATCTTGGATAGTCGTCCGGATCGATCGCTTTCTTGAAGGCTCAGATCCCCGGAACGGAATTTGCTAAACCATCTTTGACAAGTACGAACATTTACAATATCTTTTCCAAATGCCGCACATAAATTTTTATATCCAACCGATGCGTTGCTTCCTTTGTGGAATTCATAGAAAATGCAGTGTCGTAAATGCACTTTATCTACTGATATGTTTTTCACTTTAAATATCACACGTAAATGATGAGCGGTAAAAAAGGACTCCTTTTATATTATACAGCAGCTATAAAAAACAAAAGAAATCCGAATAACTCACTAGCCAGACGTTTTTTTTTATTTACAAGAAAAATTACCTGCCTATTAAAAATACGACAGAACTTTCCCTCCAACCCAATACTTTAAAACAAGAGCTGTACGGACACATGTTGCTTATATATCTTTGTCATTTTTTTGTGACTAACTTCGCAGATTACTTTACCAACTAGATTTTTTGCACTTTATCTTTTATGAAGGTTTTCCAACATATCTTCAGGCTCCTTGTTTATAAAATGAGAACATAAATTATAATTTCACAAAGTATCGTTCAAAATTAATGGCGTACGAATACTTTTGGCGTTAACTGTATATTTTCGCAACAGGCGACGTTGCTTGGAAGATATTCCGGGAATGTATAAATATCGACGAGCAGAAGTAAGAAAAGCGAAGAAGTCGTAGCCAGTCATGATGACTGGAAAACATTCTCGGGTAATAAATGTATTTTTACACGTAGCAGGATTTTGAATGTGCTACTTTGGACAAACTGATAGTTAATACGCTTTTAAATTCGAGATGTCCGTCGAGTCGTGTATATTACGATTTGATATAAGTTTATTATCAGAGCAAACGTTATTAATGATACATCTATGCTGTAAATAATTGTACATTTATTACTACTATACATACATTTTTTTAATCAAAGTTATTACTTATTTATGCTTTGAAACAACAAGTCAGTTAATAGTTCCACAATGTAATTTATTGTGTTATGTATAGCGTTTGACCTCCAATCAAATCAGATAATTATAATTTAATTGGATACCAAAGTTCAAACTAGTTAACATGCAGTCTTGCCAGAGTCAAAGTAACAATACATTATTTACATACACCACTGCAAACGCAAGTCTACATGACCGCTGAAATTAATTACTGACATAGTACATGTTGACTATTAATTAGGAAATGGTCAAGACAATTTAATTACCATTTTAACCTTCCCAGCCTGTACTGTAATTAATGCCCATCCTACACAGTGCGAACTCATTCGTATTGTTCAAATTTCTCAAGCATACAGTAATAACCGCGGCTTTGCTCTTTGTACTTTCGTCAAAATTATTTTTCTATGGATTAACGATTAGTGCAAAAAAATATGATAACGCAAGTGCTCATCTCCGTCCAAAAGGTTTCAGATCTTTTGGCACGATAGTCAAGACAATTTATTTACCATTTTAACCTTCCTACTCTGTACTGTAATTAATGCCCATCCTACACAGTGCGAACTCATTCGTATTGTTCAAATTTCTCAAGCATACAGTAATAACCGCGGCTTTGCTCTTTGTACTTTCGTCAAAATTATTTTTCTATAGAATAACGATTAGCGCAGAAAAATATGATAACCCAGGTGCTCATCTCCGCACAAAAGGTTTCAGATCTTTCGGCACGATAGTCAAGACAATTTATTTACCATTTTAACCTTCCTACTCTGTACTGTAATTAATGCGGATCCTACACAGTGCGAACTCATTCGTATTGTACAAATTTCTCAAGCATACAGTAATAACCGGGGCTTTGCTCTTTGTACTTTCGTAAAAATTATTTTTCCATGGAGTAACGATTAGTGCAAAAAAATATGATAACGCAAGTGCTCATCTCCGTCCAAAAGGTTTCAGATCTTTTGGCACGATAGTCAAGACAATTTATTTACCATTTTAACCTTCCTACTCTGTACTGTAATTAATGCCCATCCTACACAGTGCGAACTCATTCGTATTGTACAAATTTCTCAAGCATACAGTAATAACCATTAGTGCAAAAAAATATGATAACCCAGGTGCTCATCTCCGCACAAAACGTTTCAGATCTTTTTGTACAATAGTTTCCATAATGTGTCAGTTTTAGTTTACGCTTCGAAAATTCATGTTTCTAATTCAACTTGTTCGCAGCTTCGTTTTTGTATTTTAGTCTCTTCTGTAGAGTGCATTATTGGGTTGCACTGTTAACCCTTTGCGATCGATGTCTCCATAGTGGAGACATTTTTAACCCTTTCACTCGGACATGTTTCTTTAGGAAGTAGCGAATAGCGCAACATTTCGTTTAAAATGGTATAGTTTTGAAAAAAATACTCTGTTTAAATCACGTTTTGCATACAACTTTGCTAATACATTTATGGTCATACAAAATTGAAATTTTATAGCCTATTCTTTTCGACTGCGTCATAGTTCATTCACCAATGTGCATTGCGGGCTTATTCAAACACATATCGCAGTGATAACTTGTTTATGATCTTTCACGTTTCATTTTTTCTTCCGAGCATATACAATGTTTATGCAATAACTTGCAGTTTATCATTCAGCCTATTGCAGGAATATATAGATATATTCTTGCAGTCGTTAGAATTCTCCTCTCAGTTTATTGATCATGAATTTACTAAATATTAAATAGCACACAGATTATTAATTCTATCTTATTGCCTTAACTTGCAACTCCTTGGAAAAAAATATTTGAACAAACGTTTTCTGTACATACATTTTCCTCAATAATAACACGAAGTATCTTCGTGTCCCCTCAGAGGGAACAGTCGAGTGGAAAGGGTTAATTTCCCAAATTTGCTTTCATCGTGACCCCCGCAAATTAAGCGGTTCATAAAACACATTGATAACAAGGAAGCATAACAATTCGTCTGTTTCTATGCTTCGACGAATTTTACCCTGTTTTGAAATAAACACCCGATTCAAACCGAAATTACACGTGTCGTAAGCCGGTTCATACAGATAATATATTGTTGGCCACCCACATATTGATGGCGATTTTCTGGGATTACAGAAATACTTCAATTTCCCATATCCAACAATAGAATAAACGCACTGTAATTCCAGTGTGTTTTCTGCAAATTTCGGTATCTCGCATCGTGCTGCATTCGGGACTCGTCGAAACATAACCCGATGATGACATCGGAAAACATGGCAAAAAGCGAGACAGGGCTGTCGTTTTCTTATCATCTCTTATCATCCTCTGTCATTCCACCGGTACGACAGCATCACGTGTTCCGTTATTCATGAAGAAGCGGATCCTTTTTCCACACGAATTTTCGTCGGCAGTGCCCTCACGTGTTCCGCTGACATTATCGGATCAACCGTGATCCTGTTCGTCTACGTTAACCCCTTCGATTTTATGAACCGTATTTCGGTATTTTCTAATTTGTCGCGGTTTGCCAAATACGAGCGAACACATGTTTAACCCTTTGCGGTCGTATTAAATTTAGACATGGGTGTCATACTGGTCGGAATGAATTTCCGTTGAACGAGGAGTGATACATAATATGCAAGATTATGAAGGATAAACAAGATTTATAAATTCTTTTGAGATCTTTGGATATATGTTTACACAATAATGTGTTTTAATGTAATGTTTTTATGTGAAAATTATATTTTATAATTCTCCATCGTGTGGTATCTTTCAATGTAGTATCCAAAATGAAGTCCTGCATTTTGATTACATATGTCGTAAAAATAATTAGTTTGGCGTCTTCCGCCCTGGATTTTTCTGTTTGAACATACAGAACAATCTTTACTCTTTACGTTTTGATAGTGCAGCAATATATAGTTTACCACTACGAAACCATATGTAGTTTTGAAGATACTCCTTCACGAAAATCATCTACAAGTTGTTCCACCAGTTTTTGGACAAACATTAAATGTTACATAGGCGTCTTGTTTTCTCTTTTTGCTGACACCTTACATAAGATGTAGCTATTGACAGTGCAAACCTGTGTTCCCCATAAAAAAATCTCCACCATTTGCAAGATTTTCTCGTAAAACAATATGAATTTGCTAACTGGTCAGTCTTATCGACACCTCCCATATTCATATTATAATTTATAATAACACTTGGTTTGCTAATGCTGACGTTCCCATCTTCTTTCCCCCTTCTTTCTATAGTTTTCGTTCCCGAGGTATCGTACCTGCTTAGTATGGTGACTATTCTCTTGTCTTTCTACGCTAATAATAGAATATCACCTGATGGATAGGTAGCAACAATATTATTTTTTGTTACAGCTAATTTTTAAATCACAGCTGGTATATATTTCTGTTTGTTGTAAGAGTGTGGAATAGCAGCTTAGTTTTAAAAGCTTAGTTTTGAAATACAATGTAAGATTATTATGGTTCTTTGCTATGGTGGCTGAGAGCAGACATACGACCAGAACGGTAAGAAAGCTTTGGTGGCTGAGAGTAGACATACGACCGCAAAGGGTTAACGTGTACGTTACCTTTAACATGTTCTGTGCCAAGCTGTTTTTGCCTAATTTGCCATTCAGGCGATTTGATGTTTTGACTAAAGATTTATATATTATCATATAATATTTTATTACTTTATCAATCCATAAGTAATTAGCTTGTTTAGAGTAGTTATCAGATTGTGTACCATTTACGGTAGACGTGGGGTTGGAATCTATTCGATTGTAAGTCAGTCACTAGGAAACTTTTGGGTTAGTAAAAAGAAGCTGCTGTATTCGTATTTATTGAAATATAAATATAATTTAAATATTAATAAAAATATTAAAATTTAAATTGTAATAAAATTTATATAATAGATTTGTATAAAACACGAGGGAAATAAAATATTTATCAAAAGTAGAAGTAGGTGAATATACGGAAATTTCGGTTGGAAAACAAGTTTCATTACTTTATTACTTTATTCTTTTATCGTTTAATTTTTTATATTGAACAAGTGATAAAAATTGTTATTTGTATTCCTTATGACAGGCAATAAGCACAAGCATCGGTTGCCCAAACAAGTCATATTTATGCATATTATGCATAAATTGCTTTAACAAATTCAACCATTACGTGTAATTATTAATTATCGTATATACAACAATTAAAAAAATGTCTGTACTTTGTTCTCAATTGCATTGTCTATAATGCCTCATTTTTTAGTGGAAATATATTTTACTGAATTAAATTTGTCATAAAATGTGTGTTTTCAGCAGATTAAATGAATATGTCTGCGTGTACCATTTATAGTACACGTGGCCTGGGGATTAAGCTTAACGTGTACCATGAATAGTACACGTGGCACAGAACGTGTTAAGGATACTGCAGTCTTGGCATTTTAACCTTTGTCAGACTTCGGCGCTTCAAATCTAACTTGTTGCTGGTTCTTCGCTTTACTTGATGCTTATGTGAAAAATGTCCCAGTGACATTACTTCAAACTATAAGACATTTTATTACTTAATGGCATATACGAGCGTTTTTCGACTTTCGTACAATTCGCTATTTCGCGTGTATTTAAAGGTTACATTTTTATTAAACGTTAAAATGTATGTTGGCATTTTACCTGTTTCGGTGTAAATATTTTACCTCCTATTAAATAAAGACTTGATCAATCTGCAAGAGATTAATGAAGTAACGAATGAAGTAGAAGAATAAAAAGAGGGTAATAATGAACTGTTCGTTAGTACTTTGACAATCATTGATACGTTTTTTATCTCATAAACGAAGGGCAATAGAAAAGAGTCCATCGTATTGGGGAAATTCTTATGAAGAAATGAAAACAGAAATTCTACTGTCTTAAATAGGTATTTCAAATTTTACTAGCATCGTAGAATGAATGTTTCGAAAATATTTTTCTACGTTTTTTTACATTGTTCTATTTTTGTACATATCAACTTTCGTACACATCTATGGCATCTGCTAGGCACGAAAATCAGGGACTGTTTGTATTTTTTTCACATTTTTCCTCGCAATTGGAATATTGAAGGTTTAGATTGCAGAGCACACCGATGTCTTGGAAAATATGAGGTTCCATACGGTCACTAGTGTCTTGCAAATTCCAAAAAAGCATTATAACATTAAAAATACATTTAAGTTTTAATTGTTTATGTGTTGTGAATGTATGATATTTTCTACAACAACCTGTGATATGGGGGAATGGTTTTTGCTTGCACGTTTCATAAAAGTATACTTTTATGTTTCTTCCAACAGATAACTTTCTATTGAGATGTATTATGCAACAATTATTGCCTTGGGAATCACATTTCAAGATATAGTAGTTTTCCGCTTAATCTAACTTTGTCATCTAAAATTGAAACCTTTTCATATTTTCAAGTTTCGCCTTCACGAATATTTCAAGCTAGTAGGTCAGTTATTACAATAAATATTGAAACTTTATTCACTTTCCAAGTATGCAAGAGTAACGATAAAGTTACAACATAATCTCAAATCCATAAAGAAACAATCTCAAATTTATAAGAAAAGAATCACCAGTTAATATCTACCAAAAATAATACACGGCATGAAAATCTGGCAAATAATACTTTTTTTTGCATTTTATGATGGTAACAACAAATGCTTTTTTTGTGATTTATTAATCAATCACATAAGTATTGCATGGCATGCAAATAAATTTCACATGTATCAAAAATGACATATGCAGTGTACGAAACATGTCTCGATTATTGACATAAATAAATAGCAATAGAAAAAGTCAACCAAAAAATTGCTGGTTTCCTCCAACTATAAATAGTTGTAAAAAAAAGCAGCAAACAAATAGTAGTAAAAAAAAAGGGTTGAATAGCTGTACATTTTTATATCGTGACTGCATTAAGTGCTTTCATGCGGTTACCAAAGGATCGTTATTATCTACTGCTGAAATTTCGTGTCGATTGATCCCCGATTCGTCTGCCGCCTGAAACGTCGAAATTTCCGGCTTCCGGGCTCGTTCGACCGAATTATAAAGCCGTGATTCTGGCTGAGTGCATTCAAATGATGAATTTCATACTGCTCACGACCGACTGGGAATTGTTCGAATCCACTTGAGATTCGCCGCGCAGGAACGTACCGCGACTTTCATATCACCGTACGAACCTTCATCATGAGCACCCTAGAAACCGCGCGCATACAATCGTCCAAATTATTCTATAAAATATCCCATCGCGGAAGGAATTCATTATGCAGCGGCGATTCATAAGATTCCGGTTTTATTGATCCGAACCACGTGTCCCATCTATGAATGAACAGACGATACATATAACCGGTGTCTATTCTTGTCCTCCGACAACTTAATTACAGTCAAGGGAAAGATGGAGAGGCCGTCGGCAAACGAAGCTCTTCACTCAAGGTTAGCCTCGAAAATGTCAAGTTCGCGTTCGACAGGACGCATTTCTAATTGAAAGCTGCTGGTCCAAAATTTATGTTTTACATCGGTCGATCTTTTAAAGTTTCCACCTTAAAGTCGTGACGCCTTGAATACGACGAATGGCTTGTTGTGAAAACTTGTTAACTATATATATTTGTGAGGACTTATTATCGTTGAACTTCATTATTATCATATTTTTGAAAAAAAAATCGACGTGTTTCGGGATTCTTGGGTGTCTTCTTTAGGAGTCTATAATTATTTTACATCGTTATGTTTGAATGTAAATATGTAACTATATATAAATATTTTGTAATGTATATATGAATATTTTGTTTTAATCCGTGCAACATTAATGCGTACAAGGCCCTACCGGTTTTTACAAGGGCAAATAATAAATTACATAATAACAAAAAAGGCGTCACGCCGTTTTGAATATGTCTTGATAACTTCATATCGAGATAATCGATTGTAAATTGCATTGTTTATAACCCTCTAACAATATATAAGTTACAGTAATATAAGGACACGCTTAAACATTTCAACCGAATACCGTATGAAATAATTGTGGATTCCTTAAGAAAGGCCCTGCTGGTTTCCGCTACGGCAAATAATGAATTACATAACAACAAGAAAGGTGTTACGCCGTTTTGATTGTCTTGAAAGCTTCATTTCGATATAATCGATTGTAAGTTGCATTGTTCAAAACCTTTTACAACATATAAGTCACAGTAATGTAAGGACACACTTAAACATTTTAACAACGACATGAAATAATTGTGGAATTCTCCAGAAAAGCCCTGCCGGTTTCCGCAACGGCAAATAATAAATTACATAACAACAAGAAAGGTGTTACGCCGTTTTGATTGTCTTGAAAGCTTCATTTCGATATAATCGATTGTAAGTTGCATTGTTCAAAACCTTTTACAACATATAAGTCACAGTAATGTAAGGACACACTTAAACATTTTAACAACGACATGAAATAATTGTGGAATTCTCCAGAAAAGCCCTGCCGGTTTCCGCAACGGCAAATAATAAATTACATAATAACAAGAATGGTGTTACGCCATTTTGATTATACCTTGATAACTTCATCTCGATATAATCGATTGTAGGTTGCATTGTTTATAACCCTCTACAACATATAAGTCACAGTAATGTAAGGACACACTTAAACATTTTAACAACGACATGAAATAATTGTGGAATTCTCCAGAAAAGCCCTGCCGGTTTCCGCAACGGCAAATAATGAATTACATAACAACAAGAAAGGTGTTACGCCGTTTTGATTGTCTTGAAAGCTTCATTTCGATATAATCGATTGTAAGTTGCATTGTTCAAAACCTTTTACAACATATAAGTCACAGTAATGTAAGGACACACTTAAAGATTTTAACAACGACATGAAATAATTGTGGAATTCTCCAGAAAAGCCCTGCCGGTTTCCGCAACGGCAAATAATAAATTACATAATAACAAGAATGGTGTTACGCCATTTTGATTATACCTTGATAACTTCATCTCGATATAATCGATTGTAGGTTGCATTGTTTATAACCCTCTACAACATATAAGTTACAGTAACATAAGGACAGACTTAAACATTTTACCCGCTTACAACAACATGAAATAATTGTGAAATCCTCAAGAAAGCTCCTGCCGGTTTCCGCAACAGCAAATAATGATTTGTACGACAACAAGAAAGGCGTTACGGCATTTTAATTATGTCTTGATAACTTCATCTCGATATAATCGATTGTAGATTGCATTGTTTATAACCTTCTACTAACATATAAGTTACAGTAAAATAAGAATACCCTTAAACATTATAACCGATTACTACATGAAATAATTGTGGAATCTTCAAGAAAGGCTTTACAATTTTTTAAATTATCTTCGAATGCAAATGCCGCCGACATTCCACGGGGCTTAACACATAAAACCGGCGAGTGGCAAAATATTTCAGAATTTTTCGAGCAGCGACAGTTCAGCGAGCCGGCAAAAGCTCGGTGCTCGAAATGTTTCAATATGCTAATATTTCGTAGCTGACAAATTCGGCCTCGAAACACTGGCCGTCGGAGCCGAAGAATGTCAAGTTCGCTTTCGACACACTGCGGCGGATTTAATAATGAGGTATAAAGGCCGCGGGATGCTGCATCGCCATATTGATTTCGTCCCGCTGGCTGGTGAATTTTAAAGCGAACCCCGAGAACATAGAACTCCTCGCCTACTTGAAGCCGCGACAGCAAGCGGGAAGCGTTTGAACAGTTTGGCCGTGCGATTACCAGCGTTTAATTACACGGCGTGTTTGCCCAGGGGAATGCTGAATATTAATGTGGAAAATTGCATTACACGCGTTTCCGCTGATTTCGTGTGTGTGCATGCAGTACCCCAGCCGAATCTGGCTTTGCCGGTCAATAGGAAGAGTTCCTTTCCGTAACTGATTTCGGTGGAACGTGTGAACGCACCGAAAATCGTGGTTCAAAGGCCTGCAAAAAGTGCGAGTCGGAAACTTCCTTAACCCTTTGACTGCCACGGTGGTCACCGGTGACCGGTGCAAAAGATTTTACATATAAAATGCAAAAAATTCGCAATGAAGCCTGTTTGTAATCTTGTAAAAGCAATTGATATTGGCGCGGTGCTTCAATACTTTGGCTTAAAAATCTCTGCGTTACCTTTATTTTGCAGGATTTAATCATACTCTGCAGTATTTTATCGCATCGCAGTTCTAATATAGCCAAATACATTTGGCAGTCAAAGTGTTAACCCTTTGACTGCTATGGGCGCATATATGCGTCTGCCGAAATCTATCGGGGTCGACTATGATCCAATCGTTTCGATTTCTTACCTACGGCAGCTGTAATTATTAACGTTCCAAATGAATACAGATGCGTTGTTTATCAGATAATTTTCTTGCAATATTTAATTTGGCGTAAATGAAGAATTATTATTAGAACTTAGTACACGTGAAGATGAAAAAACTTTAAGAAGAAAAAGACAAAACTAAAAGACTTGAAAACGAAACGATAAAAGATTAGGAAATAAGACTAAAGTGTCTTGATTCTGCTATTATTGTTTATAAATATTATACTTTCTAGTTTCACGTATCTAAATCCTACAGATATATACACCCATGCCTGCAAGTTGCTTCTCAAAAAGCGGCAACTAAAAATACGAGATTTAGCTTTGTTAAAGAAAGTATGCAAACTATTACTAACCCTTTGACTGCTATGGGCGCATATATGCGTCCTCCGAAATCTATCGGTGTCGAGTATGATCCAATTGCTTTGATTTCTTACCTATTGCAGCCACAGTTATCAATGTACTAGATCAATATCGATGTGTTGTTTATCAGATGATTTTCTTGCAATATTTAATTTTGCGTAAATGAAGAATTATCATTAGAACTTTGTTGCGCCTTACATAATCAATCAATAGAGTTCACGCTAGCGTAAAGTATTATAGGCCGGAAGTATTGAACTGTCAAAGGATTAACCAGTTAACTGTGGCGATTTCTTTGGAGAGCGCGTACCAGTGTGTGTTGCGATAATCAAGCGATGACGGGTATAGACGTGAAACACAGAGTAAGTGTTGCGGTCGAAATATTGAGTCAAAAAACGACTTTATTTTATAAAATGAACAATTTTATTTCTAATATTTACACAGTTGCTTAACATGAACATATATTATATACATAATAAACGGAAAACTTAGAAAAAATAATGAAATATCTATAAAGCAACTCTGGCTGCACGAATTTATGACCAATAAAAATAATCCAATACACTTTTTTCTTGGGTTTGATACACCAAGGTAAAATTCGGAATAATCAAAGATTCAGTGCTACTGCACTACTCACAAGTTAGCTCTCAGGAAGTGTTGAATCCATCTCAAATTATGTGTAATTTTTATTTGTTTGTTTCATTTCGTCTTGACCCCTAAAACTTTTAAATATATTAAAATGTACGAATATAGTTTATTTTTCGCTAAAATTACAATTTAAATATCAAATTGCAACAAAATCTTACGCATGACGAATATAATCGTCATCACACAAAATTCTACCGCATCTCCATGACGGATATACTCGTCAAACACACTTAACTGGTTAACCGCCAGATACGTATCGGTGGCAGACGCCGCCGGTGGCGTTATAGGAAATGAAAAAAATACCCACCGTCACAGTCTCTGTCGCTTCGAAAGCAATTAAGGATACTCTGAAGCGGGACGCTTGAAAAATGGTTCATTTCCAGCGAATTAGCCGAAAGTCCCCGGGGATCCGATGATCGGCTTTAAGCGGCTTTGCTGCAGCGCTCGCCATTTTGCCGCATTAATTTCAAATGGGATATAATTCGATCGTCGTCGGATTAGCGGGGGTCGAATGTTAAGCCGCAAATTAAGCATGTCCGTCTGACACGAGGACAGTGACGACGCGCGTACGTCGACAGACAAGAGACGCGCCGAACGTTTTGGCTGAAAAAATCGAGAGCTCTTTCGGATTTATCAGTTCACGCTCTGATAAGCTCGACGTGCCGAATAATTCGCCTTTCAAGCGCAGTTCTGTCGTTGCTGCCTTTCGTCGTCACCCTCATGGATGAAGATAGAGCAGCGGTTCTAGTCGGCGGACGAGAGCTTTGACGCTCGTTAAATCAATTCCACTGGAGAACGGGCAGGAACGATGTTGGGCTGTCATAACTTCGGTTACAATGTTCTCCGTTTGAGGCTGTTGGTTGAGAGCTCCACTGAAAGATGGGTGCGTCCAAATCTTGAACGTGAGGGGTGTAAGGAGCTTAGGAGATGCATTTCTATCTGACGATCATGTAGCAATGTATAATATATTAACACGTTGACTGCCATGGTGGTTACTGGTGGCCGGTACAAAAGATTTGACAAAGTATTTGCAATCTTGTAAAAGCAATTAATATTGGAACGATGCTTCAATACTTTGGCTTCTAACAACTCTGCGTTACCTTTATTTTGCACAATTTAGTCCTGCTCTGCAGTATTTCATCGCATTGTGGTTCTGACATAGCAACATACGCGGTGACCAGCGTAAAATATTTTATTATAAATGCAAAAAATTCGCAATGAAGCCTATTTGCAATCTTGTAAAAGCAGTTGATATTGGAACGATGCTTCAATACTTTGGCTTCTAACAACTCTGCGTTACCTTTATTTTGCACGATTTAATTATAGTCTGTAGTATTTTATCGCATCGCAGTTCTAACATAGCAAAATACGCGGTGACCAGCGCAAAAGATTTTACCAAAAAATGCAAAAAATTCGCAATGAAGCGTATTTGCAATCTTGTAAAAGCAATTGGTATTGGAACAATGCTTCAATATTTTGGCTTATAACAACTCTGCGGCACCTTTATTTTGCACGATTTAATTATGCCCTGCAGTATTTCATTGCATCGCGGTTCTAAGATAGCAAAATACGCGGTGACCGGTGCAAAAGATTTGATTAAAAATGCAAAAATTTCGCAATGCAGCTTATTTGCAATCTTGTAAAAGCAATTGATATTGGGCCGATGCTTCAATACTTTGGCTTCTAAAAAATCTGCGTTACCTTTATTTTGCACGATTTAATTATACTCTGCAGTATTTCATCGCATCGCGGTTTTAAAAATGCAAAAAAAATTGCAATGAAGCCTATTTGCAATCTTGTAAAAGCAATTGGTATTGGAACAATGCTTCAATATTTTGGCTTCTAAAAACGATGCTTCAATGATAGTCTGTAGTATTTTATCGCATCGCGATTCTAAGATAGCAAAATACGCGGTGATCGGTGAAAAAGGTTTTACTAAAAATACCAAAAAATTCGCAATGAAGCGTATTTGCAATCTTGTAAAAGCAATTGGTATTGGAACAATGCTTCAATATTTTGGCTTATAACAACTCTGCGGCACCTTTATTTTGCACGATTTAATTATGCCCTGCAGTATTTCATTGCATCGCGGTTCTAAGATAGCAAAATACGCGGTGACCAGCGCAAAATATTTGATTAAAAATGCAATAAATTTCGCAATCAAGCTTATTTGCAATCTTGTAAAACCAATTGATATTGGAACGATGCTTCGATTCTTTGGCTTCTAAAAACTCAACGTTACCTTTATTTTGCACGCAGTATTTCATCGCCTTTACAAAAAAAATTTGCACGATTTGCAATCTTATAAAAGCAATTGTATTGAACAAGTATTTGGCTTCTAAAAACTCTGCGTTACCTTTATTTTGCACGATACAATGATAGTCTGTAGTATTTATCGCATCGCGGTTCTAAGATAGCAAAATATGCGGTGACCAGTGCAAAGGATTTTACTAAAAATGCAAAAAATTCGCAATGAAGCGTATTTGCAATCTTGTAAAAGCAATTGGTATTGGAACAATGCTTCAATATTTTGGCTTATAACAACTCTGCGGCACCTTTATTTTGCACGATTTAATTATGCACTGCAGTATTTCATTGCATCGCGGTTCTAAGATAGCAAAATACGCGGTGACCGGTGCAAAAGATTTGATTAAAAATGCAAAAATTTCGCAATGCAGCTTATTTGCAATCTTGTAAAAGCAATTGATATTGGGCCGATGCTTCAATACTTTGGCTTCTAAAAACTCTGCGTTACCTTTATTTTGCACGATTTAATTATACTGTGCAGTATTTCATCGCATCGCGGTTCTAAAAATGCAAAAAAAATTGCAATGAAACCTATTTGCAATCTTATAAAAGCAATTGATATTGGAACAATGCTTCAATTCTTTGGCTTCTAAAAATCCTGCGTTACCTTCATTTTGCACGATTTAGTCCGACTCTGCAGTATTTCATCGCATCGCGGTTCTAACATAGCAAAATACGCTTGGCAGTCAACATGTTAACAAAATAAATGGTATCCTATGGACGCGTCGACGTGCATTTTATGTGTATGTCAAGGGGTTGACCCTTTTTAGCTTACGACACATTTGAATGTAAAGTTAAACTTACACGGCACAGCTATGTTAGAATTATAAAACAAGGATTCGTTAAAATAATGATGAACTCGTGTAATCAATTTAATACGTTGAATGCGACGCGAAGTTTGTGTGTTTTGGCTTGGGGCCAACAAGAGAATTTAATACAATGCGTTATACTATTTATTTTGTGTAAAATATTATGTTTTATTGAAGTGCTTCGTTGTTGAATAGTACACAATGGGTTGAAGGGTTTTTCATTTTGATATGTACAATTATTGGGTTTTGGACTTTTTAAAAGATGATTTAATTAATCGGGTATATAAATTTTCACAGAATACATAAGAGCCTCTGTTATAATATATGGCACTATAAACCGGCCATTCGTTTTTTCGATGTGTAATTATTTTTCTTTTCACATAACTGATCCCGACCATGTATGCATTTCTTGCTAATCCCTGACATAAAACGTCAAACTTTAAACTCCGTTCCGCCCAAAATTGAGCGTGTAAAAATATTTTTCTAATAATAGACCACTGAACGACAAGGAAGAGAATTGTTTCATATTCTGTATGGGGATGTAATATATAGCAACATTATCTGTAACGATTGACTACTAAAATAAGTAACGATTTCTATCCCTAACAACGCCTTCTTTTTAGGTGACAATCAAATATTTTAATTCATTGCATTACGATGGTACAATTAACAGCATCACAAAATTAGCTCCGTTTTCCCATATCAGTGCACTTGGCATTTAAAACCCGCGCATAAAAATGAAATGCCTGAGCTCTACTGAACGGACCACTTTGTGGTTCTCATAACGAAACTAAATAATTAATTTTCTCTTAATTGTGTTCTCCGGGTTTTTATATCCATACTCGAATAACCTCTCATATTATCTCCTAAAAAAACTTCGCATTTGCATGGCGAGCCAATTAAATGGAACGCCTTCAAGCGCGTGGACGGAAATATCGTTGCATGTTTAGAATATCGTTATTAATCCACAGAAATGTGATGAAAGAGTATTATGATGCAAATGTTCATCGAAGATTCGCAAACCATCCCTAATTAATTTGTTTCACTGAAGTCAACCTTTAGTAGTTTTAAACTTTCTAAAACCCTGTTATTGTTCAAGTTTGTTCATTACTATGTTTTAAAAAAGTTGTAAACCTCTACAAAGAGGACCGAAAGGTCTCAAAAGAGATAAAATTATTTTAGAACGTAGCAACCAACAAACTTCGGCTGCAACAAGGGCTTCAGCAATTTTTATAAATAAAAAAGTAAAGATTAACGGTGGATACGGAACATAGAAACGAAGGGAAACAAACAAAGCAAAGATATACAATTATTTTAGAACATAACAGCCAACACACTTCGACTATAACAAGAGGTTCAGCAATTTTTATAAATAAAAAAGTAATGATTAATGGTGCATACGGAACATAGAAACGAAGGAACAACAAACAAGAGAAAGATATAAAATTATTTTAGAACATAGCAACCAACAAATTTCGACTGTAACAGCGGCTTCAACCATTTTTACAAATAAAAAAGTAACGATTAATGGTGAATACGGAACACAGAAACGAAGGAACAACAAACAAAGGACAGATATAAAATTATTTTAGAACTTAGCAACCAAAAAATTTCGACCATAATAAGGGCTTCAACAATTCTTGTACGTAAAAAAATATACATAATTTTATACATAGAATAATAATTAATGGCAAATACAGAACATAGAAACAAAGGAAAAATGACACACGCGCGAAAAAGTCATATTGAACAATAACAGAGAGAGTAAAGTAGTAAAGGTAAAAGCCTGTGAAAGCGTATAAAGAACAGAGAGAATGATATCAAGAATTAAGAAAAGGCAAACACTGCGAAAGGCGACAGCGCGAAAATGAAAAGGAGGCGGGGCCGGAAAAGCTTCGGGAAAAACGCAGGAGAGGCGGGCGAAGGAAAGAGAAAGGAGGGACTCGACTTTATACGGTGAGGGAAATAAATCGTGTCAAGGTGCAAAAGCAATAACGACCCGCCTCGCATTGTCCACGTAGTCGCGAGCTTTTCCATTTGCTCTATTTCAGCATTCACGGCGACGTGGAAGGGAGAAAGCAGTTTGAAAGGCAAATTGAATTTCACCGTAACAGAAATGTCGTTTAAGGGGCATTACAGCGAGCCGAGTACGGCGTCTTAAAACGAAAAAGCGCGAGGCTGGACGGTGCCAACGAAAATAATAGAAACACGCCGGAAAGGCCGGGACTTCGTTAGGAATTCTTCAACGATCGCGCCTCTTCTTCTTTGTCTCGCCAACGTAGCCTTCGCCGACGTCAATTACGCGACTCATTTCGCGCCTCGCATCCGATCTATCCCGAGATAATCTCGGTGGAAGATGAGAGGCGGAAGATCGTATACCGGAACTCGCTGTCTGACAAAGGTGCGAACGGATTGAAGGTACCTAGAACGTAAACACGTACGAGGGCAGTCCGATAAGTACTTAGCCTAAAAAAGAAAAACGAAAATTTTGGAAAATCGACGATTTATTTTTCAACATAATCTCCTTTTAACTCGATACACTTGATCCAGCGATGCTCCAACTTCTTCAATCAGTCTGAAAAATACGTTTTCTGGAGATCTGCAAAGTAGGCCTCCGTGGCGGTGATAACCTCCTCATTCGACTCAAATTTCTGCCCAGCGAGTGACTTTTTCAAGTTTGGGAAGAAAAAGAAGTCATACGGGGCCAAATCTGGAGAATACGGTGGATGTGTTCGTAGCCTAATTCAACGAATTTGGCTGTAGCGACGGCAGAGGTGTGAGCCGGTGCGTTATCGTGGTGAAAGAGCACTTTTTTTTTCGCCAAATGGGGCCGTTTTGTCCTTAATTCGGCGTCGAATCGGCTCAATAATTCGGCATAGTACAGCCCCGTGACTGTTTTGCACTTCTCCAGGTAGTCTATGTAGTTGACACCTTGTGAATCCCAGAAAACGGTGGCCATCACCTTTTCGGCCGATAGGACAGTCTTCGCCTTCTTCGGAGCACATTCGCCGGACGCAGTCCACTGTTTCGACTGTTCCTTGGTCTCTGGTGTGTACCAGTGGATCCACGTTTTGTCGACAGTCACAAAACGACGTAGAAACTTTTTCGGATTGCGCTTAAACAGTGTCAAACACTGCTCTGAAGTGGTCTCACGGATGCACTTGTTATCCGGAATGAGCAAACGCGGCACCCATCGAGCAGAAAGCTTTCTCATGCCCAATATTTCATGCAGGATATGCCCAGATTTCATCGCTGGATCAGGTGTATCGAGTTAAAAGGAGACTATGTTGAAAAATAAATCGTCAATTTTCCAAAATTTTCGTTTTTCTTTTGTAGGCTAAGTACTTCTCGGACTGCCCTCGTATATGGGGTGTGGAAGCTGAACTGTTAGGTCGAGTCATAAGTGTAGGATTTAACACTAGAAAGACTGAAACTTAGTATGTACCTGTGGGATCCTAAATACAGAGTCCTCTAGTTGGCGGGGAAAGGTCACCTATGATCTTCATTTATTGTATTGATGTATTATCGGTGACGAGTTTGTTAAATCGTGTTATTTGATTGCTTAAGAGTCAATTGACGATAAGACGTGAAGACGATAAGACGTAAAAACGAAACGGCGTAAAGGCGAAACGACGAAACGACGAAACGACGAAAGACTAGGAAAAAAGACAAAGGCGTCTTTATTGTGTTGTTATTGTTTATAAATATTATACTATCGAATTTCACGTATTAAATTCCTACATACCTATATTGCCCAAAAGCAGTCAAAATGACTCCATTGTGAAAGAATAACTAATGTGTAAAGAAATTTATTTAAAATTAATTTTTGACGTTTTTTATATTGTTTACAGTTATATAACAGATTATTAGTAAATATTAACTGTAAATATTGACTGTTTTCAATGAAATCCCATAGTTCCGAAAGCAAGACAAGTTTATGTGTTAGTAGGCTGCTACTTCTTTCGGTTCTTTTGTCAAAACGAATAAATCGTGGGATTTGCTTGAACTTTTCTCTGGCCATAGTTTTTCTAAAAAATTCGGGACCCCACTTTGCTGACCATAAAAAAAATTCAATTTTAATTTTTTTGCCTCGTAACATTCGACACTTTCATTTTCATCATTGGTGTTACATGGGATTGTAAGCTATAACACTTATTTATTCAAGAATAAATTATAGCCTTTTTCTGTGGAACAAAAGCGCAGTATATCAAAATTTTCCACCAAAAAAAAAAGTTTAATCACGGGCGGTAACAAATGGAAACCTTTAAGGATGTGGATTTGGTTGGATATTGCTTATCTACTTCCAATCAACGGCTATATCTTCTTCTGAACTATCTTCAGAATCACTACTATACTTATCACTTCTTTCTGAGCCGCTTTCCGACAGCGTATTTATATTCAGATTCTTATTCGCCCATTTTTCAATATATATTTTACTAAAATATAATATAAAAGAAAAGAAAGATAAAAAAGTCGATGTATGTGTAACATTGCAATATTCGGCTCTTTTCTACAATGTGAATCAAAATCCAAAATTAAAATAAAAATGTTGATTACTTTTGTAATTTTTTAATTTGTTTGCCAAGACAATGTTCTAAATTGTGATTTTTACATTAACACGTTGACTGCCGTGCGTATTTTGCTGTAGTAGAACGGCGATGCTATGAAACACTACAGCGTTTGACTGAATTATGCAAAATGTTTTTGAGACCAAAGAATCGCATCACTATTCTAACAATAACTGCATTTATAAAATAATTATTACTACCCATTGCGAATATTTTCGATCTTCAGTCAAAAAAAAACGCGTTAAAAAAAAAATTAGTTTTTTTTTTTTTTTTTTTTTTTTTCAAAAAAACTGTGCGTTAAGGGGTTAATAGAAGATAAGCGGCACAATCGTCGTCCAATGAAAGGTCGGTGACACATTGTTGCCTATGCATAAATCATTCAATGACGCGAGATAGTATAACGACGTGGAAATTAGGTTTTTCGCCGAATATCCTTGAAGGCCTCCTTTCCGTGACCTTGCAACGCTAAAAAGTATTTCCCGGACTCGTGGTCGCAACAAGATCGTCCGGCGTCATCCGAAAAGCAACCCCTCGTCATCGCGGGATCCTCCCGACACCCCTTGAATATAAATGCGAAATTTTCATGGAGCCGGGAAATGAGAAAGCCGAGGACGTTCTGGGCTCCGAGTGATTTGCATTCTTTTGAACATTTTTTAACGCCTTTCTCTCCTCCCGCGATACCCCTGGCAATATGCTTTTAAAGCCGGGTTTGTTCAGTTTTCGGCACCGGCGTCTCGTGGTTCTTGTGTTTCTCGCTGCCGTGATGTCTTATGTCATCGGCGCGAAGGTGAAGTAGATTGTAGACAGGGAATAGATTATGTACTCTACGCCTGTGGAATTGCGGCTATTTCCGACGTCGGGTCAAGTGCATCCGACGATGTCGACGTCTCGACCTTCGATATTCTACCGAATTGATGAGCAGTGGCCTCTTAAATGTGGATTCCGAATAAGTGTGATGAGAGGAATGCGGCACGAAATTTCATTTTCAGGCTTAGTGGACGGAGAGGATAGTATGTACAGCGTGTACAAAATACTATATTGGCGGATCGCGTTTTTCCAGGAATAAATTTGTTTAACATGTTGAACGCCATGGCGGTCATATGTGACCGGAGTATATCAAATACTTATAACTGAGAAGTTGAATGAAAATTGTCTAATTACAGAATGCTTTGACATAAAATCAGTGACCGGAGTATATCAAATACTTATAATTGTAAAGTTAAATGAAAATTCGCTAATTAGAAAGCTTTGAAATAAAATCTGCACTATTGATAAATCAAAAGTTTTTATTAAATCAAAAATTGAAAATTAGTTTTTATCAAGTGTTCTTTCTGCCGGTGTATTGTATTAAAGAATTTTAAACATAAATATAGATCGCCAATGCGATCTTGGCAGTATTTAGTGACGTTTTTGGTCCGATTTTTTGCTCTTTGTGTTCTGAAGCTTGCAACATTTTATTGGTGACACTGTTTGCAAAATTTGCGTACCAAGTACGTTGGTCCTTCCTTCTTTTGCAATTCATGCCGTATTCTTATACATAACGAAATTAATTATTATTTTGCCATTACATGCTCGGAATAGTAAAAATATTTTTGTGGCGTTCTGAGGGAAACATGAGATTTTGACGTGGCACTCAAGGTGTTAACCGTTTTAGTGCCAAGGAACAAATTTGCGCTTCTTCTGTTTTGCTCGAAAAATGTCAGCGCTCTAGGTTGCGAAGCCGACAACCATTCCGTTTTAGATAAAAATAAAATAATGAGACAACTGATAAAACAACGAATTTTGATTGCAATGTAACATTTGGGTGCAAATTTTTGGATGGGAAATAAAACAAGCGGACATTAATGTTAGAGCATTCATTTTCATCATAACGATGCAGAATGACATGAATGCTATAGCATTAAAATCTGAAAGTCAATTATTTTGAATTTAATTTTATATAACCTTAGAGTTTTTGTAATTATTATACCTGTCAAGATAATGACTAACTGAACTAAAACATGATAATCTGACCACCCTTATAAGACGTGTTTAATCAAATTTCGGATATCACAACCAATTGAAAAATAAAATACTGTCAATTTTTGTACCTCGTTGAAACTTTTAATGTCCGCGAACGTTTTAAAGAGATAGCGTTAACAAGCAGTTATCCAATAGTTATGAAAAAACAATAGAAATATTGTATTATTAAAAGCATCTGCCTTTTTCATCTACACATTTTGTTTTCTGTAACTTACATCTAGTTAGTTGGCTACGGGAACAATCCGTATGATATATTTATTGCAAACTTGACATTTTTTAGGTAACATCAGAATGTATGACATAATGCCAAAATTGTAAAGAGTGTAGAGTCAATATCCCTGACAACCCATAAGAAAGTTCATTAATTTCGAATAAATGTATTTAAAGAGAAGATGGCGTTAATAAGCAGTTATCCAGTAGTTATGAAAAAACCATAGGAATATTGTGTTACAAAAGCATCTGTCTTTTTCATCTACACATTTTGTTTTCTGTAACTTACATCTGATTAGTTGGCTATAGGAACAATCCGTATGATATATTTATTGCAAACTTGACATTTTTTAGGAAACATCAGAATGTATGACGTAATGCCAAAATTGTAAAGAGTGTACAGTCAATCTCCCTGACAAGCCATAATAAAGTTCATTAATTTCGAACGTGATTAATGAACCGCCAACGGTACAAGGGGTGTGTCAGGCTTCAAGCAATTTTTTAGTCATATCCTTCGCGATATGTACGTCGTACCTCATCTTGCCCCTATTAATCCTTGCTCGTAGACAACATTCCGCGTTGATAGCCATCACGTAACCGGTGCAGCTTACTTAGATGCATATTTAGCATATCGACCGTAGCTGTATTTAATGAACGTCGAGTTTCGCCAAGCCTCGAGGACTCGGGTCTGTAATTAAAACCGCGATTATTATACCCGGAGCACCTCTATTTTCCGCGCAAATTAATGTAATTTCAATTACCAATTATCCAATTAACGTAATTAATCGGACGTCTCTAACGTAAAAACGGGAATGTTCCCTATCGCCATCAACGGTGCTCCTTCAAAATTTATATAATGATTGATGAATTTATGTTACGACAAATTATTGTCATAATGTACATGTATATATGTATTAGTTTTGCTACTAATAACAATTATTCCCAGAGTAGGAGCTTTCTATTATATTCAACGACTTTGCCCGCTGTTTCGTTGTAGGGTAAAGTAGCCAGTGATTGACCGGTATACAGTGATTGACCGTTCTGTGTTCATGAACGAATATCTGAACATCGCTATAGGTATAGTTTCATTGTTTTGAATATCAGTCCAAAGCGCATTCTGTAAGTAAAGGTCTTGCAATACAGAATTCTTGTGCAGATTATTAGTAGAATTCTTCTGTGATTAATAACATGCTGTGAAAGAATTGTTACAGATTTCTTAAAAGAAAGAGGTAACTGCTTAACGATATTTTTTATAAAAGACTGGTGAATTTGTAATAATTTTACAGTCAATATAGTATTCCTGAAAAAAATATATGATTTGTATGTGATGGAATAACCTCACTAAAGATTTTATATCCATTCCGGTTTCCTAATATCGTAATTATTCGATAGTACTAGGGTGGACCACTGATAGATTCAATCAGTTTAATCGCGTAAAAATCATTGTAATTCAATACCTGTATGCTGCATGAAAACCGTCTTGTTAACGGTTGTCATGATATCCACAGGCTTCTGTCTTTAGCATTCCTTTTTTTTTATGAGCATAATTAAAAAGCGCACCGTGTCGCATTGGTCTCATACCCGAAGCCTACTACACATGCGTTCGAAGCGGCGGATTTCATTTTTGCACTTTTATTTCAATATGCTGATACGTTTCAGCGTATTAAATTATATTCGAAAATTATATTCGATAATATTTAAAGGTAATACAGTAAAATTGACCGCTTAAATATTTCTCATTTCTCACAAGTTTACAAAGTGGTCAATAATTATAAATAACACGGTCAATGACTGTGATTTCTGCGGCCAATCACTATTAATTGGCAATATTAAATGTATCGTTGCGTTATTAATAAATAAAATTTTATTTCTGTTTCGTTGCAGGCTGAACATGTTCTTACAACATTTTTCTGTCATAATACGCTAAAAAATAATGAATGCAACATTACACGTTTAAGTTATACGCCTTTCATTCAATCACTATTCTTAAGCGGTCAATCACTGTATACACTACCCTACATCATGAATGCATCTTGTCAGCTGCTCGTTCGCTTTTCATTCAATCACTATTCTTAAGCGGTCAATCACTGTATATTTTACCCAAATCGCGAATGCATCTTGTCAGCTGCTCGTTCCTGAAATGTCTGGCATCTGTGCAATCACGCCGAAATGTCTAACGTCAGTACGTTAGCGACGATAGTGTCACAACTAAACGAGGACGATTTGAGGAACTAGGGAGTGTGGCAAGGAATTTTCCATGTACTGAAATCCACGTTACTTCATGTCTGCTTGCAACTCTGTCCATTGTCTTCCATGCTTTCGGATCTTATTTTCCACTTTGCACTAACTCCCATCTTAGCCGTCCTGCCTCTTGTTCGTCCTACTTTCGCAACTCTTCTTTTCATTTCGCGTCTTTATTTTCTCTCTTAACCTTCGATCGCTCCGCTCTCTTCTGTTTACTCGCTGCTTCTTGTTCTCTGAGGGCAAATCGAGTCGTCGCAATCAACGAAAATTGTAAGGTAACTCCGACCTTACCGTTTTCAAGCAACCGTATCTTCTTGCCGTGCTTCCTCGTGTGTCTTTCATTCCACTCTTGCGTTTACTTTCACCCCCAACCAGCTTCCTTCCATCGCCGGGAAGGATTGATGTCAGGGTCTGTTCACTGAATCTTCCATTTTCCATCAGCGCATCGCATGGGAGACTATTAGTTTCCATTGACTCGCAATGCTGACAAATTAAAGCGCGATTATTGGAAACGATTCGTAGCGCACGTTCCATTGATTCAGTTGTCTGAGTGTCGATAAAATATAGTATTCTGACACAGATTCTTCATACGTTAGTTTAGAACTTAATTGATGGTGGGTTATTTGCAATTTTCAATGTATACGGTATTGCAGCGTTTTTATTTATTCGCCTTTTTTAATGTGGCACAAAAAAGCTATTAGATAAATGAATGTGCAACGTCCTTTTTTAATGTGGCGCAAAAAAAACTATTAGATAAATGTATGGGCAACGTCCTTTTTTAATGTGACGCAAAAAGAAAATTTAGATAAATGTATGAGCAACGTCCTTTTTTAATGTGGCGCAAAAAAAAACTATTAGATAAATGTAGGGACAACATCCTTTTTTAATGTGGCGCAAAAAAAACTATTAGATAAATGTACGGGCAACGTCATTTTTTACTGCGGTGCAAAAAAAACTATTAGATAAATGTAGGGACAACGTCCTTTTTTAATGTGGTGCAAAAATAAAATTTAGATAAATGTATGAGCAACGTCCTTTTTTAATGTGGCGCAAAAAGAAAACTATTAGATAAATGTAGGGACAACATCCTTTTTTAATGTGGCGCAAAAAAAACTATTAGATAAATGTATGGGCAACGTCATTTTTTACTGCGGTGCAAAAAAAAACTATTAGATAAATGTAGGGACAACGTCCTTTTTTAATGTGGTGCAAAAAAAACTATTAGTTAAATGTGTGGGTAGCGTCCATGAAAGTGGACCTTAATGCCGACGTTTTTAGTGTGCGTCCCTTAGCAAATTGTCATTTACGGAGTTATTAACTTCTTTTTCAACAGCTTTCGCATACAATAGTATATTTTCCAAATGCGTATCTTTGTTTACCAGGATTCCTACAACTATCTTATTTTTACGTTGTATATTCAATGCGTACAGAGTGAAAAGTCGGCAACAAAATCCGTAATGTTCTCATTACAATACCGATATTATGAAAGTAATACAATAAATGAACTCCGGCCAAATGAAAAATGTTTTGATAATGCCAATCTATGTACAATAATGTTATTTGGGAAATTATCTATGTCGCTGTATGATTAATTTTTATTAATTGTTATTGTGTAATTTACTCGGTGAATCTCAACTATAGGTAATTTAAAGAAATAAAAGATTATTAAAACGCTATTATGGTTTATATATATTTTAAGTAATACCCGTCCACAATCCAGTGGTATATGAACAGGCGAACAATATACCAAACGTTAAATTATAAAGTAAGCTGGAGGAGTGCTTTTCTAAAGGAAGACCTGTCTCAAAGCGAATATGTAAGTAAGCCACAAGAGTACACATTATAACATTATAACAAATTGAAACAAAACGAAACCTTCGTAGACTCCTGCATAGGGAAATCAAGGATCCCAAAATATGTCAAAATTTTCGAAAAACTTAACAGATAATAAGGGCTTTAATGGTTATTTAATCTTTAAAATTGTTATTATTCGTAACTCATAGGAGCGGAATCTGATTTCGCTAAAATTTTTTAATTTAAATCTTCTCTGCTATTATTTAAATCTTCATTGCAGGCTTAGGAAAAAAATCATGAAAGCGCCATTATCTACACTTTGTTTTACATATCCAATTATTTTGTCCAAATTTAAGAAAGTTATGTAGGATCTCAATTACAGGATCTTCTAATTGGCGAGCAAATGTCACCTATGATCCTCAATTATTATATTGAGGTATCATAGGTGACGAGTTTGTTGAATTATGTTGTTTGGTTGCGTAGTAGTCAGTTGACGACGAAACGTAAAGACGATAAAACGTAAAAACGAAACGACGTAAAGACGAAAAGACGAAAAGACGAAAGAACGAAAGATTGGGAAATTTTTTATTTTTATTTTTAAGGAATTATTGAAAGAAACACATGGTTGAACATTTACTTTTCTGGGCGAGCCGCATGCTCATATGTTTTGATATAATAACGGTGCAAATATTTATTAGCGAAAGTTTGAAAAAAGAAAAAACTGGAGTGAATTTTTAGAAGTAAAATATGCAAATCTAGAATACTCAAATAAGTATACACATACTATATATTCTTCGTTTAATTTTGCTTCAGGCAAACTCAATTAATTAAACATCACCTTTAACCTTTTGACTGCTGAGTACTTCCAGCTGAAGCTTCCACTGAGAATGAAACACTTTTCGCTAGTATGAACTCTATTCATTGATTACCTAAGGCGCAACTAAGTTCTAATGATAATTCTTGATTTGTCAAATTAAATAAAGTAAGAAAATGATGTGATGAAGAACGCATTAAAATTGAAATAATGATATTCTGATATTATAATTACCCTTTGACTGCTGAGTACTTCCAGCCGAAGCTTTCACTGAGGACAAAACACTTTTCGCTAGTTAGGAACTCTATTGATTGATTATCTAAGACGGAGCTAAGTTCTAATGATAATTCTTCATTTACGCCAAATTAAATAATGCAGCAAAATTGTTTGATGGAGAACACATCTGTATTCATCTGGTACATTGATAATTGTGGCCGCAGTAGGTAAGAAATCGAAGAGATTGGGGACGCATATATGTAGGATGTCAAATACAGGGTCCTCTAGTTGGCGAGAAAAGGTCATCTATGATCCTCAATTATTATATTGGTATATCATAGGAGACGAGTTTATTAAATTATGTTATTTGATTGCTTAGTCATTAGTTGACGATGGAACGTAAAGACGATAAAACGTAAAGGCGAAAAGGTGAAACGTCGAAAGGATGAAAAATTATGAAATAAGACTAAAGTGTCTTGACTGTGTTATTATTGTTTACAAATATTATACTCTCTAGTTTCACGTGTTTAAATTCTACAGTTCTTCTCTTTTAAATAGTGTACCACCGTTAATGTGTGTACGTATACATCGACAAACAAGTTTGCTCTCCCGGACGTTACCTATATACCACGAAAACCATTTGCTCCCGTGCGATTGAGCGAATGGCGCGATTAGTTCGAATGTTGGCGCAACATTTTCGGTAAACGGCTGTTGGCAGCTGGTAGGCAGCCCTAAAAACTGACGTTGCCGGTAAGAAACGACGACGCAGCGGAAAATCTTAATGGGCCTCGGAGTTATGGACGCGACGGCAACAAGACCTGAAGCGTCGATAAAGCAACGATCGTTTATGTACCATGGGTGCGCAGCCATTACACGTGTGGAATTTTATTTCGGACCAACGGCGTAACCGGAATATGAAAGCGCGAGAAACGACACTTTTAAAGTGCATCCTCGTAACTTGCTGGACACACGTGTGGCCACGTTCTCTTGCGATTTTCGAGATATGATTATTTGATACGCTACGGGGTTGTGCAAAAATGTTGGCCGTTTTAGCAAATTGATATCCGCTCGCTGAGATTAAAGAGATTCGATGGTTCTTACTAATTTGCCGTCCCGTAAAGTAGTAGTTCTTAACACTAAACGTACCAAGCGGGGTTAAATTACCCCTTTCAAAATTTACTTTTAAATCGTACATTCATCGTTATTTCTTTCGCTCATTTGACTTTCTGTAAATTGTTACATCATCTGATTATTCAATTTCTCGCTTCAATACGTTAGGAATTTCTTTCTGAAAACTTGAAAGTACGAAAAATCTTGAAAACGTAATTTTCTAAACGATCCAACGTACTTTCAAAATTTACTTTAAAATCGTGCATTTATTGGTATTTCTATAGCTCATTTGACTTTCTGTAAATTCTTATATCATCCGATTAATCGATGTCTCGCTTTAATAAATTAGGAATTTCTATCTAAAATTCAACGTTTATTTCATACGGGGTCAAATAACCCCTCATGGTAAAAATAGGTAGCTGTAAAGTACCGGTACGTTTAGTGTTAAATTTCTGGAGGTACAAGTGCGATTTCAGTTGAACCTGATAGATTTAGACAGGACACGTTACATTTTTTTTGCTCTGGATCTATTTCGGTCAGTAGGACGCAATTTACGTAAAGATGATTTAGTGTTTGCATTATGAACTTTCAATAACGGCGAACAAGTACTTCATTGTTAACACGTTAAATTACGTACCGATTTCATTTGACTTTTTGTTTAGGGATTGCCTACATACATAAATCGCATTTGTTTATAAAAGACAACCAGCAGAAAGCCATACTTTCGCTTAGATAATTTCAATGAAGCGCATTAAAAAACGTGGAAATAAATTTGTTAACATTGTATGATTTATAAAGTATTAACTTGACGCATTAAGCGTACTATATCCATGTTATAAAATCTCTATGCCCGCAATCACATTTTCTTGAGGTCATCATAATGTTGGCAATGTGTGACTGACATGGCAGTTAATGACAAAATTGATTAATGCTCTAGAGCAGCTGGCACGTCAGCTATTTTAATTATGAAATGAAAAGATTCCTTCAAATGTGTTACTCACGTGCGCACGCGTTCCCCTTTAACATACGTAGGGATAGGGAAAAACACCAGAAACGAATCCCGGCGTCGTGTAAAAGATGACTCGGATCCGACTTTAATTTCCGCCGTGAGAAAATTCTTCCTTCCCCTTTCCAGCGTGTTCGCTCTTGGAAATGTTATTCCACGGGAAAATTGAATATCCGCGCCCGGCAAGCGGGGGATCCTGCGTTTTCCAGTTCTGCCAAAGGTGTCGAATACTCATGAGATGCTCGCTTTTTCGAACTTGCCTCGGGAAGCGTCTGCGTGAGCGCGTATTTCTAAATAACTTCCACCCTTTTCCGTCTCCGTAATTTTCATAGCCGCGTATCTGGCAACCTCTTAACACTTTGCCGGTCGCGCATTTCTCGAATCGCTGTTGCGCTGCCGCCGGCGAGATTCACGCAAGTTCGACTGCTTTCTAACGGTGGTATCTATGCAATCGACCGTAACATAAGTAGCTGCAATTTAATTATTATTAAAGAAGGCATTAAGGTAACTGTTACACCATTTTTATTGTATAATCTTGCATTTTCAAATTATTACTTAAACACTTTACTTAACACATTGTTGACCGGCAATTTTCGGCAAAAGCTGTCTCAAGTCACCGGCATTTTCATTTTGCACAATTTTCATTTTGCACAATTCAATCGTATTCTGTAGTACTTCATCACGTTGCGGTTTTAATATAACAAAGTACGCACGGCGATACTATGAAATACTGCAGCATTTGATTGAACTATGCAAAATGTAAACAATGTGCAAGTATTGGAGACCAAAGGATCGCATCACTATTCTAACAATAACTACATTTATAAAATAATTATTGCTACGCATTGCGAATATTTTGGATCTTCAGTAAAATCTCTTGCGCCGGTCACCGGTGACCATCACGGCAATCAAAGGGTTAAATAATGCAAGAAAATTATTTGATAAAGAACACATCTGTATTTATCTCATACATTGATAACTGTGGCTGCAATAGGTAAGAAATCGAAACGATTGAGAAAGCATATATGCGCCCATAGTCGACACCGATAGTTTTCGGCGGACGCATATATGCGTCCATAGCAGTCAAAGGGTTAACACATTAACTGCCGTGCGTATTTTGCCGTATTAGAACGGCGATGCTATGAAATACTGCAGCGTTTGATTGAATTATGCAAAATATAAATAATGGGCAGGTATTGGATACGAAAGGATCGCATCACTATTTCAACAATAACTACATTTACAAAATAATTATTGCTACGCATTGCGAATATTTTGGATCTTCCGTAAAATCTCTTGCGCCGGTCACCGGTGAGCATCACGGCATTCAAAGTGTTAAGCGCCATGCATCGATAATTTGTCACCTTCGCCGTCGGCCAAAGCAAACACGAACTTTCACGCCCAGTTACTCGACGCGCTCACCCCAGGCATCAAAACAGTCGCCTTGGCGGCTTCTGCGTGCTGCCTAATTACACCGATTCGGGGAAAACGTAAAAGTTCCGCACCGTACGTTCCGGGCAAACGAGCTCGATTCCGACTCTCTGGCAAGCGTCGGCGGAATTTAATACGCCGACGTGCTTTTTCTCTCTCTTTCGCCTTGCGAAAAGTTCCGAAATTGGCCGGGGCGCGTTTCTTGCGTCCCCACGTGCCGTCCTTGTCTCGAGTCAGGGCCGGGGTCGTTTCCAAGGTCGTCCGGGTTGCGCTGGAGTTCGCCTTCTCTGTTGGGAGGGTTGCTTCGACCCGTGGCTGAAAAGGGGTGGTCTGAGGCCGGACGGAGATAGCCATGCGCATTAGAGAAGGACGAAGTTACGGCAAGCAATGGGGAGAAACACGGAGGGCTCGGAAAAAAGGAGGAAGGGCCTAGGGGCTGGAAAAATGCCTGCTGCCATTCTTGCGATCGACTCGAGAAGTCATCGACACGGAGTAACCCTACGCTTTCGATATTTCTGCTTTGCGGAGACTGACTGTGAAATTGATGCGGCCTGTAGCTGTGGAACTTTAACCGTCTGAATGATAAAGGCGTATATATACGCCTTTACAAGTCCATCAATATGTACGTCCTCTGTATTTTTTACTATAACACCTTTATTACTGTTTTACCGATTGATTCAACATGGAATTTATCGTCCTATGTAACATAGCAATTAAATATCGGAAATTGGTTCAATATCGTTCAGTCGATTGCCTTCATATTACAGTTTCATATTAAAATATTACACTTTATATTACACTGCTTCATATGAAAATATCTCACTTCATATTACACTTCATATTATACTGCTTCATATTAAAATAGCTTAAAAAGTTACTTAAGATAAATTAAAAAAATGGATATTTTTAATTTAATTGCCATTATTATTTCTTAACACATTGACTGCGGTGCGTAGTTTGCTGTATTAGAACGGCGATGCTATGAAATGCTACAACCTTTGACTGAATTATGCAACATTTTATTAATGTGCAGGTATTGGAAACCAAAGGATAGCATCACTATTCTAACAATAACTGCATTTATGAAGTAATTATTGCTACCCATTGCGAATATTTTGGATCTTCAGTAAAATCTCTTGCATCGGTCATCGGTGACCATCACGGCAATCAAAGTCTTAAATCCTAAGAATGGTATCAAATTTCCGGGTACTGTTTTAGTCACTAGTCAGTGGACAATCAGTCGCAGCGACTGACATGCGAAAAATATATTGCGAAGTCCATATTGATGGATCCGTCCGGGAAAGCGTCGCAGTAAAAGGGTTAACACTAAACGTACCGATACTTTATACATACCTGTTCTTACCATTTCGTATGAAATAAACGTTAATTTTCAGGAAGAAATTCCTAATTTATTAAAGCGAGAAATTCAATAATCAAGTAATATAAAAATTTACAGAAAGTCAAATGAGCGATAGAAATAACAATGAATGTACGATTTTTAAATGACGACGAGTTAAAAGTGAACGTGACACATCATCTTTTTTTTGTTTTGTTGATATTAAAACAGCGTTGGCAAGAATGCATAGAGTTAGATCCATTGCAAGTATCATTTGTGACAAGTGTAAGCGTCATATGTAGCACCGCGCCCAGAGTACGCTTTTGATAAGTTAGATCAGCAGTTAGAAAGTTAGCAGTGCAGATATCGATGTAAAATGTTACGTTGAGTGGTACGAGCTTAGTTATATGCGCCACAACAGTAAATGTAACTCGATACCTTTACAGAACCGGTCAGAAAGTACGAAGTACGTTCTCCTTCACAGTACATGCCAGCTCAGTCCAGATTTATTCCTTATATTTGTAAGTCGTAGAATAGCAACTGCTTCTCGATTGATCTAAATTCCGTAACACATTTAATAAATAATACTAAACCCAAGGAATATACTGCGAACAAATAATCTTAACAACATGAAATTGACAAGCTTCTTGTACCAGATCGCTCATCATTTTGTTCTTCGTCTTTTTACTTTACACCTTGTTTTTGAACTAATTCGCACTAATTCTCCTATAGACTAATCTTGCCACATGCATCGCTTCATTACATTACTGCAATTGCACGTTTCAAGAATTGTCACGCATAACATTCGCTATCGCAGATTCCTCAACCGCCTATGATCTGCCAACCAATAGGCACCGTCATTGACTGATACCAGCGTTTCCCGGTTTTTCTTCTCATCAAGCGCCTCTCGAATTTCAAAGGCTCCAAGAAATCTTGCCGGAAGACGGATTCTTCGTTTTTCCCTCTTCGCGTTCTCTTCTTCTGGCATAACTCCGGATGCGGCGAGCGTTTGATACTGAAACGCAAGGATTTCTCCGCCCACTCTTCGAAAGGAAGACAGGGGATAAGAGACATGCACGATTGCGCCGTTAATCGGGCGTAGAACTTTTTGCAACCCTCCGGAGAGCGTTCGAGGCATCCTACGGGTATTAATCTTAGGGGCAAGAGGGATAAGACTTTCGACTTTCGGCGTGCAAAGAGGGCACAGCGAAGAATATAAATTTTTATCACGCCGCGCTTTATCTCCGTGCGAGCCGCTTTCGTCGCGTTAACGTTGTTCGCAACATATTTTCGCCACGTTTCACGTATTCGTTCGCAGCATATTTGCGCAGCGTCGCACTTCTTAGTTCGCAGCCAGCCGCGCGTCAAATCGCATGAGGTAAATTGTCGCTTGGCGTATGTGGTAAAATACGAGTTTCAGCAAGCGCGGCACTGTGCATACAAAAGTGAGCTAATTAACGTGTTGACTGCTCTGTTACTTGTATTAGGGTGGCGGTAAAAATCTTGTTCGCGCTGCATCACCCACATTCGGGTGACGTGCATTTGAGTACTTACGAGCTAAGTTAGTAGGTATTTGGAGAGACATTTCACAGAATATAATAACACTATTAAATTGTTATAAAAGTAACTTTAACCATGCGTCACTACAGTAAATATATTTGAAGAAGCAGACATCATTTTCGGCGCACACACGCTTTCTTAGATACTTCGTTCTTGAGGAAAGATTTTCAACTGAATGCATGTCCCAAAACGTTTCGATGTAAATGTCCTTATCTTCTGCTAGAAGAAACAATAGGTCCAGTACGATTCTTCAATATAGATTTTCAATCCGATGGAAATCCCTAGGCATTTTGTTCAAAATGTAATAATCTTCTACTATGTTGAGAAACAATTCGCGCATCGTATAGCAGCGTGCCTGGCTTCCCGGACATTTTTTTATAAACTTGCGTGCCACTTAAATCCCAAACGTAGGCCTTATTCGCTTGTTTCCGACCAATGAATACCCAAAAAAAATATTCAAAACATTATATATCTTCGTAAAATACTACATTTTATTTGCATATTCGTCATATACAATTTAACGGTAATTAAAAACAGAAACAAAATCGAAATTTTTACTTTATAATTGCAGAAAAAAGTATAGTTCCTTATTTCATGCTGGATTATTGCATATGTATAACGTAAACAGAACATAACAATTTTAATATTTTAGGCAAGTGTGCTATTTCTGGAAACATGGTTCCTCATTTCATGGTGGATTATTGCGTATATATATTATAACATAAACAGAAAACAAAAGTTTTAATATTTGAGGGAATTGTGGTATTTCTCAAAACATGGTTCCTCATTTCATGGTGATTGTTGCGTATATATATAACATAAACAGAACACAAAAATTTTAATATTTAAGGCAAGTGTGGTATTTCTGGAAACATGGTTCCTCACTTCATGGTGGATTATTGCATGTGTATAACATAAACAGAAAACAAAAGTTTTAATATTTGAGGAAATTGTGGTATTTCTCAAAACATGGTTCCTCATTTCATGGTGGATTATTGCATATATATAACGTAAACAGAAAACAAAAGTTTTAATATTTAAGGCAAGTGTGCTATTTCTCGAAACATGGTTCCTCATTTCATAGTGGATTATTGCATATATATAACATAAACAGAAAACAGAAGTTTTAATATTTAAGGCAAGTGTGGTATTTATCGAAACATGGTTCCTCATTTCATGGTTGATTATTGCATATATATAACGTAAACAGAAAACAAAAGTTTTAATATTTAAGGCAAGTGTACTATTTCTCGAAACATGGTTCCTTATTTCATGGTAGATTATTGCATATATATATAACGTAAACAGAAAACAAAAGTTTTAATATTTAAGGCAAGTGTGGTATTTCTCGAAACATGATTCCTCATTTCATAGTAGATTGTTGCATATATATAACGTAAACAGAAAACAAAAATTTTAATATTTAAGGCAAGTGTGGTATTTGTCGAAACATGGTTCCTCATTTCATGGTGGATTATTGCATATATATAACGCAACAAAAAACAAAAGTTTTAATATTGAAGGCAAGTGTTGTATTTCTCGAAACATGGCAAGTAAGTACAAATCGATGTGTACAGTCATACCAGCAAAAAAAAGTCTACATCACCCTGGGGTCGCAATTCAAGCGACAGTTTCAGAAACCCGTGTTTTGCGGGGCCGACGCTCAAGTGATAGACTCAGAAACCGCGTTTTCGCTGGGCCGACTGTCAATGTGTTAATATGCGACAATTAGTTAAGCCGAGCCGCGGTGCGTGTAATGTGTTCAAACCAGGCTATCTTAAATGAACCGTTTCGAGATAGTGCGTTTCAGTATTAATTGCCGGTCATTTTAATTATGGCCACGGTCACTCGGTTCGCGTAGGCGTGTATTTTGTTCGACCGTTCAGTAACACGCGCTTACTTTATTAGTATTCAACACCGTTCCGGCGTGATTTGTTACGCTTGAACTTTGAACTATCGGCAGAAGTTGGAATATTTCAGATAAATCGGCGATAGGTTCCGTTTTATTTGCATCCACCCTTGCGTCCGCTTTGTGGGGAATATATGCGCCCGCTCGCGTTTAATTACCGTCAATCCTTATTAATCTCGCACGCCCCGAGGCTGAGCCCAGAATCCCACTTTAAATAATTTTATCGAATAAAGTAGCTTGTTTGGCGGAATGGAAATTGTCTCCGTCGAATTTCCCTCGAACGTCGCCGCCGTTAAGACAACAATTTCGTCGTCATCCGGCGTTAAAAGATGGGCGAAGGGTCGTTTGTCGTTAAAAAGAAATCCCAGCGGATTTTCGTCCGCCAATATATTGGCCGAAGCAGTCTTGAAGGAACAATTACTCGCGGGCGAGCAAACTGATCACCCTCGACCAGGTCATTAAATCCTTTACGATTGTTTGCTGCCGCCTTGTATCCTTTCTCCGCCAGTGTATTTCCCGGCTCCCAGAAACTGGCTCGTAACCGTAGCGGCGATTAATTAATGGATTTTTAACCGTCCTAGACTCGCAAGAAAGAGAAACGAGGAGGGAACGATTGCGGTACAAAATGTAACGATTAGTCGTTTCGTTAGATAGGTACCTCAGTAACGCAGAAAATCCTCGTAATGTATTTTAATTATTCATGACGAGTAATTTCAAGCGTCAGCAGTGGTATGCTCTCCGAATTTCTAACGTTTCGTTGATATCGCAGCAACTCTGGTGTTGATAGCGACGGATCTAAATAAAGGGGATCGCGCGATATGAAGTTGGCATTTATTGCTCGTATTTACTATTGTAGCGTATCACAGTAAATAAAATTGAGGTACTGCGGTGTATTTTATATCCACGGAAACTTTTCCGAACATCAATCTGTCAATACCAGTGACTATGATCGATGTGAGTCACGGTCACATAGATACATATTCACGCACGAACTGTCTTTATTCCTAGTTTCATGCGGGACGCACTTTAACGTACCGTGCTAAATAAAATTCGAGTACTACGCCATTTTTCATATTAACTTTTCTTTCGAATAGCGGTTTGCCCAAACCAGTGAGTATGATCCAGTTTGAGTCATACGTGTTGAGGATAATTATATCCTATGTTACTGACGGTGTGATTGTAAAAGGACAGAGAAAAGGGAAACAACAGAAAAGTTAAAAATAAAAGATTGAACAATCAGGATATCGAACAATCAATAAATAAAGCCAGCAAGTACAGCAAATACTGCATCTATTGATAAAACATAATGAAAATGTGCAACTACATAATATGTATCGTGCAATAATAAATCTAAAGATCTATTTGATAATATTACACCTCCTATAGAAACTAAAAAAATGAAACCTAAAGATCACAAAATAGGAACTGAAAACTTTATTTTTCTTCCCTGCAAAGTAGCTAATCAACTAAATACCTTAATTTCAGTAAGAACAGCAATAATTATTGTAGCAGAAGTAAAATAAGCTCGAGTATCAATATCTATACCTATAGTGAATATATGATGAGCTCAAACAATAAAATCTAAAAAACCAATTACTAATATTGCATAAATTATTCCTAAAATACCAAAAGTTCTTTTCTTCCCTCTTTCAGAAGTCTTCTGGGTATGTAAAATATAAACTTCTAAACTATAAACTAACAAGACGGATGTGTCAAGAAGAGAAAATTGTGAATTAGTTATTTTAAAACCGATATATTTCTTAGACGTTTATTCGTTTTAACAGTATTTTAAACTTACTTTTGTTCAATAATTAAACTTGATTTAAAGGAACTACAATACGTACTCACGATACTTCTTGATCCACAATTTAACTCGGAGTATATTAAACGTACCATACTGCATAAAAATCGGCTTACACAATATTTCACATCAACCGCAATTCTTCCGAACATTGATCCGCTGTAGATCACGATCTATAGACAGGATTCGACGATCCGACTTTTTGACGGTTATCATATTTCGTCCCCTGAAAGCAGCGTCTTCGTGCGAATCCTTTTATCAACGTCACGCCAAAGGTGAAGACAGAAAGGAAAAAAATGACAAAAGCTGGCAGATACAGAAAGAGGCGAGGGAATGGAAACTCGAGTGTTTCCTCTTTCTGGAGTGGTATGAAGATCGAAACGGGGTGAGAAAGCGGAACATACAAGACGAGGACGATGGCGTCAGAGATAAGAGAGGCAGCAGGACAGAATCATTTCCTCGCTCTGAGAGTGCAGCATGTCCGATCACGTACCGGAAGCCGAAGCCCAGCTATTTCTTTCACGCTCGTCGCTCCTCTAATTTAATACAAAAGCGAAGACTCGTCTCGGGACGGCGAGTTTTCTTTCGACTATTCTCAGCGGGGAAGTTGCGAAGGCTTGCAAGTTCGCAAAACACAGTTCCGTTACGCTTCCGCCCTCTCTTTCGCGATTCTTCCCTTCGTCCTTAACCCTTTGGCAACGGGTGCCGTACACAGTATGTCGGAAAAATAACGGAACTTTTTAATTTACGGAAAATTACTAATGACATCTCTTAAAACAATATACAATTTGAAAGCTGTATGTTTCCGTCACAGAACGCGCCAGTGATCATTATTATCGATCGACGGATTATTAGGTTATAGCGCTTAAAGTTAGTATACCTTTAGTCACCTCGTCACAAAAACATGATAGAGCAAAGAACTAATATTAACACGTTGACTGCCACGGTGGTCACCGGTAACCGGCGCAAAAGATTTGACTAAAAATGTAAAAAATTCGCAATGAAGCCTATTTGCAATCTTGTATAAGCAATTGCTATTGGGACGGTGCTTCAATACTTTGGCTTCTAACAATCGTGCGTTACCTTCATTTTGCACAATTTTGGCTTCTAATGGCTGTGTTACCTTTATTTTGTTCGATTTAATTATACTCTGCAGTATTTTATCGCATCGCGGTTCTAACGTAGCGAAATACGCGGTGACCAGTGCAAAATATTTTACTAAAAATGCAAAAAATTCGTAATGAACCCTATTTGCAATCTTGTATAAGCAATTGGTATTGGAACGGCGCTTCAATATTTTGGCTTCTAATGGCTGTGTTACATTTATTTTGTTCGATTTAATTATACTCTGCAGTATTTTATCGCATCGCAGTTCCAACATAGTAAAATAAGCGGTGATCGACGCAAAAGATTTGATTAAAAATACAAAAAATTCGCAATAAAGCCTATTTACAGTCTTGTAAAAGCAATTGATATTGAAACGGTGCTTCCATACTTTGGCGTCTAACAACTCTGCGGTACCTTCATTTTTCACGATTTAATCATATTCTTGAGTATTTTATCGCATCGCAGTTCTAACATAGTAAAATAAGCGGTGATCGACGCAAAAGATTTGATTAAAAATACAAAAAATTTGCAATGAAGCCTATTTGCAATCGTGTAAACGCAATTGATATTGAAACGGTGCTTCCATACTTTGGCTTCTAACAACTGTGCGGTACCTTTATTTTGCACAATTGAATCATATTCTACAGTATTTTATCGCATCGCGGTTCTAACATATCAAAATACGCAGTGACCGGCGCAAAAGATTTGACAACAAATGCAAAAAAATCGCAATAAAGCCTATTTGCAATTTTGTAAAAGCAATTGATATTGGAACGGTGCTTCAATACTTTGGCTTCTAACAACTCTGCGATACCTTTATTTTGCCCGATTTAATCATATTCTGCAGTATTTTATCACATCGCGGTTCTAACATAGCAAAATACGCTTGGCAGCCAACGTGTTAAAAAGTGATTGATCCAACTTGTCAATAAAATCAACAGAAGATGTTCTACCGATAACAAAAAATGTATCATTGAGTACAGTTGGCACTTATATACGCATCATTTGGATTCCGCCTATAAGTGACGCTTGTTTACTATGTAAATCACCCAATTCCTAAGTGAATTCGCATAAATAAGATGATTGCACACCGTGTGTGCACCTCGCTTCTCAGAATATTTTTATTGCGAGGAGCGGATTGAACACCATGTGTTCAATGTAAGGTAAAATAAAAATACATCATTAACGATGCCAATGCCAAATGTTGTTTTTCTGTACTTTACAGATACTATTAATACAAAATAAATTTACCTCGACGACTATTTTACTCAGAATAACTGATAATTGCTCATTACTACTATTGCACACCTGGTGTGCAACCGGTATTAAAGCCTCGGAAATCAGTTGCGCACACGGTGTGCAATCAGTCTCGAATGGGTTAAACGCATTCTGTGAATGAAATATCAAAGAATCATAGCTGCAGGTTCGCTGATTATGAACAACATGTAAACTCGACCTTTCAGCACATCGATCGTATCGTCAACGGTAACTTTTTTTGGTTCAAGGTAAATTGAGTAAAGTAAAATTCCACTCGTGAGGATCCACTTTCATATTTCGTTACCGAGCTGCATCGCCGCTATTTTTCGCTACATAAATACCCGCAACTAATTAAGTGTCTGAAGAAATTCAGTAAGCCCGTCGACGCGCTCCTCTTTGCAGTATATCATCGTCTAAGCTATTTTTCCCACAAACCTCTGACCGCCCCGCAAAAACTAATGGCTCCTTTTTTTCTGTTGCAGGTATGCCTCCATCAAATATACACCACTTATCAATCGATCTCTAACGTAAGTTAAAATGATGTAATTCAATTTGACGTATCCGAAAAATTGAGTCCACGGTAAACGGCAAGTGAATGCGAATTTGCGTGAAAGAGTTATAGACACCGTCGGGATAAGGTTTTCTCGATACCCGACGTCCGCTCGGCCTGTACAAAAGTACGTCGTCCAGATAGGAGGGCACTCCGCCGGATAAATCGTCCACGTGGAAAAATATCCGACTATCGTAAACGTTCGCCCGCCGGACTCGGATATCGTCCGACGAGCTCCGATTATGTCCGAAACGTATATTCCTTGATTCGGTCTGTTCCTCTCTGCCGCGGGACGCGGAACTCCTGAAAATGGGTTTCCATGGTTACGAATTACGTGAGCTTCGATTGCCGAAACGGCACGAATCGATGGTCCTTTTCGTCGCCTTTTATTTGCGGCCCTCCTTCCGCGCCGTGCTTTTTGCTTCCCCTTTTTTTGACGTATTCGCGAAATTTCGCCAAAAGTTCCATTATCGGGGCGAAGCTGTTCGGCTGTGAATTTTTGTGTGCCACTGGAGGCGGCGCGAATTCTACTGTCTCTTTAGCGACCGGCGAGTCATTATTCCGGGTCGCGGGTTGGAAAGTTTACGGTAATGAGAGAATAGAAAATTCGGCTCTTTAGGGAAACTAATATAAAACGCCACCTGGGAAACTGTCAGACCGCTGGACGAATTTTGAGAGCGGTGTTACACAGTTGCAGAAGTCTTAGGAACAGTGTCAAGTTATGAAACAATAGTTTCGCAAAGATTTCAAAATTTCATTTTGAATGGAGGTCGTTAATTACACGGCAACCTGGTTGCAGCAGTAATTGGACCGTTTATTTTGAAAATGGTGTAAGTCCATTCTTTGGAAAAATGAGATATCACATAATTTGTCATTAACTTAGTGTAAACTTTTTATTTCTAACTAGATAATATTTAGTATCTCAAAAAATACCAATGCTTTGTTCAATTTAAAATTGGCCAGTAAAAAAAAATGTGCAGCGATTGATTATGAAAGTGGTGCAAGTCCAATTCCATAGCATTTACGAAAAAAGAATTTCTTATACGCGCCACAGGACTGTTATGGTGTTATAAAACAATGCTGAAAAAATAATAAATTTACATTACTCGAAATGAAACGAGAGAATTTCGTTTCAATAAAAAATCTACAAACCGCAGTTCAAAAAACAGATACGAAGAAACACTAATAGTAAATTGGTTGCAAGTATGTTGGATCAGGTTTCTCAAAAGTGCACCATACACTATTTTATATAAAACATCGATGAAGGACAAAGAATTTGAAACTGTAAATTTATTACCTACACGTCCTGGAAGACCAGTAAAATTTGAAAAAATCACCCTGGCGCCTTTCTACCAAGATGCCAGGCTTATGATTTATGAAAAATATAAAAATATCAAGCAGTTATTATCTTATATACCTCCGGTGCATCATGAATATTTCAAAACACCGCCACATGTAGAACATAAGTAAATACTACCAAGATCTTATAATTTTAACAATCTAATTAACGTCCAAAATTAAAAATACTAGTTCTATTTTATATCCTGTCATGATTTGTAAACAAAATTAGATTAATATGAAGTATATTTTAAGTAATATTTGATTTTTCAAAATTGAAATTAAACGATTGTTACAATTGTCTAATTTTGAAAGTTTTTAGTTTAGTTTAGTTTTAGTTTATATCTTGTCATTATTTGTAAACAAAATTGAATTAATACGAAGTATATTTTAAGCAATATTCGATTTTTTAAAATTGAAATTAAACAATTTTTACAATTGTCTAAATTTGAAAGTTATTAGTTTAGTTTAGTCAAATTTGCCTAAAACAAATTTAAATAACCAAATTACATATTGATAAATCCGTAGAAACATTGCCGGACTTTATATAATTTGCCTACATTTTTTAATTAACAGATATGCTATCCTTTAATTTTCTCGAAACAAGAGAAAATGGACTTACACCACTCTCAAAATAAACGGTCCAATTAACGCGCAAATGTAACCCCATAAAATTCCGGAATAAGACATCAAACGAAAGTAATCCTGAGTAATCGGACTTTCGATCGGTGTCAAACTTCCGGTATTCCACGAGCGTCTTCTACGTTGTAGTTGATGTCTCGATAAAAGTCGCCGGCGGGAAAATAACATTTGCGATTCTCGTGGCCTGGCGCCTGTTACGAGCGCAACTCGGTAAACATTACAGTCGCAGGGAGGTAATGATTTTTGAGTGTGCCCTCGTGAAAGTTCCCGCGAGGGCTGAGCACATCTAATGACGATAAATTGCGGAAAACTTTCGTAATAACTCGCTGGCCGTATTCACGACATCGAGAGCGATGTAACTTCGTTTGCCAGGAGACTTGGAGCTTTCGCGAGTCCGTTTGTAACGGAGAGTCTCTTTGCAAAGTCTGTAATTAGGATTCTGACGACGTTCAATAAATAGCCAACAACGTATAACTTTCTTACGTTTACTTCCCGCGAGAGTTACAGTACTGTAAAACCTGTTTTTGTGCGGTCCTTTTTTGTGCGATTTTGTTTTTGTGCGATTGGTTTTGTGCGATTTTATTTTTGTGCGGTCCTTTTTTGTGCGATTTTTTTTTATGCGGTATATGAATCTAAGCGGCGGTAGCACCAGTTTAATGTTTCCTATCAATGTACATATACATGTTGTGGACGAAATATATGAATGTGTGATTAACCCTTTGCACTCCTATGTCGAGCGTCACTCGACATCGGTTTTTATCTCAGGAGCTCCTTTGTCGAGTCCCACTCGACATTTTATCATGTCCAAATAAATAAATATCGCGCACACGTTATCGGTGCTCTCGCAATGTCATTAGAAGGGTTAGACATTCAGGTAATCGAAGAAAAATAAAAGAACCGGATGTGATCATAGATTATAATAAAAATATGGGTGGTGTCGATGTGGCGAAGCAATGCGCGACATCTTATCGTTTTTTAAGTCGAGCACTCAAATGGTGGAGGAAATATTTCTTTTGGAGATTAGAAATCTCCATAGTAAATGCGTATATTTTATATAAAGAAAAAACGAAAAACCGAGGAACAGAACCTACAGCCCACAAAAAATTTCGCGAAAAGATTTTGTCGAAGCTTACTTGTGATTGTCGTGCACCAAATATGAAATTGGGAAGGCCTGAAACACATGATAAACACGATCGCTTAGATGGAAAGCCTGATTTCATCTTCGTACATCCCGAAGGAAAACACAAAAACTGTACAGTTTGTTCAAATAGAAAAATACTTGGAGGAAGGAGAGAAACCACCTATTTTTGTGAAACGTGCGAAAGAAAACCAGGGTTGCATCTTGGAAGTTGTTTCAAAAGATACCATACGCTTGAAAATTTAAAAATACGACAATAGTGTAAATAAAACTGGTATTTAAGTGAATTTGTTACTTCCGTTACTTATTTAAATTGCCTTATTTTTTAGTTAAAGTAAATTTCAAACAAAACACTTAAAAGCGTTGGGAGCTGCTGGTAATGAAATTGAAATAAAATTCGGAGTGCAAAGGGTTAATCGAAACGTTACCGAAAACGCGTCAACGTTATTATCTGAAATGAGTGCGCTCGCACATAACATCGGCGGAGAAGGCTTTGATTCTTTTGGCGATAATGACCTGGACGAGATGATTGAGGACCAAACTGTCGATGATAGTGACATTATCAATAGTTTGATAGATTATGAAAATGGACAAGAAGAACCGGAATCTATTACAGCAGATAAAATATATGCAGGGATCCAAATCTCGAAAAAATTGGAAACGCATTTTCTTAAAATAGATACCAATGCGGAAAGACGCTTAAAATTCCAAAAAGAACTGAGATCATGCATGTCTCACTATCGTGGCGTTTACAAGCAACTGACCAGTCGGCCGTCGTCACAAAAACTGATCACTGAGTTTATGGTGTCAAAAAACAAATCAATTGAAATCCTATCTTCAAGCGACGAAAGCGATTTTCAACCAATCCATCACAAGAAGATGCGCGTTTTGGATTACGACGAGTAGCAGCAAACTATTTAATGTATAATGTGAAAACTTCTCCATGTATATGTACAATGAAGAATTAAATATTTTTACAATTTCTTTAGGTCTAATTTAATTATTTAATTTAATTGAAAGCATTCTCTCATCTATTTCATAAATCATTGATGTATTTTCTAAGTCCGACTTTTTTATGCGGTCCCTATCCACCGCATAAAAAAAATTTTAGGTACTATATCGCACAAAATTGTTTATTATATGTAGGAATTTATAAAATTTTCTAATATTTTTTTCTACGATTTCTTTTATGCGGTCCCTATCTACCGCACAAAAACAGGCTTTACTGTATACGAGTCGATTTTTTCAGCTGTCCGAAATAATTCGATTACGGAATTTCTGCACTTTGACGTAATCGCGATACTTTCTTTGCGTGAGAAAGTGCTATGGACGCGTGAAATGTTCGTTACGATTCGTAGAAAATATTTTTGTAATTACTCCGCGGTACATTTTTGAGATTCGGCGAGGTTGAATCAGGAAACGCGAATGTACGGTTCTAACGAATGTGAAAAAGGGATTTCGAATGCGTTTCATTATTGAGTTTCAGCGCGAGCGCGGCAAAATTTGTTTCGAACGACGTAGTGAAACTGCAAACGAATCCGAAAACCGCCTATCACAGCGCGGCACTTCACGAATAAATGAGAACTCGCTTCATCGCGACCGCTTTAGTCGAGCAGCGAGCACGGTTTTTCAACTTTAATAACCCAGAAAGTCGGCCGACGCAACCAGTTGCACGCGCTCTCGACACTGTTCGAAATCTAATTTTCAAAGTTACATCTATCCGGCTGATGCATAATGTCCTTCGAGTACTAGACAATGTTAGATATCTTCGAAATAACCTAAAAAAGACATCGTCGAACCGTTCAGACAGAGATAATCGATCCTGCGAAATAAATTTCTTCGCATGTCTCGTGAAAGTTTATATGATTACTACCTATCCAAGGTTGACCCACACGGATGAAATGCCATCAGAATATTTCCCTCTGTGCAGTGCGAGATTACGTTCCATCAGATAAATACGGTAAAATCCCAGGATGCCGGCATTCACTGAAACATCGGATTGAATGTCGCATACATATCGCATATCGGATGATCCGGAATTCACATTTTCTGAAAGTTTAGCTTAAGACGCTATTGCCAATCGGATTTTCAAGACCGTTTAAACCGAGACCGCGGAAAAATGGAACGGGCCACTCCTATTCTCATCGCATGCATGGTAATAGCGAGACGATTACAGTTCCGATCATAACCCTCGAAAACACAAGCCCGGCAAACATTGGAACCGATTTCAATTCGCAGTAATGCGATATCGCGGTGGCGACGATACGAATTGGAGCATGGATCCCAAACGAGGCTTTCAAATCAGCGCGTTGCCATCGATACTTCTGTTCAGTTACGTAATCGCACCTGAAACACATCTTTCGCTACTCAACTTTTCATCTTTCTTTCTCGTTTTCTTCGCATCGCTCCTTCCGCGTCTGCCCCTTTATTTTGCCGCCTTCTATTTCTTTTTCCACTCCGACCCCTCAACCGATATTTTATACGCGTTGGACCGCACCGTCCGTAATTATATTCGGTTGTACCGCGAACAAGAATAAAATTCAATGCAGGATGCTCGATGATATTCTTTAATGAGAATGTGATACGTAAAATAATTCTTGATTGAACATTTATAAAGTGCTCGTCTGTGGAAGTTGATCTCACGAGAGAATGTCACTGGAATCAATTTCTGTTGACCTATTCGGTCGTTGATGCAAGTCGGACTAATATCGTACATGCTATTAACCTTTTCGATACTATCATCGCTATTTTGTCTCACTGTTTCAATAATTGCTTAGATTGACAATATAATTCATAACAGAATCCGTGATAAAATATAACATTTTGTTGAAAAGATGGAAAACGAGAGAAGTCCAGTTTCGAACCGAAATAAGTAATAGATCTACACATACTATTTGCATAGAAGTTGATTTCTAAGGGGACGACAGGTGCAACAAGGATTGTTCATATGGCCGTAAAGATTTATGACTCTTCGTTTTCACACACTTCCCATTCTTCCTCGCATCTTATATTCCACGAGTGGTTTCAAATAAAGAAATGAGGTGGATGGTGGGGGAATTTGCTATTTACAAGCCAGAAAAAAGTTGCTTATTGTAGATTAAGACAGTATATCATGGCGGAAAACTTGAAGATTCGGGATGGCGTCCTATTGCATTGCTTAGCTAGTTAACTATTTATGACGAATATATTTGCCATGAAAAAATTGTAAAATTTTGTGTTCTGAGGAATATATTGGTCATGCGTCTTCAGTAGTGACTATTGGCGGTTAATTTTGCAATTTTAGTTACAACTAAAATATATTCCTAAACTGCAAGAAGTTTGGAACATTTTGAGGCCATGTCGAAAAAAAATGTATGAATAATTATTATAGAAAATAAAACAGTAAATTAATAATTGTAAAAAATATTAAAGTCATTTCATTGTAACCTAATGTCATATCAAAGTTACTCTGTGTTTGACGAATATACTCATCATCGCTTAATTTGTACGACGCACGTAGGGGACACATTTTCCAACAAAGTCGAAACAGTTGACTGGTTAATGATGGATTTGGTTATATTATTTGGTTATATAATATGTAAAATATTCGCAATGGGTAACAAGAATTATTTTACAAATGCAGTTATTGTTAGAATAGTGATGCGATCCTTTGCACTCCAGTACCTGCACATTATTTACATTTTGTAACATCGCCGTTCTAATACAGCAACATACGCACGGCAGTCGACGTGTTAATACCCAACGTGTTTTTTTTTTTAAATAAAAAAACAAACATTCTAAATACAGGAAACTGTCGAATGAACATAAGTTTCCGTTCGTGAAAAATCATGCAAGACTTCGCAACCCCCGAAGAACTAAAGTCCTCCCAACTTTTCTACTCTTCTGGTTTTTACTGCGAAACCGCGCTCGTCCTGCATCGGTTGCAAACATCCATAATCCGCTTCCTCTCTTGCTTCCTCCTGATTAACTATACCTCCCCCTCTAATTTTTCACCCTCCTTCGTTTATATTATTCGGAAAAGTATATTTTTTACTAACCTGATCACCCTATCTGTACATACCAAGAATCCACGGTTTTGTTAACACTTTGACTGCCATGATGGTCACTGCTGACTAACGCAAGTGATTTTACTGAAGATCCAAAATATTTACAATGGATAACAATAATTATTTCATAAATGCAGTTATTGTTAAAATAGTGATGTGATCCTTTGGTCTCCAATACCTGGACATTATTTATATTTTGCAGAATTCAGTCAAACGCTATAGTATTTCATGGCATCGCCGTTCTGATACATCAAAATACGTACGGCAGTCAACGTGTTTTTTTCAATTAAAAAAAAACATTCTAAATACAAGAATTTGTCAAATGAACAAAAATTTCCGTTGGTGAAGAATCACGCGAGACTTTGCAACCCCCGAAGAACTAAAGTCCTCCCAACTTTTCTACTCTTCTGGTTTTTACTGCGAAACCGCGCTCGTCCTGCATCGGTTGCAAACATCCATAATCCGCTTCCTCTCTTGCTTCCTCCTGATTAACTATACCTCCCCCCTAATTTTTCACCCTCCTTCGCCGCGTCCTTCCATCGTATCTCTCGGTCACCCTCCTTTTTCACAGCACCGCGAGTGGATCCGTAGGGTGGGGTTCCATCTACCGAAATCGATGCAAGAACAGCCGCGAAACGCCCGAAAAGCGATGGAGGGATCGCGAAGGAGGTCAAGGTTAGGCGGGAACCTTCCGCCGATCCGCTCTCTCAACTTCTCGTCTCTTTTCCGCCAGCGTCGAGCGTAGACTCTCCTTTGTCAGAGTCACCCCGCCTCGAGCTGACGCGAGTTGACACACGTCCTTTATACCCGGCACTCTTTTTCCAGGACGGCACGCCTAACGTTGCCCCGGTCGCGTTCGTTTACCGTTTTTTGTCTCCCTTTCACTGGTATGCGACCATCGACGGTCAAGGATTTTCGGCGTAAGGCTTTTCCATCCGCCGGTTCCCTGTTTCCGCCCGTCCATTTCTGGTTCTTTATGCTCCTTGCGGTGCCGCGTTGTTTTGTTTTGTCATTTTTGTTATGAGAATGAGAAACTTCGAGTTACCCCTTTGTCTGCGGCGCGAACTCGGAGGAATTCATATGTTCGAATTTATAGATGCTGCCATCAAAGTTCTGCGACGAGTTGCAACACATCCCGCGCGCTGCAGAAACAATTTCAACTCGTCATCTCCGGTTAATATTAAACGTACCATGCTACATATGACGCTTACATTTATCATAAATGATACTTGCAATGTGTTGATACTTACGATGTTTCAATACACCGCATATCTTGATATCGCACCAGCAGGAAACAAAAAGGAATTGTGTGTCATGTTAGAATTTATAGATTCATCAAAGTTCTGCGACGAGTTGTAACATATCCCGCGCGCTGTAGAAACAGTTTCAACTCGTCATCTCCAGTTATTATTAAACGTACCATGCTACATATGACGCTTACATTTGTCACAAATGATGCTTGCAATGTGTTGATACTTGCGATGTTTCAATATACCGCATATCTTGATACCACGGATGTTACATAAAGAAAGTGAATTATGAGGCATCGGTGTAAACGTTCACTCATGGTAGGCGTTGTAACCTGATGCATAACATCATAATGCCATTCGTACGTCTCTGCTAGGCTTTTCTTTTATGCATTAAGCTTGTAACTGCGGAATTAACCTATGAAAAGTGGACTCTGGGTGTGTCGCTACAAATGATGATTAAACTTAATCGGATGTCGTGCCGATATAACATCAAAAAAACGATTTATCATGTTTAATTTTAACGACGTCGCTTTCGAAGTTCTATGACGAATAAACTCGTTGTCCGCAGTTAAAAGATTAAATCCGTAGGATACTATCGTGACTGCGCGAATTAGAAGTAACGACATAAAACGAACAAAGTATTTATTGAGAATGTTAAAAGCCCATCTCATTCTTTGTTAGGCGATGCGTATTACGACATGATTAACTTTTTTAAAAATAAGCGGAGGGCATTTTTAAATATTAATACCAAAGCGTTTGATTGAAATTTAACTTTAATATTTTTAATCAATTTAATATTTTTCGCTTTGAACAGTTAATCGATTTGGCAAATGAGCGCCGCATTTAATTCGCTTGAAGTCTACCGTGAAACACGTTTTTGCGTTGCTCTGTTTTTCCTGATAAAGTACCTATACTCACAGAATTGCTTCCATCATTCATTTCTATGACCGACCCGGATCTCATTCTTCTCATATAAACTCACACAAATCAACAAATTTTCTGGTATCATTTTAATTTTAACACGTTGACTGCCAAGCGTATTTTGCTATGTTAGAACCGCGATGCGACGAAATACTGCAGAGTATGATTAAATCGTGCAAAATGAAGGTAAAGCAGAATTGTTAGAAGCCAAAGTATTGAAGCACCGTTCCAATATCAATGGCTTTTACAAGATTGCAAATACGCTTCATTGCGAATTTTTTGCATTTTTAGTAAAATATTTTGCGCCGGTCACCGCGTATTTTGCTATGTTAGAACTGCAATGCGATGAAATACTGCAGAGTATGATTAAATCGTGCAAAATGAAGGTAGCAGAGTTGTTAGAATCCAAAATATTGAAGCACCGTTCCAATATTATTTGTTTTTACAAGATTGCAAATAGGCTTCATTGCGAATTTTTTGCGTTTATAGTAAAATCTTTTGCGCTGGTCACCGCGTATTTTGCTATGTTAGAACCGCGATGCGATGAAATACTGCAGAGTACGATTAAATCGTGCAAAATGAAGGTAGCAGAGTTGTTAGAAACCAAAATATTGAAGCACCGTTCCAATATCAATTACTTTTACAAGATTGCAAGTAGGCTTCATTGCAAATGTTTTGCATTTCTAGTAAAATATTTCTTGCGAATTTTGCTTTTAGAACCGCGATGCGATGAAATACTGCAGAGTATGATTACGTTGTGTAAAATTAAGGTAACGCAGTGTTGTGGAAGCCAAAGTATTGAAGCACCGTTCCAATATCAATTGCTTTTACAAGATTGCAAATAGGCTTCATTCGAATTTTTTGCATTTTTAGTAAAATATTTTCTGATCACCGCGTATTTTGCTATTTTAGAACTGCAATGCGACGAAATACTGCAGAGTATAATTAAATCATGCAAAATGAAACTAACACAGAGTTGTTAGAAACCAAAATATTGAAGCACCGTTTCAATATCATTTGCTTTTACAAGATGGCAAATAGCCTTCATTCGAATTTTTTGCATTTTTAGTAAAATATTTTGCACCGGTCACTGGTGACGACCGTGCCAAGCGTATTTTGCTATGCTAGAACTGCGATGCGATGAAATACTGCAGAGCATAATTAAATCGTGCAAAATAAAGGTAACGCAGAGTTGTTAGAAGCCGAAGTATTGAAGCACCGTTCCAATATCAATTGCTTTTACAAGATTGCAAATAGGCTTCATTGCAAATTTCTTGCATTTTTAGAACCGCGATGCGATGAAATACTGCAGAGTATAATTAAATCGCGCAAAATGAAGGTAACGCAGAGTTTTCAGAAGCCGAAGTATTGAAGCACCGTTCCAATATCAATTGCTTTTACAAGATTGCAAATAGGCTTCATTCGAATTTTTTGCATTTTTAGTAAAATATTTTGCACTGATCACCGCGTATTTTGCTATGTTAGAACCGCGATGCGATGAAATACTGCAGAGTACGATTAAATCGTGCAAAATGAAGGTAGCAGAGTTGTTAGAAACCAAAATATTGAAGCACCGTTCCAATATCAATTACTTTTACAAGATTGCAAATAGGTTTCATTGTAAATTTTTTGTATTTTTAGTAAAATCTTTTGCACCGATCACCGATGACCAGCGTGGCAATGAACGTGTTAACTTTGAAACCTGTATTAATTGACAGTGTCCTTTTTTTGAGAACGTATCGGGACTGTTCTTTATGGCTGGACATCTCTCTTTCACATCTGGATGATGTTTGGAGGGAATGCATTCCGTGTACCAATTCTAAAAGTTTCCTTTTACTATTTGTGGAATTCCCGAAAATATAGAAAATGTTAGATACGCCGGCGCCTCTATTGCGGATTGTACCTCATGTGTTGCGTGTCATAAAATCCCCATCCAAAAAAGGAGAGAGCAGTGAAGAAGCATGACCTGGGTCTTGTTACACTGCTACGATGAATAAGACAGGAATTTTTCTTGAAGATTCATCGTAACGCGGAATCAAGCGGTTATTTAGGTCGGAGCCACGGTCCTCAGGGCTTCGGAGCCACTTTCGGATGGAAGGGTGGCAGGATGGAAAGTGTCACGGGCAAAGTGGTTCGATTCGGTGTTCCGTCGGCTTAGCGAGAAATGACGCGTGAATATTTCATTTGAATGTGGGTTCGAGGAAACGTGTCATGACTATGGGGCTTAGTCGACGACGATTCTATTTTCAGGACTGAACATGAGGTTCGTTAAGAAGAATTGTTGAATCGGAGAAATGTTAGCATTAACCCTTTCGAGACTCTTGGGACACATATGTCCCACTCAAGTTTAATCGTAGATTCTAACTGTCAATCTACGAACATTTTTTGCATGTTGCTTCATTGTGAATGGGTCTCTATTGTTACGTTCTTTAAAATCTAGTACCACAATTTCTTGCTGTCAAAAAGGTCTTTAAGTGTAACATATCAGCGCGGTAACATAATTTATAGATAGACTTCAAAAAGTGATTACGATATATAGATAAAATAAGGCGGTAAGTGTTTCGGTTTGTACTTTACTAGCTGTCTTTTGAATATTTTTATGTAGCTAATTCAAATTACTTAGTTCTTTATGTACAAAAAGCGTGGGACTTATATCCCACCCGTCTTTCAAACCGGGATAAAGATGTCCCAGCAGTCTTATAGCTTCCAAACGCTGTTTTTATATTACTTTTTTTGATATTACATATAATACACTACACGGCTATCAATTCAGAATAAATTTTGTGATAATCTTTATAAGACTAATGGGACATATATGTCCCAGGCTTTAATTTTGCAGTGATGTAAATAAAATTCATTAAAAAAAATCCATCTCGAAAGGGTTAATGCACACAAAGACCCGACACACGTGTCAGGATAAATATTCTTGGTGGTATTAGTTGGTTATTGATGGTTTAAGCCTTTAGATAGCTGAAACAAAGAATAGCTGTTTCTATGTTGATAGCATTCGAGACTTTTTCGAAGACTCTTATTACTGAAGGGTTTGTTGAGTCTTTTGAATGACCGGAAACACGCTGATGGTTTAACGTAATTGATACTTCGTTGTGCGTATACGAGAATAAATATTTTAAAGAAGGGCCCTGGCCACATAGTGAAGAGAGTCTTTTGACATTCTGGACTTTATCGAGGGACACGGCACTTGCCCCAGAAGCCAGAAACCGAACACTCGTGAAGTTTTAATTGACAGAAATTTTTTAATTTTTCTAGTAATTTTTGCTGGTCAATGTATATTCACCTCTTATTTACGACTGAGCATGCATTTAACTGTAAAACAATTATTTAATGAAAAACTTCTATCGTAATATTTAATTCTTTGTATAGACATTCTTTTTCTGATCAATTTCTTTTCACTTCTTATCCCTGGAATAAAAGACGCGAAACGTTTATCCCTTCGTGCAGACATTTTTCATTTCACTACACGTACCATACTGGTCAATATCTTCGCACTGTTAATTCACGACTGAGAAATTGCTGACCGTTCCGTCTATCGTCTTTCTCGTCCATTTATCCTTTTTCTGGTCCAGATGAAAAGTTAAGGTTATCTTCCGTAAGTTGTCTGCAACTCTGAATGATACCGAGGCCAAGTCAAAGAGAAGAACAAGAGATATCACTTTGAAATTCGAAAAATGCTCGGAAATATGCAGCGATCCTCGGAAACGGCTAAAACTCTTCCGTCTTCCCGATGATGTCTTCCACGCGGAAGAACGTCCGATGACGCTGCCATAATCCCAAAAGATATGAGGCGCTGCATGACACGGGATTTCCTTCAAATTCAAAGCAGCGAGATCGATGGGTAAGGTCAAGGTTGCATGACGTTGTCAAATGCTCGCCAATGCGCTTTCGTGCCTTCACGGAAACGTCTTATTTCAAATAGATCCGCACGTGATTCTTATTCCGATTCCTACTCCTCGTTCCAATTTCGGTCTCGTCCGCTCCCGAGCAATCCATACATTTTACATGAAAAAATACCTGCTTCCCAGGTGTACCGGATTCTCACCGACAAGTCGCATAAAACCCCCGACATACCAGGTTGCTCAATAAGTTTTGTCGTTCGATAATAAAAACACAATGTTATGGTTCAAAATACACTTTATTATTCAGTATAATCTCCCTGAACATTAATGCACTTGCTCCAACGATCCTCCGATCTGTGGATCCCATCCCTGAAGTGAAATTCCGGAAGGTCTGCAAAATACGCTTCAGAGAGTTGAATGTACTCGGCACCACGACTTGTTTCTGCTTTTTATTTGCATATAACACGAGTTCGTTTGGGCCAATTCAGTGATTTTACAATTTTTCACCTGTTTCTCTTCATTCATGGAAGTTTGACTTGTTATCCCGACGTTTAGATTCAGTCCGCCCGTGTCGATACCAGGTTGTTCAATAAGGTTTGTCGTTCGATAAGAAAAACACAATGTTATGGTTCAAAATACACTTTATTATTCAGTATAATCTCCATGAACATTAATGCACTTGCTCCAACGATCCTCCAATCTGTCGATCCCATCCCTGAAGTGAAATTCCGGAAGGTCTGCAAAATACGCTTCAACAGCCGTTATGACCTCTTCATTTGACGAAAAACGCTTGCCACGCATAAATTTTTTGAGTTCTGGAAACAAATGGAAGTCGCTGGGGGCCAAATCTGGTGAATACGGCGGATGCTCCAACAATTCGAACTTTAATTCATGGATTTTAGCCATTGTCAAAATGCTCTTGTGACACGGTGCGTTGTCCTAATAAAAAGGATTTTTTTCTTCTGCAAACCGGGTCTTTTTTCACGAATTTTTTCCTTCAACCGGTCCAAAAGGTTGCAATAATATTCAGAATTAATTGTTTTACCAGTTTGCAAGTAATCCACAAATAAAATTCCTTTCGCATCCCAAAAAACTGATGCCAGAACCTTCTTGGCCGATTTCTGGACACGAACTCGTTTCGAAGCCGAACAACCAGGTTCACACCACTCTTTAGCCTCTTGTTTTGATTTAGGATCATGGTGATAGACCCAAGTCTCATCCATAGTGATGAATCGACGCACAAAATCCACTTTATCCTTTTTAAAACGCTCCAAATGTTGTTGAGAAAGTCGCATTCGAATGTGTTTTCGTTCAATTGTTAGCGAATGCGGCACCCATTGTGCACACAGCTTTTTAAAACTCAAAATTTCATTTAAAATATGACTCACACTGCCTAATGAGATGTGTAGAGCCTCTACTAAATCCCTCTCAGTCAATCGACGATCTTCCAAAACCATATCATGTACTTTGGCTACGATTTCTGGTGTTGATGCGGTTTTTGGACGTCCTTCACGTGGATCGTCTTCAAGGCTTGTACGACCACGTTTAAATTCAACAACCCGTCTTTCTACTGTTCTAATTGAAGGTGAACGTTCATTATACACTCTTAACATTCGTTCGTGAATTTCTTTTGGTGCTACACCTTCCAAAAATAAGAATTTTATCACTGCACGATATTCAATTTTTTCCATTGTCGAAAATACTGTGACACGGCGACACTAAATGGCTTGTAAACAAAGAATGAATTGACTGATTGAAATGAACCTTCACATACGTTGATAAGAAGAGTGAACCAACAAAACAAAAACAAATTTGGACTAGTAGCAACGCCCTCAACAAAACAAAACAAAACTTATTGAACAACCTGGTGAATCTGGGGAAAATGACGTCTCACGCGCACGCGATGGCCTAAGAATCGAGAAACGCTTCCGACTATACATCGGAGGCCCGCAGGCTTCGTGCGATCCTTTCTCCGCTTTCTTCTCTCTCTTTTCTCCTAGCCATTCGGCTCGCAACGTACAGCCGGAGAAGTAGGGCGAGACTATAATTAACAAACAGCCAAGGCGGCGGGATATAATTCGCGCGAAGCCATCAGAACTTCGGAACGGAAGCGAAAGATAAGCAGCCGGGGCTCTGCGGATACGTGGAAAGACTCTTCCTTCTTGACAACTTTCCGCCCCTGCCCCTGACATTGGGAACGTTTGATAAACTCGAGGAGAACGCGCAGACGTAAACATCCGCCGCGAGAGAATGACTCGATGAATCTTCTCTTTCCGCCCCGCCTGAAAGATTTGCCGAGAGGAAACGAACCTTGACCTCGTTTCCAATACGAACCTTTTTCCAACGTTTAATTCCTATGGATTTACCGCACGAAACTCATCTTCGTTGTCCAGAGTGTTGAGTTGTTCGTCCACTCAACAATCGTTTTCTCAAGTGGGCCGCTTGTTTATTCGTTTCTCACTTGTTCCGTCGGTGTCAACCTCAAGATTTTAGAATTGATGGAAAAAAGTCTGGTTGCGGTTGATTTTCTTTATTGTTGATGGATTATGTCAAGAAATTCGATGTGTTTCGGGGCCATTAGTCTGCCTTCTCAGGAGTTCGCGTGCATTACCAATGCATCACCATTCCTGCGCTAATGGTATGCAAGCAAAGCTGTCTAGAACACACGGTCTCAGTCACTCTTCGTCACTTCCGTGGAAATCTCGAAGCATCGTTCAAATTCTTCTCTGTCGTCAACATTCGAACAGTATAAATTCTGACGTTCACATTAATTATATACGGCCATTAATTGTTAGGTCTACCGGAAAGTTCTAGCCGGAAATGTTATCTCAAATTTCAACACGTATGAAAATGTTCACTTCAAACATATATGGCTACCTTTGATTACCATTAAATTTCGATATGCACTATCGAAATGTACTGCAACAATGATTTCGTAATTTCAGTAGTATGTATTGAAAATTGGTTATTACGTAAAAACTGCGAAATATGGTATCTTATGGGGATTTTCACTCTGAATGGAATTACGTATTGATTTAGATTTGTGAATGAAATTTAGATTTGAATCGAATGTGTGTAATATATTATATACTAAGTTTATATATTTAGTATTATGTATGTAAGTCTATTTAGAGTGGAATTACGTATTGACCGTTGCTAAATTTAGAAGATTTTAATAAAATGTGTGTAATATATTATATACTAAGTTTACATACTTAGTATTATATACGTAGGTCCATTTTGAGTGAAAATCTCCATAGAATACCATATTTCGCAGTTTTTACATAATAATCAATTTTCAATATATACTACTGAAATGACGAAATCACTGTTGCAATACATTTTGATCAGCCCATATGTAGAAATGTAATGGTAAAGAAAGGTAGCAATGCATGTTTCAAGTGAAGACTTTCATATGTGTTGACATTTGAGATAACATTTCCGGACAGAAATTTCCGGCAGACCTTATATATCCACTATCAAGGATGTTAAATATGTATGTTAAATATTGCTCATGTTTGCAAATAGTTAACATGTTAACTGCCAAACGTATGTTGCTATGTTAGAATCGCGACGCGATGCTGCAGAGTATGGTTAAATACTACAGAATATGTTTAAATCGTGCAAAATAAAGGTAACGCAGAATTGTTAGAAGCCAAAGTATTGAAGCATCGTTCCAATATCAATTGCTTTTACATGATTGCAAATAAGCTTCATTGCGAATTTTTTGCATTTTTAGTAAAATCTTTTGCGTACTTTGCTCAAGCGTATTTTGCTATCTTAGAACCACAATGCAATGAAATACTGCAGAGTATGATTAAATCGTGCAAAACGAAGGTAACGCAGAGTTATTGGAAGCCAAAGTATTGTAGCACCGTTCCAATATCAATTGCTTTTACAAGATTGCAAATAGCCCCCATTGCGAATTTTTTGCATTATTAGTAAAAATCTTTTGCACCGGTCACCGGTGACTATCGTGGCAGTCAACGTGTTAAATGATCATTAATTTGACTACACAAGTGTTGTAGTGTTTTCAAACACACACAAACAAACAATTCAGCCCACAATACGCCGAAGAAAATCGATCAGTAATGAAGAAAGTGAGCCGGAAACCACGCTATTTTCTTTCAATTCCAAATTCTTGAAGTTCACACCGAAGGAACAACAGAAGAAAGGATCGATCGATTGGCTGGAATTAGCTTGCAATCGGTTTGAGTCCAGTGCATGAAGGTGCATTGGCTGGATGATGAACATGCCCTGGAACAGCAAAGGAATGATGGAGAGCACTCATGGCGGGTGTCGATTGATCAGTCGTGAACCGGACTGGAGAACTGGTCGCGGGGGCGAATTGGCTGAAACTGGATAGAGCTAAAAGGATTAGAGTTGTACGCGTGCATTGCCGGTGCCGGGGGTTGTGCGAAAGGGGTTGAGAACAGGGACTCTGTAAGGGATATTGATTAATCCGATCTTGCGCGCCGGAAACGCCCGTGCGCTCATTTATTTACGCTGCACGCTTGTTTAATGTCAATCCAAACTTCCGTTCAAGCCATTGGAATTCGAATTGTGAATCGAAGATTTTTTCAAAAATTTATTGGAATGTCATTTATCGACAACTTGGTATCATATACGTCGAGTCTACTATATCGGGAGATGTACAGGCGTACAGACGTGGTGTCAGTCACTTATTCGCGCGTCTTTGAGGCTACAATTATTGCTTGATTAATTCTTTGACTACTATGGACGCATATATGCGTCCACCGAAATCTGTTGGTCTCTAGACTCTGGGCGCATATATGTAGGAATTAAACACGTAAAACTAGAGAGTATAATATTTGTAAACAATAACAACACAATCAAGACACTTAAGTCTGATTTCCTAATCTTTCGTCTTTTCGGCGTTTCGTCTTTACGTCTTATTGTCTTTACGTTTTGCCGTCAACTAACTACTAAGCAACCAAATAATACATTTCAGTAAACTCGTTACTTATGATACATCAATATAATAATTGAGGATCATAGATGACCTTTTCTCGCCAACTAGAGGACCCTGTATTTGAGGTCCTACATATATGCGTCCCTATCGCTTTGATTTCTTACTTATTGCAGCCACAATTTTAAATATACCAGATGATTAGAGATGCGTTCTTCATCAAATAAATTACTTGCATTATTTCATTTGGCGTAAATGGAGAATTATCATTAGAACTTAGTTGCGCCTTGAATAATCAATCAATAGAGTGTATACTAACGAAAAGTGTTTTATCTTCAGCGAGCGCTTCGGCCGGAAGTACTCAGCAGTCAAAGGGTTAATTATAATATCAGAATATCATTATTTCAATTTTGATGCGTTGTTCATCAAATAATTTCCTTACATTATTTAATTTGACGTAAATGAAAAATTATTATTAGAACTTAGCTACGCCTTAGATAATCAATCAATAGAGTTCACATTAACGCAAAGTGTTTCGTATTCAGCAAACGCTTCGGCCGGAAGCACTCAGCAGTCAAAGGGTTAAAGGTGATGTTTAATTAGTCGAGTTTGCCTGGAGTAAAATCAAACGGAGGATATACAGTATGTGTATACTTATTTGAGTATTCTAGATTTGCATATTTTATCTTTAAAAATTAATTTCAATTTTTCCTTTCTTCAAACTTTCGTCAATAAATATTTGCATCATTATTATATCAAAACATATGAGCATGCAGCTCGCCCAGAAAAGTACATGTTCAACCATGTGTTTCTTTGGATAATTCCTTAAAAATAAAAATGATTGCTCTCCTGCCTAGCGCATTTTAAACTATACACCATTTTCTTAATAGTTGCAGCTTTTGTTTTCAGTATTACAAAAATTGAACGCTAAACATCAGAAGCAAAAACAATAATCGTAATACCGTGGGGCACATAAAAACGATTGAGAACCAAATTCCTCAGGCTGACAAGGTGGAAAAAAATATTTTCAATTTTTCGACCTGTGCGTAATCGGGTATCCGGCACTGCGATGGCCGCCCGAAATATGCATGTCTACAGGGAATATTTTAATGCCGAAAGAGCAGTCGAAAAACGGTTGGCACGCTTGAAAAAGCAGAGATTTTTACATGAATGACATGCGGTACACTGAGCGGTCATCCGAGTGCGAATAAAAAAGATGAATAAAACTCTGGACGTTCGGAGCCATTCGTGAATAATGAAAGCGAAAACACATATTTTCACTTAAAACGAATGCACGAACTTACACATCGAGCCAATGAGCCCCGGAGTTTTGTTCAAAAAAACAAAAACGAGCGAAATTGCAAAAATGCATACGCCCGGCCAGCTTCCGCTCGATTTCCAGAAGAATGCCTTGCGCCGCCCGTAACATTACTCTTCGCCGAAGGATCCTTTGTGCAGATTCGTTTAGCGTTGCATGAGGGCATGTAACATCCACGCCCGTCGACGTAGAACCGCGCATACGTCCGCACGTCAGAACGAATTGCATGGGGTATGCACGCCGGGCCGGAGCCGGCACGTTTTGAAATTAAATAAGCGTTTACACAACTAGACGGCACTCGTTTGCAGCGGTTGTGTTTGGATAACCTCAATCGGACACCCCGACTGCGGGCCACCTTGCGCAACCAATGAAATCCTATCTCCCAGGAGGGGCATTTTGTTGGCCAGAGGCACTAAATCGCTCGCGGTTTAATTTCCGTACTCTCGCCGGTCGGGTAGAATTCTCACGCGCGACGGAGACAACGAGCGATGAGACGCGCGAAAGAGAAGGAACGGGGAACGGATAGGGGTAACTACCCATAGTGGAATTAGCGCTATCCTACTTTGCATTTAACGCCAATGCCTGGGGCGATTTTCAGAGACTGCAGAGCGCGGAATTTCGGCTCTTAATGAACCTTGCCTTTTCGGCAGAGCTTCTAATTGTGTTGTAGATTTTCTGGGATATAATTGGAATGCGCGCGTGAATATCTCGCGAAATGCGCGATGAGACGTTGCGGAGACGGGAATTCGGGGAATGCGTTGAACGCGGTGGGAAAAGGTTGAAAAGGCGATGGCTCATTATCTCTTGGCCTCGCTGAGGATGGGACCTTTGGTGGAGAGACCACGTGGAACGAACCCTGACCGACTTTTCGCGCGCAGCCGAGTTTCCAGAGGATGAGCCGACGATGTCGCCTGCCAGTTGTCAAAGCTCGCGAATGCGGAATCAAAGGATCTTGTCGTGACGGCGGCTGACCCTGACCAAATTTCATGTACAACGGACAGGATGTATTGTAATCGCGACGTTTCGAACTTGTCCATTTTTTGGTCAATTTCGATGTGGTCTCATTTCCGGGACGCAATTAATTCGCAGTGGATGTTAAAAAATCGGGGAAAAAATCTGAAAAATTTCACGTAATTAACACGGCGCAGAGCGGCAACTTTCACATGGAATCTGGGGTCATTTCCAACATGGTTTCTCGTGAAACTATTTCAATAAATACGTGAAGATGCGTCAGAAAGACTGCGTTTCTAAGATATTAAAGTATAATTCGAAATAATGCATGCACCATATATCGAAATATGGACGTAACGAACACATCCTTGTTTGTGATCCCAAACGTACTAAACCACTAAGATCCATTAAAAAATTATGTATATACATGTATACTTCCTCTTACCTTGTTTCCAGCATCCCCTCACATTACCTCTCATACCTACCATACCGAAACAGATGGAATTAAAATATATTATACATCTACCGCAGGACACATACTTATCCCCTCTTCCAAACGTTTTGAAACCTAAACTCCGGAAAATTTCGTATCCTTCCCTTACCATTTTTTAGCGTCCGCTCACATTACCTACCAATCCATAAACTTCACATGAATTGAGTTTTTATCTTCATGATATAATTAATATGTATTACCCGTGCATTGCGTCGGAGTATATATTTATTTGCGATCCCAAACGTGCCGAAGCTCCAGACCCTCTAAAAAAAATTCGTACACTTCTCTTTATCTCTTCTTCGGCGTCCCCTCACATTACCTGTCATACCTAGCATGAAAATTAAAATATATTATGCATCTACTGCAGGACACATACTTATCCCCTCTTCTAAACGTATTGAAACCTAAACTCCAAAAAATCTCGTATCCTTTCCCTACCTTATTTCAGCGTCCGCTCGCATTACCTGCCAATCCATAAACTTCACCTGAATTGAACCCAATATAATTAACATATATTATCCGTACATTGCGTCATGGTATATATTTATTTCCGATCCCAAACGTGCCGAAGCCCAGAAACCACTAAAAAAAAGATCAATTACTTGTCATATCTAGCACTAAAGATATATAATTAAAATCTATTATGCATTTACTGCAGGACACTTATCCCCTATTCCAAGCGTATTAAAACCTAAACTCCAAAAAATCTTGTATTCTTCCCCTACCTTTTTTTCAGCGTCCGCTCGCATTACCTGCCAATCCATAAACTTCACCTGAATTGAACCCAACATAATTAATATGTATTATCCGTACATTGCGTCATGGCATATATTTATTTCCGATATTAAAAAAACCTAAACTTCCTCGACGTCCCCTCAAATTACTTGTCATTCGTATTCTTCCCCTCCGAAAAACCTTACCTTTTTTCAGCGTCCGCTCGCATTACCTGCCAATCCATAAACTTCACCTGAATTGAACCCAACATAATTAATATGTATTATCCGTACATTGCGTCAGGGCATATATTTATTTCCGATCCCAAACGTGCCGAAGCCCAAGACCCACTAAAAAAACTCGTACACTTCCCTTTACCTCTTTTTCGGCGGCCCCTCACAATTACTTGTCATATCTAGCACTAAACATACATAATTAAAATCTATTATGCATCTACTGCAGGACACATGCTTATCCCCTATCCCAAGTGTATTAAAATCTAAACTCCGAAAAATCTCGTATTCTTCCCCTACCTTATTTCAGCGTCCGCTCGCATTACCTGCCAATCCATAAACTTCACCTGAATTGAACCCAATATAATTAATATATATTATCCGTACATTGCGTCATGGTATATATTTATTTCCGTTCCCAAACGTGCCGAAGCCCAAGACCCACTAAAAAAACTCGTACACTTCCCTTTACCTCTTCCTCGACGTCCCCTCACAATTACTTGTCATATCTAGCACTAAACATACATAATTAAAAGCTATTATGCATCTACTGCAGGACACATACTTATCTCCTATCTCAAGTGCATTAAAATCTAAACTCCGAAAAATCTCGTATTCTTCCCCTACCTTATTTCAGCGTCCGCTCGCATTACCTGCCAATCCATAAACTTCACGTGAATTGAACCCAATATAATTGATATGTATTTTCCGTACATTGCGTCAGGGCATATATTTATTTCCGATCCCAAACGTGCCGAAGCCCAGGACCCACTAAAAAAACTCGTACACTTCCCTTTACCTCTTCCTCGACGCCCCCTCACAATTTCTTGTCATATCTAGCACCAAACATACATAATTAAAATCATAAAAAAGGACACATGCTTATCCCCTATCCCAAGTGCATTAAAATCTAAACTCCGAAAAATCTCGTGTCTTCCCCTTACCTTTTTTCAGCGTCCGCTCGCATTACCTGCCAATCCATAAACTTCACCTGAATTGAACCCAATATAATTAATATATATTATCCGTACATTGCGTCATGGTATATATTTATTTCCGATCCCAAACGTGCCGAAGCCTAAGACCCACTAAAAAAATTCGTACACTTCTCTTTACCTCTCTTTCGGCGGCCCCTCACATTACCTGTCAATCAACATACTTCACGTCGAGTCCCAAAAGCACATCTACATTAAGGGAACAGTGTTCACGAATTGGCGGTACGGCGAGGAAGGCGGAAGGTCGGTCGTAAAACGCTCCGAAGGGAGCTGTCAAGCTGCCTTCACAACCAGGTAATCCACTCCTGAGGCAGGAAGTGGGGCGGAAGAGTCGGACGCGAGGGGTGGCGTAAGGGGTGGCGAAGGGTAGACGATGACGGGCGAACTAGGTGCATTGTACCTTCACCTGGATACCGTGAAGTCACGTGACACCGGTAATCCGCGCCGATAGCACGTTCATTCATCCTCTAGGTAACTACTTCATTCAGAATTCGCGCGGTTGATGTCCGTAAACACGTGCCGCTGTGCGAGTTTGTACATCTGCGATGTCAGATTAACCGTTGGAGCAGGAAATTAACCCGTTGCGCTATTTTCACGAGTCTGACTCGTGATGACAATTTTAGGCCAAACTTGAATATCACGAGTCAGAGACGTTGTTTAATTTCATGACAAACGTGAATATCACGAGTCTGGCACGTAATGAACATTTCAGGTCAAACATGAATATCACGAGCCGTACTCGTGGTTTTAACCCTTTGACTCCTGAGTACTTCCGGCCGTAGCGCTCGCTGAGGTCGAAATATTTTTCACTAATGTAAACTCTATTGATTGATTACGTAAGGCGCAACTAATGATAATTCTTCATTTACGCCAAATAAAATAATGCAAGATAATTACTTCATAAAGAACGCATCTGTATACAGCCATATATTGATAATTGTGGCTGCAATAGCTAAGAAATCGACACAATTCGAAAACGCATATATATGCGCCCATAGTTGACACCGATAGATTTCGGCGAACGAATACATATATGCGTCCATAGAAATCAAAGGGTTAATCTCGGATCAAATAAGAACTTCTTTATTTGAATGGGTATTTTATATCTTGGGTCCCAATGCAGTTTACGTGCTACTTAGGATACATTATCGTAGTCCAGATAACATTTGAAAACTAAGTAAACATATGCATTCGACGAGACCAAGAAAGCTTCAGTCGTTCCTCAGTTTTTACTATTCCATTACACGAGATGCACGCATTTCGTACAGTCTTCTTCACAAATTCATGATCATTTTTCATTTTCAAACCCTCCAGCATGTATAAAAAAAGGAGCAAAATTACTAAAAAAGCAAGTAGTTCGCGTGGAAGTGACAGTAGTGGAAAGGCTTCCAATGTTTTAAGTAGTCAATCGATAGATATTGAAAGAATTATAAACAGTGATGAAAATTCTAGTGACAGCAGTGTCATTATGCCAGTGATGAATCGCGCAAGAAGGTCAATCATATATAACAGTAATGAAGAACACGAACGCGGCTATCTTGCACTCAGTCGTAAGATATCGTATTTAAAGTTCGCGACCATTCGGCTGCATATTTTACGGACGGCTAGTTCCGAATTTCAGCGTAGTGCAAGAGGTTAAGCAGGTTTTCTGTGCTTGCTTAACCCTTTGCCGTGCCATTTAACTCGAAAGAATTCGGGCCCAAGCGATGCGCGAAAATGTTCGCGAAAGAACGCGGAAACGCATTGTCGGAACTCGAAGCAAATCATATCTTGCTACTGCCTGTGAAATAGCCGTGCACTTATTAACTTCATGCGATGATGTTCTTGTGGAATTTGAATGAACTTGAACCTAATAGTCTCAAAAAATGATTTAATTTTTTTATGCATATATTACCTGTGTATATATGGTAATGGTAATAAAATATCCTGTAAATATATATATATGTATGTAGGTTCCAGGTATTAATTAAATAATTCTAATCAAAAAGCGCGTCTGCCAAAACTGCGTCTTTCGCCTTTACTGGTCCGTCTACGACTGCCCGTATGAAACAACAGCATCTTCAATCTTCTTTTGTTATGTGCCTTGTCGCTCACGCTACATATCACACATACATCACACTCTTAACATATACGCATTCGATACGGCGCATTGTTCTTTCGCGGATCTTCTAATATTCGGTCCCACATGTATATATATATATATATATATATTTCCTTAATTTATGTATTCATTTATATTTTTTATGTATATGTTTTTATGAATATATACATTTTGATCACGGGGCACACTCGATACGAAATTATGACTACGAGCCTGTCTCGTGATATTCACGTTTGGCCCAAAGTTGTCATCACGAGTCAGACTTTGCAAAGTAAAGTGGGGCTCAGCGTGTAACACGTGCGCGTCAATGAGTGGACGCGATGGTCTAATGCTAAGCGGAAGCGGGGTATGTTTGCGAAAATGAGCTCGGCGTTAATTACCAGCGAGGCATATGCCGGATGCATTTATTTCCGCTGAAAGCAAGACGGCGAATAAACGGAAGTTTGTTGCGGAAAGTCGAACTCAGCCGTTTTTTCATTGACGTCACTTCATTTAGGGGTGAACGAGGGCCGAAGTGCAGAAATCGTAAAATGCTTCTGACGTCAGCTGACGCGACGTCCGCCTGATGTTCTGAAAAATTAACCGCACCGCCCCCGCAAACGCGCCTCTGGGTGTACGCGTGGGTGGTGCTTACGTTAATAATTCAACCAGTCGTATTGTTCGCGCACGTTAGAACGAGAGGTCGCCTTTTTGTCAGCTACTGTATTTGCCAAATGAATAATTAATATTGCGCGGCGAAACCGTGCGAGCGAAAACATACAGCCGGATTTAGCGATAGGGAACTCTTCTTACCTTCAGCTGGGATTATGAGTCCAAAATAAACTGCGTTATCGGAATTACTCCAAATAACAACCCCCGGTTGCGAGAGATTAATATCACTCAGCATAGAACAAAGGGGTACTAAACGTTAAGACTAAATTGAAATAGTTCAGTAAAAATTTATCCGTGTTGTTACTTTTTGTTGGACGGAACACATGCAAGTATCGAAACGTAGGTTTCGAATTTTTACTTTGTTTTTCACTATCACGGCTGTAAAGTGGAATGCTAGTCTTTCATACATATGAGCCGTTTATTTTGAAAGTGGCCTAACTCCGTTTTTCAATATTTTCCGGTTACCATGGTTACATGTACAAATTCATGTTATTTATCAGTAAATGTTATTTATCTTGATTTGAAGATAAATGGAGTTAGGCCACTTTCAAAATAAACGGCTCATATATCAAGAAATGGTAATTTACAATTATACACTAATGCGAACACATGTGCTAGACATTTAAACGTAATTGAACTGACCAGAATGATACGGATATAATGCCGTTGCCGCAAGTTATAGCGGACAACGTTACGCAACATTTTGTTTATAACGACCAGCGCATTTAAAGGATATAATGTATGTGGGATGAAACTTGAAGCACATTTCATCCGCATACCCCAAAGTCGGATGTTTCTCATATCACGGTTCACTTTGAAAAATGCATACGACGATTGTTCGCATCGCATCGTGGCCGAGCTTGGAAACGTTTGAGTGACGTTCATGCTCTATGAAGTTGCCGGTATGTCAACTGGAAATTCCACGCAATTTTCATCCGGTCCCTAGGTTCTTAGCCTGTTAAGGTATATTGCGCGCCAGATTTTCACTTTGACGATGCGTTGTTCGCGTGTTTTTGCCCGTTTTATTTGTGTACACTCTTTGACATGCGTCTAACACATTGACTGTCACACTAGCACAAATGATTCGGTATAAAAAATGTTTACATCGGTTTTTTACAAAATACTCTTGTTCCATGGACAAGACGCAAAATCAACGCTGATTTGCAGCCTTGCAAGTAAAGAAAAATATAAAGCATTAATTCTTTTCTCATCTTGTCACATATTAACCCTTTGCGCTCGACCGGTGCCTCTCAGGTACCACGGCATGTGCTGCGTCAACTCGACCGGTGCCTCTCAGGCACCACTCGCATCGATGCGGTAAATTAAGTGGTAACGGTGTTTATTTGTATTTGACCAGATGAATATCGCTTGACAAGTCTACCTGGCCTTTTATAGATCATTTTATGGGGTGTCTACATAGCTATAAAGATGTCTTATCTCAAAAACACAAACGAATTTCAATGCGTGCATTATGTCTTGAGAATAATAGAACGCTGATAGACGTCGCAACGCTTCTTTCAATTCGCTTCTTTCAAAAAAAGGTACGAAAAGAACCAATCACCGTCTTCGCACTTTTGAGATAAAATGTCTTATCTCAAAAATACTTGCAAACGCGGGTTGGACTCTGTCTTCGACGTTAGTTCAAACTCAACCTTCTTGGCAATCGCAATATTTCTTTCAAAGTTAGTGAGCCCAATAAGTATGGAACACGACGAAGAAATGACTTCTAGTGAAGATGAGTTCAATTTTTCGGCAATAACGAACGAAATTACATCACTACATAGACCGCTTGCCCATGAGAATGAAGACGGAAGTGATGAAGGTAGTGACGACGTTATAGGTGTAAGAAGACGAAAAATCCGAATAATCGATAGTGAATCTGAAAGCCAAAGTGGCCAAAAGCCAAAAGCCAACGTAGCACAGCTTCTACTTCACAGAGCACTTCTGAAATGATCCGACTCAATGGGAAGCTGCATGTTATTTTGATTGATTGGAATGATATTAAACAGTTTTAAACACCAAAGAAAGTTGCAAAGACGACAAACTGTGTATTATTGTGACACATGCCTCGACAAGCCAAGAATGCACATTGGAGATCTGTTTTACAAAATACCACAAGAAGAAAAATTATAGAACGTAATCTTTAATAAATATCCTTCATTTATTAAATAAATGTATGCAATGTTAAAATATTGGTTTTAGAACATTCCTAATAACTAAAATAGATACATGCATTCTTTCTCACTCTCTCACTCTTGTCTCATCTCTCTCTCATACGCACACTTTCTCATCGGGCGGCGCGTTTGTACAAAATCACACATTCTACATTATTAGATTATTAAACTGAAAAAAATAATGAAAATTTAACGTTTATTCAATAAAAACATTTATTTTTAATAATAATTATAATCAATAATTTATCAGAAACATAAGTTTTGTTCAAAACATAAACACAATATTATACAAAATTATATAGTACGTAATATATATTAAATACATAGTATTTGGTTAAATAAATGCTAGTGGGTATTAGGGCGGAATGTTAAAATATAAGTTTGGTGCCGCGCCGCCCTATGGAACGGACACCGAATAAAATTATGTTAAGTTAACAGAAACGAACTCATGAAATAGGCGCGCGCGCGGCGGATTACTGTCGAGTTGCTGGTCAGCCCGAGAGAAAAGCGCGTCGAGCGCAAAGGGCTAACAAAAAAAGTAACTGTTATGCATTGTTGTATTCACACTTTAAAGACTTCGTCTTTTTACAAAATCGCAAGGATTCTATTCATGTGTGTATGTCTATTTGTGAATGTGATTTATAATGAAAACGCAGGTTGTCAATTTTAATGCGTACACAGCAATAGATCGAGTGGATTTAGTGCCGTGCTGAAGTGTTTAAAAGTGAGTTCTTGCACGGATCAACAGGTTAACACATTAACGATTAAAACGATGCAATGGTCACACATCGTCGCAATTTTATGACACGCTTCACCATACGATATTCAGCCCACTTTATGCTATTTCATAGCAAAGTTATACCACAGCCTCATCAAACATTAGAATCTAATTACAAACACGTCTTACACACTACACGCCTGACACAATTTTCCTTGCGATTCCCTTTAAAAATGACAGAAAAAATTCCATCGTTAGTTCGCGGACAGGCAGGAAAAAAATTATGAAAAGACATGTGACTGACATTCATGAATGAAGTTACATTCGGATGACAACTCGACGTCAGTTACCAGAAACGAACCGACTAACATGACGTTACAAACTGACGAGCGGGCATTCGGTCGCTAATTAAAATTATCGAAAAATCACATCCCTCGAAGGGTTACCGTTGTCGAGTCCCTCAGCGGTGAAAAATTACATTTTCTCCGACCGTACGCCATAGCCCCTCGGACAAACTGACGAATGTAACGATGTAAAAGCTCCCGCCACGTGTAATTACAATGAGTACATATCGACCGCTTTTCGATTGAGAATGCTTGTTCGAAAGAGACCTTTTGAAGTCCACTTCGCTTCCGCGGCAGTCATTCACGGTTCTCAATTAATTTAAAGGCGAACGTGAAGTTTAGCGCGGAAGTTTAATTGGTTTTTCACGTAATTTATTCCGCTGTATAATTTACCATGTCCATGAAGGAACCGGAGATAGTATCTATAAACAATTGATTATGGGTAGCAGTAGAATCGAAGCGTATCGAAGCTCATATACATTAAAGCTGCGTGATAATAAAGTAGAAGTTACTTTAAAAAAAATATGAACACAAGCAAGTAATAATGTGACAGTAATGTGCAAACACCTTTCCCGGCAGCCTTGCACAAGGTTGCAATATAAGTAAATATTAGGTCATGGAGATTTACATACAATCCCCTTGCGCTATTACTATTACTTCGTTTCTTTATAGATCATCGTAGTCTAAATGTTTTTCAATGATTCGGTAATGATGCCTACATTTCTTTTCATTTACTTCGGTTGTTTTACTCTCAGTCTCTTTCTTATATCATATCAAATCAACTCAATCATTATATTGCGGTATCATAGGTGACGAGTTTGTTGAATTGTGTTGTTTTTGAAAAGACGTAAAGACGAAACGACGTAAAAACGAAAAGAAGAAATGATAAAAGATTAGGAAACAAGATTAAAGTGTCTTGATTATGTTATTATTGTTTGTAAATGTTATACTTCCTAGTTTCACGTATCCAAATCCTATATATATATATATATATGAGCCGTTTATTTTTAAAGTGGCCTAACTCCGTTTTTCAATATTTTCCGGTTACCATGGTTACATGTACAAATTCATGTTATTTATCAGTAAATGTTATTTATCTCGATTTGAAGATAAATAGAGTTATGCCACTTTCAAAATAAACGGCTCATATATGGGACTTGATGTACAACTATGGATGGTCGCAGTATTCTTGCTTATATGTGAAAAGAACAGTAATATATTTACAAGAAAAATAATATGATATTAGGTGTACAACTTTGCTTCCGCCGTTTTTTTCCGAAATTCGAGGCTTTATTGTAAAAAACTGGTTATACGTTTATGATTCAAAGTATTGTCCATCGCTGGCCACTACTTTCTCCCATCTTTCGGGCAGCGTACGAATCCCGCGTTGAAAAAACTGGTCATCTTTTGAAGCGATCCACGAATCGATCCAATTTTTTACTTCTTCATAAGACCGGAAGTGCTGGTAGGCCGTGTGCCATTGATCGAAACAAGTGATAGTCCGAGGGAGCAACGTCTGGAGAATACGGCGGGTAGGACTTCCCATTTCAACGTTTCCAAGTATGTCTTGACCACTTTCGCAACATGGGGTCGAGCATTGTCGCTCTCGTTGTATTGCGGCCGTTTGTCTTTTAATGCTCGGCTCAAACGCATTAATTGCGTTCGATAACGATCGCCTGTGATTGTTTCAGTCGGTTTTAACAACTCATAATGCACTACGCCGAGATGGTCCCACCAAATACAGAGCATGACCTTGGAACCGTGAATATTCGGTTTGGCCGTCGACGTGGAAGCATGGCCGGGATATCCCCATGATTTTCTGCGCTTGGGATTATCGTAATGAACCCATTTTTCGTCCCCAGTCACAATGCGATGCAGAAATCCTTTCCGTCTTTGCCTTGCAAGCAGCTGTTCACAAGCAAACAAACGCCGTTCAACATCTCTCGGCTTCAACTCGTACGGCACCCAATTTCCTTGTTTCTGAATCATTCCCATGATTTTCAGGCGTTTTGAAATGCGTATTTATTCTTGTTGCGTTTGACACGAGTCTTGATCAAGTAATGCCTAATTCTGCATCTTCGAAAACCTTCTCTCTTCCACCGCCTTGCCGGTCTTCGACGTCAAAATCACCGTTCTTGAAGCGTTGAAACCACTCTCGGCACGTTCTTTCACTAATAGCGGCCTCACCATAGGTATTTGAGAGCATTCGATGAGCCTCAGCCGCAGATTTCTTCATATTAAAGCAGAAAATTAAAACCTCCCGCAAATGACGAGAATTTGGCTCGTAAGCTGACATGTTTAATCGAGAATGACTTTATGATGCAGACACAAATCGACTAATATTTCGATGGCGTTATGTTTACAAATGCCTAAGCTTATTGTATGACATCTACGATCTATTTATTTCGACTACCACTTACCGCTACAGCCATCTATTGCAAAACGGCGGAAGCATAGTTGTACACCTAATAATACACTACTATTACTACTTGATTATACTTACACGACTCCATACTTTCTAACGGAAAAGCCGACACGACTTAATACTTCTTGATGTTCCGTACCGCAAGCAAACTAACATAAAAGAAAAACCCTCTCTTCCCTTAGCGCATATACCATATACCCTTCTTTATACTCATCCGCCCTCACTCGTTCATCAATTCGCTCTCTTAATCCCGAGAACATGCTATTTACCTATGAAAACTAAGGCAAGGTCTGCGTCGTACGTGTTTTATTGCGCATCTCGCCTACGTCTATCTCGTCCTACAATTGTGTTGACGGACAATAGCTGGCGCCCTTCTTTTCCTCGCAAAGGGCCATCCATACTGGTGCGAGAGACTTATTTTACTTTCAACGAATTTTACCAATGCTACAATGTATATACATCACACGTACCTTTTCCAATGCATACCCCACGTCTTGAATTCCGCATACGCTTGACTTGCGTAACATAAAAACTTATCTAGTCATTGGATTTTATTTCTGCGATTCATCCAAAGTACTAAATTTAGTTTGAGAATTAAAAATTAATCGTCAATAATATGCTTTGGCAGTGGAATTGAACAAAACACTAAATGAGGGGTTAATTGCTTTAGCCTGTGAACTGTTTATTAGCCCAATCTAATGGACCTTGCACACTTGGACCGTTATTAACCCCTTGACATACAAATAAAATGCGCGTCGACGCGTCCGTAGGATACCATTTAATTTAACCCTTTCGCTATGGCGGTCCTGTCCACAATTTGGACTTATGCTTACGCTTAAAAATGTTTTGATCACAAATTGATGAGGAAAAGAACATTTCTGATGGAAGGCACGATTGATTGAGAATAGACGCGTGCAACGATGCTATGCTCTCTAAAAAAAAGGCAACGTACGGGACAAGAGGTCCATGGTAAATGTGCCAAGATATATATAAGTAGCGTATTGTGGAGGGCGACTATAGTCGTCCATAGTAACGAAAGGATTAAATACCGATAACATTCAATAAGGCACTGTTGAAAGGGGAAAAGCATTTGCAACCGTCTAAACAAAACAGCATCGATGCACGATCAAAACAGATAATCTAATAGTATACTTATCAGTGTTCGCCGAAGATAGTTCTTGACATCTCGGTGACGTCAAAATCTATTATGACACATGAAATAAATGACGTTTCCGAGACGTCATTGTATGTCAAGTGGTTAATATTCTGAAACTATCACTCAATTCTATAAATAATTTTTGTTGCCATACGTACATAAATATAATTTGCTATAAGAGTTTAATGCACAAAACGCGTATCATTACATTTTTTTCCAATCCGTCCCAGCAACTTCGGCAGCGCTTATTGCGTCTCTAAATATTTAACGTAGATCTTGACGCACGCGGAAACGTCGAAAGACAAAAAGGAAGTCTAGCGATTGCGCAATTCCCGACAGAATTTAAAAAGAACCAGGTAATTTCATCAACGTCGTTTCTCCTCTCGCTTGAAGCCATCTCGTTATGTGTCGCGGACGAATTTGCCCGATGAAAAGGCGTTTTACTTGGAGGCTCGCCACTCGAATTTGTATAATTTCCCGCGGAGAGGCTCACCGATGCTTTTCCGCGGACTCTCCTTCTCTCTCGCTTTACTTCCTTCTTTTTTTTTACGCTCGAAATAAACTCTCCGTCTTTACGATGCCCGATCCGCCCTCTTCCTTTTACGACATTTCGCCGTCGGCGGTCAATTACTCGTGAAAGAGAGAGAGAGAGTTCCACCAAGTTGAAATATCGTCAGATGAAACTGTCGTAGGATTGTTTCCGAATGATCGTGAGTGGTCGCACGCATAAGTGACTAAAAAACGACGAAATTGTAAAAATGACACGGTTTGTAGCAAGGAGAAGCAATCTAGAGATGCAGAAGCCTGACATTTGTCGAGTAATAGCGGAATGTGTCTTATCGCGCGCATTGTCTATGAGTCAGGGAAACAAGAATAGCTCGCTAATCTTCAAATTACTCACAAAACATCAAACGAATAATTTCGTAATAACCGTAAAGCGACAGACACTGCTTTTACGACTCATAAACCTTTGTCAAGGTAACGATCGCGAGTTCCGTCGGGCTCAACAGGAACGACAATTGTCGTTTTTCCAGAAGCTGAGGGTACCTACGGTACTTCGCATTCGCGCAGAACAATTTAAATAGCGATGGTTTTTGTGGGAATTTGTGCATTTTGTAGGTGACGACATCTGTCTGACGGGAAAAAATTGTTCGCGGAAGAGCGGATTATGACAGAACCGAAAATGTTAATTCAGTGAATCGTAGTGGGAACAGCAGCGAGACCGTTCCTAGCAGAATGGGGTGGTATAAATATTGTAGCGAGTTTCCTTGCGTCGGGGTGGGCTTTTTAAGATTTATGTGAGGCAGAGTTATAATCCCAAGTTCGGAAATTACATTCAAATGACGTTGAATTTATGCGAATATATATTATTTGTAATTTATCACGATGTAATGTTTTGGCCTTTTGGATTGCCACTGGCATGGGACCTAAATATACGAAAAATCCCAGCTGTTCAGTATTACGCGCAGCCGCTAGTCGTTATTCTGTTCCCCGTACGATTCGCATGAGCGTGAAAGGAAATTCCCATAACCGTCTCCCGCTGTTCCCAAAATGACGAGAAGGAGCGCCGAGTGTATGCACGCGAAAAAAAGTTTCGGCGATAATCGCACGAAACGTGCTGTCGTTTGCCAAGTTTCCCGGAAGTCCAAAGTGTATCTGGCAACCAGAAAAGCCTTTCTCGCCGATATTCCTTGAGAAAATCCTGCCACGTCTCTCTCGGTTTCCAGCTTTGGTCGTTTTAAAGCTTAGATCCGCGTGTGCCACCGTAATCTCGCGCTCTCACGGATTGGCACAAACAAATATTCGTACTTACCATGCGATAGGACACGCGATCAAGGGCGTAAAAAATAAAACCGTCGGAAATCGGGAAAAAAGCGCCGACTAGTGCTAACATTCCATAAAGAAAGCGCCGGCTAAAGTTAACATTCTATAAACCTATGCTTCTGGTCGGGTTCTTGCAACTCTTCACTGTAACCAAGTCCGCAGCAACTTCCTGAAAGTACCAGACCTTGTCGCGCGACATCCGCAAATCTCGATGCACGTAATTAGGAGCTCTCGAGCATAGAGACCAAGAGAAGAGATAAATTGCGAAATCTTTATTTTACAATATCCAGTCCAAACTCTTTATAATTTTCTGGTGGAATGCCGAGGTGCCAAGGAATGCGATAATCTACCACCCCTTCATTCCCCTTCCCTTTTCCAAACAAAAATCCGTAGCGGAAGAGGTCTGTGACAGATGCGCATCACGGGTATTTGGATTATGGCTCATCGCATTCCGTACAACAATATTTACTTCAGTACCGGACATCACCTAAGACCCTTTTGGATTCGCCGCAAATTTATTTTCCGCTAACTCGCGTGTTAGAATCGAGAGAAGAGATAAATTGCGAAATCTCTCTTTTACAATAACCAGTTCGAACCCTTTACAATTCTTCGGTGGAATGCCGAGGTGCCAAGGGATGCGATAATCTACCACCCCTTCATTCCGCTTCCCGTTTCCACACAAAAATCCGTAGCGATGGAGGCCTCTTGTGACAGGTGCGCATCACAGATATTTGGATCATGGCTCATCGCATTCCGTACAACAATGTTTACTTCAGTACCGGACATCACCTAACACCCCTTTGAATTCGCCGCAAATTTATTTTCCGCTAACACGCGTGTTAGGATCAAGAGAAGAGATAAATTGCGAAATCTTTATTTTCCAATAACCAGTCCGAATTCTTTCCAATTCTCCGGCGGAATGCCGAGGTGTCAAAGAATGCGATAATCTACCACCCCTTCATTCCCCTTCCCTTTTCCAAACAAAAATCCGTAGCGAAGGAGGTCTCTCGTGACAGGCGCGCATCACAGATATTTGGATTCCGTCAACAATGACTACTTCAGTGCCGGACATCACCTAAGACCCCTTTGAATTTCGCCGCAAATTTATTTTCCGCTAACACGCGTGTTAGAATCAAGAGAAGAGATAAATTGCGAAATCTTTATTTTACAATAACCAATCCGAACTCTTTCCAATTCTCCGATGGAATGCCGAGGTGCCAAGGATAGCGATAATCTACCACCCCTTCATTCCACTTCCCTTTTCCAAACAAAAATCCGTAGCGAAGGAGGTCTCTCGTGACAGGCGCGCATCACAGATATTTGGATTCCGTCAACAATGACTACTTCAGTGCCGGACATCACCTAAGACCCTTTTGAATTTCGCCGCAAATTTATTTTCCGCCAACACGCGCACGCATTCGCCGCGTATTCGTACGTCTCCATCGGCGCACACCTTGACTGAGTGACGGACGAAGATGCAGAGACGGCTAAGAGCAGAAGGCAGACACGGAGAATGGGTGCGTGGTAATGATCGATACTGCTGATATACCGGATCCCGATCGGAGACTCCCTCGTACACACACACGCCCGTGGACAAACACGTATACGAGCAAATTCCAACCCCCTCTATTTCTCCGCCGCACACTCAACGACCTCCCCCTTCATGCTCCCTCTTCGTCCACCCCCTTCGTCCACCCCCTTCATCCTCCCTCTTCATCCAGCCACCAACGGCGCCCCCTTGGAAAATGGAAAGACCCCTCCACCTCGAGTTTTCCCCAGTAACGATCGGTTCCCTTGCCCAGGGTACGAATAGCGGATAGCGGGACGTCCCTCCCTGCACTCCTCTTTCTCCGTTTCTCTTGCTCTGTCTTTCCCGCCGCGTACCCTTCCCACCCATTCCTCGTTTCTCAGGGTCGGAGTGTCAGTCGGCCGGAGCCCCTGCCCTTGCAACTCGCAAGACACGGAAAGGGTGTTTCAGCCCACGGATCCTCGACGCCGCCATGATGTGTTGCAGTTAGAAATCACGTGTACCGAGCAATTTTTGCGCGCTGCGCGCAACGGTGATGCCAGACAGACCGACTTTGTTAACAAACGATTCCTACGTGGGACCCGCATTTCTTGATACTGAAATGAATCGTTCAGTGACGGTACATGTTAGAAATTTCTCCATACGCAGCCGTTTCAGGTACCCCCAAAACCACTGTCTTGCCACTTTCATTTTTGCGCAAGCACCCTTAATGCTGCGATTCTTAAACACTCAGCTATTGACACTACACAAGTTAACACCACCGTCGTCGACCATTCCACATGACTTCCCGCTCCCATGAACGCGTCTTCTCCGAACTCTCGCTCCTAAAAAATCAGCAACACTCCTCCAGCCGCGTTCCCTTTTCTTCGACGATCCGGAAGCATCCGCAACAGCCGTAAGCAGCCGTCCCTGTTTGGCCTCGGCTCTCAAAGCCACCCCTATCCGTCTCGCTTCTACCGAACGCCTACGCGTCTTTCGAAACGATCGCGCCGGAGCGGGCGAAGAGCCTTCTCTCTCTCCCTCTGCAATCTCCACCCTCGTGATCTCGGTCTCACCCTCTGTCTGGCGCGAAATGCGCGCGCGCGCGCCTTTGCGATCGGCTGGCTTCATCGGTCTTCGTCGTACATTGGCAGGCGAGAAAGAGAGGGAGTGAGAGAGTGAGGGCAAGAGGAGTGGCGAATGTTCAGGGGTCAGGGGGGTGTGGCGTAGGACACGAGTGTAGGAAGGAGAGAGAGCGTGTGAGGGAAGGAAAGAGAGAGAGAAAGAGAGAGAGAGAGTGGACGTGTGTAGCAAGCGGGCGAATATTCAGTACGGGGCACGCTCTCACGAGGAGCGCACCTCTCTGAGGACGGATTTGTCGCTCGACTCATCCACGCGCGCAACTGGTGATCGATTCACACTTCCGGCACGAACCTCCGGGAAAGAGAGGGATCTGTCAAGGTCAGCTGACCTCTACCGGCCATAGGTACATCCGCCGGGGACACAGTCGCAACGCGCTCCTCGATCGCGGTGGATGCTCGCTGGGACCGGCTAATATCTACACGGGGGTTCCCGGATTTTCGCTAATTCTTGCCACTCGTTGCGCGGTTCAATTCGAAGTGATACGTTCTGGGCTGAGATTAAATTTAGTGGGATCGCGGGATTTTTGAGGCGGGACGGGAGGTACGGGGTTTGAAGAAGTTCGGAATTTTTGGGGGTTCGGGGGAGAGATGGTGAGTGACAGTTGGAGAGGGTCTTGAGAAAATTCGGGTTTTTATTCAATTACGGTGGGAAAAATAAGAGCGTACGGTGTGATGAAACGATTTGTTCCTGCGATTTGTATTACCCTTTCTCTTGCAATTGTTTTTAACAAAGTCGAAGTGACGTAATTTTTCGTAATACGATTTTCTCGATTCGTTCATCTTTATTATTGCCGCTTTACGGACTACGTGTTCTTTTAATACGTTCGGAGGGAAGTGAATGCAAACTCGGGAAGTCAGACTTCGGGCCCAGGGGGCGGTTTGAGTGAAGTTTAAGAGAATTCCGTGAGAAGGGTTAGAGTCACGTGCGGATCCGCAGGAGTACCGAAAGTAAACTTTCCCGCTTAAGGGGAATGTTTCCGCCTGAAAGTGGCCCGTGGAGATTACTTAGAGCACTTCATCCGAGTATCTAGGACAGATTAACAACGGCTATCGGTAATTAAAACTTCCGACGTTCTTCTTTCTGCGCTACGGGGCTCGAGAGCGGGCGAGCACTTTTTTCCCCGTAGAATTCTTGTAGAACGTAAAGGGACACGGATTTAACGGCGGCCGTTCGTGTGTGGGCGGCTTTCGAGCAAGGCGCAACTGGTGCGATCGTTTAAAACTTCCGTTGTAAAAGCCGTCTCAAAACGAGAAATCGCGGAAGACAGAAGGAAAGGGAGGGGAAAACTGAGCCGTTGTACAGGGAATTTTTACGACAGCGAACTACATCGGGAAGTATACCTGACGGCGTCTTTCTGAATGTGTTTCTCGTTGTTAGAAAAATACGAGTGGCAAGATAATCGGATACGAGTAAGAATTGTTTGTTTCGCTATAAAGCGAGAGTTTACGAAACATCCACTAAGTTTCACTGCAATGCCTTTAGGAGCTTACTTTACCGAGACCGTGCTGGTTTGAAATTGTTAATGTTTTACTACGCGTAGTGTATCGAACCCTCACGTAGACGGCCGAGTCCGACTTTTCCGCGACAAGAGACATGCCATTATCATTCGCCATCTCCGTACAACTGACAAACTCTTCATTCGTCGGACCTTCACCGACGTCATTAACAGTCGCCTTCATCGTGCAGTGAAATAAAGAAACCAGGACTCATCAAGCACACTTTTGAAAATCCACATTTCAAGAAATTATAGATCGTGCGATCATTGCCGACGTTCGTTCGCGAATTCCTTCACAGACATTCGCATTCATGAATTAAGGGAAAATGCGGAGAAGTGTGATGGGAAGAGAAGGCAATCGATTCCGCTGGGACACGTAGAGTCAAGCACGGCTGTTCCTATAAAACACCTCATTTCAATTCCACCCCTATGGCGTCGCAGATCCCCGTTTCCCTGCACCCAATCGAATCGACGAATTTCCCGACAAACCCTCCAAATCTTTCCAGCGAATCGATATATAATCTATAAAGACTGCAGATGCCCTCATCACGTACAGTCCCACGAAAAAACAAAAGCTCTTCGCCGACACGTTCAAATTCAAAGACAAAAGCTGATTAATGCGCCGAGCAACCATCATCGACGTCTCCATTCACATTGGACAGCACGCAACGTATCATTTATTCGCATTATGTTCGAAGATAACACTTGAAGACGCCACGAAAGCATTGATCTAATTACATTTTACCTGAACGAAACAAACCGAGCCGAAAAGCAGAACTTTCAAGCAACGTTTCATCAAACCTCCCATTCTCATCGAACATCACGCACACGCCACATAGACGGTTCCACCATAAATCGAGGACGCATCGGCGCGACATCGATCGAAAGAAGAATAGAAAACGCAGGCTTCAGAATGAGCGGCGTGGGTTTTCTCGCTGCCGTGAAGACGTTCACGCCTGGCGGACGTCGACGACGTCGTTGCGAGAAGCAACAGAAGGTGCTCGAACTTCCGCCGGGATACGGGATGCAACCGGATGTGGTGCCATGTTGGGATGCTGCGCCGCCAATCACGCCGCCTGCAGCTTTTCTCCCGCCGGGGTACAAGAAAGGCTTTCCAGGTGAGACATATGCGACAAGTTCATATGTGGGGTGATGTAAGGGTGGATGATTAGACTGAGGCGGTGATGAGGAAGAGATGAATTGTGTGCGAGAGAACAAGTGACAAACATGGCGCTATTTCGAAGACGCGCGTTCGTGTTATTGAGGTAAATCTAAAAAATAGGTAAAGATGTGTTTGCGGTGAAGATGGAATGAGTGATTGCGCCGAGGTGTTAGGATTCAAGAGGCTGTAATGAGAGAGCAGCTAGCACGGAAGATGGAGCAATGTTGTTTTATGTTATATTGTTGATACCGGAAAATTAGATTTTTGTTTTAAATTAATTTGGCAGATGTTTGGGAGCGTCTTGATCTTTTGGAATATCGAAGGTATAGTGAGGTGCGCGTAAGTGAGAAGATCAAGATTTAATTCAAGATGGAAAATTATAAAATGTTATGCGTATGTGAATACGCATCAGTACACAGAGATATTTATAATTGTGCGCGTTGCACTTTCATGGGAATTATATAACAATAGTCTGCGACAGAACAAACCGGAGAACCCTTACCCACAGGTGTGAAAGGATTTTTGTGCAGATTCACTGGAACTTCCCCTCACCCAGTCTAAAATCTGATCATCTGTCTCCATTACGCACAGCGACATTCTTTTTGCTCAAGCAACTTTGTACAACAGCGACGCTGTTCTTGCTTTTCATTTTCATTCATAACGAGCCACGCTAATCGGCGTCACTTCTTGCCCCATCGTTTGACTTCTTGCTCACATTGCCCGATCCAGTCGCTCTTCATAATATCGTCGCTTCGCCGCTAGTGGAAAAGACCATTCATCACGGAATTTAATGTTTTCCGCTTCCACTCTCATGAATAGCCGCCGCCGAAGCAACGAATAAATCTTCACATTTCGCATTTTTTTTCTGCGCTCGCGGGTTCCGTCGAGCTGGCAGTTTTTAGTCCAATTAGCGTAGTTGCGTGAATCATCGTCGACGGCGCACACTGGAGGTTCATCGATATAACTGATAACTATCAACGAACCAAGGTGCCATAGAACGCAGAGTATCTTTGAACGTGCACTCGTGACGCGCATTCTAACACATTAGCATTCCGGCCCACTCGAACTTTCCCCAGAACCCTTCAGCGTTCCGGAAAAGTCAACTTTTCAATTCCCCAGCCATTCGACGGGTACCCACATGAAAGACGCCCGCGTCAAAATCGAAGTTCAAAGCAACTGGTTGCCACTCGCAGACCTGAACTTCACAACCGCACAGCATTCAGAAATATTTCGGACTAGACCGCCACCTCGAGGGAGCGTAGGACGGATGACGTTTTCTCCCTCGCTTCTGCGGATCGGGCAGCCGAAAGGGTAATCGCGGGGAGGTTTCACGGCAAAATCCGATTGGAAATTTTCCGGTTGACCAAACAATCAGCCCGAAGCATTTCGACGCGTCGGTACGACGATAGAAATGCTGTTGACCCCGACAGGGGTGGTTGAAGAGTGCGGGGGTTAGGAAATGGTGGAGGGGTGGTTCCGAAAGTGGGGAGACGTCCGACGGTCTCCGAGTTCAAGTTCATCGTTGAAGTGGATTTCGCTCTTCGTCTTCTCTCGTCTCAGCCGGAGATCGTAAAAAGTGTTTTATGTCTCTTTTATGCCGTGGCTCACTCCCCTTCCACGACTGGAGTAAAGTATGTCTCAGGTGAATCGCGACGGTTGCTTGGATATTGCCGGCGGATATGCGAGTAAAATCTCACTGCGAGCCTGTTAGCGATCGTGTTCTGGGGATTTAGAGTGCGAGCATGCAAGAGCATGAACGGTTTCTACGACAGGAAACTGAGCAGGTAACAGCTGTTTAACCCTTTCGAGACTAAGAACAGAGTGCGCCGTGTAATATCTCGCCCGATTGTTTAACCACTGAACATATGAGTCATGTGCAGATCGTTGTTAACACTTTAACTCTTTGCACTCCGCTGTCCCCTCTCAGAGGACATTAAAGTTTGTTAGAGATTAGAGGGAATTAACTTATTCCAATGTAACTTTTTGAGACGTGCACGTTTGCCTGAAGTTTTCTCTTGAAATGGTACAAGAAATCAAATCAAAGTATAGTAAAATAAGGCATATAAAAACAATATCAGCCGGTTTTGTTACAACGCACAAACCAACGGACCTTCAAAATTTTAATCTCCATAGGCCATAAAACCGATGTGGGACAAAGAAAACGGAATTGCATTGTTTGTTTTCACAGAAAAACACGTGGTGGCAGGCGTCGAATGACTTATTATTTTCAAACGTGCATAAACCACCCTGCAATGCATACTGGCGAGTGTTTTAAAGTTTATCACACTGTACAAAATGATAACAAAACAAAATATTGATTTTTTTGCAAATATATATTTCTCGATGTCAACCAATTGATTTGAGTCCAATATCATTATAATACGTTACTTGGTTCCAAAACTGTACTAAATAATATGAGGGTCCGCGAATGCACGTTTCTGTCATAAAGTGGCTCTGCATAGCTGGTAGCTAACGTCCAGAATGGTTCGGAGTGCAAATGGTTAAGGATCACTAAGAAATCTGTAAGAAATATACGTTGGACCGCACGTTTTTGGGAAACTTGTACGTTACAAGAAATCATAACTTTATTATTTATGAAGCAATTTTTGTGAAACTTTCAGGAATTGGATAATTGGAAGTAATGTAGGTATTATTAAAAAAACATATATTTTTTTTAATAATTATAACTTTTTTACTAAAAAATGAAAATACGAAAAAAAAACATGAAGGCAATCGAGTTCAATGCATTGAATACTGATGTAATTACTTAAATAGACAAAATAGATTCATGTATCAAAGCAAGTGACATCTAAAGAAAGCGTGTAAAAAATACGAGAAAAATCGAGAGCGGTCGTTAAAGTGTTAAATGTCGGTTATCAGTCAACAGTGAGAAAAGTGGCACAATTAAAGTTGCGACATTCGCAATAAAATATATAAAAAATGAACTTGTCATTGGTGTTACACTTGAATCGTATCAAAATATAAATATTCATGAAAAATTTTAGCTGCATACACTTTGACACTGGAGGTAATTCTGTTCTAAAGTATTGTTCTCGAAAGGGTTAAATGTTTTCGATGCAAATGTAATTTGATTGTTTGAGGAAAGCCGCGGATTTAGTCGTTTGCAGTGGGGAACTTGTGAGATTCTGCAAAATGCTTGATCCACACGTATCGCAAAGTGATAAATATTTTTTAATACATTCCTTGTGTTTGATCTACTCAAATTGTGCTGCTTTATTCGAATTTTATCGAATCAGTCGTAAAACGAGAAGGTACTTGTACATTTCTGAGTACTATAAATTATACGATTGATTTAAAGACGTTTTGGAGGCCTATTTTCGATGCAGGTCTGTTGTTGACTTGTATCTTATTATCATCCGGTGGAATCCGATGGTGTGAGAATCAACCAACTATTTTATTCGTTTATAAACTTACCATTTTTTAGAAATGTGATCTACAGGCATCTTGTTTTATTTTGGGTACCCAAAATGATAAATATTAAAATCCTCCCAGCTACCTGAAAAGAAGTATGACGTTAGAATCTATTCATTGGGAAAATTAATATTTACCCGCACGCTTTGTTCTGCCAAATCAGTTTCACAGTTAACAAGTTTCGTACGTTACCATTGCAATATGCATCGTCACCCATACGATTATATCGCATAGAAACCGAGCACCTGAATTACACATTATGACTGAATAATACAATCCCTCATAACCAGTTCCCGATTTACAATCGAGCCTGTATAATTTTCGAACTTTTAAATTTCTAATTTCGCCGGGCACGCTGCGGGTAATCATTTCGACGGTACACCCGAATCCATAATGAATTATGCGCCGCGCATTTGTGCGCGTTAGAATGTCGAACGGTGCTCGCAGCCTGGGCTTGATACGCATATTTATCAAGCGATGCGAGGCGGCACGTGCAGAACGCAGCGTGTAAATCTTGAATCTTTTTCTGATTAGGTCGAGGTCACATTTCAACCGACGCCGGTACATGAAAACGCCTCTCGCAAATCTTCCCTCATCCGCTCTGTTCATTCGCATTCACATACACTCTGTTCGGGGTCTCAATCACGGTCCCAACGACCACTTCGGTCGGGCAGGTTAACGGTCGTGCATCATTGGGAAAACCACCCAAATCGCGTAAGAAAGTGCACGAATACATGCTGTGCAGCCGTAGTTTCAAATAGTCTTGTTCATAAAACATTCCGTTGCCTCGCAATCTAAAAAGGCGCAGTGTCTATGGAAAGTGCGATTTATTTTTCACACACTGTCGTCGTCTGGCACTTAAAGAATTCCATAGGCACTGCAATAAACTTCTAAAATATCAGTGTGGCCAGGGATGAGTACCCGGGTGGTTTATGGCGGGGTCTTCATTTACATCACTTTCTCTGCAAGCAACGACATGCAGGACCCCGTACATATTAGCCTGGGATGTGTCACTCCACCCCCAACCCACTATGGGGGGCCTCAATATGGGAGGCCCGATCATAGGAGGACCCAATATGGGACGCCCCAATGTGGAGGCTCCAATCGGGGAGGATCCAATAGAGGGAGGAGGGACAGTACTCATTCTACCACCAAAACTGCAACTTCGTGTTTGAACCTCAGAACAAATAGACTTCTCAGTCAACCACCACACAAGACACATCCCCTTTGACACGGAAACAGTCCACACGCATCATCATACTTCAACAAAGTCAATCATATACTCAGTAACACAAAGTCTATCAATAACTATCCTAAGTATCTAACCGGGACTTAGGAATATTCTCTCATCGCGCAATTCCGCATGGCCCCGGCATTTTCTGATCGAAGATTTACAACCTTCGGTGACGCGGTCAACACAGATTGGATCCGTCGTATCGGACGCGATACAACGAGAGGAACACGCTCTGTTCTTTTATTGTCTCTCAATCTCTCGCATTCTCGCTCTCTCACACTTCCTTCTCGTCTCTTATCGCGTTCTCTATGTTCCCCGAATTTCGTCTTTGCCTCCCTCAAATTCGCGAAGATTATTAATGTCGCCACCCGGTGACAACTGGGTCGAATTTTTCATTGATGAATCATGTGGCACCGGGCGCACGTTCCGCGAATTTCGAGCACGTCCCACTTTTGCCTCTCTTTTTCTATATCTATTCCACGGCATCTCCGTCCTCAGTTTCCATCGCGCACGATCACTTCACGGCTCTGCGTCTCTCCTTGGCGTTGCTCGTCCTCTCATTCCTCTTTCTCTATATCTTGGCATCGCTAAAGTACGACATCTGCATTGGCGATGATAAATCTCGTTGGCCTTCTTAACGTTTCTCATCATTTGTGATAAGCTCCGAACGGGGAGAATTGCCAGTAAGGTTCCTTATTACGCCCTACAAGATTTCCCTTACACACATTCATACACGAATCTGCATTTTTTTGTTACACTTTAAGGACCACTAGGAAATCTGTAAGAAATAAGCCTGGGACTGCATGTTTTTGGGAAACGTGTACGTTACAAAAAATCATGACTTGATTATTTATGAAGCAATTTTTGTGAATATTTCAGAAATTATATAATGGAAAGTATTTTAGGTATTATTAAAGAAAGTATGTTTTTTAATAATTATCCGAACTTTTTTACTAAAAATGAAAATACGAAAAAAACATAAAGGCAATCGAGTTTAATGTATTGAATATTGGTATAAATACTTAAATTGACAAAATAGATACAATATATCAAAATAAGTGACATCTAAAGACAGCGTGTAAAAAACACAAGAAAACTCGTGAGTGGTCCTTAAAATGTTAAACAATCAATTTCCAACGTTGCAGTGTGAAACTCTGTCGTATACACATTTCGAATCAATTTATATTTTGAAGTATTGCACGGTTTAAACAACAAATAAGTATTTTTAAGTATTGTCAGATTCACCTAGTAAAACAAGCATGTTTGAATTTTGTAATAATTAAACGCCGAATTTCCAGTATGGAGATGCAAAAATTAAAGTAAGCAATCGCAAAGTTTCGTATAGTATTTCAATCAACTTATAGTTTTAAATCAACTTATAGTACACTGTATAAGCTTCAAACGGAGATTTTTAAATATTATAAGTTTCAGTCCGTAAAACATAGTTCCATTTTAACCTCATAATAAATAAACGTCTAATTTCCAGCACGGCCGTGTGAAACTGTAAACAAATAATCATTAACGTTCACATACATATTTGAATGGACTTATACTTTGAAATGTACTAAAAAATGAAACTACGAAAAAAACATGAAGGCAATCGAGTTCAATGCATTGAATATTGGTATAAATACTTAAATGGACAAAATAGATACAATGTATCAAAATAAGTGACATCCAAAGACAGCGTGTAGAAAACACCAGAAAACTCGTGAGCGATCCTTAAAGTGTTAACACGTTGTTGAGTTAACTCGTGCTTTCATCGCCAAACGTTGCTGATCGGTCACGAGTTAACTCGTGTTTGCACTTCTGTCGGCTATTTTAATTTTTGAAACACAGGGCAATATAGAATATAGTTTTTTGGTAATTGTGTTCAATCGCATCTGCTTTATTATATAATATTTTTTAATTAATTAGCTTTTATTACAATTTTGGTATTAAAATGTCAAGAACGACGGAAAATGACGAAAAAAGCATTTTTCAATAAATTATACATAATGCTTTATATAGTAAGTGATTTTTAAATAAGTTGTAGTCATTTGGAAAATGATTATTGAAAATGAAATAACAAGGGCATAATCTAGCTCTTTAAAAGGAAAGCGCAACGAAACAAAATATATGTGCAAAACCTCTTGTCTACATCTACGCTTAAATGACTTTTGTACAGTTAATCATACGAAAAATATTAAAAGTTACATCAAATTTATGTCCAAAGTTCAATTTGAATTCATTATGCACGAACAAACTTTATTGAAGGTTATTTACATCATTTCACTTCCATGTTCAATTACGAAATAATAGTCGGCAACTTGAGACAGTTTTTGCCAAAAATTGCCGGTCAACAATCATTCATCTGTATACGATACAGTTTATTGCCACTAAAAAAATATTACAGAAAATATCTCATAATTTCTGGTGCAAAATACATTTTTCAGTATGTATCGGTAGAGTTTTCCAAGAGAAAAAAAAACTCTAGTAGTTCGAATGCACATTCTATTAGTTCGGACGCATTTCATACTGAAACAATTACCATGGAAAAACAAACCTTTTTATTCCAACTTCGAAACTTGATTGCACGAGTGTGTTGTACCGTCGTAGGACGCAATGGACGCTGAATGATGAACGCTGAATGCATGTGATACTCCGGATATTTAGTTTGCACATATCGCGTGTTGGCGAGGTTCTCTACAGTCGACGTTTTAACTCGAAACATTATTGGCCAAACTCTTCCGTAGCCAAGTACTGTCAAATTCCGCATATTGCGTCGCTGGTCGAAATCGAAATGGACAGTTTGGAAACAGAAACTTTCTTTCTTCGAACTCGCAACTCACCTACGAAGGTTAGAAAACCGAGATAAGGACACCGGAAGAAATATGACATGAAAGTCGAGGCAACTGAACCACTTAAAAGTCAACATTCGAATGCTACAACACAGACGATGCTTGAACTATTGTATTTTTAACTGTTTTTGTATGAAAATATTTATCACATATTGATTATATTGTCGTAGTTGAAAAGAGATCAAACACAATATAATCTAGTATACTATTACATTTTTTTATTTACGAATAATTTATTCCATTATAAGCATAAAAATAATAGAGCGTTCATTCTACTGACACTATCTATAAAGTTGTGTGTCCGAAAGAAGCAACATGTTTAGGATCTACCAATTGCGTATTATAAATAAAATATACTATTCCGCTTAACTGTGTTCTCGAATGGGACGACACTTGTGACAGTGGCAGTTCATTCGATCGTAAATATTTACGGCCCCTCGCTTTTATCGACCTCTCACTCTTTGAGTGACTTTAACACGTTGAATGCCGCAGTGATCCCCGGTGATCGGCGCAAGAGATTTTACTGAAGATCCAAAATATTCGCAATGGGTAGCAATAATTATTTTATAAATGCAGTTATTGTAAGAATAGTGATACGATCCTTTGGTCTCCAATACCTGCACATTATTTACATTTTGCATAATTCAGTCAAACGCTGTAGTATTCCATAGCATCGCCGTTGTAATACAGCAAAATACACACGCCAGTCAACGTGTTAAAACTTTGACTCCCATGGTGGTCACCGGTGACCAGTGCAAAAGATTTGACTAAGAATGCAAAAAATTCGCAATGAAACCTATTTGCAATCTTGTAAAGCAATTGATATTGGAACGATGCTTCGATACTTTGGCTTCTAACAACTCTGCTTTATCTTCATTTTGCACGATTTAATCATACTCTGCAGTATTTCAGCGCATCGCGATTCTAACATAGAAAAATACGCGGTGACCAGTGAAAAAGATTTTCAATTCGAATGGAAATTCGATGCGCGTAACAAAAAATGTATCCCAGGTACATTTTGACGAAATTATATACGCGGATATTTATTGTCGCCTCGTAGCGACATTTCGTCGTTCAGGGACCAATTGCGCAAGTGATTGCAGAAAAATGATTGCGCTAAAGTGTGTGCATGTTAGCAAATAACGACAGGGTTTAGATCCTATACATTAGTATTTGATCGATCGCTTTCATTAACACGTTGACTGCAAAATACGCGGTGACCGGCGTAAAATATTTTACTAGAAATGCAAAGAAATTCGCAATGAAGGCTATTTGCAATCTTGTAAAGCAATTGATATTGGAACGATGCTCCGATACTTTGGCTTCTAACAACTCTGCTTTATCTTCATTTTGCACGATTTAATCATACTCTGCAGTATTTCAGCACATCGCGATTCTAACATAGCAAAATATGGACGGCAGTCAACGTGTTAAACAAAGAAGGGGGCATAGCAAGTTACTGCTTTCGTACCAGCAACTGTTGTTGCTTATTTCGGATCAAAACTGTACCTAGTATCTGAACGAGGCTATCAGGCCGAGGGGTTTGTCCGATCTGCGCTTGAGTGCTGATACATGGAATTGAGCGCAAGAGCAATGGCAAGGTCGAACGTTTAATAAGCACTCAGTCGGATTTTGGTAAATGATAATTGGCCTAATTCTCGCATTGCAGCCGTTTGCATGACGTCAAAGGCACAGTTCATTAACGAGACGTGTATTGTTGCGCGTTCCTCTACTGCGGCAACAATCGGTCGGATTGTCAGATGCATTATTGAGTTGTTCTACTGAAACCCTAATATGACGTAAAATTGCAACGAAAATGACAGAAATGTTTCGACCGCGTTTCATTCAACTGGCATATCTCGCTCGTTGGACACGAAGAATTATTCCGCGCGATAGGCATAAATCCTAACCTATGAAATCGCGAAACAAATGCCGCGATCCGATCGCACGACCCATTAGTCTTCTAAATGCGCAGCGCGCTATTTCGCTACAGATTATTGACTCCCGCGTTGGTCACGATGCGGCAAAGTGATATCTCCGCTATCGCCATAGTCCAGAGCTGTTTTGCCGAAATGTCAGAATCTCACAATATATACCGCTTGCGCGCTTATCAACCTGATCGCGCGTTCAACATCATTATCCCGACTTCACATGCAAATGCTATTTGTTCGATCGCCCGGACCAATCGATGGCTATTGACGAACTCGAGAGTTTCTTTGATGCGTCATTAATATTCGTGACACTTTCGATATCCCGGCGAACCCGTTTATCTCTGTCTCTTCCATGAGATTTCCCGCAAAAGACATAGGACTACGTCAACGGCGTGTTGGTATCTACCGCAACGATGCACCGAGTTTACCGCAGAGCGCGGATATCCATTTACCGCGGATTATCGTCAATGTTGCCTCTGACGCAACGTCCGCGCACCTACGCAATTTCCATGTCACAAGTTCCTTCGCAGCCCATTCGCAATCTCAGTACCGCCGGCATAATTCCAAGTAATCACGAGTAAAGCCGCGATCCACCGCAGTTTCCTTTCAAACAACCATTCGCGCGGCACGGAACTTTGAGTTGCTAGTTGGAAACTTTTTGTTTGGAACCTCTTCGGCGCTGCAGAAGAGTTAACCCTTTCGCTACGGCGGGCTTTGCCACGGGGTTCCTCGTGTAGAACGGAGCGCCGCGCCGAAAATAGGAATATTAACCCTTTGATTACTATGGACGCATATATGCGTTCGCCGAAATCTGTCGATGTCGACTATGGGCGCATATATGCGTCCCCACTCGTTTCGATTTCTTACCTATTGCAGCCACAATTATCAATGTATGAGATGAATACAGACACGTTCTTTATCAAATAATTTTCTTGCATTGTTTAATTTGGCGTAAATGAAAAATTATCAGTAGAACTTAATTGCGCCTTACATAATCAATCAACAGAGTTCACACAAGCCAAAAGTGTTGTGTCCACAGCGGGCGCTTCGGCCGAAAGTAGTCAGTAGTCAAAGGGTTAAGGGGAGCAGAAAGGTTTGAAATTTCAAAAAAACCGATTTTTGGTTTTTTACATAATCGGTTAGTACAATTTTTTGAGAATATATTGGCGGAAGAAAAACTTCGAGATTCGCAAAATTGAGTTCAGGAATGCCAAAAATGTGATGTCGTGCACAGTGGCCAGAGCGTCCCGCGATCAAGGAGTCTTAATCCTGTTCTCAAACTTTAATCGCGTTTTTATATCAAATATCGATTTGATTTATTTTCCATTGTAGTTATGTCCGATAACTAAAAATGTCTTTGAAATATCGATTTGATGTTCGTTTTTCAATTGAAGATAAATATGTATTCCACAAACTGAACCGATGTCTGCATATAAAAATTCACTTTTTAGTATCGTTTTTATCGTAACAACAAAATCCGTATCGTAACAACAAATAACTTAAATTTATCAACCGGTCATTTCAGATATAAATATATCCTTTAATTATTAATACTTTAAACATTTTTAAAACTTAATTTGTTTGTTAAAAATGCACAAAAAACTTGCAAAAAAGAAAATTTGTGTATGTTTATTTGTTCGTCCACAATCGTTATTCAAATTTCACCCAGTTTTCGGTCGTTGAAAGCCTTCTGGTCCCTTTAACCCCTTGCACTATTTTCACGAGTCTGACTCAGATATAAATATTTCCTTCAATTATATCAATAGTCGGACTCGCTGTTTAAAAATGTCAAAAATATAAATATTGTTTGTTCGTAATCGACACAAAAAACTGAATAAAAGAAAATTTGTGGTGTTTATCGTTCGTCCACAATCGAACGTCTGAATTTCTCTTATTTTCAGCCGTTGAAAGCTTTCTGGTCCCTTTAAACGCGTGCAGTCTTCAAGCACGCGTCCGGGGCCACGACTTTTATCTCAAAAACGATTTTGTGACTTTACTTTTAGCAGGAAAATTATATATGTTCATAATTTTCTCATGAACGTATTTTTAATTCAACACTACAATTGATATTTTTACATTGCACAACAAAATATATTATTGTAACATAATACTGAGCAATAATTTTGTAGCCGGTGACTACATACGCGTTCCGAATTGCGCACGGTCAATCGTGTTTTTGACGAAAAAAACATGTGGCAGCGTGCTAGTTATAATTAGTTTGCGGAGTTATTATAATTGGTGATGACGGGCATTCTTATCAAGTTCGTTGTTCAGAAGTGTGCGGAAAAGCGGTTAATACGTCGGTCAGCTTATTTGCGGAGATCCGTCGAGTTTTAATTGCGAATTTACGCGCGAGTTATTCATTGCACGATCGGCCGTTGTTCCAGAAAACTTTCTTCGGCGCACTACGGGCAGAACTTCCTCAAATGCCGATTTTTACGAGCGCGGGAATCCGAATCGCGAAGTGGGTGTGTACGATGGAGTAGAATCCTTATCGCTACTCCCCGTGGTTAGTTCGTAAAACGCTATGAAGCAGTTTGGTCGTTATCTTTGCGGTGAAAAAATTGCTTGCTATATCCGGACCGACGGTAAATTCACCGAACGATACGATGATGAAGATACTAAAGTGCTTCACGTTTCAGTCGATAGTCTATAATCTTGACGGCACACGATCTAACGATGGCGGCCGATAATTCTTCTCCGCTACACAAAGGATGTCAAATTTAACGACCAAAATTGCCAGTGTTAAATTCATAGCGATAGTAGTTCTGTACAGTGCTTGATATTTTAAGTAAGCAGGTCGGAATTCTTCCCATAAATCATTGTCACCCAGAGAAAGAGGGATTTCGGTAGTTTATACGCGCAGAGTTAATATGATTACGTTTCTCCTTGAAGCCACCGTTTATTTTAACCGATCACGGTTTCCTTTTTTCTATTATAAAATTCTTATGGCGATGTCGCAAACGATATAGTCAATGGACAATTTTCATGTCAGTGTTCAGCTATCATTGTATATCAAATATCAAGGCTCACTCTGTCATTTCCTTTAACCGGTATTCACCGTCTTGCGAATACACTTTCCTGAATCTCATATAATTTAAAGATAAAGTTACTGAGTGTATAAAGAAAAAAGAATTTCTCTACGAATTAATTTACGTTTCTTCAGTACGAAAATATGTTGCACATCTTCAAAAATATCGGAGCAACAATATCTGTTGGACGCATATTAATCTGTTAGCTGTGAATGGGGCGTGTATTCGTCATGAGGAAATGTTAATTTTTTGTGTAATGACGAGTATGCTCGATAATACTAGATAGGTACATATTAATTTTTAGAAGCGGATTCAAGAGCTAAGAGATTAAATCACATTCGCACAAAATTATTTTTCATCGAATTCCACGTGATCGACTTATACAGGTGTATTGCTTGGGCGAATCGCATTTAATAGATTAAACAATAGCAACACTCGTTACCATTGAAAATATTGCATTACGTAACAAAAAGCATGTGATACTTATGAGAACGATAGCATCATATTTGTGTCCAATTTCACAAGATTTTTACTCAAGTAGCAAATAACGACAGGGCTCAGGTACTATACATTGCTTTCCTTGGATATACTTGCTTCCATTAACACGTTGACTGCCACGGTGGTCACCGGTGATCGGCGCAAAAGATTTTACTAAAAATGCAAAAAATTCGCAATGAAGCCTATTTGCAATCTTGTAAATGCAATTGATATTGAAACTGTGCTTCAATACTTTGACTTCCAACAACTCTGCGTTACCTTCATTTTGCACGATTTAATCATAATCTACAGTATTTTATCGCATCGCGGTTCTAACATAACAAAATACTTGGTGACCAACGCAAAATATTTTATTAGAAATGCAAAAAATTCAAAATGAAGGCTATTTGCAATCTTGTAAATGCAATTGATATTCGAACGATACTTGAATACTTTGGCTTCCAACTCTGCGTTACCTTCATTTTACCCGATTTAATCATACTCTACAGTATTTTATCGCATCGCGGTTCTAACATAACAAAATACTTGGTGACCAACGCAAAATATTTTATTAGAAATGCAAAAAATTCAAAATGAAGCCTATTTGCAATCTTGTAAACGCAATTGATATTCGAACGATACTTGAATGCTTTGGCTTCCAACAACTCTGCGTTACCTTCATTTTACCCGATTTAATCATACTCTACAGTATTTCATTGCATCGCGAGTCTAACGTAGCAAAGTACGCTTGGCAATCAACGTGTTAAGAAAAGCTACGAGTTGCACGCATACTTCTTGAACAACTGCCTTCGTTGAACGTAATAATTTTTCTTTGAAACTCGCATAAACACCGGAATTATTGACAATAGCTAATTATGCCACAGAATTTTAAGGCTCCTTTGAAACGTTTGGGATTATTCCATAGTACCCGGTCGATATCTGTCTTCCCAAGCCATTACTATGTTACTGCGCAAAATACTGTTCTTGCGCAGCAACTCTACTCGATAATTCGACACCTCCAAAATTCGCGAGCACAAGGCTATTTCGATTGTAGAACTTTTATTTAAGCCATCCGAACAATTTTACGCACGTTGGACAGCGTTGAAGGGGTAAACGCGTCGTTCGCCATGTAACAACGTTATCCCGGCGCTTTGTTTGGCCGGAGCGAGGTGAGTGGCGCTAATGTTGGCGCTAAATACAGTGCCACTGCATAATGAAGCGACGCGATGCAGTTGCTGCAGCCTCGGGAAAGGATCGTGTTCCCTGCGCGCCCTTTCTTTGTTCGCTGTTGAAGTAATGTACGTGGAGCACGTAATGCGCACGATTGTCTCGTTAGAGGTTGCCATGTCTATTAACGGAAGGTTGGCAATAGTCGAAAAAGGGCTTTTGTCCGCATCCGCTGCTTCAACGTCGCGCGGTTCTGGCTGCTTGTGTTTTTATTCAATGCAGTACGCGATATGCCGCCAGCGCGATTATGTACGAAAGTCGCTTGATCGCGAAATACGCAAATTTTGATACGGGTTCGTTGTAGTTTGACGAAAATTCGAGACATTTTGAACGGCAGCATGTAGGGGGCATAGTTATGGCGTGAGAATTTTGCAATTTTTGTACTTGGTTTAGCGCGGTCTTGCCGAAGTGTGGAACATTTGAATGAAATTGGTGACTTTATACTATTTTATTACTTTGAATTTATGAGTTTGAGAATCGTTACACATTGTTTTCTTCCAACTCACCGACAGTTATATAACTCTAAAATTAATTACGGGAATTAACCGTTTCATTTTAAATTATGTCAATGCCAACGCGCCATTCCCATAGATGCAATCTATGAAACTTCCGCATACAACAGTGGCGACAAATAGACAGAATCTTAGTGGACAACAGTAGCTGGAAAAATAATAAACAATGCCGACACTAACCTATCCATGTAGGTAGTCTGTAAACATTCGCCTTTTATTATTTTGCCTTTTCCTATTGCGCACCCTCGTATTTGAAATTTTGTCAACGATCATGCAGCCTTTGAAACTTTCACAGACGACAGTGGCCACAAAATAGACAGACTGATAGTGGGCAACAGCAGCCGGAAAAATAATAAACACTACCGCCACTAACCTTTCCATACATACAATCTACAAATATTCGAATTTTACTATTTTGCCCTTTCCTGCTGCCCACTTTCTTATTTGAAATTTAACACACGACAGTGACCAGGAATAGGCGGAATGATAGTGGACTACAGCAGCTGGAAAAATAATTAACACCAGCGACACCAACCTTTCTATACATACAATCTGTGAATATTCGAATTTTACTATTTTGCTCTTTCCTACCTTCTGCTCTCGCATTTAAAATTGTCGTCAAATATTATGCACCCTTTGGAACTTTCACAGACAACAATAGTCTCGAATAGACACAACGATAGTGGGCAACAGCAGCTGGAAAAATAACAACTACCACCACTAACCTTTCCATACATACAACCTGTGAATATTCGAATTTTACTATTTTGCTTTATTCTACCTCCCACTCTCTTACTAGAAATTTCACACACGACAGTGGCCAGGAATAGGCGCAATGATGGTGGGCAACAGCAGCTGGAAAAATAATAAACATTACCGCCAATAGCCTTTCCATACACACAATCTGTAAATATTCGAATTTTACTATTTCATGCTTCCATTTTAAATTACGTCAACTCCAACGCGTCATTCCCGTAGATGCACCCCTTGGAACTTTCACACATGATAGTGGCCACGAATAGACACAACGACAGTGGGCAACAGCAGCTCGAAAAAAAATAAACATCACCGCCACTAACCTTTCCATACACACAATCTGTGAATATTCGAATTTTACTATTTTGCTTTCCCCTACCTCCCACTCTCTTACTAGAAATTTCACACGCGCCAGTGGCCAGGAATAGGCGCAATGATAGTCGATAGTGGCGGCGTGAAAAATAGTAAGAGTAAATGGTGCACCGGCAGCAATGACCACACCCACCTGTAACTTGCATGCCGCATAAACGCAGCGTGGGCGTATATCGGCGGAGGCACATCTTTGTACAGCGTGCGAAACGCCCCCGTTGCCGTCGTTATTACAGCACTGCGGTGAGTGCGGATGCGTGGGTCGGGTGTGTACCTCCCTCAGCGGCGTCTCCTTTGAACCCTTTTTATCACCCAGCCTCAGCTGCCAGAGTCACGAGATTATTCGAGAGAGGAACTGAAGAGAGCGAGGACAGACATCGAGATGGGCGAGACGTAAAGTTCTGAACGTCGACAAGTTATATAGGCCGCGCAGTTTGTCGGTTCACGCAACAAAGACTTTCCGCTAAAATATAAACGTGGCCGCACATTTTAGTTGAAGGATTTAAGAGAAATAGCCGGGTGCGGGTGACTTTATTGTTGTTTAATTATGGTAATAATGTCGACATGTTTTGAAGTGCTTGGATAGTGTTCTCAGAAGGATGCGTTAAACATATTGCAGTTGATATGATGTGGATTTACCATTTTTGTAATATTATAGTGTTAATGACGTAGTACCGCGATAGATTATAGATTGGCGACATGCGGTCGATTGTGTGTCTATGTGTTACAGTGAAACGCCGAAATCTGGAGAATGTCGACTTTCACCAGTGAATGTCAACATTCACATAGTTCCTTGGTGTATGTCCGAAATATTTGTTAAATACCCTTATTTTTGACATACACCGGTAAATGTTGACATTCACCATGCACTAATGGTCGACATACACCGGAGAGGGTCCGAATGTACAACAATGGAATGAAATATTCGATCTTTCACCGACATATTTGGTATCTGTTGTCATCACCTGTCAAAGTCGACATTCTCCAATTTCGATCATTCGCGGTAACATATACATATGCGATGAATAATGATCTCAATAGGCATTTGTTAATGGATATTTACGTTAGAGACGCGTTTGGAAGATTCAGGAATAAGTTGGTTGCTAGGGATGTAAATAAAATGAGCGGTCGATAATGTGATTCGCGTTTCATTTGTTTATGAGAAGAAAAGAGCGAGAGTTTAGCTTGAGAGTCAGTCGTAAGGAGACCATCAAGGGGAAAGAACACGGGGAAAAGGATTCGACACATGCGAAAGCAGAAGTTCACTGGAGATCTTATATTCTATCAAATCCTTGTTCATTCCATATTTAATAAACATCTAATTATAGTCACTAAATTCCCACAATATTAACTTACACAAATTTAAGCCGCGAGCTGTAGTTAAAATAAAAATCTCTTTATTTGTGAGCGCATATTGGATAATTCAAATAAGCGAAAAATATGTGTGGCGATACTGTATTTTTTATCCGACTAAATGACAATTCTGAAGCAAGTAATTACAGTCGTTTTGCCAGAAAAGCATTGATCTCTTCCCTTCTCAATCGCTAGATTCCTTCTGTTGTTAAACAGACCAACTTTGGGGTGCCTGTTTGTAGCTGTGACAAACATTTGACTCCCAAACTACTCAATAATGTTCAGATCATCTTTATCAAGGATCACATATTGTTGGTAACACATGACTATCCGTAAAAATGTTAAAATCTTATATATAGTTACTTATCAACACTTCGAAGTACTAGTTTAAGTTTTAGTCCGACTTTTTTAAAACTTGCAGAAATAATTTTTCGATCGATCTGCGACCGTCACAGCTGTTGCAAGAAAATTTAAAATGCGCATTATTCATTGCTTTTGCAGCTGTCACAATATGGGCATATAGATTTCCTTCCAGTCGCTCTTGCTACTTGCTTTTTTATTGCACAAATTTGTAATGCCCGTGAATGTTACATTCAGTTCCATACGTAAAGCTCACGTACCTTAAAGTGTCAAACCTTTTTACCAATGCATGGTAAATGATGAGAACGTGAATTGACTGCACTGGATTAACAGTCTATTTTTTACGGTATTCCACAGATTAAATTTCGTTTTCCGTGGCACATGCTGGAATGATAAATCGGTTTAACGGTTTTAACGTTTATCCGGATGTTCGTTAAATTAAAGCAACTGACCCGTTGGAATTTTTCGAGAGTGCGTTTTTTATTGCTGCAACGAATACAGAAACGTTTAAATAGTAATAATGCAGCGGGCTTATACCTAAGCTACGTTGTGCACTTATTAAAACAAAGAAGCAATCCTTACGCTGTAACACAGTATCTTCAGCTACATTGCACATATTTTTCATTCTAAAGCTTATGAGATGAACACATCGCGTGGATGCACGTTTCATCTGTACACGTTCTTCGAATCCGCTTTTCATTACATTTATTCATCTGGGATTACGAACGTTATTGCAGAATATTCATGATCCCATTGTGAAAGCGCAAGCCACAACAATTCAGTGCAATATACCAACTAATTGAAAACTCTTGGACACCCTGCCGTTTAAACTCATACAACGCATTATATCATTCAATCATAAAACAATTGTTGCTACGCAAAAGTACGATTTTCGCGCAAGAACTTAGTGATTGCCAATCTTTCAGCAAAACATTGAATTCTATAGTATAATTTGTCTGAACTAGCATGGATCCTGGCTGCTTTAGGAATAGTTTTTCAAAATATAATAGGTGTACAACTTTGCTCCCGCCGTTTTTGACAAAATATATGTGTTTTTGACCTCGCTGCAAATAGATAAAAAGTATGTGCTCACTTTTTGCGGCTTGAAACATTTAAGCAAAAACATATTTGATTAATTATGTACTTGTTTCGAACCTTCTTGAGCTTCATTAGCTTGTGTACACTCACGTTTTCGCTGTTCAGAACCGAAAAAATCCGCACGAGCAAATTCACTATATATACCGGATGAACGTATTGAAACATTTAAAACTTTTACCTCAATCTTAAGATGAAGTATTCGAAAACTTATAATTCTGTCCTAATTACTTACTACATATTTAACCGCAACCAACGCCCCAGAACTCAGTAAGAAGTTGGCAAAATATTCAAGAGAATCTTATACCGTACGTATACCATAATTAATACATTAATACAAAATATAATCGTATACCGTAATTATTATACGCGTATGGCATAAGTTCTATTGACGATTTTGACAACAAGTACTCAAGCAATTATACAACTTCCAACAAAGAAGAATTACGTGACTTGGTCATAATAACACACGAGAAACGTAAGACGAGAAATATTGGAAACTTGACAAATTTTTAGGAAAATCGACAGAACGAACTGGCCTGAGGGATAGTTGAAAAATGGTAACTGCAGGGTTGACATTCACTGAGACGAGTTGTATACACAGGGATTGTACCATTTTGAAAGAAAACTGGTAGCATTCACAAATAAGTCTCTTCTAAATGGCATGTCTACATTGCCTATCCTTTCTTGGGAGACCAATTGTATGCAAACAAAGCTACCCATAATATGTTGCCTCGATCCCGGCTCGGCACTTACGTCAAAATCTCGTAAAATAAACCATCGTTGGGAATTTTGTCGTCCACATTCTATCAGTATCATTTCTACCATTCACATTAGTCAGATTAATTTTTCCTCAATAGTGTAATATTTCGATACCGATTCGTTCTTAACCCTTTCGTAAAAATAGCGTAACGTTTTATATTTTGTTACCCCAGAGCTCACCACAAGTTCTGATATCGTCAACACGAGTAGTTAGCAAAATTAAAGAAGTCATTTTGACGGGTACCTATAATCACTGATACTGATATAATTAAATCATACGAAAAAATATTAAAAGTAATAGAAAATATATGTGCAAAGTTTAATTTCAATTCACTATATATAAATAAACTTTATTGAAGTTTATTTGGATTGTTTCACTTACTAGTTCAATTACAAAATAATAACCGGTGACTCGAGACAACTTTCGCGTAAAATTGCCGGTCAACAATGTGTTAATCCTTTGACTGCTGAATTTCCGGTTAAATTTTATTATCTGAGGACAAAATTTTTTTTATTATTTTGAACTCTATCGATTCAAAAGTAAGACGCAACTAAGTTCTAATGATTATTCTTAATTTACACCAAATTAAATAATGCAAGAAAATTATTTCATGAAGAACGCATCAAAATTGAAATAATGATATTCTGATATTATAATTACCGCTTTGACTGCTGAGTACTTCCAGCCGAAGCGCTCACTGAGGACGAAACACTTTTCGCTAGTGTGAACTCTATCGATTGATTATCTAAGCGCAACTAAGTTCTAACGATAATTCTTTATTTGCGCCACATTAAATAATGCAAGAAAATTATTTGATAAACACCGTATCACACTCATCTCCCACATTGATAATTGTGGCTGCAATAGGTAAGAAATTGAATCGATTTGGAACGCATATATGTGGCAATAGTCGACACCGATAGATTTCGGCTGATGCATATATGCGCCCGTAACAATTGAAGGATTAGTAACACGTTGACTGTCGTGCGTATTTTGCTGTATTAGAACGGCGATGCTATCAAATACTACAGCGTTTGACTGAATTATGCAAAATGTAAGTAATGTGCAGGTATTGGAGGGCAAAGGATCGCATCACTATTCTAACAATAACTGCATTTATAAAGCTATTGTTGCTGCCCATTGCGAATATTTTGTATCACGGCAGTCAAAGTGTTAAGGACATGGCTACTTTACAGGCAGTTGCAAGATATCATTTGTTTCGAGTTACCATAATACGTCTCCGCGTTCTTTCATGAAAATTTCTGCGCATTGCCTGGGCCCAAATTCTGTTAAATAGTACAGCAAGGGGTCACACCCACCTTTCTCGCTGTTAACCTTCAGCGCAGGCTCGTGCATGCTTCTAAGCAAGCAATAAGCGTTCAGCTCTGTTTGGCTGTCGAAACTGGTCGCAGAACTACGTCGGCATGTGAAAGCCAACAACATACGACGTTCGACGCTCTGCAAACAATGTATTCATTCGATCGTCCGCAATTTCACGTATCTTCTCCCAAGTGCCATTCGAATTCCCATAAGCATTTCATCGTACCACTCGAATTCATTTGGAATTCACTCGGAACTGATTGCTCGTATTTTGCGGCGAATCGCCGACGCGCAAACAATAAATAATTCAACGGTACGGCCGTGGACAAACTGGAAACGCGCGATTACGTGTCCGTCGAGAGGAGACACTGGCGCATTTGCAATATTATAAAATTCCGAGCACGCCGACACGTCGCTACGGAAATATCGACGATGGCGTCGAAAACGAATCGTTGCCCGTGCTCGCCCAAATTCGAATGCCTCGAATCGCAGGGCTCGCTACCGAAATTCTGTCGTCCATTTCCGATTTCGAGGTGTAAATAAATGTTTCCTTCGGCGCGTCAACAGGTGACGGGCGTGTGCCGATAATAAGACATTGTGATGGATGTAAATAATTGTAGATGATTAGTGGAATTTTTCGATCGCAAAGCGCGGTTAACAGGTTACGGGCGTGTGCCAATAATAAGACATTGCGATGGATGTAAATAATTGTAGATGATTAGTGGAATTTTTCAATCGCAAAGCGCGGTTAACAGGTTACGGGCGTGTGCCGATAATAAGACATTGTGATGGATGTAAATAATTGTAGATGATTAGTGGAATTTTTCAAGCGCAAAGCCCGGTTAACACATTGACTGCCGTGCGCATTTTACTATAATATATTGAAACCGTAACGTAATGAAATACTACAGAATATGATTGAACTATGCAAAATGAAAATAATGCGAAGGTATCGGAGACCAAAGAATTGAACCACTATTTAATATTAATTGCGTTTACGAAATTATAAATGCTACTGATTGGGTACTTTTTTAATTTTTTGTGAGACCTTTTGCGCCGGTCACCGATGACCACCATGACAGTCAACGTGTTAATTTAAAGTAAACGTGCCCCTTCAAATGACCCCTTTCAAATTTACTTTAAAATCGTACTTTCATTATTATTTCTGTCGCCCATTTGACTTTCTGCAAATTCGCATATCATCTGGTTTTTATTCAATTTCTCGCTTTAATAAGTTACGAATTTCTTTTTGAAAATCAACGTTTATTTCACAACGGGTCAAATAATCCCTTATGGTAAGAATAGGTGGGTGTAAAATACCGATACGTTCAGTGTTAAAGGATCTTCACTTAAACATTGCTCATTTTCAAGCAGTGCGATTAAATCCGATAAATTTAAATATTGACAATTTTTAAACTAAAATGTTATATGCTGGTGAATGTATTTCCATACCTTTAGGCATTGTCGATTATCAAACCGCAATTTTAACACTAAGCGTACCAAGCAGGGTCAAATATTATTTCTTTCGCTCATTTGACTTTCTGTAAATTCTTATATCATCTGATTATTCAATTTCTCGATTTAATAAATTAGGAATTTCTTTCTGAAAATCAACGTTTATTTGATAAGGGGTCTAATGATTCCTCATGGCAAGAATATGTAGGTGTAAAGTACCAATGCATTTAGTGTTAAATACGCACTTCCTCAAAAGTTTACAATACTTAACAGTTCGCAAACGGCTTCCGCGACCGAATTTTTGAGAGGTTGCCCGTCAAATTGCTAACGTTTAACTTTTATACATTTTTGCCTCGATCATTATTTTGTTGTTGTATTATTATATCTAAACAGTATTTTTTAAATGGTCGGCAATGATGTTAAACTATACCTAAAATTGCAAACGTGTTTTGAATTTCTGGTCAGAACCATACGTGTTAAAAGCATCTATCAGTCAGCAGATATCCAGAAAATGTCGAGACATCGTTAAACACAGATTTAAATTACGCGATGGTAAGAGACAGAGGGAACTTGTGCTAAACGTGGGAGTCGGAAACGAACGGAAACGCGGCAGCAAAACGTGAAAGGAAATGTGAATCGAACAGATTCAAAGACAGGGAATTACAAAGTAACGCGAATACGTCCGCTGATACTGACGACTAATTAGTATCATGTTGAACGCAATCACGTTTTAGCGCACGTCGACATGATCCAGTCAGCTCATCAGACAGACAGACAGGGAAGGTAGAGATAGAGAGAACGGCGAATGCGAATTTAGGGTAGAAATAATCGGCGCGCGTGTTCTTTGATGAGCCGCAATTGTTGCGAGGCCGAGTCTGTCGGCAGATATCGAATTTTCAATTGCATGACAAGCCCCGCGCCGACGCACGTCAATTACCAATTTGTAACCTGTCGGCAAGCAGCGTTTGTCGCAGAATATTTAAAGGCTCACGACAGAAAGATGGATTGAATATGACTGCTTTTGCAAAGGGACAACGGCCAGTGTGGTTTTTGTATCTATTTTAATATATTGAGGTATTCTCGTTAATGGTATGATTAATTTACTTGTTAACTTTCAATTTATTTCAGCATTGACTGTGAATAAAGGACAAACAATCAGTATGTCAGTTGAATTTCATTCCTGTTCTTATCATTTTCTAAACCGAAGATTTATGACTCAAGTACCCTAAAATTTTCAATTGCATGACAAGGCCCGCGCCTTTTATAACTTGTCGACAAGCAGCGTTTGTCGCAGAATATTTAAAGGCTCGCGACAGAAGGATCGATCGAACTTTGATATCGATTGAATATGACTGCTTTCGTAAAGGGATAACGGCCAGTGTGGTTTTTGTATCTATTTTAAAATATTGAGGTTTGAGCTTTACTGGTATGATTCATTTACTTGTTAACTTTGAATTTATTTCAACATCGATTGTGAATAAAAGGGAAACAGCCAGTATGTCTCTTGAATTTCTTTCTTGTTCTTAACACTTTCTAAACTGACGATTTATGGCGTAAGTATCCTCAGTGGTGGACAACATCTAAGAAGCTTACTTTCTTCATCGCTATTTATATTTTCTTTTTATATTTACGTTTTTATACGACTTGAACTTATACGGTATTACATAACATATGCTGTGTTCTTAGATTGAAAGGGTTATATTATACCCTGAGGAGGATTGTCGTTTGTTGGTAAAACTGTAACAATAAATTGTATCAACTACTAGACGAATAATGCAGATTTTTGAGAAGGGAACCCAAAGAGGCCTCGAAACATGTGCCGGTACTAATATATTTTAGCAGTAATACAAAAAGTCAATTGAAAACCTGGCTGTTTTCCTTTAATGCTTAAATCCAGGGGTCCGATTCTTATATAAAACTGGAAAATAATACTTTTTTCATTTTCACTAATACGTTTATTGAATTACAATAACGTATTTGCTAACGTAATTTCATATTTAAATAACTTTTTATCTATCTAGGCAAAAAAGTAATGAACCATTCCAACGAGCCCAATATTTTTACGCATCCGGTAACTGGACCCTATTCATTTCCATTTTATTTCGAGTAATATAACGCATTATAATAGGTGTACAACTTTGCTCCCGCCGTTTTTTGCATTGGACGAAATGGCAAAAGCGGCGGGAGCAAAGTTGTGTACCTATTAACACGACGAAATAATTGCGCATCCTTGAAGACGGACTCAAATCTTTCAAAATATGTCGAGTTTTTCAAAAATATTGATAAACATACTTCAGCTTCAAGAAACATTTATAATACATAACTACGTGCGTAGTCAATGAGCAATTCATCTTACCCATGCAAGGATAGTGTAATAGATTTTGAAATTGTACAGCATTAACCCGGATGCCCCTAATGAATTGACGCGTTTTGCGTGGATGCAAGTTTGCGGAAAATAGAAGGGTAGTGGTTTAATCTGAGATCCGTTATCTAGAGTCTCTTGCTGGGCGAGACAGGGCACTGATTGAGATACCAGACAAGCTTCATTAATTAAGCGGACCGCAGAATGCATTACAAACGGCGTTACGTCGAGAATTTCAGTGCCAGCACAAAGGCGACGGCTGCATGGTTTCACTCAAAAGATCCACCGTGCGTGAAATTATAATTAAGAGTATCGGGTGGCGCCGAATGTTCTCTCGTAAGACAATTTCACAGGAAAGATAGTGCGATAATTCACTTGATCTTTCGCACAATGAAAATTCACAGACACGTAAAATGATATATTAACCAGTTAAGCACGTTTAATGTGTATAAACGATGGACCAAATCTTTATTGTGGTGTCCGTGTGACGTGTATACTCGCTGTGTAAAATAAAAAATTACCATTGACTATCAAAACTCGACATTTCAATAAAACACTATAAGAATATTGTTTGGTGGTATGTTTCCTTTACATTGCCAATAGGACTGCCAAGTATTTTATATTACGAAACCAATTACATACGTAAGCCGCTATTTGGACGGCAAGCGCTGATTTGCGGAAAAATTGCGTAAATAATTGGCAGGGTTAATACTGGCCCTTTGCTTTACGAGGCAGAATCCTAGACATTCTTGAATTGAATACAAGAATCCGAAGCATTCGATCTAAAAGCTCTCTATTCCACACTTTTGAAGCATTTGAAGTAAACCTGCGTATTTCCGCAGTTATTATCAAAATAAAGCGTAAGGTATAAAATATAGCTAAATATGTATAATATAGTAATAATGGTGATACAATAAATTGCTAAATTTAGCCTCCAGATGGGTGATTCAAACAGCAATAGTAGCGAAATTTATAATAGGACCATTTGTCCTGCGTTCGACGTGTATATGTTACCGTGAATGACCGAAATTGGAGAATGTCGACTTTCACCGGTGAATGTCAACAAATACGAAATACATCGGTGAAAGATCGAATATTTCATTACATTGTTGTACATTCGGACCCTCTCCGGTGTGTGTCGACAATTAGTGCATGGCGAATGTCAACATTTACCGGTGTAAGTCAGAAATAAGGGTATTTAGCAAATATTTCGGACATACACCAACGACTTTGTGAATGTTGACATTCACCATTGACTATCGACATTCTCCAGATTTCGGTGTTTCACCGTACATGTATACTTGTCGTGTAAAATAAAAAATTACCATTACCATATTGACTATCAAAACTCGAAATTTTAATAAAACACCATTAGAATATTATGTGGCGGTATATTTCCTTTACATTATCAATAGGACTGCTGAGTATTTTAAAAATTGCATGAACAATTTATTTAATAATAAAAATTGCGTAAACAATTAGCAGGGTCAATACTGACCCTTTGCTCTACGAGGCAGAGTCCTAAACATTCTTGAATTGAATACAAAAATCCGAAGCGTTCGATCCAAAAGCTTTCTCTTCCTCACCTTTGAAGCATCTGAAGTAAACCTGCGTATTTCTACAATTATTATCATAATAGAGCGTAAGATATGAAAAATAGCTAAATATGTATAATGTAATAATAATGATGATACAATAAATTGCTAAATTTAGCCTCCAGATGGGTGATTCAGACAGCAATAGTAGCGAAATTTATAATAGGACCATTTGTCCTGCGTTCGACGTATATACACGTCATTGCTTCATTTTAATTCCGCACCCTGTGGGGGATTCCTAAAATTAAATTCCGCGCTTAACTGGTTAATTGGATATAATAAATATCCTGGCGCCATCATTGATTATTAACCACTTTCCAAGGAAATAGTTTTAGTGACATATCTGACTTTGACTTGTTAATTATATTAACTTATAGTAGGGATTCCACATTGCTACGCATCGCTACTATTATTACTTACAATGAGTGTACAGATACTTTATTTAGGTGCCTTATGCCTTTGCATTGTCCTTTAACTTCTTATCTTCCAAGCTGCACTTTTAAGCACATATTTAATACTTTCATACTCTGCAGCAGTTTTTTCTAATCCTTTTTCCACACCATTAAAAAATATGTTTCCATATGGCGATGTGGCTTTATTCAGTAAAAAAGGCATATTATTTTGTTCAGCTTTATTCACTCTGCTACAACCGCAGGTAACAGTTTACAAAAACAAGAGTCTGCAATTAATTTACATAGTGATCGCTGCATATGCAGCCAAATCTACCGCATCATTAATTAACTACCATCATTCCGAGAAATTGGACTGTAGGATTTATTGGGAAATCTTACAATATACGTGCACTCCGTCTCCCTGTCCCTACTTTACCCCTAGTACGGGCAATATATTAATCCTCTTAGTACCCAAAAGCCGAGACGTCGGTTTCGTGGTATTTACCATAAATACCTTGAGTCATTATTTCGGCAATTTACGTATAATATAATTTCAGGATATTTATTATTTTATTTACTTTACTTATTTTTGCAAAATGGGTAATTTATAATTAAAAAAAATAGCACTGGAAAGGAATATATATGAATTACCGAGTTTCCGCTTCCTTCTAACATTGTTTGTACCTGCAAAATCTATACGCGTGATGTAACTTTTTAGATGTTGACTAATTCATTGCGTAAGATAAGTGATCACACGTGTGCTAATTTCGTTTGATTTCCTTTATTTAATATTTAATTTCAAAAAATAAATAATAGTTTTGCATTTGAATATATTTTTTATTATTGTCGTGTCCGTCTAATGTATGGCTTTGTAACTTAATATAAAAGTTTATTCGGAAATATGCCAAAACATATTTTTTCTTATGTAGAACAAAGTGCACCCTACGATGGAAAACAGAAACTACTACAAAGTTATGTTCTTTTATAAATGCTTATTCCAAAACGGTATATAGAAGAATTGTATGGTAATAAAAGGAACACTTTTTTCCTATGTAAAACAAAATGCACTTTACGATCAAAACCAAAAGCTACTATAAAGTGAGGTTCTTATATATGCTTATGCTTAGAATGCTTATTTGAAAACGGTATATAGAAAAATTGCATGATACTAAGAGGAGTATTTTTTTCCGTGTAGAACAAAGTGCACTTTACGATCGAAAACGGAAACTACTATAAAGTGATGTTCTTACATAAATGCTTATTTCAGAACGTTATATAGAAAAATGTTATGGTACTAAGAGTAGTAGGGACTACGGTAGCATAAATTAGCCAGTCGTAATTCTGAATAAAGTAGCGTAAGATAAGCTTTAACATTATTCGTTTATATGCAGATTGACCTCGGAGTAAAACTCGCGTTCAAACCTATCTCTAATTGAACTAAACTTAGTGCGAAGCCGGTGGACTCAGACTCGGGACGTTTTCGGGAAATAACTGAGATTTCTCCTTTACGGCATACCAGCGCGTCAACGGAGAACTTTGCTACTTTGGTTCATTGCAAATTCTAAACCGTTCCGCTCGGCAGAGGCGCGAGGCTCAAAGCAGTGAAAGCACAAGAAAGTAAAGAAGACGCAGGTAAAGAGTGAGGAGCGAAAAGCGTGATTTTAACATCGACGCGACTACTACTGTATGTCCCGGCGTCTTTTTCCACGGGGTAACTTGCTAATTACATCCGTGATATTCCTACCGACGTTCTCCCTTATCGAATTCCTCTGACTTCAGTGACGGCGGAGTTTTAATTAGAAAAAGTGGTCTGATACGCACCACCTGCGGGACAACATTCGTTTTTCTCGTATCCGCCTTTGTCCCTACTGCTTGCTGTCGCTTTTTTGTTCAAAGCAAAGTCGCCACAGATTCGCACGCCGTTGAGCTTTTCGAAACGGAGAGGATTTCCAAAAGATTCTACGACTGAAGCAGAGAGTAAAAGGGAAAGTCTGTTTATTCTCTCGTTCGTGTGATTTCCGGATACCTTTGAACCACCAAATTTATAATGTTGTGTAGTTGTGTGTAGGTTCGTAGAGATCGCGCATTTGAGAGCGCGTATTAAGGGAAAGTCTGTGAATTCTGTTATATGTAGGGAAGCAGGATACGTTTGAGCAGACGCCTAATGTACAAAGTTGAATAGTTGTGTACTTTATGTGATAATTTGTATAAATAGCGTATTTGTTGAATATATGCACTATAACACAGGGTTATTTCCAACCGTAATTCAAATAATACATTTTGTAGTCGTAGATAGTTTATGTCCATGCTGAAAGTTTCATTGAAATCGGATTATACAGAAACAAACGACAAGCATTGCAAGATGTAAACATTTTTAGATTTATTATAGTAATGGTTTAAAAGACGTGAACATTTTTCATTTTTTACAACTCATGAGAACGTTAACTAATTTCAGTGAACTTGACATCATGTATATAATTGATCTAAATCTACAAAAAGTACTGTTTACATTTTCACCACAGTCCCAGATAAAAGAAACTGCTAAAAAACGAGCTTTACTGTATTTTTGTTCTTAATTTTTATAATTCGCATTTTTTGATAACTCTTTTCACATGACGTTTAGTAAACTACCTCTTCTAACGTCAGGCCGTAATTTAATTCTTTTTTTATAAATTCAGTGAACTTGACGTCATGCACAGAATTGATCTAAATCTACAAAACATATTGTTTACATTTTCAGCACAGTCTCAGATTAAAAAAACTGGTAAAAACTGGTTTATAATTCACATTTTTTGATAACTCATTTCACATCACGTTCAGTAAACTACCTCTTCTAACGTCAGTACGTAATTTTGTTCTTTTTTTATAAATTCAGTGAAATTGACGTCATGCACAGAATTGATCTAAATATACAAAACATATTGTTTACATTTTCAGCACTGTCTCAGATTAAAAAACACTGGTAAAAAACAACCTTTCCTGTATTTTTATTCTTAATTTTTATAATCCGCATTTTTTGATAACTCTTTTCACATGATGTTTAGTGAACTACCTCTTCTAACGTCAGGCCGTAAAAAAGCTTTTTTTATAAATTCAGTGAACTTAACGCGAACAGTTTCTGATCTAAATCTCGCAAACATATTGTTTACATTTTCACACGTCTCAGATTAAAAAAACTGGTAAAAATGGTTTATAATTCACTTGTCCCCGGCGAAACTCATTTCACATCACGTTCAGCAAACCCTCTTCTAACGTCAGAATATATTCCTTTTTATAAATTCGATTTCGGCCATCCGTTTCTCAAAGGTGTTCGATTATCAATGGCCTCCCCGTAATCATTATCGAACTGTTTTGCTGCCGCAGCTGCTGCCGACGCCGTCGGACACCACGCTCCTCGGCTGTCCCTTTTTCCCTTCCAGGGTCTCTGCCCGTGTCGGCCCACATATCTACATTCATCCACCTACTTCTTACGCCCTTACACGTAACGCCCGTCCATTTGTTTTTCAGTTTGTACTCTTACGCCCGCGCAGATCGCATCGGTTATGCAGCCACGTTATGCGTCAGCTTAGCATTCCTGCGAAATGTGCTCGTGAGGTGATAAATTGGTTAACCCATTCGAGACGACGATTTTTTCGAACACGGTCCCCAGCAGCGAAATTTTTTTTTTCTTCATATTGTTCATTTTTTTTATAAAAAAACATGCTTACTATGGAAATCAACCAATTCGTAAGTGAATTCACATAAATAAGATCATTGCACACTAGGTGTGCAGCTCGCTACTTGGAAAATTTTTATTGCGAGGAGGTATTTTTAATAAAAAAATAAACAATGTAGGGACGGACGTCCATTTGTTTTTCACACATTCCTGGCCCGCGGACCGACCTAAGTACCATACTTGACTAAAAAAACTCAACGGAGACGCCGAGACCGATAAGGACTAAAGACTGTAACAAAGACGAAAGATTTTTAAGAAAAGACCCCGACGCGAAATTTTTTTTTCTTCGACACAACGACATTTTTTTTATAGCCCACGACATGGACAATACGGTCCTCGAGCCTCACGTTAATATTCAAACTTTAGGTGTGTGTAATTGTAAAGTAGGAAAATTTTTATACCAAATAACTTTTCACTAAAAAACATAAACAACAAAATTGCCAAAATAACTAATGCTTTTATTTTTTATTTAAAAAGTTCTGTTATTTTTCCGACATACTGTGACTCGGAGCGAACACATCCGATACTGTTTTTCACGTGTTTTCTGACTGTCCTAACTGAGCAAAATACGACCAGACAGTCTTCTTTCCGTTAAAAGTTATCTGGTTACCACATTATTCTGATTAGTTCGTTCTTACTTGAGTGTACTCAGATAGGCATGTAACTTCTGACACAATTCCGTGCGTTTGTTCGATTGGATACTTTTAAGTGGTCATCTACGAAGTCTTCTTTCTATTCATCTTTTACCCGCCCACCGTTTTCACCATCTTTTGTTTTCCACTCGCAGCCAACCCTTCGATCATTCAGATTTTTTGCGGGTACCGCCGACAATGCGCCGCAAAAAAAGGCGCCGTCCGCCGCATTAGCCGGTATTCACTCGAATATCGTACAAAAATCCATGCCGTCGATTCCATTGTGTGACCACGCCACGGGATCCAGCTGCACATGGATCGTGCAAAAAGGTGTGAGAAGATTATCCTTGTGGAACGGTCAAGGTCGAAGTGGTTCGAGGTACTTTATCAAAAAGATGATTTATCAAGAACCGTCCAGGTGTATGTAATAGATCGAATTGATGTCTGAACGCTCAACCGCAAACTGTCACTGCCGGATTTTACGTAATATTTTGAAAGAAATGGAAGCCGGTATTAGCGAATGGAATTTTATCTATTTATTGCACGTTCGGTCCAGTTTTTATTCCACAAAAAATTATTTAATTTGGGAAACAAGAGTTATAACAGGGTAACAATTGGCTTTTTGGAAAATTTGAAAAACCAAAGAGCGAGGGACATGCGAAAATCACTCGCACAAAATATTCATTTGACGCAAAACGTCATGGGCTCGAGGGTTTACCGACAAGAGTAAGTAATAATTTAAATTGATGTTTAGATGTGTCACACACCGACTGTCGTGTACAGGATTGAAACTAACACCTGTAAAAAATTCGCAAGCAACGTCACCAACCCAACATCGGAAAATACTACAGTAACGTAAATATTGAACTCGCCAACAGGTTTGCCCGGATTTTATGTAACAATAGAAACGGCATTTTAATTTCTTGTCAAAGCCTTTATTAAACAACGTACTCCCCGATTCCCATTAGCTTCCGCAGTTTTCTAGACAACTCTATAATACCTTCGATAAATCATTAGACGAAATTTAACAGGATTATTTACCAAGAAGGGTATATAATAAACCAAATTGACATCAAAACACGGGCAAAAATTGTCCAAAACAATTCCACCCACCTACATTGTGAAAAACAAATCTGTAACCTACTTCCAATAATAAATCCGCACAAAAACAATTCGACGCAACCGTACACCGTCAATTTCGCATTGCTCCCAAAACAGCCCAAACATTCACGCGCGTCGCTTTGTTCCGTCCAAATAAAGGATCGTTCGAACACAACAGCCAAAGACGCCCCACAATCATCAGTGCGCGAGTATTAACTCACTCACTTGCGCTAATGCTATGGTTATAGGTCTGCGTTAATTATTTACACCGGCTGAGTGACGCTTCTGAATATTTCAAGCGACGAATAACCTCCGCGCGAACTCGCAAATACACGGAAATACTCATTCGCATATCGCGCACGCATTGGCCATTGATGGCGACGGTTCAATATACGGAGGAAGAGGGAAAATTGTTCGAGCGGCGAATTGTGGTGGGTGGTCCAGTGGGTGGAAAAAGAGCGTAAAACAAACGGTGCCGGTGTGTTTCGGACAGGAACGCAGTCAAGGTCGCACTCTGCAAGCTCGGCATGAAACCACTGTTTTTCAAACGCAATCCATGCAGCAGCGGCAAAATATCGTCACCGAGTGTTTCGGTTATTAACACGTTGACTGTCAAGCGTATTTTGCTAGGTTAGAACCGCGATGCGATGAAATACTGCAGAGTATAATTAAATCGTGTAAAATAAAGGTAACGCAAAGTTGTTAGAAGCCAAGGTATTGAAGCACCGTTCCAATATCAATTGCCTTTACAAGATTACAAACAGGCTTCATTGCGAATTTTTTGCATATTTAATAAAATCTTTTGCACCGGTCACCGCGTATTTTGCTATGTTAGAACCGCGATGCGATGAAATACTGCAGAGTATGATTTAATCGTGCAATCTTAAATCGATGGCTGACAGTGTAAGATATGATATGAAACTAAAAAGTTTACATTGTTTTAAGTGATTACTCAAAAATTATTTAAAATTCACGTAATTTTTATTTATTAGAGGATTGTATCAATAACTCGTTCGCTACCAAGTCTTGAGAAGAAATTCTCGTTTCACAGACCATGGTGTTTTTTCTTGTAGTATGACTTCAGTTGGCATTGATTTTGAGTATATATGTTTATAACATTCCAATTATATAAAAAATAAACATTTTTTCATACGACGCCTTTTATGCGACACTGGGCTAGGGATGAGAAACTTATTTTATAGACCACACGCCGCCCATATGCGACGTATTTTATGAAATGGAAATTAACTAGTTAGGATAGGAACATAAAAATAAGAACATTTTTTAAAGCTAAATACAAGTTTTTATTTATTTTTTTTTCATAAAAAATTTTGAACATTTATTTACGCATAGTCCAATAGGTAATCCCTTATTCGTCTGACAAATTCCTCAGGTAAAGAAAGTTTCTCTGCGCAGATACTTCATACTACATACACGACATCTTATTCTTTTATCCATTTTTTTAGGGAAATGTTTTGTATTCGAGATATTGTTCTATGGAAACACAGTTATTTTGCTTATATAAATTAATTTTTTAGCAAGAATATTTCTAAAATCTAAGTAATTTAATTTTAATTGATTGATATGCATTCCAAAAACATTATATGAAAAAAGAGTTTTATATACCAATGTAACGACATGTATAAACATTGAGTAACGGAGAAAGAAACGAGCGAGACGGAGAATGAAACGATCTAGAATACTACTATTTTCACTGAGGATTCACTGCTTCTCACTAGCTTAAAAATGTAACAATCTCCAGACCAACAACAACCTAAATCTATTTTATTGTTCTATAGCCCAATAAATTTATTTCTGCAAAAAATTACATTGTTTTAAGTGATTACTGAAAATTTATTTAAAATTCACTTAATTTTTATTTATCAGAGGATTGTATCATTAATGCTTTTATATGTTTCTTATGAAAAAGCTTAATGGATTTTATTGAAACACGGTAAACATAAAAACGATTGCCCTTCGCGTGTATCACAAAATGTGGGAACATGTTCAGTCATTTTTCTGGTCATTGCTCTACCAGATTGTGTCGCATTTCTAAAATATATGTATTACATTGTCATAACCTAAACAGAATCCCGGCCGCAAGCCGACTTCGATGAAATCCTGTTTAGTGGGCCAACGATAAACAAGGCAAAACAGACTTGGCGCATAATGTGTTGAATTTATGGCCATAAGCATTTAATTCCAAACGTTAACATTTTCTACTAGGATAAGAAATAATGGCTCTAATACATTCACATACCGGTGTTGAGTAAATTTCAATCTGTTTGTAGTGTGCTTTGCATTGCTATACCACCATATATTTTATACTTTCAATACACTACTTCTAAGCAGCGCGCGTGGTCTAACAGGGATTTCCTTAAAAATACGTGTTAGCGGAAAATAAATTTGCGGCGAAATTCAAAGGGGTCTTAGGTGATGTCCGGCACTGAAGTAGTCATTGTTGTACGGAATGCGATGAGTTATAATTCAAATACCTGTGATGCGCACCTGTCACGAGAGGCCTCCTCTGCTACGAATTTTTGTTTGGAAAAGGGATGGGGAATGAAGGGGTGGTAGAGTGTCGCATTTCTTGGCGCTACGGCATTCCACCGGAGAATTGTAAAGAGTTCGGACTGATTATTGCTTTATAGCTTCTCTTGATTCTAACGCTCAACATGTTAATTTAGGCGCGAACGTTAACTTTCGGGAACGGCGTATAAATCGGACGAAATAGCGAGCGTGTGCGTTGTCATATCGGTGGAATTTGCGCCTGTGTTCAGCCGGCGACTGCTGAAGAATTTTTGCGCGGAAGCCGCGCTCGCCGGAATTTGTTCGTGTTTTTATCAGGTTCGGCGAATCTGCGTTAATTACGGCCGACCGAAGGTGGCCGCGCGGATATTCTGACGGCGGAGTTTGAAAGTTGGGTGGGTAAAGCTTTTTTGCGCGGGCACAGTATATCTTCGGTAGAGGGACTTCGGACTTCGGCATTATTTTCATCTCCCACGGGCTATATCGAGTCCCACGCTGATCAACTCAACAACTCTATCGTTCCCCGAGGGGAAAGGCATCGGAATAGGGATTTGGACCCGTATTCAGGACGCCGCGACCCTTTCTTTCGTCGAATTTCAGATATATGTTTATACGCGTACACCCTGGATCTCAATTTATTGTTCTGTTTGCGGTCCTGAGACGAAGGAACGGGTAAGAGCAATGAGAGGAGCTGTTCTAAATACGAGTATTTAGAAAACAGTGCAAAAAGCGTACTAACCATTAATCAGCGCCTAAAGTCCATAATACAAATGGGACCGACTCCGCCAGAGTGCTCTTGCGAGTTTCTTCTGGGTGACACTAAACGTTTATTTACGCTTACAAACAATTGCGGAGGCATTACTCGTTTTCTTGTACCGAAACCTGGCGAAAGTTGCTCGACGTATTTCGAGTCATTTTCGAGAATGTGTCGTTGAAACTTCTTTTCTTCGTATACGGGGTCGAACACGGAAAGTGTTGATAGAAAGCCGCGGATAGTTGTTTGTCGGTAAATGAAATCAGTGTAAGTAACAGAAGTCTTTTGTTGTCTATCGGGCGGTCGATCATGATCTATGGTTGAATCTTGCGATAACGTCTAGACTGTTAGAAACATTTACATTTACTCACATTAATCCCTTTAGACCCGATTTTTTTTTCGTTTAAGAAAAATTATTTTTTTATACTAAAATTAACTTAATTCATGTGAATGAAGGCAACAATATACTTTTTACAGAAATATTGATTTATTTATGTATAATTTGTAAATGTAAATTTTAATGGACATGTGGTCCTTACGCAAAATTTGTAACATTAAGGAGATCCTAAGAAATATTTGTATAAAAAAATAAAATTCGTATTCGTAAAAATAATATACGTAATAAAATACAGCACGAAAAGTATTATGTACATTGCAATGTGCACAGGGTCCGAAGGGGTTAAACATTAAAACTTTTGTTTTCTGTTTATGTTATATATATGCAATAATCCATCATGAAATGAGGAACCATGTTTCGAGAAATACCACACTTGCCTTAAATATTAAAACTTTTGTTTTCTGTTTATGTTATATATATGCAATAATCCACCATGAAATGAGGAACTATATTTTTATTGTGATTTTGCCTAAAATAGCAGAACTGCTTTGAAATAGGAAAATCCGACTTGAATTTTGTTGACACGTTATATCAATTAATTCACTAGATGTCATATAAAAATGTCTGCCTATGCTTTTTCTTGCGAAATCTACATAATATATTGTTCACATTTATTTGTTCACGTATAATATAAAACACATTAATAATCTGACGAAGCGTTGTATATAAATGTCACACATATGCGACACGGAGCTTTTGAAATAAACTGCCGTGTCACACACGTATGATGCATGGCAGGGAACGCGCTAAGATGGAATACGTAAAACGCGTCCCTATGGGAACACGTATGCACACGTTTGTCATATAAGACGCCCGAAAAGTGTTCAGTTAATCAAGTTACCGCACAATCGGTGAATAAAGTATTTTCTGTTTTATCCTTCTACTATGACGGATTTTCACGCAAATATTCTGTCACTGTACACTTAGTCAAGGTGTATATATACTTCCCCATGAACAAATCATAACATTTTAAATTTGAGGCTTTAGCGGCCATGATTGTTCATATCATTGACTTCCGGATGGTTGCCGCGTTTTTTCTCTGCATTTTGCCGACATTTCGCAAGCTGTATGATGATGGAGACTGTAATGCCTGCGAAACGTCGGCAAACTGCTGAGAAAAGACGTGGCAACCATCTGGGAGTCAATAATCATACGAATCATAATCGCAAAAGCCTCAAATTTTAAATGTTATGATTTGTTCATGATGATGAAGATGCAGACCAACGCCTGCGAAACGTTGGCAAAATGCTGAAAAAAAATGCGGCAACTATCCGGAAGCCAATAATATGAACAATTATGGCCGCGAAAGCTTCAAATTTAAAATGTTTTGAATTTTTCATGATGATGATGATGATGATGATGATGCAGACTGTTACGCTTGCAAAGCGTCGGTAAAATGCTGAGAAAAGACGCGGCAACCATCTAGAAGTCAATAGCACGAACAATCCTAATCGCGAAAGCCTCAAATTTTAAATGTTACGATTTGTTCATGATAACGATGATGTAAACTCTACGCCTGCGAAACGTCGGCACAATGCTGAGAAAAGACTCGGCAACCATCTAGAAGTCAATAATATGAACAATTATAGTTGCGAAAGCCTCAAATTTTAAATGTTCTGATTGGTTGATGATGATGATGATACAGACTGTAACGCCTGCGAAACGTCGGCTAAATGCTGAAAACGGATGTGGCAACCATCTGTAAGTCAATAATATGAACAATTATGGCCGCGAAAGCTTCAAATTTAAAACGTTATAATTTTTTCACGATGATAATGATGAAGCAGACTGTAACGCCTGCGAAACGTCGGTAAAATGCTGAGAAAAGACGCGGCAACCATCTAGAAGCCAATAATATGAACAATCCTAATTGCGAAAACCTTTATACCATGACCGTACGGTATATTATCGTTTGAGCAAAATTAGACATAGTTACTACATATCGACGTTAAATCACAACAATTTGCACGCGTTTAATTCATCTTCCTCTTGTTCCCGTCATCCGTTACTTCATTCGTTTTTGTGCCATCCCCGATCGCGTACATTAAGATCAAAAATAGGACATTCTGGTTACATATACCTTACGACTTACAGTCGTCAGAAGTGGGACATCAAAAGTGATATTCCGCGTTAAAATTTCTAATAATACAGACCCCTTACCGACTAGTACCCGCTTTCAACGCACCCGCAACACATCGGACCAAGAATTATCGCACAAGCCCACGACACCGCAAGTTGACAATCGCCTCATGACACCGTCGTCACCGCCGCTTTAAAATTCATCATAAGAAAACGTTGCAGGCTCGCATATGCATACGTATAACACGGGTGCGAATAAATTTCCATAGCCGCGCACACAAAGCTCACCCTCTCCGCAACATTCACGACCAACGCCACGCCCTTACGTCTTCTTGGGGGCTGAACTTTTCATCCTCGCATTCTCCTCTCGAATCTCATTTCGTGAGTCCCTTTGAGGGCGGGCTTTTAAGTTCGGGTGGAACCATTTAATTTACTAATTGCGATGCGGAGAATGACGTTTCCAGGGAAGATCGGTGGAAATGGGACGAAGAATGGAGAGATGCGGGAAATAGGGGCTGAGTTTAGATAGAGGCGGTTTAACGCTTAAAGGGTCGGAGTACTTTGTGCTGGTACATATTAACCTAGAAAACCGCGTCTTGAGGACTTTTTTTTTGAGCTAAGGAAGCAGTAAATGGGAAGGTTTACCTTATGATTCCACATTGCAGGACAAATCGATGGCTTAACACTAAACCTACAGGTACTTTATATCTACCTATTCTTACCATGAGAGGACATTTGAGCCTTTATGAAATAAACGTTGATTTTCAGAGAGAAATTCCTAATTTATTAAAGCGAGAAATTGAATAGTCAGATAATATAAGAATTTACAGAAAATCAAATGAGTGAAAGAAGTAACAATGAATGTACGATTTTAAAGTAAATTTTGAAAGGGTAAGTTTGGTAAGTTTAGTGTTAAACTTGCGGTTTGATAATCGACAGTGCCTAAAGGCATGGAAATGCATTCACAAAAATATAAAATTTTCCTTTAAAAATTGACAGTATTTAAATTTATCGGATTTAATCGTACTGATTTAAAATTAGCAATATTTAAGTGAAGATCATATAATACTGAACGTACCGGTACTTTATATCTACCTATTCTTACCATGTCATTTGACCCTTTATGAAAAAAAACGTTGATTTTCAGAAAGAAATTCCTAATTTATTAGAACGAGAAATTAAATAGTCAGATGATATGCGAATTTACAAAAAGTCAAATGAGCGAAAGAAATAGCAATAAATGTATTTATAAAAAAATAAATTTAGTATTAAGATTGCGGTTCGATAATCGACAATGCCTAAAGGTTTGGAAATACATTCACAAAAGTATAAAACTTTCGTTTAAAAGTTGTGAATCTTAAAAGTTTTCGTATTTTTCATATCCTTATCCGTGTAAATTTATTCAATGAACAGGTAATATTATGATACGTTGCGACTGAATAACCATTGTTGAACTGCAATATTCAAGAAACAAGAAAGTACCCTTTTAATGGCCTCAGATGACTATACGGAATTATTCTCAGAACACCTCATATATATTTTCGTAAAATTCAATTAAAAAAAATACAAAAGGGTACAATACAAAACTACAAAAGCATGAAATACAAAAGCGTACAATTTTCAGTGCTCTATACAATTTTTTTCTTTCCAGCGGGTTGTTGTTGGATACATTTTTTTATTTTTCAATCAAGCGCCAAAAATTCGAAGAAAAATAGCTACTCGACGCGACAGTTTCCAGATCTTGTGGTTTCCGAATTGTTCCCAAATGGGAAAAATATCTACCGTTTTCTTCCCCTTTTACCACTTCGAAATCCCTTCTCGCCACCCGTCTGCGCGTATTATTAATCGCGATAGGTACCGAATTTCGTTAGTCCAATTATCCTTTATGTTTTCCCGCCTCTGGGATTTTGAGCGTCGTCCAAATTGGCGCGTTCATTCTTTGGCCGATGAATTTCCCGGCAAAACTAGCGGAACTTTCGTAATTACTCTGGCTGGCGCCATATGTGCACCGCGAAATTTCACGCAAAAAGCCGAGAATGCTGGAGTTCCTGAGATCGCTGGAATTATTTGGGGGCATCGATACTGTGTGACCTTTGCAGGCAATTATACGCAGGTGCCACGATTAGCGCCTAATTAGACGGTACACGTGGACGAAATATGCCAATCGGAACGGCAGCTGTTTGACGCACGGATATTATCAATCGGTAATTGAGAAATTTCCATTAAACGGGTGGTAATTTTGCCTCCTCTATTTACGAGCGATTAATGATATCTGATCGCTGCCCGATCGTATCAAGCAAAGTACGAAGTTTCAGGCACGCTTTCTATTTTTACGTCGCCACGAAGGCAACCACGTTATTTTTCAGTTGTTGAGAAATTTCGCTGACAAAGTCGATATCGCTGTCGATTACTTTCTACTTAAATCTAATCATCGCAGCATCGACAGAATATCGGCACCGTTACCGCCCCATCAATTTATTTCTTCAAACATCCGCCCGTACGCTTGCGTCAACGTCAATGTATTAACATCGGCCATCGATTTATCATCGTTCGCAATTCATGGCACGAGCATCGCGTCGATATAAATGTAGAACGAAATTCCGATAAAATTGGAATAACATGCCCGCCGATGCCGAACGCTCTAACGAAAGTTACAAACCCTGTAATCCGCCGTTATTACTTTATATGTTCCCGGGAAATCCGCATGCATTGGGACGAAATTTAAGAACAAAGAACGAATTCGATACCAATTTAAAAAAAGTATCTTTCTGAAGCGGACGGCTGCGTCACTCGAGCTACAGTTTCAATCGTGAATTTTTGCTAATTCCTATTGTTTCCACGGATCGTCGACTATTGATCAAAAGGCTTGTTAACGAGTTATGAAGTCCGATATACAATGCTCTCGCAACTTGGCACTCGGTAATTAGAAGGCTAATCCTCCATTAGCTAGTAACGTCACGTTAAATGAAATAACTGCTAATGCGTGATCAACGTCATTACGCAAACCGAAAGTTGGAAATTAAATTCAGCGACAGTCACATGCAGAATTACGAAGATCTGAATTACGCGGCGCTGCAATTTGAAACATTTCATCATCTTCGATGCCGTGCATTTTAGGTGTCCGCGGCATACCTGTTTCTTAGTTACACTAATAAGTCACGTGACTTGTTTGATAGAGCCAAAAACTCCAACACATAAGAAGAGTTATTACCCAAATTGTAGCTTGCTGCACAGTTTCAAGCTCGTCACTATTTTTTCATAATACAAACTGTATTAACACGTTGACTGCCACGCAAGTTTACAAGAAAATCTCCGTCAGTCCACGCGAGTTGCTATACCATGCGCGAATTGTTTCTTATCGTAGGAGAAGATTACATTTTAAACAAAATGCTTAGGGCGTTCCATCGAGTTGAAAATCTATATTGGAGAATCATACTGGACCTATTGTTTCTTGTAACAGAATATAAGCATGTTTACATGGAAACGTTTCAATACATGCATTCAGTTGTAAATATTTCCTCAAGAAGGAAGTATCTAAGGAAGCGTGTGTGCGCCAAAAATGATTTCTGCTTTTTCAAATATGTTTTTTGTAGTGACGCATGGTTAAAGTTACTTTTATGGAATTTAATAGTGTTATTATACGCTGTGAAATATCTTTCCAAATATCTACTAACATACTTCGTAAATATTCACCCGATCAAGGTCTTTACCGTCACTCGAATACTGGTGCCGTGGCAGTCAACGGTTGAAGCCGTCATCCCAACTAAAGGGTGTCTCAAAATGGATTGACATTTTCAGTTATTAATAAATCGTATTATTTATTTAAAAAATACGAATGTTTTTACTTTAATATCGCGTAATTCTCCATGACTAGACCTCAATACTTCCTGATACCAGTTATCAAAGATTAGTACTCTATGTTCACTACAAAAAAACTGGTGCATAATTAAAAATGTCAGATCATTTTAAGACACCCTTTACATTCACACGATTTACGCCAATTTTGTGGTAACAGTTACATGCGCCGATCCTGCGCCTTATCTACTTTCCAATCAATTTAGTACGGAACCACTTAAAATAAAAAAAATATATGTTTTAGTTAAGGGTCACTAAAGTTACTTTTATGACAATTTAATAGTGTTATTATACCCTGTGAAATATCTTTCCAAATAGCTACTAATATACCTCGTAAGTACTCAAATGCGTGTCACCCGAATGCGAATGACGCACCTGGGGCGTGATTTTTGCCGTCACCCGAATTCATTGCATCGCGATTCTGATATAGCAAAATACGCTTGGCAGTCAACATATTAACACTTTATCGACCGCTATTGTCTGCAGATGCCACTCACTAATGATCGACACATTTAGGTGCGAGTTCTCTGATTTGGATATTGCATAGGAATGTATGTGCCTATTTGTAAACCTCTATAACTCAAAAATGCTGATTGTGTTGTTGAGAATCCTTTGGATTCAAAGCAGTGTAATTTTATTGTCATTTAGAATTGTCATAGTATCATTTGATATTTATTTTACCTAATATAACCGCTTACCACTGAAAAGCTGATTAATCGGTTACCGGTAAATAACAGTTGGAACCGAAAAGCCGATTAATCGGCTAGCAGTCGATAAAATATTAACCCCTTGCACTAGACTGAAATTCGGAAGCTGATCCCGTCTTCTTCACTACTGCCATATATAATTGATCTTCTTGCGCGATTCATTACTAGCATAATGACCCTGCTGTTACTATAATTTCCATCACTGTTTATAACTCTTTCAATATCTAACGATTGACTGCTTGAAACATTCAAAGCCTTTCCACCACTCTTACTTCCACGCGAACTACTTGCTTTTTTAGTTATTTTGCTCCTTTTTTATACATGCTGGATGGTTTGACAAAATTAAAAATGATCAAGAATATTACATTTTGGGAAGAAGACTACGAAACGTGTGCGCCTCGTGTACTAAAATAGTAAGAACTGAAAAACGACTGAAGCTTCCTTAGTCTCGCCCAATGCATATATTTACTTGGTTTCCAAATGTTATCTGGATTACAACAATGTATCCTAAGTAGCACATCAACTGCATTGGGCCACAAGATATAAAATACCCATTCATATAAAGAAGAGATAAGACCCATCACCACCTAACCCAGACCACGAGTACGGTTCGTGATATTCATGTTTGCCCCGAAATGTCGACTACGAGCCAGACTCGTGATAATCAGGTTTGACATGAAATTAAACAACGAGTCTCACTCGTGATATTCAAGTTCGGCCTAAAATTTTCACCACGAGTCAGACTCGTGAAAATAGTGCAAGGGGTTAAGCACTGTTATTAAATATCAAAAAGCAACACAAATTCGCACCTACCCATTTATGACGTATCATCTTTCGTGCTTAACTTGCCACCGTTGTCGGAACAATTACACAAAAACTCCGAGGATAAGCATCATAAAGCGCCGGCTCACTTTCTTGCCACCTGCACAGCGGCTGCCGTTCAATAATTCGTCCAGCGTTGCTTTTGCGCCACCGCGCATACTTTTATTGTAACAAACGCGTCACAAAGAGCGTTGCCATATAAAATGCGAAAATTCAACGTCACATAAAGCGACATAGCTACTCACGTCAGTGTTCAATAACGATCGGAGCCTTTGAGAGCGTATTTTAATTTGCCGGCCATTGTGGAAACAGATTGCTTCGTAAACGAGCTCCGAGCATATGGCGAAGTTGCGGTGTCTGACCTTTCCGATCCCTAACCACTTTCAATCACGTCGGACAATCTCGCGGCCGCGTTGATAAACCGTACCGTTTTTACGTTAATGCGAGTCGACATGACGATCGACGGGCGAAATGGAATAAAATAGACTGTGCGTCTCGTAATCCCGCGAGTAATTTAAATAAAAATCTCATTCCCGCAAACCGACCGAACCGCGATTCGTCCTCGCGCGGGGACGAGTTGAAAATAAAAATTTTGTATTATCCCGCTTGGCACTGGGTAAATGCCGGTTTCATGGAATCTTCGAGGCACGGGTTACTGACGATTCTCGCGTATTCCTTCATTCGCGGTGTATGCGAATTCGCGGCACGTTCGCCTGTAATGTGTCGCGTACCTTGGCAAGATAAAACGGAACGTGCAAGAAGAATTACGAAGTGTGTCGCACTGCCTGTATCTTTGACGATCTTAAAGTACGCGACGGGAAAAGATCGAACGGGAAAAGGCACACGTAAATTCTCAGCATATTCACGCTAAAGCCATAAAAAGATAACTTGTTTAAATTGTTCCAACTTTTGGTAGTTCTCAAAATTTTCGGGTCCTCGTTATTGTTAAAGTTTATGTTTACGTTTAAAAATGTCTGCATGTTTCGAGATTTTTGGGTCCTCTACTCAGTAATATGTGTTATTGCGTTATATTTTATATTATACATGATTTAACGTGTAACACGTATTTAACATTAGAATTAGTGTATTTAAGTCCTCGTTATTGTTAAAGTTTGTATATTTTATATTCTATATTACATTTTTTATCTATATTTTATATTCTATATTATATTTTTTATTTATATTTTATATTTCATATTATATTTTTTATTTATATTTTATATTTTGTATTTCATATCATACATAATTTAACGTGTAACACGTATTTAACACTACAATTATAAAGTAGACTCTGTGGCTACGAGAAGAGTTGTTCGAAGAAAAACTTCTCTCAAAACAAACACACGCTCCCGTGTAGAGCTTTTTAAAATATAACCATAAACCAGCTTTAACCATAAGTTGGGATTCAGAACTATAAAATGACAATGTGCACTCTAAAGCGTAAATATTTTCACTATTTTTATGTCAGTACGCTATCTCGTATATGCACCTATTGTTTCACACCGGACAGACAGATTTTTGTCAAAAAAAGCATCGAAAAGTTCGCGCGTTACGTGTCGCGTTCCATGGTACGATGAAATGAAACGTGCGAGAAGAATTTTCAAAGTACGTCATGCTGTTTCTATCTTTGCCCATCTTACCGTACGCGACCAGGAAAAATCAAGTCAGGAGTGGAATGCGTCACTTTTCGTCACGAAACCTTCAAAGCCATAAAATGACAGTATACACTTCAAAGCGTGTTTCGATATTTCCACTATTGTTATGCCACTACGCTAGCTCGCATTTGCACGTATTGTTTCGTCCCGGACGGACAGATTTTTATTAACGAAGCATCGAAACGGGAAAACTCGTGATCACGGCATCCAAAACAATCGCGGAAAAGCTATTTCTATTTCCTGCGGGTGCAGCAAAATTTGTTTTCGTCTCACATCGGCGATTCGCTCGTCGCTTCATCGGGAAACAGCGAAAATAGTAAAAGAAAAAAAAGACGAAACATCCAACTGAGCGAGTGTTTGACTAAATATTTCGCGACTTGGGATTCGTCGTCTTTATAATTAAGGGATAATTCTACTCTAGACGCTCGAAAAATGGGCAGTTTTACGATTTCTTTTTGACGTTGCAAATAAAAATTATTGGGCTCAGACAGGTGACTCACGTTGTCGATTTCTTTGATTTTGTCCTGAACTACAATTATTAATTTTTATGTATCATGAACAAAATAGCAGACTTTTTTCAAAAAAGAAAAGAAAGTCTGAAAAAAAGAAAAATAAATCACTCTGCCATTTTGAAAATCACGAAATCAGAGAAATCAACAATGTGAGTCATCTCTCTACTTTTTGGAGAGTTATCTTTGTCTACCTTTTTTGCAAATAAATACTGAGTAAAATGAATTAAAAAAATGTGTTTCATGTATTGTAAGAGTGTATTTATTGAGCCCAATCGTTTTTATATAGTAGACAGGTGACTCACGTTGTCAATTTTTCTAGAACAAATTATCTGAAACATAAAAATCAAACAGCATTAGATAAGGCATATCTGTGGGTTTGTCCAAAAACTACAATTATTAATTTTTATATATAATTAACAAAAAGTCTGCCATTTTGTTAACTATAATAGTAACGTCCAAAAAAAATCGTAAAAATAGCCCATTTTTCGAGCGTATAAAGTAGAAGGATCCTTTAGAAGGATATTCCAATGTGAACGCCTAAAAAAAAGCAAATTTCCAACAGTTATTTTCTCAGAAACTGTTGCATATAATTGAGCAAACTATTTTTCCTGAAAAGGTATGACCGAGGACAATGGAGGTCCATTTTTTATGGTTTAAAAATATTTGAGTATTTAATTATATTTACGGTTTTACATCATTCAAACAATTTTTTATTGTGCTGGCGTAGACAACTCCGGCCTTCCTGGTCATTTGAGACAGAAAATGGAAAGAGATTCTTAATCTCTATGAATGTGGTTATCGCATGAACCTCAGGTTTCAAGTTTTCATGGAAATTAACAAAGCGGCGGCGTTTTGTAAAAAAAAGTGTAAAAAAAGCAATTTTTGCGCTATAAATAAGGCAAAATTATGGATTATAATCAAAACTTTAACACGATTGAGCTTCATGCGATAGCCATAAGTACGCTGAATATTATATTAAAATTTGAAGTTGATCCATAAAGCTAATAAAAATAAAGTTTTTGAGTACTCATCTACGCCATTCCAAAAATCTCGTTGATACTCGCGCAGTTACAGCTTCTGTTTTGAAACGTTATTACTAGTCAAAAATGACGAAGTCGCCTAAACCGATTCTGGAATATTAATTCTATGACTAAACTATCAAGAATGCCAAAAAAAATGTGATTTCTTCGACCCGTCACATTGGAATACCCCCTTAAGCTCGTCCGGGATCCTCCAGACAACAACTTCCCGATGCTCTCGGTTTGATTTGCGTGTTTGAACGTCGTGGAACGCGTCAAGAGATGAGCAACATTCGAGCACGCCAAAGTCATCCGGTTCGCAAACAATATAGTAAAGTTTCACATTACATCGTATGTCACTCGATTCCGCTTTACCGTATTTATGCATTCATGCGCCGGCTTTATGTCCGTTTATGATGAGCCTGGCTCTGAACTCTTCGCGTAATCATACGTCTCTCCATCCTTATCCACTCTCGGCTTTCTCACTCTCGCGTCTGACCTCTCACGTATTATCACTGCTTAACTGCACGGTGGATGCGTGCCTTCGAGCTGTACGAAGTTTTGCGTCTCTCACTCCCACACTTCCACATCTTCCTCTCGACAACGTATGTACAACGACGGCAATTTCGAACCGCCCGTCCGCTGAAATTGCGGCGACATAATCGTAGCCGGGCGAGAAAGCGTTAACTATCCCGTTAACGACCTACCGTCGAATCGGCCAAGTAATTTCGACTGATGATTACCACTCGACAAAGGGGAGGGCGACGAGAATTGTCTCAAATAACGGGCTGTCATGAAAAAAATTGAACACCGCTACAAGAGACGCTACGGCGAAAAGTAGCGCCGGAATGAATGTAACTTCCAAACGGCGGATCCGAAATTGGGGAGTGAAGGTTCGTGATATCGGCTGTCTATAATACTGGGGGGTTACAGGCAAAATTTGTACGGTGCGACTTGTGTGACGGTTAACCCCTTGGCGTACTTTGACGAGTCTGACTCGTCATGAGAATTTCGGTCGAAACGTGAATATCACGAGTCTGACTCGTGACGAAAATTTCGGACCAAATATGAATATCACGAGTCTGACTCGTGATCAAAATTTTTGACCAAACATGAATATCACGAGTCTGACTCGTGATGAAAACTTCGGACCAAATATAAATATCACGAGTCTGACTCGTGATCAAAAACCGGTTTTATATTTACCGTGTTCCAATAAATTCCATTAAAATTTTTTGATAAATATATAAATGCATTAATGAAACAATGCTGTAATAAATACAAATTCAGTAAATTTTAAATAAATTTTCAGTAATTACTTAAAACAATGTAAATTTTTTAGTTTTATATCATATTTTACAGTATCAGCCACCGATGGCTGACGTGGCACTAAACCTGTTAATGGTTGGAATGTGCACGTGGAAGCGTTGTTTCAACTAATTACTGCCATGACGTTAAAATGATGCCATGAAAAATTATTGACGTCATGTGGTGTATCTAATAGTAAGCGTGACTATTCTTGTATCACGGCCGGTATATTACGTGCAATGTTCAATCGATTATTTGTACGTACAGTCGCGATAACTAATTTTCTAGTACCTTCAGAAGTTCGTTCAACACACTGACGGAAAGTAGACAGTTTATGAACCTACGTGAATGTGCGGTATTGCACTGCACATGTGATGCCTAGGTATCGTTTAATAAATTATTGTAGCATATGCATTGCGAGTGTTATTTGCACGATCTGCTACCGTAACGCTAAAATTATAGTCAGGAAAAGTTGTGAACATCACATAAAACATTTAAATCTTTGCGGTCGAAATAATTTCCGGTGAACGAGCAGTCACATACAATATGCAAGATTATGAAGGATAAACAAGATTTATTAATTCTTTTGTGAACTTTAGATATATGTTTACACAAAAGTGTGTTTTAACACTTGGCATGCGGGTAACGTATTTTTACGTTTTTTGTAGTCTGTCACTGGAGCGCGGGTCACGTAAAAATACGTATTTAGTTGATTTGGTGTTGTTAGTGGATATCCACCACAAATCTACTAAATACGTATAATTACATGAATGTGTGACATTATATGCGTGTTATTTGCGTTGCTAGGCAACGCTTTGCATTTTTTTTTCCATAAGTTATGATTGTTGAGTTACTCGATCTTTTGCTGAGTTATTTTGTCTTCAATCAAATTCTTAGCTCCAGAACGTGTTTTATCAATTTGAAGCTTGATTTTTTATTATTGATTACAAAATTGATCAAATGAGCCGTTGTGACGAAGATAGTGATGAAGAAATATGCGCTGACAAATTATCGGACTTTTCGTATGATAGTGTGGAAAACTTTAAAAATCGCTTATTTTTATGATTTCGTGAAAATATCGTTTGTTCTGTTTTGTTAAATAATCATACAGTATATATTTAAGTGTGAAATAAAAAAAGTTTCGTTCATAAAAACGAAGTAGTTTTCGATTTACAGCGATTTTTCTGAATAACCAAACTTCCGCGCGATTCAAGAAGAAACGCCCGCTGCACGCGTAATTCGGCGGCGAAGTATACCCGCATGCCAAGTGTTAATGTAATGTTTTTATGTAAAAATTATATTTTATAATTCTCCATCGTGTGGTGTCTTTCAAAACAGTCTCCAACATGTAGTCCAGATTTTCGATTACGCGTGTCTTCATTTACGCCAAATGAAATAATGCAAAGAAAATGATTTGATAAAAAACGCATCTGTGTTCATCTCGTGCAATGATAATTGTGGCTGCAATAGGTAAGAAATCAAAATAATTGATCGAATGATATTCCTACCTATCTATCTTGAGATTACGTGTAAATATTCTTGTATCATTGTATACGTATTACATGCAACAATCAAACATTATTTACATATATTCGCTTTATGGAATATTGTTTCCACGGTGGTTATTCATTCAGCACAGTTGCAGAAAGTAGTCGTTTCATCCGATAGTCATTTGATCTGCGTATGTGAACGTGACATATTGCGCTGCACGTGTGATGTCTGACCTTCCTAACGATATACTACTCGATTGCGTCTGACATGTGCCCCTCGTGTGCCTAGCTCTGTCATGTCCGACCATTCTAACGCCATATCACTCGATACACGTGTACTGCCAGACACATGCGTTTCTACAAAAGGATATGAAGCCGTTAATGTTTCATCTCAACAGCCGGGATATTAAGAAACCCACGGAAACTATATTGACACGTTGACTGCCGCCGTGGTCAGAGGTTTTAATAAATTAAAAGTGTAATGGAATTTTCAATTGAAATAATATTACGCAGAGAAAGGGAAAACTTTCACAGTACGTTACTTGATTAAAAATGAAAGTCACACTATTATGAATATTTGACAAAATTTGTCGCAGTTATAAAGTATGAAAATTAAATTGAGATAGAAATTATATAGCCACGCTGTGTAATGATTCAAAGGGGCGTATACTTCTTTCAACATTTGTCAATTCAGGCTGGTATCGCCGAACATTCAGAGAAAATATAACCAATATTTCACACTCTTAACATGTTGACTGCCACGGTGGGTCCCGGTGACCGGCGCAAAAGATTTTACTAAAAATGTAAAAAATTCGCAATGAAGCCTATTTGCAATCTTGTAAAAGCAATTGATTGGAACGGTGCTTCAATACTTTGGCTTTTAACAGCTCTGTGTTACCTTTATTTTGCACGATTTAATTATATTCTGCAGTATTTCATCGCAACGCGGTTCTAACATAGCAAAATACGCTTGGCAGTCAATGTGTTAAACAAAATTGTGCCATTTTTACAGCCTTGCCTGACTATTCAAACCTAAAATTATTCGCATCTTAAACAGACGGAATGTACATAAACTACACATCATCGATCGCTTATATCGACATGTAAGATCTCAAGTACAGGGTCCTCTAATTGACGAGCAAAGGTTATCTATGATTCTCAATTATTATATTGAGGTATCATAGGTGACGAGTTTATTGAATTGTGTTGTTTGGTTGCGTAGTAGTCAGTTTATGACGAACCGTAAAGACGACAAAACGTAAAGACAAAAAGGCTAAACGACAAAACGACAAAAGATTAGGAAATAAGACTAAAGTGCCTTGATTGTGTTGTCATTGTCTATAAATATTATACTCTCTAGTTCTACTATCTAAATCCTACAAATATATTTATCATGCGAAAAACCAAACGTTACAAGCAAACTCTCTGATTATTACGGAAGACACAATGTACCTAAAATCCATATCACCAACACCGACAGACGAAATCCCCGTGTTACCGCAAACCCAATATTAAAGGTAAACAATTTTGTGCTTCCGTCAACCTTGACACTCTTCACTCCTAACCGCCGCTCGCCCAGCGACTCTCACTCACCTTCCAATGCCACTAAGCCAAATGAAGAATTTCCGGCCGAAATTTCCGCACGAAAAGGAAAACAAAGAGTCGTCTGTCGATGGGGTCGGATGGGGGTGGAGGACAAGGCGAAATGGCGCAAGCGTGAGGGAGCTTCGTAAGCATTCGTTACAGCGGCAGTGAATAAGAGCGAATATAGACGACCCAGGGGCTCCATCGTGTAACCGGCGAGATTACTCGCTTCTTGCACTTTCATCTCACGCGATCGGCCGTATCAGCGAAACCGAGTCTCGGGTAAAAATGATAGCCGTGGAATTCTCTCGAGGGGTTTGCGCTTTGGCCAGACCTCTGATGAAGGACGTTAGAGCCTGGGTACTCTCTTGCTTATTCCTTGCAAGTCGACGCCGATGTCTTCGACCTGTTATGTCTCGCGGTTGTCAGTACTTAGAATTAGTTCACAAGTATAATATAATACTTGAAATTAGTGCACGTATAATACTTGGAATTAGTGCACAAATATACTAATTTTAAGTATTGATAACAATGAGACGTAACAGGTCGATGGCATCAGCGTTGACTTGCAAAGAATAAGCAAGAGATTAGCCAAGCGGTAACGTCCTTCATCAATATATTGAAGCAAATGGTGCATAGTTCGATTAAATAAACAGCGTTTGATAAAAGACACGCAGATTTATATATTCACTTAAAAATCCGAAATTTCGTGCGCACGCGCCTAATACTTGTGCACTTATTCTAAGTACTGATATCCGCGCGAATTACACAAATAGTAGTTGTAATTATATCCTTATGAAATTCAAAACAAATAACAAAATGGAACATCTTTGAGAAAATCTTCTTTATTGAAATATGACTCGGGCAATGGACAATATGACTATAAACAAGGTTATGCCAAAAACAAAAGCATAACGAAAACAGGGAGACGAACGTTCATATGTAAACAAAGTTTTATGTTTTTCCTTTGCGTCATCTATGTCCTTATTTCCAAGTTTTCAATTGTTATTCCCTCACGCTGCACTTTGTCTCGCTAACTCCGATTCACTTGTTCTGTCGAAAATACATCAACACATTCGCAATGAATGGGTCGCAAGGGTACTATGAATTTGAAATTTGTTTTAAACGAAGCGCGAAAGGGTTGACGGCTACCGTAGCATAAGCCAGTTTCGAACTTTGACTCAAAAGTCAAAAGCTAGTTGTAATTATTAGTTGCTTATGAGTCCCATAGACCCATAATTTCTTTCAAACAGTATTGAAGCTGCCATAAGTCGAAAAAGTAGAATAAAACAAAGAATGTAAAGTATGTAAAAATTCATGCGAAAAGATCACGGGTTACGACCTCATAAGGAACCCAGTTGTAATTTTTAGTCGTTTCTATTCAAGTTGGCCATAGACTCGAATTTGTTGTTACTCCTCTTTTCAATTCAGTTAAATTTCGTCCAAATACGTTGCTTATTCCGGAACAAAACTATACATAGGACGGCAGTGTGTTACGTTTCTATTAATACTAACAATCTTCTCTAATGTGTAATCTAATTTTACGCATTAATTATAAATAAAAATCCGCGACTATAACTCCGTTTGATTAATATTGTTAAACGTGTAATTTATTACTCTAATAACAATATTAATCGTAATAAAATTAAATAAGAATGAATTTTAAATGTATTTCCCGTACCGGACATATACGGAACTGCTTTTCGTTTGTTTCGCCAATTGTCATTTCTCATGCATTCACACATGCAAATATATATATCCTCGTACTCGACCTACACTCATCTTGCAAATGCAAGTGCATTACGCTTTCACTTATCGCGCCGAGAACTTCAATGCGTCATTTCGTTGGAGATGCATCTCGTGTACCGGACTGAACAAAGTTCAGATGCTATAATACAATACGAACTTAGAGCACACATCTGAACAACCGCCGTATCTTATCGCATTCATTGTCACTCCTTTCTCTACGATATTTCAGTGCCCGCAATTGTTTCGTTTCTAACCAGGCCTTCCCTTATTTTTCACTAATCATCAGCGATGCGTACGTAATTTATTTTTATAAATCACTCAAATAATTTCCTGAATCGAAAAAATGCATACGTTTGCAGAATCTAGAATAAATGATTAATCCAATCTAAATAGACTGTATCTAATATCTAATAATCTATATCTAATATATATCTATATCTAATATAATAATAATCTATATCTATATCTAATAATATAACTAAAATCTATGGATAAATGACATGTTACGTCTCATCGCATACAAAAAGTTCATATTTATCTCTCAGCAGTCGAAACCACTGCAGTGTTTAGAAAGCATGTGCAAATAAAGAACAATGTGAAGGATTTCTGGTATTTACAGGGTATGCACGTGTCTTGCAATCCAATCCATTGTTGCTTTTTTATGCACGTCTGAGAAGAACAATTTACAAATCCCAAGTCCCAAAAAAGTTTGAACATGTATATCCTGACATTACGATATGAAACATTTATATTTCCCCCGCACTATGTCGTCGAAGAATTTTCATCTTTGATTCGATATACTGTTAGCGGCGGAGCAGATGAATATTCCTTACATTCGAAAAAAAAGGGAAGTATATGCGTGGGTTCGCCCATTTTCTGTACTTGCATTATCTCATCATCACAAACATTCAGTATTTTGTTACAGGTCGAAGTACCTATTCTCTGGGGCATTGAGTTCTCCCGATGTAATCACGAAAGCTTTTCAGTATACAATAACAAAGTACTTGTTCAAATATCGCTGACCTACGCGATGAAATACTTTCAGCCGGACATCAATTTTTCGAGCCACTAGGTAATCTCATACATCAATTGACAAGTGCCCGTAACTACGTGGGTACCGTACGCAAACCGACTTAATGTGATTAATGTAAAACATAGTCTTGTTATTATTATATAAATTTTCATTTAATTGCCGAAAACATTCACACAATTCATTAACACTAAACCTACCGAAACTTTTTGTTACCTATTTCTATCACACTCGGTCAAAATTACCAGTGATTAAAAAAGTCATCGTTTTTATGATTGAAATTTATTTTTATATAATTATAACTGTAAACTTGAAAAACCAAAACTTCTTTTTTCTCATGTAACATATTTCTAAAAGATTAGTTTCAATGTTTCTAATTAATAAACCAAACTTATCATTGTGCATATGTAAAATTATTTATGTAAAAAAAATAAAAGTAAAGTTTTATTTATTATATATAGATATATATCTTATTTGGCTTCACTGCATTTTTTACAAATTATTTTGATCGCAGATGAACATTTGCCACGCACATATTCTTACTTGACAAGTTTTTCGTACGATGGGAACAAAGGAACGTAGAGATTCAGTCGTACGGAGATCGGGAGAATGGAATGGAATCGTTTTTTGAAATATGTTACTGTATTTGTTTCTTCAAATATAATGCTGTTACTCTTACGTGCTTGTCAGTACACCTGATCCATTTCATTTCTACTAGAAATATATCCTTACGAATTTAAAACTGTAAATAAAATATTTTCTCAACCGGTCAAATGGACCGACCACGGTGGGTAGGACAGACTACAAATATTTCTCAGAAAACAGAAAAAAAAGTAGAAGTAAATACTGAAGAATGCATATTTTAAGAAAAGTCATAAAGTTTGATAGCGGTATGATAACGTTTAAATACGTGTAAGTTCCCCAGAATATTGTCCGACGACTACGAACAATCAATACACTGTGATGCGAAACTGGCAAGAGTGCAGTCATAAAATTTGATAGCGATATGATAACGTTGATATACTTGTAAGTTGCACAAAAGTTTGTAAACGGTCAATTTGACCGATAGTGGTAGGTTTAGTGTTAAATCGTGATGAGACTCAAACGTTTCATACACAGACTATAATGCACATCACGTTTCCATTATTTTTCCAACTTAGCCATCGCCTCATTACTCCGAACGGCGATATCATTACATCAACCCCCCGTGGACATCATAATTTTTACATTTCCCTGAAATTCAAACTGCGACTCTTCGATATTCTGACATTCGCCCGGAAAATTTTCCAACGACTACAAACAATTAATACATTGTGACGCGAAACTGTCAAGGCTGAAATTATAAAGTTTGATAGCGTTTAAATACATGTAAGTTGCACAAAAGTTCGAAAACGGTTAATTTGACCGATAATTATAGGTTTAGTGTTAAATCGTGATGAGACTCAAACATTTCATACACAAAGTATAACGAACATCACGTTTTGCACTGTTTTTGCAAATTAGCCATCGCCTCATTACTCCAAACGGCGATATCATTACATCAACCCCCAATAATCTTTACATTTCCCCGAAGTTCAAACTGCGAATCTTCGACATTCTGACATTCCTCCAGAAAATCGTCCGACAACTACAAACAATCAATACACTGCAATGCAAACTGTCAAGACTGAATTTACTCTCGGCTCCCCCCATAAATCACGTCAGCGACGTCTGCGCCTTCCGGACAATATTTTTCAGCGCTCCACGCACGGACTATCAAATCCACATAAAGCGTAGAAAACGAATAAAGCGTCGGAGACTACCGTCGACGCGCTCGTCCTTCTCTTTCGAGTGACGGCTCGCCGGTATCTGAAATTGCAACTGCAACGTTTCCGTCCCGACGACGGGGGGGGGCGGATGTGTAGGGGGAAGAGTGCCGTGAAGGACCCTCAAAACTCCGGCGAAACCCGTAAACAATGCTTCTTGCGGATAACGTCGCCCTGTATTGCATGCGCCAGTGGCTGAGCAATGCGCATCTGCAGTTTAGTATTATGATTTGGATGAAACTTGTCGAGCGGGCAACGATCGATACTCAACAGCCGTCTGCACTACACGTATGAGCACGAGTTCGGTGCTCGCTACGAGCTTTCCAGCCGTTTCATGCATCGAACCGTTGTCGTTCTAAAGCCCGACGCGCTCGTTCCGGCCATAGTGCAGATTTCACGAAAAGAGTAATGGAAAACTAGCCCGGATTGTCGCGCGAGTGCAATGTCGAGCCGATTAATCGCGTGCCTTTGTTCCTGCCAACTCACTGGAATTTTCATATTTTAAGAACGTCACTGGTACGAGTTTCAAGTTTAACTCTCTCGGTGCTGCGGGAATATAGGGATGTCTATGGCGAGTGTACACCTTTGCTGAATTCGGCACGTGGAACATGTGCCTGGCGTGTGTGTCTATCGATTTGTCTAGCTGTTGAAATAAGAATTGATGAATAGTTTTGTGGCGGTCGTATGTAATCTGTATTGAAAGGTTTAAAAGTTGCGTTGATCTGTCGCGATTGCGCGGAATAAATAGAGAAGATGTCAAATAGACGAAGAATTTATTCAAACGATTAAAACTACTGACGGAGTTTCTATTGCAATGGGGGAACTTGTTAACACTAAATATATCAAGCGGTGTCAAATAATCTCTTCCAAAATTTACCTTAAAATTGTACATGCATTGTTATTCATTTCGCTCATTTGACTTTCTGTAAACTCTTATGTCATCTAATTCTCGCTTTAATAAATTAGGTATTTCTATCTGAAAACCAATGTTTATTAGGTAAGGATAGGTAGGTGTAAAGTACCGGTACGTTTACTGCTAATTGTCGGACAGGGTTTTTATAGTTACACTAACTTTAACTCTCTCGGTGCTGCGGGAATATAGGGACGTTATGGCGAGTATACACCATTGCTGAATTCAGCACGGGGAACACGTGCCCGGCACGTGTATCTATCGATTTGTCTATCTGTTGAAATAAGAATTGATGAACAGTTTTGTGGTGGTCACACGTAATCTGTATCGAAAGGTTTAAAGGTCGCGTTGATCTGTCGTCATTGCGCGGAATAAATAGTGAAGACGTTGAATAGACAAAGAATTTATTCAAACGATTAAGAGTACTGACAGAATTACTATTACAATGATGGGATTTGTTAATACCAAACGTATCAAGTGTCAATCACTTTAAAATTTACTTAAAAATCGTACATTGATTGTTATTTCTTTCGCTCATCTGTAAATTCTTATGTGATCTGATTATGATATTTCTCGCTTTAATAAATTAGGAATCTATATCTGAAAATCAACGTTTATTTCATAAGGAGTCAATTGACCCCTCACGGTAAGAATAGGTATGTGTAAAGTACTGGTATGTTTAGTGTTAATTGTCGGGCAGAGTTTTTGTAGTTACACTTATTTCGAGACTAAGGCTTGTAGCTGGTTATTTCTCTTGTCCATCCACCACTGATTTGGAAAGGTTTTTGTTGCGTACGCCATAAATTCGTGGAATAAAAAAGGAAAAAAGAGCGCAGGGAGAAGGGATGGGACCCTGCTTGTCCACAGATCAACATTATGATTTCCATTTCGGGCGTTTTGTGGATCTTGAACGTGACCCCCGGCGCTTTCTCTTATCCGCAAAGGTAATGTGCAGATTAGCGTAACGGAACTTCTGCAGGTTCTTATCCCACAATATGATGGCGTTTGCTTATTAGCACAGTAAACAAGGTTTGTTTGAAAAGTAACAACAGCCGTTAAGAGACAACTTGTCCTACGCTGAAACGCTTGAAAGTTTAGCGACCGAAGCGTTGCCAAAGGAAACTTATCAAAACGTTCAGCCACTTTAGAAATGAGCGCAATCACAAGATGAAACGGTTTCGCGTTACTTTCTTCACTGACCATTTTGATTCATTTTCTACATTGATCCAGAAAAGTGGCGTATTCATTCATATAGGTGTTGCGCTACTAACTTCAAATCAGTCTCCCGTAACACTATAGAAAAACCTTGGTTCCTTTTGCAGACCTGATCACTATCATGCTATTTCCATTTGAAAGATAGCCTTACGTACGTCGATACGACTGCTATCTATTTTGTAGTAACACTATAGTCCATTGATCACGGCATTTTATTTATTTCGTAATCTTCAATGAATTTAACATGTAACCACTTCAAATAAACAAGCAGTCTATTATTAATACAAATTTAATCACATCCCTTTGTGCTATCAAAAAGTATACCAGTTTGTAGCAACAGTTCCGTCCATTGATATTATTATGCTTTATCCACATCGTAATCGTGAATAAGTATAGTACACAACCATTTCAAGTAACGAATATTCTGTTATGAATATAATTTCGCTCGCGTCCTTTTGCGTCACTCCAAATTGAGCCATTTTAATACGTTGACTGCCACACGAGTTTGTAAGAAAATATGCCGTTAGGCAACGTACGCTGCTATACCATGCGCGAATTGTTTCTTATCGTAGTAGAAGATTATTATATTTTGAACAAAATGCTTACGGATTTCCATCGAGTTAAAAATCTATATTGGAAAACCGTACTGGACCTATTGTTTCTTGTAGCAGAAAATAAGCATGTTTACATCGAAACGCTTCGGAACATGCATTCAGTTGAAAATCTTTTCTCAAGAACGAAGTATCCAAGAAAGCGTGTGTGCTTCGAAAGTTATTACTAAAATTATTATTAAGAAAATTAAGACTAATGACCAAAGCAATACACGGAAACTTGATACCATTCTTACGGTTCAAAAAATAATAAAGGCAAATAAATTAAAGATATACATTTTTTTTTATTTATCTTAAGTAACCTTTTAAACTATTTTAATTTACTTAACTTAATTTGTGCATTCCTTCAATAATAATCGGTAATTAAATATAAAGGAAAGAAGGAAAAAATGTTTTGATAATTTTAACATAATGATATGAAGGCAATTGACTGAACGATATTGAAACAATTGCTGATATTTAGTTGCTGTGTTATATAGGACGATAAATTCTATGTTGAATCAATCGGTGCAACAATAATAAAGGTGTCATAGTAAAAAAATACAGAGGGCGTACATATATGCCTTTCGTATATATTGATGGACCTGTGAAGGCATATATATACGCCTTTAACAGTCAAAGGGTTAAAGCCGTCATCCCAACTACATTGACACGACTTACGCCAATTTTGTGGTAACACTTACATCCACCGATCCTGCGGTTTATCTGCTTCACACTCCTCAATAAATTTAGTACAGAACCATTTGAAATAAAAAAATATATTTTAGTCAAGGATCACCACACCCTTCTACACTACTAAATCCTGGACTTTCTAGTTTAAAGCATCATGTCGCCTGTACACACAACCACCGTCAAATATAAGTTTCGCGGTGCTTGTAATTCCGCTCAACCGCTTTTCTTTCTTTCACTGGATTCTTTAAAATCTGCAAACTGCAAGCAGCCGCGCGGTGCATGTGCGGTAAACGGGCTGGTGGGAAGAAATGAAAGATATGTTGGATGCAAAAGTGCGTGCATTCCCGGCGTTCCCGGCAAGTCTTCCTCTCCTTTCTTTTGTCCCGCTTCCCTTCTTTTGTTCCCGCCGCCAGCGCGGGCTTCTTTCTTCATTATGCGACTCTTTGCCGGCTACATGTCGTGATTTATCCAGCGCACAACGTTAAACCGGCTTAGCCGAACGTTTCGCTATGACTATGTGACGCGAGAAATGTGACGTTACTCTAAGAGAAACTTTGGGTTCTTCCGGGAAACCCTTTTTCCCTGTTGATCTCAGCTGAATGTAAAGGGTGACGTAGGATCTCAGGGAATTGTGAATTTTGAAATGTGGTACATTTTAAAGGATCAGAAAAATATGATTGTTTTAATGAGACGTGATGGGAATGTTATAAGACAAAGTCGTGAGAGATAGTGTGGATATTTGGAATTTATTTACATGATTAACCGGTTGACGGCTATGGACACCCTGTTGATCTCAGCTGAATGTAAAGGATGACGTAGAATCTCAGGGAATTGTGAATTTCAAAAAGATGGTACATTTTAAAAGATCAGAAAAATATGATTGTTTTAATGAAACGTGGTAGTAAAGTTATATTTATAAGAAATAAGCGTGAGAGATAGCGTGGATATTTGGAATTCATTTACATGATTAACCCTTTGACTGCTATGGACACCCTGTTGATCTCAGCTGAATGTAAACGAAATGTGGTACATTTTAAAGGATCAGAAAAATATGATTGTTTTAATGAGACGTGATGATAAAGTTGTAAGAAACAGTGGTGAGGGATAGTGTGGATATTTGAATTTCGAAATGTGGTACATTTTAAAGGATCAGGGAAATATGATTATGATATAGAAGTGTGATTATGACATAGAATAGAAATATGAAATATGATATGAATACAGACGCGTTGTTTGTTAAATAATGTACATTTTAAAGGATCAGAAAAATATAACTGTTTTAATGAAACGTGACGGTAAAGTTAAAGTTATAAGAAATAATCGTGAGGGATAGTGTGGATATTTGGAATTCATGTACATGATTAACCCTTTGACTGCTATGGACACCCTGTTGATCTCAGCTGAATGTAAAGGGTGACGTAGGATCTCAGGGAATTGTGAATTTCGAATAATATATAATATAAGAATAATTTCGAATAAAGCTGTAAGAAATAATCGTGAGATGTAGTGTGGATATTTGGAATTCATGTACATGATTAACCCTTTGACTGCTATAGACAATCTGTGGATCTCGGCTGAATTTAAAGGGTGACGTAGGATCCCAGGGAATTGTAAACTTCGAAATGTCGTACATTTTATAGGATCAGAAAAATATAACTGTTTTAATGAAACGTGACGGTAAAGTTAAAGTTATAAGAAATAATCGTGAGGGATAGTGTGGATATTTGGAATTCATGTACATGATTAACCCTTTGACTGCTATGAACGCATATATGCGCCCACCGAAATCTATCGCTGTCGATATATATGCGTTTCCCAATCGTTTCGATTTCTTACCTACTGCAGCCACAATTATCAATGTATGAGCTGAATACAGATGCGTTGTTTATTAAATGATTTTCTTGCATTATTTAATTTAGCGTAAACGAAGAATTACCATTAGAACTTAGTTACGCCTTACATAATTAATCAATAGAGTGTGCATTAATGAAAGGATTTTGCCCTCAGTAAGCGCCTTCGACCGGAAATATTTAACAGTCAAAGGGTTAAACTTGTACATTATTAAAAATCGAAACTTTGTTATTTATGGAGCAATTTTTGTGAAACTTTCAGAAATTGTATGACTGGAAGTATTTTAGGTATTATTGAAAAAATTATGTTTTTTAATAATTATCATAACTTTTTTTTACTAAAAAAATGAAAATACGAAAAAAACATAAAGAACAAAATTGACAAAATAGATACAATGTATCAAAATAAGTGACATCTAAAGACAGCGTATAAAAAACACGAGAAAACTCGTGAGCGGTCCTTAAAGTGTTAAACAATCAATTTCCAACGTTGCAGAGTAAAACTGTGTCGTATGCACGTTTCGAATCAATTTATATTTTGAAGCATTGCATGGTTTAAATGACAAATCAGTATTTTTAAGTATTGTCAGATTCACTAGTAAAACAAGCATGTTTGAAGTTTGTAATAATTAAACGCCGAATTTCCACTATGAAGATGCAAAACTTAAAGTAAATAATCGCTAAATTTCGTATAATATTTGAATCAACTTATCATTTAAAACAGTACACTGTCTAAGTTTCAAACGGAGATTTTCAAATATTATAAGTTTAAACCCATAAAACATAATCACATTTGAATCTGATAATAAATAAACGCCTAATTTCCAGCTTGACCGTGTGAAACTGTAAACAAATAATCATTAACGTTCGCACTCATATTTGAATGGACTTATACTTTGAAATGTTCCTCTGTTTAAACCCCAAACTGATAATATTAAATATTGCAAAATTCAATCTATCCCATACGATTATATTTGAATTTCATAATAAATAAACGGCTAATTTCCACCGTTGCAACCTGACCCTTAAAAGCAACAATCGTAAAATTTTCCCCGATTACATCCAATCACCTTATATTTTGAAACATCGCACGGTTTTAACTCCGATCGCGCATTCATAAATATTACAGGATTTACGGGTTGTAAAACATGCACATTAGCGTCTCGCAATAATTAAGCGCCCAATTTCCAGCGTTAATCTTTAACAGTCCATTATGTCGGCCGTCGGAAGACCGAAGTTTTCGAGTGTGAGTCGCAGGAAATATGGACGCCGCTATTGACATAGATCCGGCGGTGTAATTCGCGAAAAAGACGACGTCGCCGGGGGAATTAATGAAATTAATTGGCCGCTGAAAGCCATCAGGAGAAGACGTCACGGGAGATGAAGCTCAGTACCGCAAGAACACGGGGAGCATCGAGGAGAGGAAAACGGGGTGTGGCTTCTTATTATGCGACCCTTTGCTGCGCGGCATAATTTATTTCCACCGGCAAAGCGGGTTAACCGAGAGCCGCGAGACGTCTGAAAAGGGGAAGACGAAGAAATTGTTCAGACGGAAAGAAGTGCGCGGCGAACGCTGTTCTCTTCGCCTTCAATTTTTCGTCTCCCTTCTTTTCGACCCACTTTTATGCCTCTTTCCTTCATTTTCTCTCGCTCCTTCGCCATCTCTTATTTACGTTTCGCTCTTCTTCAATCTTTTCCCCTTTTTTCTGCGCTGTAGAACGCTCCATGGTAAAGACAATTAACTGAATGGTTGAAGATAATGAAGCACGGAATTGTTGGGACATGTAATGAAAATTTGTACGCTAAAATGCATTGTGGTGGCGGCAGTTGCATTCGGCATGTCGCGGTTTTTTGTGGAGCGAGGCAAAGGAAATATGTTTGGAATAAATGTGAATTATGTAAACTGAAGAGGGAACGGTAATATTTCTTCGTTTGTCTTCCGCCAGAAGCATTTATTGCACAACTGCTGACACGGATGATCGATTTGCGGAGCTGGATATAATGCTTACTGGACCATACGTATTTCATTATTTTTATGAGTCTTTCACATTAAAAACACCGTTCACTAGTCCCCAGACGCTCCTTCTGTGCGCTTCGTACGCGCATGCGATTATATCGATTCACATTTAACGTCACTCCATCTAGCCGACAATTTACATTTACAGCTATTACTGACATCAAGTCAACAAAATAGAAATTTCGCGAAATAATAAAGTAATAATAACAATTTAATATAATAATAATAAACCTGCATAATTCTGCGCAACGTCTAATTTCGCTGCACATTTACAGCTATTACTGATATCAAGTCAACAAAATAGAAATTTCGCGGAATAATGAAGTAATAATAACAATTTAATATAATAATAATAAACCCCTCTAATTTTGCGCAACGTGTAATTTCGCGGTACATTTACTATTACTGACACCAAGTCAACAAAATAGGAATTTCGTGAAATAATAAAGTAATAATAACAATTTAATATAATAATAATAAACCCCTCTAATTCTGCGCAACGTATAATTTCGCGGTACATTTACTATTACTGACACCAAGTCAACAAAATAGAAATTTCGCGGAATAATAAGGTAATAATAACAATTCAATATAATAATAATAAACCCCTCCAATTCTGCGCAACGTGTAATTTCGCGGTACATTTACTATTACTGACACCAAGTCAACAAAATAGAAATTTCGCGAAATAATAAAGTAATAATAACAATTAATAATAATAATATTAAACCTCCCTAATTCTGCGCAAGTCTAATTTCGCTACACATTTACAGCTATTACTGACATAAAGTCAACAAAATAGAAATTTCGCGAAATAATAAAATGATAATAACAATTTAATAAATAATAATGAACCCCCTAATTTTGCGAAAAAGCTCATTTCGCTATACACTTATACCAATGTCCTTTAATATTATATGCAGAATATACATACCATGAAATACTAGTAAGATTATTCATAGTTTATATAACGTTTTATTCAGACCGTTGTTGTTACGAAAAATTAGATTTTTTGGCGTGAATATTGTCCACAAAATCTTATTTCTTTGATAATGGCCTGCATCTAGTGCCGAAATGTAACGTTTCTTTAATTAGTAAATTTGAAAATATTAATCGTTTGACTGGTGCGCCAACCAAAATTTTTTAATTTCATCTCCTATTTAATTTGCCGCCGCTAGCAGCCATTTAATCTGAAGAATGCTGCGCTTATAAGAAATTCTCCGAAATTTCGAGGGGTATTCGTCGCGACATTAAAAAGTGACGAGACACATTACTAACTAGAAATCTTGCGGCTAGCCTGAGCGAGAAGAATTTTGTAAGTAGGTGAAATTCCGTGACTAGTACCTTGTTTTTTAATTGAGTTGCCATCTTACATTGTCGAGTTAACGATTTTGTACAGGAAAAAAGCATGCCTGCCTTGAAAATGACTGTACGATTTTACAATAAAAATGACCAAAACTATTATTATAATTTTTTTAGAGGTTCTTGAAAGCTCTTTTTATTTGATTGAAATGATTTACTGCTCGTTGTGTTTGAAAGTCTCGATGTTTAAAAATCCTTAGGTTCCCTGTTCAGGCGTATGTATTCGTTATTTGGGAACGTCTTCTCGTGAAATAAAAGGTTCTGCACCCCTCCAGGGCTTGATTTACAATTTGCGAATTTTACCATTTGTAACAAAACTGCTGAAAAAGGATTCCAGAATATGCTGAGTTTCGAATTTAATTAAAATTGAATAATTTCAACCAATTAAAAAATAATTTTTTTAATCTCTAAAATCATAAAAACAAAATTGAAAATCAATGAAAACATATTCTTATTTCCTTATAACAACTTTTACTGACTTCCGTTATTAGAATGCTACGAATCTATGTGTATCAGTTAACTCTAAGACACTTCTGTTCAAAACTGACTAGTTAATAAACAAAAGTATACTAGAGAATATGCAAAATGTTGCTACGCGGAATAATAAGTGTCCGAAATCGAAAGTGTACCGACATAGTGCAAAATGCTGGATGTACCATATCATTTATCAATCTTTTAACTACGATTTTTTTAATGACATTTGTATGTATCACGAATTTTATTTGCAACGAATTCGATTTCATACATTTTATACGACACTGCTTTATCATACTGAATACTTCAATATTGTGCCAGTATCGTACAGAAAAAAAACAGTTTATCATGTTTACATTTATGAGCGTCGTCAAACATTTACCAATGGCGACCTAACTCCTCATCCCCTTAAAAAGTTAAAACGAATATAGACGCAGGCAACGTTCGGATGAACGGATCGTAAAGCTGCCATTTTTAGTCCGCGCCACATAGCGATTGTTTTAATATACCATGAAACTCCTAAATTCCCACTCGACGTTTTTCGAGTGCCATCGTGTGTTGTATATGCAATAATAGGTGTCCGAAATCGAGAGTGACTTATGTAAAATGCTGGATGTATCATATTATTCAGCAACCTTTTAACTACGATTTTTTTAATGACATTTGTATGTATCACGAATATTATTTGTAACGAATTCGATTTCATACATTTTATACGACACTCCTTTATCATACTGAATACTTCAATATTGTGCCAGTATCGTACAGAAAAAAAAACAGTTTATCATGTTTACATTTATGAGCGTCGTCAAACATTTACCAATGGCGACCTAACTACTCATCCCCTTAAAAAGTTAAAACGAATATAGACGCAGGCAACGTTCGGATGAACGGATCGTAAAGCTGCCATTTTTAGTCCGCGCCACATAGCGATTGTTTTAATATACCATGAAACTCCTAAATTCCCACTCGACGCTTTTCGAGTGCGATCGTGTGTTGTATATGCAATAATAGGTGTCCGAAATCGAGAGTGACTTATGTAAAATGCTGGATGTATCATATTATTCAGCAACCTTTTAACTACGATTTTTTTAATGACATTTGTATGTATCACGAATTTTATTTGCAACGAATTCGATTTCATACATTTTATACGACACTGCTTTATCATACTGAATACTTCAATATTGTGCCAGTATCGTACAGAAAAAAAAACAGTTTATCATGTTTACATTTATGAGCGTCGTCAAACATTTACCAATGGCGACCTAACTCCTCATCCCCTTAAAAAGTTAAAACGAATATAGACGCAGGCAACGTTCGGATGAACGGATCGTAAAGCTGCCATTTTTAGTCCGCGCCACATAGCGATTGTTTTAATATACCATGAAACTCCTAAATTCCCACTCGACGCTTTTCGAGTGCCATCGTGTGTTGTATATCCAATGGTGCGTTCGAAAGTAAACAAGCGGCGTTTATTAGTCATTTAAAACGATGAGCTAACGCAATATAACACGCTATACAGATCCCTTGCGACCTATCTGACAGCCAATCAATAATTACTACCTTGTTGGCAACCGATCACGACAAGACCTACCTGTTCGATTTACGTCATAATAAAATACTAGATGCAAAGCCAACTGCACCCTGTACACGGACTGATTACTTCAATATTGCACATAGCATAATTGCGCATTGTTTGCTTATCAAGGGACTCATAATAATGCGGCAGCGATTATACATTAATTACTGAAAATGAAATAACAATATATGCAACCACGTCGATGGTTTGCAATATTCATCGGGCGTTCATATGACACTTCAGTATTTCTTATATCTTCACCCGCGTGTATTCGGTGTATGCAAAATGGGCTGCCAGAAATGGAGCACGTAATTTTCTCGTTGGGTTATGAAAATGCGAATAAACGTCGCAGAGAAAAATTGCTTGCGTCCGCGAGGAACAGTTTCTTCATGCCAATAAGTTTAGTCAACGCCGTTATTACGTTTTCAGTCGTGATGTTTGTTCAATTTAATTCGCGCGGAATACTTAACTTACTTGTTCGGAGTTTTTGCTTCAGCGAGAGGATAAAACTTTAAACTGCACAGATTGGGCTACGTTGGATCTGCGTAGGAGTACTGACGTCACTGTTATAGAAACGAGGAGTCTGAATGTGGCATGGCTAAATATAATTTATTAATAGCAGTGGAATACATCGATAACTATATAATGCTAATCAATGGGAACTATTTTACGTATGTTCTCACAGTTTATATAGAACCGTCGTTCTCTCGATACTCGTTGAATGTGAAGATGCAATAATAACAGACATAAAAATTCTCATAACTTATGACGTGAAGGTTAGAATAAAATTATCTCTTTGTACTGCTTCTACTTTTTTCAACTTCAGTCAAACGCCAATAATCAATCTGGCAATTTATAGCACAGTATTCTAATGTCTCGCGTCTCATTTTATAAGACATATACATTTTAACATGTTAACCTGATAATATATTTTTCGTTTATGCTGCGTCAGTCACCTATGGCGAAACATACAAAATTTAAATAATGATATTCATACATTATAATTAACCCTTTGACTGCTGAATACTTCCGGCCAAAGCACTTACTGAGGACGAAACACTTTTCGCTAGTGTGCACTCTATTGATTAATTATGTAAGGCGCGAATAAGTTCTAATATTAATTTTTATTTACGCCAAATTAAATAATACAAGAAAATTATTTGATAAAGAACGCATCTGTATTCATGTCGTACATTGATAATTGTGGCTGTAATAGATAAGAAATCCAAATGATTGGAGACGCATATATGCGCCCATAGCATCTATAATCTATATAATATACATAAATAAATTTAATATATATACATATATATTAATCTATGTATAATATTAATAATATTATATATTAACACATTAACGACCGCTAGCCGATTAATCGACTTTTCGGTTCCAACTGTTATTTACCGGCAGCCGATTAATCGGCTTTTCAGTGGTCAACGGTTATATTAGATAAAATAAATATCCGATGATATTATGACAATTCTAAATGACAATAAAATGACACTGCTTTGAAACCAAAGGATTCTCAACAACACATTCAGTATTTTTCAGTTATAAAGCTTTATAAATAGGCACATACACAATTCCTGCGCGGTATCCAAAACAGAGTCGGTCGTTAGTCAGTGGCATCTTCAATAACAATATTAATATTATAATATTAATTAATATAAATAGATATATAATACACATTAAATAAACATAATAACATAAATGTATCTAAATATTACTTCTTACCAGAAACTTTTTTCGCTTATGTCTCCATTTGACAGAAAGCATGTTACATTTATTATTTCTCTCCCTCTCTTTTTCTTCCATACACTTATCTCTGTTTCTCTGGCGTCTCATTTTTTTTCCAAGATCTAAATCGCCCGGTACAAAACTATTCCGTCGCGGATCATCAATTGACCTACTCCCACACCGAAATCCTCAATCGTAGAAACCAATTGTCCCTGTTCAAAATAATCCGATACTTTATCCTGTACGCCAACATCGCATCCATTCTCGTGGCGGTTACCTGCAATAGCTTTCCAGATTTTTCTCTGTTAAACACTAACAAGGATTTCCCGGGTAAGCTACGCATGCCGTGAAAGTAAATGAAGAATAAAAATCCTTGTAAACACCTGCGACATAACGTCGTTCAGCGTCACCGGCGGAATCCTCGTTCCACAACGTCGACGAGGAAGTAAATTTGCACGGGAGAAAAGCTACTTAGTCGCGCGATCGATTCTGTAAGACAGGGTGAGTTGCTGGCAAGCTACGCTTAGCGTCCATTACGACGCCGTGGGTATAATTTTCCGAATCCTGTTAGAGGCGCTGTCAAACGAAAAATTACGATCCCTGAACATCAGTGACCCGCTAAAATTGGAACACACCGGCACAAATTGGAAAAAATTTGACTGCTCTACGATGTATACGGGGTGCCTGCACTTTTTCTGCAAAAAGATGCTGGGATATTCTACGAACCAAAATAAGAAAAAAATGTCGTATAAACGTAAGGTAAAAATGCTTTATTGAAGAATTATAACAAAAATACGAAGTGGCAACCGTCCGGTTTTTGGTCGATGCGGATTGATGAACAGATTGGCGCTTTTTATCTTATGTACTTATACAGGCTGTTCACTTATACTTGTTGTAAAGGGGTAATGGGATTTTTATTAACATCTATGATGATTAGTAAGTTATATCATTTCGTATCACACATTTTACTTACAGTTTTATGATGATAAGCATCAGCGTCGATATGTAGATGTGCATGATGAAGATCGCATTCAAATTTCGTATTATTATTATTAGACATTTTAAGGAAGCATTTTCGAGCCTATGTTCATACGACATTTTTCTCTTTATTTTACTCGTAGATTATGTACATATATTGTTTTGCAGAAGAATAAATACACCCTACTGTGACAGTTGAAAATCTTAATACGTTCTAAATATTATATTGAAATTGCAAATCAATTTAAATATACGAAAGTGACAATTTAAATTCTTTGTCGATTTTCCGTAATTCTTATTATTAGACATATTTAATGAAGGATTTTCGAGCCCATGTTCATACCACATTTTTCTCTTTATTTTACTGGTAGATTACGCTGACATAATTTTGCAGAAGAAGAAAATACATCCTACTGTGACAGTTGAAAATCTTAATAAATTCTGAATATTATATTTAAATTGCAAATCAATTTAAATACACTAAAGAAACAACTTAAATTATTTGTCGATTTTCCGTAATTCTTATTATTAGGCATTTTTAATAAAGCATTTTTGAGCCTATGTTCATAGGGCATTTTTCTCTTTATTTCACTCGTAGATTATGGTGACATCGTTTTGCAGAAGAAGGAAATACACACTACTGTGACAGTTTAAATTCTTAATAAATTCTAAATACTATATTTTAATTGCAAATCAATCTAAATACACCAAAGTGACAATTTAAATTCTTTGTCGATTTTCCGTAATTCTTCAATTGAACGCGGTGCAGAGATTGAAACTTTTTATCCGCCAGCTTGACAGCGAGAAAAGAAACACGAAGGACCTTGTAAACAGCCTCGACAAAGAACGAGAAATTATCCCACCTCGTAATCGAATCTGCGTCCCAGAACGCGACAGCGTCGAAGGAGGAAGTTTGCGCGTGAGGAAAATCACTTAGTGGTGCCATCAATCTCAAGGAAACTCAATATTTCGCTGCTGAAGTTTCTCTGCGGATGGAAAACGCAGCGATGGAAGTTCCGCCTCTCCTTCATCCTCGCTGCTTTCTTCATTAACTCTGTGTCATTTCTAGGTCCCTCTATTTTTAATCCGTTCGCATCCGCAAGCGGAATAATCCGCCCGTGATGATCATGAATTATCACGAAGCGCGTTGTTACGCGCACAGTTCAAATGAGAATCGCGTTTTGGTACGGTTGATTCTATGAGAGTCGTAAGTCCTTGTTACGTTATGTCACCTGAATTATGCGCGTTTTCTCACGACCTTTTAGGGTAACGAGAATAATTTTGTTGTACGAAAGTTGAATAACAGACATGTATTTTCTCTAAAAATATATGACAATCGTTGTTGGATGCTAGGTTAATGTGTTGTGTGACTGTGGTGTTTAGGTATCAAATCTTGAGTGTAAGTCTTGTGTTAGGTTGAAATGTAATGGTTAATCACGCGTGTTGTCGGTGTGGGAGTTCAAATCAGGGTGTGTTCTAGTCGTTTTTGGAATCTCGTGGAAAGTTTGTGGGAAAGGAGAAGAGGGTTCCGCCAATCGGGTTGGTTTTTTTCAGTGTCGTTGTTAAGTGATAATTGGATGACAGTTTACCCCACTCATTGTGGAAAGTACGGAGTTTCCATTTTTTCGCTGTTGAGTGGGGCGACATGTGGGTGCCGCATGTACTTACTCGAAGAGAAATCGGGTACTGGTAGTTGACTGAACATTTAAAACCAAAAGCAAAACTGAAGTAATCAAGATGTTAGCAACGTGCTCGGAAGCGGTCATTGAGGATCAGAGAACGGAATGGTGGAACCATTATGAATGTATTGAAAGCTATTTTCGAAGAGTCTCGGGTGTGCAGGTATAAATGCATTGTTTTGGAGATGCGTCAGGACTCCGGGCAGAACGACTCCTTGAGAAGGACGAGTGTGGTTCGTAACACGCGTAATAATCCGCGAACCACAACGCCCGCTCGTCACCAACTCAGAAATAATACGCTTATGGCAACGTCCTTTTTTTGTGAAAAAATGTGAAAGATTCGGCGAGTGCCTAACGAGCAATATATGGACATATAATAAATGCGCGTACAATAAATATAATAAACATAAAACAAATAAAAACAATAGATATAATATATGTGCATACAATAAATTATAAATAATAAAACAAATATATACACTGCATGTGTATGAATTCAGAATAAATTTTTCCATAATCTTTACAAGACTAATGGGACATATATGCACCAGTACCAGTGGGACATATATGTCCCAGGCTTTAACTTTGTACTACTGTAAAAAAAAATCATTTTTTTTAACCTTTTATAATGAATACATTTTTTACCTGAAGTATTAGAAATGTCACCTGCCTCTATTATTTTCGTAAAAAAAAATCCGTCTCGAAAGGGTTAAGGAGCCAGATACAGACAGCTCAATGACGCTCAATAATCCCGAATATTTCGGCAGAACCTCGAATTCTATAGTATGCATACCGTAACCATCTATTTTAATTTCTCATGCCATTTATACAAATTTCCAAGGAAATCTGATTGCATTCAACGAAATGAATCATCCAACAGGCATGCCCACTTCGCCTACCTATTCTCGCAAGAGCGAATCATTTGTATTGCATATGCGTGTTACTATATGTGTGTTGACATGACATGTAACCATTACGTACCCACAGAAATGGCATCATTGCCAGATATTATTGTTTTATTTTTCTGCTTGTACTCAATTTGTTATCGATCGATTTCTTCATTCTGCAATGCATTGTTTAACATTGTGTTATGTGTCTTATTTATAAAGTGGATTAATCCGCATTTTTCATGTAAAAAAAATATACAACAAAATCCCTGTATAATACATGCGTCAAAACATTGTTCCACAGTTGCGTAAAAACCTCGGAAACTAAAACATGAGTATAATCGCACTGTTCTTACAAGCAAAATACGTCCTTGCTCACGTTTACAGTAGCGATCCGATATTTACCAGGAAATAGAAAACATGAAATTATGGATTCTGTTATCAAAACAGTAGTGTGTTGCTAGTGTTTAACACGTTAAACATCATGTCACCCATATATCAATGACGAGGAGACAACTAAATATTTTTAAAAGTTTTTAATAATACCAAGTATATTTAGCCATAACAATAAACACATCTGTATATACGTGCTTTGAAGTGCAATTCAAAAAATTAATAAGAACAAACACTAATGGAAAAAAGGTAAATTGTTCGCAAGTATGTTGGATGAGGCTTCTCAAAAGTGCACCATACACTATTTTATATAAAACATCGATGAAGGGAAAGGAATTTAAAACCGTAAATTTATCACCTACACGCCCTGGAAGACCGCTAAAACTTTAAAAAAATCGCCCTGGCGCCTTTGTACTAAAATGCCAGGCCCATTACTTATAAAAAAATATAAAGATATCAAGCAGTTATTACCTTATATACCTCCGGTGCATCATGAATATTTCAAAACACTGTCACATGCAGAGCGTAAGTAAATACTACCAATGTCTTGTAGTTTTAACAATCTAATTAACGTTTAAAATTAAAAATACTACTTGTATTTTATATTTTGTCATTATTTGTCAACAAAATTGGATTAATATGAAGTATATTTTAAGTGATATATGATTTTTCAAAATTGAAATTAAACCATTTTTACAATTGTCTAATTTTAAAAGTGGTGTAAGTCCATTTGAAGCCCGTAAATATACATTACTTTAGTCAAATTCGTCTAAAACAAATTTATATAACCAAATTGCATATTGATAAATCAATAGAAACATTGCCAGACTTCATATAAATTGCCTAAATTTTTTCATTAACACTTTGACTGCTGTGATGATCATCGGTGACCGGCGCAAGAGATTTTACTGAAGGTCCAAAATATTTGCAATGGATAGCAATTATTATTTTATAAATACAGTTATTGTTAGAATAGTGGTGCCATCCTTTGCACATTATGCGCATTTTGCATAATTCAGTCAAACGCTGTAGTATTTTATAGCATCGCCGTTCTAATACCAGAAAATACACACGGCAGTACAAAGTGTTAAGAGGGATTTTTGAAAGATAATCGTAAGCAAGGACAAATCATATGCATAAACAATCGATAATACCACGGTCCGATTACTGCTCATCGGTGACCGGCGCAAGAGATTTTACTGAAGATCCAAAATATTTGCAATGGGTAGCAATTATTATTTTATACATGCCGTTGTTAGAATAGTGATGCAATCCTTTGGTCTCCAGTACCTGCACATTATTTACATTTTGCATAATTCATTCAAACGCTGTAGTATTTCATAGCATCGCCGTTCTAATACCAGAAAATACACACGGCAGTACAAAGTGTTAAGAGGGATTTTTGAAAGATAATCGTAAACAAGGACAAATCATATGCATAAACAATCGATAATACCACAGTCCGATTACTGCTCATCGGTGACCGGCGCAAGAGATTTTACTGAAGATTCAAAATATTTGCAATGGGTAGCAATTATTATTTTATAAATGCCGTTGTTAGAATAGTGATGCAATCCTTTGGTCTCCAATACCTGCACATTATTTACATTTTGCAAAATTCATTCAAACGCTGTAGTATTTCATAGCATCGCCGTTCTAATACAGCAAAATACGCTCGGCAGTCAACATCTTAACAGATATGCTAACCTTTAATTTTCTCGAAACAACAGAAAATGCACTTGCACCACTTTCAAAATAAACGGTCCATACAAGAACCATCGTACGTGATCCGACAACGTGTTAGTTGACATTTTCACGTGTATTACTTTCACTTGTCCTGTACCTTTGCCGCGCGAGAATTTCGTATAGCACTGTTACCTGTCAACGGTAACCCCGATGACACAAATCCATCGTGAGTGAAATTCCACAAGCGTAACGCCGCGTAACGAGATGAAGAACGGCTGCCAAGGGCACGCCAACTCTATTCTGAGTGTTCAGCACGTATGTTTCGAGGACCGAGTTATCTCAGGCGAGAGACCACAAATGAATTCGAGGAATGTGCGTTTGTACGCGAACCTCGTGTGAACCCAAAACCTTCGAGCGCGTGGCTAACCGACGGACATCGACAGGTGCTCTTCTGTAAATTATTACCGATCTTTCGGCGGAAACATAAATTTACGAAATTCTTAATGCCGCTTTTGTTCAATCGTTCGTTTGCAGCGATCTTTTGTCACGAATATAAATCATGGAATTTTTAATGCCGCTATTTAAGGTGTGCTACATTATATAGGTAGAATGTCTAATTCTAGAAAACGCACGTCGGTTATACGGTTGTGGAAGATATTTGGTGATATTCAATTCAATTTGTTCTTTAACACTTTGACTGCTGTGATGATCATCGCTGACCGGCGCAAGAGATTTTACTAAAGATCCAAAATATTCGCAATGGGTAGCAATAATTACTTTATAAATGCAGTTATTGTTAGAGTAGTGATGCGATCCTTTGGCCTTCAATATTTATATACAATAATTCAATACCTGCACATTATGTACATTTTGCATAATTCAGTGGAAAGCTGTAGTATTTTATAGCATCGCCGTTCTAATACCAGAAAATACGCACGGCAGTACAAAGTGTTAAGAGAATTATTTCATTTGTTCCTCTATTACCGCGTATGGTACCTCATCTTATATCTATACTTTACACTTTGCGAGAGACTCCAACGAGCGTCTGTACGGATTTAATCGACAAAATCGTTATTACTGTAAAATATTGTACACAGTGAACATAATTAGATCAACCTTACAAATTAGTATCAATTCTTTTAAATTGCCTTAAATCCGCCAACTCAGTTTAGCAGAAATTATTGTGTTTTTCTCATTCGCGCAACCCATCAATAGCGATCCATTATGAAAGAAATACCAATGATATGTTTAAATAGTTATGTGACACAAACTTTTGCGATGCAACCAGTATTATAATGTTTTATCCAAGAAACACGAAATACATGAACAACACACCCCACGGATTTTCCAACGCAAAAGAAAGGGCGTGCACCAAAAAAAAGTAACACGTCGTTAATTTCCTACGCGTACAAGCGCTAACTTAAGTATCGAAATGCTTCGCTTGCCAATACACAGCACCCCCTGCCTGTGCACTTGATGCAGAGGCATGCACTTGGCACGGAAACATTTCGCAGTGTGACTCGCGCGACGAAAATAACATTAAACGTACGGTGGCAAAGTGTGTTGCACGTTCGTCAGGCAGGTTGCGGATCAGTACCGCGTGAAACAAATTGTTAAAGACGCCACGTGGGAGAAAATCGCTTGAAAGTGATACGCGTACGTCAATGGTAAAGAACGGAATGGGATATCCCGGTAGAATGTTTGGAATCGATGTTTATTGCATTCGATACGGTCTATGTTTCAAGCTTCGCGGTTTCGCCCTGATTTTTCGCCGACAAACACGTTTCATGTGCGAACGAATTTTTGTGTGTACGCAAAAAATTCTCGATGCCGCTCCCGCCGCTGCTTGAATATAATTAACGGCGAAGGTGAATCAAAGGCCATAATTGTACGCAATGCAACGATCATGAATACGACCGCGACTCAATATTTGAATTATCTACACGGATCCGCATGTGAACGGCAAGTGTCTATATGCATAGGATATACATTTTAATTAATCATAACCGGGCGAATATGGTCTGCGTGGAAATGAAATGCCAGTGTACACGACCGGCAATGCCTATCGTGCAATGAACATCGATATCCTCAATAGTCACGCTTCTACATTCAAACATGCCACACGAGTACACTTGGCACGAGCGTAAAGCACTCCTATACAAGCGCAAAACACATACGCGCCAGATTACACGTATCAGAGAAATTCGCATGTGCGGCAACGATTAGAAAACAACGCGTTGAAATCAAATCAATCATAATGCTGATGTCGAATTTTGTTTCGTCTGGTACTTCAGATAAGGGAGACTAAGTTGCTCACTATTGCTAATTTCAAACCATGTCAAAATTTCCAACCTTGGCATAATGTGTAAATAAGCAAGCGCTTCTCCTTTATCAAATCTTTATTTTTCTTAAACTGCATATTCACTCTACGTGTTTGGAATGTTGGTGGGGAATCCACATGGTTTTGAAACAGGTTGGGTGAGTAAATCATTGAAGAAAAATAAGGATTGAATCAAGAACGTGAGCTTGCCATTTTATGCCGATTAAAACTGTGAGAGAAATCCGGTTTTTCGTACATAATGAATGAAACTTTGCTTGCTCTTCTATGTTAACAGTTTAACACGTTGACTGTCATATGTATTTTACTATATGGAAACCGCAACGTGATGAACTACTTCAGAATATGATTGAATTGTGCAAAACGAAAATAATGCGAAGGTATCGGAGACCAAAGACTTTCACCACTATTTAATATTAATTGCATTTACAAAATTATAAACGCTACCGATTGGCTATTTTTTTAATTTTTTATGAGATCTTTTGCGCCGGTCACCGATGACCACCACGACAGTCAACGCGTTAATACAAAAATTAATTGTGTTTTTACTATCAAATAACTGCAACGTGATGAACTACATTCAGAATATGATTTACATTTTAAAATATATAATTTTATTAGCATTAATCACAGATATTTACTAATTTTATGACACCCCGCATTTTTTCTGTCTAAAGGGTATCTCAAAATGACCCGACATTTGAAATTACGCGCCTTTTTTTCGTGAGACCTTTTAATCTTTGACAACTGGACCATCTGAGTTTAGTCAACGTGTTAATATAAAAATCAATTGTTTGAAACGTGAATCAAATAAGCAACAACACGAAGGATTTCATTCCAAGGAATACATTCTTACATTTTCCTATATCATTTCACTAGCATTAATCACAGATATTTACTAATTTTATGACACCTCGCATTTTTTCTTTCTAAAGGGTGTCTCAAAATGACCCGACATTTTAAATTACGCGCCCTTTTTTTGTAACGAACATAGAGTACTAATCTTTGACAAATAGTATCAGGAATTATTGAAGTTTAGTCATGAAGAACTATACGATATTAAAATAAAAACCTTCGTATTTTTAAATAAATAGTACGATTTATTAAACAATTAAAATGTCATTCCATTTTAAGACACCCTTTATAATAAACGTGCACAATAATTGGTAGCACGCGGAAACGGATCCTAACAGACGCTGCGTGCCGAATGTTTTGTCTTTGATTTTTCGCTGCGTATCGGCCGTATTAACTGTAGAACGTGCGTTTGGACATTTTTTAAGCGGCCTCGCCTCTGCGTCCTCTGTCTCGGCTGGCTTACTGTTCTATTTTGATCGTGGTCCGTGGATCCTAATCCCTGGCAGTCTCGATCAAGCAGTCCGTCGCGTCAGATCGTTTCGTCAATGCGATTCGGGAGTCCAGTGCGCACGGTTTAACAAAAGACAGAAAAGAACTCCGTTATACGGCTCATCGACGATGGTGCGAATCATTCGTCCGATATGGCGAGGCAAGTAGCCTTACCAAGCTAGAGTGTCAATGGTGAGATTCGACCCGTTAAATTGACCTTTCCTTGGATTCATACCCTGTGACGTGCAACGATCGGTCTGTGTGAGGCTCGCGAGAAATTCTCGGATATTAAAGTTGAAGTAATGGACGAATCGTGTGAGCGACACGAAAGACGGAAAATATCCTTTATGACCGACGGTCTAAGAATCGTTAGGCAGGAAGGATACGTGCAAATGGCTGAAAACGGCTAAGTAATGGATAGAGCGTGTAAGATTTATTCGGCCTGGTGGACGATGAACTTTCATGATCGCACTAATGGATGAGCTTCGATCTGCTCCTCTCGGCGCCGATGTTCACGTAACTTTTATCCACGTAATTACATTTGGCAAAGCAGAATTGTGTCATGCGGCACAGAAGCGGGAAACGTTTCACGACGGAAGGCAATTTTGTCCAAGATTGTCCGGCAGTCGGTTTTCGTCATTTTGTTGATATCGTCAGCCAGCAATGTTGCTCCCGGCATCGGAATTCCATTGGCCCACGTCCAAATCGACGTCGTCGAACTCGAAAAAATTCGGCCCACTCGAAAATCGAACCAGACGCCGGGTTCTTAAACAACGCTCGCTGTTCGGTAAAATTTCGGGCGCTGACATTTCGTTTTCCACGATGCACGCCGCACTATCGAACTCTGGCGTAAACTCCCCACGAAACCGCGACCTTTAATTAGGCCTGGCTTTACACTCGCTATTCAACGCTGCTTCGGTTGACCCTGACTAGCTGAATGTCGTCCTATCGCTCGGATAACCTCTGTTAATTATTGCGTCGCACGGGTCACGTCTTCAATATGCGTCGTTCGGACATGTGCGATCGTACGACGGTTATTAGTGCTAGATGCATTCATATGAGCCCGATGACCGTAAATTTGTTTTAACACGTTGACTGCCAAGCGTAATTTGCTATATTAGAACCGCGATACGATGAAATACTGCAGAGTATAATTAAATCGTGCAAAATAAAGGTAACGCAGAGTTGTTAGAAGCCAAAGTATTGAAGCACCGTTCCAATATCAACTGCTTTTACAAGATTGAAAATAGGCTCCATTGCGAATTTTTTGCATTTTTAGTCAAATCTTTTCCACCGGTCACCGCGTATTTTGCTATGTTAGAACCGCGATGCGATGAAATGCTGCAGAATATAATTAAATCGTGCAAAATAAAGGTAACGCAGAGTTATTAGAAGCAAAAGTGTTGAAACACCGTTCCAATATCAACTGCTTTTACAAGATTGCAAATAGGCTTCATTGCGAATTTTTTGCATTTTTAATAAAATCTTTTGCACCGGTCACCGCATATTTTGCTACGTTAGAACCGTAATTCGATGAAATACTACAGAGTGTAATTAAATCGTGCAAAATAAAGGTAACGCATAGTTGTTAGAAGCCAAAGTACTGAAGCACCGTTCCAATATCAACTGCTTTTACAAGATTGAAAATAGGCTTTATTACGAACTTTTTGCATTTTTAGTAAAATCTTTTGCATATTTTCCTCAAGCGTATGTTGCTATGTTAGAACCACGATGCGATGAAATATTGCAGAGTATAATTAAATCGTGCAAAATGAAGGCAACGCAGAGTTGTTAGAAGCAAAAGAATTGAAGCATCGTTCCAATATCAACTGCTTTTACAAGATTGAAAATAGGCTTTATTGCGAATTTTTTGCATTTTTAGACAAATCTTTTGCACCAGTCACCACGTATTCTGCTATGTTAGAACCGCGATGCGATAAAATATTGCAGAGTATAATTGAATCGTGCAAAATGAAGGCAACGCAGAGTTGTTAGAAGCAAAAGAATTGAAGCATCGTTCTAATATCAACTGCTTTTACAAGATTGCAAATAGGCTTCATTGCAAATTTTTTGCATTTTTAGAACCGCGATGCGGTTAAATACTGCAGAGTATAATTAAATCGTACAAAATTAAGGTAACGCAGAATTATTAGAAACCAAAGTATTGAAGCACCGTTCCAATATCAATTGCTTTTACAAGATTGCAAATAGGCTTCGTTGCGTATTTTTCGCATTTTAGTCAAATCTTTTGTACCGGTTACCGCGTATTTTGCTATATTAACACGTTGACTGCCGTGCGTGTTTTGCCGTATTAGAACGGTGATGCTATGAAATACTACAGCGTTTGACTGAATTATGCAAAATGTAAATAATGTGCAAGTATTGGAGGCCAAAGAATCGCATCACTATTCTAACAATAATTGCATTTATAAAATAATTATTACTACCCATTGCGAATATTTTGGATCTTCACTAAAATCTCGTTGCGTATTTTTCCGGTCAATCTTTTGTGACCCCACGGCGCGTAACGTGTTAAAACCGCGATGCGGTGAAATACTGCAGAGTATAATTAAATTGTGCAAAATAAAGGTAACGCAAAGTTATTAGAAGCCAAAGTATTGAAGCACCGTTCCAATCAATTCCTTTTACATGATTGCAACTAGGCTTCATTGCGATATTTTACATTTCTACTAAAATCTTTTGCGCCGGTCACCTGTAACCACCGTGGCAGTCAACGTGTTAACCCATTGTCACGTGTGGTATCGACCATGTGCGCCAAATTAGTACTGCGATATACAGTTTAATGTTTGTATTAAACTGCCGCTGTCGGCAGATGGCAGATAGTAAAGTTAAAAAATCATCATCCAATGTCAAATATTAAAGTTATGCCTCTAAAGCTTTTAAACATGCAACTCCTATTACAGAGATAATGAAAGTTTAACTAGTTTCAGGCAGCCTGCAGACAAAGGTTTAAGAAAGCAAAATTTCCGATGCTATTTTTACACAACTGCATGTGTGTTTATACTAGATATGCACTGCCTTGGATATCTGTACGAAATGACGGATATTGGAAAATGTATTATTCTTTGTGTAGTAAATGTGGTAGCTTAGGAAGTCGTTTATGGTCTGCGGTAGAAAATTTTCCAAGATGTTTCTTGTGCGATCGCAATGCCGTCGACATTTTTATTCGCTCTTATTTTTAAGTAGTTCTGCGTGACGTCGCATACGCTGAACTTGATCCACATATAGACGACTAATCGATCGTGGGTATCGCAAGAGAAGCGCGGAATTTTGACAAACTTCCAACTTCCCGATGAGTAACGCGATGGAAACAAGGGAGAAGGCGGGCCGATGAACTTCAGAGCGTGCTAAGCCGAATACGTTGGGACGCTTACAATTTTTCATCGTTCACATCAAAACAAGATTCATCATCTCGTGTTATAATCGCAGTCCTCCGTGGTTACAAGTGCACTTGTCAAATAACCACGTAAGGGTCATTAATAATCTAAAAGAAAGTTGACGTTTCACGTATTACATGATCCAATTCTCGTGTGAAGTGAATATTATGTCGCTCCATTGAAAATTAAAATACGCGACATCATCGGTATACTTAGAAATGTCATATTTTATAACGTTTTATCGGCGACAAATTGTGATATAAAAATGTTGGAAACTGTGCGGCATGCAAAATGATACTACGAGTTTACGCATGTAACGGAAACGCAGCGATTTTCCGTCATGTGACAAGAAAAATCTTACCCCACGGGACGAAGAATGCGCCTTAGCATCTTTACCATCCCCTGTATAAACGATATCCCCTTCTCTCGATGTTTGTGTACTTCTGCCCTCCCCTGCCCTCCTGCAGTGTGCAGGCAAATATATGCAAAGTGAAGCAATATATACGATACAAAAAGAGTCCGACATGGCCAAATGAATATAGCCGCGCATTTATGCGTTGACAAAAAAACTTCGGCGCTTTATCGACGGCGGGACGAGTATTTATGTCGGACGCAAAGAATCAAATTACTCACAGAATTTCCCATTCACATGTTTCTTAATCATATTCCAGCACTAAAGAGTAGTACGCCCTTTTTACTGATTGACGTTTTTTAAAAGCTTCTGAGTCCCTCACCAGTAGTCTACAATTACAAATTTTGGTGTAAGTGTATTATAAAGGTAAGATTGTATGTATGTGAATTTTACGGATATTTTATGTTGGTGCCCCTCAAAGTTTCAACCAATAAAAACGGCGTACTATTTTTCCAATATTAATAAGAATGAATACATCTTTCTTTAACCCCTTAACCTACGATTTACGTCCGAGAATTTTGGGCCGAAAACATAAACAAGCTCGCGCAGTCTTCAAGACATTCGCATGACTTGTTTGGTGTGAAGTTTAGTGCAAAGTTCCCTTACATCTACTAGAATGTTACGAATTGTATCACACCATTGCAAATTATTAATTTTGTAATACTTGCATCTACCACAATTATTAGATCAGGTTGTAATTACTTATCGCATATTCCACAAATATTTACAACTTTAGGAGGGCGCCGCCGCTAATATTTATATTTGGCTCGATCATCGTATTATGGGCATAGCCCGTAATATTCACTTTTGGCCCGATCATCTACTACGGGCAATGCCGATATTATTTACATTACGTCCGATCATCTACTACGGGCTATGCCCGTAATATTTACGTTTGGTCCGATCATCTACTACGGGCTATGCCCGTAGTTGTAGGTTAAGGGGTTAATATTTGACCATCAAAGAAGGATACGAAGTACGATGTTGTGAACACTTGACATAATCATGTCGATCGATCAGTTGATGAAGCAATTTTAACAGACTTCAATTTTCTCGAAACTTTTCTCTGAGCACGAACAGAACGTAACGATTGATAACCGCAAAAGAAAGAAATCTGCATGTTACGAATTGTATCACACCATTGCAAATTATTAATTTTGTATGACTTGCATCTACCACAATTATTAGATCAGGTTGTAATTACTTATCACATATTCCACAAATATTTACAACTTTAGGAGGGCGCCGCCGCTAATATTTATATTGGGCTCGATCATCGTATTATGGGCATAGCCCGTAATATTCACTTTTGGCCCGATCATCTACTACGGGCAATGCCGGTATTATTTACATTTGGTCCCATCATCTACTACTGGCTATGCCCGTAATATTTACGTTTGGTCCGATCATCTACTACGGGCTATGCCCGTAGTTGTAGGTTAAGGGGTTAATATTTGACCATCAAAGAAGGATACGAAGTACGATGTTGTGAACACTTGACATAATCATGTCGATCGATCAGTTGATGAAGCAATTTTAACAGACTTCAATTTTCTCGAAACTTTTCTCTGAGCACGAACAGAACGTAACGATTGACAACCGCAAAAGAAAGAAATCTGAATGTTACGAATTGTATCACACCATTGCAAATTTTTAATTTTGTATGACTTGCATCTACCACAATTATTAGATCAGGTTGTAATTACTTATCACATATTCCACAAATATTTACAACTTTAGGAGGGCGCCGCAGCTAATATTTATATTTGGCTCGATCATCGTATTACGGGCATAGCCCGTAATATTCACTTTTGGCCCGATCATCTACTACGGGCAATGCCGATATTATTTACATTACGTCCGATCATCTACTACGGGCTATCCCCGTAATATTTACGTTTGATCCGATCATCTACTACGGGCTATGCCCGTAGTTGTAGGTTAAGGGGTTAATATTTGACCATCAAAGAAGGATACGAAGTACGATGTTGTGAACACTTGACATAATCATGTCGATCGATCAGTTGATGAAGCAATTTTAACAGACTTCAATTTTCTCGAAACTTTTCTCTGAGCACGAACAGAATGTAACGATTGACAACCGCAAAAGAAAGAAATCTGAATGTTACGAATTGTATCACACCATTGGAAATTATTAATTTTGTATTACTTGCATCTACCACAATTATTAGATCAGGTTGTAATTACTTATCACATATTCCACAAATATTTACAACTTTAGGAGGGCGCCGCCGCTAATATTTATATTTGGCTCGATCATCGTATTACGGGCATAGCCCGTAATATTCACTTTTGGCCCGATCATCTACTACGGGCAATGCCGATATTATTTACATTACGTCCGATCATCTACTACGGGCTATGCCCGTAATATTTACGTTTGATCCGATCATCTACTACGGACTATGCCCGTAATATTTACGTTTGGTCCGATCATCTACTACGGGCTATGCCCGTAGTTGTAGGTTAAGGGGTTAATATTTGACCATCAAAGAAGGATACGAAGTACGATGTTGTGAACACTTGACGTAATCATGTCGATCGATCAGTTGATGAAGCATTTTTAACAGACTTCAATTTTCTCGAAACTTTTCTCTGAGCACGAACAGAATGTAACGATTGACAACCGCAAAAGAAAGAAATGTGTACGAAAGAAATTAAGAAGAGAATCCAAGCGAGAAAGCATCGTTGCCAAGAACTTTCGCAAGTTCTTTCCTTCATCGCAGAACCCCGCAGAGAAGAAAGAAAAGAGCGGAAAAGCAAAGGAAATGAAGGACAGGCCAAAAAAGAGATCGCGGAAGGTCGAAGCAGATTGAAGCACGAAACCGATCAACTCTCACCACCCGTGAGAAGCCTTTCCACCCAAATTCGAATTCCTTCCAAACGCCAAAATCTGCGAGACACCGTGGAATGCCACCCAACTCGAAGGAGCTAATTAAAACCAAACTAAAGCACAAACTCGTGCCGAAAAGTCGAGGCTCCTCTCTGCTTAAACCGTGACCCCCCACGGACTTACGTAAGACGAAACGAAAGGCTAAGCAAAGAACAAAGAAGCCCCCAGAAACGTCTTTTACACAAAAACACACCGGCTACAAACATACCTAACACCAAATTATAACGCCGCCGCTAATTTCTCTCTCGTGCCAAAATCGTGAGGTTGTGCTCAAAACGTTACTCGCTTCCGAAAAACGTTAAAAAGCGTTAAAGAGCGTTAAAAAGTGTTGAAAGGCGTTGAAAGGCGTTGAAAGACTCTAGAGAACGATCTCGAGACGTTCGACCATAAACGTTCGACAATCAGACGTGCCCGTAAACGCCGCCTCTGCCAGTCTCGAAGGAAATTATACCTAACACCAAACTATAACGCCGCCGCTAATTTCTCTCTCTTGCCAAAATCGTGAGGTTGTGCTCAAAACGTTACTCGCTTCCGAAAAACGTTAAAAAGCGTTAAAGAGCGTTAAAAAGTGTTGAAAGGCGTTGAAAGGCGTTGAAAGACTCTAGAGAACGATCTCGAGACGTTCGACCATAAACGTTCGACAATCAGACGTGCCCGTAAACGCCGCCTCTGCCAGTCTCGAACGAAATTTTTTTTCTGTTGCAGAGCCGAAGAAGGAAAAGACTGAACAGAGTGCAAATGGCGCGTTATCGCCGAGCGGGGAGCCGCAGGCCAATCAAGGCACGACCGGTTCGATGCCGCTATCGGCGGCGCCCCCCAATTCTGGGGACCAGCAAAAGCCCAGTAGGCCGAACACCCTCGAGGCCAGGGTCGTAGCGAGGAGGCTGATCTTATTTGACAGTGAGTACGATTTGGCTCGCAACGCTGAAAGCTCAGAGAAAAGTTTCGTCTAAGGCGAATCGTGCAAATATTTCACTGCGCACCGCTTAGTCGCTGAGCACGCCGCTTGCTTCGTTTAACTGGCAACTGCGAGAGAATTAAACAATGCGTTCAGCTCGTTTCGGGGGAGTGTTTGTTGCGTCGGCGAGATGCTGGTGGTAGCATCGGACTTGACGCGGCGGAGGTAAGGAGTGTGGAAGGAGATTAGCTTTGTGCCGGGCGAAAGAATGCTTGTTCACGTTCAACTACGGGAAGCGTGGCGGGCAAATGGTACTTTGGAGAATTTGGCTGCTTATTATGTTATTTTCCTGAGACAAAGGCTGATAGCGAAAAGATGGGATATGGTTTTGCTTCGCACCTATACAAAGCAGTAGATAGTAGTTTACGCTGAAGGTAGATCACTGGAGAGTACTCCGAAGAATTGCACTTTTCTATTCATTGAAGCTGCATTTCATAAAAGTAAAACAGCTTGTCTAGGCCAATCTGAAACTACGAAAAAATTATTCATTACAAAAGGAATGATTATGTTATAAATATATATATTATATAATATATTATAAAAATGAATGAATGAACAAAATGAAAATTTATAACAAATTTATGGAATGTTTTTTGCCCTGTATCTACACAATTAGATTAGAGACGGTTTGACACGTCAACTGAATAATTCACGGGCGTGCTAGTTCACGTTCAACTACGCGGGACGTGGCGGTCAAATGTACTTTGGAGAATTTGGTTGCTTATTATGTTATTTTCCTGGGACAAAGGCTGATAGCAAAAAGATGGGATACGTTTTTGCTTCGCACCTATACAAAGCAGTAGATAATAATTTATGCTGAAGGTAGATCATTGGAGAGTACTCCGGAGATCAGGTGTATGTCGGGCAATAACAGTAGGGAGCTTCGCTGTAAGACGCTTTATTGAACTTGAGGCAATTGACACGTCGACTATTCTTTGGAGAATTTTGGTTGCTGTTATGTTATTTTCCTGAGACAAAGGCTGATAGCAAAAAAATGGGATACCTTTTTGCTTCGCACCTAAACAAAGCAGTAGATAGTAATTTACGTTGAAGATAGATCATTGGAAAATACTCCGAAGAATCGCACTGTTTTATTCATTGAAGCTGCATTTCATAAAGGTAAAACAGCTTTTCTAGGCCAATGTGACACTATGAAAAATGATTTATTACAAAATTTCTGCAATGATTATGCTCTCTATATAATATATATATTATATAATATATTACTTTGGAGAAAATGATGTTATGAATGAAGCAAAAAAATGAAAATTTATATACAAATTTATTTGGAATGATCACTTTTTTGCTTTGTATCTGCACAATTAGATTAGAGACGGTTTGACACGTCAACTGAATATAATTCACTGGGACAAAGGCTGATAGCAAAAAGATGGGATACGTTTTTGTTCACAAAGCAGTAGATAATAATTTATCAAGGTAGATCGCGGAGACGTATGTCGGTCAAATGGTAAGACGCTTTATTGAACTTGAGGCAATTGACACGTCGACTATTCTTTGGGGAATTTTGGTTGCTTATGTTATTTTCCTGAGACATAAAGACTGATAGTAAAAAAAATGGAATAAATTTTTGCTTCGCACCTAAACAAAGCAGTAGGTAATAATTTATGCTGAAGGTAGATTGCTGGAGAGTATTCCAAAGATTAGCTTTGTGTCGGACAAAAGAAGTAGCGAGCTTGGCAATGAAACGCTTTAGTGAAAATGAGGCAGTTGACACGTCGACTATTCTTTGGAGAATTTCGGTTGCTTATGTTATTTTATACGTTTGTGCTTCGCACATATACAAAGCAGTTAATACTAATTTACACTTAAGATACATCACTGGAGAGTACTCTGAACAATCGCCCTTTTTTATTCATTGAAGCTGCATTTCATAAAAGTAAAACAGCTTTTCTAGGCCAATGTGACACTATGAAAATATGGTTGGCCTGAAAATTTATAACAAAATTTATGGAATGTTTGTTGCTCTATATCTGTATAATTGGATTAGAGGCGGTTGATACGTCGACTGAACATTAACGGGCGCGCGAGTTTGCGTTCAACTACGCGAGACATGGCGGACAAATGATGTTTTGGAGAATTTTGGGTGCTTACGTTTTTTTCCTGAGACATAAAGGCTGAGAACAAAAAAGATGGGATAAGTTTTTGCTTCGCACCTATGCAAAGCAGTAGATAGTAATTTACGCTGAAGGTAGATCACTGGAAAATATTCCAGAGATTAGCTTTGTGTCGAGCAAAAGAAGTAACGAGCTCTGCCGTAACACGCTTTAATAAAGTTGAACCGGTTGACACGTCGACTGAATATTTTTTGGAGAATTTTCGTTTCTTATGTTATTTTCTTGAGACAAAGGCTGATAGCAAAAAAGATGGGATAAGTTTTTGCTTCGCACCTAAACAAAGCAATAGATAGTAATTTACGCTGAAGATAGATCCCTGGAAAGTATTCCAAAGATTAGCTTTGTGTCGGGCAAAAGAAGTAGCGAGCTTCGCCGTAAAACGCTTTATTGAAATTGAGGCGGTTGACACGTTGGCTATTCTTTGAAGAAATTTGGTTTCTTATGTTATTTTCTCGAGACATAAAGGCTGAGAGCAAAAAAAGATGGAATACGTTTTTGCTTCGCATCTATACAAAGCAGTAGATAGTACTTTACGCTGAATTTTAATTTACACTAGTGAGTACTTCGAAAAATCGCACTTTTTTATTCATTGCAGCTGCAGTTTATAAAGGTAAAACAGCTTTTCTAGGCCAATGGGAAACTACGAAAATATGATTGGCCTGAAAATTTATAATAAAATTTATGGAATGTTTTTTGCCCTATCTGTATAATTAGATAGTAGTTTACGTTTCAAATAGATCACTATCTGCCCGCTGAACCCTCAGTTCTGTCATTTTTACAGATAGACAATAGTCGATGTTTTTACATACTGCCGCATTTTAGTACCAGTCCATAGACAAAGATTTGTGCTAAAATATAAATTGTTTTCTCCACAAAGGACCAATATTGACCATCATTCTATTAAACGCTTGAATCAGTAGATACCAGTCACCGCGTAAGCAGTAGAATAAGTAGTACGAGTCAGTGACATGTCAGGCGTCAGACCAAAAGGTGTTGATGCCTGGCAATTTATTTCTAATATCCCCTTGCTTTTTCATTACAACCTTCTCGTTTTTTTCTCTTCGTGCATAATGGCTAGTTTGTAACGGGATTCGCTTGAAATCGCTCGCTATGTGCTCCTTACCTTAATCATGTCGGAGCCTCCGTTGTACCGTTTTCACCCTCTGTCCATCAGTTTCTCCTTTGTAGCGTGCTCAAGGCTTGTTCTTTAAGCTGGCTGGCTGACTAGCTGGATGGCTCTCATCCTCTTCCTTATATTCGTTCGTAATCTTCGTTATAAGTAGCAACGGAGGTGTAAATTTACATCGTGCAAAATAGGCAAAAACGTTTTCCTCTCTGTCCTCATTATTTGTACCTCACGTTTCTTATAAGAAAGTTGTTCATTGGCGTATTATTTAATGCTTACAGTTAGCGAACTGTAAGGATTACGTTTTTAAAGAAAATATAAAAATGCTAATACGTTTCATGTATGGATGTGACTAGAGTTTCACCCTTTTCGGACGTATTAAAGTTGGTCATGGGTGTCGTACTGGTCGGAATTAATTTCCATTGAAAAAGCAGTGATACACATCATGCAAGATTATGAAAAATAAACAGGATTTATGAATTTTTTTGTCAACTTTAGTTATATGTTTACACAATAATGTTTTAATATCATGTTTTCAAGTAAAAATTATATTTTATAGCTCTCCATTGTGTGGTATATTTCAAAACAGTAAACTTCTGTCGTTAACTTTCTTTTGGCCATATTGGAATATTATTTTGAAATATTGCAAGAAGCGGGAATGACTAATTACAGTTAAATACAATTTGGGAAATATTATTTGGAATTTTACGAAGTACCTTTGAACTGTGTCCGTATCTTTACGCACAAGAGGCGTCTTGCACGACGAGCGAGAGGTAACAGCTATTGTTCGCACTGGATTTCGTTATCTCCAATTGATAAGAGCACAAGATAAAAGTTCGTCAATAGGTCCATTAGATATTTATGATTGTACAGATAAATTGTAAACTGATACGTGGATGAATACAGTATAAGATTAGTACGGTTTCTGTTGTGGTGGCTGAGAGCAGACATACGACCGGAACGGTAAAAAGGCTTTGGTGTCTGAGAGTAGACATACGACCGCAAAGGGTTAACTCTAAATATCGAAGGTATGAAGAGGCTTAGTGCATTACGTCAATACGTAATACAATATTTCGCAGTTATAAGAGGTCTCAACTCGCAGGTTCTTCTGTTTTCCCAGGAAATTCCCGACTTGGAATTTTTCAAAAACCCCACATAGTTCTGTAGGACGATCGATTTCAATATCGGTACAAAAATCGAAAGCTAACGTTGCCTGTCGGAATGCATGGAATTTAGAGTAGTGAGCGCATGGTGCCCTGGCATTTGACAGATAGTGGCTCTCAATATACCTCGGCTAAGGTAATACGGAACTCGTACGATGGCACATCAACCCACTCTGACATCGTGGATAACGCCCGTGCGTTTAAAACATACGTCATTCGTCGCTTTATAAAATTATCTTCGCACAAGACAAAATTTGTGGAGCGCTGACACATTATGCCTGCAGTTACGAAAAAAATGTTACCCTATGACGTCGGCCAAAGTATTTAACACTTTAAGCACCACTGCCGTGTTTTCTCGTGTTTCGTGTCCCAACTGTTACTTATTTTGATACATTATATCTATTTTGTTTATTTAAGTATTTACATCAATATTCAATGTATTAACACGTTGACTACCAAGCGTATTTTGCTATATTAGAACCGCGATGCGATAAAATACTACAGGGTATGATTAAATCGTATAAAATAAAGGTAACGCAAGTGTTGTTAGAAGCCAAATGATTGAAACACCATTCCAATATCAATTGCTTTCACTAGATTACAAATAGGCTTCATTTCGATTTTTTTTGCATTTATAGTAGAATATTTTACGCCGGTCATCGGTAACCACCACCGTGGCAGTCAAAATGCTAAACTTGATTGCATGCATTTTTTTCGCTTATTTACCGGTGTTTCACGCAATATCATACTTTAAAAAACTACTAGAAACTCTAATAAAATTGATTTTTAAATCAAGTTTTATGATCATTTCTTTAAATAATTTTTTTAACAATTTTTCTAAATAATACCTGAAATGCATCCTATTTTACATTTTCTATAAATTTTATACAACTTTATTATTTAGGTGTCACTTATTTTGGTACATTGCATCTGTTTTGTCTATTTAAGTATTTACATCAATATTGTGGTATCGCGATATGAACTGGCAACACCCGATTGTGTGTGTGTGTGAATGCATGAGCGATCGAGTGTTTGGAAGATTCTGGAATAAGTTGTAATGTGTACGCATGTGTTTGGAAAGTTCTCTAATAAAATTAGATTGCTAAATCGAATAAGGTGAGCGATCGATGGTATGATCCGCGATTCAATTGATATAAGAGAAAATAGCGACGGAGCAGTTGAGAAACGGACGCCACGGAGTCACTACGGGGTCGACACACGCGAAATATTTTATTTTGTATTATTCTCTAATTCATCCAAATAAACATCTATTTGTTGTCACTAAAATATCCCACAATATTCAATGCATTAAACTCGATTGCCTTCATGTTTTTCTCGTATTTTCATTTCTTAGTATAAAAAAGTTATGATAATCATTAAAAAACATAATTTTTTTAACAATTCCTAAAATTCTTCCAATTATACAATTTCTGAAAGTCTCACAAAAATTGCTTCATAAATAACAAAGTTATGATTTTTTGTAACGTACAAGTTTCCCAAAAACGTGCGGTCCCATGCGTATTTCTTACAGATTTCTTAGTGGTCACTAAAGTGTTAAATTGGCAGCCCGAAATATTTTTCTCAAATTTTTCAGGAGCCCGTAATATATTCGTTATACATATTTGCATACGCTTATCCACATCTCGTCTAACTTTGCTTACACAAAGGTCACAGACCTCAAAACTACCTAAAAACATCTGAATAAAATATAAGTTATCTTTTTCGCGCACAAACACGTTCTTTCCCTTTTCGTCGAAGTCATACAATTATCGTCGGCAACGTGGAATTTTGCGGAGCGCCGTTCAACGCGCATACGATTTCATCCCATAAATCCTTCCTCGTCGAGATCAGCCCGTGCGAAAAATCCGCCAATAATAATTTTGCGCTTCCGTTCAGGCCGACAACAAGGAGAGCGCGATGAATGGGCGCGTGCCAAGAAATTCCGACGTGAATCACATTTCCCGAAAAGACTGGCACGCGTGGAAAAGTGACGATTTGCCATGCTCGATTTGCAGAACAAATTTTAGCCGGGCGAGCGTCAGATATTATGCGGCGAGTTCGGAGAAATCGACATCGCTCGACGGACCGGCTGTTTCATCGACGCAATTCGCCGTTTCATTTTGACGTCTATTATCTCAGGCTAATTATCATAGCGGAATTAATACGCGTCTGCGTGGCCGACTGAATTTCGACAGAATGGTGAAGCGATTGACCTACGCTTGTGGCGCCTCATTATTTCTAGCTATTAATGTCGCGTCAGTCAACGTGCGTCGACGATCTCTCTTGAAAATTGCGTTCGCTAACTGTATCGTATCAGCTTGACGTCGAGAACGGCTAGAAACCGGAATGCAGTGGGATCAAACGGGGTAGAGTTAATAGTTTCATTTTTTTAGTTTTCTAGTTTTCAAAAACGAACACACACGTAACGATATTAACACGTTGACTGCCGTGTCACCAGTATTCGGGTGACGGCAAAATTTCTGATCATGCCGCGGTTTCATGTGACGTCAAGTTTCATGTCGGAAAGTTTCACTAGTTTTATCGCGACGCGCTATTGACGATACGCGCACAATTTTACGGATAATTATTCTTCGCATAGTTACTGTTTTGGTGTGAACCATGTGAGCAAAACATTTTGCCTCTAATTTCCATTACTTTAAATTACACTTATTTGATAAACACAACCGCTGTTGCATCATTTGATGTTTTCCGACATAAATTGAAGCAAGCGCTATCGCGCTGCTTAGTATTTCTCAACAAGATTTTCTGAATAATCTCTGGGGTCCAAACGGTTAAGTTAGTAGGTATTTGGAAAGATATTTCATAGAGTATAATAACACTATTAACCAGTTAAGCGCGTCAGTCAACGTGCGTCGACGATCTCTCTTGAAAATTGCGTTCGCTAACTGTATCGTATCAGCTTGACGTCGAGGGCGGATAGAAACCGGAATGCAGTGGGATGAAACGGGGTAGAGTTAATAGTTTCATTTTTTTAGTTTTCTAGTTTTCAAAAACTAGCACACACGTGACGACACTAACACGTTGACTGCCGTGTCACCCGAATTCGAGTGACGGCAAAAATCTTGATCGGGCTGCGTCATCCGCATTCGGTACATTTTGTAGTGAAAATAGAGTACTAATCTTTGACAACTGGTATCAGGAAATATTGAGGTTTAGTCATGGAGAATTACTTTATATTAATATAATAAAAACATTATTGTACCGGTAGACTATATTGATAGGTTTTGTCGGACCCATAGACGCATATCGCAAGTGACAAAGATTTGAATTCGGTTAAATTTTGAGATTCGAAAAACTGAAACTAAGGTGGTGATGTAAAATGAAATTAAATAGGGTAAAAGTAAAATAGAGCGTGATAATAGACTGTATATATGGTATATATAGCCCTATTTTTGTTTTGGGTCTTGTTTTATATATATATATATGTATATACATATATATATAGGTATCTTACATAGTATATATATATATATATATATATGTATGATAAGACCTTTGTATATATATATATAAATCTTGTATATATGTTTTGTATATATACATAGAAGACCCAAAAGGAATTAACTCCTCTATCACAATTTCCAATTTTCGCCCTTTCCAATCTCTAACCAAAAACTGTTCGCCTGAAATGTACAAAACCGAATATACAAACCGTGAAACGCAATGCCCACTGCCCAGCAACCCATATCTTGTTTCCCTCCCATATCCCTGTCTACGTAGAAATTAATACAAAAAGTCCGCAATTGGCAGGAAACAAGACCCTGATCTTACACACCACTGTTCTCCTTTGATCCGAAATACGTCTTACAGTATGTTAAAGATGCAGTTAACAAAACAATATCCACCATAACGGAAGACTAACGTACTGTTATAACATGCCATTACTACTATACGTACCATGGATTTCCTCAAATGACCTAATGAACGTCTTGATCACAAGTAGCTGTTTTCGAATTAGCAACTCTGTTTTCGAAAGCTGGCTTCGAATTAGCAACTCCGCGTTTACCTGAAGTCGCCCATAACTGAGATTCGACATAGACTGTAAAGTGCACGTAAACGTGAACGCATAAATCTTTATGGTCGTTTGAACAGTCATTGCTCCAACTCTCATACCATCTAAGAACAAAGTCAAGCCGAATGGTATACCTGCTCCGTAATAAGCAACTGGCTGGTCTCAAGCATGTTAACACATTGTTAACTCGTGTTTGCACTTGCGTTAGCTATTTTAATTTTTGAACCGCAGGGCAGTATATAATATTGCAAACCGTTTGTTCATCGTGTTCAGTCGTGTCCGGCTTATTACGAAAATATACTTTTCTTGGTATTGAGGCTTTTATTATAATTCTAGTATTATAAAGTCTGAACAACGACGGAAGGCGGATTTTTAAATAAGTTGTAGTGATTTGGAAAATTGTTGTTTATCAGAAGACAGTTATGAATCTGACATCAAGTTCAAGGGCACAATCTAGCTTTTTAAAAAAAAAGCTCAACGATACAATTAATCATACGAAAAAATATTGAAAGCTAAATAAAATATATGTCCAAACTTTAATTTTAATTCATTATGTATAAATACACTTTATTGAAGTTTATTTCGATTTTTTCATTTCCACATTCAACTACGAAATGATAGCCGGTGCCTTGAGACAGCTTTGGCGTAAAGTTGCCTGTTAACACTTTATGGACTTCACTGATGTCAACAGATGCAGCAGTTTAACATTTTCCCGACAGTAGCTGAATCATTTTGATCATTCTTTGCCGTTTACCGCAAAATGCTTAATGCACTTAAATGATACGTAGCAAAACATTCATATTTCGTCAATTGTCCAGCTAAATTTCGTTACGTAGTACAAAGTTAACATAGTACAACCGGATTTTCAAGCGTACGTAGCCTTTACCTCAAACACTCTGAACCCTCTTTGGCCAGGCAGAATGTTACACCGTATTTTCGTTTATTTTGCAGTGGAGAAAGGGGTCCTGGATCAAAGCGGCGAGAACCAACAAGTAATCGAGAGGTGTTATCCTTTACCACCTCAGAATACGACCCTGATGCTATCGGAGCTTCCTGAACCGCCGATTCCATTGAGCGAAATCGGCCCGATTCCTCCCCCACCGATGTTCAGCTCGCCGAGTCCGACTTTGTTGGCGAGACAACGACAGCAGCAGATCCCGCTATCGGACTGCGAGGATGAAGGTGAGTGAAATTTCTCATTAACCCTTTTACTGCCAGGCCCATCTACGCAGTACGTGCAAAGACTGCCAGGGCCGATTTGATATTCACGCTTCTATGAATTGCTTTATAAAGAACAAAATGCCGATTTTCTGGTAGGAAAGTTTTAAAATGTATTCTTTTCAAATTTAGAAGGTCGAGTCATAAGTAATTCATGCTTCTATGAATTGCTTTATAAATTAAAAAATGCCGATTTTCTGGAGGAGGGTTTTAAAATGTATTCATTTCAAACTTAGAAGATATTGAATACAATTTTAGTAAAAAAAACCATCTACGCGGTATGCGTGAAGACTGCCAGGGCCGATTTGATATTCGCGCTTCTATGAATTGCTTTACAAAGAACAAAATGCCGATTTTCTGGTGGAAAGTTTTAAAATGTGTTCCTTTCAAACTTAGAAGATATTGAATACAATTTTAGTGAAAAACCTATCTATACGGTCCGCGTGAAGACTGCCAGGGCCGATTTGATATTCACGCTTCTATGAATTGCTTTATAAATTAAAAAATGCCGATTTTCTGGAGGAAAGTTTGAAAATGTATTTTTTTTCAAACTTAGAAGATATTGAATACAATTTTAGTAAAAAAAAACCATGTACGCGGTACGCGTAAAGACGGCCAGGGCCGATATGATATTCACGCTTCTATGAATTGTTTTATAACAATTTAACACATCAATTTAACAAAAATAACAATTTAATCATCAAATACTTCTTTCCAATGTACTCGAGAATGGCATTGTCCATCAGACACTGCAGTGCTGTACCGTTTTAAAAAAAAAATTTATTTTAACATAGTTCGCGTTAGACTCCGCCGTCCAGAGAAATAGCCACGCGCAGAATTTAGCCGTACCTAAAAGGTTAAACCCCCGTGCATGTTTTGAAAAACTTTACTAATATTGCATTTGGGTCTTTTGGGGTTTTATACAAGCAATGACACTCTTCACTATTAGCATCAGTAACAATGAATCAGATGGTCCCAATTCATATTGACAGGGCATTTATTAAATGGTATAGATAGGCGTGTTTAGAATGTAAGAGTTTAAATATGTAAATAACCTAATTTATGCAGACGAAGAGGACATCGAGGTGGAGGAGGACGAGGACAATTTGTACGTGTTTAGGATGTCCCAGCCGGATCCGGCGATCGATACATCGAGAGTGGAGGAAATTCCGGCAAAGGAACCCAAGTTCCACGCTAAGCCGCTGAAAAGCGCCCTTAAGAAGAAGGGCTCCGGAAGTGGACCTGGAACACCACAAAACACGCCGACACAGGAAAAGGAAAGACCGCTGACACTTCGTCAGGAGCTCCACGCTTCGTTCAAGTTAGTGCACGACGCATCTTTACACTCGATGCAACGAAAAAGTTAGACAATATCCGACAGCGAGGATTTCGAGCATCTGTTCATGCGATATTATTGATTTTCAATTTCTTGCCGTTCACAGTCTGACAGAAGTAACAATAACGCGATGTTTACGAAGGTTAGCAGTAGGGTACTTTTAATATTCCAACGTGCCACGACAAAATTGATCATTATGACGTCTTCATATGTGCAATGTGGTAAAAATATTAATTTTTTATTTTTCGAAAAAAAACAACGCGATATTTACGAAGTGAAGCAATACGATGCTTTTAACATTCCAACGTGCCACGACAAAAATATTAATTTTTTGTTTTTCGAAAAAAAAACAACGCGATGTTTACGAAGTAAATCGGGTACTTTTAATATTCCAACGTACCACTACAAAATTGATCATTATGACGTCTTCATATGTGCAATGTGGTAAAAATATTGATTATTGTTTCTTGAAAAAAAAACAACGCGATGTTTACGGAGTGTAGCAATACAACGCTTTTAACATTCCAACGTACCACGGTAAAACTGATCATTATGACGTCTTTATATATGCAATGTGGTAAAAATATTAATTTTTGGTTTTTTGAAAAATAACAACGCGATATTTACGAACTGTAGCAATACGATGCTTTTAACATTCCAACGTGTCAAGACAAAATTTATTATTATCACGTCTTTATACGTGCAATGCCGTAAAAATATTAATTTTTTGTCTTTCGAAAAAAAAAATAAAAAGTAAATTACTTTTTTATTTACCACTACAAAATTGATCATTATGACGTCTTCGTATATGCAATGTGGTAAAAATATTAATTTTTTGTTTTTTGAACGAAACAACGCGATGTTTACGCAGTTTTTCCTTTTAATATTCGTCCAATGCAAAAAAAACGGCGGCAATGCCGTAAAAATATTAATTTTTTGTTTTCCGAATAAAAATTAATTTTTTTCCGAAAATTATGTAAAACATTCCCGTAACCAAGCACAACATATCTCCGCAAAGAAAAGACGAGTAGGCAAAAACTGACGAAAATGACGTGCCGCAACGAAAACCCCCGTTGATACCTAATTATAAAATACAGAATATCGTGCAACAACATTCCGCACCGTTTTGTATTCAATTGCCATATCGACTTTCTTTTTGCGCCGCGGAACCGCAATACGAAACCCATTGTCAGGCAGGAAATGAGAATACTTCTTCTCGCGAGAACGGATGCTCGTCCTTCGCCGTCGTGTCACACGGTTCGCCATGAACATCAGGGGCTCTTCGACAGACGCAGAAACGGCGTTGGCAAATTGTCGGCGACGGCGCCTCTTCAGAGACGCGTCCTTTAATTAAACGCTCCTCGGTCCCCTCGAGAGCGCACTCTTTCTCTGTGTTGCCTGTCTTTCTTCACTCGTTATTCTCTCATTTTCTCATCTCTCCTTCCTTCTTTCTTGTCCCTTACCCTCTCATGCCTCTCGAGTCGATATTGAAAGCGGATGTTTGAGGACGAACTGAAGTGGCCCGCCATTCGGTAACGAGAAGATTCGGAATGTGAATGCAGAAAGTTTGGAATTTGAATGAAGAAGAGCCACCTGAGCGGTCTGGAACGTCGTTTTCCTAGTCGTTTTCGTTCTCGTAACGTGCTGACGCGATTCTTTGTGCAAATATTACAAGTCGCGTGTTTTATTCCGTGCTTCATGCGAACGAAGGCAGATTTACGTCTTTGGTTCTACGTGCTTAACACATTGCGGACGGATGACGAGATATCTCGTCATTGCTATTTCGTCGTTCGGGGCCATTGACGAGATATATCGTCTTGCGTATTTCGTCATTCTGGGCCACTGAGATATATCGTCTTGCATATTCTGTCGTTTGAGGCAGGTGACGAGATATCACACAGTTGCTACGTGATTGTCAGCCGCAGTTTTTCGTAATTTGTGTTGCGAATTAATTATTTGAAGCTCTGAAATATGGATAGCGACAAAACGATTAGCAATATTACAGAAATATTTGTCGACAGTTTAACACTTTGACTGCCAAGGGTTTCTTGCTATGTTGGAACCGCGATGCGATAAAATACTGCAGAGTATAATTAAATCGTGCAAAATGAAAGTAATGCAGAGTTGTTAGAAGCCAAAGTATTGAAGCACCGTTCCAATATCAATTGCTTTTACAAGATTCCAAATAGGCTTCATTGCAAATTTTTTGCATTTTTAATAAAATCTTTTGCACCGGTCACCGTGTATTTTGCTACGTTAGAACCGTGATGCGATGAAATACTACAGAGTGTAATTAAATCGTGCAAAATAAAGGTAACGCATAGTTGTTAGAAGCCAAAGTATTGAAGCACCGTTCCAATATCAATTGCTTTTACAAGATTCCAAATAGGCCTCATTGCGAATTTTTTGCATTTTTAATCAAATCTTTTGCACCGGTCACCGCGTATTTTGCTACGTTAGAACCGTGATGCGATGAAATACTGCAGAGTATGATTAAATCGTGCAAAATAAAGGTAATGCAGAGTTGTTAGAAGCAAAAGTATTGAAGCACTGTTCCAATATCAACTGCTTTTACAAGATTGCAAATAGGCTTCATTGCGAATTTTTTGCATTTTTAATCAAATCTTTTGCACTGGTCACCGCGTATTTTGCTATGTTAGAACCGTGATGCAATGAAATACTGCAGAATATAATTAAATCGTGCGAAATAAAAGGAATATAGAGTTGTTAGAAGCAAAAGTATTGAAGCACCGTTCCAATATCAACTGCTTTTACAAGATTGAAAATAGGCTTCATTGCGAATTTTTTGCATTTTTAGTCAAATCTTTTGCACCAGTCACCACGTATTTTGCTATGTTAGAACCGCGATGCGATGAAATACTGCAGAATATGATTAAATCGTGCAAAAAAAAGGTAATGCAGAGTTGTTAGAAGCAAAAGTATTGAAGCACTGTTCCAATATCAACTGCTTTTACAAGATTACAAATAGGTTTTATTGCGAATTTGTTGCATTTTTCGTAAAATCTTTTGCACCAGTCACCGGTGACCACCGTGGCAGTCAACGTGTTAACTACTAACAAATCATCACTAATTTAAAAATATTTGACGCAAAAAAATACCCGGCCACTGGGTACGATTAGCAATAGAATGCCCGGTCCGCAAAGTGTTAACGAACTAAGATGACACCGTTCCGATGGCGAATCGCAAAACTATTGTTTCGTGCATCCACCCATTATCCCCACGCCATCGACATGTCAATCACTAGTAAAATGATCGTATTTTTCTTATGCTTAACCCAGAAGGCCACCGTTGGGGCCTAGGATGAGAATATGGTAATTGGGAATTGGTCTAATTAAGCATGCGCGAACCGATGCTGTAACATATCGCTATGATGCAAAGCCCGTCTTGTACATAAACGCGTGTACCTCACAATCTGTATATAATATATGTACCTGCAAATATGTGCGCACATACGTATCACTGCAATGTCCTCCGTGTTGCCGAAAACTGAAAATTACTCTGTGTGTGTTGAGCTTCACCTTTCTTGTTTTACTAGTCCGTAATTTTGCCAATATCGGTCTTCAAGCATGAGAAAATTCTAGGGAAAGCCATGAGAATTTCTCTCGCTCACGCTTATCACATATCGCATTTCACGAACATTGTCGCTCGATTTCGGCTCTCGATCGAGGCACCCGATTGAAAGTCGAAAGTCGTCCGATGACTTCGCGATTCCCACGTTCCCGTCGGACGGAAAACGTGACTTTTCCGGGGCAAAAATGCCTCCGCGCGCTTCGCACGCTTTCCGTCACGCTAACAGACAGCTGGGAAAAAACCGCATTTCGTCGGAATTCACTGGAAGAGCGAAGTTCGACGATTTCGCGCTCTCAGTCGCTCTCCGGCGAAGCGCATTTGTAAATTTGACGCTGCGCAATTTGGCTTTATTGAGTTGTGTCCTCCAGCGCGCTAGTACGAAGTGCTCCAATTGTCGGCTCATTTCTATAACGTATCGCACGGCACGTCAAATTATCGCTACCACGCAATCTGCACTAATTATCGATCGACAAAGAATTTTCCCGGCAGATCGGATTCCCGAATGACAAAGCTAATTCTGAAAATGGCTATATGTCGCGATAAACGTTTATTGCGCCGTGAGCATTGACCGTGAACGGAATTCGATGCTTTCAAATTTATTTACCGTACACCTTGCACCACTCACCGATTTCACCGTGCATCTTCTTATTCTGTCCTGTCTCACGCCCATTAACAAACGCATCTGTTAAACTAACTCGCCGTAGAGTAGCAACATTGGTTCACGTAGCGTCTATTCGCAACGCGAAGTGTTGAGGAATGAGTTTTAACATTTCGCCGCTCTATTTATGGCTCTTTCAGCAGTCGGCCGGTCAGATTCGGACCCGCTATACCCTGCACATTAGAAAACAAGGAGAATGCAAGGCCCTACGTCATCAGGGAGGACACTGATGGAGATTCCGGCGACGGCCAGGTTCTTTATAGGGACGATTACGACGACGAAAAAAGTAAGTAATGTTTTGCACAATTTTCTTATGTGTGTATATTGACACTTAGCCGACCGCCCGCGCCTAAACGAACTGTACGGTTTCCACCACGCGTTTTTCGCAAGTAACGCGAACTGATGTTCACTATTTGAGATCAAAGAAGTCTGAAAATTATTTAAGTGGTCAATTATATCTTGCGGTAACAATTTCGTTTAACGATTTCAAATACAGTTTATACAAAATATGAAATTAAAAGTATACAACAATTATATCGAAATGTTTCGGGACATGCATTCAGTTGAAAATCTTTCCTCAAGAACGAAGTATCTAAGAAAGCGTATGTGCGCCGAAAATTATGTCTGCTTCTTCAAATATGTTTTCTGTAGTGACGCATGGTTAAAGATACTTTTATAACAATTTAGCACTTAACCCAACGAGCGCGTCTAAACGAACTGTACGGTTTCCACCACGCGTTTTTCGCAAGTAATGCAAACTGATATTCACTATTTGAAATCAAAGAAGGCTGAAAATTATTTAAGTGGTCAATTATACCTTGCAGTAACACTTTTGTTTAACGATTTCAAATATTGTTCATACAAACGATGAAATTAAAAGTACATAACAATTATTTTTTGCAGGTTGTTCAAAAAGTATAGGTAATAAAGTTTGAAAATTAAGACCATTAAAGATGACTAAATATAAATAGCACGACTCAAACATGAAATAAAAAAATAGTAATGCGTCTTAATATTTTTTTACAGTGTGGTACCGTTCACAGCATGCCAGTTTATACAGTGGATTGTGCATTTTTTAATATTTATTTGTCACACTTCATACCGGCATAACTTTATTTAGTCCCAACCGATTGTGTAACGTTTTAAGTCATTTTCAGCACTAAATTGGTGGATTTTATTATATACTGTGCTTTGTATAAACAGTTCGTCAGTTATTGCGAATCACTCCAGATAATGGTAACTGATAATAACAGAAAAAAGGAACCGGGTTGCTAAGGTCAAAGTGGGGAGATCTCCCCAATTGGTCGGCTAAGTGTTAATGTACAACAACGCGCTGTTCAGTATATCGAGAATGATACAAAAATTAACCCTTATACTGCCAGGCCCATCTACGAAGACTGTCAGGGCCGATTTGATATTCATGCTTCTACGAATTGCTTTACAAAGAACAAAATGCCGATTTTCTGGGAAAAAGTTTTAAAATTTATTCTTTTCAAACTTAGTCAAATTAAATACTTAATAATAAAAAAATGTGAATTTTTATATTTAGGTCATATAAATGTGGGATCTCAAATACAGGGTCTTCTAGTTGGCGAGGAAAGATCACCTATGATCCTTAATTATTATATTGATGTATCATAGGTGACAAGTTTGTTGAATTGTGTTATTTGGTTGCTTAGTAGTCAGTTGACAACGAAACGTAAAGAGGATAAGACGTAAAGACGAAAAGGCAAAACGATGAAACGACGAAAGATTAGGAAATAAGACTAAAGTGTCTTGATTGTGTTGTTATTGTTTGTAAATACTATACTCTCTAGCTTCACATATTTAAATCCTACATAAAATATACGTGGAAAATTATTTTCACAAAAATGTATTAAAGATAACGACCAAGCTTGAATGAAAACAAACTTGACACTCAGAGGAGCAGTAATATGAATGAAAACGCACAGAGCCGATGCATCGGCCCGTGGCAGTTTTCGCATAGGAACCGAACCGGCTGGCAACCAAAAGGTTAAAAACGCGAAAAAGTTTACAAATAAAGGCCAATTATTACCGGAGAAAAGGCGATCAATAGAACGCAAAACCCCTTGAACGAATCATTTAATTTACAATAGTTCGCAAGATACATCCGAACGTAACTAAGAAATACCGACACGTTCGCCCATGCATCACGTTATTGCCAATTACCTCGCACGAGAACGTTCCAAAAAGAGCACTACACACTTTCTCGTCCCGCGCCAGTATCCTGAATAAGCCGATAAAAAAGTAGAACAAACCATCAAGCGAATAATAGACAAATCGACGCGAACCCCTCTCTGCCTTTTATCCTGAGCCCATTTACCGCTGACATGCAAAATTACCAGTCACAGCACAAAACTCTGTTTCACGTTTGCTGACCACCCACGCGATCGTTTCAACCGGAAAGTTTACGTCCACTCAAAACGGATGACGGACAACGGATCTGCTTGCTGTACGATCGACGACGACTCATTTCGCGAAACAATCCACCCACGATTCTCTCGCTCGTCAAAGGCATCCGCGCGATTGCCCAAGACTTCAAAATCAACCTTCAACGGGCCGAACTAATTATACTCACCGCTCTGACCGTTCGTTCTATGTATGCTCACCCATACACAAACACACGTGCGCAGACACGGTTTGAACGCTACGCAGACACCTCGAACGGTTATATTAATCCGGGGAGATTGCTGGCAAGATCCTCAGTGCGTTCCTGACCGTTGTTTTGCGACGATTTTCCGTGAATCCGTCATTTATCGGCCGTGCGAAAAGTGATGTGTACGTAACGACAGTGACGCGAGGGACAAAATCGTCGAAACGGCTGATATTTTCTTAACACGTTGACAGCCACGGTGGTCATTGGTGACCGGTGCAAAAGATTTTACTAAAAATGCAAAAAATGTGCAATGAAGCCCGTTTGCAATCTTGTAAAAGCAGTTGATATTGGAACGGTGCTTCGATATTTTTGCTTCTAACAACGCTGCGTTACCTTCATTTTGCACGATTTAATTATATTCTGCAGTATTTCAAGGCATCGCGGTTCTAATATAGCAAAATACGCGGTGACCAGTGCAAAAAATTTTACTAAAAATGCAAAAAATTCGCAGTGAAGCGTATTTACAATCTTGTAAAAGCACTTGATATTGGAACGGTGCTTCAATACTTTGGTATCTAACAACTGTGCGTTACCTTTACTTCGCACGATTTAATTATACTCTGCTGTATTTCATCGCATCGCGGTTCTAATATAGCAAAATACGCGGTGACCAGTGCAAAAAATTTTACTAAAAATGCAAAAAATTCGCAGTGAAGCGTATTTACAATCTTGTAAAAGCACTTGATATTGGAACGGTGCTTCAATACTTTGGTATCTAACAACTATGCGTTACCTTTACTTCGCACGATTTAATTATACTCTGCAGTATTTCATCGCATCGCGGCTCTAACCTAGCAAAATACGCGGTGACCGGTGCAAAAGATTTTACTAAAAATTCAAAAAATTTGCAATGGAGCCTGTTTGCAATCTTGTAAAAATAATTGATATTGGAACGGTGCTTCAATACTTTTGCTTCTAACAAATTTGAGTTGCCTTTATTTTGCACGATTTTATTATACTCTGCAGTATTTCATCGCATCGCGGTTCTAACGTAACAAAATACGCGGTGACCGGTGTAAAAGATTTTACTAAAAATGCAAAAAATTTGAATTAAGCCTATCTGCAATTTTGAAAAAGCAGTTGATATTAGAACGGTGCTTCAATACTTTTGCTTCTAACTGTGCGTTACCTTTATTTTGGACGATTTAATTACACTCTGCAGTATTTGATCGCATCGCGGTTCTAACATAGCAAAATACGCGGTGACCGGTGCAAAAGATTTTACAAAAATGCAAAAAATTCGCAATGAAGCCTGTTTGCAATTTTGTAAAAGCAGTTGGTATTGGAACGGTGCTTCAATACTTTTGCTGCTAACAACTCTGCGTTACGTTTATTTTGCACGATTTAATTATACTCTGCAGTATTTCATTGCATCGCGGTTTTAACATAGCAAAATACGCAAAAGATTTGACTGAAAATACAAAAAATGCGCAATGCAGCCTATTTGCCAGTTTGTAAAAGCAGTTGATTTGGAACGGTGCTTTAATACTTTTGCTTCTAACAACTCTGCGTTACCTTTATTTTGCACGATTTAATTATACTCTACAGTATTTCATCGCATCGCGGTTCTAACATAGCAAAATACGCGGTGACCGGTGTAAAAGATTTTACTAAAAATGCAAAAAATTCGCAATGAAGCCTATTTGCAATCTTGTACAAGCAGTTGATATTGGAACGGTCCTTCAATACTTTGGCTTCTAACAAGTGTGGGTTTTTATTCTGCACAATTTAACAATACTCTGCAGTATTTAATCGCATCGCGGTTCTAACATAGCAAAATACGCGGTGACCGGTGCAAACGATTTTAAAAAATGCAAGAAATTCGCAATGAAGCCTATTTGCAATCTTGTAAAAGTAATTGATATTGGAACGGTGCTTCAGTACTTTGGCTTCTAGCAACTATGCGTTACCTTTATTTTGTACGATTTAATTATACTCTGCAATGTTTCATCGTATCGCGGTTTTAATATAGCAAAATACACTTGGCAGTCAACGTGTTAACCGTCGCGCGTCGTGCTTTTTTGTGCACAACAGTGTTGAAGTGCGAATCAAGCAGGGTGTGAAAGAAATGACGGCTGTGTGAGAAAGGACAGTTTTCGCGCGTCCTCCGTTTTTTCGACGAGATACCGTCAGTTCGTCGTCAGAATGTTATCTATACGGACAGCGTCCACCTTATCGATGGCCTGCGGTTCCCTCGAGCCAGCCGATTATTTTCCGACTCTTCATCGCAGCTTGAGCTGCTCGCCGATCGTCGAGGGTAAATCGCCAGATCCGCGGTATCTCGATCACTGAGACCGAATGAGCCTAATGATGAGGGACAGGACGTGCGAGAAAGAAATGCCAGGAAGTAATTTCTGCGGTAGATGATGTAACTTTGTGATTCATGCATCCCAACGCTACTCGCTTCTGCCGATCTCCTAACATTAGAGACCGCGGACGAAAAGTGTCGCAGATGATTCTCACCCGTATCGATTCGTCGCCGAGAACCGTCGACGCGTGATCGCACTCGCTACGTCCACACTTTCGGCGTTATATTGTGCACACGATTTGGCATGGGCCGACATTGTCACGAAATAACGGCAATAAGATCCGCTGCATATTCATGAGCGCATTAACGAACGCTTCTTCATCTCTCGCGTGCCGCAAATTGCGAACGTTCGTTTTCGTTGGCCTTAATCGCCCGGATTACCATGAATTTTTAATGACGTTCTGTCCGAGAGGTTGCGCTTTCCGTTCTACGCTCCGCGTGTCGCACACGCGTGCGTGCGTATGTTTAGAAATTTGCGGTTACTAATTTACATGCGCCAAGCTGTACATATGAAATATTTAACGCAGTTGGGTTTCAGCGAGACTGGCCGGCTCAGTCGCGTGTTGAGACAGAAGAGCGCATTTCAGTGGGTCTCTTTTTATGAATTTTATAGGTCGGTTGGCAGCGAAAATCGCGCGCAAGGAATCGCTCTCTCTAAAGCTCGCCCTCAGGCCGGACAGGCAGGAACTCATCAACAGGAACATTCTTCAGCTACAGACGGATAATGAGAGACAGGAAACGAAGGAGGCCATTGGCGCCAGGCTCATCAGGTAAGGAAGCCCTAATGATTTTCCTTCCGTGAAACGTCATTCTTCTATCTTACCCTCACCCCCGATTCTTCTTCAAAGACACTCTAAACATTTTTTGCCCTTGCACCGCGTGAAAGTGATACCGTGAAAAAGTAAACTATTGCGGCGCCGTAGTTGACGCCGAAAAAAATATTAGACTCAAACGTAAAATTGTTCGGAACGCGGAGCTTATTTGATCGCCGGCAAATATCCTGTGAAAGCGTGTCCGATACTCGAATTCCTGCACGCTGATGCTTCTGAATGGAGAACGACCGGAATCGGCGGGCGATGCAACTCCTAAATATAGAAGGCGATCGTATACAAGCGGTCCGTTTGTTTCCTCAGAAGCCGGGAATTCGATGGAGTCGTATACCGTGCGCGCAATTCTGTTTTTTTCGTATACAGGTTTCGTCACTCTCAAATTCGTCCTAAGAAAATCCTGTACTCTTCTGTACCACTTTCTTGTTTCCCTATTTTAGTTTCGATTCTCCTCGAACGTCCATGTCGTGAAATTTCCTTTGTCACTCTTATTTTTCCGTTCTATTCCGCGTCTGCTGACGTCTCTCTTATATGTTCATCTTCGCGCAACTGCGATCGACATTGATTCCAGCGGGTCTGGTCGAAAAGTTGCGCGCGGAATAACAGTATATATATAATAACAGAATAACGTCTTAGAGGAGATTACAATAACGGCGATCGTATACAAGCGGTCCGTTTGTTTCCTCAGAAGCCGGGAATTCGATGGAGTCGTATACCGTGCGCGCAATTCTGGTTTTTTCGTATACAGGTTTCGTCACTCTCAAATTCGTCCTAAGGAAATCCTCTACTCTTCCGTACCACTTTCTTGTTTCCCTATTTTCGTTTCGATGCCATTCTCCTCGAACGTCCATGTCGTGAAATTTCCTTTGTCACTCTTATTTTTCCGTTCTATTCCGCGTCTGCTGACGTCTCTCTTATACGTGGGCAGTCCGATAAGTACTTAGCCTACAAAAGAAAAACGAAAATTTTGGAAAATTGACGATTTATTTTTCAACATAGTCTCCTTTTAACTCGATACACTTGATCCAGCAGTGCGCCAACTTCTTCAACCCGTCTGAAAAATACGTTTTCTGGAGATCTGCAAAGTAGGCTTCCGTGGCGGCGATAACCTCCTCATTCGACTCAAATTTCTGCCCAGCGAGTGACTTTTTCAAGTTTGGGAGCAAAAAGAAGTCACACGGGGTCAAATCTAGAGAATACGGTGGATGGGGCAGCTGTTCGTAGCCTAATTCAACGAATTTGGCTGTAGCTTGGGCAGAGGTGTGAGCCGTTGCGTTATCGTGGTGAAAGAGCACTTTTTTCTTCACCAAATGGGGCCGTTTTTTCCTTAATTCGGCGTCGAATCGGCTCAATAATTCGGCATAGTGTAGCCCTGAAATCTGGGCATATCCTGCATGAAATATTGGGCATGAGAAAGCTTTCTGCTCGATGGATGCCGCGTTTGCTCACTCCGGATAACAAGCGCATCCGTGAGACCACTTCAGAGCAGTGTTTGACACTGTTTAAGCGCAATCCGAAAGAGTTTCTACGCCGTTTTGTGACTGTCGACGAAACGTGGATCCACTGGTACACACCAGAGACCAAGGAACAGTCGAAACAGTGGACTGCGCTCGGCGAATGTGCACCGAAGAAGGCGAAGACTGTCCTATAGGCCGGAAAGGTGATGGCCACCGTTTTCTGGGATTCACAAGTTGTGATCTACATAGACTACCCGGAGAAGGGCAAAACAGTCACAGGGCTGTACTATGCCGAATTTTTGAGCCGATTCGACGCCGAATTAAGGAAAAAACGGCCCCATTTGGCGAAGAAAAAAGTGCTCTTTCACCACGATAACGCACCGGCTCACACCTCTGCTGTCGTTACAGGCAAATTGGTTGAATTAGGCTACGAACAGCTGCCCCATCCACCGTATTCTCCAGATTTGGCCCCGTGTCACTTTTGTTTGTTCCCAAACTTGAAAAAGTCACGGAGGCCTACTTTGCAGATCTCCAGAAAACGTATCTTTCAGACGGGTTGAAGAAGTTGGAGCATCGCTGGATCAAGTGTATCGAGTTAAAAGGAGATTATGTTGAAAAATAAATCGTCAATTTTCCAAAATGTTCGTTTTTCTTTTGTAGGCTAAATACTTATCGGACTGCCCACGTATGTTCATCTTCGCGCAACTGCGATCGACATCGATTCCAGCGGGTCTGGTCGAAAAGTTGCGCGCGGAATAACAGTCGTCTTAGAGGAGATTACAATAACGGCGAAGTGTGGCTGCCACGACAGTGAATCATTTGTTTGCCACGCTCGGCGGATTTTGTACCCTCCTCCCTCAACCCTTCGGCTCGTCTTGTCTCTTTCATTCTTTCATCGCGCGTCTCTCTCCCGCTCGGTCTCTTCATTACTTTTCGCTCACGCTATCGCTTTAAAGGAGATTAAAACTGACCAGTGCACTTACACTGATTCACGTGCCCTGTCTTTCTTGTTTGCAGGCGGCTGAGCATGCGGCCGACCCAGGAGGAGCTTGAGGAACGGAACATTCTTAAAAGTAAGCTCTCGCTGTGCGATTGTGTGCCTTGTCCTTCGTGTCTTTTTTTAGTCGCGGCATTTGCTCGACTTTTTTTCTTCTTCATGTGCGTGAGATGATCGATGTGCGCGAATGCGGTGTGCATGATACAGTATATTGTGTCGTACTTCGGTAGGTGAGACGTTCGAAAAGTTCCTGTGAGATTTGCTTCCTTACGAAAACGGAAAAATTGTTTGTATGATATTATTTTCGGTTCAATTAAGCGTCAATGTGTGAGAGTTACATTTATGCTGGGAGCGTCTATCGAAGTACACGTACACCTGTTCGCGTGTGTTGAGTCGACGGTAAGCAAAGAAATAGCGTTCGAAGAAAAACGCAATTTCGTTTTCTAGAACAAAGCCCCGCTGAAGAGAAGAAGCAGAAAGAAGAAAAGAAGAGATATCTTCTGCGAAAGCTCAGCTTCCGGCCAACGGTAGAAGAACTTAAGGAGAAAAAGGTAAAATCCGAATTAGAATCGGAATGACTATTTTCTCCGTTTGAAATGATCGTGTCTTTAACTGGTGCGCATTCACTCGTGCAGATCATCAGGTTCAACGACTATATCGAGGTTACACAAGCCCATGACTATGACAGAAGAGCCGACAAGCCATGGACACGGTTAACCCCGAAGGATAAAGCCGCCATTAGGAAGGAACTAAACGAGTTCAAGAGCTCGGAGATGGCCGTTCACGAAGACAGCCGACACCTCACCAGGTATGAATTTTCAATACTTTCCTCTGACGAACTGTCTTTGTCAAAATGACAGTGCACATAATGCACATACAATGCAACAACCTTCCAGAAAATATACCGGAATGCTCATTACTTTCTTGTCACGAACCGTCTAACTTTGTCAAAACGACAGTGCATATAATGTGCACACAATGCAACAGCCTTCCAGGAAATATATCGGAATTCTCATTACTTTCTCCCCACAAACCGTCTAACTTTGTCAAACGACAGTGGATATAATGTGCATACGATGCAACAACCTTCCAGAAAATATACCGGAATTCTCATTACTTTCTTACCACGAATCGTGTAATTTTGTCAAAACGACAGTGCATATAATGTGCACACAATGCAACAACTTTCCAGAAAATATACCGGAATTCTCATTACTTTCTACCCACGAACCGTCTAACTTTGTCAAAATGACAGTGCATATAATGTGCATACAGTGCAACAACCTTCCAGAAAATATACCGGAATTCTCATTACTTTCTTCCGACGAATCGTCTAATTTTCTCAAAATGACAGTGCATATAATGTGCATACAATGCAACAACCTTCCGAAAAATATACCGGAATTCTCATTACTTTCTTCCCACGAACCGTCTAATTTTGTCAAAATGACAGTGCATATAATGTGCATACAATGCAACAACCTTCCAGAAAATATACCGGAATTCTCATTACTTTCGCCCGCGGACCGTCTAACTTTGTCAAAGTGGCAGTGCATATAATGTGCATACGATGCAACAACCTTCCAGAAAATATATCGGAATTCTCATTATTTTCTTCCCACGAACCGTCTAACTTTGTCAAAATGACAGTGCATATAATGTGCATACAATGCAACAATCTTCCAGAAAATATACCAGAATTCTCATTACTTTCTTCCGACGAACTGTTTAACTTTGTCAAAATGGCAGTGCATATAATGTGCATACAGTGCAACAACCTTCCAGAAAATATACCGGAATTCTCATTACTTTCTTCCGACGAACTGTTTAACTTTGTCAAAATGGCAGTGCATATAATGTGCATACAATGCAACAGCCTTCTAAAAAATATACCGGAATTCTCATTACTTCTTTCCCACGAACCGCCTAACTTTGTAAAAATGACAGTGCATATAATGTGCATACAATGCAACAACCTTCCGAAAAATATACCGGAATTCTCATTACTTTCTTCCCACGAACCGTCTAACTTTGTCAAAATGACAGTGCATATAATGTGCATACAATGCAACAACCTTCCAGAAAATATACCGGAATTCTCATTACTTTCTTCCCACGAACCGTCTAACTTTGTCAAAATGACAGTGCATATAATGTGCATACAATGCAACAACCTTCCAGAAAATATATCGGAATTCTCATTACTTTCTACCCACGAACCGTCTAACTTTGTCAAAATGGCAGTGCATAGAATGTGTATCCAATCCAACAACCTTCCAGAAAATATACCGGAATTCTCATTACTTTCTCCCCACAAACCGTCTAACTTTGTCAAACGACAGTGGATATAATGTGCATACTATGCAACAACCTTCCAGAAAATATACCGGAATTCTCATTACTTTCTTCCGACGAACCGTCTAACTTTGTCAAAACGATAGTTCATATAATGTACATACAATGCAACAATCTTCCAGAAAATATACCGGAATTCTCATTACTTTCTTCCGACGAACTGTTTAACTTTGTCAAAATGGCAGTGCATATAATGTGCATACAATGCAACAGCCTTCTAAAAAATATACCGGAATTCTCATTATTTCTTTCCCACGAACCGCCTAACTTTGTAAAAATGACAGTGCATATAATGTGCATACAATGCAACAGCCTTCTAAAAAATATACCGGAATTCTCATTACTTCTTTCCCACGAACCGCCTAACTTTGTAAAAATGACAGTGCATATAATGTGCATACAATGCAACAACCTTCCAGAAAATATATCTGAATTCTTATTATTTTCTTCCCATGAACATTTTAACTTTGTCAAAATGACAGTGCACATAATGCGCATACAATATAACTATGCATGCAAGAACCTTCCAGAAAATATACCGGAAGCTTATCACACCTGTCAAAAACATAATTTCTCTTTCTTTCTCGTTCTCAGGTTCCATAGGCCATGACAATTGCAATGTGTAGAGGTGCTACAGTGTGGTGCGGGTATAGGTGAAGGTGCAGTGTGTTGGCCTCGCGCTGAGGCTGGATAAAAATCGAGTATCGTAGCTTCCGTGGATGAACGACGGGGCATAGTTCACGGTACTCGACCGGTGATGGTGATTTCTTTGACGTTGCTGCGTCGTGTCGTCGGTCGTCGTCGTCCCTCTCATCATGATCGTCATCAACAGCATCATCATCGTCATAATCATCAGCGTCGTCGTTCACGTCATCGCGATCATGTCGATCATCAACCGGCAAGCCTAGCTAACACACCGTAAACTACGACTCGAAGCAGCTTCGAGCGTGAAAAGAGCGTCCGGTCACAAACCACACGCCCGCCCCATGGACCACAACAAGAAAACAAACAAAAAAAAACAGGAAAAACGCGAACATACTTCAGCCATAGACAACACTATGCATGAACATCCAAAGACGGAGAATCGTTTGAGTATGAATGATTCTTCGGACATTCGTGCATCGCGCATCGCACATTCAAGCATCGAGGATCGTTTGAGAGTCGAAACATTGTCAAACGTCGACGACGAGCGTCCCCACGACGTCAACGAAGATTGTGATAGGGTGGCCCGTCATTGGATACGAACGGTAGGCGGGTCACTCGCTGATTTCTTTCTCTGTAGAGTCCTTCGCAAGCGCGCACGCGCCTTTTCTTTCCCAAACGCGTTTGTCCGACTACTGTCAAGCACGTCCCTTTGAAAGGAAAAGGCAATTGACAACTGTTCAGATGCAATCTCTTGTATACGGTGTAGCTAATAGGCGTGGCACGCCGATGTAACGAAACGAAAAATCGGAGTATGGCTAGCGAGGTTAGATTTGGAAGCGGCAATTGTATAAATTCGCTTCCAAAGGACGTAAGTGAAACGATGCGCGATATCGTTGGTCGTTCTAATCGTCGCTAGACTTTGCCAATTGAAATCCGCGACGGAAGGCAGAAAGCTGGCGGGCGCGCGTGCGAGCGTGCTCTGAACAAAGCGTGTAAACACCATTTTGCAATCAAGCTAGCTCATCAGTGTCACCTGGCATCGGTTGTACATGAGGTCATAAATCGAAAATCCATTCTTAACTCTTGACATTAATCGCATACGCACCGAGTAGGAGATGCGCCTATGCGCGCAACTTTTCTTCATGTTCCGGGCGAATACTCAGAGAAAAGATGGCCGTCACGTGAGTGTCAGAACGGGACTGCTTCCTGAGTAGAATCGAAGAGTCGTGTTTTTCGGGCACCGACACTGGCGCCGGAGGAAAAGGATTACGTTGAAGCTATTTTAATTCGACCGTGAAAATTTGTTAGCGTTAATACTTTTATATGTTGACTTGACCCGCGGACGCGGCCGGATTTTATCAGGCGGTTGCCGATTTTACTGATGTCGCGGCCCCGAATTTTTGTATGGAAAAAACTCGCGCTTCGTCGGCTTCTTTGCATAGATAACGAATAATTTTCACGTTCATCGATGTCACGTCCCCTTTTATTGCAACGGGCAAACCTTTACGTTCTTCGCGTAGGACGCCAATTAGATGTTAATTGCCGCCATAAGAGTTATCAAACTGAGGCCGAGAGACTCTGAACAAACTACGACAATCGGTCGATTTCTCGATCGGCACGAACTATTTTACTTTACTGCCAGGTATCACTCTATTTCTTTCTCTCTCCTTTTCTCTGTCCACCCTCCCTGTCCTATGTCTTTTCCTGTTTCTTAAATATTTCGTGGAGCTGCCTTGAAGAGCAAATGCTTAAGACTATTGCAAATAGATATGTACTCTGTTTACGAAAGCGATGTGCATTGTGCAATTACAACATTTGTACAGAAGGTATGTGTAGAGTGTACGTTAGTTAACATTAATATTATTATTGTAATTATTGATCAATTAATTAATTAATTAATTGTTACTAGGATTATTATTATTACCATTATTATTAATATTATTATTATTGTCGTCGCGAGTGACACTGCGATCCTCGTTAATTTCGATCACGCGTCTCGATCATGGATACGTCGATAGAAAAATATCTTTTTCGCGACCATTTTACCGGCCGAAGAATACGTCGAGTACGTCTGTTGAGGAAGGAAAACTCGCTGTCGGTTCAGAACTTCGAGCGACGAATGCCGAAAGCCGAAAGATCGTTTGACGAGTCAGTTTGACGTACGATCGAAGAAAACGTAATTACGAAGATCGTTAAATGAACCTCGGGTGGATCCCGTCTGTCGCTTTCTTCCCATCCGCGTTGGCTTCGCAATTTCGCTCAGCTTATCATTGTCAGATCTCTAATCAGCGATCTTATTAACCGACGGCGATCCACCGACGACGTTTTTCCGAGAGCTTCGATCGTCGAGTCAATTTTTCACGGCGAAAGAGTGAGACCGAGAGGAAGAATCGTGTAAAGAGAAATTGTCGATCGTCTGTGTGTGCGTGCATGTGTGTTTGTGTGCATCTGTGCAGTGACGGCGGCACTGCACTACCGTACCTCCTCCTTTGGACGCAAGTCGCTATGGTGCATTGAAGCGTTGACCTTAAAGAGGGAAAAGAAGAAAGAGATACACGTGCGCACCCGTGCGCAATTTTTACCAAATGTCATATTCGATTCAGCCCCTTTCGAAAGCTGCCCTCGGTTTTCGAAACTCGCTCCCGCGGTTGGTTTGGTTTGGCTTCGTCCAATGGGGTGAGAGGATCGGAGTGTCGATCTATCTCGGTATATATATGCATAAAAGAAAACCGTCGGTGAACTCAGCAGTTCGATATTATAAAGATTCGTCAAACTTCGAGAGAAACATCGGAGGCGAACGTACACATATATATATATAAGCGTATAAACACATACATACACACACGCTCGAGTAAGAGAACATCGTTGCGGGAAATGATCGTTTACGAGGAAACACTTTGAAGGTGGGTTGGAGGGAAAAGAAAAAATCGGGTTGGAAGAGTACGGCCTGGGGGGTTTGCAAACTTCTCTCGTTCCATTGGTCGAGCGCTGTGGCTACCGTGTAGTCAAATAAAAAAGTATATACATAAACATACATATATTTATATATATTTGTATATGTATATGTATATACCTATATGTAAAATGTCTAATTCCGGATTGACTGTGGGTTGTATGTGTTAATGTATGCCTGCTTTTTTGTCTGTTGCGCGCGTGTGCCGTATGAATGCAAATGAATCGTCGTTTTAATTTGACAGAGAGAGAAAAAATAGAGAAAGCGCTACACGCAGCAAGGCGAAAGAACAAATTATAGCTCTACCGGAAAATTTCAGAAACACTTCTGAGGAAATTATATTCTGATTTGTGGAAATGTCCCTTTTTGTTGCAACCGTTTCAGGTGAAGCGAAAGGTCGAGTCGTTTAAAATTTATAAACTTCCTTTTCAAATTCGAACGCGTTGTAGATCATTTACTCCTTCTCCTTTTACCAAAAGCGACGAAAGGTGACGGAGAAGATTCCGCCAAACGTGAACGATTAAAACGGACGATTCGAAATACCTTGTACATATATTAAATAAATACCACACACACGCCGCAAAAAAAAACGTACTTGGTAAAACACCGCAATAGAGGAGCCCACGCTACACACGCTACACGAAATAATCGAAGAAATTAACAAGATATTACGCAAGAATGTAAACGATGATGAAATATTTATAAATAATAATTTTAAATAAGAGACGGCGCGCCCTAAATGCAAGAGAGAAGAAATATACAGTACACCGTATAAATAATATAAATAATATAAATACTATACATAAACGGAACGAAACACACGGTAGACGTGAAGAAAAGAGAAACAGACACACACGCATCCGTACGCAGACACGTATGAGTATAATACCTGTATTCATGCATGCCCGCACGGATGCAATCTATATATATAGATAATTAACGGAACAAAAAAAAAAAAGAAACTACATCGACGCGTACAAGCAGTATGTGCATTTTCCAGCACAGATAGTTGGTATTTTGTGTACAAAAGTGAAAAACCCAAGATAAAACGATTGTTGGACATTCTCCGCATTTGTGCTATCGGGTTCCGTCTGGCATTAACGATAAGAGACACATGATCGAGGGTTCGAAGCGTGATACGGACGAATGTCAGCGCGATACACGATAAACTCCGTTCGCGATCGTTGAGCAACGATCGAGCGACAAGATTCTTCGTGAATTCAGCCCCTGCGAAATGATCGAGAGTGCGCGAAACTTTGAATCGTTGATTTTGTACTGTGATCCTTCGATCTATTCGACGATCTGTTCTCGTAGATTTTAGGTTTTTGGCCACTCTCGAATACTTCGCATTTGTATTACTGTCCCTGCCAGCTGCCGCAAATTTCGACGACCGGAGGAGATAAATTCCAAATTATTCGACTTAGTATCGTAAAATATGTTTGAATCTTTCAAAGAGGTGTGTTTTAAAATCGTCAAAATAATTGTCGCGGAAACAATGTCACGTCAAGCTTCGAACAGACTAGATTACCAATTTGTAGATCCATTTTGGTTTGAAATCCGGAAATCCATCGACTGTCAGCCGGTCAACCGAACGTCTGTTCGAAGGGAAAAAGTGTTCGCGCCGCAAAGTCGAATGTCCGCGTGCAATTTGCGACATCGGGCAGGTCATAAGCGCTTGCTGCGCAATTGCGCAAAGTCGGTCCGCAGAGACGCGAAAAGCGAAGAGAGAAGGCAGACCGAGGAAGAGACGAGCGAAGCGGCGTATAAAAGAAACGTGGAGTTACGAGCAAAGAGGAGAAGAAGAAGCATTATTGAGTGTCGGAATCACTGACCGTGTGCGGACGGACGATTCTACTTGTAATATAATCTCTAATATCGGTAGTAAACTTACGATAAACGACAGCAGTAAGAAGATGAAAAAGTCCGTAAGGATTAATAATTTAAGGACGGCCGTGCCGAGGCGGCATGACGCACGATTATTTCATTTCCGACGTGCGAGAAATGGAAAGAAAAGGACTGTCGTCTCGCGCGTCGTCGACACAAGGTTTTCTCGCGAACCGCGATTTATTTCGGGCCCAGCCTACCGACGCCGGAATCCTTCTGATCGTTCGTGTTCCTCTGACGAGACGAGCGGAGATAAAAATTGGATGGTAGAAAAACGATCTCAGTGAGACTTTGCCCGGCGACGGGGCTGGCCCGGCGATTTTTACCAAAACGGCCCGATCGGGGTCGAAGTTTATTAGAAACGGTTAATTAGGCGTAATTTAAAGACGTTCTGATGCTCTTCAGTTTCGTTTTTTATTTCCTCTCTCTTCTTTACGCGAACAACTGTTTTCGTTCATAGCCGATAACGTTTCGTAAAAGCGTGCGAGGGATGCGAGGAGAGAAAGAAGATTGTGAGAATGAGAATGAGAGAGAGAATGGAAGATGCGATAATCGCATCAAGCGCGAGCGATCGCTGGCATTATTATTGAAACCTGACATTCGCGTTTTGACGCGTGTCGATTGTTGTACTTATTTCTTCATCTTTTAAATTTAATGGTTACTCGTTTTATTAATGAATTTCGTATGTTTATCGGCGATGCAAATTTCTCGGGCTAGTTTGTCGAGGATGTTGAACATTTCGTAGAGTACCCTTGATACAGGAACTTTTTAAATATTCGTAGATTTACGCGTCAGTGTTGTGAGACTTCGAGACTTCTTAACTTTCAATTCTTCGAAATTTTCGGCTACTCGCCGAAGTGTGCATAATTTACTGCGGACTCACAGATGCTCCGCAGGTGCATTTAACAAAAGACAAAGAACGACGTAAGCCGTCGTCGTATCCCGGCCAGCGATCGGTCGCTAATTTATTCGAAATAACAGTGACAAAAAAGAGATAAGAGTGCGATGCGAAATCTTTCAGCGAGGTAAAGAGAAGGAGAAACACTGTATTATATATTACCGTGAAAAAAAAAACGGAGACAACCCTCTAAGTGTAAGAATAATAATGTATATAATTATTAATAACGTAAAGAAGAAACTTTGAATTAATTGCACCCCTCGGAGAGGGGAGGGGGGAGGCGGAAGTGAATATTTCGCGAATGCCGCGCTCCCTCGTACGAAACGAAGCAAGGGAAAGAAAACGAATTAAGATTGCGGACGTAGGGGAGAACCACGCGCGGACGATGTCACGCGAACAAAGAGCACAGAACTTGTAGTAGAGAATATACAAGGCAAGGGAGTGTCGAATTGATTTTATTTCGATGAGAACCGCGCGCTGCGTTTTCGAAAATACCCCTGAAGGTCCATTCTGTTTTGTTGTTAGTTTATACGCACTACGATTATCGCAATTTATTGTATTATCGACGAGAATACTGTAACAAACAAAAATACTGTTAACTATTCTTAAAAAAATTAAAACTTTTGTAAACTGAGATGCATCAGTCTGCTGACCATTTAACGACACTTTATGAATCCTCGACGATCGCTTGCATTCTTTCCCCGATGCGATAAGCGGCTGAGAGAAAGAGAGAGGAGGAAAGAAGGGGACGACGCTTGGAAGTTAATGCTTTTCATTACTGCACACGGGAGAACGATTGAAGCAGTTACGTGTTGCGTAAATCACTAAATAATTAATTTCATATAATTCGTTCAGGAATCAAGAAAGACTATGTAGTATGTTTCGACAGGACAAAGACGACAAATACACACGTACTCGGGACAAAGACGACAAATTGTGTTTGGATATTGCCACGAGGAAGAGGTCTTTCTAATGACGACAGAACTTATTGTCAGATCAACTTGATTCGTGGAGGAACGAAAGTAGAGGATTTCATGCACCCAGGACAGAGGTAATTTGCGTGTGACTTATATCAGCCGTTTATTTTAAAAGTGGCCTAACTCCATTTATCTTCAAATCGATATAAATAACATTTACTGATAAATAACATGAATTTGTACAGTAAAACCTGTTTTTGTGCGGTGGGTAGGGACCGCATAAAAGAAATCGTACAAAAAAATATTCGAAAATTTTATAAATTCTTGCATATAATAAACAATTTTGTACGATATACTACCTAAATTTTTTTATGCGGTGGATAGGGACCGCATAAAAAAAGTCAGACTTAAAAAATACATCAATGATCTATGAAATAGATGAGAGAATGCTTTCAATTAAATTAAATAATTAAATTAGACCTAAAGAAATTGTAAAAATATTTAATTCTCCATTGTACATATACATGGAGAAGTTTTCAAATTGTACATTAAATAGTTTGCTGCTACTCGTCGTAATCCAAAACGCGCATCTTCTTGTAATGAATTGGTTAAAAATCGCTTTCGTCGCTTGAAGATAGGATTTCAATTGATTTGTTTTTTGGTACCATAAACTCAGTGATCAGTTTTTGTGACGACGGTCGACTGGTCAATTGCTTGTAAACGTCACGGTAGTGAGACATGCATGATGTCAGCTCTTTTTGGAATTTTAAGCGTCTTTCCGCATTGGTATCTATTTTAAGAAAATGCGTTTCCAATTTTTTCGAAATCTGGATCTCTGCATATATTTTATCTGCTGTAATGAATTCCGGTTCTTCTTGTCCATTTTCATAATCTATCAAACTATTGATAATGTCACTATCATCGACAGTTTGGTCCTCAATCATCTCGTTCAGGTCATTATCGCCGAAAGAATCAAAGCCTTCTCCGCCGATGTTATGTGCGAGCGCACTAATTTCAGAAAATACCGTTGACGCGTTTTCGGTAACGTTTCGATTAATTACACATTCATATATGTGCCCATAATTATGAAAGTGGTCTAAGTCAAAATTTAAAAAAAATGAGTTTATCAGTTACTTCATACCACATTATTTTTAACTAAATTTATTCAATGTAATTTTTACGAAATTGTCAAAAATGAACCATTAGATAGTGGTTGTAATTTCAACATTATATGGAATTCATTTAGTTTTAATTATGAAAGTGGTCTAAGTCAAAAATTTAAATAAATTATATAAACAACTTGAAAATGGCACGTGGCCTTCTTTGACGCGTTTCTGAACTACATAATAAAATAAATGACAATCAAATTTTAATAATAACGACAACTTCATTACTAGAAGAATCAATAACAAGAAGAGTAAAAAATACCGCGGGTGAATCTGTCTCTTGGCTACAAATTCAATGGATGAGATTCTTGAAAAATGAACCTTATAAAATGTTCTATAAAACATCTTTAGATGATTCTAAATTTCACGTTTTGGATCTTTCACCTAAAAAAGGAAGACCAAAAATATACGGAAATATTAAATTACTTCCATTATACACCACCATTAGACCAGTATCGGAAGAAAGACATAAAGATATTATGAGTTTACTACCGTACATCCCTCCAGTTTTTCAGGAACATTTTAAGAATCTTAAATACTCGAAATAATGATAAAAATGGATTACTGTTTAAAAATAATTAATAAATGTAATAAATGTTCACGAATTATTTCAATCAAATTATTGTTTCAAATAAAACTCAAAGTTCTTTATTGCTTTAAGTCATTTATAGGACATTCAGTTAATTTTGAAAATGGTCTAAGTCAATTCAATCTTTAAAAATAATATTATCGTATAAAATTCACACAAAATTTCATATTCATAGTAAATTTCCATTAATTAAGACTAATAAAATTATAAATTAAAATATCGCATAATATAAAAATATTTTTTAATTTATTCAAATGCAATTCATTAAATATCTCGAAACAAGAAATATATGACTTAGACCACTTTCATAATTATGGGCACATATTTCGTCCACAACATGTATATGTACATTGATAGGAAACGTTAAACTGGTGCTAACGCCGCTAAGATTCATATATCGCATAAAAATAAATCGTACAAAAAAAATTGCACAAAAATAAAATCGCACAAAACCAATCGCATAAAAAAGGACCGCACAAAAACAGGTTTCACTGTACATGTAACCATGGTAACCGGAGAATATTGAAAAACGGAGTTAGGCCACTTTCAAAATAAACGGCTCATATGTATCTCATTTTTGTATTAGATAAAAGTGGCATTTTTATATTAGATCTTTTCCATCTTTATTTGCATGCTTCAATATACTTAAAATAGTATGACACTGGAACGCCATAGAATCCTTTGTGCGTATTACGAGTATCACATGGCCACTAAAACTAGAATTACACGTTTTTGCAATACGCTGAGATCAAAACACTCCGTAACCTATGGTCGAATTGTAAGGTGAGAGATTACTTTGCCCTGAAAAATCACAGCGAACCATTGCGAAGATTCTCGACTATCACAAAGAGTTTCAACCTACAGCAACATTATTTATCGATCTATGAAATTCGTAAAAACTAAGACTGGATGGCATCATGGACGGAAATACATTATGTGACTTATACGGATACTGACTAAAGTTAGATTTTAACTGCTATGAGTTTCGTTAAGTAAAACCTTGCTCTATTCCGAAATTGATGGAGCCCTTTGCTCTGCCGTTTCCTGCAACATCGTTAGCGTCATTGCCATCTCCGATCATCGATATGCAGTTCGATTGGTGCTACCAGCGCTGAAGGTATCGAAGTCGGAAAACTGGTTCGAAACGCATGGTCGCGCTTCTGGTTTTATGGGTCGTCCGAGCATTCGAAATGGTGACTCCTGGTCGATAATTAGTCTCAATTAAACATGATGTAACCGATACGCTGTTGATCGCTACCTCATGAATGGAAAACTCGATACGACATATAAGATTTCAGACATGAAACATACACAAATTTATCGAATGCAACTTAACACTCGGTAAAAATAAATATCATCATATATGCGAGTATCGAACAAAATAGTTCTGCAAATTATTTGATTCAGTCTTGATAACACCCGCAACGTTAAATCGATATGCGAAAGTAGCTTCGGAACAAATTGGATATTTTCGATTTGTGTACATTACAAGCTTGCTTGAAATTGCATAGAATATGTCAACCCCTTGCGGTCCGCGATATTTTCGCAGCTTCGTTCAAGCTGGTTCGTGCTTTATCCGTTTTCATCGAATTTCCGTAGGCTTCGAATTGCGTAATTATGTACAACAAAGCTATACATAATCATAACGTACATGAAATATTCTCGGTATTACTAGGATCGCTATGCGGCATGCAAAAATTCATCAACCGAAATATAATGCCGAGTCATCGCCAACATATACAGTATGTCGGAAAAATAACAGAACTTTTTAACACTTTGTCTGCCATGCGTATTTTGCTATATTAGAACGGCGATGCTATGAAATCCTACAGCGGTTGATTGAATTATGTAAAATGTAAATAATGTGCAAGTATTGGAGACCAAACGAACGCACCACTATTCTAACAAGCACTGCATTTATAAAATGATTATTGCTACTCGTTGCGAATATTTTGGATCTTCAATAAAATCTCTTGCGCCGGTCACCGATGACCATCATGGCAGTCAAAGTGTTAAATTTACAGAAAATTACTAACGCCATCTCTTAAAACAACGTATAATTTGAAAGCTATATGTTTCCGTCATAGAACGCGCTCACGATCATTGTTATCGATCGACGGATTGTTATAGCGCTTAAAGTCAGAATATCTTTTGTCACCTCGTCACAAAAATACGATGGAGTAAAGAGCTAATATTAAATTTTGTTTCAAGCTCGGTAAAAGTTTTACAAAAACATTTGAGATCATGAAAAAAGTTTATGGTGATGCTTGCTTATCCCGTACACGTGTTTTCGAGTGGTATAAGCAACTTCAGGACGGACGTGATGCTTTGGAAGACGACCCAAAGCCAGGCCGATAAAAAAAAAAAAAAATCGCGATGAGTTGGTAGAAAAAGTGCGTGAAATTATAGCCTACGATGCAAATTCGACTGCGAGATGGATAACGGAGGAATTACCGTATTAGCCCGAATATAACGCAATATTTTTGGACCATTTATTTTCCGTTAAAAAATCGACTCGCGCTAAATTCAGGATTTAAATATTGGAATGTAATATAAACAAGGATATTTTTCTAGAGAGGTTGAAACGATAGTTAAAGGTTTCAAGAAATGCTGCATTTCCAATGATTTTTAAATGGGACGGAAGATGGCATTTTGTGGTAGACTGAAAGCGTGAATGAAAATTGATGATACCAATGTGACCTCAATGAGTTCTTATTCTGAAAACAGTTCAGATTCTGAATAAACATTTCCGTTTTTTGTCGTTACTTACGTAATATTACTTTCGTTTTACATTACTTAATTTTATTGACATGAATGTAACCTTGCGTTGTAAATAAATGCTTATTTGATTGAATTTTACTTTCTTTGAATTCTTTTATGAGTATTAATCTTTTTCTAAATATCTTTATGAAAATTTCGAAGTCGCGTTATATTCGGGGTAATACGATAAATACGACCAAAGACATGGTTCACGAAATTTTGACGAAGGATTTAAACAAACGGAAAGTTTATGCTCAAATTGTTCCTCACGCCTTAACAGGTCCGTCGCTGTTCAAGAATTTTTGGCGAAAAACAAGTCTGTATTCTTCAACACCCTCCATATTCTCCTGATTTGTCACCATGTGACTATTTCCTGTTCTCGAAACTCAAATTGTCTACGAAAGGAACGTTTTATGACGAAATTACACAAATCCAAAACGCCATGACGAGGGTCATTGAGGCGATTCTGAAAAATGACCCAAAAAATCTAGGCAAGCATTGGTTGCCCAGCGGATGTAAATGGTTTTTCATTAAGCGTGTCTGAACTTTAAAATTGAATAAAAAAAGTTGTGTGCGACATATGACGGAAACCTTTATTGCGGATTAAAGTACATTCGATACCATTAGGTTTTAAAGATGATATCATTCAAATGGCCTCCGCGGCTTCGTTTACAGGACTCGATCCGAGAGGGCCAATTTTGTATGACTCTCTTGCATAAGTCGGCCTTGATCTCACTGATAGTTCGAATGATATTTTTTTCGCGTTAGATCGCGCGTTTCTGTGTCGTACAGGGACTGCTTTATCAGCAACCGAACCGCTTTGCTCGAATTTCGCGATAATTGGTTGCGTTGATCGCTCGGTTGGACGATCATTTCGGCCGTAAATATTTCGTAGCTCGCGAAAAGTTTGGCGAACAGAACATGAATATTTATAATAAATTTTAACAATTTCGACGCGTTGTTGAATGGTATAGCGCTCCATCGTTAAATGGTAACTATGGCCAAACATAAACAACGAAGAGTGACAGTGCTGCCACCTGAAATGTCAGAGCAGCGAGCTGTCAAAGTTCGGACATAGCTATTGAAAAAGCCTTTATTTTTAATAAAAGTAAACAAAATTGCCAAAATAATAAATTCTTTTTAATTTAAAAAGTACCGTTATTTTCCCGACATACCATGTAGAACCAGCCAGAACAAAATGCATTGTCGAGTGGCATCGACATAGAACCACCAGAATGACATGCGATGCCGTGTCACCTTCGACATAGAACCGCAGAGGGTTAATAACAGCTGGCAAGTAACGAACTTCCTTGAAACAGGCTATCGCACGCAAAGAAGACTTCTAAGGAACGTTCAATGAACCAGACGCAAGGCTGAGACCGTGCGGAGGATACTTCTCTTACCTTTTTCAGCATGTAGCTCTGAAGGTCGCGACCCATGTAGAAGGCAATCCGCTGCAACGACAGGATGCTGCGGAGTCGAAGTCTCGGCTCCGGCTGAAGAAGTCGTTTGAGAAGATCTTTCGCCGACGGCGAAATTTCCGCACCCGCCGGCAAAGTTCCAGGCGGCTCGCAATTCGGGTCATCGCCGGCTTCTGTTGCCGAAAGATCCTTCGCCATCGTGCTCGGATACTGAAACGGGAAAGAGTAAGCGGAGTTATGTAATCGCAGATCACAGCCTCCGGTCTTCGCTCATTCTCGCGCATCCTCGATGTCGTTTTTGAACGCTCGAGTAAATTATGTGTATGGAGAATGGATCAAGATTTTTTTTACACGTTGACTGCCGTGGGTATTTTCATGTATTAGAACGGCGATGCTATGAAATACCGCAGCGTTTGACTGAATCCTGCAAAATGTAAATAATGTGGAAGTAATGAAGACCAAAGGACTGCATCACTATTTTAACAATAACTGCATTTATAAAATAATGATTGCTACCCATTGCGAATAGCTTAGATCTTCAGTAGAATCTCTTGTGCTGGTTAGCGGTGACCATCACAGCAGTTAAAGTGTTACCTGATCCACTTTTTATGTTGGTGTCAACCGTGAGATTTAAGAATTAAGGAAAATGGTCGGCTTTTCGGTAGACTTGCGTTATTAGTATTTAACACTAAACGTACCGATACTTTGTACCTACCTATTCTGATTTTTTAATAGAATAGTTGAAAGAAAATAAAATAAAATATTTAATTTAATCAAATTAAAATATGTTAATTACTATTATAGCATTTGAATAGCATTAGGTTTTTATATTAATATCCAAATAGGGTTATATAACATGCCTAATAAATTATACATATAGTAATTAATTTTTATTTTTTACTATAATAGTCGAAAGAAAATAAAATAAAATATATGATTTAATCAAATTAAACTATATATTATATTTTAATGGTGATTTTGAAATAAATGTTGAAATAAACGTTGATTTTCAGAAAGAAATTCCTAATTCATTAAAACGATAAATTGAATAATTAGATAATATAAGAATTTATACAAAGTCAAATAAGTGAAACAAATAACAACGAATGTACGATTCTAAAGTAAATTTTGAAAATGGTCATTTGACCCCGTTTGGTACGGTTAGTGTTAAAATTGCGGTTTGATAATCTGAAAGAAAATAAAATAAAATACAAATTAATATCATTATATTTTAATGGTGAAAAGTATGGAAATAAACGTTGATTCACAAAAATATAAAATATTCGAGAAATTGAATAAGTAAGAATTTACAATATTACAATTAATTTTGAAATTTATCGTGATTGCGGTTTTAATCGTAACTGCTTGAAAATTCGTTTAAAAATGGACAATATTTAAGCTTGAAGATGAGAATCATTTAATACTTAAACCTACCTAACGTCATTTGACCCCGGTGATTTTCAAAAAGAAATTCCTAATTTACTAAGACGCTAAATTGAATAATTAGATGACGTAAGAATTTACAGAAAGTCAAATGAGCGAAAGAAATAACAATGAATGTACGATTTTAAAGTAAATGTTGAAAGGTGTCATTTAACCCCGCTTGGTGCATTTTTAAATTCTACATATTCTTAAAATTTTCCATGAGAATCATTTAACACTGAACGGATTGACACCTATTTTTACCATGTCATTTGACCCCTTATGAAATAAACGTTGATTTTCAAAAAGAAATTCCTAATTTACTAAGACGATAAATTGAATAATTAGATGACGTTAGAATTTACAGAAAGTCAAATGAGCGAAAGAAATAACAATGAATGTACGATTTTAAAGTAAATGTTGAAATGTTGAACTTGGTACGTTTAGTTGTCATATTTAATTTGCACTCGGACATGTTTCTTCACGTAGCGAATAGCGCAACATTTCGTTTAAATTGGTATAGTGTTAAAACATTTGAAATCACATACAACTTTCTGATACATTTATTATAAAACAAAATCGGAATTTTATAGCCTATGCTTTTCGAATGCGTCATACTTCATTCACGAATATGCATTGCGGAAGAGTAATACGTTATGTTTCATGTGACATTTTTTCTTCCGAACATATATAATGTTCATATAATAATTTTTTGTCATTCGATTGCTGATGTATGACATAGAAGGTTCTCGCAGTTGCTGGAATTCACCTCTTAGTATATTGATCACAAATTAATAAATATTAAACAGGACCCAGATTATTAATTTTATCTCATTGCCTTAACTTCTAACTCCCCGGAAATGTCTTAAGTAAAAACATGTACATACATTTTCCTCACTAATAACACAAAGTAACTTCGTGTCCCCTCAGAGGGGACACTCGAGTGCAAAGGGTTAAAACGTCTGCTACAAGCGCCTTGGCGTAGCCTTAACCGGAAGAGCGAATGTTTTGGATACATGTTTGTCCGAACATTTTTTCTTCGATTTTTGTGGAAAGTTCATAGGTAAAATCAGGAATAGTCCTTTTGAAACAGCTTTAGTAACGATGGATGCGATGGAATATTTTGATGTGACACAATTTACGGTCCCAGTAGATGTATGTTACCCGTTATCGCTTCGAGCTAGACACTTTGACGATTGTGACGGTCGTCGGACAGCACCCGTTAGATCGGTGGCACGTAAAGATTAGAATCAAGACAGGTCATGACAGTCACCAGTGTGATATCACTGCTATAATAGAGGCGCATAAACGTACGCGCGTCACATTAGCGCGGGATACGATAGAAATGATATCATCGAAAGAATTTGCTCGCTGTTCAACAGTTGGCACGTTATCTGCCTTCCACCCCGTATGTGAATTAACACGTTGGCTGCCGTGGGGGTCACCGGTGACCGGCGCAAGAGATTTTACTGAAGATCCAAAATATTCGCAATGGGTAGTAATAATTATTTTATAAATACAGTTATTGTTAGAATAGTGATGCGATCCTTTGGTCTCCAATACTTGCACATTATTTACATTTTGCATAATTCAGTCAAACGCTGTAGTATTTTATAGCATCGGCGTTCTAATACGGCAAAATACGCACGGCAGTCAACGTGTTAAGTATTACAAATTGCGAATCCAGAAGTTATCCAGATGATTAGGTAACCGAGTTGTACGAAATTATATTATAACACAAAAGTATATGGCGAACGAGAGAAATGAATGCGATCGTTAAATAATCTGCAGACCGCTGACCGTAATTATCGTCCGTGACGCTCAATAATTCTCGGCTGAAGTGAATTGCGGCATTTTACACGCGAACGTAACATCAGCAGGTTTAATGTCGAATAATCAATTTGCGTTGAGCCTTCGATATCTTTCGATTCTACCGTTAGGCATTTTTAGAATATTTCAAGTTTCAAGCAAGCAACAAAAATTAACTAACACCTAATGTAATGCGTCCTACCATATTCCATCAATATACCATATCTTATTGCAAACGTCGTTTACACTAGGAAATACTTAATATCGCTAAATTAATATTATTTTAAAAATTAGAGGAAAATAGCCAGGTTTCTGATTAGTCCTCTTTTTTACGAGTAATATTTTCATTGGCGGGGTTTATCCGGTTTCCCGTTAAACAGAGTCCTATCCTTTTCGCACCATTTCTGTAGTCTTTTATTGCTTTTCAACTTTTTCTTGAGGAGGGGCTCCAAGGTTCCTTTGACATAATTTACTTTCTAATTTTCCTGCAAACAAAACATAACATTTTGCACTTTGTCACCGGTCCTTACGGATTGTCCCATTGTCAATTTGAGCAAATGTTGAATCAATGAAAATAACGTCTGTTATCCTCGAGATAATGTGAAACTTCGACGACTGACACTAATCATGGGTAATAGACAGCGGTCGTTAAACGATGGGTGACTATAATCACCATTAGTATTAAAATCTTAACACTAAACGCACGAAGGGGGTCAAATGACACCCGTTCAAAATTTATTTAAAAATCGTACATTCATTGTTATTTTTATCACTCATTTGACTTTCCGTAAACTCTTACATCATTTAATCATTCAATTTCTCGCTTTAGAAAACTAGGGATTTCTTCCCGAAAATCAACATTTATTTCATAAGGGGTCAATTGGCATGGTAAGAATAGGTAGGTGTAAAGTACCGTTCTTGAATATTTCTCATTTTCAAGCAGTACGATTAAATCCGATAAGTTTAAATATTGTCCATTTTTAAACGAAAATTTTATATCTTTGTGAATGTATTTCCATACTTTTAGGCATTGTCGATTATCAAATCGCAATTTTAACACTATACGTACCAAGCAGGGTCAAATGACCCCTTTCAAAATTTACTTTAAAATCGTACGTTCATTATTATTTCTTTCACTCATTCGACTTTCTGTAAATTCTTATTATATTAGAAAAATTATTATTTATATTATATTATATTATTAATATGGAAAAATTTTAATATTTGCCTCTGCCAAAACAGATGACGCACCGTATGCGTCATGACGAAAAACTTGAAAATTTTAACACTAAACGTACCAAGCGGGATCAAATGACACCGTTTCAAAATTTACTTTAAAATCGTACATTCATTATTATTTCTTTCGCTCATTCAACTTTCCGTAAATTCTTATATCATCTGATTATTCAGTTCCTCGCTTTAGTACATTAAGAATTTCTTTCTGAATATCAATATTTATGTCATAAGGGGTCAAAGTATCCGTCATGGTAACCATAGGTAGGTTTAAAATACCGCTACGTTTAGTGTTAAAAATCTTAAAACATAATGTTAAACTTCTCCTCCATAACAAACCGAAAAGAATGTTAACCCTGACCAAACGTAGCGGCTGCTATAAATGCATAAACTCATCCATCCCACCATCCGCTAAGTAAACTTTGCAACGCATCTGTTGCAACGCCGTCGCCCTTAACACGTTGGCTCGTTCACCGGTGACCGGCGCAAGAGATTTTACTGAAGATCGAAAATATTCGCCATGGGTAGTAATAATTATTTTATAAATGCAGTTATTGTTAGAATAGTGATGCGATTCTTTGATCTCCAATACTTGCACATTATTTACATTTTGCATAATTCAGTCAAACGCTGTAGTATTTAATAGCAACGCCGTTCTAATACGGCAAAATACGCACGGCAGTCAACGTGTTAATTACCAGAAAGACATAGAGCTGCGGGCACCTGCCGAAGAGCCAAAGTCAGTCCGCGTTTATTATTATTTATTGTTCACAAACGGCCCGGCGCAATAACGCGTCCATAAATATTCCCTTTTACGAGGGAGACGTCGGTAAACTAGAGAAGCTATTACCAATGTGGATTCTATCCTGTCTACGCGGCCCGTACACAGCCTGCCACGACGGCATATACAGGTACACACATGCAGGGTCAATGGCCAGTTACGACCCTCAACCTATTCGCTCGTTCATGTCCCTCCACCGTGTGGTACGACCTCACACGATCGGTATCCAGCAGTGAGTGAACATTTCTCTATGCACTTTTTCTGCCACACGTTTTTCCGACATGCGAAACTGTGATTCGAAGAGTGCCAATTAATTCTTTTTCTGCGAGCTCGATGTTGACAGTGATATTAACCGTACACCCCCTTTGTTGAACGTACGAAGGTGCGCCATGGAGTGCGTGTGATGGGTCAGTTTTAAGTGTGCGACCGATTTAGTATTTTCGTACGGTGCGTATTATTAATAGATCGTTTTTACTGCCGAGGCGCGTGTAAAAAATGAAATCGTAACGGTGTGCGAATATGTGGGCAATTTATAACAGCGTACAAAAGCTGTAAATGCCGTAAACATGCCGCTTCTGAGTTCGAGCCAATCTGTACGGCGATTATTTTTATCTGGACAGACTCACGATGAATAATTCATTGATCGGCCAGCAGGACTTTCATGAAACTCGAATGCCTCTGTTGTTAATCACATTTTGCAAAGGCTGGACGATGACATCGGCCGAGAGCGTATGGAAACTTTTGCGGCGGATCAAAAGTTTTCTCCGCCGGACGCGGGGACTGGGAAAAGATCATTAGCATTAGGCGTAACAAATTCTATACCTACCGCCGTCTGATTATCGCGTACGCGCACCCATTAGCTACAATTTACGCGCTATTTTTACCGCAATTCTATGTATGCACTTCAGTACATTGTTCACCTCGTAACTCACGCTTTTCTTATCACGACCGCAGCACCCACCGTTATCTGACGATCAGAGAATAAAGGCCGTCGTGATCAGTCTTACTCTTCGACTTGTTAACAAACTCATTCCCTCGACAAGTCCTTCACACGCTAATTACTTATTAGCCTCGACATTATCTCTCGCCTTCTTTCCAACTTGTTTACAATTACGCGAAAGGGGGACAACGTAAGACAGGCTAAGACGACAGAAGAAGAAAAACACGCGGCGAGGAAAATAAATGTGTAGGTGCGCGAAGAAGGGAGGAGGAGAAAGATGTGGGAGATAAGACGATAAGCGTCTGGATCGGAGGAGGCGGAGGGTGGGAGATGAGACGAGCCGAAAGGATAAAAGCGGGAGAAAGAGAGAGATCTGATCGCGTGTGGTGCCGATCGCTCAACGCGGTGAACGGGATATTCCAATTCGATCTCTGTGAGGACCTTGACCGAGAATAACGGTACAGACTGATCATTACGAGATCGTAGATAGAATGCCGCCAGTCTCCCTTCTTCCGCGCCGATCGGCCCGACGAGACTTGCCTCCACGCGTCGCACAATCGGTAGAAATCATTTTAATTCCATCGACCTGATGAGACGTCCTGATCAAGAAGACTCCGATCGCACGTACTTTCGCAACGCAATTACGCCCGACGTCATCTATAGTCACTGGCGCGAAACGTCTGATGACGTTGCGCAAAAATACCCTCCGACTTGAACTGCGATCGAAATTAACACTTTGACTGCCGTGGTGGTCACCGGGGACCGCCGCAAAAAATTTTATTAAAAATGCAAAAAATTAGCGATGAAGCCTATTTGCAATCTTGTAAAAACAATTAATATTGGAACGATGCTTCAATACTGTCGCGTTACCTTCATTTTGCACGATTTAATTATACTCTGCAGTGTTTCATCGAATTACGGTTCTAACATAGCAAAATATGCGGTGACCAGCATAAACAATTTTACTACAAATGCAAAAAATTAACAATGAAGCCTATTTACAATCTTGTAAAAGCAACTGATATTGGAACGGTGCTTCAATACTTTGGCGTTACCTTCATTTTGCACGATTTAATTATACTCTGCAGTATTTTATGGCATCACGGTTCTAACATAGTAAAATATGCGGTGACCAGCGTAAACAATTTTAATAGAAATGAAAAAAATTCGCAAAGAAACCTATTTACAATCTTGTAAATGCAATTGATATTGGAACGGTACTACAATACTTTGGCGTTACCTTCATTTTGCACGATTTAATCATACTCTGCAGTATTTCATCGCATCACGGTTCTAACATAGCAAAGTATGCGGTGACCAGCGTAAACAATTTTACTAGAAATGCAAAAAATTCGCAAAGAAACCTATTTACAATCTTACAAATGCAATTGATGTTGGAACGGTGCTTCAATACTTTGGCGTTACCTTCATTTTGCACGATTTAATTATACTCTGCAGTATTTCATGACATCACGGTTCTAACATAGCAAAATATGCGGTGACCAGTATAAACAATTTTACTAGAAATGCAAAAAATTCGCAATGAAATCTATTTATAATTTTGTAAATGCAATTGATATTGGAACGGTGCTGCAATACTTTCGCGTTACCTTCATTTTGCACGATTTAATTATACTTTGCAGTATTTAATCGCATCACGGTTCTAACATAGCAAAACATGCAGTGGACCAGCGTAAACAATTTTACTAGAAATGCAAAAAATTCGCAATGAAGCCTATTTACAATCTTGTAAATGCAATTGATATTGGAACGGTGCTTCAATACTTTGGCGTTACCTTCGTTTTGCACGATTTAATCATACTTTGCAGTATTTAATCGCATCACGGTTCTAACATAGCAAAACATGCGGTGGACCAGCGTAAACAATTTTAATAGAAATGCAAAAAATTCGCAAAGAAGTCTATTTACAATCTTGTAAATGCAATTGATATTGGAACGGTACTTCAATACTTTGGCGTTACCTTCATTTTGCACGATTTAATCATACTTTGCAGTATTTAATCGCATCACGGTTCTAACATAGCAAAACATGCGGTGACCAGCGTATACAATTTTACTAGAAATGCAATCAACTCGCATTGAAACCTATTTACAATCTTGTAAATGCAATTGATATTAGAACGGTGCTACAATACTTTGGCGTTACCTTAATTTTGCACGATTTAATCATACTTTGCAGTATTTAATCGCATCGCGGTTCTAATGTAGCAAAATTCGCTCGCCACACAACGTGTTAATCGTTTGAGTCCCAGGAGGTATTGAAAAAAAAACTGTCAAAGAATCCCAAACAGCGCAATCACGCTTTCTCTAAATGAGTACGAAAAGACCCATGCCGCGCGATAGCGCTTCTTTTATTTTATGCCGAGAAATACTAAGTAGCGCGATAGCGCTTTGTTTATTTTACATCGATGAATCCCAATCGGAGCGATAGCGCTTCTTGTATTTGTTGGTGGCCCGACCCAACGGACCCAAGAAGAGTTCCGAAGCCTTAATCCGCAATACCAGTCCTAAACCCTAAACTTTTGCACACCTGATTAATATTCCAGGTAAATTCCCTCCTCTTCCACATACCACCGACTCTCCCAATTTTAATATAAGACCTACCGGAAAATTCTGTCCGGAAATGTTATCTCAAATTTCAACACATATGAGTGTTTACTTGAAACATACATTGCTACTTTTGTTTACCATTAAATTTCTACATATGCGCTCATCAAAATATAGTGCAACAGTGATTTCGCAATTTCAGTAGTATAATTGAAAATTGGTTATTACGTAAAAACTGCGAAATATGGTATCTTATGGTAATTTTCACTCTAAATGAACTTACGTATATAATATATTACACATATTCGATTACAATCTTCTAAATTTAGTATATTTCGCGGTTTTTACGTAATAACCAATTTTCAATATATACTACTGAAATGACGAAATTATTCTTGCAGTACATTTCGATGAGCGCATATAGAAATTTAATGGTAAACAAAGGTAGCCATATATGTTTGAAGTAAACATTTTCATACGTGTTGAAATTTGAGATAACATTTCCGGACAGAACTTTCCGATAGACCTAATATTCCTGTCACCGTCTTCCAAACCCACCTTCCACCAATCATCTTCACTTCATACTTCATTCCTCAAATTGTTGAGAAGATAACAATGAAATAAAAATTTTTATTTTGTAGTGCATTTTTGCATTGTTATAGTATTATTCTACCTATTGTAAAATGTATCATTTACATTAAAAGGAGCTGTGTGATGTACTTGCTTCAGTAAATCTGAGCGCGCGACTCCAACAATCGGTAACGCACCGCCAGTTTGTTCGAAATGCACTGGGTTTTCTCGACCATAAAATCTCAACAGCGCGATCGGGCTGCTTGGAACTCAAACGGTTAAATCTTTGAAGCTTCGCAGAGCGTTCCGCGAAGACCCTTTCGAGACAGTCCTGTCTTCAAGTACGGAAGCCTTGACGCGGACTTCTTGAGACGCGAAAAATTCAGGCCGTTGAACTCCGGTGTTCGCGCTGAACAATCTTTTTCCCCTCGCTCTTCTACGCGAACGCCGCAAAAAAAAGAGAGAAGAAGAAGAAGAGTCGAACCCGTGCGCGGAACGATAGTGGCGGACGTACGTTTTATGCTAAATGGAAATGTGCCCACGTTCGCCCGTGAATTCCAACTCGGCGCGTCTTGGACAGCTAATTGCTGAGCAAACTCGAGCTTCTACCGTGATTCGAGCCGCAACCACGTTCGTTAGCACGACTCCCGCCGTTTGTGCCTTACTAAGTGTTCGCATTCAACCAACCTGGTGGCGAATGCGTATGAAGACAGCGACGAAGAGAACTAACCCATTGTACTGAGAGCACAAGTCCGTGTAATCGTAAGCTGTCTACGTGAAGGAACGAAATTTTTAAGCGCCTGCGCTAGAAATAGATTTACGAGCAGCGTGACCTACTCGTATAGAGCAGTTCGAAAAGAGTCGTTACCTGAAACTGTCTCGGTGAACATTTTTAATAGATTGTTGACCGGTCATGAGTTAACTCGTGTTTTCATGGCCAAACATTGCTGACCGGTCACGAGTTAACTCGTGTTTGCACTTGGGTGGGCTATTTTAATTTTTGAAACGCAGGGCAATACAGAATATAGCAAAATTTTGTTCATCAATCGCGGCTGCTTTATTATAAAAAAATATACTTTTCTTGGTACTGAGGCTTTTATTACAATTCTATTATTAGAAAGTGTCAAGAACGACGGAACGTGACGGTGAAGCATTTTTCAATAAACTATACGTGAATGCTTTATATAATTGCTCGAGTGAATTTTAAATAAGTTGTAGTCATTTGGAAAATGATCATCGAAAATGAAATAACAAGGGCATAATCTAGCTCTTTAAAACGAAAGCGCAACGGAACAACATATATGTGCAAAATCTCTTCTGTACTTCTTACGCGTAAATGACTGCTGTACAGTTAATCTACGAGAAAATATTAAAAGTTACATCAAATTTATGACCAAACGTTGCGAACCGGTCACGAGTTAACGCGTGTTTGCACTTGCGTCGGCTATTTTAATTTTTGAAACGCAGGGCAATATAGAATATAGCAAAATTTTGTTCATTGTGCTCAATCGCGAATGCTTCATTATAAAAAAGTATACTTTTCCTGGTAGTGAAGCTTTTATTATAATTCTAATATTAGAAAGTGTCAAGAACGACGGATGGGGACGGTGAAGCATTTTTCAATAAATTATACAATGCTTTATATAGTTGCCCGAGTGATTTTTAAATAAGTTTTAGTCATTTGGAAAATGATTATTGAAAATGAAATAACAAGGGCATAATCTAGCTCTTTAAAACGAAAGCGCACCGAAACAAGATATATGTGCAAAACCTCTTGTTTACATCTACGCGTAAATGACTGCTGTATAGTTAATCATACGAAAAAATATGAAAAGTTAGATAAAATTTATATCCAAAGTTCAATTTGAATTTATTATGAACAAACTTTATTGGAGATTGTTTACATCGGTTCACTTCCATGTTCAATTACGAAATAATAGCCGGTGACTTAAGACAGCTTTTGCCGAAAATTGCCGGTCAACAATGTGTCAAGAGGCTGCATATAATGGGTCCGTATAATCATGTGAGTACTAGATGTATAGTCCAGAGTAATAGGTTTTCAAACGTGTAGGAAAATAGCGGAAATAAGCATTTATGGTTTCTCACACGTCTTTTTTCATAAAGTAGTAGATGATATTAGAAAATGACATATTCATGTGAAAAGAAATGTATTTGTGTAATTTAAAAGAAGATCGTGTGATAAAATTAATGCAACACTTTCGCTGACCTTTGTATATATGAGTTTCTTAAAAGTTTATATTATATTATAAACTTTATAAACTCAGAAGAATAATACCTAATGCATGATAACCTGAAAACATATTGCACTAGAAGGGATTAAAGCGCGAGGAGTGAAAGCGAAGGTAGCTAAAGGTGCAAAGAACGGAAAAAAAGGAATATTTCACGCTTAGGGTTTCATGTGTGCCCTTCAAGAACCCCCCGAGGCTTGAAAATTTCCACTCGACTGCTCGCTTGCCGCGAGAGAATGAAAAAGTCGAGGCTTCCTCGGAAATTAACGACGCGAGCACTCTCCTTACGTGCACTTTTGCGTGAGAAACGCAGCCGCAGAAAATGAGGATCGTAGGACGAAACACTTCGTGCAATCAGTATCGCAATCGGATCGTGAGAAGACGGGACCTTTTGTAGGTCTGCTAATTATACGCTCGTACATACTGTACATCATGATTAAATTAAGACGAAGCGCACATTTTTCCTCGCCTCAAATTCTTTGCATCAATTAATTCAATTATCAAGTACCATTCAACCAGAAAAAAGTCGACTAATTCGATGATACCATGAGGTCAAATGTGTCGAAATGATTAATTAAAAATCAGACAAGTACTCTGTACCTGATGCAACAAATTATGTCCGGCTCAGAAATATACCGTTTCTATAAACTTGCTTGCAATTAACGCAAACTTGTGAATCACGTGTTGATTTAAAACTAAGGTAAAGTCTACAATGATTGACCACTTAAGAATAGTGATTGAATGAAAGGCGTATAACTTAAACATGTAAAGTTGCATTCATTATTGTTTAGCATATTACCACAGAAAAATGTTGAAGAACATGTTCAGCCTGCAACGAAACAAACAAAATTTTATTTATTAATAACATAACGATAAATTTGATATTGCCAATTAATAGTGATTGATCGCAAAAATCATAGTCATTGACCACCTTGTAAACTTGTGAGAAATGAGAAATATTTAAGCGGTTAGTTTTACTGTATTACCTTTAATATGTTAATATGTTATGTCTTAACTGGCTTAGAAAGAGTCTTTTGCAGAAGGGGCGCTACCATCGCCTTAATAATCGCTTCAAGAATATGATCGTTGCACCAAATGCGCACTTCTTCCTTCGATGCTGCTTTAATCGGTCTAAATACCGATACGTCAGCAGGCTGGGGAATTCTAGTTACATTTGGATACAAAGCAATTAAAATTATTTGCAATTCCGAACATTCAACATTCCGAATTTTGATATTCGAAACAATGAAAACATACCTACATAGCAATCTTCAAATATTCGTTCATGAACGCAGAACGGTCAATCACTGCCTACTATACCCTATCTTCGTATCACACGTATCAACGAACAAATTAACACTTTGACTGCCATGATGGTCACTGGTGACCGACGCAAGAAATTTTACTGAAGATCCAAAATATTCGCAATGAGTAGCAATAAGTATTTTATAAATGCAGTTGTTATTAGAATAGTGATTCGATCCTTTGGTCTGCAATACCTGCACATTATTTACATTTTGCATAATTCAGTCGAACGCTGTAGTATTTCATAACATCGCCGTTCTAATATAGTAAAATACCCTTGGCAGTCAACGTGTTCACTTCTTTACGTACAATTACCTGTTTACGTTGCGCCTAAAATGTCTGTCCAAGTTCAGGCGACGCGAAAGTTTCTCGCGAAATTGAATGCGAAAATCGCATCGCTTCCCTGTTTCACTCAATGCCGTCTCATGCGAATGGAGAGAAGAATAAATTCCACGATTCAATTCTGACCTCGCATTTTCACGCATCACACGTGCGGTCTAACTCATTGATTCGCGTTAGCGTCCAGCCAGAGTGTCGTATCTCTGCACCCGATCGTACTTACCAGCGAGATACACCTAGCGGAATATCGATGGCCGATCGTTAGGCCGCAATAGCAATTCTCCATCACGAGGAACGGCTCGCAGACGAGCTCGTCTGCACGGAGGATCGAAGATGCGGCGAGCGGATGTCACGAAATGCAAAGGAAGCGCCAAGATAGACTTAGCACGCGTCGCGACAGTACAGTCAACACAAATCAAACGCCGTCTGGATGGGGAATTGTCATATAAAACGGATGAACTCGCCCAGTTTACGGTGTTATTTTAAACGAGTGATGGGATGCCGATATAGTTTGAATTAGACACCAAATTACGATATATTTTGGGGTTTCGGTATTATAAGAATGTTTGTTTTATGATCACTGTAACAATTGTCATATGAAACGGTTAAACTCGTTCAGTTTACGGCATCATTTTGAATGAATGACGGAATGGCGATGTATTTTGGAGTAGACACCGAATTACGATATATTTTGGGGTTTCGGTATTATAAGAGTGTTTGTTTTATGATCATTGTAACAATTGTCATATAAAACGGATGAACTCGCAGAATTTGCAGCGTTATTTTAAATTAGAAACACGATATATTTTGGAGTTTCGGTATTATAAAAATGTTTGTTTTATGGTCATTGTAAGAATTGTCATATACAACGAATGAACTCGCAGAATTTTCAGCATTATTTTAAATTAGAAACACGATATATTTTGGGGTTGCGGTAGTATAAGAATGTTTCTTTTGTAATAATTATAACAATTGTCGTATAAAACGGATGAACTCGCAGAATTTGCAGCGTCATTTTAAATCAGAAACCATATACCGATATATTTTGTCGTTTCGGTATTATACCAGTAATTGTTTCAAGATTGTTTTAACAACAGTTTCGTCCAATTTACTGCCTCAATTTGAAGCAGGGATGGGATGTCTACTATTTAGAACTAGAGACCAAGTACCAGTACATCTTGAAGCATAGATCGAATACCGATATGTTTTGGAGTTTTGGAATGATAACAGTATTGGTTTTAAGATTATTGTACTAAATGTGATATGACGGCTGAACAGGCACAATTTACGGCGTTATTTTGAACCAAAGATCGAATACCAATATGTTTTGAGGTTCGTTATTTGCATATTTGTTTTCAGATATTTATTTTAATCGTCATATGACACGGCTGAACTTGCTCACTTTATGATGTAATTTTGATCCAGGGACGGAATACCAATATTTTTTGAAGTAGAAACTGAATACCAACATATTTTGAAGTTGACACTGAATACCGATTCATTTTCGGATTTCAGTATTACACTAGTTTTGGTTTTAAGATCACTTTGATCTTTCACACAGCGTGCGATATTGATCTCAGATTATCGCTATAGGCACTGCCAAAAATATATACAAATCAACATTGTTCAATTTTCCATACCTTAACTGTAATTGTACCCAACGTATTTATGCAAGTACCTTTGTATCAAATGTATAGTAAGTCCTATTTAATTTAGCTTAATCACATAGTAATACCTATATTGACATTGCTACATTAGCATCAAAATAGCTTGAAACGTGAAATTAATTGAAGGTGTTCGAAAATGTAGGATCGTCTTTTTTCGTATTTGCCGATGTAATACCTGTTCTATCTCTCGAATACTTGACCGCGCATAATTGAAGAGCATAAACTATTAACATAGCACAGGAGTCTGCAAACAGACGTGAGAAGGTACGGTAACATTTTTTCGGATGTTCAAAAAAGGCAAACCTGCCATGCGCGCTAGTGGAAACCGAAAGCTTAAATAGACCCCTTAATGGAAAAAGTACGATGTGTGTAGAGGCGAGGAACAGTATTTATCTTCGTCCTCGAGACAACTTCTTGAGCGAAGAAGTTACGGCGGCAGGCGCGGAAGAGGTAGACAAGAGAAAGATCAATATTATGGTGTTCGGACACTTCCTTTGTCAAGGTGCATCGAACATCGACATTCGACTTCTCAGGACGTGAAATTACGACAGAGATTATGTCGATGACGGAAACGAGGCCGGAAAACGATGCGTCGGACAACCGTCAATTTCTTGATATTACAGTGATTACTTTAGAAAATCCTTTTCCTCGACGAGACTGCAAAAATCCGGGCCAGCGCAGATCTGAATTCCGAGAATTAAGAGGCGATCGAAGAAAGAAACGTTGAGAAACACAACGTCGCACGGAGGAAAGTACGGATGGTGGACTGGCAGAGAAGCGGCAATTTTCAATCGGAGGATGCAGGATCGCACGAAAGCGAAGCACATAAGAACCGGCGATCGGTATTACGGTGTTCAGACTCGTTTCTTGCCGAGGTGCATCGACCAAGAAGCCGGTTCTATTCCAGGCACAGCGATGACTGCGTTCTCACGACGAACGAGCTCCTGTGCCGAGGTGAGACTTGCGAAGGATCCGCCGAAGGCAAGTCCATCGTAGTTCACTTCAATTCCTTTTCACACAATATTTTCCTTGCCAGCGCTTAGACAGCGAGAGGCAAAATAAACCGGCTTGCAAGAAGACGTAGCTCAATATCATAATGGAAACTCTCATTTAGCTGACAATAGAAGATCGAATTAACACATTGTTGACCGGCAATTTTCAGCAAAAGCTGTCTCAAGGCACTGGCTATTATTTCGTAATTGAACATGGAAGTGAAATTATGTAAATAACCTTCAATAAAGTTTGTTCGTGCATAATGAATTCAAATTGAACTTTGGACATACATTTTGTGTAACTTTTAATATTTTTCATATGATTAACTGTACAGCAATTTACGCGTAGATGTAGACAAGAGGTTTTGCACATATATATTGTTTCGTTGCGCTTTCCTTTTAAAAAGCTAAATTATGCCCTTGTTATTTCAACTTCAATAATCATTTTCCAAATGACTACAACTTATTTAAATATCACTCCGGCAACTATATAAAGCATTTACGTATAATTGATTGAAAAATGCTTCACCGCCACATTCCGCCGTTCTTGATACTTTCTCATACTAGAATTGTAATAAAAGCCTCAGTACCAAGAAAAGTAAACTTTTTTTTATAATAAAGCAGACGCGATTGAACACAATGAATAAAATTTTGCTATGTTTTATATTGCCTTGCATTTCAAAAATTAAAACAGCCGACGCAAGTGCAAACACGAGTGACCGATCAACAATGTATTAAGAAGGTATTTTCATATGTACGAACATAGATAAAGTATTAACACGTTGACTGCCATGCGTATTTTACCATATTTAAACCGCAACGTGATAAAGTACTGCAGAATATGATTGAATTGTGCAGAATGAAAATCATACGAAGGTATCGCAGACCAAAGGATTGAATCACTACTTAATATTAATTGCATTTACAAAATTATAAATGCTACAGATTGGGTATTTTTGAATTTTTCGTGAAACCTTTACGCTGGTCACCGATGACCACCACGGCCGTCAACGTGTTATATGTTGAAAATCTGTATGAGAAATGCATGAAAAAGAGAGCAAAGAATTCGTTCCTTTCTTCCTAGAGGGAAGGCTGGAATATTAGCAACGTTATATGTTAGAATACCGTAAAAAGTACGCCTACTGTACGGAAGAAGAATTATTTGACCCCCGCCCCATTTGGTAAGGTAAAGAAGAAACATATAAAAAGATCCATCTACACGAACATCAGCAGTAGAAACCATTCGGCATATATCGAAAATACAGAGCCCGGTGAAATTCACGCATACCTTTGAAATCGCAAAAAAAAGCAAAATTTCAGAAGATCCACCTAAACAAACGTGAGCATATATTTCGGGAGAATGAAGAAATCATTTACAAACACGCCTAAAATACAGAAGCACGTCAAGTTCACCCCATACCACTGAAGAAGTGGTACCCGTAGAAGAAGTGGAAACGCGGGAGAAAAAATGAGGAGGGAAAAGCGCAGGTCAGGGAGGAAAAGGCTCAAAGACGTTGAAGAAGGAAGAGGCAGCGTGGTTAGCGCATGGCAGACATTAACTTCCCATTAAACCGTCCGTTCTGGCTGGCGCCAGGAATAATCGCCATCTCGCGTGCAACTCCTTCGGGCTATTTATAAACCTGCCCCCTCGGACTATGAGCCGTGAGTAGGCTGCGATAAAATCCATTTCGTCGCGCAAGTCGATAACGAGAGTACGCTCCTGGAGGAGCGAGGGTCCTCGACTCGATATTTCTTCGGACGTTGCACGCCAGTGTCCTTGAACGGCGTACGAGGTCTGCCGCGAATGAGTTTTCTTGTCTTTCCTCGTCTTTTCTTATCCGTTCCTGCCTTTTCTTCTTTTGTCTTCCCTTTCCTTGAGGAGGAGCACACCAACACGGCGCTACAGTCGATTGTGTTCAGCAAAAATTATGGGTTACGACGGCACGCTCTCAAAATCGTGTGCAAATTCTGAATGAAGATGCAATTGCGATGCTTGAAAATGTGGAGGGTTTCAAGTGGTTTCAGAATGTGCACAGTTTGGCGTCAGTATCTGGTAGATATTAGATTTAGTATAAATGCATACGTATTGTGATGTATTGGCGTAAAACTGTGAAATTAACATTTTGACTGTCGGATGGTCATCGCTGACTGGCGCAAGAGATTTTATTGGATATTCAAAATATTTGCAATGGGTAGCAATAATTATTTTATAAATGCAGTTATTGTTAGAATAGTGATGCGATATTTTGGTCTCCAATACCTGCACATTATTTATATTTTGCATAATTCAGTCAAACGCTGTAGTATTTCATAGCATCGCCGTTCTAATATAGTAAAATACGGTTGACAGTCAACGTGTTAACGTGTTACATTGTCCTTGGCAGCGAATGGGTTAAAATGCTTTAAAGTAGACAGTCAATTTACGTTATACGCGTATTCCTAAAGTCCCAGGAACGCACCCACTACGTTTCGAAGTACTCGCATAGCCCTACAAGGTAATAACATCAAACCCACTGCAACCTTGTAACCTGAAACCGACAATCCGCGTAATATCAATGACCGGCATTCGGAACCGCAATAATCAAGCAACGATATCCTGACGGCATGATGCCGCTCAAGTGGTACCGTTGCTAATCTCATGTCCAAATAAGGAATCTCTCAAAAGAAGGAAAAATGGTCGTCCAATGGTCAATGACATCCAAGCAGAACATCGCCGCGACATTATGCAATTGTAATCAGTCAGCTTTGCGGTCTTCTGCCACCGACGGCAACTGACATCAGAATACCATTTTTCAATATTTGCATCAAAACGCGAAGGTCCTTGAAAACCATAAAAATTGTACAGTTAACTCCTCTGAAATGCTCTTTAAGTAGTCGCCGAACTCACATCAACAGCCTACACTTTACATACTTATCTTATACAATTTTCATTTTTTATTTTGATATCCACCCCAAGAATTAAGAATTAAACGAAACCAAACAGGTGTTATTGTAACAATAGTAATTTTACATCATTCCACTACCATATGTTTAATGCAAACCTCTATAGCCCTTGAATCCGGACACACGCCGGGGTTATTAACACGTTGACTACCGTGCGTATTTTACTGTGTTAAAAAAGCAACGTGATGAAGTACTACAGAATATGATTGAATTGCGCAAAATAAAAATAATGCGAAGGTATCGGAAACCAAAGAATTGAATCACTGTTTAATATTAATTGCATTTACAAAATTATAAATGCTACCGATTCGATATTTTTTGAATTTTTCATAAGACCTTCGACTGCCGTGCGTATTTTAGTATATTAAAACCGCAACGTGATGAAGTACTACAGAATATGGTTGAATTGTACAAAACGAAAATAATGCGAAGGTATCGGAGAACAAAGAAATGAATCACTATTTAATATTAATTGCGTTTATACAATTATAAATGCTACCGATTCGATATTTTTTGAAATTTGCGTGAGACCTTTTGTGCCGGTCACCTATGACCACCATGGCAGTCAACGTGTTAACATAATTAGATAGTAAAAACAAAAGTCGACCGAAAACTCGGCTGTTTTCCTGTAATTCATGAAACATTACCTGCACTCCCAAAAATTGAGCGCACCCTCTTGCTGCTTCCAGCGATTCTACATTCGTCGGCAGAATATTTACATTGAAAGCCACCGCATGAAATGGTCCACTTGCATCTCCACACGACGCGACACAGCGGCGACAGTAATCTACGTTAATATCAGTAACCCGCGCATAGAAGATATTGGCACTCTGCGGTGGTAATCAGCGGAAAATACGAAAACCACACTATCCCGTGCACGAGATACGGACGACAGTATGAGCATCGGCCATTTATACGCGAACGAGAACTCGCAGATAATAATCTAGGATCTATAAATAGTCTGAGAGCGGTGGCTTCCCTCGGTGCCTTTAAAAGAAGAAGGTAATTGCGGCTAAGGAATGGGGATAGCAAGGTAGGCATGGCAAGGCACTGCAAACTATGGTGGAACGTCTGCCTCAGCTGAGAAATGTAACGATCATCGGCCGCTCGTTTCAACACATTAATTACCATGTCAGCCACATGTACGTTTATGCTATAACAGGATTATAATTAATAATGATAGACGTGAATGCACACACTGCTTTGCGGTAGTCGCCATGACGTGTCTCTTATGGTCTGTTCTTGCTTATGTTGCATTATGTCTGAAAAACTAGTGCAAAAATGCAAATGCTTTAGTGGAGTTATAATTAACCCCTTCGGACCCTGTACACATTCTAATGTACATAATACTTTTTATTCTGTATTTTAGTACGTATATTATTTTTACGAATACGAATTTTATCTTTTTATACAAATATATCTCAGGATGTCCTTAATGTTACAAATTTTGCGTAAGGACCACATGTCCAATAAAATGTACATTTACAAATTATGAATAAATAAATAAGTAAATATTCCTGTAAAAAGTATATTGTTGCCTTCATTCATATGAATTAAGTTAATTTTAGTATGAATAATAATTTTCCTTAAACGAAAATATTCGGGCCTGAAGGGGTTAATCATGATAGACGTTGATACACACATCGTTTGCGATGGTCGCGACGGCGTGTTTCCTTTTGTTTTTTACTGCTTATGGATGCAGAAGGCCAAATTGATTCACAGGATTGACATTTTTGCATCCCTATTGCTTCGGAAGGGACTCGTGTAAAAATGTTGTAAAATTTGAACACGGTAGAAAACAGAAAGCACATGTTTTTGTGTGCAGAATTAGCGTCAAGTTACTGGTTGTCTATGTTACTTCAGGTTAGTGAACATCAATGGGTGTCTGCTGCAAAAACTCTTGGTGTTCTTACCATAAATTTCATTGAAAACAAAGTAATGCTAACCCTACATGATCCAATTCTTTTCTCCCGTCTTTATTAACATTTCTATCGTTTTTTGTGTTCAATGTATAGTGTTTGTAGAACTAATCCTTTATAAATTGTTGTTTGCACAGTTACTTTCTAACAATTTTACTCTGCTCGTCACATGCCTTGCGAAGTCAATAACAAACACGGAAACACATTGTCTTGTGCATTCTTCAGTTTTTTTAACGAAAGTGTGATTTTATTGTCTTCTGTTTACAGACAACGCATCTTCTGTAATCACATACCGACTAAATAGAAAATCAAGTAAAATAGGCTCGGCGTTTAACTAACTCCTGTATCACTGATTTGATGTAAAGAATGAACATGTCTCTCAATTCAAGAAATCTCGTAACGATAACAGCACACAAATAGTTGTAACGTTTACCTGAAAATCAAATTGGACAGCTAATATCGCGCACAATTAGTTTCGAAATCGATTTCTTCCATCAAAGGGTGGGAAGGTAGTTATAAAGAATGGAAAAATACTCGTGACAAGTTTGACTTTTTACCCAAATGTAAAGAATATCGTACCTGTTGTGAAATTTGGAGACTAATAATTCTGCAGATCATTTTATATATGTAGAGAATATCGTCAAATTTCAACACGTTGTTAAATCTGAAATCTACTAATTCTGCAGATCATTTCATATATATGTACGAAATAGATAGAATTTTCATTTGCTGGAGTTTTTGCCCGTTGCTAAATTTAGAAGATTTTAATCAAAATGCTATATAAAACGCTTATTATTAGATTAACTCAACATCGGTATTTACTGCTGTTAAACTATGGCAGCTGGACTAAGTCAGACGATATTAAAAAAATATATGTATCCTCCCACTCTACCTGTGGATGTAGGCGGATCGCATCCCTGAGGATTAATCAAAAGAATGTGGACGCTACGAAACTAATATGCATATACCTGACTTAGACGCGTGTCAGATAATCTCCGAGATGTATAAATAGACCAGGGGCTACCCACGAAAAATATTTTTAGGTGGCCATCGGAATAAAAAAGAGGATGATCGACTGGTCCGACTCGAATGCGTTTTATGGACGTCTTCTTGTCGAATGTCAGGCAATAAGATGCTTCAGCGAAGGATAACATTGGTCTAAGCATTAGCCCCCATCATACTTTGGAGTTAGAGGTTCGTTTACTACGACAAGATTTCCAAAAAGCCTAAGTAATGTCGGTGATCAATAAACATAAAGGCTGTATCATGTTTCTGAGTCACAAACTATTTCACTTTGTTAGAATGCGGTGAGGAAACCCCCGTCGTTGAATACGAAACGGTAGAGGCGGAACAATAATAAATATTACGCGAAGGCATTAAAATGGCAATTAGGAAAATTGCGTTGAAACATACGAAGATTAGAGAGATTCGAAGCGGATAATATGAAAAGAATTGTCAAGATTATTTCCATTAATAGTATTACTAATAATAGCTTTATTACCGTGTTAAAACCACGCCCACGATTTTTATTGTACTGCTGTTTCGCCAAGATTGAGGTGAACACGATTGGGTATAGAATATAACGCTGACATTGAAGTGTAATTTTCAAACGATTTTCTAGAAATATCCTTGTCGACTGTCGCGTCTTACTGAGCTAACTAATCGTCCCTAGTTCAGAAACTGGTCAATTAAAAAAGCAAACGAAGCATTTCTAGATTGCAATCAACTTATACTATTTGCATCCATTTATGTTATTGCTATTTTTTAATATTATTAGCATCTCATAATATGTTCTTAAAATACAGCCGACTGGACTTAACGAAACTATTTGACTTTTACATATTTTTTATGCGTGAGCCATTTGTAAGCATTTACATACAGTTGTACGTGTCACCACTAATCACCTTCGTTACTGTTAAAAACTCTTACAAACAGGAGTAACTTCCCCGTTTATATATTTCCGCATCATTTTTATGTGTGAGCTACTTATAAGGACTCGCATACAGTTGTACGTGCTACCACTAAACACCTTCGTTGCTGTTAAAAACTCTTACAAACATGGAGTAACTTGCCCGTTTATATACTTTTACATATTTTTTATGCGTGAACCAGTTATAAACACTCACATATAATTGTACGCGTTGCCACTAAATACCTTCATTGCTGTTAAAAACTCTTACAAACATGGAGTAACTTGCCCGTTTATATACTTTTACATATTTTTTATGCGTGAGCTACTTATAAGCAGTCACATACAGTTGTACGTGCTACCACTAAATACCTTTGCTACTGTTAAAAACTCTTACAAACATTGTAACTTGTTCGTTACGCATGTATGCGTGACATATAGATGTACATGTTACCAGTAAACACCTTTGCTACTGTTAATTTCTTACAAACACGGAATAACTTGCCCGTTTATATACTTTTACATATTTTTTATGTGCGAGCCACTCATAAGCATTCGCGTACAGTTGCACGTGTTACCACTAATCACCTTCGTTACTGTTAAAAACTCTTACAAACAGGAGTAACTTCCCCGTTTATATATTTCCGCATCATTTTTATGTGTGAGCTACTTATAAGGACTCGCATACAGTTGTACGTGCTACCACTAAACACCTTCGTTGCTGTTAAAAACTCTTATAAACACGGAGTAATTTGCCCGTTTATATACTTTTACATATTTTTTATGCGTGAACCAGTTATAAACACTCACATATAATTGTACGCGTTGCCACTAAATACCTTCATTGCTGTTAAAAACTCTTACAAAGACGGAGTAACTTGCCCGTTTATATACTTTTACATATTTTTTATGCGTGAGCTACTTATAAGCAGTCACATACAGTTGTACGTGCTACCACTAAATACCTTTGCTACTGTTAAAAACTCTTACAAACATTGTAACTTGTTCGTTACGCATGTATGCGTGACATATAGATGTACATGTTACCAGTAAACACCTTTGCTACTGTTAATTTCTTACAAACACGGAATAACTTGCCCGTTTACATACTTTTACATATTTTTTATGTGCGAGCCACTCATAAGCATTCGCGTACAGTTGCACGTGTTACCACTAAGCACCTTAGTTACTGTTAAAAACTCTTACAAACACGGAGTAACTTGCCCGTTTATATACTTTTACATATTTTTTATGCGTGAGCTACTTATAAGCAGTCACATACAGTTGTACGTGCTACCACTACACACCTTCTTTGCTGTTAAAAACTCTTACAAACACGGAGGAACTTCCCCGTTTATATATTTCCGCATAATTCTTATGTGTGAGCTACTTATAAGCATTCACGTACAGTCGTACGTGTTACCATTGAACACCTTAGTTACTGTTAAAAACTCTTACAAACACGGAGTAACTTGCCCGTTTATATACTTTTACATATTTTTTATGCGTGAGCTTCTTATAAGCACTCACATACAGTTGTACATGCTACCACTAAATACCTTTGCTACTGTTAAAAACTCTTACAAACATTGTAACTTGTTCGTTACGCATGTATGCGTGACATATAGATGTACATGTTACCAGTAAACACCTTTGCTACTGTTAATTTCTTGCAAAAATGGAGTAACTTGTCTGTTACGCATGTATGGGTGCCATTGTGTTCAATGCATTAACCCAGTAATCACCAGTTAGGCGACACTGGAAAGGAAGTAAATGAAACGATATTGAAATGTGCGCCCTGCTTCTTTTCAGCTGTAGCACCCGCATTGGTAAGCTGGCAATTTTTCTCATTCGTCTTTATACAGCAACGAGAGCGAAGAGACGAGGGGAGACGATTAAGGGGCACGCGAAGCTGGTTTGCCTTGCGAAGGTTTTCTTACGTCCTGGCAACCGAGTGCACCGATCCTGGACGACCGGGGTGCACTATCCTCAGGAGAAGTCGTCCTGTCGGCACTCTCCCGACAGATCGCTGCATGCGGGAACTTTTTGCTCACTCGCGCTCGCTTCGATCAATCCAAGGACGCGTGGACTACACACGCCGAGCAGAGATGTGGGGAAATAGGGGAGGACTATTGTCAGATGAAAGGAATAGCGGAAAGATCGAGTGGAATGGGGTTCGACCCTTTGGGGTCCTATGAGGAGCATGGCTTGACAACACGTGTCATGTCATTTTGGCAGATCCTGTAGGGTGACTCAATATCGCATTGCGATGTAGGGATTTTTGCATTTGTTCAACAGGTGCTGGTTATTCCAAGAATATTTTTTGTAGTATTAGAGTTATATATACTTTGATTGTAGATAGTTACGGGAATTTGAAGCATGTAGAGATTCGCATGTTAACACGTTGACTGCCACGCGTACTTTGCTGTGGTAGAACCGTGATGCGATGAAATACTGCACAGTATAATTACATCGTGCAAAATATCGGTAACGCAGAGTTGTTAGAAGCCACAGTATTGAAGCACCGTTGCAATATCAATTGCTTTTACAAGATTACAAACAGGCTTCATTGCGAATTTTTTGCATTTTTAGTACAATCTTTTACGCCGGTCACCTGTGACCACCGTGGCAGTCAACGTGTTAACACTTTATCGACAGCTAGCCGATTAATCGGCTTTTCAGTGGTCAAGCCGATTAATTGGCTATTCAGTGGTCAATGGATAAAATAAAATATCAAATGATAATATGATGATTCTAAATGACAATAAAATTACACTGCTTTGAAACCAAAGGATTCTCAACGATACAATGAGTATTTCTGAGTTATAGAACTTTACAAATATTGCGATATCCAAAACAGGACGGTACTGACGATGCACCTAACTGAGTTGGTCGTTAGTGAGTGGCATCTTCAGTCACATGAGATAAAGTGTTAAGAAAACCTAAAGTAGAATATTGCGAATAGCATTATGTAGCCGATGAAGAGTTTAGAAATACCTTGCTAGAAGAAGGTGAACAATTGTGTGAAAAGTTGTTTAACGAGGTGTGGTAATATAAACCGGTAGTGGAGTATGAATATACCTAACATGATATGATGGAAGGAAATTGTTGAAAAAACTTTGTTAACAGGAGGAAATTTTTCTAAATACAACTCTTTAACGCATCGTAAAATATGACAATAAAGTACGAACAATTGGGAGACAACGAAGAATTGCGAAATAATATGTGAAAATCGAAAAGAAATAAATAAAACAAACTAAAAATAAACATTGAACCAGCAAAATGAAGACGGGAGTCACGGAAATTAAAGATTACGGCCACCGGTATGTGATGTTACGTTAAAGGAACTCACCTGTTACAAGAAACGAACAAAGCCGCTTTCAATCAAAGATAAAACCTCCGACATGACGATACCCCGCAATCGTATTCAATTTCGCCATGTAGAATGAAAAAAATTCACCTCCCTTCAACAAAGAACATCGAGGCAAGAGCCGGTTGACCTTGCGAGGATTTTCTTACGTTCTGCAACTATTCTGCCATCCACTTCAGCCTCTATGATAACCATCCTATCAGCACTCGCCGCAAGTAGCGTGTTTCTGCTGATTGGCTCCATTGATCGATCTCAACTCAAGGCTGCGATCGAAGATAGATCATCAGCAACAGAAACGCGTAATAGAAGCTTGCAACAGAGATTCTCGTGAAGAAGACTAATATACTAGTTTGGAAGCCTGGAGAAATTTATACCGAAGTGCAAAGACGAGAAGTTGGCGGAGTACATGGTTATGCATTTCTCTTCTGAAAATTATCTGAAAATCATTGCTGTTTTGGTCACGACAAATTCCAAAGTGCACTTTTCTTGAGCAAGCCATTCTAATGGCAACCTTGCATGTTTGCACGTAGAAGAAAATTCAATATAAGCGTATTTGATGTGTGAGTAATCGGAGGCAGGAAGTAGGCGTAGATAAACACAATCTAACACATTTTCGTTTTGGGTGAATGTCGAGAAAGTGTGAAAAATTAATAATACGAAAAGATGCAAATACTGGCAGAAGTAGAATAACTGAACAGAACAGAATACAGATTTACGACTCCAGGATCAGACATTAACAACATTGATCAATTTCGACTACGATCGAAGACAGATCATCAGCAACAGAAACGCGTAATAAGAGCTTGCAACAGAGATTCTCATGAAGAAGCCTAATATGCAAGTTTGTAGGCCTGGAGAAATTTATACCGAAGTCCAAAGACAAGAAGTTAGCGGAGTACATGGTTATACATTGGTGTTTCGAAAATTTCCTGAAATACATTGATGTTTTGGTCACGACAAATTCCAAAGTGCACTTTTCTTGACCAAGACATTCTAATGTCAATCTTGCACGTTGTGCGCGTAGAAGAAAATTTAATGCCAGCGTATTTGATGTGTGAGTAATCGGAGGCAGGAAGTAGGCGTAGATAAACACAATCTAACAAATTTTCGTTTTGGATGAATGTCGAGGAAGTGTGAAAAATTAAAAATACGAAAAGATGCAAATATTGGCAGAAATAGAATAACTGAACAGAACAGAATACAGATTTACGACTCCAGGATCAGACATTAATAACATTGATCGATCTCGACTCAAGGCTACGATCGAAGATAGATCATCAGCAACAGAAACGCGTAACAGAACCTTGCAACAGAGATTCTCTTGAAGAAGACTAATATACTAGTTTGTCGGCCTGTATAAATTTACACCAAAGTGCAAAGACGAGAAGTTGGCGGAGTACATAGTTATACATTTGTCTTTCGAAGATTGCCTGAAATGCATTGCCGTTTTTGTCGCAACAAATTCCAAAATGCACTTTTTTTGAACAAGACATTCTAATGGCAACCTTGCATGTTTGCGCGCAGAAGAAAATTCAATATAAGCGTATTTGATGTGTGAGTAATCGGAGGCAGGAAGTAGGCGTAGATAAACACAATCTAACAAATTTTCGTTTTGGGTGAATGTCGAGAAAGTGTGAACAATTAATAATACGAAAATATGCAAATATTGGCACAAGCAGAATAACTGAACAGCACAGAATACAGATTTACGACTCCAGGATCAGACATTAACAACATTGATCGATCTCGACTCAAGGCTACGATCGAAGATAGATCATCAGCAACAGAAACGCGTAACAGAACCTTGCAACAGAGATTCTCTTGAAGAAGACTAATATACTAGTTTGGAAGCCTGGAGAAATTTATACCGAAGTGCAAAGACGAGAAGTTAGCGGAGTACATGGTTATGCATTTCTCTTCTGAAAATTATCTGAAAATCATTGCTGTTTTTGTCACCATAAATTCCAAAGTGCACTTTTCTTGAGCAAGCCATTCTAATGGCAACCTTGCATGTTTGCACGTAGAAGAAAATTCAATATAAGCGTATTTGATGTGTGAGTAATCGGAGGCAGAAAGTAGGCGTAAATAAACACAATCTAACAAATTTTCGTTTTGGATGAATGTCGAGGAAGTGTGAAAAATTAAAAATACGAAAAGATGCAAATACTGGCAGAAGTAGAATAACTGAACAGAACAGAATACAGATTTACGACTCCAGGATCAGACATTAACAACATTGATCAATTTCGACTTCGATCGAAGACAGATCATCAGCAACAGAAACGCGTAACAGAACCTTGCAACAGAGATTCTCTTGAAGAAGACTAATATACTAGTTTGGAAGCCTGGAGAAATTTATACCGAAGTGCAAAGACGAGAAGTTAGCGGAGTACATAGTTATACATTTGTCTTTCGAAGATTGCCTGAAATGCATTGCCGTTTTTGTAAAATTCAAAATGCACTTTTTTTGAACAAGACATTCTAATGGCAACCTTGCATGTTTGCACGTAGAAGAAAATTCAATATAAGCGTATTTGATGTGTGAGTAATCGGAGGCAGGAAGTAGGCGTAGATAAACACAATCTAACAAATTTTCGTTTTGGGTGAATGTCGAGAAAGTGTGAACAATTAATAATACGAAAATATGCAAATACTGGCAGAAGTAGAATAACTGAACAGAACAGAATACAGATTTACGACCCCAGGATCAGACATTAACTAGATTGTCGTGAACGGGGCGAAAGGCCGCAAGGAGGTTCTACGATCGTAATAAACCGTGCATCCTGTGTCAACTTCGTTGCCTCTAAAGTCACCCCTCTTCTGCCTGAATTTAATAGCGTCGACAAAGAAGAAGGGTAACTTGAAACTTTCAAATAGTCACATATACGCTCGAAGGCGAAGACGGAACATACATCAGGATCATAAAAGCAAAATTGATCATAAAAACGGGAAGCAAAAAGCCAACGTGTATCCTAAATAAAAAGTTCGAAATACACGAATGGAGAATAAAACAATAATAGAACAATGCTAAAGAAAACCACGAATAAAAAAAGTCCGAACAAAATAAAAGCGGTTAAAAGAAAAACGGATAAGAAAAATTGAAAGAAACCGGCGATAGAACATGACTCATGAAAAAGAATCAGTTGAATGGGAAGAAAGGAAACACTGAGAACGTGATGATGAAAAGAGAAGAATAGACGGAGAAACCAATGAAAAGAAAAGGAGTCTGCTTGTTCTTCCACTTTTCTTTTGCTTCTTGTTCGTCCACTTTTCTTCACTGCGAGATACGATCGGCATTCTATTTATATCGCGGGAATGCCGACGGCGTGCATCGAAGGAAACTCGAAGCAGTTCTTCTTCCCTCGAAGATATCCTGCTACTGGTCTTGGTGGAAATGAGAGAAAATTGTCTCGCGCAGCGGTGTCTACGCTATTCCGGCAGGTTTCGCGTGTATTAATAGAACGTAGAGTTCTTCGGCGATTCACCCGAAAAAGGGGAAGTTGCGTTGATTGGTGAGAAAATTACATTTACAAGTGGCTCAGCATCTACCTGATTAAAAAGTCTTAATGGACTCGTCGCCATTATCTCTATATCGGCAGATAAAGGCAGATGGGATTCTAGACGCAAGTCTTCGTCCACATGAGGTTTGACGCCAAGAAAAAGGATATCGAAGAGAACAAAAAGGTGAAGTAATTATTCGCATGCATGACGAGGCTTATATCGACATCATTAGGCACGTACTTTAAAATTAACGACAGGAGCATCTGCAGCTCGACAGATTCGAAAGAAATCGGTGCTTTAAGATATAAACGCATGGATCCTCCCACGAAATCCTTAACACTTGATTTCATAAGCAAAATTACAGGAACGATTTGCGTAGTTTGATTAATGGAATGGCACGAATACACATTCAAATATATTTCCTCATCAGGTTTCTCACTTACAAATTTGATATGTGCATTTTTCCAGATACTCGCATAGATCCTCCCACGAAGTCCCTTAACAGTTGATTTCATAAGCAAAATTATAGGAACGATTTCTGTGATTTTATAACCATTTTTGCATAGTTTGATTAATGGAATGATACGAATACATATTCAAATTTATTTCCTCATCAGGTTTCTCATTTACGAATTGATATGTGCATTTTTCCAGATACTCGCATAGATCCTTCCACGAAGTCCCTTAACACTTGATTTCATAAGCAAAATTACAGGAACGATTTCTGTGATTTTATAACCATTTTTGCATAGTTTCATTAATGGAATGATACGAATACATATTCAAATTTATTTCCTCATCAGGTTTCTCATTTACGAATTGATATGTGCATTTTTCCAGATACTCGCATAGATCCTTCCACGAAGTCCCTTAACAGTTGATTTCATAAGCAAAATTACAGGAACGATTTCTGTGATTTTATAACCATTTTTGCATAGTTTGATTAATGGTATGACACGAATACACGTTCAAATTTATTTCCTGAACAGCTTTCTCATTTACAAACTTGATACGTGCATTTTTCCAGATACTCGCAAAGATCCTTCCACGAAGTCCCTTAACACTTGATTTCATAATAAAAATTAAAGTAACGATTTCTATTATTTTATAGCAATTTTTGCATAGTTTCATTAATGGAATGATACGAATACACATTCAAATTTTTTTCGTCGTCACGTTTTTGATTTACAAATTTGATATATGCATTTTTCCAGATACTCGCATAGATCCTTTCACGATGTCCCTTAACACTTGATTTCATAATCAAAATTAAAGTAACGATTTCTATTATTTTATAGCAATTTTTGCATAGTTTTCTTAATAGAATGATACTAATGCATATTCGAATTTATTACCTCATCAGGTTTCTCATTTACAAATTTGATATATGCATTTTTCCAGATACCCCTCAAATCTACTGGTCCCGTAAATCTCGTGTTAAGGCCATCATCCTCGGGATACATAATCCAGGCTAAAATATTTAGCACGTATCAACTCTGTTCTCACCTCTCTTCTTTCTATCCGTTCTTTAATTTGCATCGGAGATCGAGATCTGGCATTCACGATCCAGACGGGGCAGGCTTTTAATCTACATAGAGGAATCTCGCGAAAGGCAGAGGCGTATTTTTAGAGAATCCCCGCCACTATATCACGGCCCATCGGACGGGCAAAAGTTATTACCGGTTTAGGACTTCGCTTCCCATCGTGCTTTCGTGGGCCCCCAAGGGCCCAAAACTCGTTAGGACGTCGAGTTCGCATTGGAGCTCGCCGTATTACATGAAAAACGAGAAAGAGCACGAAAGAGGGGAGAATCTTGGTCCCCAAGGTGAAGGTCAAGGTTGTAGCGGCCTGGAGAACACGGGACTGAGGCATGGAAAAATTGGAGAGCAAGCTAAGCGAAAGGGTCGACAATGGCACGAAAGAAATTGCCATGAAAATCCTATTCGCGATCGTAACCAGGAATGCAGCAATCCACCATTGTTCGGCTGAATCTTCCCCCCATAAACACTATTCAGCCAATTGAAAAAAAGAACCCGACACTGGCTACTGCTAAAATAAGAAGCTGATGTATAATGGTCGACTCGACGGACGCCAGGTACACGCGAGCACAATGAAGAGCCCACAATGTTGCATTTACGCGACGCAACAGAGTTAAACGCAGAAAATCATCGAACGGCATAAATAATGATCCTCGCCCAGGTTGGTGAACCTGGGGAACGAGGCAAAACCTCGAAGGTCGAAGTATCTCTGGCTCCTACTCATCCGCTGACGGCTGCTCATCGCTCGAAGGCGCCGCGGAGGGTGACTTTTTTTCTTCAGACATCTCCTGTTCTCTATCTCTTTCAATTGCCATCTTTGTCTCTTTGCATTTCCCATCTTTCCCTTCGACGCTCACCTTTCGCGTCTCTTTCTCTTCTGCTTTTCTCTCCTTCTTGCGCTGCCCCTTGCGAGGCCGCATACGGATTCGCGCCGATACGGTTGCTGAACGCTGCTGCAAAAAGCTAAACCTGCTCCTCCCTAACCTGCTCCATCCTGCTTTTCCATCCTACGATCGTTCGTTTCCTTCCAGCTCTCCAACGCTCTTCTCGCCCTTCAATTGGTTCATGTTAAGCTTCGGAACTCCATTCCACTATGTTCTGTCTTCTCTGTGTTTCTTCTATAATTTTCTGTTTCCGCCTTCTTAATTTGTTCTCTCTCTGTTGCCCCATGTCGCCCCTTCGTCCTCTGACTTTGTTTCAATTTAAAGGCGCGTGGTGGGTGAGGTTGAAAGGGACCAAAAGGCAGAGTGACAGAAAAAAGACGTTCTTTGGTGTTTCGCGTTAATATGTTGGCCACTTTGTTCACCTGTGACGGGTGATTGTTTTCTTTATGGATCCACGGTAGTGGTTAGTAACTGGAGTGTCACAAATGTTTAGAATGAATATCGTATAAGGCATGTTCCACATTATAGCTAACAGGATAATATTATGAAATAAACACTGGACTAATTAGAACCTAAAGATTTTTATTAAAACATTATATATTTTATTACCAAGATTAAGTATCGTGTATTGCGTTAAAAGATTTCAAACACAAATGAGGCTGGACATCTCAATCTTTGCAGTATGTATGTAAAGACCTGTCAGATTTTTAGCATTTTCCAAACCATGGTACCAAAAATTTCTTTCATAACATACTTTGCAACATTTTCACATTACTTGTACTGGCCTTTTGTCATTTTATATCAGGTAGTAATTCTCTTATACTGGTCACGAAAAATGGAAAAACGGTTATCAAAAATAACTGAGTGCACCAAGGGTCCAGGCCATTTATCCGTAACCATGTGATAAACTTCGAAACTATATTCTCCCATCTTCTGTTCCTTCCAAATTTTGATTTCTGCTTTCGCTTTGAAGCACAAATGATGCTGGTCTTCGCAAACTCTGCAGTATCTAACTAGAGACCTGTCGCATTTTCAGCATTTTCCAAACCATGGTTCCAAACATTTCTTTGATAACATACTTTCCAACATTTTCGCATCAGTTATACTGGTCTTTTCTCATTTCATATCAGGTAGTAATTCTCTTATACTTATAAGGAAAAATGGAAAAACGGTTATCAAGAATAACTGAGTGCACGAAGGATCCAGGACAATTACCCGTAACCATGTATTAAGCTTCGAAACGATATACCCCCATTTTCTGTACGCTCCAAATTTTAATTTTTTCTTTCGCATTTAAGCACAAATGAGGCTGGTCATCGCAAACTCTGCAGTGTGTAAGTAGAAACCTGTTACATTTTCAGCATTTTCCAAACTATGGTTCCAAACATTTCTTTGATAACATACTCGGCAAAATTTTCGCTCCAGTTATACTGGCCTTTCCTCATTTCATATTAGGTAGTAATTCTCTTATATTTGTCAGGAAAAATGGAAAAACAGTTATGTTTATTTTTTGTTTATTACCAGTAACCATGTGTTAAGCTTCAAAACTATATTCTTCCATCTTCTGTACATTCCAAATTTTAATTTCCTCTTTCGCTTTTAAGCACTAATGAGGTTGGTCATCACAAACTCTGCAGTATGTAAGTAAAGACCTGTCAGATTTTCAGCATTTTCCATACCATGGTTCCAAACATTTCTTTGAAAACATACTTTACAACATTTTCGCACCAGTCATACTGGCCTTTTCTCATTTTGTATCAGTAATTCTCTTATACTTGTAAGAAAACATGCAAAAACAGTTATCAAGAATCACTGAGTGCACCAAGGATCCAGGACATTTATCCGTAACCATGCGTTAAGCTTTGAGACTATATTCCCCAACTTCTGTTCATTCCAAATTTTAAGTTCTTCTTTCACTTTTAAACACAAATGAGGTTGGCCATTGCAAACTCTGCAGTATGTAAATAAAAACCTGTCAGATTTTCAGCATTTTCCAAACCATGATTCCAAACATGTTTTTGATAACATACTTTGCCACATTTTCGTAACAGTTATACTGGCCTTTTCTCATTTTATGTCAGGTAGTAATTCCCTTATACTTGTAAGGAATAATGGAAAACGGTTATTAAAAATAATTGAGTGCACGAAGGGTCTACTAAATTTACCCGTAGCGATGTGTCAAGCTTCGAAACTATATTCCCCCATTTTCTGTTCCATCCAAATTTTAATTTCTTCTTTCGCTGTGCTCCCACGCCTTTCATTTCGCGTTCTTTCAATTTGATACATTTTTAAACAGCGCAGTGGGTGAATTTAAAACAAATGATAAGGAAAAGACACAAGAGCAAACGAGTTAAACTTCGAAACTTCAGTCCCGGATCTCCTACCTTCGGGCTCCTTTTATCGTTTTCTGCTTCTACCTTCTTAGCTTCTACTTCCTCTGCACTTCCCTTCCGTGCTTTTTTACTTTGTTGCATTTTAAAAGTGCGCGGTAGGCGGATTTGAAAGGGAAGATAAAGGGAGCGTAGAAAAAAAAGAAATCCCTTGGTGCTTCGGGTTATACTCCGAGAAAAAGTCTTCCTGCGTCTTCTGTCTTCTCCGCTCTTCGTCGGTAATTATCCCTCTCCGCCTTCTTCATTGTTCCTTTCCTTTCCTCCCACGCCTTCCGTTTGAGCTCTATGAATTTGTTGCACTTTGATAGCGTAGGGTGAGTCGATTTGAGAGAGACGAAAAAGAAAGCGCGGAAGAAATGGCCGAACAACATGAGCAAGAAGATGGACCCTGTGGGCGATGTAGTATCCCAAAAAGTCTTAGGCCCGTCAGACGAAATATACTTTCTTTGTATCAGCAGATCTGATCGCAACCTCTACCTTGTGCTGTTGTCTCGGTTCTTTTTTCTATCGGACCTTAAAGCAAGTTTTTTTTAGCACTTGATTTGAGGTAGTTTCTGAATACAATGGGCTTCGAACCCTTTGTCTTGATCTTATTGATCACAGATATGCGAGGTTGCGAAGCACATTGAGTACATAATCGAGATCTTATATCCGATATTCTTCTCGTAAATACGAAATAACGAGGGGAGGTCTCGGAAGTTCAATAGCTTTACAATGTCAACCCGTTTTGGTAAAAATAAGAATAATGACCAGTCTTGTTTTGTGCAGAAAAGATTACCCATCCGATACTTCCATGTCACGAAAGAAAATAATAAGAATACCCAAGACCTGACATCTGCTACTCCTTCCTATACGACCCTTCTAGCGTTATTCTCTTTTCTTCAATTCGTACTCCCGATGGATTTACAAGCCACGAATGTGTCTGTGGGTTTGCAAACGGTAAAACAAAGAAGCAACGAAGCAGCAGAGCACCCAGTAGTAAGGATAACGACTAGAAGAAGAACGTCTAACGAAATAGCAGAGGATGGAAACTATAAATCGCATTGATCTCAAGGCACATCGTCGATCGAAGTTGCTAATTCAGTGACTGGCGCCATGTTCCTCGTTCCTCAGGAGCACCCGTTAATCCCCGTGCCCTCTCTTTATTTTTCTCCTTGTTTTCTTTGCCGCCAGGGCACTCCGTGCTCCGGCTGATTGTAACTCGCACTAACGACAGGATGGACGAGTTTCTGCATCCACCATTTCTGGCGATTGTCGATCGATAATTCAATAGACGACCGGTCGACAAGAAAATCCCCGTATTCCGATGTAGCAAAAAAGTGTATGATTGAATCGATTTTCACAATAAATAATAATTTGTTACCATAGATACATGGACTTAAATCAGGGTTACACAACGCAGCATGTAAAGTTGCGGGATTCAGCCAAATTTGTATGACCAATAATAATGCGTTATGGTTGACATGGATTTATATCACGGCTACATAAGGCAACATGTAAAGGTGTGGGATTCAGCCGAATTTTTATGATAAATATTCGTTATGGTTGACACATTTAAATCAAGGCTACACAAGGTGTCATGTAAAAGTGCGAGATTCAACCGAATGTTTTGATGAATGATAATTCATTATGATGGACACATCCAGTTAAATCTTACTCAACATGGCGAATATTTGCATGTTCGACCCAAATATACAACTAGTTCTTGCAAATCAACACTTTGATTGCCGTGATGGTCACCGGTGACCAGCGCAAGAAATTTTACTGAAGATTCAAAATATTCGCAATGAGTAGCAATAATTATTTTATAAATGCAGTTATTGTTAGAATAGTGATGCGATCCTTTGGTCTCCAATACCTGCACGTTATTTACATTTTGCTTAATTCAGTCAAACGCGTAGTATTTCATAGTATCGCCGTTCTGATACAGCAAAATACGTTCGGCAGTCAAAGTGTTAATAGAAGTCCCTGCCGTGTCACCGTTCTATTTGCAAACGCATTTATAGAAAAGCTACTTTACTACACAAGTAAAATTAATAACATCCGGGAGACGACATGTCGAAACAAAAGGTAAGAGGTCTGGCGCAGGACTCAGTCGGCCAGCTTCAGTGGGCGAATGGTTCTACCGTTAATGATCGGCCGCGCTCCAGTAAATACGCACTTGGCTAATTGTCGATTCCTCGTAACCGGCTGGATTCTCGTATGGATTACGCGTATAAACACGATCGCGACGCATACGTTAGCAGGCGGACTCCACCCGATCGTTCCTCCGTGTCTCGAGACTTTACATCTCACACTGCGACCGTTTTCCTCACGTTTTTTCCTTTCCTGTCTTCTTCTTTCACGATCGATCAGTCGTGATTCCTAAATATAGCCGCTAGCGGCTAGACATCAATGCCCCCATTTCGATCGGAAGCGATCGCACGGGGATCAGGTTTTATTTCCAACGATTCTGGTTTATTTGGAACGTGTGTCGATGAACTGCGAAGACGCGGGGCCCTTTGAGCAAAGTGTTTCACTAACGGAATTGTTCGCAACGTATTTACGTCTACTTTTTGCGTGCTTTTCTGTTCACCATTGTGGTGTCTACTTAATATAAACATGCAAAAGCGCTTGAATTTTTATAAAAGGGGAAATGTAGTAATAAAAGTTGTATGGAGGAAAGAGAAATGTGAGGACGAATAAATCGACGATCGTGTGCACATGTACGTCTTAACCCTTTGACTGCTATGGACGCATATATGCGTCCGCCAAAATCTATCGGTGCCGACTATGGGCGCGTATGTGCGCTTCCCAATTGTTTCGATTTCTTACACACTGCAACCATAATTATCAACGTATGAGATAAATACAGATGCGTTCTTTATCAAATAATATTCTTGCATTATTTAACTGGGCATGAATGAAGAATTACCATTAAAACTTAGTTGCGTTTTATAATAGAGTTCAAAATATCGGAAAGTATTTCGTCCTCAGCGAGTGCTTCGGCCGGGAGGATTCAGCAGTCAAAGGGTTAAGCTAAACGGAAACATATGTTGTCGACATTCATTTAAGCGATCCCCGCATCAACTGTTCGCCATTGCGGTGTCTGCTTAATATAACCATGCAAAAGCGCTTGAATTTTTATAAAAGGGGAAATGTAGTAATAAAAATTGTATGGAGGAAAGTAAAACGTGAGGACGAATAAATCGACGATCGTGTGCGCATGTGCGTCTTAAGCTAAACGGAAACATATGTTGCCGACATTCATTTAAGCGATCCCCGCATCAACTGTTTACCATTGCGGTGTCTACTTAATATAACCATGCAAAAGCGCTTGAATTTTTATAAAGGGGGAAATGTCGTAATAAAAAATGGATGGAGGAAAGTGAAACGTGAGGACGAATAAATCGACGATCGTGTGCGCATGTGCGTCTTAAGCTAAACGGAAACATAGGTTATCGACATTCATTTAAGCAATCCCCGCATCAGCTGTTTACCATTGCGGTGTCTACTTAATATAACCATGCTAAAGCGCTTGAATTTTATAAAAGGGGAAATGTAGTAATAAAAGTTGTATGGAGGAAAGTGAAACGTGAGGACGAATAAATCGACGATCGTGTGCGTATGTGCGTCTTAAGCTAAACGGAAACATATGTTGTCGACATTCATTTAAGCGATCCCCGCATCAACTGTTTACCATTGCGGTGTCTACTTAATATAACCATGCAAAAGCGCTTGAATTTTATAAAAGGGGAAATGTAGTAATAAAAGTTGTATGGAGGAAAGTGAAACGTGAGGACGAATAAATCGACGATCGTGTGCGCATGTGCGTCTTAAGCTAAACGGAAACATATGTTGTCGACATTCATTTAAGCGATCCCCGCATCAACTGTTCACCATTGCGGTGTCTACTTAATATAACCATGCAAAAGCGCTTGAATTTTTATAAAAGGGGAAATGTAGTAATAAAAATTGTATGGAGGAAAGTGAAACGTGAGGACGAATAAATCGACGATCGTGTGCGCATGTGCGTCTTAAGCTAAACGGAAACATATGTTGCCGACATTCATTTAAGCGATCCCCGCATCAAGAGCAATTTCAATTTGTACGATAAAACCTCATAGCGATTCACCCATCTCGGCTTCGTCGGGGCACTTGAGAGGAGATTGACGAATGATACGCGGGTCCTTTTCATGATCGACGGACCGATTGGGTCCCCGATGGATCGAGAGGGTAAATGTCGTTTCAAATGTCGCTCGGAACTATGTATGTGTACGACGGCCCTTTCATGCGATTGTCGTGGTACTTTTCCATACAGTAAAGATTGCGATTCTAGGCATAGAGCGACCTATTAGAATTATTTGTTCTTGGAAATTCGGAAAGATTCACTTTTCTCGGACAGTTGCACTTACACTGTCGTATAACCAATTCTTGCACTTGTAACTCTTCAAACAATTCATCACGACAACGTTGAGTTAAATTCAATTTTACCAAAAACTTCTACTACAGTCAACATAGTGTGGTATTATATATATAAGGTTTACCGGAAAGTTCTGTCCGGAAATGTTATCGCAAATTTCAACTCATATGGAAGTGTTCACTTGAAACATACATTGCTACCTTTGTTTTCCATTAAATTTCTACATATGTGCTCATCAAAATATACCACAACAGTGATTTCGTCATTTCAGTAGTATATATTGAAAATTGGTTATTACGTAAAAACTGCGAAATATGGTATCTTACTGGGATTTTCACTCTAAATAGACTTACGTATATAGTACTAAGTATATAAACTTAGTATATAATTGGTTACACACATTCGATTAAAATCTTCTAAATTTAGCAACGGTCTGTCCGTAATTCCATTCAACTTACGTATATAATACTAAGTATATAAACTTTGTATATGATATGATACACATATTCGATTAAAATCTTCTAAATTTAGCAACGGTCAATACGTAATTCCATTCAGAGTGAAAATCCCCATAAAATACCATATTTCGCAGTTTTTACGTAATAACCAATTTTCAATACATACTACTGAAATTACGAAATCATTGTTGCAGTACATTTCGATAGCGCATATAGAAATTTAATGGTAAACAAACGTAGCCATATAGGTTTAAAGTGAACATTTTCATACGTGTTGAAATTTGAGATAACATTTCCGGACAGAACTTTCCGGTAGACCTAATACATTATACACACATACAAATTCCCCAGATTATTCCATGCACTCGTCAACGACATAATGTTAACACAATTCATTTTGACCAGCCTCCTAGCATTGAGCAACGTACAAATATTTCGATTCGCACCGTCGACTGACTCATCGTCCACGTGACGAAAAACGCAAGCCAAGTACGAGAGACAAGATAGTCCTCGCAGGGTTCGTCGTTCTCGAAAATTCTTTCTTGTGCCTCCCGTCAGTAATACCCTCTCGACGCATACAGAGACACGTTTGACACGTTGAATAACGGGGCGATAAAGGCGAATGCCGCGGGAATATCACGATAATCGGCCGAATGATGGATAATGATCGGGGCGGCTGCCTTTCGCGCCCCTTCCCTCCCCGCCACCAGACCATTATTCAATTGAATTCAATGCTACGCCGACCATTACGGAATTGACTTCGAGAACTTTCTTTCGGGCATCCGTCTGCGTCGGACAGACGTTACTTCCGTCGACCGGCCCTACGAGAAACGACCTGTAATATGGACGCCATAGGTACCGGCTGGTGGCGATCACGACGTTATGAGATCCCGACTATATGGAGCTTTCCCGAAGATAGAATGTGGGAGGCGGCTTTAGGAGAGTAGTGAAAAGGAACATGACGTGGCTTGACATGATAAAAATAATAAAAAGGAAAATACGTTATAAATGACACAGAAAATGTTGAGAAGGTTCTCTTAACGTTGGTACACATTGTAGGCATTCAACGTTCTCGGGAATGGGAAACAAACGCAGATATCCGCAAGCGGAACATTAAAATTAGCGGCAGTGCAAAAGGTACGGTGAAATATAAGTGAATAACATGAACACAGTACACGTTTCAGGCATTTTTTTTTTACGTTTACTGCGAATCGAACACAGGTATAATACGATTTGTAAAAAAGTACACGCATGTAAAGCTTTCGCAGATTTCAATAGGTTTATGAAAGAACACGAGCTGAACAGAAGATGCAGAACTTTAATGAAATTTCCCGCATTTTCAGAATTAATCGTCAGTACATTGCCGACGTAAATCCAGTACAGGTATAGAACGTTTTGTAAAAAAAAAGACACGCATGTCAGACTTTCGCAGATTACAATAGATTTATGAAAGAACACGGAGTAAACAGATGACGTAGAACTTTAATGAAATTTTCTGCATTTTCAGAATTAATCGTCAGAACTTTGCTGACGTAAATCTAGCATAAGTATAATACGTTTTGCAAAAGAATGCACGCATGTAAAACTTTCACAGATTTCAATAGATTTGTGAAAGAATACGAAGCGAACAGAAGATGCAGAAATTTAATGAAATTTTCTGCATTTTCAGAATTAATCGTCAGAACTTTGCTGACGTAAATCTAACATAAGTATAATACGTTTTGCAAAAGAATGCACGCATGTAAAACTTTCGCAGATTTCAATAGATTTGTGAAAGAATACGAAGCGAACAGAAGACGCAGAACTTTAATGAAATTTCCTGCATTTTCAGAATTAATCGCGCATTTTCAGAATTAATCGTCAGTGCGTTGCCGACGTAAATCTAGCACAGGTATAGTACGTTTTGTAAAAAAAAATACACGCATGTCAAACTTTGGCAGATTTCAATAGTTTTGTGAAAGAACACGCGGTGAACAGAAGACGCAGAACTTTAATGAAAATTCCTGCATTTTCAGAATTAATCAGTAGTACGTTGCCGACGTAAATCTAGCACAGGTATAGTACGTTTTGTAAAAAAAATACACGTATATAAAACTTTCGCAGATTTGAATAAATTTATGAAAGAACACGCGGTGAACAGAAGACGCAGAACTTTAATGAAATTTCCTGCATTTTCAGAATTAATCGCCAGTACATTGCCGACGTAAATCTAGCACAGGTATAGTACGTTTTGTAAACAAATACACGCATGTCAAACTTTCACAGATTTCAATAGCTTTGTGAAGGAACCCGTGGTGAACACAAGACGCAGAACTTTAATGAAATTTCCTGCATTTTCAGAATTAATCGTCAGTGCGTTGCCGACGTAAATTTGCTCGGCGGCATCATCGTCGTCACTCCGGCATCGCTAATTCTCAGGAGCGTAGTCACATCACGTAGCATTGGCACACGAGCGAAGATGGAAGAGTGAGAGGCGAAGATAAAAGAGGAGTAGGAGGAGGTGAACCTCCGCCGATTCCTGCACCTTTTTTTCCTTTTCCGGCTAGTGTACGCTCGCGCTGACTACTGACATTGAGATCGTCAAGAAACGTCCATTGCATTTCGCACTTCACACCCGGACTGCTAATATGCCTTTCGTAGACGTAGACTTCCTACGTCGTAAGTCCTACACTATGACGATCAGGCGAATTTTTCTAAATTCCTTTCCTGCTCAATTTTTTTTTTTTCAAATAAGAACGTAATATGCGACGAATTGCTTGAAGAAGTGGATAAAAGTAAAGATTTTAATTTGGCGCCTGCTATTGGCGTGAGAACTGAGCACTGCCAGGTTCAAGTTATTTTTGTAGAACAAATCGATGGCTTGGAGATAGTGACGAGTTTAGAAGGTCAGTATAAAATTTTAAATCAACTTCAGTCGGCAACGAACGTCAATTATCAAGGATGGCTTGTTTTTGTCATACTTGAAAAAGAGATCTTGTTTTGTAAATACGATGTTTGAAATATTCACAATTCTTATGCATTCATGCAGGAATGATTTTCCGATCTTACGTCATTCGGATCGTGGCAACAATCTGCACCGAAGAATCTAATCTGCGCACATTCCGAATCGGAACAAAAACTAAATATAGCGCATAAATCTCGACGGGGTCTAGAAGAAGAAGGAAACGTGTCTGTCTAGTCACTTTATACTTTTTTTTATCCGCGCATCATCTCTCTGACAGCCCTTCGAGATTAAGGTCGAGCGGAATGATGGATCGGCATCGAGATCGACGAACTTTATTGTTTGGCGCAATCTACCGTAACACGTCAAAAGAAAAAAGCAACATGATCGAAAACCCAACAAGAATCCAACAAAACGATCCACGTTCGAACAAGTGAATTACCTCTGAAAAAAAAATCAAAATAAAACTGTGAACGATCCGAAAAGAGAGTCACCTGCAAAAAAATAAAGTTATCGATGATCAGTCAACTGGACTGGCTTTACAGTTAGTGGACTTAGTGATGGCAGCATAAAAAAGAAGATGCGGCGGAGGAGATTGGATTCTAAGCTGAAACGTGTGCAAAAAAGCACCGTTCGATCGGGATTTTTTTTTAACCGTCGATCGTTCGGCGTATCGATCCTGAGACATACGTTTGTCCCCGACATTGACGCTTCCTCGGTACGAAATTAGCGCCCGCGCTATTTACAATGGTGCTTTTAATAAGCCGCGCTAAACTCTGCATCGCGTTGTGCGGACGAGTTATGCAATTAGTGCGTCACTGCTAATTGATATCGGCGCAAGGTTGAGAAATGAGAAGAACGCATCTAGACGCATTTGTTTACTCTCAGAAAGTTCGCTAGAAAAAAACATGAGACGGATGTACTACAGCGTTTGGATTAACACGTTGACTGTCAATCGTGTTTTACTATGTTAGAACCGCGATGCCATCAAATGCTGCAAAGCATGATTAAATAGACCATTTATTTTGAAAGTGGTGTAAGTCCATTTTCTCTTGTTTCGAGAAAACTAAAGGTTAGCATATCTGTTAATTAAACAATTTAGGCAAATTATATGAAGTCTGGCAATGTTTCTTCTGATTTATCAATATATAATTTGGTTATATAAATTTGTTTTAGGCGAATTTGACTGAACTAATGTATATTTACGGGCTGCAAATGGACTTACACCACTTTCAAAATTAGACAGTTGTAAAAATTGTTTAATTTCAATTTTGAAAAATTAAATTTTATTTAAAATATACTTCAAATGAAGGCAATTTTATTTACAAATAATGACAAGATATAAAAGAGAAGTAGTATTTTTAATTTTAGACGTTAATTACATTGTTAAAATGACAAGATATTGGTAGTATTTACTTATGCTCTGCATATGGCAGTGTTTTGAAATATTCATGATGCACCGGAGGTATATAAGATAACAACTGCGTGATATTTTTATATTTTCCATAGATAATAGGTCTGGCATCTTGGTACAAAGGCGCCAGGGCGATTTTTTCCAATTTTATTTGGATTGCTGGAATGAATTTTCCCCTTTTCATATAGTACTTTTGTCCGGTATTTCGCTTAATTTTGTTTATTCGTTCCATATATTTTCCTTTATTTTGTTCTGCAGAATCTAAGTTCTCAGTAACAATATCCTCATCTGATGATTCTCTTTTTACGTTTCGTTAATTTGTTTTTCATAGTGGAATTATCTTCATCCTCCGATTCTAAGATTATTCTTTTGTTTATATTCATGGGCTTTATTTTTGTGTGAATTTATTTAAAATTAAATAAAATAAATATTTTCAATCGTCATAAAATAATATTGTTATAAAATTACATTCTTACTTATATCACTATTTGATGTTAATATAAAATGATCCATTTTAGGGGGAAAATAAAATAAGTAATCTAAACTAGTATCTCTCGACATGTAATATGACACGGAATATGAAAGAAATGTAAAATAATACCTATCACCTAACTCTGGAAAATGGTCTTACACCACTTTCATAATCAATCATTCCGCAATTTCTTTTAACGACCAATTTTAAATTGTACAAGACATGGGCACTTCTTAAGAAATTAAATACTTATTAGTTACACATAAAAAGTTTACATTAAATTATACATAAATTGCATAATATCATATTTTTTTTAATGGACTTACACCACTTTCAAAATAAACGATCCAAATCGTGCAAAATGAAGGTAACGCAAAGTTGTTAGAACCCAAAATATTGAAGCACCGTTCCAATATCAATTGCTTTTACAAGATTGCAAATAGGCTTCATTGCGAATTTTTGCATTTTTAATTACCACCGTGGTAGTCAGCGTATTAACGGTAATTCACGTCCACTTTATACGAATAAATGTTCCTAACGCCGTAACGTTAATTTGCATGTACATTACATAAACAAAAAAAAACTTATCGCCGTAACAAACATTTCCGCACAGGTTCCGCACATGCTTCTGCATCAACGTTTATTCGTTCGAAGCACAAACCGCGACGGCCGCAAATAAGTCACCGCTTGATTTGATTGATACTCGGGGACTCCCGTTTCTCTATCGCCAAAGAATCTTCCCGTTTTTATCGGAGTTAGGACGCGAATACCGCTGAAACCGAGAGATGGATATCGCGAAAAGCGAGGAAACGTCATCGGAAAGAGAGCACGTGCCGTGGACCTTGGGACACGGCGACTTGAGTCATCTTTTTCCATCGTCGCGTAGTTACCCGGAATTACTCATTCACATGGACGCGTTTTCGACTCGCGTCCGCGTGACGTCGAACCGTTTGCAAGTAAGATTTCAGAAGATTATCGCGCGGGACGTTCATTATGGCTCATGATTTTTAATTCCCTCGATCGCTCGACTTTGGCAGCAGAAAAACGTGCGCTGATTTTATGCCGGGACGGCGAGGCTACGCATTTGCAGAGGTTTCCCGCCGGTTGCGGTATGGAAGAACTTAACCCATTCGAGACGACGATTTTTTTCGAACACGGTCCCCAGGAGCGAATTTTTTTTTCTTTATATTGTTCATTTTTAATAAAAAAAAAAACATGTTTACTATGGAAATCACCCAATTCGTAAGTGAATTCACATAAATAAGATCATTGCACACATGGTGTTCGGAAAAATCCGTTCCATGTGTGCAATGTAAGGTAAAATAAAAATACATCATTAAAAAATTTATGAACATTTATTTCAAAAATAATTAGATAATATAAAATCGTTATTTTGTTTTCAATAATAAAGAACAGAATATAATGCAAACAAAATGTTTAAAAAGTAGTAAAAAGTTAAAAAAAGATAAGTTGAATAATGGAAAAAATAACAAACGAGAAATAAATTTTTAGAAAAATGTCTACAGATAACAAAGTAATGTAATTCAGTAATAAAAAAGAAAATATAATTTGTAAATCCGCTCCTGGGGACCGTGTTTGAAAAAAATCGTCGTCTCGAATGGGTTAAGAATCTCTTTCGATTTTCTGTCTCAGATGTCCAGGAGGGCCGGAATTGTCTACGCCAGCACAACAAAAATTTTTTTGATGGGTGTAAAACCACCAATATAATTAAATACACAAATATTTTTAAACGATAAAAAAGTTTTCCTCTATTGTGCTAGGCCATACCTTTTCTGGAGAAAAGTTTGCCCAATTATATGCAACAGTTTCTGAGAAAAAAAAACTGTTGGAAATTTGCTTTTTTTTAGGCGTTCACATTGGAATACCCCATTAAGAGTGCGATCCAGGTAAGGAGTACCGTCGCTACAATCGCCGGCACAAGGTACGCTTCGTTGCAGGTAATCGAAGGGCGGATACACGGACGACCCTCCACGATTTATGTAATTTTCCTCGCAACCCTGAGATCCGCGATGCTCGAGATAAGACGAGTCGAGCGGGACAATTTATGTCCTCAGTCTGAAAGATAAGGCGTCACGCGGTCAAAAGTCCACAGTTTGTTCGAGGGTTGATTACGAACTGTAAATTACCGAGTTCGGCCTGCCCCCAGGGATTACAAAATTGTTCACACTTTTCTGGTGGAATAGTACCGGACCGTTGAGGCAGTGTTTGCCGACGTAAACGAATGGAAGTTTTCTAATGGTGAGATATGGCAGAAGAATACCGAGAGCCGAAGTCGGCGAAGAGCAAACCACGGGCGGGTGTCGTTGGGTTTAGAAAAGAAAGCCGCCGGACCGACCAAGGTCGAAAATCCAGAGGGAAGGAGAAAAAAGGAACTATTATCGTTGTGCAAATATTTTATGTCCACTCGGCACGGTGCGCCTAGGCCCCTTCGGGCCGATCGTGCAAAGAAATTGAAAGTATACGGGAAGTGTAAATATCACCGCGTGCCGCGGCGGCGGAGAATAAATCTTCGCGCGGCATGGAAGATGGAACGGAAAAATGTCGAGAAATGTACAGTCAGGATAAGGTTGCCTGAAAATGTTCAATCCCGAACGCGGACCGGAAAAATGAAATAAATGACGTCTGGGGGAACTAGTAAGATTAGCGCCATTACTGAATGCTGTCGTATCGATTAATCAAACGTGCATAGGCGCCGTCATTGACGTACCCGGCTTGACCCTGAATACAAAACGGGAAGCAGCCAAGTTCGCGGTCGTCTCGGATTTCGTGATCGCGCAAGAGAATGACGAGGATTACGACACAACCCCTTCCGTCGCGTCAAATTCAAGTGTCCCGACCATTACGTGCTTCAACTTAAAGGAAAACGAAAGAAAGTCAAGAGGTACAATAAACTAAGGCATTCAACCAAAGATTCCCGCACCCCCTAATTGCTCCTGGGTAACTGCAACGATAAAAGCCAAACATTCCACACAAATCGTTTTGTCAACCCATAGTGTAATGTAAGTATTAACCTTATGCTTCCCAGCGGGCCCATCTATCGGCCCTCAGTTCCTGTTAATTAAGATTAAATGACACAATGCGCGAAGCATCGAATAAAAAAGAGAACAATCGAGTAGACAATACAGTTTATTGCAACAATGGGAACGTTTTACGCTATTGGCAACGACCGACATTCATTGAGGATTGGCAACGATGTCTGTTTTTTTCGAGTACGTACTACTATATCGAATAAACTAAATAGACATTAACAGATTGACTGCCGTGGTGATCATCGGTGACCGGCACAAATCAGTAGTATTTATGTTTTTGTAAATGCAATTAATATTAAATAGTCATTCAATTCTTTGGTCTCCGATACCTTCGCATTATTTTCATTTTACACAATTCAATCATATTCTGTAGTACTTTATCACGTTGCGGTTTTAATATAGTAAAATACACACGGCAGTCAACGTGTTAAAAACAATATGTGTAACTAATGTAAGAGATATTACTGTGAAAATAATTTTCTACGTATATTTTATATAATATAAATATAAAAATGTACATTATTTATTATTAAATATTTAATTTCACTAAAATTCTATTCAGTATCTTCTGTTTGAAAATAATACATTTTAAAACTTTCCTCCAGAAAATCGGCATTTTGTTCTTTACAAAGCAATTCATAGAAGCGTGAATATCAAATCGGCCCTGGCAATCTTCGCGCGTACCGCGTAGATGGGCCTGGCAGTAAAAGGCTTAACACGTTGACTGCCAAGCGTATTTTGCTGTTAGAACCGCGATGTGATAAAATAGTGCAGAGTATAATTAAATCGTGCAAAATAAAGGTAACGCAGAGTTGTTAGAACCCAAAGTATTGGAACAGCGTTTCAATATCAATTGCCTTTACAAGATTGCAAATAGGCTTGAATGCGAATGTTTGCATTTTTAGTAAAATCTTTTACATCGGTCACTGGTGACCACCGTGGCAGTCAATATGTTAACACGTTGACTGTCGTGCATATTTTGCCGTATTAGAACGGCGATGTTATGAAATACTAATGCGTTTGGACTGAATTATACAATAAATTTGTTAAACAATGTACATTGCGAATATTTTGAAGGTATTGGAGACCAAAGAATCTCATTTCTCTAAATTAATTTTTATCTCTAAAAATTTTAAATCTCTAAAATAATTTTTCTGCATTTATAATAATAATTATTGCTACCCATTGGAAATATTAAATGGATCTGGTAAAATCTCACTATTACAATAACCGGTCAGCGAATATTTTGGTGCCAATCTATGCCATCACGGCAATCAAAGTTTCAAACGGAAACCTAAATCAACACTCGCAACAAAAACCGACCAACAAAATCTTTTGCAATTCACCGGCATTCACGGAACATCAGCTGGCGGCGAAGTATGAATGAGCATATCGACTGGACAAGTCGTGTAACTTGCGTGCGTGGGATTCTGCACGTGTCAACGTATGCACATACACGTGCGCACGAGTGTGTGTGTACATTGTCTCGCGCGTGACCGGCATAAGTCTGGCGTTTCCTCCTTATTCTTTTCCCGTCCCGCTCCCACCTCCGCATTTAGAATGTTGTTTCATAAAGTACCGAACGTAGACAGAAAAAATCCGCGCGCACGTTTGGTACGCGCTCGTACGCGTACTTATGTGCTCATATATGCGCCAGGATGTGTGTTCCGTGCGTCGTGTGATCGGTTGGCAAAGGTCGAGCACACATTCGCGAGGCCGTGCGAGGCCGAGAATCGTCGCTTTCGAGGGCGACCGGAATCCCAAATGTACGCGCAGGGTCGATTGTTAGTCGGAATGACGTGGATATGACGCTCGCTCGTGAACGGCATTGTGCTCGTCTTTGATTAGGAGCGCGGATGACCTCGGTAAATTCGAACTTCTTGTTTCATTCTGTACCACACGCGAGAGAAGCGCGATCGCCGTTCTCGTCCAATGTACTCAGGCAGCATTGTATGATAATAGAAATGTTCACATTTAATTACCTTCTTCAAGTTACGCAAGATTGCAAGTTTAATTATGTTGTTGACGTTATATAAGATAGTGCAGGTTCACTGGTTAGACAAACACGAAATCCTATGGATTTGCACGATACGCTGATTGCGTGATTTCGGTTTCCCGCAGTCCAATGAATAATTGAAACTTTCAGTAGAGTAACAGCCGAAATAAATATGCGCGTATAGATATACGGTCTCTGTTAACTTACGCTTTATTTTGCACGCGTTCAAATCTGCATGATAGAAGTTACCCTTTCATTTTCATATAAATGATGGTCTCAATTTACATCGTTTCTGCTTACACGGCAATTTCGTACAACCGATCTAGCGTGTAAATCGAGGGTTAGATGCATTATAGCATATGTATGATAATAGAAATGTTCACATTTAATTACCTTCTTCGCGTTACGCAAGATTGCAAGTTTAATTATGTTGTTGACGTTATATAAGATAGTGCAGGTTCACTGGTTAGACAAACACGAAATCCTATGGTTTTGCACGATATCCTGATTGGGTGATTTCGGTTTCCCGCAGCCGAATGAATAATTGAAACTTTCAGTAGAGTAGCAGCCGAAATAAATATGCGCGTATAGATACACGGTCTCTGTTAACTTACGCTTTATTTTGCACCCGTTCAAATCTGCAAGTTACCCTTTCATTTTCATATAAATGATGGTCTCAATTTACAGCAATTTCGTACAACCGAAGCGTGTAAATCGAGGGTTAGATGCATTATAGCATATGTATATAATAGAAATGTTCACATTTAATTACCTTCTTCGCGTTACGCAAGATTGCAAGTTTAATTATGTTGTTAACGTTATATAAGATAGTGCAGGTTCACCGGTTAGACAAACACGAAATTCTATGGATTTGCACGATATCCTGATTGCGTGATTTCGGTTTCCCGCAGTCCAATGAATAATTGAAACTTTCAGTAGAGTAACAGCCGAAATAAATATGCGCGTATAGATATACGGTCTCTGTTAGCTTATGCTTTATTTTGCACGCGTTCAAATCTGCATGATAGAAGTTACCCTTTCATTTTCATATAAATGATTTTCTCAATTTACATCGTTTCTGCTTACACGGCAATTTCGTACAACCGATCTAGCGTGTAAATCGAGGGTTAGATGCATTATAGCATATGTATGATAATAGAAATGTTCACATTTAATTACCTTCTTCGCGTTACGCAAGATTGCAAGTTTAATTATGTTGTTAACGTTATATAAGATAGTGCAGGTTCACCGGTTAGACAAACACGAAATTCTATGGATTTGCACGATATCCTGATTGCGTGATTTCGGTTTCCCGCAGTCCAATGAATAATTGAAACTTTCAGTAGAGTAGCAGCCGAAATAAATATGCGCGTATAGATACACGGTCTCTGTTAACTTACGCTTTATTTTGCACGCGTTCAAATCTGCATGATAGAAGTTACCCTTTCATTTTCATATAAATTATGGTCTCAATTTACATCGTTTCTGCTTACACGGCAATTTCGTACAACCGATCTAGCGTGTAAATCGAGGGTTAGATGCATTATAGCATAAATCAACTTTGCACTCGTGTTGTTGTTTCGACGTGTCATGATGCAATCTTACCAGCAGCAAATATTAGTGTACACTCTACCTTTTTTTCAGCCAACTCGCAAACGATTTTCCTGGTTCTTCGGCGCGCGACGTAGGAAGCCGAGGATTACGACGTAATTGATCAGTCGCGGGCGTGCAACAAGACAACTCGGCCATACAAATCAATTCTTCCGACCGGTTTCGTTAAGGTCATGCACCATATAACGAGATCGTTTTCTAGCTGACACAGTGGTACCGGGCACGAGTTTGTATCGAGATGCATAATAGACACCTTCCCGTATAGTAAAACGTCCCTTCACCTCTCGCACCACTAAACAGAAGCGATTTTAAACCCGTTCCACACTGTGTAGACTGCTCACGCGAGCGCACTCCATACTTCAATCTGCGATTGAATGTAGACGTCAAATCAAACGAAGCCAAATTATGCCGAGCAACGTTTCTTCCATTATGTCTCAGGTCTTCGGAAGTTCTCGGTAGAAAGTCTCACGGTGTGATTCAGACGGTGGCAGGCAGTTATTAGGGTGTGAATGGACCTTTATGTGTCAGTATCACTCGCAATGCGTCCGACTTAAACAAGCCGTACATTGTCCGGCCTGGGTGGTGTCGTTTCTACTGCGAGCGATTGACCCCGCGGACAACCGACTTTGAAACGCTTTCTCTCGGAACCTGTCTTCTGATGAGTCATTATGTAACGTCTAACGACGAGTCGATCGCGAATGTAATATGACAGACATTATATGCGCGCGGTATAAACATATCTGACGGTAGCCAGTGGATCGCCCTGACCGAGAAACTTTAGTTATAATTCTACCCCGCGAGAATTTGCGTAGTTCAAAGTCCACGTTGCATAGTACTTAATAAACGTGTAAAAAATAAGCATTGTAAATACGTTCCAAGCATAGTCGAGCATTCTACAGTATCGTCCGTTTGGAGACGCATTAAGTAAAATCGCATGTATACACTTTATCGTATGGAAATCAACGTCGTTGAAAGTGTACATGGTAGTGTATCACGACTCTGTTTTAACACGTTGACTGCCACGGTGCTCACCGGTGAGTAGCACAGAATATTTTACTAGAAGTGCAAAAAATTTGCATGAAGCCTATTTGCAATCTTGTAAAAGCAATTTATATTGGAACGGTGCTTCAATACTTTGGCTCCTAACAACTCTGCGTTACCTTCATTTTGCACGATTTAATTGTACTCTGCAGCATTACATCGCACCGCGGTTCTAACATAGCAAAATACGCGGTGACGAGTGCAAAATATTTTACTAAAGAGCAAAAATTCACGATGAAGCCTATTTGCAATCTTGTAAAAGCAATTGATATTGGGACGGTGCTTCAATACTTTGGCTTCTAACTAACTCTGCATTACCTTCATTTTGCACAATTTAATTATACTCTGCAGTATTTCATCGCATCGCAGTTCTAACATAGCAAAATACGCGGTGACCAGCGCAAAATATTTTACTAAAAATGCAAAAAATTCGCAATGGAGCCTATTTGCAATCTTGTAAAAGCAATTGATATTGGAACGGTGCTTCAATACTTTGGCTTCTAACAACTCTGCGTTACCTTCATTTTGCATGATTTAATCATACTCTGCAGTATTTAATCGCATCGCGGTTCTAACAAAGCAAAATATGCGGTGACCAGCGCAAAATATTTGACTAAAAATGCAAAAATTCACAATGAAGCTTCTTTGCAATCTTGTAAAAGCACTTGATATTGGAACGGTGCTTCAATACTTTGGCTTCTAACAACTCTGCGTTACCTTCATTTTGCACAATTTAATCATACTCTGCAGTGTTTCATCGCGTCGCGGTTCTAACATGGCAAAATACGCGGTGACCAGCGCAAAATATTTTACTAGAAATGCAAACAATTTGTAGTCTTGTAAAAGCAATTGATATTGGAACAGTGCTTCAATACTTTGGCTTCTAACAACTCTGCGTTACCTTCATTTTGCACGATTTAATCATACTCTGCAGTATTTCACTGCATCGCGGTTCTAACATAGCAAAATATGCAGTGACCGGCACAAAATATTTTACTAAAAATGCAAAAATTTACTATGAAGCCGGTTTGCAATTTTGTAAAAGCAATTGATATTGCAACGGTGCTTCAATGCATTGGCTTCTAAGAACTCTGAGTTACCTTCATTCTGCACGATTTAATCATACTCTGCAGCATTTCATTCAATCGCAGTTGTAACATAGCAAAATGCGCTTGGCAGTCAACATGTTAAAACACGATCCTAGACTCCTAGAGCAACGCTTTCATGTGAACGACGCCTTACAACGAAGAAGTCGCGCTCGTGCAACGCGTGCACCTGTTTCAACATGCAAACGTACTCGCTGTGGACCGGTTCGTAAAGGTCGAGCATTATTCGCCGAGGTCGTTTCACCGGCAATCGTGGATCGGACGCCTATCTGGCTGATTCTCGCCGGCGATTGCCAATTTCTCGAAATGATACTCGCACACATATGAGAGAAAGATCGTTTTATGAATACTGCAACAATTTCGTAGCCCTGATGACTTCTAATGAGACGAGCCGACGCGTTCAGCGAGGAAAGAACATTGGAACGGGCACCGTGCAGTGAAATCGGAAACATTCAACTTGGTGAACGACACAGCGTCTATTCACCGGTGTTAGGCGCAAATAAAATAATATGGCTGATCGATTATAACTAACGGACAAGCAGAAACAAATTGTAAAAAATTAATTCAATTGGTCCATGAAAGAAATCGTTCGGTTTTTCATTAAAAAGAGTGGACGTTTATTAGTTTTCAATTGTTAATTTTTAATCGAGGTGCAATAAAAATTGAATTTAATATACCACTCGTATCAAAAAGTTGTATCCTACCCTTTCCGTAGTGCATTTGCCGGCAGGACAGAAAATACCAAAAAATCAAACTTACTTATTATAAACAGTTCATCTAACTATCAACACCTGTAATAATAATGAAATACCCCAAATGCTCATTCCAATGATCAATTCAACTACATTCTACCCATCACTGACCTCCACACGTGCAAATACATACCGAAACCTAGTCAAACATAAGAAGAAAGGAAGTAAAAAAGTAGTGAATTAGTGGGAACTGACTAGCTCACAAGACATTCGAACGAAGAGACGTGAGCCATAGGCGGAGAAGAGAAATTAATAAGTTGTACGTGAAAGATAAACAAAGAAGCCGAAGGGACGGTGGGGCAGAAAGTATAGTGGGGTTGGATTGGCAGAGGGGGAAAGTCGGAGAAAGAAGAAGCTGTCCTGTCGGTCCGCTCTCTCGAGGTCGCATGTACGTCCGTATAATACTCGTAATACGTGTAATACGGATAATACCTGTAATACCTGTGTAACGCATTACACACCAGTGCTCAGGCAGCTCTTAACAGCCGACGACCGGTCGCCACCTTCTCGTCCTTGTGGGTCCACGACTTTCGACGCGTCGTGAATCCGAAGATTGAAGACGTTGAATCCTGATCCTTCTGTGACACCGATGCTAGCCGCGGTTTCAAATCCTGAGACCAGTTGCGGTAGTTGGAGGTGCAAGAATTAGACGTGTCGAATAAAAGGATTGGCACGTTTATAACGTGTTTGATATGCGATGGTGGGCCAAGCATGCAACGTCCATTATTCTTCGACGTTTGCACGACTGGCAAAAATATGAATTTTTTTAGCAAGCGTGTAGCCAGAACAGGAGACAGAAAATGCCCCTAAACCAAATTCAACTTTTAATACAACATTCGGTAGCCTATTCAGAAAGAACACGTGTTAAGTTTCAACTCTGTATTTCATTTGAAAGAGTCGACAGCGATAAAAACAAAAATCCGGGTTTTGCTCCGGTTACTCTATTATAGAAAAAGAATTGAAAAAAAAATCAAACGTTTCGGGTAAAGGTAAATCAAACATTTTACAAGATTTTTATAGGCTTTTATATTAAATGTTTACATTGTATAATAGCAAACAAAAAATCGAAAAAAAATGTCAATTTCGTATTCAAGTAATTGCAGACCGACGATTATATAAATCACGCAAATGCATATTATCAATACTAATTCCCCGAGCTTTTTTTATACTTTTTGTTCAGGTGTGCCACAATCGAAAAGAAAACTGCTTTACTTGTGGTTTTTCGGTGTCAAAATAACTTGTACGGCATCGTTTTTATGAAATAACTATTTTATGTAATTTTCAGTGTTTTTACGTACATCAAAGCCGCACTGAAAATGAAATAAGTACATAAATCGGCGAAATGAAATTCCAACAGTGCCTGTGATGCACCGAGAAAGTGTCAGGTTGCTGCTCAATCTCCGCAAACTTTCTGTAGGTCGTGCATCTATAAGTTCACTTTTTCGCTCAATTCACTTGTTCTTTTATTTAAACTTGTATAACGATGTTCAACATTGGTTTATTATTACAAAACCCGGCCACGGACAAGAAAAAAAAGACTTTTAAATATTGAATCACGCTTGTAATACTATGCGTTATTTATAATCGTCGTATTATTATATGATAAAGTATTTTCGTGATCAATCCTATTGTGCGGTTTCGACTTGTTTGTCCGCCAAGTATCCGTATTTCGTTCTAAAACCGAATACATTACTGTGATAGATGTTCATAGGAAAGGCATGGGTAGCAATTTTATTAAATGCATAATAAAAATTCTAAAATTTAAGTATTTCATACGTTGAATGTTTAAGCAATAATGAATACAAGTCGACTCTCCTGGAAGTTAAAATATTACGAAAGCGTAAGTCTCATATACTTGGACCAACTCGTAGCATGAATGGAAACTAAAATATAAGTGAAAAAAAGAAACGTGGTGTTTTTACTCGACTTGATAAAACGCAGTTTAACTTATGTTGAACTCTGACGATATAGTAATCATTGTAATATGTAATGGTATGTAAAAAAGAATGTAGTAATGTATAACGCAATATTGACACATTATTATTATGTGTATAATATTATATAATATATATTATGTAATATTTTATGTAATATTAATATTATGTAATTGTTACCGGTAACATATGTCAAAACCCGCGTTACATATTCCTTAAATGTAGGAAATGTTAAGTAATCGTGTAATTGGCAAGACGCAGGATATGAAAGATAATAACATAAAAAACATCCCACATGTACGTATAAAACGAATAAAAATTTTTCAATTCATTATTAAAGGTATCGTAAAGCGTTAGTAAAGCAATATTATCGATTGTTATATATGTTCGAATAAAACAAAAGTACCTAGCGGAAAAACCTATGAAACGACTTGAACCTATATATATATGTTTGAATAATTCTGACGGACAAAATAACGAGTAAAGCAGTTTCGGCTTTCTTTTTCAACTGCAGCACACCAGAACAAAAAATATAAATATTATTGTCAATCAACTTACACGATGTATATAATCGTAAATCTGTATTCCCTTCAATGTGAAACTAACACTTTTCAATTTTTTCGGGTTTTCATTCCGTACAGCTTAGATTTTTAATATAAAAATATAAAAAAAAAACTGTAATATCGGCCCTTGATGCCGAAATACCTGTAATTTTTTCCCAATTCTTTTTGGCAACATCATGAGAGAAACTGGGTGAACTCCAGATTTTCATTTTTGCCATTTTCTACCCACTTGGAAAAGATACAAAATTAAAATTTGGCACACATTGTTCTTTTTTTGGTTTTGGAAACTTTTGGTTTTGGTTTCTAAATTTGGTTTTGGGGGCACTTCTTGGTCCTATTTTCCGGTGGTACCATTTACAAGTAAGCTGGCATGAGTTCGATTCGATGCTACAAAAAGGACAGCTGATTTGCATTCTGTCGAGAGTGCGAGGATAGGAAATGTCGAAAAATATCAAGGACTCCTCTCTCGCGCGGAGAAAGCTCTGAGTATCGGCCTGCGTAAGCAGTATTCCCGAACGTACTTCGTATACAATCGTATACGCAACGCACGAAATAATGAATCGGTGATCGATACGCGATAGGCAGAGTATTTCTTGAACAGGAATGCTCGAGTCACGATCCGCGGCCAAGCCTTCGCGGTTACTGAACAACTTTTTACGCCGTACAACGCTGCCTTATCATTATCTTCCACCCTGCCTGTCTGTACGTCGCTTATTAATTCTTAAGCATTGAAGCGTTTCTTTTTAAGATGTCACTCAGACACGTCAGTAATACACAAGAATTTCTATTTTTTGGCATCATTTCCAGTGCGTATCGCATCGTTCGTGCGCGAATGCGATATTTTTCATATCCACATAATTACAGTATTGCACTCACCAATATTACTGCACACATAACGTATTCCGTGATACTTAAATAAACACCGAGCTTATGCGGTTACACCTATTTAGGCAAGCTCGTACTTCCACTGTGCTTGCAGAACAGACATACCATAACATGTTGGTATAATTCCGTAATGACCGGCTGTATCAGATTTCCCCCCCACCCGAATCGCACGAGCCTCGACTCGTGAAAGATTCAATCACATACGGGTCTATGCAAAAATCCGACGAAGCAAGTTTCAAAGCACATTACCTCCCCCGAAAAATAGTTCCAGTCAGAAGGATGATTTATGGAGCGCGTCGAAGTCGGGCAAACGGCAATCATGGAAGAAAGAACATCCCGAGGAGGCGTGCTTGGCTATTTTCAGTCTGGACGCCTCTTCCGCCGCGGGCCTCGACATCTTTCTTCTTCAACGTTGGCCAACAACGACGACGACGACGACGACGACGACGTGCTCGTGAGTGTCGGGAAGACTTTGAAGCAGGAGTAGTATCCACGGTGTGCAGATCGGCGCACGGCACGGAGACGAGACGGAACGGGTTGCTGTTCAGGTTTTGCCTCAGGGGATCGTTAAGATAATCGCTGCTATCCTCATCCTAACTTAGCCGCAGCCGCAGAACATCCGCGGCTTACACACACCACACCAACCCTCTTCTATACTTGGTCCTTGCCATCCCCTTTACTCGAACACTTTTTTATACTCTGCTCCGACAGCGAAACAGTTTCAACGGTCGTCCTCATGACGCTGGCCTATCGGTATTCAGGATAATCCTGATAAGCCTGGGATTGTTATTTCGTTACGCGGTTATCGACGTGCATGATTGCCATTTACAACTCTGAGCGTACCATTTTCGTTATCTGTATAGAATCTTCGATGCGCTTCCACCGGTACTTTTCTGCACTTCAACTTCATTTGTTAGTACCATCCTGCGTCGAGATACTTTGTTCTCCGTAACCACCTTGTCGGGACGAACCTTCCTCCACTTCTCTATCCGTCTCTCGCCCAGTATGCCCGCCCCTCGCGCTTCTCTACGTTCATCAGGCTCCCTTCGCAAGTTCCATCTCTATCTTTCCCTGTGGTTTTCTCCTCGTTTACCTTCCCCACGTGCACAAGCAGACCTTTTTCTTCCTCGCCGTCTCTTGCTTCCCCCTCGATGCTCCTCCAACGCTTTATCTCTCGGTCTCCTTCTCTCGCCGACTATCCATCTTTTACCCTCTCGTTATTTCTCCGCCCGCCGCACTACATCTCTCCCTCTTGGCGTCCCGACTTTTCACTTCTATCTCGACGAAGCATCGCTGGCCATAAGCGTCGTTACCAAGGTGACGTCCGTACGGCCCTAGGTTCAGTGTGGTACCCCTGGTAGCTTTCGTTACCAGCTGCCGGCCAGCTTTACGCATGCGTTACGCGTGTATATTCTCGGCCGGAGCCAAAAAATAATTAGGGGAGAAGTAAGGCGAGATGCCACTCGGAGGTTTACGTTAGTATTGTAGGAAAGAGAATGAAATGCTGACCACGGATAAACGTAATAGGCGATGCGATATAAAACACTGGATGCTAGCAATAATTAACACTGACTGCCATGATGGTCACCGGTGACCGGCGCAAGAGGTTTTACTGAAGATCCAAAATATTCGCAATGGGTAGCAATAATTATTTCGTAAATGCAGTCATTGTCAGTGTTGGAATTTGGAAGTGTGTGAAATAATCTTCACTATACGTTTATTGTAACTTCTACTTTAATTTCTTAAGAGAGTAGGTCTTTCCTTCTTGAGCAAAGGGCTTCGACTGACTCATGTGACAAACAACATGTTTGTTCAACCTTTGTTATTTGCGTCGCAGCTCATGCCACGCATCACACTCCGACGCGCATGCATTCGACATGCATTTGTTTTAAAAGACAAATTCTGACGTACAATGATAGTACTGACTGTACAAGACGTACAAATTCTGTATATTAAAAGTATCAATCCCAAAGCGTAAATTCCGGTTTCAGTTCATTTCCGGTTATAATGTACAATGTTAAATGATAATAATTAATTCTAGAAAATTGATATCGCCTCCCTTGTAGATCATTTCAACAATATCTTATCCAATCGATTATTTTTCTAAACTTCTTAACCTTTCAGCATTAGTACATGATATAAAATCGACATAATCCGCTTACGACAATTGGCTTACAGTTTGTTCACATTAAAAGCATTAAACCGAAGGCGCAGATTCCATTCCTTGTTCATTTCTCGTTTCTCATTCCCGGACCCCGCGACTTCGCTCGTAATATAGAGATCTAATTCGCTTGGAGATGCTCCGGGTCCCTAATATTGGTCGTTACGGGTTTCTCTCGATAAGGAAATCTGTCCGCGTCCACCGTAGATACTATAAGCCTACGAGGTGGTGTGAGCGTCAAACGTAAGAACAATTACACGTCGGGAGAAGATGAGAAGGGGCGGACCTTGGGCTCCTTGTGAGATAATCATAACGTTACACGATCCGCACCATAATGCTGTATAATGTCCGCAGCACGATGTGCATTGCACGAATGCGAGCCCATTTACGAGCCACACTCTAAAAGAAGAGTCCAAAGAACGACCGACAATTTTTTCATACCCGCCCTTCCCCTGTCAACCGATTTGAAATTTGAATCGAAGAGTACATGATATACGGTAGTTCATGAGGTTTATTTCGAAGCGTTTTCTTCACTAACGTCTGTATTCCTCGCTATATTATCTAGGTACTCAATGACAGGCAGAAGAAAAAGACAAATCCGCACCATAATGCTGTATAATGTCCGCAGCTCGATGTGCATTGCACGAATGCGAGCCCATTTACGAGCCACACTCTAAAAGAAGAGTCCAAAGAACGACCGACAATTTTTTCATACCCGCCCTTCCCCTGTCGACCGATTTGAAATTTGAATCGAAGAGTACATGATATACGGTAGTTCATGAGAATTATTTCGAAGCCTTTTCTTCGCTAAGATCTGTATTCCTCGCTATATTATCTAGGTACTCAATGACAGGCAGAAGAAAAAGGCAAATCAGGATGTTCCGACACTGCTGTCATCTGAGTTACAGGCGTCGGTGTTATTGTGTAATTAACTTGGAACTCGTCGTCCGGCGATGAAGAGTGCATGCACGTTCAAGCAGGTTCTATCATCTGTACTTTCTTATCGTCGGCCGTTTACCGGTTGATTGTATCATTATAACTGTACCGCGTTACCTAGATTCTTTTTGCACGATGCCATCAGGTACTTCGATAATGCGTGATTCCTTCGTTACCGCAGAAACACGTATACTTTCTTCTTTGCGCGTGTGCTACTTCGCGACAGGGAGAAACGACGTACAAAAATGATAGGCGAGTGATTTTATCGCCGCGAAGCATCCCCTTTCTTGCGCATCGCCGATCTGAGAAAAGTATCGCCGAGCAAAAAGGGACGTGCGCGGAGACACAGTGACCGCAAAAGCGGACGGAAAGAAAAAGTAACGGCTTTGAAAGGGAGAGTGCAGCGTGCGGTCGACCAGAAATCGGGACCGGGCGGTCCGGTTAATTGCTCAATTAATTAATGGGAAAGAGCAGGCGCGCCGTGTGCTCCTCAGACACCAGCTGCAACCCCGATAATGCGCGTACGCATCTTGCTGCATCCACAAGGTGGTGTGCGTGCCGCCGCCATGAAAAACCGGATCCACTATGGGATAAAATTAGAAGTCGAACAGTCAAGGTCGTCCGGACCTGCCTAAACGTGCTCCCTCACCCTTTTCTCGTTCCTGTTCTTCCACTTCGTAATTCCCGTGTGCGCCAACCCGACTAAATCATCGCGATGGAAGGTAAAATAACGGCGGCATCGTTCGACAGCGAGGGTATATAACAAAAATAAGCGTCCGTTTTTTCACCTGACACGCGGGTGTCTATTGAAATTAAAAACTGAGTTAACCCGTTCGGACCCTGTGCACATTGTAGTGTATATAATACTTTTCGTGCTGTATTTTATTACGTATATTATTTTTATGAATATGAATTTTATTTTTTTATACAAATATTTCTCAGGATTTCCTTAATGTTACAAATTTTGCGTAAGGACCATATGTCTATTAAAATGTACATTTACAAATTATAAATAGATAAATAAATATTTCTGTAAAAAGTGTATTGTTGCTTTCATTCACATGAATTAAATTAATTTTAGTATAAAACATAATCTTTCTTAAACGATACAAATTTCGGGTCTGAAAGGGTTAAAGATATTTTATAAGATATCGGAGAAACACAGCTAATTCGGTGGCAATATAAAATAAAGTGTAACGAAATGAGTGAACTGAGAAACGCGCAAATATATGAACAGGATATAGCTTACCGTACAACCTATCATATAGACTACTATCAACATCAAATTATGCAAGAGTAATGAAACTTAGTAAATCAGGCGTTTATCTAGCTTACCAAGGAATAGAACGTATCATAGGTTTAATCAAGTTTCCTCTAGTGAGAAACCTGGAAAGTTTCCGATAACAGCTATTTGAAATGCAATTATGTTGAAACCATTACTTCAACATTTTGTAAGGAGCACAACTACTGTCTTGAGAACGGTAGCGTAATGCCAACAGAAACAATTTCAAACATTCCGACGACCTCACACTTTGCGTACGGGCCATATATCCATTAAAATGTACATTTACAAATTGTAAATAAATAAATAAATATTTCTGTAAAAAGTGTATTGTTGCCTTCATTCACATGAATTCAATTAATTTTAGTATAAAACATAATCTTTCTTAAACGATAAAAAATTCGGGTCTGAAAGGGTTAAAGATATTTTATAAGATATCAGAGAAACACAGCTAATTCGGTGGCAATATATAAAAAAATGTAAGGAAATGAGTAAATTGAGAAACGCACAAATATATGAATAGGATATAGCTTACCGTACAACCTATCATATAGACTACTATCATCATCAAATTGTGCGAGTGTCGTAGAATTCAATAAATCAGGCGTTTATCTAGCTTACCAAGGAATAGAACGTATCATAGGTTTAACACATTGACTGCCGTGCGTGTTTTACCACATTAAAACCGCAACATAATGAAGTACTACAGAATATGATTGAATTGTGCAAAATGAAAATAATGCGAAGGTATCGGAGACCAAAGAAATGAATCACTATTTAATATTGATTGCATTTACAAAATTATAAATGCCACCGATTGGGTATTTTTTGAACTTTTCGTGAGACTTTTTGTGCCGGTTACCAATGACCACCACGACAATCAACGCGTTAATGAAGTTTCTTCTAGCGACAAACCTGACAAGTTTCCGATGACAGCTATTTAACCCTTTAAGTGCTATGGATACATATATGCGTCCGCCGAAATCTATCGGTGTCGACTATGGGCGCATATATGCGTCCCCAATCGTTTCGATTTCTTACCTACTGTAGCCACAATTATAAATGTATGAGATGAATACAGATGCATTCTTTAGCAAATAATTTTCTTGCGTTCTTTAATTTGGCGTAAATGCAGAATTATCATTAAAACTTAGTTGCGCCTTAAATAATCGATCACTAGAGTTCACACTAGCGAAAAGTGTTTCGTCCTCAGCGAGCGCTTTGGCCAGAAGTATTCAGCAGTCAAAGGGTTCAAATGCAATTATTTTGAAACCATTACTTCAACATTTTGTAAGAAGCACAACTACTGTCTTGCGTACGGTAGCGTAATGCCAACAGAAACAATTTCAAACATTCCAACGACCTCACACGTGGCAAAACATGAAGGATAACTCGGTTGGCGGAGATTGGGACGGAATGCAAAGGACCTAGTTTGCAGTGGCAAATGAAAATGAGAGGTCAAGCGGGGCCACGGTAATTTGGAAAGACCCCAGGCGACTCACGGAGCATAAATCAGAGGTAATTGAAAAGGCATTCGCCCGTATTGCACGTGTGCTCTAAGGACAGCTCGAACTTCAATTGACACTCGACTTTGCCACTGCTGTTTAGCAGCCCCGCGTCAATCAACTACAACACAACGATTCGCCACGATTAAGGCACGAATTAGAAGTCGTTAAAGGTACGTCGGACCGTCGCAATTATCAGCAATGAGCATTGTGACGTTTCGCTTTCCCGTTGAAAGTGTAATGAGTGCCAATCTTCGCGATGCGAGATACACATAATAAGGATCATCATTTCGAGCAGTGAATATCGGACGTCGTTGACACATTGAGCGTCAAGTCATTGAGTGACACAATGTGTGTCTCAGAAATCTGTGATGAAATGTATATCTAGGCTGCAATATGATTATAGTATTATTGACAATAATGTGTTGAAGATGTAGGTAGGTACAGCTTGGACAGGCCTTGAATCCAAATAATAGACAAGGTTGAATATTATAAAACCCCGTATATTAGTTGACGGAGTCTAATGATCTGTTCCTTTGCTTTTGCCCGATACGACAAAATACCTATCCTTATTGCCTGTTTTTCCTAGTAACAATATTGCTCCAAAATGGCTATTTTGATAATTCTTACATTTTGTGATATAGTCAATGTGCTTCTCTTACATTCATGCAGGCGCACTCAAGCGCAGTCATACATAGGTATCTCTTATGAATGCGGATGAAAAATTGTGTCCCATTGCAGTAGCCTGACAACATGTGTACTTTGTATATTTCTTCTGCCAATTTTTTATCACACATCGCAAAAGTAGCTAATTTTGATATGTTTGACAATAAAAATGTTAACCATTTGTCATATATATATTAACAATCAATGATTACAATGTATTATTTTACGTGACAGTTAATGACATGCGCTAAGAAATCTAGTCAAAATGTTGAATACGTAAGAAACTGCGATAGGTATCGCTGTATTTGTATCCTTCTTCTGCCTATTTTTTTCACATGTTGCAAAAGTAGTTAATTCTGATAATGTTTGATAATAACAATTTTAATTATCATACATGACAATCAATGGTTACGAAGTACCATTTCTCGTGACAGTTAATGACATGCGCTAAGAAATCTGGTCAAAATGTTGAATATATAAGAAACTGCGATAGGTATCGCTGTTTTTGTATCTTTCTCCTACCTATTTCTTATCACATGTCGCAAAAGTAGCTAATTCTGATAATGTTTGACAATAAAAATTTTAGCCATTTATCGTTTATGACAATCAATGGTTACAAAGTATCATTTCACGTGACAATTAATGACATGCGCTAAGAAAGCTGATCAAAATTTTGAATACGTAAGAAACTGCGATAGGTATCGCTGTATTTGTATCTTTCTTCTGCCTATTTTTTATCACATGTCGTAGAACTAGTTCATTCCGCTAATGTTTGATAATAAAAATGTTAATTATCATGCATGGCAATCAATGGTTACGAAGTATCATTTCGCGTGACAGTTAATAACATGCGCTAAGAAATCTGGTCAAAATGTTGAATATGTAAGAAACTGCGATAGGTATCGCTGCATTTGTATCTTTCTTCTGCCTATTTTTTATCACATGTCACAAAACTGGCTAATTCCGATAACGTTTGATAATAAACATTTGAACCATTTATACTACATGACAATCAATCGTTACTATCAAATGTTTGATAGTAAACATTTTAACCATTTATCATATATGACAATCAATGGTTACGAAGTATCATTTCACGTGACAGTTAATGACATGCGCTAAGAAATCTGGTCAAAATGTTGAATACGTAAGAAACTGCGATAGCTATCGCTGTATTTGTATCTTTCTTCTGCCTATTTTTTTATCACATGTCGCAAAAGTGGCTAATTCCGATAACGTTTGATAATAAACATTTCAACCATTTGTACTACATGACAATCAATCGTTACGAAGTATAATTTTACGTGACAGTTAATGACATGCGCTAAGAAATCTGATCAAAATGTTGAATACATAAGAAACTGCGATAGGTATCGCTGTATTTGTATCTTTCTTCTGCCTATTTTTTATCGCATGTCGTGAAACTAGTTCATTCCGCTAATGTTTGATAATAAAAATTTTAAATATCATACACGCCAATCAATGGTTACGAAGTATCATTTCACGTGACAGTTAATGACATGCGCTAAGAAATCTGGTTAAAATGTTGCATACGTAAGAAACTGCGACAGGCATCGCTGTTTAACGGTTTGCTCTGAGTTAAACATACACATACAGCGGTATACGCGATGATTCATCAGCCACTCGAAACTTTTTACATCGCACGACTACGTCACAGATTGATTAGCGATAGAATTTTCCATGCAACACTCTGTTATTTTGCAGCCTTCATCGATTCCCCTTAGCAACACTGCAAAGGACACAGATCTGCCATGAACTTGCGTCACGACGATAATGTTATTAGCGTAGATTCTAAACCCCCGCATCAGTTCGCGACAATCTTCGTATCAAAGGAAACGCAGAGCACAATTTAACACTAGATTGCCCAAGGAAGTCATTTTGACTGCTTCTTAATTTCAATTAGAAAAAAAATTATGTATATAATGATACAATTTCTTAGAATTTTGTGACTTTTTGTACAACATATAAATGCGTTTATTAATAATTGTAGTTTCCTCCCTCCTCCTTCATTTCCGGTATATATATGTGTTATACCTATATTGCCCAAAAGCAGTCGTTTTGACTGCTTGGGAAAATGAAAATAATCAAATGACTCTTATTATGGAATTGAGTAATTTCTTATATCACCAGTTCGGCTCTGTATTGAAATAACATTTTTCATTTTTTTCGACTACCGTTACATGATAACATACAAGTATATGTACTTCTTGATTCCGTAGGTTAGATGGAAGTTATTTTGATGCTAGCATCACAGCTTCGTCTCTTTCATGAAAAACTTCATCGTGTAAATAGGCCCGTTGCTGAATAAATTAAAGTAGTACTTGATATTCGTATCTTTATTCAGTGATACTTGTTCTAACCAGTTGTTTATTTTATATAATCTGCGCCCTAAATTCCTGAAAGAAATATCGAATAGAAGTGAGTTATTGGAAAAGCTAACGAACATAAGTGAAGAGTGCTCCAATATAGAATCAGATGCGATAAATTCTGAACTATCATCTCAAGATGAAACGGTTCATACTCATAATGAAACATCTGAAACTGAAGATATAATAAAAATGAAAGTGTCGAATGTTACGAGGCAAAAAACTTAAAATTGAGTTATTTATGCTCAGCAAAGTAGGGTCCCGAATTTTTTAGAAAAACTATGGCCGGAGAAAAGTTCAAGCAAATCCTACGATTTATTCGTTTTAACAAAGGAACCGAAAGAAGTAGGAGCCTACAAACAAATAAATTTGCCTTGCTTTCGGAAATATGGGATAAGTTCATTGAAAACAGTCAATATTCACAGTTAATACTTACTAATAATCTGTTATATAACTGTAGATAATGTAAAAAAGATATTAAAAATTAATTTTAAATAAATTTCTTTACACATTAGTTATTCTTTCACAATGGAGTCATTTTGACTGCTTTTGGGCAATATAGGTATATACTAAGTTTCAGTCTTTCTAGTGTTAATGACGAAGACTGCCTCATCTGGCAGGCATCATCGTGCGTCACTCCCTTTGGCTCGCGTTACTTTTACGCTTTCGTGGAAATTGTTATTATTTCCAAGAAATATCCCGGGGCGCACAGTATGCGACGCGTTACCTCGTGCACGTAGAATTTTTCCGGCGAGTGGCCGTAAAGTTTCTATCTTTAAGTGCACGCCAACGCCGACGTCCTTGGCGGCCGTGGCGCGAATGTGCAAAATCGTGCCGATCACGACGAAACCGAGGATGCTCGGGTACCGCGAGGGCTTCAGAAAACTTGAGACAACGTAGGAGAATCTCAAGAACATAAGGAAATATACTCCGATCTAAACGCACAGACGAATTATTGCGGGCTTGACGCCTTTATGTAACCCGCTAAGACAATGAATCACTTTGGCGAAGGAACGTTATATGAAAGTGCAGTCGCACTATGGAAATATGGTTCGTTTATGCAACGGCGGGAGGACAGAAAAAACGGCTGAGGTTAACGTAATGGCGCTTAACCGTAGGAATTGCTCAGGGTGACCGGAACAGATTTACGTACTAATACGTGCACTATTACGCTTCGAGATTTTTCTTCCGCCCGAGGAATTTTAATCCGGCTACGGCATTTAACGAATCGCATGTGTAGGGTACAGTTTATGCGGTTTTCATTATTGAGAAACGCCGTTTGGCTGAAAACTTGCGCCGATCGCAGCGTGATATTACTCGCAACGGCGTACTTATAGTGAAAAATATTTATGTGGAGAGTCTCGTGACTACCCAAAAACGATACGGCTTCGAACGTTTGATTATTTAATTAGGATCGATAAATTCGACGGTTCTTTCCTTTCCACGTCGCATTTACACAGCGATATCTCTCGCTGACATTGACAGTGAAGGAGGATATTAACCGACTGTGTGCTGAGTCACTTGAACGGTGCGTATGCGAAATGTGACTTGAATATTTCAGCGTTTTCGTCGCGATAACTTCGAATTACACCGATTCAGCCTTTCCAACACAGCCGGCAAACAAACTCACCTTTATTACAATGATAGAACAGAGACGCTTATACTCACTCTTCGAGACGAATATTACGGATAATAACGAAAGCCGCAATAGCCTTCCTCGTCAGTAAATTTTCGCGGACTCGACGTATCCTTGTCCCGAATCGTTCATTTAAAAAGGATGTTCTCAGCCTCACGGCACAGCGTTTCATCGTCCTTCGGTCTAATCGCCTGATAGTTGCAGAATTCAAATAAAATTGACCCACCCTGACGTGCCGATCGTTTGCCTTTTCCAATTTTCAATTTATCAACCCATTTGCATCATTTGACGGAAAAATCCGCAAACAAAAACTGACCATTATCACCGCGAGCGGATAAATCCGCACACAATAGTTTTTGTTTTCAGCTTATCAGCAATCGTTAAAGAGTCTGTACGAGAAACAAATAATAAAGAATTTTGTGTAAAATATTATTTTTCTTACTTTTCTGGTTGTAAGTTAAAAATAATAAAATAATAAAAAAAATAATAGATAATAAAATTTAACAAAATTATTATTATTTTTATAATAATTTTATGTTATATTATTTTATAATAATTTTTGTTTTTAACTTATCAGCAATCGTTAAAGAGTCTGTACGAGAAACAAATAATAAAGAATTTTGTGTAACATATTATTTTTCTTACTTTTCTGGTTGTAAGTTCAAAATAATAAAATAATAGAAAAAATAATAGATAATAAAATTTAACAACATTAAGTTACCATAATGAATTACAGTTCGAATTCGGGTTCAAGCATAGAAATGCAAATATCCCATAAGCGTAAACGTGCCATAGCTCTAATAGATAGTAGTGAAGAGTACCAGCCCGATAATATTGAAACTGGAGATTTCTTATGGGAAAAACGAAATTGTATGCCAACATTACAGGATTTTACTGCCGTAAGTGGTGTAACCATCAACGTCAATGGAATGTCCAGGCGCGATGTTTTCGAATTATTTTTCAACATGGAACTAGTCCAAAAAATAGTTCTGGAAAATACGAGGAATGTACGATAATTTAACACGTTGAGTGCCGTGCGTATTTTGCCGTATCAGAATGGCGATGCTATGAAATACTACAGCGTTTGACTGAATTATGCGAAATATAAATAATGTGCAGGTATTGAAGACCAAAGCATCGCATTACTATTCCAACAATAACCGCATTTATAAAATAATTATTGCCACGGCAGCCAGCGTGTTAAATAGCCTTGTAACACTATTTCTAATGAGAATAAACACTATATTAAATACACTATAATAAAACTGTTCCTTGCGCATGCTGATATCGGCAACGTTTAGCTGCGCATGTCGGATTTTTGAGTAAAATTGCGGATGTAGAGCGATGATGCAAATGGGTTAAGATACATAATTTTTATATCACGCTGAATCGATAGACGTACAATCATTTTGTAGACTGTAAACGATTATTGGGACGATTATATCCTGACGCGTTGGAAATGGGCTTCGGCTGAATTATTCCGCGAAAACACAATCGCATTGAAAGTCTTTCGGAACTGGTACCACGTTAATTCTTATTGCGCAATCGCCGGTGATACCGGGCACTAGCTCGCGCCAGTTTAGCCCGAAGGTACCGCGATCGCAGTCGCTCACGGTGTACGTTTGAGTCTTGAAGCGTCCAGCATAACCGGGCACATCAGCCGCAGGCAATTTTCTTCCTTTCGTAAAATGACACTTCCTCCTTTAAATCGAAGCAATCTCCGGCCACGCTCGACGCTGAACTTTCAATATTAATGGTCCCGCTTGAATTAACGCTCTTGTCGCCGGTGCCATTCCCTGACGACGAGATCAGAATTATCCCGGATCGTTACATGCGATCCGGTTCTAGTCCACTTTCGTTCGACGATCGAGCTTGTTGATAAATGAGTTAATCGGAAAACGCGTAATACCCTAATTTGTCCGTATATCAGGATAGTTTTAGAGACAGCAGATGATATACGTGTAGGATGACAAGGAGTAAGAGTGACGCTCTGTACCTTTTCCAAAAAACGGACGGTTCTAGTCCACTTTCGTTCGACGATCCAGCTTGTTGATAAATGAGTTAATCAGAAAACGTGTAATACCCTAATTAGTCCGCATATAAGGATAGTTCTAGAGGCAGTGGATGATATACGCGTAGGACGACGAGGAGTAAGAGTGACTCTCTGTACCTCTTTCAGAAAACGGACGGTTCTAGTCCACTTTCGTTCGACGATCGAGCTTGTTGATAAATGAGTTAATCGGAAAACGCGTAATACCCTAATTTGTCCGCATATAAGGATAGTTTTAGAGGCAGCGGATGATATACGCGTAGAATGACGAGGAGTAAGAGTGACGCTCTGTACCTTTTCCAGAAAACGGACGGTTCTAGTCCACTTTCGTTCGACGATCGAGCTTGTTGATAAATGAGTTAATCGGAAAACGCGTAATACCCTAATTTGTCCGCATATAAGGATAGTTTTAGAGGCAGCGGATGATATACGTGTAGGATGACAAGGAGTAAGAGTGACGCTCTGTACCTCTTCCAGAAAACGCTCGGTTCTAGTCCATTTTCGTTCGACGATTGAGCTTGTTGATAAATGAGTTAATCGAAAAACGCGTAATACCCTAATTTGTCCACATATAAGGATAGTTTTAGAGGCAGAGGATGATATACGCATAGGATGACAAGGAGTAAGAGTGACACTCTGTACCTTTTCCAGAAAACAGACGGTTGTAGTCCACTTTCGTTCGACGATCGAGCTTGTTTATAAATGAGTTAATCGGAAAACGCGTAATACCCTAATTTGTCCGCATATAAGGATAGTTTTAGAGGCAGCAGATGATATACGCGTAAGATGACAAGGACTAAGAGTGACGCTCTGTATCTTTTCCAGAAAACGGACGGTTCTAGTCCACTTTCATTCGACGATCCAGCTTGTTGATAAATGAGTTAATCGGAAAACGCGTAATACCCTAATTTGTCCGCATATAAGGATAGTTTTAGAGGCAGTGGGTGATATACGCGTAGGAAGACGAGGAGTAAGAGTGACTCTCTGTACCTCTTTCAGAAAACGGACGGTTCTAGTCCACTTTCGTTCGACGATCCAACTTGTTGATAAATGAGTTAATCGGAAAACGCGTAATACACTAAAACCTGTTTTTGTGCGGTCCTTTTTTATGCAATTTTGTTTTTGTGCGATTTTATTTTTGCGCAATTTTTTTTGTGCGATTTATTTTTATGCGGTATATGAATCTTAGCGACGTCAGCACCAGTTTAATGTTTCCTATCAATGTACATATACATGTTGTGGACGAAATATATGAATGTGTAATTAATCGAAACGTTACCGAAAACGCGTCAACGTTATTATCTGAAACTAGTGTGCTCGCACATAACATCGGCGGAGAAGGCTTTGATTCTTTCGGCGATAATGACCTGGACGAGATGATTGAGGACCAAACTGTCGATGATAGTGACATTATCAATAGTTTGATAGATTGTGAAAATGGACAAGAAGAACCGGAATCTATTACAGCAGATAAAATATATGGGATCCAGATTTTGAAAAAATTGGAAAAGCATTTTCTTAAAATAGATACCAATGCGGAAAGGCGCTTAAAATTCCAAAAAGAGCTGAGGTCATGCATGTCTCACTATCGTGACGTTTACAAGCAATTGACCAGTCGACCGTCGTCACAAAAACTGATCACTGAGCTTATGGTACCAAAAAACAAATCAATTGAAACCCTATCTTCAAGCGACGAAGGCGATTTTCATCCAATTCATCACAAGAAGATGCGCGTTTTGGATTACAACGAGTAGCAGCAAACTATTTAATGTACAATTTGGAAATTTCTCCATGTATATGTACAATGAAGAATTAAATATTTTTACAATTTCTTTAGGTCTAATTTAATTATTTAATTTAATTGAAAGCATTCTCTCATCTATTTCATAAATCATTGATGTATTTTATAAGTCCGACTTTTTTTATGCGGTTCCTATCCACCGCATAAAAAAAATTTAGGTAGTATATCGTACAAAATTGTTTATTATATGTAAGAATTTATAAAATTTTCGAATATTTTTTTGTGCGATTTCTTTTATGCGGTCCCTATCCACCGCACAAAAACAGGTTTTACTGTACCCTAATTTGTCCGCATACAAGGATGATTTTAGAGGCAACGGATGATATACGCGTAGGATCACGAGGAGTAAGAGTGACGCTCTGTACGTTTTCCAGAAAATGGACGGTTCTAGTCTACTTTCGATCGACGATCCATCTTATTGATAAATAACTTAATCGGAAAACGCGTAATACCCTAATTCGTCCGCATATAAGGATAGTTTTAGAGGCAGCGATATACGCATAGGATGACAAGGAGTAAGAGTGACGCTCTGTACCTCTTCCAGAAAACGGATGGAATATGAATATAAGCCAGAAGAACAGGGGAAAAATAGAATGTTGCTGAGTTCGCACGAAGTTGCGAAAGGGGCAATTTAATAGATGGATGAGTTTCTAACGGTAGGTAACGGTTGAAAATCGTTGATCGTAAGGAAACGGCGACGCATAGGAGCCGGGAAGACTGCATGTTTCCCGCCATAAGCAATTTTCTACTCTCGGCTCGCTAGAATCATGAAATCAGGTTGACTGCTCGTCGTTCTCTTGCTACTTTCCATATTCCGCGATCTAAGAATCTGCATTCATGAGCTTCGCGAAGAACGCGGGTTGGAGCCGCCATCAAAAACCGTTACGGTTTCTTCGGTGTACTGTTTCATCAGTTGACATAGTTAAGTGACTGATTGGTACATTAATTCGCAAAAACATATCATATAATCAAAGCCTCTCCGGTATACTATTTTTTGCCAGAATGAAATGATTGGTTCAGTTGTTGACGAGGAAATAACTCAAGCGGTCCATTAACACCATATATACAGAATCTGTCAACTTAAGAAGTCGCATGAGTCTGCAAATGAAAAAAATTATGAATATTCCTTTTTAACCGTGTGTCTTGTCTTTGATTGTTCACTGCAATGCAGTATGAATATATATTTCAATTGATGTCTCTCATCCACTCTCTGATTTTAAATGTCTGTACATAGTACATACGTGTGGGAATTTAATACGTGAACCTAGAGAGTATAATATTTATAAACAATAACAACACAATCAAGACACTTTCGTCTTATTTCAACCTTTCGTAGCTTCGTTGTTTCGCCTTTTCGTCTTTACGTTTTATTGTCTTTACGTCTTATCGTCAACTGAACCCTAAGCAACCAAATAACACAATTCAACAAACTCATTACCTATGATACATCAATATAATAATTGAGGATCATAGGTGGCCTTTCATTACCAATTAGAGGACCCCGTATTTGAGATCCCACATACGTTTTTACGAAAACCAATCAAATAGGTTTGCATCAAAATTCAAAGCATTTGACCAACGATAGATCGGAAAACGTATAAAGTATTCTAAGGATCTCAATACCGTCCCTATTAAGATGTTTTCCCGAACAGCGCATAACATTCTGCCCACAAAGTTCTTTGGCTTAAAACATAAACCGGCTGATCTAAGCGCGAAAAAGGAAATAGAATTTACCACTTACGATTGAGAATTCAGAGCGCGCGCGCGCGGCGCGAGAACCAGTTTAACAGCCCGAGCGAAGGTCACGAATTATTACGACTGAAACGTATCCCGCCAAAATGATGATCGTCAGACTGTCTATTAACCGGGGTGATTAAGCCTTCGATTGCGAATTGTGCCGATTGACCGGGATAGGTGAACGATCGAAGGATCGTGCGACGATGCAGGCGTAAAAAAAAGTGCCCCGCTGATATTCCAAAGAGTTTCGTCCATATTAATCTATAAGCTTTAACGTTTCGCTGGAAGTAGTTTATGTTGTAGTTTCTTTAAACCAAGTTTAATTATTGAACGAAACGAAGTTTAAAATACAGTTAAAAACAAATAAATTCTCAAGGAATATAACAACTTTAACCCTTCTTTGCATAATTTTTTCTTTATTGGTAAAATGAATTAAGGTGATATAATTCATGTTCAAAATTAAAGGAAAAATGGTTAAAAACATCTTAGTATATATTTATAGTATAAATTTAGCAAAAAACAATATGATGGAAATCATATCATCATCATGCAAAGTTAGATCAAAATGAACTTGTTCTTTTATATAATTTTTGGGCATTCAATGTTATAATGGAAATTTCCACCATCATGCAAAGAAGAGTTAAAATAACTAATTCGCTATTTTCTCTTCTTGACACGTCCGGCTTGTTAGGCGTTTCTATGCGATCTCATCAATCTTTTATTTTTAACTTTCGATTGCGAATTGTGCCGATTGACTGAGATAGGTGAACGATCGAAGGATCGTGCGACGATGCAGGCGTAAAAAAAAGTGCCCCGCTGATATTCCAAAGAGTTTCGTCCATATTAATCTATAAGCTTTAACGTTTCGCTGGAAGTAGTTTATGTTGTAGTTTCTTTAAACCAAGTTTAATTATTGAACGAAACGAAGTTTAAAATACAGTTAAAAACAAATAAATTCTCAAGGAATATAACAATTTTAACCCTTCTTTGCATGATTTTTTCTTTATTGGTAAAATAAATCAAGGTGATATAATTCATGTTCAAAATTAAAGGAAAAATGGTTAAAAAAATCTTAGTATATATTTATAGTATAAATTTAGCAAAAAAACAATATGATGGAAATTTCCACCATCATGCAAAGAAGGGTTAAAATAACTAATTCGCTATTTTCTCTTCTTGACACGTCCGGCTTGTTAGGCGTTTCTATGCGATTTGATCAATCTTTTATTTTTACATTTTCTCTCGTTTCCCTTTTCTCTGTCCTTTTGCAATGCAACCAACAGTTTGGTCTACATTTCGCTTAAGCTTCTTATAGTAAACTTTATTTGAAATTAGATGCACACCAATTATCAGAGAATTATGGAAAAACAACGTCGCACAGAATTCTCATCTCGATTAACCCCTGAACCGCACTAAATAAATGATGCAGACCGTGGACCGAGTTCGTCCTCGGTGAATTCTGAATGGTCAACCAGCGGAACAACGCGAGGACGCGATCCGCAAAACAGCAATCTGTACGTCGACGACTTAGTCAAAAGATTCGTATCGCTGACCCCATCCAAGCGACCTCCGTCACTGCGAAGATACGAGACCCAATGCAAACGGACCGTGGACGCAGCAAAAATCGAATGGCTACCCGCCAACATCGCCCCAATTCCAAATTTCAAGTCATACGCCGTCATAAAGAACGGTGTTATTTGCGCAACCAAAAGCATTAAACTGATTGAAACGAAGGAAAACAAGCAGATGTGAGCCAAAAGTAAACGATAATTACGCCATTCATTTGACTAATGCAATCTTCTGTTGGACGAAAGCGGGAAAGAGAGGATGAGAAAAATGAATATGGTGAGCGGCCGAAGATACGGAGAATCGCGAAGAATGTAGATTTCGACAATCAATAATGCGCGAGGATAGCTGCACGGCATCAGCCTTTCCTGCCTTCTCTCTATGTGGAAACTCACTGTCAAAGGACGCGTTCTCACGTTTCTCCGTTAGCTAATGACGACGTCATCCGACGATTACCCGTGAGGCGTTATTGAATAATTTACGTAACAGAAAGGATGCGCACGGGTCAAGGAACGATTGTTATCGATCAGGTATGAATGGACCCTAAAGGTTCAATGACCCCGGGCTAATAGACTTATATAAATGGGGTCTCGAGCATCTACCGGTTTCTTACCTCAAAATTATACAAAACTGACCACGACCAGTTTTCAGCGCAATATGCGGCGTTTACCGATTCCCACCGCAGTTGACGACTTTTAAAAGGAATGTCCAAAAAGTATCGATAGGACTTGTTCTACTTGTCCCGATGAGAAAGAACACTTCGCGCCAATGAAGTATTTAACGTGTTCAGCGTAAGCGGAATTGCACTCGATTAAGCTTCCACTCTTCGTCTCTTATTAAGGTGGTCCCTCGCCCAATTTCGTGTATTTCGGTATGTTAAACACGTGCGCAGGATGATTCGTTTACTCTCAATGAAGGAAACGGTCATGAGTAAACGGGGAGAAAGAGACGTCTCATTTCTGGACAGTAAAAATGCCGACGTACCAGTTTCACGATCCGTCCTTAGACACGCGGAAAAGGTCATCCACGATATCTACGAAGTTAGCATCTGAAGAGACGCAAACTGAACGGTCTGCTCGAATAAACAGATTTTATCGTAGCGAAGATCTTGATCAAAATTCATCATCTGAACCTTAAGCCAACAATTGTGCCTGGATAATAATACGCTCTTTGTATTCCGTGAAAAGTCATTCGGTGGTTTTCCGAAGATTTTCCTTGTAACAATTTATTCGGAAAACCGCATATCGTCATGGGATATGGCGCCGTCAATTGTCCGGTTAATATTAATATCGTTCGTAATTTATGGTCGCGGTGTAATTATCGGCAATTTCAGACGTTCTTACAAAATCAGTCTTGGTGAGTTACATAAATAAAAGCAAGGCAAGCCATCTCAGTGTATCTCGGTATAAAGTGTGAAATGCAAGATTTTCTACATAATTATCTGTAGATATGAACTTCGATAATTCAGGATTTGTTTTAAGAATGTCAAATGATTTTTAAATTGAATACACAGAAATTTGATTTATCGCGCTATTTCACCTATTTAATTCGTAATATTCGGTAGCAAAGGATCATCGGCAAACGTCACGATAACATCTGCTTCTCCCATCAGGGTCAAACTCAAGGCTCCTTTTATGTCTATCAATTGTCCCGTGACTATGCCAGTGCACTTCCAGCCAATATTGAAACATACTGAACGCCGCCATTAAAATGCACGGGAACCGCGTGTATCTAACAATAAATAAGCTGAAAAAGTGTAACAAAAGATCGGATTCAATCAGCGAGGTAATGCGAACGTTACGTATCACCGACACGAGCTTCAACTTTTTCTATTTTGCGATTATCATAATAGTCGCGGATTGTTTATTACGGAAACTAATTCTAAGAAGCTATTGGTAATTCAGTTTCAAATGTTCCCGTTTGTGATACACGGTTCGGTAGTTTGATAAGGTAGTTACTCATTTATGTTGGAAATATTTTGATGTAAACATTGCTATTGGTAATTCAGGTTCAAATGTTCCCTTTTCTGATCTCGTTCGATAATTTAATAAGGTAGTTACTGACTTATGTTGGAAATATTTTGATATACACATAAAATGCCGATGTAGCATCCATAATGCACAATAGCGTTAAAAATACCTGGATTGAATATTTTGAAACAACGCAGGATCGACTCAGACAAATATGTTAACCGAGATAATCGTTGCATGACCACAGAGTATACATGAATTACAGTTTACAGCATAAGTGGTCGGTACTGGCTAACCATTACGCTGATTGTTACTTTTTTGTGGTTACAAAGTGGTCACCACCGTTTTTCACAGAATTAAAGGATCATAACTTTTCTTAATCGATAGCAACAACCAGTGAACAACGCGTACGTGCCAAAGTCACGTCTCCTACCGTACAATGCCGGAAAATGTTTTATCCATCGCGTTGCGTTAGTTTTGTCAAACAATAAAAACAAACGTTGACGCGTCGTGCTTTCTTAACCCTGGCGACATAATTGAAATAACTACAGGTCATTATCCATTGAAGGACCAAGTGGTCTTACTAATGTTAAGTGACTTACTTCTTGTGCCAGAAAGTACGCAAAACCAGCGTGACGTCTCTCTGACATTCTATCCAAACAATTACATGATCCGTGCGACACGTCTCCATCAATTTTAACTGTCAACCGGTAGGCTCACTTATTCGGTCTATAAACAAATGTCACTTAACGCAACTTCGAGCGTCCAAGTTGATTAGCGAATAACTCGAGCGACAACTACCAAGAGACTGAGTCAGTACGACCGTCATCGGAGCCAAACATAATACATCGTACGGAAACTAATGGGTCAGGTACCTGCACAGGGACTCAAAACTGAACGAAAATCCTCCAGGATCGCGCATGTCCGTTCCTCGCAGACAGCGTGGGCTGGAGAACGGCAAGGAAGCGATGTCGTTGGGACTGAGAGAACCAGACGTGTATAAATACAAAGCCCAAGAAACGATAGAGAGAAAGACGGAGAGAGAAAAGGAGAGGCGTACAGACGCAGCGAAGCAGCGAGAAACAGACGGAGACGGAAGGTGAGAGAGGATCGGGGAGAATGAAAGGACTAGACACGGGTAGAGATAGAAAAAGAGAGAAAGAGAAAAAGAGGGAAGGGTTGGATAGACGGATGGATATGTTGAAGGCGGGAGGAGTGAAGAAGGGCGTAGAGAAGAGTAAAAGAGGGGCCCCTACCCGATGCTGAAGCGAGGAGGGTCGGGGCCCCCTATACGATCCTGGGCAGAGCTTGTCGGGTGGGTAAATGGGTATATAAGCGGGGCCCCAACGATTCCATCTCAACACACGACCCAACCTTCATCCTGATCACCACGGTCCTTCGCAATCGAGCGTAAACGCACGCGCGCGACTGATTTTCTCTGCCTTTGAGTCCATTTCATTGACGAAGTTTCCATACGACTTAATTCGTCGTTCTCGAAGTTACTCGTCGGCGGGTTTTGCGCGCCCGGTGAAAAGAAGAAAAAGGAAAAGCGAAGCAACGGGAGAACCCGACAGATTCTGGTGCAACGCACAAGTTTACTGAGCCAGGAGACAGATATACGTGAGTACCTTTTTGGACATTGGCGATATACGCTTACGAACGCGTTCACAACACAGCGCAGATTGACATATACGATTCTTGTTATCAAAGAATTCGCTTCCTGCGGAATTGTTAGAAAGTAAAATATAAATCTCAATATAGAATGTGGAAAAAACATATCTTAGAATTATTTCAGCACTAAGTTTTGGAATAATTTCAAATATCTCAGGCAATTGAATTTTTCTATGATCCAGCTAGAATATTCGGAATGAAAAAGATAACTATATTGGCAGTTTGAAGTTGCTTATAAATTTCATAGCTATTGTCATGTGGGCAAAAGTACATTCTACCCTGTTGAAATCTTTTCGCTGAGTGAATTCTAACGTAATCGGTAAATTGTGTCAAGCACATCAACATCCGAGTGTTCGCGTGCGAACAGCGCGGAGTTATCAACGATCTTGAAATGCTCGCACTCTCACCGGAAGTCAATCGCGCATTTCCAAGTTTTCAAAATGCACGACATAATGGTATACGAGGCTCCGTAATCGGTACTGCATGTCATTGTTCTCATAGACCGGGAACAATTCTAACAATCCTACTACATTCAGAATTTGCAATCAGTCAAACTTACATTTCGCATCAAACCCTGGTCCGAAAATTTGTTCAAAAACATTGTTAAACATATTTCTCGAGCTCAAGAAGTAAAGCGTATTTAACAGTACCGCGCCAAAGTTTGCGCACGGCGATAATAAGATGCCAGAATTGCACAAGCGACGTTCGCCAGGTTTCTAAGTAATCCCACGTCCGTCGCATTAGACTTACAATAATTTCCTCTGCGACGATTCCGGCGCCCAGCACCGAGCGCATATTTCGCGAATCTGGGTCGGCGGTTTCGGAACACGGCAGGGGAGATGTAATAATACGTCGGCCGGGTGAGAGAGCGATTAGGCTGGCGTGCGGTTTTCGAAAATGAGCGCCATTCGTAAAACCGTCCTCCCCTCCTCGTTCTTCTTCATCGTGATCGTCGGGACATATAATCCAAGAAGCGGCGCTCGTAGATTTCTCAACGCGCCGACCGCGACGTTTGCGTAATTTTTCGTCCTCTTCTCACGACTTGCTGTTTCCACCTGCCCCCCCTTCGCGCCCCTTTCCTCCTGTCGTCCGCCACCGGCAAACCCTCGTGCCGGTGGCACTTAATTAGGCCGTCGGTAATCTATTAATCTGCGTATTAGCGATGCTGCGACACCTCGAGGACGCGCACCTACGTCCACACCGGACAACTTCCTCTCCGATGCGACGAGAGTGCTTGACGTTGGTGGAGGACACGTTCGATGACTTATGTGATGAGACGTCGTATAAACACACGATGTGCCTGCCGCTTGTCCACCGGGCTGAACGTTCGCGCGACAATCGTTTGTGCGACAAATAGACATCGGGGTAACTCGAAAATTACTTGTTGCTATAGCAGCGACATTGGAGTCGCGAGGAAATTGCATGATAACTTAACGTTCAATTCTTAAATGCCGCCGAACACGGGAGGATCGTAAATCGGCGACGTGTCGATTGTCATCGTTAATAGCGTTGCAACGTCGGCTACGACTGTGACATAATCGTGCTGAATTTCGAATATGGAAATTTGTCTATGGTGAAGCAACGGAGAGGAGCAGGAGGATAAACAGATAGGAACGTAACAGAATGTCCATCGCCATTCACGTGGACCACTTGTAAGCGCCTTCTTTGTAATCGTGGCACCACCATTATTACATCTCTGATGATCTTGATGAGGTAATGGGTGTCCATCATCTTTCAGAGGCATTTCCTCCCTATCAACCTGGCCCCGGTCACATTTGCCGCTCTAGTCTCACCTTCCTTCTCGCTTCGACAAGGAATCGAAAGCTCGCAAACGAAAGAACGCGCTCGGCCACCGAGTTTCTGTGCCAATGCCGCGCGTTCTCCGTATTTGCATGAAATCTGGTTAGTTCGTAACTGTTCGTAACTCGCCGTTCGAAAGAAATGAGAAATGACTGAAACATAATCTACCGCCGCCACCTCGATGCGTTTACTTTCTTTTTTGCTAACTCTTGCGCTTTTCTTTGGCCTTGATTGAAATGTAACGCTCAGTTCGCTGACGGTAATTAATTGCTGTAACGAAATAAGTGATTGGCCGAGGTTGACGTAAAAAGTCGTAACTTCGTTAATGCACATTTCGTTCGCCGGTTGCTTCGTTAGGGTAAAATAATGCGGTGATGAAAAAAATGATACGCGAAGAGACCCGGAATTATGAAACCGCTGCTATTTTCATGTTTCTTCGGAACACACTTTCAATCACAACCGTGTGTTCTAGTCTTACGAGCACTGTAGTTATCTTCGATCGCGGTACTGTCGAACGTAACAAAGAAATTCTCCGTCACGACAGCGGATGCAATTGCGCGAGTTGAGGCAGCTGCTCCCTACCCGGCTTACTTACATTGCCAAACGCGAAGTCACGCTAGTCGTCGTAAAAACTGGATCGTTACGTCCTCCCCCTTTCGCTTTACGTCTTGTCCATTCTCCTCTTTCGATCGGCAAACCATTGCCTCGTTGCTCTGCGTTTTTTGTTCCATCACATTTCGTCCCATTCTCTCTCCTTCTGCTCGTTCGCTCGCAAACTGCCGCCGAGTCTCGTTCAAGCTCGCGTTCTCCACTTTTGGTCTCAGACCTCTCCACGGAAACTCTTCTGCTCTGTCCTCGAAGGAACTTTCCCCATCCTCGTTTCCATACGAACCCTCTTTTTGCGGCAGCGCTTCACCTTCGCTCGATCGTTTGTCAGACACGTGTCCGTTAATAAATTACTGGCGAGACCGCACTGATGAATTAATCATAACGCATTCGTTTTTGCGCCGCCGATCCTTTTCCACCTAAATCCTCTCCCCTTTTTCTTGAAGTACGCATTAACGAAACCGGCACGGTGCAATGTAACTCACGGCTGCAACTGATATAAGAGAAAGGCCGATAAATGTGTATTAAAACCCGGTCACAACGTACCAGTCAACCAGAGCATGGATTAACGCGGTTGGAACAAACGGAAAGAAACGAGAATGGTAACGTTGCAAACTCGCATTGTTGGATCGGTAGTTCTCAACGTTGAACGTGTTCCTGGCGGCGATCGGTTTCGTCATCGATCGCATTGGAATCGGAGAGTTAATGCACGCGAATAAACTCGCGCCTATACGAGTTTTCCATCTGTGCCGTCTGTCTCTGGGAAGGCATGGTACGTGTCGCACGTTAGCGTTAACACTTACGCGCGTTTCGCACATTTCACGCCGACGAGTCTTCGACGACTTTTAATCGATCCCGATTAAACGCCCGACGCGATTTGCATTCACTTCATTGTAAACTGAGATGTACGTCGGGATATCATGCGAGTCGCACGAGCCAATACGTGGAACGTAATCGGACGCTCCCGATCAGAATACAAATTCAAAAGGGCGGAGCCTTTGTAGCGTGCAACATGTTTACACTTGCATTCGATGCGAGTGACGTCAGGTATCGTACCTTGAACTTCAACAATGCACTATTGCACTAGAAAATGTTCCGCATTCGGTGTTGTTTCTATTAGGCAGATTTTTTTAATTAATATTGCCATACGCTATGGTCTTTGCATAATATAGTACCTTAACTGGAACACTTCATTTTTTAATAATATCAGGATTCGCTCGTGTGGAATGATGCGTGATCGGGTCTCTTTGTCCAGGACGATTAACCGCTGTATTATTATCATATCATTCGGAATAGGGTCGCGCTTTACCGGCACCTGTTGCGGAAGTCCCACTAGCGTTTCACTTTCGTCAGCGGCTTAAATTCCCGCTCCTCTTGCACTGAGAAATATTTGCTAGCCGCAGAACGTTTTTCATAATCCGTTACCGTTTAGAACTTTATTATCATCGCGCGCAGCAACGCTGCAATTCCCACCAACTATGTCAACTGCATTCCGCACCAGCCGCTTTACTTTCGGTAACAGGCATTAGATGCCACGCAAAGGAATATTGCTGACAGAGCACGTTTCAGTTGACCGTGCACTTTCGAATTCGTGAACGTAAACGAAACCGCGCATTAGCCTAATCGCGAAACGTCAAAAGATCGCGTTCCGCAAAATCCGTGCGCATTATCCTAACCACACGGTGCACCCGCGAACGCCCGTTAGAACAAAAACGCCACCTTTCTAGAAAGAAAATACAGCCTGCCGAACGTTGGCGTCGGAACAACGGCCCTCAGAGAGTGTGGAAAAAAGTACGCGACATATTAGCGTTATCTAATAAAAATGCGCCAATTGACGCGTGAAACGAGATAACGCATGGCAAATTAACGAGGGGGCCTGTAAATAATTGATTCGAAGATAGGTTTGAGAAAGAGACGGAGGACGATAGAAGAACAGTACGTAACGAGCACGGGGGGCATGCATCCTGTCATTAGTTCCATAACGCTCGCCTTATTCAATGCATTCGGTTCAATGTCACCCGTCCCTCTCCTTCCTGCCGATTCTTGCACGCAGCCCCTTGCCCATCATCAGCACGCACGCACCACGTCCATCTCTCTCCGTCCCTCATTGTACTTATTGTACTGTTTGTCTCTCCGTACCGAAACCATTAACGATTCAACCGACCGTCACCCTTTCGTCCCGTGCACCATAGCGACGATCGGTTTCATTCATGCGGCCACAAAATCGGTGTCCATTCAATCTATGCAACGCTCGTCCTTCAAATCGAGACTAACTCGAAGATTGTCCCGATGCGTGCCGACTTATCGTGCCGGGATGGTAAATAGACTTGACGGAGTCACGAGATATGATAGGGAAAATGATAATAGACACGACAGCCGGTGCGGAACTTCGAGCAAATGCGAAAAACATTATGTAATCCAGGAACGTGCGCAAAGCACCATAGACTCTTAAAACATTTCTCCGTAAACCATGTTGGTCAGGTACATCTTGTCACATGCTTCCATTTTTCATCATTTGAGTCGCAGGTCGGCGGCAACACTAGAAGCAGCTAAAGACTAAACGGAGTTGTAACTTAACGACGCCCGTGTATCTCGTTACAGATATCAAGATGATAAAGCTGATCCTAGCATCGGTATTATGCGCGAGTGTGGTCTTTGGCATGCCAGTGGCGGATCACCATGAGGGTGAAACAGGAATCCCAATTCTTGCATTGGACAAAGCTGTTGCCACGGCCATTGACAACGTTCAGGCAACTGCCCAGCAGCCAGCAACGCCAAACGAGACCCCGAGCGTAAGAAGTGAACCAGTCCCGGTCGAGAATCCCGAACCAGAAAAGCCTGAGCCGAAGAAGATCGAAGAACCTCAGCCGACAAAACGAGAGGAACCGGCGGAACAGCCGGCGGAAAAGAAGGAAGAGGCTCAGCCACTTCCCGAACAGCCGCAGCCTCTGCCTCAAGAAGAGAAAAAGGAAGAGGAACAGCTGAAGGAAGCAGCTTCTGAGTCTCAGGAGTCAATTGAAAACGCACCGCAGGAAAAGGAGAAGGCACCTGAAGCTGTGGCCGAGAAGAAGGTTCGTTAATACGTTTTATTATTCTATGTAAATTAAAACATTGCTTCCGTATTTGATGATAACGTAAAATACCCGAGCACATCTCTTTTCTATTGGTATCGTGTTATTATATATGTGTAAAAACGTTCAAAGAGACAGTAATGAGGCAAAAGTGTTAAAGTTACCCCTTTACGCCGCTTGTGAAAAATAGTGTCGTGAAAATAAAAATAGAAACATTTTTTTCCGTTTATCAACGCAACCGCACAGGTTGTTCTTAAACGCTCAGTTGACATTCCAGGGTGATGTCGTGATCCAGGGAAAGAGCGCGGAGGAGCACGAATCTACTGAGAAGCGTGAGGTCGCGGAAGACAAGCTTGAGGAAAAAAAGCCGAAAGTGGAGGAAGTTTCTGAGTCAAGGAGCGCCGAACCGGCGGCCCCGGTCGAGGCAGCTGCCGAAGAAAAAAAAGTCGAGGCCGAGGAACCGAAGAAGGACGAGCCTAAGCAGGAGGAACAACCCAAGCCTGATGAGAAATCCGACCGCGTAACGCGTGACGCCACTCAGGTGAAACCGGAAGAAGCTGAAAAGGCCGCCGAAAAGAAGCCAGAAGAGCAACCTGCAGTGCCGGCAGAAGCTGAAAAGCCTGAGACTAAGGAAGAACCGAAAGCGGAAGCTGACGCGGCGCCGGCTGCTAAGAACGAGAGAAGCATCGAATTCGAAGGACCACCACAGCCTGAAGTTGCGAAATTCGCGTCCGATGCCGAAGAAGCAGCCACAGCGAACGCTGAAGAGAAGAAACCCCAGGCCCCAGCCGTTGAGGAGCCCAAGAGCATTGAAAATCCAAGCGAAGAGGAAAAGAAACCAGAGGTTCTGGCCGAAGTAGAGTCGACCCAAGCTAAGAGAGATACGGAAGAAACTGCTCAACCCCAGGCCAAGTCTGAGAATTCGCAGGAGAGTCAGGAATCTCAGGTGGCTGAAGAATCGAAGGAGCAGGCAAAAGAAGTAAAGGAGGAGTCCTCGGAAGAACAACAAAGGTCAGCTGAGAAGGAGGTCGCAAAGAGCAGCGAGGAGGAGCCAAGCAAGTCGTCCGAGGAGAAAGAGAAGAAGGAGTCGAAGGCCGTCGAAGAACCGAAACCCGAACTTCTGCCCAAGCCTCAAGAGGTGAAAGGAGACCCGAAGAAGGAGGACGCTCCTCAAGAACAGGCCCGCAGCAGCAGTCTTGACGAGAGTCCGGTGCTTAGCAGCAGTGTCGAAAGTGAGAAGAGCAACGACAATACCAGCCCAAGCAGCAACACCAGCACCAGCAGCAGCGAGGAAAAAAGCACCTCCTCATAAGCGCGGTCACTCTCATAAACTGCGGACCACCATGCTCTTTGCATCACGGAAACGAGAAGAGAGGAAATTGAGAGAGAGCGAGAGCGAGAGAGAGAGAGAGAGAGAGAGAGAAATGAGAGAATGGATAAAAACGAATGACTGAGGAGTGACAGGGAAACTGTATAAGTGTAAATGAATGAGAAAAAAAATTGTGGGAGGGAGAGAAAGAGAGAATGCGAGAGAAAGGCCCGAAACCTTGTCGCGGGATCTGATACTTTCAGGCGCGATTCCGAAATTCCGGAACTCCGGATTGGGCCCGTGTGAATTCTTTGTCATACGGATTAAAAGAAGGAGCCGAGCACTGCGCGGAGAGCTGCGGAAATTCGGATACGTGCCAGAGAGAGAATTTAAGGACGATCCCAACACGCGTGGTCGACCGCTCTCAGGATTCTGGCTCGAAAAAAAGGAAAAAAAACGAAGCCGAGCCAGCGTCCCTTTTTCGTCCTGGCGGACACTGCGATTTGTCCGCAGGGACGAAACCATGATTGCCCTCGTCCTAACTCTCCTTTCCCCTCGTCGTCCCATAATCCCCAGCAACCTTTCATGTCCCGTTCGAAACACCATGCGCAAACACACCCACGAGAAACCCATCCCAATAAATTAGTGAGTAGCTCGACTCTGTCTTCTTTAGAGATAACGTGTCATTATTATTAATATTATTAATTTTATTATTACTATTACGATTTAGTACCAGTACCACTATTATTATTATTATTTGTATTATTACTATCATCATCGTTATAATAATAATTATTATTATTACTGTCAATACCGTGGTGAATCATGAATGCTGCGTAACTCTAGGATCCTTTAACGTAGATTTGTAAAAAATCGCGAGGGAGATTTCGATCGTGAACTTGACCGTTCGAGAACGTAAACAACCGACGGTATACGCGACGAAAACGTGACGGATGGGTCTGTCGAATCGTGTTGAATGGCGACGTAGAATCGTTTGCGGTGCGCAAAAGGGCCAGGATGAAGCTGCATGGAAATGACAAAGCGTACCCGTAACTTTTATCGAATAAATTATAACGTCCTACGCTGGCATATGCTCACGTCCGCATTCAAGTACACATATCAACGCCGGTGTAAGTCAATAGAACACCGCGAACAGGATGCGCCAATCGTCTGAATAACACACGTGCCCATGCACATTATTGTATAAAAATTCTCAACAAATGACAAATAAGAAAGACTTCCGTAAAAAGCGCGTTATGGGATCTCGATAGACGTTTGTCTTTTGAAGCACAGAAGGAAGGTGGCACAATTTTTCATCGGTCGAACGATAATTGTCTCGATTCGCGGATGAGTGAATCATGGGGCACATTGAGGGGGTTAGGAAAGAAGAGAAGATCGCATGAGAGGAATGGCACGCTCACATTCATGGCGAGGTAGAGCCGAGACAAAGGATGCTCATGACTTCCAATCACGGCCGGTTCGTGGCGCAGCTTTAGTGTCGTGTGGAGAAACGAACGGAATGAAGCGCGATGATGATAATTGAGCGAAGTGACTCATGAGGTGGCACTCACTTACGTGCTCACCGCGAAGAGTCGTGCGTGTCATGCGAGATATGATAATCGGACTCTTCCGCCAACCGAATGCGATAAACATCTATACGTTCGTCAGTCACGACCTAATGTTCGTGCATGTCCAATCGATGCGCGTATCGTACCTACTGATGGCGTTTAAATCACAAACATTAACCGAATACCTATTAACACTTTGACTGCCGTGATGGTCACCGGTGATCGACGCAAAATATTGGGGAAAAAATTGAGACAAAAATGACCAATGCAGAATTAACAATTAATTTAGAAAAATGTTCCGCGATTCCTTTGTATTAACACTTTGACTGATTTTACTGAAGATCCAAAATATTCGCAATGGGTAGAAATTATTTTATAAATGCAGTTGTTTTTAGAATAGTGATGCGATCTTTTGGTCTCCAATACCTGCACATTATTTACATTTTGCATAATTCAGTCAAACGCTGTAGTATTTCATAGCATCGCGGTTCTAATATAGTAAAATACGCTTGGCAGTCAACATGTTAACGTTACTGTCAAAATACAGAGTGTTATGCCGCGATAAACATCTATACGTTCGTCAGTCACGACCTAATCTTCGTGCATGTCCAATCGATGCGCATATCGTACCTACTGATGGCGTTTAAATCACAAACATTAACCGAATACCTATTAACACTTTGACTGCCGTGATGGTCACCGGTGATCGACGCAAAATATTGGGGAAAAAATTGAGACAAAAATGACCAATGCAGAATTAACAATTAATTTAGAAAAATGTTCCGCGATTCCTTTGTATTAACACTTTGACTGATTTTACTGAAGATCCAAAATATTCGCAATGGGTAGAAATTATTTTATAAATGCAGTTGTTGTTAGATAGTGATGCGATGCTTTGGTCTCCAATACCTGCACATTATTTACATTTTGCATAATTCAGCCAAACGCTGTAGTATTTCATAGCATCGCGGTTCTAATATAGTAAAATACGCTTAGCAGTCAACATGTTAACGTTACTGTCAGCATACAGAGTGTTATGCCGCGTATTTTACCGCATCTACAGGTAATACTGAATCGGCAAACTTTTCAACAGCCATCCAATAGGTTTTCCCTGAACCCGCTGTATTTAAAGTGCAAATATATCAAAAATAGTTCGCTGAACTGAAAAGTATGAAAGCAATCATCTACGGTATGATCCAAGATACGCTAAACGCAAAACTCAATGCCCCTACAATCTCGGCATTCGACATCTTGCATCCAAGAGCAACCACTGTAACATGAGCAGCCCGCGAGGAAATTCGCGATTCTCATCAGCGAACACTTTCACGCAGAAGACTCCTCGCAAGCTGTATAATTTAGGCGCACCTCCGAACGACTATCCCTGTTCCTACCGTTTGCGTCTATGCCGGCATAATAATTCGACAACTCCTATGAAGAATGCACTTGCACAATGCGCCTCACTTTCTCTCTCACTCACACCTGCCCGATCTCTCCGTTCCTGTGTTCTAACCCCTCGCGGCCCTTTCTGGCCCGCAATTGCAGTCCTGCAGCGAAGTAACATTTTGCAGGCGTTTTTCCGACGCCGCAATAAATGACGCATCGATTTATCAAAAGGGCGAGTGAAAAGTTGGCGGGCTGAGACACGCCGTGTAAACAGTGGAGGCGAATAAGGTCAGTGGACTCGGCAAAATGTCAAGGCGTGAGAGTTTCACAACCGAGATCGAGCCGATATGGTTGATTCAACGCGCGCGCACAATGGTTTAGTGCGCGCGGTTACTTGCGGAAAACGAAAAACTTCTGAATGAAGGAAAGCTTGCGACGGCACGGGCGATAACGTTTGCATTAGCCGTCTATCTATACGATTACTATCGCTCGTAAATGCTAAACCGGAATTCCTACTCAAACCACTACGGCGTTGCTGCGTTATTAGGTATGTGGCAGTTCAATAGATTTATCGTTATAGCCCATTTTGCACTTACGATCAGGATGTATGGGAACCAATATATAAGTGATAGCATATTAATTCGAGCATTGAGTAGCCACGGCATGCAGCCTGAATAAACTCATTGCGACATTTGTGCGCCGCTAACTACGCCTTCTTACTGTCTGGATTTAATGATACCTGACGCATAACAAAAAAAAAGTGACACTGTGTGAGTAAGAAAGTAAAAGTTACGAAACGGGTCGGGCGTTTAACGTTGGAAGCGTGGCTAAGTGTCTGCCATAATTAATCCGAAGAGAATTGAAATACCGATCGAAAAAGCACCGGGAGTTTTAGGATTGTTAAATACCAATACCACCTCAAATCGCCTCCGTGGCGCAAACGGCTAGCGCGTTCGGCTGTTAACCGAAAGGTTGGTGGTTCGAGCCCACCCGGGGGCGGTTATTTTTTTTTTAAATTTTCAGATTTCATTTCATAAAATAACAGACAATTTGCAATTAAAATGCGGCAAATCCTTTCATTCCGCAAACGAATCGAAGTTAAAACATTAAATACCGTTTTGATATATTTGCATAATTTGATACAAACCTGCCCCAGTATACGAAAAAATAATATTTTTTCAAACTTATGTTATTTAATGTTTACTACGTGTATGCGACGTTTATTAATTATTATAATTATAAATATTAATACTATAATTATAATTATGAAATATTAATATATTGAATAGTATGTTTATTCAACTAGCATTATGCTAAAGAAAGTGTGAAAATGAAAAAGGAATGATATATAACTATAAAAAAAAAAAAAAAGAATTTTGACCCCGACGTGATTTGAACACGCAACCTTCTGATCTGGAGTCAGACGCGCTACCGTTGCGCCACGGAGTCTTGCGGTATTCTCTTATTGCTAGTAAGTGATACTATCGTTCGACTATATACGTTCCTACGAAATGATGCAAAAATAAAGAAAAAATTGAACACAAATTAATTGGCTCACCCTATTTGTGAGCAGGTAACACGCCAAAACACCAAGAGACCACCAATCAACCTCCTGTCCATAGTACCGGCCTTCTAGTATTTCTGGTGCTGTAACCCAAATGAAAGGAATGCAAATAACAGTTGCAAATACACCTTTTATTGAATTAAAATTATTCGTCCAAAATAATAATCACCCATGTATTCTGGCGTTCCACAAAACGTATTAGTTCTTTCCGAATGGTGTAACCACTTGGCCAAACCAAAGTCTATAATCACAGCATGACCTTCTTCTGTGAGAAGAACATTTGTTGCTTTGATGTCCCTATGCACTATCCCAGCGTTATGCAAAAAATCTGAAGCATACAAAGGAACTAATATTAAAATGGAAGAAAAGGTGTTAATCTAAATTATATTAAAACCAACTAAGGAGAAGTTATGAAACCAACTGACAGTATACGTACCAATTGCTAGAGCTACTTCTGCTACGTATATTCTAACTACATCTTCGGGCAGGCACCCATACTCCTCGACTAATGAAAATAATTCACCGCCTCCCACATACTCTGTCACTGAAAGAATTTCCAAAACGCATTGAGCACAGAAAACTTGAATTGAAACTAATACATATAACGTCAACTAAAACATACATATGTACAGTGTTTTTCTGCCCTGCCATCTTTGCGGTGAATTAAGCACGAACGGATGATGTCCAACCATCCTTTGTATGGCAACCTATGGGGGATAATAAATATCAAGATGAAGCCCTAATCATCAACCTCGGATAAAAACAAAACTCAATCAATTTTAAGGTACCTCTTGCTTGGCTTGATTTACTGCGTTCTCCGCTACAATCTTAGCTTTGCTAATAACTTTCAGAGCGAAGATCTGACCAGTGTCTTGCTTCTGAACCCTATATACCTTTCCGTATGCACCCTTGGATATGATATCTAAGAAGATGTATTCTTGGGTAAATGGAGTTCCCCTAATTTGAAAATCAGGCAGAAACATTGCCTCAAAGCGAGCAACAGGCCATACTGCCTTTGAAGATCCAAACCGGTCATGTAGTGTACCCTCGCTTAAGCTGACACAAAAATATCTTCTATGAATAAGTAGCACAAGTGTTAGTACTATAAGATACAAATGCATACCACTTTGGAGATGTGTGGTAAAATGACTTGGTCTCACAGCGTGAAATTCTTGTAGAACCGGCGCAGCTGCCTCCAAGAAAGTCGCTAAGACTATACTGCAGACATAAGTATATAAGACAAATATAAACATCCCTTAAAAATGACGAATTTAAATAAAAGTTGGTATCATAAATTAAAATCTGATAAATCAAAAACATCTTATAGGTTAGATTGATTGTCATGTGTTAATACCTGACTAGCATAGTTCTGTTGAGGTTTATAATTCTTTTTTGTATTTGAATTGCCCATCCGTATCGGAAAATCGAAAATCGATTTCCGCAGTGAATATAATGCTGTCGACGCTTAATATTATAGATCAATGTTCATGTATTGTTTAAACATCTTGTTCCCACAAATCCATGTATTCAGGCTCGTTTAGAGTTTTTCCTGTAAGAAAAAGTATACAGCATTAAATTTCTGTGACATTAATTCAGGAAGCTTCTAAGTAGCGAACCCTATGCCTTAATTTAGATTTTCAACTCTAAGTACATTAACTACCAATTATTCAACGAGTACGCACAAAACATAACATAAATTCACAAATAACTCACATTTATTTTCAAATCTAACGGAAACCGAAGCAGAAGCAATTGAAGTGCGATATACCATCGAAGAGTTCATCTGACGCAGTCATTTGAAATACTGTTCACGTCAACGATCACGTTTTGCATTATATTCGGACACTATTAATAATGAGACGTACGCTTAAGCTTCATGCGTATTGAGACACGAAAGATACGAAATAATACGACCTGTTCGAAGCTACTTTTGTCAAGGGTGAATTTTACGCAGACATTTGAATTGACACTCGATCAACCTCGAACACGGCGTCACGTGATGACATCCCATTTCTCACTGGCGGATGCTTACAATATCTACTGAACAACACCCTAGTCGCCATCCTACGGGATTTTCATGAAACCTCGCCTTCGACTAGCAGACGAAATGGAACACTAGTGGCACCTTTTTGGACGACAGTTTCTACCAGAGAGTTGCGAAGATCGCAGTAAGCCGCAAACATGGCGATGGCTGGGAGACTTTCTGTTCAAAGCGTTAGACATATGTCTGCTCATGGCGATCATGCGGCTATACTAGGTAAATGTAACTAATAACGTTATTAGGGATCTTACGCCTGCATTTTCGGTAAATGTCACAGTCGAAAGTTCATTCATAGTCAAACGACCTACCTGGGGTCTCACTACTCTTCCTTGAACATTTCTATTAACTTACTCGAATGTGAGTTTGTACCAAGCGTGGGTGTTAAATTATTAGCACGACTGTCCCGTATATAATGTTGATGTCGAATGTTAGTATTTGTCGCCCAATATATAAATGTTATATAACAAGGTATAATCATTTTCGCAGCTGGGGAGAAGCGGTGGTTCAGGATTTCATTTTTCTTCGGATTACCCTTGACTACACTAGCAGTATTGAATACTGTGTATGAGAACTTCATTGTAGGGCATGAACCTGAAAGGCCTGAATTTGTTCCATATGAACATTTGAGAATTCGTATCAAAGTAAGTCATAGATGCCAGATTTTTAATGACGCCAATGAGTCTCTCTGATTTTTAATGATTTTATGTAAGGATATGTAATCAAAATCTTTCTATTTTCAGAGATTCCCATGGAGAGATGGAGTAAAAACATTGTTCCATAATCCACATGTAAATCCGACACCTGAGGGCTATGAAGACGGACATTAGAATGACATAATTTCAATTACTTTGTAGATCGGTTACATTATCATTTGTCACTTGAACTGTACTGGCTAAATGATGCTAGATAATGCAAATAAAATGACAAGGATAATAACTATAATAAATACATGAAAACAACCAAAGTACGTAGGCCAACAATTTAATAATGCTTTTTACTAAAAAAAAATAATACAAAATTACAATACAAAAATACAATAATACAAACGTAAAAAAGACAGCCTCTACTTATAAAAATACGAATAAATGAAACATGTAAGGTGTTTGTTCAGCTCAACTTACGTATTATAACTTCTTACTGTTTCCATAAACTTTGGAACAACGTTAAAATAACTTGTGAAGTATAAAATGAAAATATCGTAACATTTCATATACTTTTTTACGAAACTAATAACAAGAAACACTGCTCAAAGTAACAGAGTCATGTCTGAGAAAACTTTTACACGAGAGTACGTAACGAATCATCGTCTTTTGGAGACAATGCATCACAGTCAAAATTCGGAAAACTCGTGAACCTTACACTTAGGAAAATGTTCGTTCCAGTCTAACTCTTGGCAAACTTTTGAGCAATAAGTTGCGTCCAGGCATCTACCGCAAACAACAGCGCCTTTTTGCATACAGTACAAACATATCTTAGCATCAAATATGATATTATCTTCATCCAGTATGAGTTCGTCTTCTGAACCAACTTTCTTAACCAGTGAGTCTGGTTCGTCTTGAGGAATTGTTTCGATTTCATCCATTTCTCTAAATGCATTCAGGGTTATGCTTCTGACTTCCAAGATATTAGGTTGGAATTCACACGCTGGAATATCGTCCAATCTTATGAACTCCACCTCAGGATCCTCTTGGAATTCTGACTTGATAGTGACTGATGATGCTGCCGGTATTTCTGGAAAAATGTCAGCGCTACTCGAATCCGCTTCTACGACGAGATTTCCATTTCCTGAGTCAATATTTGTTAAGTCCTTAGGAACCTCTGATCCCTCAGCCAAGTTTATGTGCACTTGTGGGTCATTATGTTCAATTTGGTTTACTGAACTTGAAGAAACCTTAGGTTCTTCATCCATGTCATCATTAACTTTTTTTTTCAGAATTACTAACGTCTGTTTGACCAGCCCAGATTTGTTACTTATCTCTGGATGCGGTGATGAACTTTCTACCTGTTTCTCAAATACTGTATTTAGTTCATTTTGAGAAATATCAGACGTGTTTACTATTCCTTCTAGTAAATTTTCACGCAATACTGGTGGTGAGTTTGTTTCATCCGCATTCAATGTGATCGAAATACTTTTGTGTAATTCTGATGTTGGTTTTTCCGTTATCTGCTGTGAATACGGTGTTGCCTCGACAATATTTGACGTTGTAGTATTCTGTGATGGTTTACATGTTTCCGCGTCTTCTAATGGTACAGTTTTCGGCCTTGCATCATTCTGTGACGATTCGCATGGCTCTGTGTCTTCCAAAAGTACTTCTTGCAATGTTGATATGATTAATCGTTCCTTCGATGGTATTTCTGTGTCTTCCAAAAGTATTTGTTGCAATGTTGAAATGATTAATCGTTCCTTTGATTTTGATGTATTTTCCAACGGATTCGTTACTGGTATTTCTTGTACTTCATCTTCTCTAGTATTCCCTATATCACAGTGTTTGTTAAACATTGTTGCATCATTCTGCGATGATTCGCATGCCTCTGTGTCTTCCAACAGTACTTCTTGCAATGTTGATACGATTAATCGTTCCTTCGGTGCTGATATATCTTCCAGTGGAGTCATTGCTGGTATTTCTTGTACTTTATGTTCTCTAGTATTCCCTATGTCACAGTGTTTGTTAAACATAGTTGCATCATTCTGCGATGATTTGCATGCCTCTGTGTCTTCCAAAAGTATTTGTTCCAATGTTGAAATGATTAATCGTTCCTTTGATTTTGATGTATTTTCCAACGGATTCGTTACTGGTATTTCTTGTAGTTTATCTCCCCTAGTATTCTGTATATCACAGTGTTTGTCAAACATTGTTGCATCATTCTGCGATGATTCGCATGCCTCTGTGTCTTCCAAAAGTACTTCTTGCAATGTTGATACGATTAATCGTTCCTTCGGTACTGATGTATCTTCCAGTGGAGTCATTGCTGGTATTTCTTGTACTTTATGTTCTCTAGTATTCCCTATGTCACAGTGTTTGTTAAACATTGTTGCATCATTCTGCGATGATTCGCATGACTCTGTGTCTTCCAAAAGTACTTCTTGCAATGTTGATACGATCAATCGTTCCTTGGATGTTGATGTAGTTCCTAACGAAGTCGTTGCTTGTATTTCTTTTACTTTATCTCCTCTAGCATTCTGTATATCACAGTGTTTGTTAGACATTGTTGCATCATTCTGCAATGATTCGCATGCCTCTGCGTCTTCCAAAAGTACTTCTTGCAATGTTGATACCATTAATCGTTCCTTTGATTTTGATGTATTTTCCAACGGAGTGGTTACTGGTATTTCTTGTACTTTATCTTCTCTACTATTCCGTATATCACAGTGTTTGTTAAACATCGATGTGCTTAGCTCACTGGAGGTAGATTCTTCTGGCATTGTAATCACCCCTGCCCTTGAAACATTGTCAGAGACTTTGTCTTTGTTTGTAGATTCCATTTCTATAGTTGAATCAACATCTGCATTCGTCCCTCTCGATTCTGTAATTTGCATCACATTACTTTCAGTTCCATCGTTGATAATCTTCAACGAGGTTGTATCTTGTTGCTGTTCCTTTTTGTCTTTGAACACCACAGTTCTCTTAATTCTTTTTTCCCCGTCGCACTTTGGTATATCGTTTTTTCCCATATCTGTTATGCTCGCAATATCTGCCAGTTGACTATTTTGGGGCGTATTGTTCCCGTTGTTTTGTTGCGACTTTTCTGACGAATTAATTGTATTGAATGGTGGAGAAAAAATTGGCAAAATGCTTCGAAGATAATTGCGAAAATACAATAAATATTTTCTTTCTCTGTGCAAGATATTCAGCTCAAGTACATTGAACTGATCACACAAATGTTTTACGGGGAAACTTAGGTATGTTTGTATCTGTTGCTCTAACATAATTTTCTGAAGTATCGAAAAACTCGATACAATTTTTTGTACAGTTGGCAATTCAACGGTATTAACATTGGGATCAGGTGTACTGTCTTTGGAAACTATTTCTCCCGATGGCTTCGGTGGTTGTGCTAGTTGTGTTCCTCTTTGAAATACCGGGATTTGATTATCAGTAGGCAGTACATTACATGGCATATTGTTAATAGTGATCCTGTCACTACCACTTACGACATTCTTTGAAACACTTTGCCAAACCGTCTGTGTTGTTTGTGGCGGAACTGCAATGCTAACAGAAGGGCTTTGCATAGTTGGGATTAATTGTTGATAATGTTTGTGTACGTTCGCCTGTATATTTTGTTGGGTATATTGCTGTACGTTCCCCTGCAGATTCTGTGGGATATTTTGCTGTGGATTTTTCTGCACATTTTGTTGGATGTACTGACAATTTGATAGGATATTCTGTTGAATGTTCTGCTGTACATTGCTCTGTAGATTCTGTTGACCGTTTTGCTGTAACTTTTGTTGCGTCTGTTGAAGCCCACATTTTGGCGCATTTTGCTCCGAATTCACTATATTTAATGGAGCAAATATAATCTGCGACGTAATTGTTGGAACATTCACTCCGATAGTCTTCTTTGGTTGTCTTATCGTCTGCATACTCTGCGACTGCGTTTGTAAATGCTGAGGTTGAACCTGATGGGGATTATCAATTAGTCCTTGCATATTGGATGTTGGGTAAAACCTATGTTGCGTTGGAGCGATTGGTCGAGTAATATCTGAAATTGTATTTATTGGAAATCGAGATGGATTCAAAGGGTTTTTGGGTCGTGAAGGCCTTTGAGGAATATAAGTACTTTGTACGTTCGCTTCCGCAAAAGACTGTGTATTACTCCACTGTGTCTTTCTCTGCACGTTTTCTTGCAGAAATCGTTTCTGCTCATTCGCTAAACAATTGACATTTTGCTGAATCATTCCTTGAAGTAATCGCGTTTGATCATTGTATTGTTGAACAGGGGTGGGTACATAGGCAGGGTGGGCCTCAGTCAAAACTCGTTGAAGAACTGGCACTGAAGGTGTCTGAAGGTGCGAATGTGTAGAATTTACCGCGTTATTTACTGAAGATGTTCTGTACTTTTGATTTGCGTACATCGTATACGGTGCATTATACCGATGCAGTACATTGTGAGAAGTAATTTGTGGGAAGTTATGAGTCATCAATCTGTTTGTACATTGTGAACCTGTTACGGTAACTGACGTGTTAACACATGTATTATCACTCCCACTTGTAGAAACATTCGTTGAATGTTGTACGACACCATCATGCGGTATGTTAGGAATAAGTTTGGCACTGGGTGTAAATTTCCAATAGCATTGAAATTCGTGATAGCTTAACGGCCTGTCACGCAACTCGCTTAAATTGAGCTGATGTGCAATGGTTGCCACCGTCTTATTAGAAGCAGAGTCAAAGTTTGTATTAAGTAAAGTACCCAAACTGGTAAACACTTTACGAAGTTGTGCAGTGTTATTCGTGAAATCAACAAAGTTTAGTTCCATCTGTTTTTGTCTTATATGATTGTCTTGAATTTGTTTGTCCAACTCGTTTTTCTCTTGTAGATAGCGAAGATATCTCACGATGCTTGTAATATCTTTAAGGTGGAGAACGACCCGATGTTTTATGTCGAATGACGCATTTACGTTGGTTGGGTTTTGTGGCACATTGTTGGTTGAGGGTGCTAGGTTAGTAGGGGATTGTGAAGTGATGCACGTATTGGATGCAGTTGAAGAAGGCAGTGAGTTGACCGTGGAAACTACTGGGTATGAAGAGATAGGTGTTGGGCACCACCTAGAACCGAGTTCTCCACTCGTCAGTACTCTCAATCTTGGAGGAGTGGTTTTAGGGACTTGCGTCTTTTCTGTGGACACTGTTTCTGTCGACAGAACATCACCAGCCGTGATTTTTTCAGATAAATCTCGATTGGCAGTTTCAGAGGATGTACTTTCCCGCGCAATAACTTCGGTTTCTACCGAATCAACCATTTCCTTTGTTTTAGCGTTCTCTACATCTTTGGCATTTATGATACTGGCAGTAACGATAATATCGTTGAAATTAGTGGTATCTGATACATGACTAGAATTCAATTTGGTATCTCCACTTGTTTTTGGTTGAGCAACTTCAGGTTTTCCAATCTCTTGACAAATAGCAGTCTGATGTTGTTGAATTGTAACGTTTTGTGGAATATGAACTGTGTTTCCGTGCGAGACTACCGCATAATCCTTATTGAGACCTATTTGCAATAGGTGACGAATGTCTTCGATCGAGTTGGTATCGTGCGTGATGATCTCCGATGATTTTTCTGCATGACTTAACGTATCCGGGGAATGTGTGGTTCTTTCGTGCAATGTCGTGGTAGTTTTCTCCGTCATTGCTTTTTCTTGTGCATGCACATTGGAAGAAATGTGCAACATTGTTTTCTTGCTATTAACGACTGTTGAGTTCACAACTTTTTCACGCAATTCAGATGAGCTAGGTGTTATATTGGAATTCACCAAGTCGCAAAGTTTTTCTACCTCATTTGTACTGCCCGAAATTTCTTGCGGAACAGGGCTCCATGCTATCGTTGTATTTGATTCTGGAGAATCTACTGTAATATCAATCGTCATAATGTGAGGATTGGTCAAATTCATGGATTTTCTTTTCAAAAAATCAGCGTCCATATTCATAGTATTTAAATGTTCAGTTGTAAATGCACAAGCATCTGCGGTTTTCAAGTTTATGTCGATGCGATCCTTAGCAGATATCGTCTCCGTAGACAAAACACTACATTTCGAAAGACATTTTACAGTGTTATGCGATTTAGTACATGAATGGTCTGCCGCCAGCCTATCTTTGTCCTGAGAATTTTCCGTCAAGAAAGAATTTGCATTTTTGTCTTTTGAATTCGTACCTTCGCTAAGTTTGACCGATCCATCAATCATTTCGGTTACATCCGCAATTTTTAAATTTCTTGAAACCGGTCTTATCGGTTTATCGAATACGAATTTCACCGGGATATGGGAAGCAGATTTCGTTAAGTTGTGAGATACGCATTTCTTCAGATCATCGGATGCAAAATTCATCTGGTTATCAGGTACGGTTTCCATATTATCAAATACCAGTTTCGTTGCGTTATCAGGTATAGTTTTCCCTGGGTCATCAGGTACAGTTCTCATCGGGACATCAGGTACAGCTTTCATCGGGTGATCAGGTACAGCTTTCATCCATTTATCGGATGCGGCTTTTACCAGGTTATTGGAGTCGGACTTCTCGCAGTTACCAGACAATGGTCCTGAAATGGCATTCACATACCAGGAACCCGATGCGGCGTCTTCGTGATCATGTTTTGTCGAATCTGGAACTTCTTGCTGCATTTCATTGATGCGGATTAAGTGTCCGTTGGTTTCTTCAGAAACGCATACATTCTGCAAAGGTACTGGACCCTCGTCCACACAACAGCCGGAATCAATAGAATTAATAGAATCTTTTTTTCTCCGTTTTCGCCATCGAAGTATGCGTTCATCTTCCTCCTGCTCGCTAACACTGCTGATCTCACCAAACAAAGTGCGAAATTTGTTCTTTTTTTTACTAATGGACCGTTTTCTCTTCTCGCAGGGATCACTAACTTTATCTATCCTTTGCCGCTTCTTCACCATAAACACTTCTTCTGAATTCTGTCTCTTCCTATGTTCCCGTTTGTGCTGATCGACTTTTGGAAACTTCAACTCAGTGTCGGCTAAAGCTTTTCTTAACGAAAATACTTCTTCTGCATTGTGCCTCTTTCTACGCTTCTCCTTGTCTTGATCAGTTTTTAGAGATTTAAATTCAGTGTCCGGTAAAGTTTTCCTTAAAGGAAATACCTCATCCGAATTCTGCCCCTTTCTATGTTTCCCCTTGTCTTGATTGGTTTTTACAGACTTGAATTGAGTGTCCGGTAAAGTTTTCCTTTCGTCTTTCTCTCCGGGTAATGTTTTTCTGGCATGTAACCATTCCAGTCCTCTACCATTCTTCTTCGATTCTTTATCCCTTCGACACTGAGTCAATTCACTGAAATCTATCTTTACTTGTTTCTTATTTATTTGAATAGGTAGTGAAGTAACCTTGGAACCCACTCCTTCGGAGACTAATTGCGAGATACTTGTTGTTTTTTGTAGATCATCCACCAGCGAACATTCAGTTTCGTTCTGTGTACGCCCTAAAGTAATTTCTTTTAAACCGTGATTTGTGTTATTCTTGGAAGTATCAGATCTCTTAATGGATAAAGATTTCTTCCTACTAGGAGAATAGTTAGCATGATCCCGTTCCGAACTGTTTTCGCTGTTTCTCGACACTTTACTCTCTTTCATCGATGCACCATTTTGCTTGTGAGAAGAGTTTACCTCAAAAATGGAATCACATCGATCAATCTGCGATTTGATGGTGTCGGTCAACTCACTTATCTTAATTAATTCCGCAACCTGTCGATATGCCTCAGATGGTATCGCTTGCAATTTCTTCGATGACTGTTCCCAATTACCGTCTTTGGTAAGATGTCTCATCGAATTGTTTTCACTGTTTCTCGACACTTTACTCTCTTTCATCGATGCACCATTTTGCTTGTGAGAAGAGTCTACCTCAAAAATGGAATCACGTTGATCAATCCGCGATCTGATGGCGTCGGTCAACTCACTTATCTTAATTAATTCCTCAATCTGTCGATATGCCTCAGATGGTATCGCTTGCAATTTCTTCGATGACTGTTCCCAATTACCGTCTTTGGTAAGATGTCTCATCGAATTGTGCGTTTTGTCTAAGTTTCTTATGCCATCCTTGTCAAACTCGCGGCAAGAAGGTTGATCTTTTTTGCATTCTTCTTTTTTCTGAGATTCATCGTGATTGAATGGAATATTACTGTATTTGGAACTTTGTAACCTGAAAAAATCAAATAAAAAATAAATAAAATAAAAATTAAAAGTCTTTATAAGAATCTTTTGAATTATACCGAAAAAGACCCCCGTTTCAATAATACCTGGTAAAATTATTCAAAAAATTAACGGATTCCATTGGATCCGCCACAAGAACCGAACTTTCATCTCGTTTTTCCATGTCCTGCACGTCACTAGAATCGATTCGGTGTATTTTTTTCACCGATTGCACACTAGCAACAGTTATATCTTTTTCCGAAATTAATCAGAAAACTAATTCATTCAATTTTTGTAGCGGAAATTCCATAGTTGGTCTCAGTTTCTTTCAATCTGCATCGACAATTGTTCATTTTATATGTCGCATTATTTGAGGAAAGCTGAGATGATCTCGCATTTTTATGCTGTTTAATTATGTTCTTAATTTCTAGTTCAGGGTTCGCTAAAGCTTCAGGTTATTGTCGCACTAGTGACACCCTTGTCAACCCTCCGTAACAGGGTGCGTCAGTTTGTACTGCAAATAGTTGGTCTCCCCCAAAATATCCGCGAATCGCGCAGTCTCAGATTGCGTTTGATAATTCAAAAATGGCAATGATGTTGGCAGTAGTACACTACTACACGTAGAATATTGCCACACTTGTGCAACACTTATCGGTATTTCGAGATAACGTACGATAGATTCCACTGCAACTAACTATTCCGACATTTCTTGCGCAACCGGAAACCACAATGTGTAAATTTGCGCCTGGTACATGTTGCAGATATCTACACTCTATGGTTTTAATAATATTAAAGTGTTCGATTTGTAGTAATAAATTCTTAGTTGCGTCTCTGAAAAATCTTATCGTTTGAAGTGCTTTTCTTATAACCACTTGTTGCTGATACCTTTAACTGTCCTACAGACCCACGGGACCATTTGATCGCAGGTCTTATCACACGCACAGTACTGTTTTATGTGCAGAATATTTTGAGAATTCGTTATATATTACTGTTCTTTCGTCAGACTACTTTTGCTTCAGCTGCCACTTGAACGCAGACTGAAGTCATAGTTGAACACGCCAGTCGTCTTTGAGGGGCATGGCTAAATACTTAGAGAGGGGAGTAGAACCATGCATGCATTGTCCGTCCCTTTGCCGACCGCGATTTTATTGGTGGACCGGAGGAAAGAATATCCGACGCATTCGAAACATAAGAGGTATAAACAGTGGCCAATCGCAATCTAAACAAACGGGGAGGGTAGCTTAGCATTTACGTCTGCACCGTATTCTTTTAATGGATTTTAATAGTAGATAGAATATTAGATAGAATACAGATAGAAATATAGATAAAATAGAACATTATGATGACAGAAAATTGTAATAAAAGCTTGACTGGCTCATGCAAAAAAAATGTTCCAATTTCAGATACATTCACTTAACTATGCTTTAGAAAAATCCAGATAAAATGTATCAAGCCACACCTACTCTGCTATGTTATTATCAGTGCACCGATAAAATGCACTTGTAATAGCTGACGTCATACATTTAATTTGATACACTATCGTTTCCAGGTTTTTATGTTGAAATATAATAATACTCAATCAATCTCTCAGGAATATACGGAACGACGTACTATTCATTCTGTTAGTATTTGCTACAAGGGCACTCAAGGACGGTCGAAGACGCCAAAAACAAACCGCCAGAGACGGTTTCAAGAATATCGGACAGATATTTTACGCTTTACGACACCAGGACATCTCTGCGTGAACAAAAGATGCGCGGTGAAAGTTTTCGGAAGAGGACACGTGTTCAGTACAGCTGGGAAGAACGTGGCAGCAGAATGTAAAATGACAAAAAAGAAAAAACAGCAATAATCAACTACGATCAGGAAAAAAACTTCAAATGGATCTTGTTTTACCGTAATATATGCGTTAGAAGAATCGAATTCGTTAACAAGTTCCAGTACTGCTATTCTACATTTTTAACACTTTGACTGCCGTGATGGTCACCGCTAACCGGCGCAAGAGATTTTAGTGAAGATCCAAAATATTCGCAATGGATAGCAATCATTATCTTATAAATGCGGTTATTGTTAGAATATTGATGCGATCCTTTGGTCTCCAATATCTGCACCTTACGTACATTTTGCATAATTCAGTCAAACACTGTAGTATTTTATAGCATCGCCGTTCTAATACAGTAAAATACGCATGGCAGTCAACGTGTTAATTCTTCAAAGAAATAGATTTTCGAGTGCAGACCGAATACAAATTGAGACTCTTATCTTCTCTCATATGCGTCCAGGAAATAATAATCTTCGAGCATAGCTGCACCCAAAATTTATGAAAAGTTTCACGAACCATTCCATCTATTCGGGGATTGAAGGTAATTTATACGCAGACACATTTTCTCACAACACAAACGCAGAAACGTGGGAAAACGAGATAAAAATTGTCAAGTTCGTCGGGATTTTCGTTACTTCTCATCAGGCGTAAATGTTTTCCCCTCATCACATAACCTATCCCTTTCGAACTCACCTCAAATCGGCCTTCTGTTCCCCGAGCAACACTCGCGGTTCTCTCACCAATTGTAGAAAACCCGCTCGCACTTGTTTCCTCGGATATTGAAGTCTCTGCAGATCCCGCTTCAGCTAAAAACAAGCGCATGCGAATATTTTGTTTAGACAATTTTACCGTAACATCGACATCTCCTGGCAACCGGCTCCCGCGACTTCGAAGTATATATTTTGATAAACGCTAAAACGGAAAAACTATGCAAGATTCTTCTCGGATATCGAAGTCTCTGCAGATCTCGTTTCAGCTAAAAACAAGCGCATGCGAATATTTTATATGCGACTTCGAAGTATACATTTTGATAAACGCTAAAACGCAAACACTTCTGTGCAAGACCCTTCGCGCATCATTCGCCAAGATAATGTTACATATATCTAAACACCGAAAATGCGATTCACAATATTAATTCGCAATTGAACGATATATTTTCCAGCCACGTTTCTCCTCTCGACCCACGTTAACCCTTTCGCTACGGCAGTGTCTTCCGTAGGAGCGTCACCGCTGTACGGGCCCGCGTTTCGCGTCTTCTATCGTTCGCAGTTTCGCGTCTTCTGTCGTTCGCATGGCAAACAACACACCTCCTCCTTGGTTTTTCCCTACTTATTTATAAGCTGACGGAAAATGTCGTTCTATTAATGGTCAAGTGGTAGCAAACTGACGTCGTATATATGCGCCGCTCGTATACACAAGTTGGTCGCGCTGATGTCGTCTATAGGTGACACTCGTACACACAGGTCGTCGCGCGGATGTCGCCTATAGGCGACGCTCGTAGCGAAAGGGTTAAATATTGTGTTGCGTTTGAGATATTTTCGTTTACGCTCGTCCCTACACAAGACACCGCCGTTTCCATAGAAACGCTAACTAACGAAGCATGCAAACGTGTTGTGCACTATTTACGGATAAAAATCGCAACTTTTTACCGCACCTTCTGCAAAATCTCGCGCCTTCGCATCGCTCCAACGTTCCGCAGCCAGAATTTCAAGACGTAGTTGTCGAAATTCGGCCTTTGCACGTCGTTTTCCGTTTCCGGCATCCTGACGAGCCGATCGTTATCTGTAGTATTCTTTGTAGGGCCGGTGGCTGGCAGAACAAACGAACACGTGCTGCCCGAGCCGGTTGCCTTCTTACGGCGGCGGCGGCCTTTCATGATTACCGCAGAGAAGAATGAGTTGCGTCTTGTCGTCTTCGTCCTTGTCGCGTGTTCATCTCGTTCCAAGTAAAGCGTTTCGCGCGTCTGAAGTGAGCCGCTAACGATTTTAGCTGATGCTCTCTTGTTCGTTTTGTTCGAGGATTCGCACGGAATATCAATACGAGATCGTCGGCTGCGTTTCTTTCACGATCATTTGTCGGTAATATGTTTGAGATGCGACGCGTGTGAAATTAACCACTTGTGCTGGAAAGACGTGCCGTGCATGTCGTAATGCTTTTGTCACAGAATCGCCAATGACGTGGATGTACGCCGTCATGCGATTGTCACAGAAACAAAAACGACGTGCATGTATTTTCTAATCAATGCTCTATGTTCCCTTCAAAAAACTATAAAGTCCTAGGTCGAAAATAAATTAGTTTAGAAAATCTAATTTTTTTTCCGATTTCTCTGAGGCCTCGAACACTGTATGATACCCCCCAGCGAGTTACACTAAATCGTTTTGGTACACGTGTCGGTGAAATTTTTGCCAGCGCAAGTGGTTAAGTGCGAAACGTTTCAGCGATTATGGACACAGAAATATGTAGTCGATGAATAGCCGAGCACCACCGTGTACAGATGCGAACTGACTACTTGTTTGGTTGACTTTATATACAAAGCTTGAGCCAAACTGCGGATTGCGTTGACTTTGTTCTGGTGTACCCCCCCCCCCCCCCCCCCCCCCCCCCCCATGGGCGAGGTGTTGTTATTTTTCTTCTGCGCAATTTATTCGCACCAATGCATAGAGTTTAATTTCAGGAGTTCTTTGTATCCGTTTAAATTCAATAATACTGTGCTGTGCCAAGTTTACATACTTCATTGCAAATGATTCATCGATGAGGCAATTATACTTCGTCATTCTGCGCTGCACGATCAGCATCCTTTTTTTCTACGATATCATTTAGCTCCTTATCTTCCCTTCCGGTCGGCTATAAAACCGAGGCGCAAATGATCGGGCGATGACAAATCTCACTAATGTTCTTTTCAGCTGTATATATTGTCATTTTTGTGACAAGACTAAATGCCCATGTTTTGAATGGTTTTTATATGCAACAGGAATACCTCAATCGCGACAAACTGTAGATGTACTTCACTATTGTGTAAATGTTTAAGATGCAGTAATTTGGCCATTTGAATTTGTCTAAGTACATGTTTTGAATGTTTTTATATGGTACATATTTTGAACATGAATATTTAAGTTTTTATATGAGACATGATAAACTGTACACTATGTGCTTCACTATTGTGTAAAGGTTTAAGATGCAGTAATTTAACCCATTTGAATTTGACTAAGTACATGTTTTGATTGGTTTTTATATGGGACATGAATATCTAAATTGCGATAAACTGTACGCTATGTGCTTCATCATTGTATAAATGTTTATGATCCAGTAATTTGGTCGGTTTCAATTTGTCTAAGTACCTCCTAATCTGGGTTAGTCACATATGAAAACATTATCTTGATTTTTAATTCGCAATACTGCGTAAAAAAATTAGTTGAAATATCTGCATAACCGCGAATAACGTGTTTTTTTTTATCTTGGACACATACAGCTGTAGTTTATCAGCAAAAGACGGCAGGATTGGAACTCAAGAAAAACTTCGGACCTGTCACATCTCCTATCGGTCCCATGTTTCTGTCAACACCATAAAAGCACTTCATTCTCACCAAAGAATATGCCTACATTTTTGTGGAAATTCAATTGACAGTGTCTCATAAGTATTAATGCATTGTGCGTAGTACCTTTTAAATATGTCCCCAACTAGATGATAACACTATCACTTTCAATACGCAGAACTAATATTTGACAAGCATATGAAAGAGAAAAAATGCCCATTATTCACAATTTAGTGGCCAAATAAAACTACCAGGTATCCGCAATTCTAACACGTCTTGCCAAACACATCCAACTTCACTTAGTATTCTTTGATCTACAAATAATTAAATCTGCAAATGCGTTAACTATAATTGTTGAAATTAAAAACACGTATGGGAGTCAAGACTGATGAGTTTCGACAGAAGGTGTCATGACGACTGACTAGTTAGAAATAAATGTGAGACTATTGTATGAAAGTATTTACATCTACAGTAGAGTTTATCAGATAAGATTATTAAGCAATTACAAACCCGACTAATATGTGTTGTATGACGTCAATGAATATACTTTCCACATTAGTTGTAACCGTCGTGTGGAGCAAAAATGACCAAATCCGTCAATGTAAGCAGATTCTATTTTAAGTTATCCAGGCTGCGTTGATTTTTGTGCAAAGAACTCCTGCATATGTAAGCCATAAATGTAATATAACGAGGAAAACTGAAGTACATCACGTGCATATGGCTCGGTGATTGAAGAGACAAGATTTATGGTAGGCAATTAAATGCAGGTAGGGTATTTTTGCCGAATGTGGAATAACCCAGAAGTTGGGTTTAGGCTTAAAGGTACTGGAAATGACGCACGCAGAAAATCTGAGAGAAAGACTATGTAGGTGAAAAAAAAGGATGAAGATATGTAGAGGTGCCGGGAAGAAATACAGAAAAACATTCGAGAGGATGACATACCAGTTCTCTCTGATGGATTTTCTCCGAGTCTCCGATGTTTGAATACTATCAGCAATACTTTTTAACATATTTTATCACGACGTATAAATAAATTGACTTGAATAGAGCATAATTTACCGTTAGTGTCTAATTAGAATTTGAGTGCGTGGCCTATGACTTAGTTTGACTATGCATGGAAAAACGAACCTTTTCTTGCCATTTGAATGTGACAGAAAAAAAGATTAAGAATACCTGTTCAACGTGAAATTAGTATAGTTTCAATCCACAATATCGAAATGGCTTCTTGAGTAGAGCTTTACACATACTTATTAGTTGTCATAATCAGTGGAAGATAGCAGAATCTTGTCGTTACACTATCAGTATTACCAAGCTGATTCAGCATCGAAGAAGTCATCTGTGTCAATCTGATAATTGAGGGTACTGTTTCAAAGATTGAACACATTCTAAGGAATATTTTTTAATCTCTCCCAAGATGCTCCCAAGATGCAAAAAATGTAACGATTGCTTGCTGGGTTAAAATGTCATATTATGTTTACATAATTAGCACCGCTGAGAGAAAAAAGATGAAGGAGAAGAACGGTCGATTACTGCACGTGGCGAACAAGAAATAGTCAGCGGCCTTCAAATTGAATGCACCATGTCGATCGAACCCAGCCCCTTAAAGTACTGCCTTGGTAAGTTACAAAAAAACGTAACCTTAGAATGAAAATGTGGTTAGGATTAAGAACGGGAACGATGAATCGCAACGAAAAATTTTAATCCTTCGGTTTCGACTGGCAGCTGGTGCGTTTGGAGGTGTTTGTGCAATTGCGGTTGGACATCCTCTGGACACATTGAAAGTACGAATGCAGGTGTTGCCTGGTACGTACAAAAGCACTTGGCATGCAATGCGAACGATCGTAATTAAGGAAGGCCCTTTGAATCTTTACAAAGTAATTTTTCTGTTTACTTTCTCAACTGTTACGTACAATTGCTATAAGTAATAGGGTACTGATTATAAATAGAAGATTTATTACAGAATTATAAGGGTACTTTAGGTTTTTAATCATTAGAGACGGTTTCGTTAAAATATTAAAATGTGAAACTCTTGATTAGTTACATTAAATGCGGCACTTATGGCGATGTTTCAATTTGCTACATTTGAGTGTAGAAGCTGAAGTGATATTCACGATTCTTAGGAAACTCTACATTTCTGTTTTATTTAATCGTATACTCTACTTGGTAATCGGTACGATGCATCGACATCAGTTTGATAGTTTGTAAATAGTAACCAGTTAACTGTTTCGATCTCTTTGGAAAATGTGTCCCCTACGTGCGTCGTACAAATTAAGCAATGACGAATATATTCGTCAAACAGAGAGTACGTTTGATCTGAAATTAGGTTACAGTGAAATGACTTTAATAGTTTTTACAATAATTATTTAAACATTTTTTTTCGACATGGTTTCAAAATATTCTAAACTTCTTGCAGTTGAGGAATATATTAGGTTGGAGGGAAAGTTCTGTCGTATTTTTAATAGGCAGGTAATTTTTCTTGTAAATAAAAAAAACATCTGGCTAGTGAGTCATTCGGATTTTTTTTTTTTTTTTTTTTTTTTTTATAGCTGCTGTATAATATAAAAGGAGTCTTTTTTACCATTCATCATTTACTTGTGATATTTAAAGTGAAAAACATGTCAGTAGATAAAGTGCATTTACGACACTGCATTTTGTATGAATTCCAAAAAGGAAGCAACGCATCGGTTGCATGTAAAAATTGATGTGCTGTATTTGGGAAAGATATTGTAAATGTTCGTACTTGTCAAAGATGGTTTAGCAAATTTCGTTTCGGGGATCTGAGCCTCCAAGAAAGTGATCGATTTGGACGACCATCCAAGATCGATAATGATGTTTTACGATCCATATTGGAAAATAATCCACATTTAACAAGTCGAGAAATTGCAGAAGAGTTTGGCATTCATCATACAACACATTAAATGTATTATGATTAATATTAAACACATATTTTTATAAATTAATTCAAATAGTTTCTTTAAAATACGACAGAACTTTCCCTCCAACCCAATATTTTAGTTTTAACCAAAATTGCAAAATTAACCGCCAATGGTCACTACTGAAGACGCATGACGAATATATTCCTCAGAACACAAAATTTTACAATTTTTTCATGACAAATATATTCGTCATAAACAGTTAACTGGTTACATAACCTACGTTTGTGTACTTTCCCGCTTTTTTCACCGCGGATACATGCTTATGGTTAACCTGAACGAGACAGGCAGGTCTAAAGCACATGTCTTACCTTTCCGCGAAAATTTACGAGTTAGCCGTAAACTCGTTCGTATTGTTAGACCGTAGAGTAAGCCGTGGCTCTTTCTCATGTTTATCTCACGTTTCTTATGGCAGGGCAGTTATAGATAGCAGAATATTTACGTTTAGAAAATTGAACAGCCGGCAACCATAAGAAGTGTCACGTATCCTGTCAGAATAGCGAGCCTAAGCTTAACATTCCAATAACCAAACACCACCATTCCAATTGGTTAACGCCTTCGTTTTAAGTATATAAAGGGGGTAGGTCTAGCACTCGAGGACTCGGATCTAGAAGTGCATTCCGGCCAGAACAGATCATTTACGTAGCTAAAACTTCCAGTTATAACATTGTAACCGCACGCCATTCCCAAATAAACCTTAACACGTTCGCCGACGTGAATGCTATAGCATTCATTTTCGTGATGATGTAGAATGACATGAATGCTATAGCATTCAAAACTTAAAGTCAATTATTTCGAATTTAATTTTATATAACCTTAAATTTTTGTAATTATTATACCTGCCAAGATAATGACTAACTGAACTCAAATATAAAAATCTGGCTACCCTTATAAAATGTGTTTAATCAAATTTCTGCAAATGTTTGCATCTCGCTGAAACTTTTAATGTCCGTGAACGTGTTAACACTTTGCGGACCGGGCATTCTATTGCTAATCGTACCCAGTGGCCGGGTATTTTTTTGCGTCAAATATTTTTAAATTAGTGATGATTTGTTTGTAGTTAACACATTGACTGCCACGGTGGTCATCGGACTAAAAATGACCGGTGCAAAAGATTGATATTGGAACGGCGCTTCAAAATGCAAAAAATTCATTTTGCACGATTTAATCATACTCTGCAGTATTTAAATCCTAGCAAAATTTGCAAAAATTTTGTAAAAGCAATTGATATTGGTAAAAACGTATTGCGCTTCAATACTTTGGCTTCTAACAACTGTGCATTACTTTCATTTTGCACGATTTAATTATACTCTGCAGTATTTTATCGCATCGCGGTTCCAACATAGCAAGAAACGCTTGGCAGTCAAAGTGTTAAACTGTCCACAAATATTTCTGTAATATTGCTAATCGTTTTGTCGCTATCCACATTTCAGAGCTCAAATAATTAATTCGCAATACAAATTACGAAAAACTGCGGCTGACGATCACGTAGCAACTGTGTGATATCTCGTCATCTGCCTCGAACGACAGAATATGCAAGACGATAGATCTCATCAGTGGCCCAGAATGACGAAATACGCAAGACGATATATCTCGTCAATGGCCCCGAACGACGAAATAGCAATGACGAGATATCTCGTCATCCGTCCGCAATGTGTTAACACGTTCGCCGACGTGAATGCTATAGCATTCATTTTCGTGATGATGTAGAATGACATGAACGCTGTAGCATTCATTTTCATGATGGTGTAGAATGACATGAATGCTATAGCATTCAAATCTTAAAGTCAATTATTGTGAATTTAATTTTATATATCCTTAAATTTTTGTAATTATTATAGCTGCCAAGATAATGACTAACTGAACTGCAAATATGAAAATCTGACTATCCTTATAAAATGTGTGTAATCAAATTTCTGCAACTTTTAATGTCCGTGAACGTGTTAAGTAGTCTCGTAAGAAGAACATGTCCACCTGCATTCTAACCTTCCCTCGCGGCATCACAGTACGAAGCCAAAGCTATGTTCTCGTAAAACTACAATATTCCCACATATCGTCAAGACGGTAATAATACTAACAAGTTCCACCAACGAGTCATTACAATAACAATATTAAGTACCTTAAAGAAAACTACCGGTCATTTTTACATACATATCTACACTTTGCGTGTACATAGTACGTACTCAATTAACACTTTGACTGCCATGATGGGCATCGGTGACCGGCGTAAAAGGTCACACAAAAAATGAAAAAAAATACCCAATCGGTCGCATTTATAATTTTGTAAATGCAATTAATATTAGACAGCTATTCAATTCTTTGGTCTCCGATACCTTCGCATTATTTTCACTTTGCACAATTCAATCGTATTCTGTAGTCCTTCATTCCGTTACAGTTTTAATATAGTAAAATCCGCATGGCAGTCAAAGTGTTAATTAACGTTGTATACCTGCTTCAGTTGACTCCACGATTCTTTTCCTTCTACATCGACTGAAACTTCAGTCCTTCGTTCTGCACTGTTGTCACAAGCACAGTCTTGCGTTTTTCCACACGTCGTACAGTTCTTATAGCTATTCATTTTCAAAGATCCATTCATCCCTATTCGCAATCATGTCAGAAACACTCTGTAATGAGTCGAGCCGCCAAGAATTCGTTTCAAGGCGTCGAAGACGCAATACGTACGTAGACTAAGGATTGCATAGTGATCTGTCGCCCGAGTCTTGCACTCTCACACTGCACCTAAACGACTGAGCCGCTAGTGGTAAGGAGCCCTATGCGGGCCTTTTTGAAACAACTGACATCCTATGGTGGGGATGGCGGGAATCAGTTTTACGGGCACCCGAAGATCAGCTAATAGATACATACCTGAACTGGTAAGGTATGCAGGTATACGATGGGTCACATACTTAGTTGTTACTTTTACGGCATACTTGGTTAATTTTCAATCTTAATTATTTGCATATGTTCGGCTTAGGACTTTGTTTACCCCATCTGTTTGCGGTTGTCCTTTTTGGGGGGGTAAAGGATGGGGACGGTTTCTTGATTAAGAAAATTACTATACCTGCTTCGCTGGGGGCTTTTGTATGCGTCACGTCTTGGCAACACATGGTATTTCAAGCGGTAGGGAATATTGCTACAGCGATATTACGGTTGGATGTTGTGCATTTTTACGGATTATGGCCACAACCCTGCGTGGCTCGAGCGTTCAGATAATTAAATCGATGACTAATCGAACGAAGGATTTATTTTCTTTGACCCCATAACAAAAGTTGTGTTCTATATTGGCGTCTTTTACCTGATTTTGTTATAGGGAATGACGGCACCTTTGCTTGCGGTTGTGCCAATGTTTTCGCTTGGTTTCTTCAGTTTCGGTCTTGCCAGGCGGTTTCTTATGAAACCTCATCAGGTACGATTAACTGATAAACAGTTCATGTGCGCCGGAATGTTCAGCGGTGCTTGCACTTCTTTAATTACTACGCCAGGAGAAAGGATCAAATGTCTGCTGCAAACACAGGTTGGTTTTAAGATTGCTTTTTTTGTTTTCGTGGTACATGTAGAGTGTAAAGTTCTTCACACGTTGACTGCCACAGTGGTCCCCGGTAACCGGTGCAAAATATTTTATTAAAAATGCAAACAATTCGCAATGAAGCAAAATATTAAGGTTAGTTTTGATTTGTATAATACCATGTTACTTGTATAAAAAGTACCGGAACTTGATATATTAATGGTTTTTATATTACTATAATCCCCATGCATAAATATACTCTGCTGCAAACACAAGCTGGTATTTTAAGATTGCTTTTTTTTGTTTTCGTGGTACACGTAGAGGGTAAAGTTCTTCACACGTTGACTGCCACGGTGGTCACCGGTGACCGGTGCAAAAGATTTATTAAAAATGCAAAAAATTCACAATGAAGCCTATTTGCAATCTTGTAAAAGCAATTGATATTGGAACAGTGCTTCAATACTTTGGCTGCTAACAACTCTGCATTACCTTTATTTTGCACGATTTAATTATACTCTGCAGTATTTCATCACGTCGCGGTTCTAACATAGCAAAATACGCGGTGACCAGTACAAAATATTTTACTAGGAATGCAAAAAATTCGCAGTGAAACCTATTTGCAATTTTGTAAAAGCAATTGGTATTGGTGTCGACTAGTCCAGATCACATCCCTTCGCCGCTTTCCCTTTTTTTTCTTCCATAACGAACTGATCTACGATGCACCCAACACAAAACACCTTTTAAACTAGAGTGTCACCTATCCTTCCAAGAACCTCCACTTTCTACATTTCCAAGAATCTGGCAATTAACTGAAAAGACTTCTCAGTAAAAACCTTCCAAAATTCATCCCTTCCCATCATCCCTCCGAATATAAAAGAGGGATGTCCAGCCTCAAGCCTCAGTCACGATACACGCCTAAGCGCAGAAACTCTGTCCGTTACGAGAACAATATCTAACACTAGTGTAAATTCTTGTCAGTAGTTTTAATTATTTTAATAAAACCTTCATTTATTTTATGCCGTTGTATTTATTCCGCGCTATCACGACATTGAAACGGTGCTTCAATACTTTTGCTTCTAACAACTCTGCGTTACCTTTATTTTGCACGATTTAATCATACTGTGCAGTATTTCATCGCATCGCCGTTCTAACATAGGAAAATACGCGGTGACCAGTACAAAATATTTTACTAGGAATGCAAAAAATTCGCAGTGAAACCTATTTGCAATCTTGTAAAAGCAATTTATATTGGAACGGTGCTTCAATACTTTGGCTTCTAACAACTCTGCATTACGTTCATTTTGCACGATTTAATTATACTTTGCAGTATTTCATCGCATCGCGGTTCTAACATAGGAAAATACGCGGTGACCAGCGCAAAATATTTTACTAGGAATGCAAAAAATTCGCAATGAAGCCTATTTGCAATCTTGTAAAAGCAATTGATATTGGAACAGTGCTTCAATACTTTGGCTTCTAACAACTCTGCATTACGTTCATTTTGCACGATTTAATTATACTCTGCAGTATTTCGTCGCATCGCAGTTTTAACATAGCAAAATACATGGTGATCAGCGCAAAATATTTTACTAGGAATGCAAAAAATTCGCAATGAAGCCTACTTGCAATTTTATAAAAGCAATTGATGTTGGAACGGTGCTTCAATACTTTGGCTTCTAACAACTCTGCATTACCTTCAATTTACACGATTTAATACGTTGACTGCCTTGCGTATTTTGCTGTATGAAAAAGGCGATGCTATTAAATACTACAGAATTTTACTGAATTATGCAAAATGTACATAATATGCAGGTATTGGAGACCAACGGATCGCATCACTATTCTAACAATAACTGCATTTATAAAATAATTATTGCTACCTATTGCGAATATTCTGGATCTTCAGTAAAATCTCTTGCGACGGTCAGCGGTGACCATCACGGCAATCAAAGTATTAATTATGCTCTGCAGTATTTCATCGCATCGTGGTTCTAAGATAGCAAAATTCGCTTGACAGTCAACGTGTTAACCCTCCTATTTCCAATGTGGTGATTTATTGGTGATAGCGATACGATAGCGGACCGAAGAAATATAATGGTTTTCTCGACTGTGCCGTGAAACTGTTAAGAGAGGGTGGAATTCGTAATCTTTACACCGGCATGTGCGCAACAATTCTTCGAGATGTTCCAGCCACATGCATATTCTTCTGCTCCTACGATCACGTCATGAGAGTTCTCATGTCTCGAAGCTATGAAGTGAGTGACACAACGTTCCTTATCGTGAATATGATACCATGATAAACTCATATATAAGCCGCTGCGGAAGAATACTTACACAAGCAAATCGTAGATTACTGCAGTCGTATCCGTGTGAATGACTGTGTTGCTTACGTACCCACTTATTCTGAATCGATCCTTTAGATATGGTAAATTAAGCGATCTACTTCTTTATTCATACGAATAGTAAATTATTTGTGGGCCGCAACAAATTTTGTATATATATTGCTCTTCTTTATTCATACGAATAGTAAATTACTTATGGGCCGCAATAAATTTTGTGTACATATTCCTCTTCGTTATTCATACGAATAGTAAATTATTTGTGAGCCGCGACAAGTTTTATATACATATTCCTCTTCTTTGTTCATACGAATAGTAAATTATTTGTGAGCCGCAACAAATGTTGTGTATATGTTCCTCTTCTTTGTTCATACGAATAGTAAATTATTTGTGCGCCGCAGCAAATTTTTTGAAAATTGTAGCTGTATGTAGGCACGAAATCGCGATAAGTAGGGAAATCATAACAAGTATGCATCGTTTCATAGGTCACATGGCAACCCTTGGTAGCAGGAGGTTTCGCAGGTCTCGCCACGTGGATGGTTGGAATGCCGGCTGATACGATGAAATCTCGACTTCAGACAGCACCAACAGGAACTTATCCCCATGGCATAAGATCAGTCTTCCTAACAATAGTAAAAGACGAAGGTGTCGGCGCATTTTATCGTGGCGCCATTCCTGTCATGGTCAGAGCATTTCCTGCAAACGCAGCGTGTTTCCTCGGTCTCGAATTTGCGCTCAAATTTTTATATACGTACGTGCCTTGGTTGTGATCGTCTTTGTTAAGATGACCATGCAGTATTCGACGATAGAAATAACTGTGTATAATGGTACGTTTTTGTAATAGCCTACTTCCCAGCTCATAGTGTCATTAAATATAATATAACTATATTTGTAGTCATCCGCTGGATGATCCGCAGATTTAATATAATATTGTTTTAATATTTGTGAGAACATGAATGGTTTCTTTATTATTCATTTTTAAATATTATATAACACTCCCTCATGTTGTTTGTGCTGTTTAAGTTTTGTAATGAACTACCTGAAAAATCGCAAAAGAACAGCCATTGAAATGACTTTCAATAATTAAGAGGCTTGGTTAATGTGAGGATCTGGTGGTGAAATTATAGTCTTAAATCGTTTTGTATGCGCTCCAATGATTCACGTTCATTTAACGAAGGCGGCGCGGTATTTGGATCGACCCTGGACGAACTATTTCGAATCGACAATTTGACTTGATTTCTTTGAAAGTGCATAGGCGATAAAAAGATAGAGCTGAAATATAAATTAATCTCGGTGATTATTCACATTCACACGTATATTTTCATTGAAAAAGTAATTGTCTTGATGGTAAAATTATCCCAAGATCATCCAACGATAGCCCTACCCCATGTCTGAAGACATAGTAGGAAATTTCTCGTTTAATGTTGGCGAGCCGTTCGAAAAAATGTCATCTGTTGCATTAGGATCGTTAATTGCGGTATTGTAAACATTAGTTGGCATTTGGTCAATCTCTTCAATAGTCGTCGCAGTCTTCTCTCCTGCAGTTTTATTAAGATACGTCCAAAATCCAGAACTATCGGTTACCTCCAAATAAACGTCATTATTTTCAGTCACACTTTTTTCCATACTGGTCCTATCCGTATCATTTTCCTCGGAAGGACCACCGCTCCGCATCGAAATTCTGCAAAAATGAACAAATCCCTCCATGCACACACTTTTTCGATGTTCATTACTACAAACCCGAACCACTTGACCAAAGAAGTCTCAAGTGGACACTCTTAAATCTTAAATTTCTAGACACCTTTCCAGGGTCCTGAGACCCTTGACAGTCTCGAATAATGGACAGTTTCAATCTTTAGTCGTACAGAAAAAAAGCACTTCGAAAAGGGAGTGGGCCAAGAAGAAATTTCTAGCGACATTTTCTAAACTCTTATTTCATATGCTTGACCAGGAAGCCTGATAATCTTCGAATTTGTACGATTTTTGTCGCTTACGCTGCTCTATTGTGCACGTTATGGTCCGCATCTTCTTTCTCTTTACCCTGCTTTTTAGCGTCTGTATGGGACCGCGTAGATTCCGTAGTGGAAGATGTTGAGGAACCTGTCTTTCTGCCGAGATGCACGGACGACCAAATAACCACCGCCATGACTCCGAATAAAATGGTAAGCGACAATACCCATTGAGCGATTCCAAGTGCCATGATGATGAAATTTTTGGCGTCCTCTTATGGATTTATGTTCACAATTTACTTTAAACTATTTTCCCATTTTGTACTGATAGATTTTTTTTTTTCCGGTTTTCAAGTGCCTGTTTGCAGGCGGTTGCGAAGATTTTTAGATCATATTTTATATTTGACTGTTTTTGGGAATTACGCTAATTTCATGCAATATGTGATGGCAACTGTCGTCTGTCATAGGTATATATATTTTATTGAAATACATGTAACAAAAGTATGTATATATATGAAAATTTTGGCGTCCTCTTATGGATTTATGTTCACAATTTACTTTAAACTAAACTATTACGCTAATTTCATGCAATATGTGATTTCGTCCATAGGTATATATATTTTATTGAAATACATGTAACAAAAGTATGTATATATATGAAAATTTTAGCGTCCTCTTATGGATTTATGTTCACAATTTACTTTAAACTATTTTCCCATTTTGTACCAATAGATATTTTTTTTCCGGTTTTGAAGTGCCTGTTTGTACTAATAGCGTTTTGAAGTGCCTGTTTGCAGGCGGTTGCGAAGATTTTTATATGTAACAAAAGTATGTATATATTTTTAGATCATATTTTATATTTGACTGAAATTACGCTAATTTCATGCAATATGTGATGGCAACTGTCGTCTGTCATAGGTATATATATTTTATTGAAATACATGTAACAAAAGTATGTATATATATGAAAATTTTGGCGTCCTCTTATGGATTTATGTTCACAATTTACTTTAAACTATTTTCCCATTTTGTACTAATAGATATTTTTTTTCCGGTTTTGAAGTGCCTGTTTGCAGGCGGTTGCGAAGATTTTTAGATCATATTTTATATTTGACTGTTTTTGGGAATTACGCTAATTTCATGCAATATGTGATGGCAACTGTCGTCTGTCATAGGTATATATATTTTATTGAAATACATGTAACAAAAGTATATATATACATATATATGTATAAATATATAGATATATGTAATCTTATAATTTATGCCTGCAAAATATTAAGGTTAGTTTTGATTTGTATAATACCATGTTACTTGTATAAAAAGTACTCGAACTTGCTATATTAGTGGTTTTTATATTACTATAACCCCATGTATAAATATACTCTGCCCTATTAATGAGTTACACATTTATGTATAAACATAATTGCATTATCATCTTTATGTAGTGTATGAGTAAAATCTAGCTTGAACCGCAAATTTGCGATGGCATAAGCCATGTTTACATATTCTTGCAGAATAAATTACGCTGTCACATCAGTGGCGACATCTATCAACGTACGACTAAAACTGATACGCAATTCGCCTACAGTTCAAGAGCCGATAATCTGATTGTAGTGTTGTAAACTGGCTTGCTCCGAGAAACCAGATAAACTGAAATTAGTTGAAAATATTCTTCAACCGCCGCATAGTCAAGCAATAAAGTTGATCGATAAGCCGTTTTTGTCAAAGGGTAATCTTGAAAATTGTCTTGACCCGTTTGAAAGCTGCACGGCCACTCAGAGAATCTGCATAAAAGAGGAAATAACAGAGTTGTTACGAAGAACATAACCTCTTCTCATTGTGTGTACGCATTCTATACATGACTTGTGAAATTTAACTATAATATTGTTAAGAAACGTACGTAGTTAAATTTTACAAAAATGTCCTGACCTACATCTAAGGCAAATTGGACAATTATAATGCGCGGGAGTTTCGAAGTGATGCAACTTTGATCAAGGGACTTTGTCCTGTGGGAGCTGAAGTGAGAACAAGGTTGAAAGATGCCGAGCTACGCTGGTTTTATGAGAATAATCAGACGACGACTTGTGCTTGGCCTAATTTTTGCTTTGTCTCTTACTTACTGCGCATTTTCGTTACTCCGTAATGAGGTGTAGTATAGTTTACATACGATTATCTGGGAGAACCTTCAATTTGCATATTATAGCAATGAAATTTACATGTTTTAAACTTGTTCATAGAAAAAAACGTTGATGTTGGATAACGACATGGATGACATGGATGGAATGATGATGAATGACAATAACGAAGATTTAATGTCCGATGACGATACCTTGGCAGAACAATTTCGAATTTCTGAAAAACCTCCTCTTTGGCAAATGGAAGTATTAAATGACGCTGGAAATGATAATGCATTGAACATTGATGCGCTAGCTAATTTTAACGACAGTGATTCCAATGTCCAAGCCTGCCGTAACTCTATTCAGGTATTATCATTCAAATGGAATGAGGTAGTTGTTTTCATTTATGACTACTGATTGAAGGATGTCAGTAATGAATATGTATTGTACAGGGCAAGGTTTTAATAGTGGACGAGCGAGGTGTTATTTGCGCACGGCATGAAGTTCTGCCAAATGGCTGTTGTGCTACGGATCAAAAACAGTCTGCTCAGGATAACAATGATTTGCCATCAATGGCAAGGAAAGAGAGATACAGTTGCAAAACGTGCAATGCACAGGGATGCTGCGCAATTTACGAATACTGCGTATCTTGTTGTCTTCATCCTGCTAAGGTCGGTAAATTTGTAAAAATCCTTTCAAACGCTTAACACGTCAGCCCGGTTTTCAAGTCGCACAGTAACACTGACGTTACTTAACTTGACTATTTCGGCCATATAAATGTACTTAACACTTTGACTGCCAAGCGTATTTTGCTATGTTAGAACCGCGACGCGATGAAATACTGCAGAGTTTAATTAAATCATGCAAAATAAAGGTAACGCAGAATTGTTAGAAGCCAAAGTATTGAAGCACCGTTTCTATGTTAGAACCGCGATGCGATTAAATTAAATATTCTGCACGCATATGATTATCAATATCGTTTCAATATCAATTGTTTTTACAAGATTGCAAATAGGCTTTATTGTGAATTTTTTGCGTTTCTAGTAAAATGTTTTGCACTGGTCACCGCGTATATTGCTATGTTAGAACCGCGATGCGATGAAATACTGCAGAGTTTAATTAAATCATGCAAAATAAAGGTAACGCAGAATTGTTAGAAGCCAAAGTATTGAAGCACCGTTTCAATGTCAATTGCTTTTACAAGATTGCAAATAGGCTTCATTGCGAATTTTTTGCGTTTCTACTAAAATATTTTGTGCTGGTCACCGCGTATTTTGCTATGTTAGAACCGCGATGCGATTAAATACTGCAGCATATGATTAAATTCTGCAAAATGAAGGTAACGCAGAGTTGTTAGAAGCAAAGTATTCAAGCACCGTTTCAATATCAATTGTTTTTACAAGATTGCAAATAGGCTTTATTGTGAATTTTTTGCGTTTCTAGTAAAATATTTTGCACTGGTCACCGCGTATTTTGCTATGTTAGAACCGCGATGCGATGAAATACTGCAGAGTTTAATTAAATCATGCAAAATAAAGGTAACGCAGAATTGTTAGAAGCCAAAGTATTGAAGCACCGTTTCAAAATCAATTGCTTTTACAAGATTGCAAAGGCTTCTTTACGAATTTTTTGCATTTTTAGTACAATCTTTTGCACCGGTCATCGGCGACCATCGTGGCAGTCAACGTGTTAACGATTGAACGTGTTAAGGGGTTATGCCTACTTGGGATCGGCGAAATTACATGATTTTCAAGATTTTTTTTGCCGTTTTAGTGAGCACTAATTAAAATTTGCAAAATACTACCAAAAAGTACGTATGATTTTCATTTTTTTATAAGAAAATATTAAAAAATAGATATTTTTTGCCGTTTATTTTAGCCTATTGTAATGACAAATAAGTATATAACGATCGGTCAATAGTTTTTGAGAAATTTCACCGCAACCGTATGTTTTAAAAAACACAGTTTCGAGATAATCGCGTTTAAAGTTTCAAGCTCTTTACTAATCATACATAGTAGCGCTCCAGATAAACGCTTATCATTTTTGAACGTGTGCTCCGATTCTTATGTACTTTTGAGGAAATATTCATAAAATGATGTACATTAAGAAAATGCAATAAAAAGAAATCGATTCTTTTCACCAACCCAAGTAGGCATAACCCCTTAAGTGAGTGAATAGTTGCTTCGTAATGATGCACTGAAAGTTTCATCAGAAGTTTTTAAATGTCGGGTTGTTCCGCAGTCAATAAAAGGGAGAAAGGATACTGGCGATTGGGCGCATAAGGATAGTCAGAAATTGAGGGACAACGATGCTGTGAGGACACGTCTTCGGAACCTCGACCGATTTCAGGTCTGCTTAGCCGCGTGCCGAACATCCAGCGCTAGTGTTCGCCACGAGAACACGTACAAGGATCCGCATTCGAAGCACTGCTACACCCTACAGTCCCAACATCCGCATCGACATCGTCGCGATACGAATACATTGAATAATAATGTCGACAATTCCGTTGTCGTTGCATCTTCTTCTCTAGTGCCGTTACTCACCTGCCTGTTATCTTACTCCCAATGTTCCCAGAATTTTACTAAGTCATCTGTCATGATACGCGACCATCGTGATGTTGTTTTGTCCGTTTGCCAACCGCGAGTTAGAATCCTTTGAAATACAAATAGAGAACACGTTCACATGCGTACCTTTTGTTGATTTTAGAGCGACGAACGAATGCCGCGAACGATCTTTGACTTGACGCGCCATATGTCAGCGTAGTCTATGTCCTCGACGCCAAATTTACTCCGCACGTGATCTATAATTTCATCCTTGATTCGTTGTTGAACGGTATTTGCCACCTGTTACATGGACCAATATCTGATATAACTGCTCAGAAGGCACAAAAGTACTAAAGTAATTAGTTGGAAGCTGACATCTAATACAATTGGTACCGTCTCTGATCAAACAAGTTAACCGGCATTTTTGCAGTAAAAGTAAATAGTAAATGTACCGAGTAATTCATGGAAGTGGAAATTGCAACTGCAATGATGCCTTCGATGTTTACCGAGATCGTAAGAAGAGACTATTTCGTTTTCACGACTTACATTAATGTAAGAGCACTCTGCTGCGGCATAATGACAGGAAATAGCCATTCTTGTCCTCTTGGATTTATTTATTCCTGATCCGTGAATAAGCAGCGGATGGAAGAAGACAGTATCCCCGGCTTCCATCTCGAGCTCCACCCACTTTGTTGACTCGGGAACATTCTTTAAATACCGCGATCGCATTCAGAGTGAGATATTATCGTAGGCAATGAACATCTTTGAGGTACACGAAACTTACCAGGATTCCATGATAAAATTTGTTAACCGAGCCTGGCTCAGCACCAGGTGGGTAATCGTGGGGTTCCAGCTTACCACTAAGGTGAGATCCCGGAGAAACATACAGACATCCATTTTCACTGTCGCACCTCTCCATTGCTGTCCAAGACGCTACTATAGAATCAGCAGGTCGGAAAGGGAAGTAATAAAGATCCTGATGTGGAGGATGTCTGAGGACATAACGTTAGATACATATGTGTATATCTTGTTCAGCTATAATCCGAAACACTTGTATGGGAAATTATGTGTGTGTCATTTAACACTTTGACTGCCGTGATGGTCACCGCTGACCGGCACAAGAGATTTTATTGAAGATCCAAAATATTTTCAGTGGGTAGCAATAATCATTTTATGAATGCAGTTATTGTTAGAATACTGATGCGATCCTTTGGTCTCCAATACCGGCACATTATTTACATTTTGCATTATTCAGTCAAACGCTGTAGTATTTCATAGCATCACCGTTCTAATACATCAAAATATGCACGGCAGTCAACGTGTTAATTAACATAGTGGCCAGTGTGAAAGATAGTTTTCGAACTTTCGGCATCGTAGTTAGCTACTATAGAATCAGCAGGTAAAAAAGGTAAGTAATAAAGATCCTGTTGTGGAAGATGTCTGAGGACATAACGTTAAAAACATATATCTTGTTTAGCTATAACCCGAAACACTTATACGTGGAATTATTGAAATTATGTTTGTTATCATTCAATTAACACAGTGGCTACTATGAAAAACAGTTTTCGAACTTCCGGCATTATATTTGGCTACTACAGAATCAGCAGGTCAGAAAGGTAAGTAATAAAGATACTGGTGCGGAGGATGCCTGAGGACATAACGTTAGGTACATATATCTTGTTAAGCTATAACCCGAAACACTTATGCGTGGGATTCCCGAAATTATGTGTGTTGCGATTCAATTAACACAGCGGCTACTATGAAAGATAGTTTTCGAACTTTCGGCATCGTGTTTCATGTTCGTGTAAGTAAGTACAATTTTAGCCAGAACCCGATAAATATTTGAAAAGGTTGTATTCAAAATGAGTTGCAACAATCGAAAACGGGCTTTATTTTTGACGTGTTGCTACGAATAGGTGATTAATGCCAATTTTTTTTTTATCCAGACTAACATCGGTCGGTAAGTTTAAAGACACGCGGAAAGAGTAAAATTCGTATACTATCGGAAAACTCTATAATGATGCAATGATGAATAATGTTTACGCACATTATTGTTGATTAAGCTGTAACGATGTGTTGAATCAATATATATGTTCCACTTTAACCCGGTCCTCGTTGAATCAAGAATGTGCAATTAGGTATGCATGTACGTATAATCAGATGAAAGTACATATGTGCTTCAATTGCCGCCGAGTTGCAAATTCTGAGACAATACACGCAGGCGGTAAATTGTAACGTGTCGCACCAAATACTTTATGTCGATCTGTAGATTCCTCGTATGGAGACATGATGCGGGCCCCCAACACACGGAGAGAATGAGAAGTCTGCTAATCGTGCGAATATCTACAGATCGAGAAATTGAAATTCGGTTGAATATTTATGAACCGGCCGCGCGAACGGAAAGGAATGAGAGAAAGAGAATGACTGATAAGAGAAAATCACGCAGTTGCTCACGATATTAACATAAACGTCCTCGCAGATAAGGGTTTCGGGCTAAAAACCGTGTCAAGGGAGTAAGTAAGCTGTGACTAATTCGCAACAGCGGCTAATAATGTCTTACTTTGTGGTGCCGTATCCAATATCGGGAGGCTTGGCAATGAGCATGGTGTGCATCGCCATGATGTTTGGTCCGGTGATTGCTTCCGCAATGTCCAGGATCTCCTTGCATTCGATGTATTCTGTCAAAACTTCGTCGAAACAGAAGTCTTGAATTTTGTTTACCGATTTTTTATCCTTCACGTCGCGCATTACAAGCATTCCATTTAGAGGTACTTTGCCCTCTATGATCTCGTGGAATCTGTAAGAACAAAAGGCACAAAAGGTTGTTTTAATTTGTTTAATTTTATTATTTTTTGTCATTTATTCGATTAGATTTACCGATCGCGACATTTCTGCAGCAGTTCGTTTGAAACAAGACGTGGGAAGACTATGTAACCGTTCTTCTCGTAAAAGGCCCGCTTGGTTTGCGACAAGCGTGCGAAATCCTTCGTGTAGCGAAATGGTTTTACTCCCCACATGTTTGATGTTGAGTAATCTTCACAATTCGAGTTTGTATCAGACACTAGCGTCGTCTGAAAATGATAAAAAGAACCACGTTAAACACCCACAGCGTTTATGGCAACTCGAAGAAACAGCTTAACAGAAATGAAATACTACGAGTAACGTCCAGAGCATTTTCTCATAATGATAATTGTTGATAACACACTATTCATTCAAGCTGCTCCAGCGATTCGTGACTGGCATAAAACGTCGACATTGGCAGACTGCTTACTGTGATGTAACTACCGATCGCGCGTACTGACTAAAGACACTTAACTCATATTGTTGTATTTATAAATGCATTGCACCACACGGTTATCGGACAAGCGTTTTTAGTGGGCCGGCAATATGCGCACAACAGCATCATAAGTGTCAAATTACCACAGCCCGCGTGAAGGATAAAAGGTCAGAAAATTTGAATTTCAAAATTCGATCCCATAACGCAGAATATATTGGACATGGCCAATGGCATGCGGAATTGCTTATCGACGAAGTAGCTGGAAAACGGGAACAGCCGCTTCGCGACAAAACATCGTAATAATCTGACTTAAGACTTAAGAGGCGGAGATTCAAGAGTGCCTTGGGATTTTGGAGATACGATAGTTTCGAAGTGGACTATCGATTGCGCTCAGTTCCTTATTAAGTAGACTTCTGTTTACGCCCCTATTAATTCTCTCGACGTTCTCACAATGCGGTGTTGAGTTGGAATTAATGCACTGTTGAAAGCTGTTTGTTTCTTTAGCACGTTGACTGCCAAGCGTATTTTGCTATGTTAGAACTGTGATGCGATTAAATACTGCAGAGTATGGTTAAATCCTGCAAAATGAAGGTAACGCACAGTTGTTAGAAGCCAAAGTATTGAAGCACCATTCCAATATCAATTCCTGTTTACAAGATTGCAAATAGGCTTTATTGCGAATTTTTTGCGTTTCTAGTAAAATATTTTGCGCTGGTCACCACGTATTTTGATATGTTAGAACCGCGATGCGATGAAATACTGCAGAGTATGATTAAATCGTGCAAAATAAAGATAAAGCAGAGTTGTTAGAAGCCAAAGTATTGAAGTACAATTCCAATATCAATTGCTTTTACAAGATTGCAAATAGGCTTCATGCCGAATTTTTTGCATTTCTAGTAAAATATTTTGCGCTGGTCACCGCGTATTTTGCTATGTTAGAACCGCGACGCGATGAAAAACTGCAGAGTATGATTAAATCGTGCAAAATAAAGATAACGCAGAGTTATTAGAAGCCAAAGTATTGAAGCGCCATTCCAATGTCAATTGCTTTTACAAGATTGCAGATAGGCATTTTTCCGAATTTTTTGCGTTCCTAGTAAAATATTTTGCGCTGATCACCGCGTATTTTGCTGTTAGAACCGCGATGTGATTAAATACCGCAGAGTATAATTAAATCGTGCAAAATAAAGGTAACGCAGAGTTGTTAGAAGCCAAAGTATTGAAGCACCATTCCAATATCAATTGTTTTTACAAGATTGCAAATAGGCTTTATTGCGAATTTTTTGCGTTTCTAGTAAAATATTTTGCGCTGGTCACCGCGTATTTTGCTATGTTAGAACCGCGACGCGATGAAATACTGCAGAGTATGATTAAATCGTGCAAAATAAAGGTAATGCAGAGTTTTTAGAAGCCAAAGTATTGAAGCACTGTTTCAATATCAATTGTTTTTACAAGATTGCAAATAGGCTTCATTGCGAATTTTTTGCGTTCCTAGTAAAATATGTTGCGCTGGTCACCGCGTGTTTTGCTATGATAGAACCGCGATGCGATTAAATACTGCAGAGTATGGTTAAATCGTGCAAAATAAAGATAACGCAGAGTTGTAAGAAGCCAAAGTATTGAAGCACTGTTTCAATATCAATTGTTTTTACAAGATTGCAAATAGGTTTTATTGCGAATTTTTTGCGTTTCTAGCAAAATCTTCTGCGCCGGACACCGCGTATTTTGCTATGTTAGAACCGCGATGCGATTAAATACTGAAGAGTATGATTAAATCGTGCAAAATGAAAGGTAACGCAGAGTTGTTGGAAGCAAAGTATTGAAGCACTGTTTCAATATCAATTGTTTTTACAAGATTGCAAATAGGCTTTATTGCGAATTTTTTACGTGTCTAGTAAAACATTTTACGTTGGTCACCGCGTATTTTGCTATGTTAGAACCGCGATGCGATTAAATACTGCAGAGTATGATAAAATCGTGCAAAATAAAGATAACGCAGGGTTGTTAGAAGCCAAGGTATTGAAGCACCGTTTCAATATCAATTGTTTTTATAAGATTGCAAATAGGCTTAATTGCGAATTTTTTCCGTCTCTAGTAAAACATTTTGCGTTGGTCACCGCGTGTTTTGCTATGATAGAACCGCGATGCGATTAAATACTGCAGAGTATGGTTAAATCGTGCAAAATAAAGATAACGCAGAGTTGTAAGAAACCAAAATATTGAAGCACTACTCCCATATCAATTGTTTTTACAAGATTGCAAATCGGCTTCATTGCGAACTTTTTGCATTTTTAGTAAAATCTTTTGCACCGGTGACCGTGTATTTTGCTATGTTAGAACCGTGACGCGATAAAATACTGCAGAGTATAATTAAATCGTGCAAAATGAAAGGTAACGCAGAGTTGTTGGAAGCAAAGTATTGAAGCACTGTTTCAATATCAATTGTTTTTACAAGATTGCAAATAGGCTTTACTGCAAATTTTTTCCGTTTTTAATAAAATATTGTGCGCTGGTCACCGCGTATTTTGCTATGTTAGAACCGCGATGCGATTAAATACTGCAGAGTATGATAAAATCGTGCAAAATAAAGATAACGCAGAGTTGTTAGAAGCCAAAGTATTGAAGCACCATTCCCATATCAATTGTTTTTGCAAGATTGTAAATAGGCTTCATTGCGAACTTTTTGCATTTATAGTAAAATTTTTTGCACCGGTGACCGGTGACCTCCGTGGCAGTCGACGGGTTAACATAATCGGGCCGGCATTCATTCAGAATGAAGTAATAGTTCCTACATTATTATGCACTTATCGCAATAGTAATCGCCTTCTCATGTCGTATGGAATTGTGTTTAATGAAAAGTATTATATGCTATATTCAAGTCGAAATACGAAAATCTTAAAGGATGTTTCTTGGCGATATACTGAAGAGAGATAGGAAACAAATTTAACGAAACGTAGCGGAAAATCGTGGGGAGTGAATATCTAGCAGCGAGCAGAGATTCCTTGCGCTGATTTGAATGTTTCCGCTATTGGGAGGGAGATGCCGTGCCAGCGTAAGAATACAATCGGATAAATCCGAATGCCAAACCTAACTCAATTGCGGGAGTGCATGTGTATGCTTAGACATGCCATTTGCATGGGATAAATCACACGGTGCTGTAACATGAGGTGCGCCGACAAACAGTATGATGAAACGAAAACAAAAGTGCATTTGCTAGACAGCCATTGCAATTTTATATAGCAAAACAAGAGAATCTAATTATGAGATTGCTTGCTGATGTAACGTGGAATCGCATGAAACATTAAAATGCAAGTATCTCAGAACGTTGTACTATAACTCGTTGACTGCCGAGCGTATTTTTCTGTATTAGAACGCCGATGCTATGAAATACTACAGCGTTTGACTGAATTATACAAAATGTAAATAATGCGCAGGTATTCGAGACCAATTTATTGTATCACTATTCTAACAACAACTGTATTTATAACATAATAATTGCTACCCATTGCAAATATTTTGGATCTTCAGTAAAATCTTTTGCGCCGGTCCCCGGTGACCATCACGACAGTCAAAGTGTTAATGTACTAAATCGTATTTGCAAGTATAGAAGCTATCGTTTGATACGAAAAACCCTTGCGAACGATGAAGTGTAAGTGAAACTGAATCTTACGAAGATCCACCTGTCGACGAAACACTTTCGCCTCCCACATTTCGCGTAATCCCGTTAGTAAGGACGAGACAGTTTGAAAGTTTCCGGCTTACTGAGTAAGTCTACGAGGCGTAGCACAGAACGCAAGAGCCGCTTAATTAAATATTACGAGCACGGTGCGCGTGTTCCGGAATTTATGTTACACAATTTTCTAAAATCTTGATTCCCTAGACATACAGCGTGTAGCTGAATAGACATGAGCATAGGGCGCAAATGCAGAAGAACGTCTCCCTCAATCGACAGAAATCTAGTTACACGATTGTCAAGACAATTGCGGGACCACAAAAGCTCGAAGATACAAACTGAAAGCTTGCTAATTCCATTAAAACCTCCATTCGCAACAGCACCGCTTAGTTTAGGTCCTTGTAACATCAAACGTACTATTAAAAAATCGTTTACTTCGGAAACAACGTTAAAACGACTAAGTTAATTCTCGTGCGAAATGATATGTAGGATCTCGGGTACAGGGTCCTGTAGTTAGACTGTAATAAGAATTTAAATCTAAGACAGAGAGAGAGCATGGCGAGCAAAAGTTACCTATGATCCTCAATTATTATATTGCGGTATCATGGGTGACGAGTTTGTTGAATTGTGTTGTGTGGTTGCGTAATGAGTTGACGACGAAATCTAAAGCGAAAAGCCGAAACGACGAAACGATAAAAGATTAGGAAACAAGACCAAAGTGTCAGTCGAAATCTATCGGTGTCGATTATGGGCGCATATATGCGTCCCGGCACGTTTCGATTTTTTACCTATTGCAGCCAGAATTATCAATGTACGAGAAGAATACAGATGCGTTTTCATCAAATCATTTCCTTGCATTATTTAATTTGACTTAAAAGAAGAATTATCATTAGAACTTAGTTGCGCTTTACATAATCAAAGATCAGGAAACAAGACTAAAGTGTCTTGATGGTGTTATTATTGTTTATAAATATTATATTTTCTAGTTTCACATATCTAAATCCTATAGTTATATACACCCATGCCTGCAAGCTACTTTTCAAAAATCGGCAACTAAAAATACGAGATTTAGCTTTGTTGAATAAAGTTTGCAAACTATTATTAACCCTTTGACTGCTATGGACGCATATATACGTCTGTCGAAATCTATCGGTGTCAACTATAGGCGCACGTATGCGTCTCTAAACGTTTCGATTTTTTTCTTTTTGCAGCCACAATTATCCATGTACGAGATGAAAACAGATGCGTTTTTATTAAATCATTTTCCTGCATTATTTAATTTGGCGTAAAAGAAGAATTATCATTAGAACTTAGTTGTGTCTTACATAACCAATCAATAGAGTTCACACTAACGAGAAGTGTCTTGTCTTCAGTGAGCGCTTCGGCCGGAAGTATTCAGCAGTCAAAGGGTTATCACATTGTTGACCGACAATTTTACGCAGAAGTTGTCTCGAGTCACCGGTTACTATTCGTAATTGAACGAGGAAGTGAAACAATCCAAATAAACTTCAATAAAGTTTATTTATACATAATGAATTGAAATTAAACTTTGGACGTATATTTTATATAACTTTTAATATTTTGTCGTATGATTAATTATACCGCAGTCATTTACGCGTAGTTATACACAAGTGGTTGTGCACATACATCCGCTTTTATTGTGCTTTCCTTTTAAAGAGCTAAATTATGCCTTTAAACCTAGTATCAGATTCATAACTATCTTCTGATAAACAATCATTTTCCAAATCACTACAACTTATTTAAAAATAACTCGGGCAACCAGATACTGCATTCGCATACAATTCATTGAAAAATGCTTCACCGTAACGTACCGTCGTTGAGACTTTGTAATACTAAAATTCTAATAAAAAGGGTTAAGGGAGTACCGATACGCGTCGAGAGAGGATCCAATGATCCACAGCAACAGAATGATTCCAGCTCGTCTTCGGCGCTCCGGAAGCGTCGGGAGTGTGCGCGTCGAGGGTTGAAGAGCGTCGCGACGCGCCGACGTGGTTCTCGCGGCAGTTTCCGTCTCTCTCCCCCATTCGCTTCCCATCCCTCTCGCACTCATCGCGTCTACACCTCCCATCTTTTTCCTACTTTGGCACCCAGTCAAAGTCACCGTTCCCCGTCTCCCTTCCTCGTGCTCTCACACACTCTCTGCCACCCTCACTCACATTTTTCCTCCTTCCCGCTCGCTCTCTCATGACTTCCCTTCTCTTCGTCTCTCTTTTCCTCCCTGTCGCTCCCTCGTTCTCTCTCCGGACATCTCCTAGTTTCTCCCTCTATCACCATCATACAGGCGCGCGCCCGTTGACATCAGCACGTGGCATCAAAGGGAAGAAGGCTATACATCGGGGTGGTCGTTCTTCCCGGCCAAACGGCGACGACCCTCGATCGTCGTCGTTGGCAGCTTTCGCGCGCGAGATTTCGAGACGGCCTCTTCGATCTCCTACTGCGTCCGCCGTCATCATCCATTATCATCGCGGCGCTGGTCAAACGTTAATTGAACGCTGCGATTGAGGCGGGTCGATGGTGAAGTGACGCGTCGATTGCGGTAGAGACATATTTCCGAAGCGCGCCGGGAAGATTATCGGCGAAAGTTTCATGAAATTGGTCCGAGCTTCCCGCTAAACGGGAAGAGTCAGTGCCGGCGTGGGTCTTGCGTTTCACGGCCTCGATCCTTCGAAAACGTCGGCATGGATTCGCTCCTGGGTAAGTTGTAAAATTCTTACGTGTGCGTTTTTTTTCCCTTGCACTCTAGAATGTCTAGAGATTGACGAGCGAGTGGGTAGACAAAGCTATCGACCGGAATATGGGTTGTGTCGCATCACTTTCCTTGGAAAGCGAGAACTCGAGCCTCGGCGTAAATTACGCAATTACGGCGGCGCAACTGTGTTCGTCAACAGTCAAACTGTCGCGCGGTAAATTTCGTGCAAATGTTAACCCGAAGTTTTCGGTCGCCGAGATGGAATGCGTTTAATGCAGAGCAAACGTGCGCGGACTTGCATGGGACATCTTCGGGCTTGAAGAGTCTGGGAAGTCGGGACGGTGACTTAATCGGAATTCAAGTACCCACGTCTAAAGTGACAAATCGGACGTTCGGATTATTCGGAGATCTATTAATCACGGTCTTCGGCCGTCTGCAAGCGTCGGGTGGGAGTGCACGTTGACCATATTTGCGAAACGTGATCACTCTCGATGCTAATCGCAGTGTGTTGGGGATATTAAAGCTGTCCTGACTGCGAGGGTAGGCTGAAACAGTCTCGCGGGACCCATTACTACCCTTCAACCGCCGTCGGTGAACAGTGAAATTTCATAGCACAACGTTGTCGCAATAGTCTAATAACGTTCTTCAATTAAAGTCCAGATTTTTCGTGTGCTTTACAAAGGTAGTGCAGCTATAACGTAAACATTTTTGTTGGTTTTTATTTTGTTTTTGTTTTGGTGTAAGATTGTTGCCAATGACGTAATAATCCGAAGTACGAAAAATGTTAACCGTTAATGCTAATCTTGTCATTAGAATATTGTGATTTTCCTGTAGAACTGTGCAGAATTGTTCCTGTGTCGTTTTACTTGAGATGGCCTATTGCGATGTATACTTTCTACAAAGGAAGTACTACTTTGAAAGAAAGAAAAGTTACTTATGAAAATCCGTTGAGATTATCAATACTGTCTTCGAAGGCTACGGCAAGGAAAAGTACGGCAAATAAATGGTACACCGTGACATTTCGCATAAGCAACGACTGTTATAGGCACGCACATGTATGTGGATGTGTGTAACGCTCAATCTTCGTTCATTTTGAGATATCGGAAAATTGCAGGTTCTCTCTTGACGTCAAGGTGGGCAGAAAGACTTTTGTTATCCACCTGCACGCGTTTTCTGTGAGAGTGACAATTCTGATCGTTTCTTTGCCCGAGGCGTTTGAGACCGGTTACACGATCATATTAAATGACTTTTTGCTTCTACTTGTTACGCAAGAACAACGAAGTATGAAATCGCTTACTCTCGTCACTTGTGGAACTTAAAAATTGTTGTCAATCTTTAATTCACCTGAGCAGTAACAAACAACCTTTTTCTACGATATTATCGCACATGATCGTTTATTTTTTGTAAACGAAATCCATCTAATTTTATGACGCTCTTAAATAAACCTTATTTCCCGTTATACCGGTTCTAACCAATTTCTTATGGACTGTCTTGTGGAACTTAAAAATGATTGTCAATCTTTAATTCACCTGAGCAGTAACAAACAACCTTTTTCTACGATATTATCGCACATGATCGTTTATTTTTTGTAAACGAAATCCATCTAATTTTATGACGCTCTTAAATAAACCTTATTTCCCGTTATACCGGTTCTAACCAATTTCTTATGGACTGTCTTGTGGAACTTAAAAATGATTGTCAAACTTTAATTCGCCTGAGTAATGACAAAATAATCTTTTCCTACAATATTATCTCACACGATCATTTATTTTTCTGTAAACAAAATCTATCTAATTTTACGACATTCTTAAACAAACGTCATTTCCCGTTATATACCAGTTCTAAGCAATTTCTTATGGACTCTCTTGTGGAACTTAAAAATGGTTGTCAAACTTCAATTCGCCTGAGTAAGGACAAAATAATCTTTTCCTACAATATTATCGCACATGATCATTTATTTTTCTATAAACGAAATCCATCTAATTTTACAACGCTTTTAATTAAACCTCATTTGCCACTATACCGGTTCTGAGTAATTTCTTATGGACTCTCTTGTGGAACTTAAAAATGGTTGTGAAACTTTAATTCGCCTAAGTAATGACAAAATAATCTTTTCCTACAACATTATCGCACATGATAATTTATTTTTCTGTAAACGAAATCCATCTAATTTTACGACGCTCTTAAACAAACGCCATTTCCACTTATACCAATTCTAAGCAATTTCATACGGACATCATACTTATAGGACAAACGTACCATAACATACTGACGTAATGCGGTTTCATTCGACTGCATCACATGCAAAATATCGTCATATTTCATAGTTACTCATTTCAATGCATTAGGTTTCTTAGTATCACGGTATTAGCCGAGTTTCTTGGCATCATCGACAACTTGCGAGCGAAGTTCCGCCAGAAAATGTTATTCGCCGTTGCCGAGTTTCTTCGACAAGCCAATCTCGTTCAATCTGGCGAGCGAGAAAATGAAGTGTAAAGTCGCGGCGGATGTCAGCCGATTAATCGGTCGGTCGGTCGACAGTCGTAGAGCCGCCACGTTTCCGCCGTCGAAGAAATGGAAATGAGTTTACGGAGCCAGGCAGACAAAATCGATGTACATCGCGTTAATAATAAAGGCGGCAAGGTCTACAACCTTACCGCGAACGAGCGAGACGGGCTTTATACGATCGACCTTTCCTTTTTACTGCTGGAAGGGGGGGAGGGGGCATAACTTTTCTCGGTAGTGTCATGCAGCGATACGTTGACACTCTTCCTCCTCCGTTTTAACCCCTCGAGCGCCGAACATTTACACGTATTCAGCGTTCTAACGCGTTCCATCTCCTCCGCGTTTGCATAATTTCGTCGCTGATTTTTGCCAAAAAATTTCCCCCGGGAGCGTCGGATATTTTCTCCGCCGAAATTTTCATGCTAATGATCGGCAGCGAGTCGGGAGCGTTTTCGGGCGAATTAAATTAACCCTTCGGTGGAAGGTGATTTCATTGAAACGCTTGTGCCCGTTTTACATTTACGAAATTCCCACGTTATTCGCAGTAAATTCGCCGGACACTGGCCGCGTGCCATACCTTCGTTAATAGGTGATAGATGGGTTAAGAGACTATTTGGAAATTGTCGAAAATGTCAAGTTTCGGATCTAATGATGATTTCGCGTATGCGCGTGTACTTCGCTGAGGATATTAGTCTGCGCGCATCGCTTGCAAATATTACATCGTGAAATGGCGCATAATAGAAACCGCTCTAATTGTCGCGAACAAAGAATCGAACGGTGCGTATCAATCGAGTGCGTTCGATCATTCGCCATTGTCACAGATTCGCTGAATCCTTGCACCGATATGCATTCATACGAATTCAGTCGACATTACGTATCTAATATTGTTGAAAGGGTATTCAAGCATTTCACGCTGCACTGTAAACGTACTATTCTCTGTCGTTTGTTACCGAAATGTAAGACCTTTACCGCACGAGAGTCTATTTTAAAGTAGTCTTCAAATGTGGATATGTGGACCCCTATTTTGAAGCTACACAGATATCGTCTCGAATTATAGATTCCACAGTGTATTTCTGCTCTGAACGTTTTATCTTCCAACTCGGCCTCACCATCTATTACGAATGCTAAATGTACTGAAACATAATAGCGTTCTATCTTGAATATCGTGACATTTGATAAAAATACGTCGCTCCCTACGTTCCGTACAAGCACATTAATCGTTATTATGCTTCAAAACGATGTATTTCGGGATCCTTGCCAGTATAGAAGAATCAGTCAAAAATCAAATTGTCAAGTAAATCCTGGACACGCGAGGAGCGAAATTGCAAATTCCTGAAGAAAAATAACACTAAACTACGTCAACCGAAAAAGGGCTTTGAAGGACTTTTAACACGTTGGCTGCCAAGCGTATTTTACTATGTTAGAATCGCGATGCGTGAAACACTGCAATGATTAAGTCGTGCAAAATTAAAGTAACGCAGCGTCATTAGAAGCCAAAGTATTGAAGCACCGTTCCAATATCAATTGCTTTTCCAAAATTGCAAATAGGCTTCATGGCGAATTTATTGCATTTCTAGTAAAATCTTTTGCGCCGGTTACCGTGTATTTTGCTATGTTAGAACGGCGACGCAATGAAACACTGCAGAGTATGATTAAGTCGTGCAAAATGAAAGTAACGCAGCGTCATTAGAAGCCCAAGTATTGAAGCACCATTCCAATATCAATTGCTTTTCCAAAATTGCAAATAGGCTTCATGGCGAATTTATTGCATTTCTAGTAAAATCTTTTGCGCCGGTTACCGTGTATTTTGCTATGTTAGAACCGCGATGCGATGAAACACTGCAGAGTATGATTAAATCGTGCAAAATGAAAGTAACGCAGAGTCATTAGAAGCCAAAGTATTGAAGTACCATTCCAATATCAATTGCTTTTCCAAAATTGCAAGTAGGCTTCGTGGCAAATTTTTTGCATTTCTAGTAAAATCTTTTGCGCCGGTTACCGTGTATTTTGCTATGTTAGAACCGCGACGCAATGAAACACTGCAGAGTATGATTAAATCGGGCAAAATGAAAGTAACGCAGAGTCGTTAGAAGTCAAAGTATTGAAGCACCATTCCAATATCAATTGCTTTTCCAAAATTGCAAATAGGCTTCATGGCGAATTTATTGCATTTCTAGTAAAATCTTTTGCGCCGGTTACCGTGTATTTTGCTATGTTAGAACCGCGATGCGATGAAACACTGCAGAGTATGATTAAGTCGTGCAAAATGAAAGTAACGCAGCGTCATTAGAAGCCAAAGTATTGAAGCACCATTCCAATATCAATTGCTTTTCCAAAATTGCAAATAGACTTCATGGCGAATTTATTGCATTTCTAGTAAAATCTTTTGCGCCGGTTACCGTGTATTTTGCTATGTTAGAACCGCGATGCGATGAAACACTGCAGAGTATGATTAAATCGTGAAAAATGAAAGTAACGCAGAGTCATTAGAAGCCAAAGTATTGAAGCACCATTCCAATATCAATTACTTTTCCAAAATTGCAAATTTCATGGCGAATTTTTTTGCATTTATAGCAAAATCTTGTGCGTCGGTCACCGGTGACTACCGTGGCAAACAACGTGTTAAAACTATCGAATGGTGAAAATAAACGGAAGAAAGCACTCACATATTGCAATTCTTATGCAACGGTATCGCTATGGCTAAACATGACCGAACAGCATTAAACGGCACCCAATACCAGTCTCGACGATCGGTGCTTTTTAATTAGTGATAATGAAAATGCAATGTACTACGCACCGGTCGAGACACAATGAGAGGCGTCGCATTTCATCGAGTGTGCGGTAAATATCATCTCGCGACTGTTAACATCGTTCACCACCTACACCGTATACACACGCCATTCGTTAACATGAACGCGAACATGTAGCAAAACGACGTTACATCGCGAAAAAGTCGCGTGATTTTCCAATTTGTCGTGAACGAAGAATAGGTTCAGCGTTTAAACGCATTGCGATATTTTACTCACATCGATGTTTATTTTCATCCGACGCGCGAGTATGAGATTTATCGTGCAGTATTTTGAGGTAATGCCTTTAATGATATATGAATGAGGTAGCGATGTGACGCGCTGTGGAAAATTTACATTTTGCTGCATGACTAAAAATGGTTGTAGTGTACCGCAGAGCGAAGTCCGCATTGTACCGGGCAAGTATTGGAACGTTACATTTCTGGTAGGTCGGCGGGGTGTTTAATCGGCACGTTTTTCCAGTTTCCTCGGGAACCACCATTCGTGGCTGATCGAGTTTACGCGCGGTTTGTTAGCGAGGTTCGTTACGAAACACTTGGAGAACGGTTTACATTTAGTTACGGACGGGGAGGCGTCAGGCAGCCGAACGCTTTCCGCTCTGTAAACGAACCTGCTGCTTCTAACTGCTTATAGAGTAGGAGCGGTGGAACTTCCCGATGCGGAGAGAACAAGGAAAAACTGTTAGATGAGCAAAAACGAAATACACTCAAATAACCGGAACAGAAAGCAATGTGTAACAAAGTATTCGACTGAAAAATTAATTGATGCGGCTATATCGATTCTTTCGGGTCAAACGTTGTTCTAGAAAAAAAGCTTCATGAAATATTCATCAGTCCGATACGTTGTGGGTATTCGAGTTTTGAAGGTATTTTCTTACAATTAGGGCAACATGAAATTAAATGCCGCTGTCAGTAATGAAGCCAATACTGACCGCTATTGTGTCCTAATGAGGCTAATAACGACTGTTCTCGAAGTGCAGTATTTTGTTCTAGTACTGATGCTCAGTAACGATCTTGTTGGGAAAAACTAGCAGGGCCGTGAGAAAAACAGAGGCTAACTCTTGCAGTGGACGCGGTTGCAGGGGTTTATGTTCGTGGACGGGACTCGAGTTGGCTAAGATACAGAACAAACTACTTGGCCAGACACCCGGGCACCTTTCCTTGATAAGGAACGGTACTCCGCCAGACCGATAGTCGCGCCAGTTTCACACAAAATCCTTACTATTCCGACTCTCCCACTATCTGCAGGTATTTACGGAGCTCGGTCTCAATACGGCTTCCCACGCTTCGATATTTGCCCATCCTACAAAAATCAGCTTTATGACGTACAAATTGGAAAATGCGCTGCCGCTCATAAAAGTCCGAACGATCGAGAGTTTCGCAAAAGTAGAAATGTATACGCTGCGAAATACGTATCGCAGGTTCAATGATATACTGCACCAATACCATCTTGGATAGTAAGCTGCACGTGACGGATTTAGAATTACTCCTTAATGTTTTTCGGGTAAACCTTTCTGGTCATACGGATTCAATTTGGAAAATGCTCTTTTTGGTACGAGCATGAATGGCAGCACATATTCTACGTCACGCTAGGAAAATGTAGAATCGAAAGAAGGTAGGAAAATTAATATTCTGAATTTCACATTTTTCAACCCGTTTCCGTCCACCGATACTTTTTTTTTCGTTTTCGAGATCGAGAGTTTCGCAAAAATAGAAATTTATACGCTGCGAAATACGTATCGCAGGTTCAAGGATATACTGCACCAATACCATCTTGGATAGTAAGCTGCAAGTGACGGATTTAGAATTACTCACTAATGTTTGTCGGGTAAACCTTTCTGGTCATACGGATACAATTTGGAAATGCTTTTTTGGTAGGAGTATGAATGGCAGCATATATTCTACGTCACGCTAGGAAAATGTAGAATCGAAAGAAGGTAGGAAAACTAATATTCTGAACTTCACATTTTTCAACCCGTTTCCTTCCACTGATATTTTTTTTCGTTTTCGAGATCGAGAGTTTCGCAAAAGTAGAAATGTATATGCTGCGAAATATTTATCGCAGGTTCAAGTATGTACTATACCAATAGCACCTTGTATACTAAGTTGCAAGTGACGGATTTAGAATTACTCATTAATGTTTTTCGGGTAAACCTTTCTGGTCATACGGATTCAATTTGGAAAATGCTCTTTTTGGTAGGAGTATGAATGGCAGGACATATTCTACGTCACGCTAGGAAAATGTAGATTCGAAAGAAGGTAGGAAAATTAATATTCTGAATTTCACATTTTTCAACCCGTTTCCTTCCACTGATATTTTTTTCGTTCTCGAGATCGAGAGTTTCGCAAAAGTAGAAAAATATGCGTTGCGAAATATTTATCGCAAGTTCAAGTATATAATATACCAATACCACCTTGTCTACTAAGCTGCAAGTGACGGATTTAGAATTACTCATTAAGGTTTTTCGGGTAAATCTTTCTGATCATACGGATTCAATTTGGAAAATGTTCTTTTTGGTAGGAGTATGAATGGCAGGACATATTCTACGTCCCGCTAGGAAAATGTAGAATCGAAAGAAGGTAGAAAAATTAATATTCTGAACTTCACATTTTTCAACCCGTTTCCGTCCACCGATACTTTTTTTTCGTTTTCGAGATCGAGAGTTTCGCAAAAGTAGAAATGTATACGCTGTGAAATATTTATCGCAAGTTCAAGTTATATTATACCAATAGCACCTTGTATACTAAGTTGCAAGTGACGGATTTAGAATTACTCATTAATGTTTTTCGGGTAAATCTTTCTGATCATACGGATTCAATTTGGAAAATGCTCTTTTTGGTAGGAGTATGAATGGCAGGACATATTCTACGTCCCGCTAGGAAAATGTAGAATCGAAAGGAGGTAGGAAAACTAATATTCTGAACTTCACATTTTTCAACCCGTTCCCTTCCACCGATATTTTTTTTCGTTCTTCCGACGAACTTTTGTCGGCTTCATGGATATCTCAAAAAGAAGTTTGCTCCGTTTTGCGTCAAGGGATGGCACATGAGAAGGGTGCGAACGTTCAGGAGCAGCGAAGTATTCCGCGAAGGGCCTTTCGCGAAGGACCTCTTACCATTGAGTAAGGTCTGACAAATGTGTCGAGCGCGTACAAGATTATTGGTTTCCGAAATCGCATAAATTTTCGGCAAGTTTCTTTGCGGACAAGATCGATCGCTGCTCCTCATGTTTCGATAATCGGCAGGGACGTGTTTTCCGTGTCGACAAAGAAACGACGAGAGGGAGGGAGTGTCATTATTTACAGTCAGGGATGCCTGCCAAGGAGGAGATAGTGTCCATTCATCCTCTGCTTTTTTGTCTTCCGTCAAATTTCACACGTCCGTTATCTCGTGACGAGTGTCAAGATATTATCAAACTTGAAACCTAATGATTATGGCAAGCATGTGAAAGTTTTACACATTCGATATATGAGCCGTTTATTTTGAAAGTGGCCTAACTCCGTTTTTCAATATTTTCCGGTTACCATGGTTACGTGTACAAATTCATGTTATTTATCAGTAAATGTTATTTATCTCGATTTGAAGATAAATGGAGTTAGGCCACATTCAAAATAAACGGCTCATATAATATTTCTAAAACGATAAGTTAAATAAGTAGCTCTAATATATTCGTAATGTTCATAAAATATTTTGTATGTATTATCTCATTTAGTCTTTGCTTAGGAGACACAAGCAATAATGAAAATATTCGGTTGGCACCAACTGTAACTGGTCTTCGTTCATAAAATGTCATAACGGTCAAATTACAAACTTTCATTGCATACGTGAGCGACAAAGCCCTAATCGGACTTTATTGGATTTCACGAAATAGATTGCATCATCTCTCTGCGATTCAGCTTGACTTTTCCATTGTGCAAAGCCGGTCCTGTTTTTACATTATGCAGCGAAAAATCCGTGCGTCACGACTGAAATTTACACACCCGAAAGTGGTCGAGCAGTATTTTCTTTTTTTTGCACTTTCCTTCGGGAAGCTGTCTTCGAAATGAACATGCTGGCAATTTAACCGAGCAATAATTATCCAATTGTCCGTGCTTCGCGGATCTAACCCCTGTCCGAAATTCGCGATTAATTTGGACTCTCCAATCGCGTTGAAATTAACCCAACGAAAGGTACTGCAAGAAACGTCGATATTGGCACGGCCGTTCTTGGTTCCGAATGGAAATGGGACTTCCGAGCGACGTTGTTTGCATAGATTCGATTTAAACGGAAAAACGAAAGATACCGTGACAGTAAAAAAAAGCACAATTCTATGGAGTAGATATTGAGTTAGTCAAGCTGCGTTACTATGATCAATCAGTGTAAATTGAAAGGCGCTCTTAAAAAAAATACTAATTCCCTCTATTCATCGACGTTGGATTGAAAAATATTTTTTCACTCGCATGTATTCAATTTCTCCCACGCTCGTAAAGGTACTAATCTACATATGTCTAAAGACACACTTTCAATTTGCAGTGCAACGCACCGTATTTGCATAAATGGATTTCTGCTCGTGACCAGAAACGCGCTTTGCGAGGTGGTGTGGAATTGACCATCCTTCAGTCGATTGTCCGCGACTCGTGTTTTCACCTTGGTAAACATGTCAAGGCCGTGTTCGAATTGACCCACGTGCTGTGGAGAATGCATCCTCGCGTGGGGCGCAATTCAATTCCTTTACCGGATCCCCCCCTCAGATGTCTTCTGTTTTCGCCAGCTTTCTGGTTTTCGCCCCCGACTGCGCCAGATCGTGCGGAGTCGATTTGATTTGTGTTTGACCACCGTAGCTGATACGAGATGATAAAAGGCGAAAAGACGAAAGGAACATAAAGGTCGGCGGTATCCTTTATGAGCGACTTGACGAAAGTAGGACATGCTGTGGAATCGATATGTCAGCTGTCGTCCAGTTTCAATTCGGTATTCGGATCAATACGCGCCGGTTAGGTCGTGCAAACCGAAGACTGACATTGTTTAAAGACCTTCAGAGAAGTGGATCTGTCTCAACTGCGAAATCTAAGATCCTCGGCGGACCTGCGGGACCAGTCGCAGAGAGAGACAGAAGTAATGTTTCCACAATATGATGTTCTTTGGAACGTTACGATGCTTGAAAGTGACAATTAGAGACAAAACTACAGACAAACAGAGTATAGCGAAAATTTGGTGAACATTCTAAACGAATAATGAAGGAACACGTTTCTTGGGATTACCCCCTCAATATTAGTAAAAAAAAAAATTAAAAAAACTTGACTATAAAGTTGCGTTATTAACACGTTGACTGCCATGCGTATTTTGACGTATTAGAACGGCGATGCTATGAAATACTACAGCGTTTGACTGAATTATGGAAAATGTAAATAATGTGCAAGTATTGGAGACTAAAGAATCGCATCACTATTGTAACAATAACTGCATTTAAAAAATAATTATTACTACCCATTGCGAATATTTTGGATCCTCAGTAAAATCTCTTGCGCCCGTCACCAGTGACTCCCACGGCAGCCAACGTGTTAATGAAGTGAAAACAAACGATGTTAGTAATTGTTCATATGATTTATTCCTGGTATATTATACCTTATATTATATATGCGATGTAGGCTATGTTTCTTTCCGCCTTTTAATGTCAATATGCTACGAGAATCTAAATATTTGAAACTTAGGTAATACGCACATGTTTCTAGCAACAATTTTATAATGATGCCAAGAAACTAAAATTTAAACCAAACCTGGATTAGAAGGAACACGTTTCTTGGCATTACCCCCTCAACCTTAGTAAAAAAAAATTAATTTAAAAGCTTGACTATAAAATTGCGTTATTAATGAGATGAAAACAAACGACGTTAGTAATTGTTCGTATGATTTATTCCTGGTATATTATACCTTATATTATATATGCGATGTAGGCTATGTTTCTTTCCGCCTTTTAATGTCAATATGCTACGAGAATCTAAATATTTGAAACTTAGGTAATACGCACATGTTTCTAGCAACATTTTTATAATGATACCAAGAAACTAAAATTTAAACCAAACCTGGATCAGAATGAACATTTTGGATATACCTACAACTATCACCACCCACAAGCATCTCTGTGCCGTGATAACCAAGTTAATACTATATATACTGTCTATTCTTGCCACGACAAATTACGTAAAATTGTGCTGTGAGGAGTCAATAACGAGAGTATCGTGGCACCCTAATATTGATTCCGCAAAATTCCCCAGACCCCATAACGTCCCGTAACAACCTCTTCCCGTACGTATATTACTTCTTGAAACGGGAAGGGTCCGATTCATTGCCGGTAGTTTCATGCGAATTGAATGAAAACGGCTTGGTTCGATTCAGTGACTGGTCAAAAAATAACCTATCAGTAGAGTCGTGGCTGCTATCAAGATACATAAAAAGTAGGCGGCTAAATGAACATAGCACACATAGATGACATTTGCTGACGTAGATTCGGTCCGGGTCCTATTCTCCTCAAAATGAACTCTTGTGTTTTGCCCCTGTACCTTCTCGACTTCCTGATTGATGTCTGCCAATAGTAAAGACATTGCGATTTTACTGCTTGTAAACAAGAAAGTTGTAAGTACGAGATTTTTGTAGTGCTATTGGCTTACGTTACGTTTCGTGTATAATGTCAAATACATGTTAATAGAATTTTAAATGCAAATGGTAAATGGATGTTTCGGAGTAGGAGGATCCCTTAAGATGCCTTTTCTTATTTAAATAAGGAGCGATGATGGAATCTTACGATCAAGCGCATGACAAATATACCTTAATAGAAATATAATGACCTGAACTCGATGTTACGAAAGCGGCCGGTTCTGCGAAAGATAACCCGCGGTTCTTATTTTTGGAATCTTCAGTTTCCTCTACTGTCTGCTCAGTCTGGGTCACTTCATAAACTTGCTCATTTTCACCATTTTCATTGGAGTCTCTATCAAGATTCTCTGTGTCATGAAGTCGCTTAAAACTCTGCCGCTCGCGAGACAGGCTATTTATTGACCCGAATTAAGCTTGCATGACAAGCGCGGTAATAACCTGAGACAGAAGAAACGAACTTGTTTCGCGATTCTTTTAAGACTAATTCGTGACTTTTCGCTTCAATGTCTTCGGTCTTCTGCACTTCTTTATCGTCTTCTTGTTTCTGTTCCATTTTCTCGCATTACAGAATGCGTGCCTCTATACAAAATATATACTCTATTCAATATTGAGTCACATGTACCATAATACATCGATAGTACAACGTCATTATTACACTACGAATAAATTGAGATTGCAGTGAAAATATACACCATTGTACAAATAGCAGATGTGAAGTTTTAAAACAATCCTTCAATGAATGATTACAATAATATCCGTTGAAATTACAAATGCCATTAATATAATCGCTTACCCTTATCGAGCAAATATCGGTTGTTCTAATCTGTAAATCATCGTCCCCCATTATAACATGTGAACCAGCGTTGTGATCAATGTTACATGTCTCGCGTGCGGGTACAACACTGACCTCTATTTATCGAATCGGCCTGACTAGACGTCGTTTCCCTCCCAATGTATACCCTTTTCCATCTGCAACCTCCATTTTATTCCGAAACAGGTACCTCATTCCGACTATAGCACGTAGCAACTCACGGTCAATATGTTCGAAATTTCAACTTCCAAGTCACGCCATTTTATGACCGTATGTCATATGCAGCTGAATTCTACTGTCTCTCGTATTTGAAAATGCGCCTCCAGCATAACGGGAGCACGCTAGCAGTCAGAAGCAGACTTTTCAGTAACACGAACAAACCACGACATGGCATTGTACTTATTAAAGCTCAGTCCACTCGAGATAGCGCTCGCGTGTATCTACACTTAGAAGAAATTAGCCACGGAATGTTAAAAAGCCGAGTCGGATTTCGACATGAGCCACGAAATTCCGTTTATGCCATCCTATCGCGTGAAGCCTGATTACAGCCGAAGGAATCCGACATTCCTGCGTATCTTGGCTTCACATTCGACATTCGTGGAATTCCGCTCTTTCCCTCACGCTATCCTATGTCGCCAGCGAATCTCGTATTAGCGCAAATGACCGAAACTCCTTACTCACTGCGCCCCACAATTACAATCAACTGGATGCGCGACTCTGAGATTTTGGTGGCGCGGATAATCTACTTGACTCTTTTAATCCTATTTACTTCAAGGATCAGCTGAGGGTTACGGAAAGAAAGGGGTCAGGCGGTGGGAGGCAAACAGACGTTCCATTGAGCAACGCGGCATGATCGTACGGGCAATTAGGCGATTTTAGTTGCGTGTAAGCGAATGTAGCACATTCAATACGATGCGGCATGTAGAAATGCTGCACCACGCTTCCTGTGGATTTCTTTGTCAAACTATTGCTTATTTCGAGTATGGGTTATCATAACGTATAAATATAATAAGAAAAATACATATAATATGCACATATATATATATATTTAATAAGGAAAGTTGTGTAATATTGGCTGCCTCCATCTAATATAAATAACGCACTCAAGGTTATTGGACAGAATAAATTGCCACATTTCAGAAATTGGGCGAGCTGCTGAAGTGTTGTCGGTATTAGGGATTGTGATGTGTCGTGCAGGTGTGTCGAACAGCTTTGGGCAAGATTTAATCAGGATAACGAAGAAACAATATAAGTACTAAACAGAGTCTTACTAAAATAAAATTCTATTCAATGCTGTTGAGCAAGTGTTCAAACGAAGAAGAATAAATTGGTTATTAAAAGGATTAATATTGGCATTTTGCATTGAGAACAGAATGATCTAGTCACATAATGCAGCGGAAGACTTGCAAAGCACACATAGCTCTTACACGAGGATAATATTAGCCACTAGTCACATTGCAATTTGAATAAAATGTATTTTCCAAATAGACGTAATAATCCATCATGAACAACGAATAATTATTTCCTGAACCAAGTATTTGAAGTAGCAAGAATCTATCTATCTGTTGGGCACTAGTCACATTGCAATTTGAATAAAATGTATTTTCCAAATAGACATAATAATCCATGGTGAACGACGAATAATTATTTCCAGAACCAAGTATTTGAAGTAGCAAGTCTATCCGAATAACTATCTTACGCAGATATTTGCTTAACAGAATCGGAATAATGGCCAGCTCATCGAGAGTGAAACGACTACATTCTTAAGTCCACAAACGTGTAAGAAGTAAAGTTCTATGACAAAGAAGCGTGCCGCCTCTTAACCACCAGTGCCACGATCAAATACTCGTAGCAATACGCCGAGGTACCGTTTCGCATTTGCTGGAATGTTCACGTTACTTGTAAAGACCCAAACGGACATAAGCACTCGAGTGGCACAGCTTCCTTAAGTACAAACACTCAAAAGGTCCATTCTAACGTTGAACGCTTTTCACCTTCATCGCCAGCATTCCACGCGCGCGAGGCCTGATTACGAAACGGTTGATCATTTTCGAATCGAGCTTTCCTATCGACGGCGGCAGAGCGAATATGACGAAGCGTAAGGCGAAGCGAACGGTGAAAGCAAATAGAGCAGCTCGTAATTTGTTGGAGGTTACCTTCGTCGTAGCAAAACTCGGTTCGATTTTTTTTTCTTCCGCTATCGCATGCCGATCGTCGTACGGGGTGGCTCGGAAGCTTTCAGCATTATCGGTCGGCGTCCTACCATTTATACAGCGCGCGGTACGTTCCTTGCGACCCCGACCTTGAACTCTTTTTCTGCCCATTGCCAACGGAAACATTGTCCTTAGGCGAATCGTTTGATTGACGATCGGATCTCATGTCACTCGTTGCCGTGGAATTTTTGTTTTCACGAGATACGACGTCGCCGCAGCGAATTGCGTATCGCCGCGCAAGACTTCAACTTTCTTTCGCACTTAACGATGAAGGAAGAAACGTGTTCGCACCCCCCGTGATCGAACACGGTTCTCCGCGGATTCTGCGGAATTTCAATTTATTTCGTCGTTTTTACGAGCGCAAACTCGACAGAGTATATCCCTCGTCGTTGTTTCGGCAGTAAAACGTTTCATGGGCGAACTTTTATGGAAGTCTGCTTGAAACGTGCGTGCCAAACGTTTGACCTTGCAGTTTCGTCTTATTTCCGCGGGCACCCTTTGAAGCGAACTCCTGCCGGTGGGCCAGACTTACTCGAGGCGCGAATGCTCAAATTGCACAGTTTTTTGGTTACCGTGAGAAGAAATTCTCTGGCGTCGATGAAACTCGGCGATGTCGATTCAAAAGATACAAGACAAGGAGGGAGAAATCGATTATCGACCCTCACCTTTGCTACCCGGAGGTATTTCAATATCCTCATCTCTCCCTATGGGATACTCGTTGACTTTCGATTTTACGTCAGCGATATGGTTTTATGCCGCCGTTTCTGCTGCACGTTATGACAGCGTATAATGCTCAGTATAATGCACTATATTTTATACATATGTTATCGCCGATAAATTTAATATTGTTTCGCATGGGAACGAAGTTATTCTCCGAACGTACTGAGCCCGATACAGAGGCAAATAAAGGAAATTCCGGAAATACAAGGATCAACCAAGCGAACTGTTTGGCACAGATTTGCAATCCGTTATCTATCGAAATTCAATGACATCGGAATCTTCGTATAAACGCATCTTGTATGCTGCACCGAACTGCTTCTCGTATAAGTATCGCCGTTAAGAAACTAAAATTGCATTCTTAGCTGCTATCGTGGATTCTTAGCTGACGCCTCTAACCAGCCGTTTCTGTATTCTGTGCGTTCAGAGAGTAATCTTAAATGGAACCGGGTGGCATGGCAAGAATGAAAGAAAGAGACAGAGAGAGGCAGCTTAAACGCCATAAAACCGTTTTCAAGATATTTCGCCGATAATAGAACTCCGTTCCGCGTCCATAATGGAACGGCAGTTCTCTATACTCGCTGGGAATCGAAAAATCGTAGCGATCACGTGTTATGATTTTACCCCCATCTCCGCTCATCTTCGACGACTTTCATATTTATGAGAAGGAGAGCAAAGGAAGATGGTCGTAACATACGGAGCATTTGATATGGTGCAGTTGACGGATATTTCAACGATCAGTGGTATCGGTACAAAACAACATAAAAGTACAATATTGGTTTGTTGTTAAGAAGGTTGTCATCTGTGGAATACATTTTCCGGTCATGAGAAATATACAATTGTTTGTTTAATATTTTTTTGGACGATCATTTTACGAAATTGTAATAGAAACGAAGCACGAAAAGTGGATGACCCTAACTATTCACTCATAGATTGAATAGAAAATTGTTTTATTCAGTAGTCAGCAAATATTTTTACTGAGCCTATTGGAAATCCTCCATGAACAAGTTATACAGATTACGGACTGTATTTCTTGGACAGATAAGACATGATCCACTACAATACCTCTAAAAACCGGGTGGCATCATATACAAATAATTATTACTGCAATTATTATTACCGAGCATCGAATATATTTATTTTCAAATTGTGAAACCCTACAAAATGTGGAGTACACAGCAGAAGTCTGAAATTACATACTTGCGGAAGACTTTAGATAACACGTCGATATTTCAAAGTTTCACAAGATCTACTCGTACATCAACAGTAACGTATGCGACATAACAGCATCGGTAAGTGAGAAACCAGTATTCATCACCTGTTACAAGAAAAGCTTTTAGATGATTAAAGCTGAAAGAGCCGAAATGAACAAAATTGTTCGTTTAACGATCGTGTAGATGCGCAGTATCAAGCTGCTGGATTCGCTATTTGAAGTGATTCGGGTGTAGATAGTGATTAGATACTTAGCCGAATATCATGCATGTACACGTTACGCAAACCTTACCCGCGGCCAGTCGACGAGAACAAGTTTGTCCTGGATAAACGAATCAGTGTGCCTGATATTCGCCAATACTTGTGAGTTCAGATTATCGGACTGTATTTTTACAGAGACATGATCCTTGCTCTACGTTAAACCGGACTTTCGCCGATATATACAAATAATATATTGCGCGCAAATGATTAATGCTCCATGAATATATTTATTTTCGACTTTTGATTTAAACGATTCATCCCCCGCCATAGCGAAAATAACGATCAGCCTGTGATTGCAATTTATGGATTTCACAAGATTAAGCAAAAGTAACGTATGCCCTTCATTCAGTATCTTGTTATTTTGCGTAGCAAATTTAGTAATATACCTGTTATATAAGTTTTAATGCCAGCTTATTACAGCCGATATATATGAAACTGCGTATATTGCGCGCGAATGAGGTATAATGCTCCACGAATATTATTTACGACTTTTGATTTAAACGATTCATCCCCCGCCATGGTGAAAATAACGATCAGCCGGTGATTGCAATTTATGGATTTCTCAAGATTAACGAAAAGTTCGGCACTGCCCTTCAGTCAGTATCTTGTTATTTTGCGTAGTAAATTTAGTAATATACCAGTTATATTAGCGCCAACCGCCAGCTTATTACAGCCGATATATATGAAACTGCGTATATTGCGCACAAATGAGGTATAATGCTCCATGAATATTATTTACGACTTTTGATTTAAACGATTCATCCCACACCATAGCGAAAATAACGATCAGCCGGTGATTGCAATTTATGGATTTCACAAGATTAAGCAAAAGTTCGGCACTGCCCTTCAGTCAGTAACTTGTTATTTTGCGTAGTAAATTTAGTAATATACCAGTTATATAAGTGCCAACCGCCAGCTTATTACAGCCGATATATATGAAACTGCGTATATTGCGCGCAAATGAGGTATAATGCTCCATGAATATTATTTACGACTTTTGATTTAAACGATTCATCCCCCGCCATAGCGAAAATAACGATCAGCCTGTGATTGCAATTTATGGATTTCACAAGATTAAGCAAAAGTTCGGCACTGCCCTTCAGTCAGTATCTTGTTATTTTGCGTAGTAAATTTAGTAATATACCAGTTATATAAGTGCCAACCGCCAGCTTATTACAGCCGATATATATGAAACTGCGTATATTGCGCGCAAATGAGGTATAATGCTCCATGAATATTATTTACGACTTTTGATTTAAACGATTCATCCCCCGCCATGGTGAAAATAACGATCAGCCGGTGATTGCAATTTATGGATTTCACAAGATTAAGCAAAAGTTCGGCACTGCCCTTCAGTCAGTATCTTGTTATTTTGCGTAGTAAATTTAGTAATATACCAGTTATATAAGTGCCAACCGCCAGCTTATTACAGCCGATATATATGAAACTGCGTATATTGCGCGCAAATGAGGTATAATGCTCCATGAATATTATTTACGACTTTTGATTTAAACGATTCATCCCCCGCCACGGTGAAAATAACGATCAGCCGGTGATTGCAATTTATGGATTTCGCAAGATTAAGCAAAAGTTCGGCACTGCCCTTCAGTCAGTATCTTGTTATTTTGCGTAGCAAATTTAGTAATATACCAGTTATATAAGTGCCAACCGCCAGCTTATTACAGCCGATATATATGAAACTGCGTATATTGCGCGCAAATGAGGTATAATGCTCCACGAATATTATTTACGACTTTTGATTTAAACGATTCATCCCCCGCCACGGTGAAAATAACGATCAGCCTGTGATTGCAATTTATGGATTTCGCAAGATTAAGCAAAAGTTCGGCACTGCCCTTCAGTCAGTATCTTGTTATTTTGCGTAGTAAATTTAGTAATATACCAGTTATATAAGTGCCAACCGCCAGCTTATTACAGCCGATATATATGAAACTGCGTATATTGCGCGCAACTGAGGCATAATGCTCCATGAATATTATTTACGACTTTTGATTTAAACGATTCATCCCCCGCCATGGTGAAAATAACGATCAGCCGGTGATTGCAATTTATGGATTTCACAAGATTAAGCAAAAGTTCGGCACTGCCCTTCAGTCAGTATCTTGTTATTTTGCGTAGTAAATTTAGTAATATACCAGTTATATAAGTGCCAACCGCCAGCTTATTACAGCCGATATATATGAAACTGCGTATATTGCGCGCAAATGAGGTATAATGCTCCATGAATATTATTTACGACTTTTGATTTAAACGATTCATCCCACAGCATAGCGAAAATAACGATCAGCCTGTGATTGCAATTTATGGATTTCACAAGATTAAGCAATTTAGTAATATACCAGTTATATAAGTGCCAACTGCCAGCTTATTACAACGTATTTGTCGGAACACTTATTCAAGCGCAATCAAAAAGTTCCCAACGGGAACGGTTTCAACGTTTTCGTCGGCCGCAGCAGACGCGCAATACACTCCATCCGAAATTCAAATATTCTCGCGATTTCAGACGGAATATTGTCCCGACGTGCGTGTGTCGTAACACTCGGTGGCGGACGTGAAATATTACCGGAGCCCAACACGCGTATCCTTGAAGACCGGTAAAGGATAAAAGCGTGTTTGGCGACACCATTCGTCCTCAAATCCATTAGACTTTCTTGCTTTCATCATAACGTTTCAATGTTAGATGAGGTCAAGTTGAATAAATTTTCGACTTTCATCCGGGGGGGCAGAAATGTTATGAAAGTGCCGACAACAGGACGATTCTGTCACGAGAACGATTCGAAGAATCGGCGAAGAATCTTGGTATCTTAATTCGACCATCTTATTTGAAAGAAAACACCATTTTGCAGCTGAAGGAATTCCTTTGCCCGCCGGATATAGAATTCTCGGTTCGTGGGTCATGAGGGAAGAGGATTTCTTTTGTCCATTTCTACGCTCCAGCTAAGCCGCAAAACTTATTCGAAATACGCTGACATGTCCTCATCAAGAATCGGAATTTCGCGCAACGTATATAGATGTTGCGCATCCGTGACGAGACTTCTCTGTATATCCGGGACGGGCTTGTGATTGATCCGGAGCGTATTTGCGAGCCCTCTGTATATCACCGGCACCGGACTAATTCGTGCTCTGAATAATTTGGCGTAAATTTCTGAGATCGACGCGCGTATCCTATGCTCCGAATGCGTTTGTTCATCCACGAGAATCAGCGTTGGAATGCGGGTAAATGCGAGCAACGCTTCCTTTCAGTCAAGTTTCAAGTTAGTCTAACGTTCACGTGAACACAGAGAAGTATTATCTGCGTGTCTTAAGCGGATGTACTTCTAAATACATGAAATACATTAGGATTGAGATCTTTATTTTTTTTGTAGATTGTATGATAGTGTTCTTGAATATCGCAAACATTGAAGAACAAAGGAAATGCGAGCAATGCTTCCTTTCAGTCAAGTTTCAAGTTAGTCTAACGTTCAGGCGAACACGGGAAGTATTATCCGCGTATCTTAAGCGGATATACTTCTAAATACATTAAATACATTAGAATTAAGATCTTTATTTATTTTGTAAATTGTGTGATAGTGTTCTTGAATATCGCAAACATTGAAGAACAAAGGAAATGCCAGAGCGCTTCCTTTCAATCAAGTTTCAAGTTAGTCTAACGTTCAAGCGAACGCAGAAAAGTATTATCTGCGTATCTTAAGCGGATGTACTTCTAAATGCATGAAATACATTAGAATTACGATTTTAATTTTTTTTTCTTTTCTTATAAATTGTGTGATAGCGTTCTTGAATATCGCAAATATTGAAGAAGAAAGGAAATGCGAGAAATTTTTATTATCTGCGTATCTTAAGCGGATGTACTTCTAAATGCTTTTAGTCAAATTTCTTATAAATTGTGTAGTCTGAAACGTTCGAGAAACGCTTCCTTTCAGTCAAATTTCAAGTTAGTCTAACGTTCAAGCGAACGTAGGGAAGTATTATCTGCGTATCTTAAGCGGATATACTTCTAAATACATGAGATACATGAGAATTAAGATTTTTATTTCTTTTTTGTAAATTGTGTGATAGTGTTCTTGAATATTGTAAATGTTGAAGAAGAAAGGAAATGCGAGCAACGCTTCCTTTCAGTCAAGTTTCAAGTTAGTCTAACGTTCAAGCGAACACGGGGAAGTGTTATCCGCGTATCTTAAGCGGATGTACTTTTAAATATAATACATGAAATACATTAGAATGAACGTCTTTATTTTTTTTTTGTAAATTGTGTGGTAGCGTTCTTGAATATTGCAAATATCGAAGAAAAAAGGAAATGCGAGCAACGCTTCCTTTCAGTCAACTATCAAGTTAGTCCAAATTTCAAGCGAATACAGGGAAGAATTATCTGTGTATTTTAAGCGCATGTACTTCTAAATCCATGAAATACATTAGAATTAAGAATTTCATTTTTTTTATAAATTATGTGATAGGGTGCTTGAATATCGCAAATATTGCAGAAGAAAGGAAATAGAAAAAGCACATAGATGCTCATTCACAGTTTTCTAATTAAACTTAGTTTCAAAGGGCAGAGTCACTATTGAAAAACGGCTCTGACATTGTATGACAATATCACCCTTTGCCAGCATCAACGCCGAATATCACGCAATACTTGAACCGAAAATTCATTTCGACGAATATCGCCATTTTTTCAATTTTCTCAATATTTTTCATATGACAAACGCGATGAACTCAGAACGCACTTGCTGAGAATATACACACAACGATTTTGCCACGTGTCCAAATAACTGTCTTCCGCTCTTTCCCTCGCCATCAAGCTTTCCACGGCAAGGCGAGTTATCTCGAATTACACCCACACAAGATGCATGCCGCGCCCTTGAACATCCTCAATCGCCCGAGTTTTTCGCGTAAATTTAGATATTCCGCGGCAATATCTATCCGTCCATTTATCAGACGGCTTCACATCAGCTTCCTCTCACCCTCCCTTCTCCTCCTTCGCCTCATTTTCTTCCTTCTTCTGCCCTTTATCTCCGGAGGAAACGGTTGACCCGACATACATTTATGGAGATTCAATACTCGCGCATATACAGTGGCACCACGCCGATTCCTGAATAATTCCGCGCACTTTTCAAGGTTAGCCTCGAGGCCTCGTTCCTTCGAAGGATACTTGGATTATTCAGAAGATAGAAGATGCGCGGATGCTCGAGATGATACCGTCCGTAATTAGGCTCGGAAGACGGACTAAACGGTATAAATTAAAATCAATTAGACGGCAAATCTAACGTCATGACATTAGCCAGAATATATATTATCGCTTATAATTATCTGAACGATACCATCTTCTGGATGTATTCGGATATCACGAGAATGGCTTGCGCAAGTAACGTTTATTATTCAGTATGTAGGTAATAATATCACTTATCTGAATTGAAGAAACATATTTCGTGATATGTATATCCTATGCTTTCCTTGAAATTTAATCGTTCGATTAATTATGAACGGTAGCGTATATATGACAAGGAAATATTGGGAGACAAGAATAATTATAGGCAATGTGCCAAGTGCACAAATATATATCAATCGATACGATGCTCACGGAATTATTTCTGTTACCTTTATACAATTTCATAAATGATGAGAAAGCTATTGACATAAAGCATTTACACGAGTCACATTAAATCTCGTCGCGATTGGGGGATGGTCTCGGCAGACAAATGAAAGGTCGCCTTTGGAATCAGCAAAAAATGTCCTTTCTTCGAGGATTCATCGAAACGTCACGTGCCACGTCGCCCTTTTTGGTTGTTTCCCGCCCTGACCCTTTCCTTCTCGTTTATTTGGCCTGCTGCCGTTTGCCGAGAGGACACCGTATCAGACTCAATTGAGATTCCAACTACATAACTGAAATTATTAGTCCTCACTCTACGTGCCTTGAAAAGGGATTCGATCGGGAGCAAAATGATTGGATATTGGCCGACGTGTGCATGGACTTGAAGAAAGGCTATCGGTCAAATCGAAACTCTGACCGTCAGAGCGAAGAAAGCTACTTGAGAGTTTGAAATGAAATGAGTCCGTCTCTGCCAGCTGTTGCTTTTTGATAAATAAAAATGTTGATAATGGCGTAAAAATGTAGGAACATATTATGAGCACAAATACCATTAGATGTTAGTATAAATGATCTGTGGAGTATGATCCTGAGTATGTGTGAGTATGAACGTATGAGAGAGAGAGAGAGAAGGATAAGAAGAAGATTGCTGCGATCTTCATTCATTGATATCGCGGTATCAGAAGCCAACAGTTTATATGATCGTTTAATGTGTGAGAGTACGTGAGTGTGTACACGATTGCGATTGCAAAGGCGTATAGTGTTTGAAAGAGCAGAGTGGAAAATGGAGCGAAACCGAACAGAACGGAAAGAAAGCGGTTTATGGAAAAGTGTTTGCATATTACTTAAAAAAGTGTTATTTTGAGTTTTGTCATCGTTAACACATTAGCTACTTTAGTTACCTGCGACTGAAATTATGAAACTATTAGAGTGCTTAAAATAAGATGAACGTTATCGATTAAAAAATGTTGGACAACGTAAATTATTAGACGATATTAAGAAACAAAACCTGCACTAGTCAGCAATTGAACACAGTAATAATATTATACACAATATTTTATACAAATTCAATAGTACGATATATTGTATTGAATTAGATTATGCTCCCCAAGACAAAACTTGGGTGGTAGTCAACTTGTTAATATTTGTTCCATTGTATTGTTACAGCGTATGTATTACGCTATATACTACATCTGTTATATATTATGGTACTATAATATTATAAAGACTACAACACCATAATACAAATATTGTAATACTGTAATTGCGCATTGCGCGTTTTCCTTCGTAGGAAGCACTTCGATTCGTTCTTCAATCGGCATCGGACAAACGGAGAATATCTACTTCCGTTGTAATCGAGAGATAAATTCTTACGAAGTTGTCACGACGAATTGATAGTTTCCATACCATTTTTCGCGGCTTTTTTAAACGGGAAGTATATTCCGGCCTTGAACTGTGTCGCTTGGAACGAAGCGAAAGTTCAATGCAAGTCAATACCATCCAACGAGCATATATTTCGCCTTTTGTGCGCATTTAAACCGCATAACGGACTTTTCCCTGACAAATCAGAAAACGAGGTTTGTCACACACAAATACGTGGATATGCAGACTTGACAAATCGTATACAGTGCAGAAAATGTTATGTAACAAACCGTACACTTTGTGCACGGCGTTCAAGTGCATTCCAATTTGAATTTATGAATTCCGCCCGTTTGCATGTTTGAATGTTTCCAACAATCGCGTATATGTAAGGCCATATTTTGCGCAGTATTCTACTTTGGTAGGACATCGACGTATATTGACGTTAATAAGTGCACTCTGGAAGTTTGCAGAAATGCACACTTTTGTGGTAAATGCCAGAATGGTGCGACTTGCACGAAATTCGATTTGTATTGTGCCTATTTTGGATGATATTCTCGGTCTCCGACAAATTTATGACTAGGCTTTCGTAAATAAACGATTATTGAAAGAAAGAACATGTGAAAATTAACAGTGCTTGTGGGCCTTGAGAATTTATCAACGATGAATGATTACACGTAATTTTCACGGCGCTTTCGACGAATATCGCGAATACTTCGTTCATTCTGTTTGCCAGATTTTAGTGGCCAAAACGGAAACATGGGAATAAAAGCACAGATTTCCCAGTGTTCATACCTTTTAACCATTTGTGGACGGGTGACGCACATATACGTTCAGCGTAAACCATACCTGTAGCCGTCGATCGCATATTTGTGACTGTCGAAAGCAGTTGGCAGAGTCCAAAGACACAAATATGCGTCCGATGGAAACACATAACAGCACCGAAGCTCGGATACATGCATTGTACAAATGCCAGGTGTTAAACGTGCGCTGGAATTTCAGACGACAATCATAGACTTCGAACCGTTCCGTCCGTAATGGTTAATAGAAAGAATGAATACCTTGATTACGCGTTCTCTCTACAATTGCTGCCTAAAAGTATGACAAAACGACTGAAATTAGGTGCCTAATGCTGTTGCTACACGAAACAAAGGTTTGAAGGTTGGAAGAGTATAGCAATAGTCTGAGCGAGAGTAGGAATAAATAGTTTGTTAATAGAAATAATGAATACCTTCATTACGCGTTCCCTCTACAATTACTGCGTAAAAGTATCACAAAACGACTGAAATTAGGTGCCTAATGTTGTTGCTACACGAAACAAAGGTTTGAAGGTCGGAAGAGGTTTGAAGAAATAATAAATACCTTGATTACGCGTTCTCTCTACAACTGCTCCGTAAAAGTATCACAAAACGACTGAAATTAGGTGCCTAATGCTGTTGCTACACGAAACAAAGGTTTGAAGATCGGAAGAGTATAGCAATAGTCTGAGCGAGAGTAGGAATAAATAGTTTGTTAATAGAAATAATGAATACCTTGATTACGCGTTCTCTCTACAACTGCTAAACTACCCATCTCTAGAAATTCAACTTACATCACTTTCATAATTAATGATTACGCAATTTCTTTTACCGACCAATTTTAAATTGTACAAAACAATAGTTACACATAAAAAGTTTACATTAAATTAAGCATAAATTGCGTGATATCTCTTTTTTTTAAATGGACTTACACCACTTTCAAAATAAACGGTCCATGTATATACGCATGATTCATGCGTATTTAGACTTATTTTGCATATTTAATGATTTATAATTTATTAATGAAAATAAGAAATCGTATTTTCTGCGAACAAAACCTCGATATTGGGCATTTTGAACTGACAGACACGGGTTTGTCATTCTTGTGGACGAGGTGCTACCAGACGGTCAAACCGTCCCCGTTCGCTCTTCATTTTGGCAAATCGATACGCCTCAGACCTCACCCTCTTTCGACCCTTTGCCCACACCATACAACGGAGAACGAGCGTCGGGTGGCTTATGTTGGAGTCCTCTAACAATAAGAGACATTGCCAATTTCTTTTGGATACTTTACGCCTCGATTGACACAACTTCAAGTGTAATCTGAACCGGACACCCAGCAAGGAATGAATACCAGGTTGTTCAATAAGTTTGTTTTGTTTTGTTGAGGGCGTTGCTACTAGTCCAAATTTGTTTTTGTTTTGTTGGTTCACTCTTCTTATCAACGTATGTGAAGGTTCATTTCAATTAGTCAATTCATTCTTTGTTTACAAGCCATTTAGTGTCGCCGTGTCACAGTATGTTCGACAATGGAAAAAATTGAATATCGTGCAGTGATAAAATTCTTATTTTTGGAAGGTGTAACACCAAAAGAAATTCACGAACGAATGTTAAGAGTGTATAATGAACGTTCACCTTCAATTAGAACAGTAGAAAGATGGGTTGCTGAATTTAAACGTGGTCGTACAAGCCTTGAAGACGATCCACGTGAAGGACGTCCAAAAACCGCATCAACACCAGAAATCGTAGCCAAAGTACAGGATATGGTATTGGAAGATCGTCGATTGACTGAGAGGGATTTAGTAGAGGCTCTACACATCTCATTAGGCAGTGTGAGTCATATTTTAAATGAAATTTTGAGTTTTAAAAAGCTGTGTGCACAATGGGTGCCGCATTCGCTAACAATTGAACAAAAACACATTCGAATGCGACTTTCTCAACAACATTTGGAGCGTTTTAAAAAGGATAAAGTGGATTTTGTGCGTCGATTCATCACTATGGATGAGACTTGGGTCTATCACCATGATCCTAAATCAAAACAAGAGGCTAAAGAGTGGTGTGAACCTGGTTGTTCGGCTTCGAAACGAGTTCGTGTCCAGAAATCGGCCAAGAAGGTTCTGGCATCAGTTTTTTGGGATGCGAAAGGAATTTTATTTGTGGATTACTTGCAAACTGGTAAAACAATTAATTCTGAATATTATTGCAACCTTTTGGACCAGTTGAAGGAAACAAATCGTGAAAAAAGACCCGGTTTGCAGAAGAAAAAAATCCTTTTTCATCAGGACAACGCACCGTGTCACAAGAGCATTTTGACAATGGCTAAAATCCATGAATTAAAGTTCGAATTGTTGGAGCATCTGCCGTATCCACCAGATTTGGCCCCCAGCGACTTCCATTTGTTTCCAGAACTCAAAAAATTTATGTGTGGCAAGCGTTTTTCGTCAAATGAAGAGGTCATAACGGCTGTTGAAGCGTATTTTGCAGACCTTCCGGAATCTCACTTCAGGGATGGGATCCACAGATTGGAGGATCGTTGGAGCAAGTGCATTAATGTTCAGGGAGATTATACTGAATAATAAAGTGTATTTTGAACCATAACATTGTGTTTTTCTTATCGAACGACAAACCTTATTGAACAACCTGGTATCGACACGGGCGGACTGAATCTAAACGTCGGGATAACAAGTCAAACTTCCATGAATGAAGAGAAACAGGTGAAAAATTGTAAAATCACTGAATTGGCCCAAACGAACTCGTGTTATATGCAAATAAAAAGCAGAAACAAGTCGTGGTGCCGAGTACATTCAACTCTCGTTACACCGTGCCAGTCTGGCGCGATTCTAATCGTGAAAATAGTGGATGTAAAGATGCGCTATCAAACAACGACGAGGATATCGATTAGCACGGTGCCGTTTGAAAATAGCGTCCGTCGCACTGAATTCAACTACCGAGGATGCGATACGCCGAGATTTTATTTTGTTCTCATATTCATGCGGGTTGGGATATGTCGAAGCGTATCTCTCGTTATTCCAATCATATTCGAATAATGCAATATATCAAACAGACGACATGTCGCTACGTCCTGCTGCGTGTTTCAAAACTAATAGGCACTTTGATATTGTTTCTCTAATTTCATGTTCGATAATACAGTTTTTAGTCGTGTCGTAATAAATAAATAGTGTTTCGTATGTCGCCTAATTGCGGGTTTCCATTCAAACTCTCACAATTAACGGTAACACGTATTCGCTTGCAGCTGTGTCGATATTTTGTTACAAACAATGGATAAAATTTGTTTCTATGTTTTCGCGTTGTTTTTAAATTAATGAACGAGGTCACGGAATGGTACACAAAAGAATTGCGAGCAAAGGACGAGTAAGCTGATACGTACTCAGCGTCATGAGAATTTTACAAGGACCGAACGCTCCTATTTGCCGACGCGCGGCAGACAATAAAGTAATAAAACGTGCTTCAAATGTCGTCACGAGTAATAAGAGCGAACTGACACCTCGAGTTCTTTTGATCCCCATTGAGTTGGACAGCTAAAAACGTTACAGCTGACACGACCATCTAAACGTGTGCGCCAGATGCGCTGTTATGATTGTTTCTTCGATACATTACGGATAATACCGTTCTTATTCTAGAGAACAAAAAAAAAAAAAAAAAAAAAAAAGAAACGGCAGCGAAAATGGCGTATGTACAAATAAACCGAAAGAAAACTGCCCGGCAAAGAGTAAACACAAAATTTTGACCGAACAAATTTTTCGGGGAATACGGAAAACAGGCAAAAACGTACATTAAGGCAAGCCTGTTACGGGAAATACGAAGCGCGGATAAAATATGTTCAGTATAATGTTCAACCATCGTTACGCCGTGATGTAAATGAAGAGACTCTGAAATATTCCCGTCTCTTAATCTTATCCCGATATCATCTCGTGTGCTCACGCTGTTAATACGCTCGCCTGAACGTGCCACAAGAGACGGCGAAAACGAAAGAGAGCGAACGTTGTACGTGACAAATTATAGCCCTCCCGCATCGTGATTCGCGACTCGCCGAAGCGGCGTAACGGATTTACGGGGTTTACACAGTCGGCTAATCGCTTCCGCCGGAAAATTCTGCAAGCAGCGTCTAAACCGATTTAAAGAGGAGTGCCGAGAGCGGGTTTTATCCTTTTATCGTTTTCCCGCCTGGTCGACGCGGTGAAGCGAGACTTATCCGGGAACAAGGCGGGCAAAAATGATAGCCCGTGTAAATCGCTCTCGCATGATGTCAACAGCATTTTGCGGCCATCTTCGGGGAAAAAGCACAAAATTGCAAGCGCTCGCGGAAACGTATTTTCGTTTTTGCTCGCGCGGCGAAATTGTTTTGAGTACGCTTTATAACGGTTGATTTCGTTTAACGCAGGCGATCGATTTAACGAACACCGTGAATTAGGAACCTGAGGGTCTGTGCGCGAGTCGCATCAACTTCCTGTCATTCGTGACGCTGCGTGTATGCACCGTAATTGGTCAATTGAGTGACACTGGCCAGTGACGTGACAACCGTCATTTCTGATATCTCTTGATTAGTTAAAACGAAATTGGTGTCGCACCGATTTTTCTCGGTGCAAAGTTCAAATTGGAAGTGAGACGGGCCGACAAAAGTTAAATGTCGGATAAATATACCCGCGGGTCTTTAATTTCGTTTACATGTGCCCCAAGTAGAACATCGCGTGTTGGAAATGATGTAATGAAGCTTTGTTTATTTCAAGGAATTAAACAGCGGTACACAGTCAGTGAGAACATGTATGCGTATGTATACCGTAACTGTAAAATACGATGCAATAAACTAAACTGCGTAATGAAAGAAATAATTTTTGCAGTATTAACCCATAGTCACGCATAAAGGATTTTAAACAATTGTGACACTTTATTTCCCAAGGTATTTAAAGTAACTGTAAAATACGATGCAATAAACAAAAACTGTGTAATGAAAGAAATAATGTTTGCCGTATTAACCCATAGTCACGCATAAAGGATTTTAAACAATTGTGACACTTTATTTCCCAAGGTATTTAAAGTAACTGTAAAATACGATGCAGTAAACAAAAACTGCGTAATGAAAGAAATAATGTTTGCAGTATTAACCCATAGAGTCACGCGTAAATATTTTTAAACGATTGCGACACTTTATTTCCCAAGGTATTTAAAGTAAGTGTAAAATACGATGCAATAAACAAAAACTGTGTAATGAAAGAAATAATGTTTGCAGTATTAACCCATAGTCACGCATAAATGCTTTTAGACAATTGCGACACTTTATTTCCCAAGGTATTTAAAATAACTGTAAAATACCATGCAATAAACAAAAACTGCGTACTGAAAGAAATAATGTTTGCCGTATTAACCCATAGAATCACGCGTAAATGTTTTTAAACAATTGCGACACTTTATTTCCCAAGTTATTTAAAGTAACTGTAAAATACGATGCAATAAACAAAAAACTGAAAGCGATTACTGAAATGTTTTTAAACAATACTTTATGTTTGCTGTATTAACCCATAGAATCACGCGTAAATGTTTTTAAACAATTGCGACACTTTATTTCCCAAGGTATTTAAAGTAACTGTAAAATACGATGCAATAAACAAAAACTGCGTAATGAAAGAAATAATGTTTGCGGGATTTAGAATTTGTTTTTAAACAATTAACCCATAGTCGTACTGAAAGAAATAATGTTTGCCGTATTAACCCATAGAATCACGCGTAAATGTTTTTAAACAATTGCGACACTTTATTTCCCAAGGTATTTAAAGTAACTGTAAAATACGATGCAGTAAACAAAAACTGCGTACTGAAAGAAATAATGTTTGCCGTATTAACCCATAGAATCACGCGTAAATGTTTTTAAACAATTGCGACACTTTATTTCCCAAGGTATTTAGCGTAACTGTAAAATACGATGCAATAAACAAAAACTGCGTAATGAAAGAAATAATGTTTGCGGGATTAACCCGTAGAATCACGCGTCAATGTTTTTAAACAATTGCGACACTTTATTTCCCAAGGTATTTAAAGTAACTGTAAAATACCATGCAATAAACAAAAACTGCGTACTGAAAGAAATAATGTTTACGTATTGCGTAAATGTTTTTAAACAATTGCGAACTTTATTTCCCAAGGTATTTAAATAAAAACGATGTAAACAAAAACTGCGTAATGAAAAAATAATGTTTGCAGTAATAACCCATAGAGTCACGCGTAAATGCTTTTAGACAATTGCGACACTTTATTTCCTAAGGTATTTACTGTAACTGTAAAATACGATGCAATAAACAAAAACTGCGTACTGAAAGAAATAATGTTTGCCGTATTAACCCATAGAATCACGCGTAAATGTTTTTAAACAATTGCGACACTTTATTTCCCAAGGTATTTAAAGTAACTGTAAAATACGATGCAATAAACAAAACTGCGTAATGAAAGAAATAATGTTTGCGGGATTAACCCGTAGAATCACGCGTCAATGTTTTTAAACAATTGCGACACTTTATTTCCCAAGATATTTAAACGTAGATGATAACTTGAACCAATGCTTCAGCCGCATCCATTCGAAATCGTCGGCAGTCGCAAGATCAAATAACCAATAATTCATCGTTTCCATAGCAACGTAATTCTGCTGCGTGAAAAGAAGCTGACGTTTAGTACTAAGGATTACTGACTAATTTAAGGGCAGTCACAATAACGGCCGACAAACACAGAGACGGTCTTCTGTAATAAACATAAGCTCTACTTAACTGACATCATTTAACAATCGCACCCTACTACTACTGTCTTATCATTTGTACAATTTCATACTTGTGCAGTACATATGTATATACATATATATATATATACATATATACTGATATATACCGATATTCTGATAATTAGATACTAATATATGCATATATATACATATGTAGGATCTCAATTACAGGGTCACCTAATTGGCGAGCAAATGTCACTTATGATCCTCAATTATTATATTGACGTATTATGGGTGACGAGTTTGTTGAATTATGTTATTTGGTTGTTTAGTAGTCAGTTGACAACGAAATGTAAATACGATAAGACGTAAAAATGAAACGACGTAAAGACGAAAACGCGAAACAACAAAACGACGAAAGATTAGGAAATAAAAATAAAGTGTCTTGATTGTGTTGTTACTGTTTATAAATATTATACTCTCTAGTTTCACGTGTTTAATTCCTACATATATATATATATATATATATATATATATGCATATATACATACATACGTATATATATTCAATTTCTCCGAATCAAACGGATCCAGTAACTTGATACTGAGTTTAATTATCGAACCTGGAAGCCGAATTACAAACAACTCCGTTAGATCGCCTTAACCTCTACCATCAAATTAACGCGACATCACGAATACGACACACAAGCATGCTGATTGTAGCGTGAGGGTCGATCTATTTCAAAAGTAGCTTTCGGTTCACCAATGTTCGGTGAGGCGAACTTGTCTAGTAGAAGTTTCCGCTTACAACGAACCGGCCAGTAATGGTCTTTGCGCGTTCCAAATATGAGTGATTTTCAACCAGCTAGCCAGTCGCCACCTTTGTCGTCAGCAGTATCGGTCAATTTCTGACGATGAAAATTTCGTTTAACGAAGTCTTCCGAAACGCAGTGAGGCCATCGTTACTAATTATCCAGGAATTTGGTTCCTCGCTGTGAGAACGTTGAATAGACGTGAGGGGAGCTTTTATCGAAGCTGGTCATTTAAGGGTTCAATCATGACAACGTTACGTATCCTTCCGACCAGTTTAGATTGCTACAAGTAGCCTGTTATCAGTTGAAATACCCTTAAATTGCGCTTTCTTCAAATCATCTAACAGGCATTTCGCTAAGTACACTATAGGTGTATCAATATAAATGACGACGGCATTCAAGACAAATATAATTTTCAATGGATTTAACTTTATACTTTTTTGACGACACTGCTTTATCATACTGAATATCTTGGTATCTTGCCAGTGTGATACAAGAGAATGATTAATCATATTTACATTTATAGGCATCGTCTTCGAAACTACATGACGAGTTGACTGGTTTTGCGCTTTGGAAAAGTATTTTCCAATAAGAAGCGAAGTTGCCACCCCTAATTAATCCTTGGTGGTCGGCAAATTTTACTCTTAAGAGTACTAGCAGGTCGGATGAAATCTAGCATTTCGCAGTTACTTTTCCGTACAGAATTTAGTCAATATATTGATATTAAAACACACAGAATTTGTTGAAACTGATTTCTTGTGTTTACTACTACTTGTAATACGTAAGAATACAAATGTTTAATTTCTGTAATGTTCTAAAGTATGATATTTCGCGATACAATCACCGAAATGAAGTCTTGGATTTCGTGTACAAGGATCACAATACGTGTGTGTGTGTCGTTTTTTCTCGCATCTTTCCTATCGGAACATACTGCATAGTCATTCTTGCCTCCTGAACGAATTATATGAAATTGATTATTTAATCTAATGTTTACGAATGACGCTAAAGGTTACGGTATAGACAGTGTTTGGTGCCGCAAATTTCCTACTAACTGATCGACTAAACATTTCACAACATTTAAGCGTGTTAGTGGCTTTTCGTTGTTCTGTTGTTTTGTTATTTTATACAGTATGTATATTTAATTGCATTTTCGGAGGTTCCCGCTGTGGGGATATCGACTTCTATGACAATTTACCACATTGACTGTCACTGAGGCACCGGTGACTGGTGCAACATTTCACTAAAAGTGGAATAAATTCGCAATCAAGCACATTTGCAGTTTTGTAAAAGCAATTTATATGAGAGCGGTGCCCCAATCCTTTGAACTCCAATACCTCAGGATTAGGTTCATTTTACATTATTCAATCACGCTTTGCAGTGTCTCATCGCGTTGCGGTTCTAACATACCAAAATTCGATTGCCAAAGTGTTAACGCGTTGCCTGCCACGCCGAAATCAAATGTTTCGCTGAGAACGCCACGAAAATACTTTTACTACTCTGAACATGTAATGGCAAAATAATAATTAATTTCATTATTTATAAGAACACGGCATGAATTGCAAAAGAAGCAAGGGCCAACGTATTTGGTACGCAAATTTTGCAAACACTGTCACCAATCAAATGTTGCAACCTTCGGAACACAAAGAGCAAAAAATCGGTCCAAAAAACTCATTAACTCCTGCTAAGATTCCATTGTCGAGCTACACTTATGTTTAAAATGCTTCAATACAATCTATTATAGAACACGGCATGAATTGCAAAAGAAGCAAGGGCCAACGTCTTTGTACGCAAATTTTGCAAACACTGTCACCCATCAAATGTTGCAACCTTCGGAATACAAAGAGCAAAAAATCGATCCAAGAATCTCATTAACTCCTGCTAATATTGCATTGTCGAACTACACTTATGTTTAAGATGCTTCAATACAATGCACCGTCAGATAAAAAATATGATAAAAATTAATTTTTGATTTTCGATTTAACCGTTTGGATCCCAGAGGTTATTCAGAAAATTTTGTTGAGAAATACGAAGCAGCGCGATAGCGCTTGCATCAATTTATGTCGGAAAACGTCAAATGGGGCAACAGCGGTTGTGTTTATCAAATAAGTATAATTTAAAATAATGGAAATTAGAGACAAATTGTTTTGCTCACATGGTTCACACCAAAACAGTAACTACTCGAAGAATAATTATCAGTACAATTATGCGCGTATCGCCAATAGCGCATCGCGATAAAACTAGTGGGACTTTTCGACATAAAACCTGAACAGCGCGGTTATGCTGCATGGGACTCAAACGGTTAATAAAAACTTTTAATTTTTCAATAGTGTAGATGTTATATAAAAGCATCTCTAAGTTAAAAATCTCTCCGCTACGGGGACACCGATCGCAAAAGGTTAGTTGTTAAAGTCCCGGCTCCTACTAATATCTGCAGGATTTAAATTGGAATGATATTATTAAACGGCCTTGATCACAAAAGTAGTAGCTATAATGTTACTCGCACTATACTCTATAGTAAACGCCGACACTCTCAAAAGATTTGCCAAAACTCACCAAACTCACCCGCGGACACACTCGCTGATATTCTCTAAAGGACTCGCTTGTATTCTCTAAAGATTCGCTAGAAGATTCGCTAAGACGCACTCACTGGTATTCTCGAAAGATTCGCAACGACTCACTTATCTCAACATCGCGTTCGACCCTTTTATTCTGTTTCGTTTCCATGATAATGAATTTGTTCGAGAACTTTCCTAATAACTGTAGGATAAACTTCCTAATAACTGAGTAATATCTGTAGGATTGAGATTGGAATGATATTATTAAACGGCCTTGACCACAAAATTAGGAGCTGTAATGTTACTCGCATTGTGCTCTATATTAGACGCTGACACTCTCAAAAGTTTTGCCAAAACTCACTAAACTCACTCGCGGATACACTCGCTATATTCTCTAGAGATTCGCTAGAAGATTCGCTAAGACGCACTTACTGGTATTCTCGAAAGATTCGCAACGACTCACTTATCTCGAAATCGCGTTCAATCCTTTTATTCCGTTTCGTTTCCATGATAATGAATTTGTTCGAGAACCTTCCTAATAACAAATACAGCCTCATGCATTATTTCCCTCTCTCTGTTCTCTCTCCTACGCACACTCTCTCATTGCCCATTTGTACAAAATCACGGATCCCACATATCTTTGACAAGAAATTTTTCACGACACACCGGACTTCTGTATGAAGGGTGGTTCGCGAGTGGGCACTCAATGACAGGTACTCATTCACATGTACCTCATTTGCCACGGCCATACGTAAGATGCCCTCTCAACGTTCATAGGATCGATCAACCCTCGTGTCCCTGATGTCTCTCCGGGCTCTTCCTCTTTGCCAACACTGATTCGTCCTGTAACCACCTGTATCGTCCGATCACGCAATCCGCAGCACGTTTACCCTTGCCGCCAACACGTGGTTCGACCTTCCAACGCTTCTTTTATTTTCCTTCCATCGATCGACGTCGACCGCGAATTTTGTATAAGAATCTCATAACTCATCCGACCGCCTGGTCAGGAAATTTAGCTGTGCCGTCATTAATCATTCGGTGTGAAGGTTTTCTATCCAGAAACTTGGACGTTCTTATGTTTCTGATCAATAGTTTGACAATCTTGGAGAGTTCTTGAGTTCAGGTTTTCCACGCGACACAGTCAACAACAGATAGCAAGATTGTTTTCGCTATGACGTAACAGGGCAGGGAGAGGGAGATTCGATATTGAATCGAGTGATTGGACGGAGAAAGGGGAAAGTAAGGAGGAATATGGTAAGCCGAAGGGGAGTGGACGGGTCGGCACAAAGGTTGAAAATGCAGTTAGAAAAATGAAATAAAATGATGTAACGCGGTGATGCCTGAACGAAAGTTGCCTTTGCTCGTTGATCCTTCGTATATTGGCTCGTCATTTTCCATTACATAATTCCAATCTCTCCGGGAACTGAATCAAATGTGTAGCATTTTAGTGGAACGCGTAGAAATGAAGCCAACACGTGGTTCGACCTTCCAACATTTGCTTTATTTTCCTTCCATCGTGACGTCGACCGCGCAATTCATAAGAGTGTCATAACTCATCCGACCGGATGGTAGAACAAGAAATTTGAAAGAAACTCTAAGTAGACCGTACGTGTTAATTGCATTAAATCATTCGGTGATTTTTTTCAATCCAAGAATTGGACGTTCTTATGTATTCTGATCAATAGTTTGACAATCTTGGAAGTTCTTGAGTTGTTTTCAGAACACCACGAAAATATTTTTACTATTCTGAGCACGTAATGGCATGTAAGATTCATTCTTGTCCATTGTTTATCGCTATGACGTCACAGGTGCGTGGAGAGGGAGATTCGATGACACTTGATTACTATTTTAGAATTTTTATTTACGTTATGATTATTTACAACGCTTCTGCGAAGCGGTATATACTTCAACCAGTATCCGAGCAACGTAGTAAACGGATTTTCATCTGTTTTGACAAACGATGTCGCATTTATTATTCAGTACGTGCTAAAAATGAAATCATAAAAATGAAATAGCGGTGATGTATGAACGAAAGATTGCCTTTGCTCGTTGATCCTTCGTATATTGGACGTCATTTTCCATTACTATGATTGATTCTCTAAGGCGTAACTAACGGAAAACGTCAAATGGGCAACAGCGGTTTTTTATGGATAAGTATAATTTAAAATAAGAGAATTAGAGACAAATTGTTTTGCTTTCACATTTTCACAGTGTTTCAGTAACTTCCGTAAGCGTATATACTTCAACCAGTATCCGAGCAACGTAGTAAACGGATTTTCGGATCCTCTAGAAAACGAATCTCTTATTCAGTTGAACGTGCTGGTGTTGACATCATAAAAATCAGATATACGTGTCAATTATTAACCCTTTGATTGCTTTTAAATACCTATCGGATAACTTAATATTCCTTTTCTTATCAAGCCAAGAGACATATGACGGCAGTCCGACATAGTATTTATTACGTTGACTGCTTTGCTGAAATCGCATATTTCGCACAAAAGTTTATTTTTGCTATTCTGAGCACATAATGGAAAAATAATAATTATTGTATTTGGTTATGTAAGAGTTCATTCTTGCCCATGATTTTCATCTGTTTTGACAAACGATGTCGCATTTATTATTCAGTTGTACGTGCTGGTGTTGTAAGCATCATAAAAATAGATATAGCGAGGAAGGTATTAACCCTTTGACTGCTGAAACACTTTTCGCTAACTCTTTTCGCGAACTCTAGTGATTGATTATGTAAGGCGTAACTAAGTTTTAATGAGAACTCTTTATTTACACCAAATTAAATAATGCAAAAAAATTATTTGATAAAGAACGCGTCTGTATTCATCTTGTACATTGATAATTGCGGTAAGAAATCGAAACGGACAGATTTCGGTGGACGCATATATGCGTCCATAGCAGTGAAAGAGTTAAAAGAGTGTAGAAGATATCGGTAAATAGCATTTGTTCATTTCTGTAATAGAAAGATATGTGAATGCTTCTAGTTCAGATTGTATGATTATAAAACAGCATTTATGATTATTTTGTAAGGTGTATTTATAATAATATTCTTAGACTGCTCCTTCAAAAATTAGGTTGAAACTATGAATATTTTTCGAATGACGAATTATCTAAGTGTTTAACTTGAGACTTTATAAACGATTGTTGATGAAACAAATATATATGCTGCAGAATATATGGAAAACAGAAGCTTCCCTCGTTTAGATAAATGGAGAGCAACGGATAAAAATGAAATAAAATGATTTTCCAAAGAGATTTTAATAAACGATTGTTGGGGGAAACAAATATATATGCTGCGAATATATTCATACATATTGGTATACAAATAACATGTACTGCTGGTTTTTTGCAAAATAAATTATGCTCAGAAACCGGTTCGAATTGCTTTTAAGATTTCTTCATTTTCATAATAACCAGTTAGCAAACAAAAATGCTAGGCTCTATAAGATAAGCAAACTTGTAGATTCACTAAAACAAAATTTTTGTAAATATTTCGATCTAGATGAAGGTGTATGTATCGCTGAATTATTAGTACAATTTCAAGGACGAATAATTTTCAAAGAAATTTTAAAACAAAAGCGTCATAAATACGGTATTAAAGTATTTAAATTGTGTTCTGGATCGGGACATACATATCAAATCCAAATATATTGTGGAAAAAAATCAAACACAGCATGTTTAACACCAACAAGCTCTGTAATGAGTATGTGTAACAATACACTCCATAGAGATCACATCATTTACGCAGACAATTGGTATACCACTATCAACTTAGATGAAAAATTAATTGTTGGTGGCACTCGTTTGGTAGAAACTACAAGAAAAAAAATCGAGATTGTGTGTCGCTAGAAGATAAATTAAAAAATTAAATCGAGACGAGCTTATTGCATTGCAAAGTAAGAAGGGGTTTATGGTTTTTAAATGGAAAGACGAGAAAGATATTTTAATGATCTCTACCAAAACATACGGCAGAAATAGTAACTGTATGCAAGAATACGTACGTGGAAACCCAATGGTAGTGTTCGATTATAATTATGGAACACGTGCAGTAAATTTATCTGATCAAATTATCGGATATTTAACACCACACAGAAAACATTGAAGTGGTACATAAAATTAACGATCGAATTATTGTTAAACACGTCAGTTGCGAATGTAACGAATGCAACAAAGGAAAATGAAATATTTCCAATTTTAGAATGGAATTGGCAATGCGTCTGACGCAGTGCCTTGATGTTGAAGCACCCGGGCCATCAAATATACGTACTCGAAGAAGATTACGGCATGAATTACAAAAGAAGGAAGGGCCAGCATACTCGATACGCAAATTTTGCAAACAGTGTTACCGAAAAAAAATGTTATAAACATCGGAACACAAAATCCAAAAAATTGGATGAAAAAGGTCACTACATATTGCCAAGATTGCATTGACGAGCCACACTTATGTTTAAAATGCTTTAGTACAAAGCACGAGTAGATAAAAGATTTTATAACAAATTAATTTTTTATTTTTGACCTAATAAGAATGTTTAATTCTTCAATAGTGCATATTTTATCTCAAAGGATTTTCTGATTAGCGTTGATGTGGAAAATGCATTAATTCTCAAACTTCGGAACACAAATTTGCAAACTTCAGAATACAAAATCTAAAAAATCGGATCAAAAATGTCACTACATACTGCCAAGATTGCATTGACGAGCCACATTTATGTTTAAAATGCTTCAATATAATGCACCAGTAGATAAAAGATTTTATAACAAATTAATTTTTTATTTTTGATCTAATAAAAATGTTTAATTCTTCAATAGCGCACATTTTATTTCAAAGCATTCTCTGATTAGCGATGATATTGAAAATGCATTAACGCTCAATTTTCATTCAACTTTTACAATTATAACTAGTTGATACACTCCGGTCACTGATGACCACCTTGGCCCTGCAGGAGAAATAAGTTGCGATCACATATGACCAATGTGGTCTTCAACTTGTTAAAGAACAGGAATCTTATTTTTAAAAGAACTAACCATCAAGTGGGATAAGTAACCGTATATCTTGTTATAAAAATTACAAGGAACAATAGGCCATTGCTTCAGCATCGCTATTGTGAAATTCTCGGCCTCGTAAGTGATGATTCTATCAAGCGTATTTTTATTTTACAGTAAATCAAAATACCAAATAAAATATTGCTTTATAAAAACAATTTTCTAACAAGTATGACTGATTTACAGCAAATCATAATATCCAACGCAAAGTCCCGTTATCTGACGCCCGCCCTGAAAATATCCAATAAAGTTGCTTATAACTTTCCAGAAAATCAAAGTGTCCAATATAAAGCTCCGTTATTCTCCAACCAAAAGCGTGTCTCATGCTACAAGGAGAAATCATTTGATCTTTCTTTAGTGTCACTTCCGCTTCCGCGTCATACATTTTTCAGTTCTACCTTTTCATAGCACGTCCGTTTTTTCAGGCGTAAGCAAAAAAAGCTGACGTTTCCACTCGTGCACGTTGTCGGAGGAAATATCGACAGTCAAACACTTCATCCCGTTCCCATCGTGGGAGCACCATCGACAGCGCGATAAACGAACCCGGCCTGAAATAGATCGACCCGAGCGTTGCGTTACCTACTTGTTGCGCAAAAACTATTTTCCCAAACGGAACGGTAGTCCCTCGGGCTGAGTGTTTGCAGTGGGATCGTGATCCGCACGGATCCAGCCTCGCTTTATTGCTAAATACTTGTTGCGCGGAAGATTTTGTCGCGGTCAGACCGCGCGAAGAAGACTGGAGGAGAAAGAAACAGAGAGGACCCATTGAAGCAAAAGCACGAGGAAACACTCTCGACGAAAATCGATATCGGCAGCGACCACGTTCGCGACTCAGGTTCTACTTTCGCATGAATGCATTGCTTCGAATCATCGGAGAACGCTATTGGCCGATGATAAGCTCGCGGTAAAGTGGGTCAAGAAACCGGGCACTCCCAGTGGAAATCTTTTATGATCCCTCCTGACTGTCTTAATTTCGCGAAGGTTAGACGTGTTGATCGAACACCTCGTCCTTTCATTTCTTTGTCAATTCTCAAACGGAACAAATCTGAACTTCGATATCCGAGACTTTGACTTGAAATATACTTGTTATTTACTTTGAAACGACTTTTAAGGGATTAAGAGAAACTCGGTTAGTTTTAGGATACGACTAAAGGCGAAATACGTTTTCTAATAAACTTGGTATCGTATTGGAATGTATCAGGCACGAGATATAAATGTGTTTTTTAGTTAGTTATTTCGCTGGATTTTAATTATTTGTATTATGGAATGAGCCGAATTTTTCCTGGGTGAACGTATACAATATCCGAGACTTTGATTTGAAATATACTTGTTATTTACTTTGAAACGACCTTTAAGGGATTAAGAGAGACTCGGTTAGTTTCAGGATACGACTAAAGGCGGAATACTTTTTCTAATAAACTTAGTATCTATTGGAATGTATCAGGCACGAGATATAAAGATGTTTTTTAGTTAGTTATTTCGCTGGATTTTAATCATTTGTATTATGGAATGAGCCGAATTTTTCCTGGGTGAACGTGAGTGGGATGTATCGATAAGCGTGCAGCCGCGCAGCTGTATAACTTTCAACGACCTGCCTGTTTAATTAATATGACTGGAAGGTCGTCCGTTTAATTGACTAAACTCGGGCAACACTATCCGCTGTACCTCATAAAGAAAACAGACCGTGAAAGCCATTTTATAAACTGAAACATTTTTCAACGATCTACGGCTTACACGGATTGTCCTGCGCTGGAACATTTTCCAACGTAAATCGTATAAGTTTAACTTTTCGCAAGAGGCTTTGCAACAGCAAGTAATGGCGAGGTCGCGCCGTAAAGTTAAGAAAGCAGCGTGCAAGGAAACTGCTACGTAAATCAGTTTAGAAGAACACGTGACGAAACTTCAAATCTTACAGCACCTAATATCAAGCCTGTAATCCGCTGACTTGTCAGGAGTAACCAGTTAAACTAACAAACTTTTCACTCTAACGCAAACATATTTTCAGCTCTAAATCTCTGATCAACGCTCTTCGGCGAATTATGCAACGTATTAACCCTTTGAGTGATGTGGACGCATATATGCGTCCGTCGAAATCTATCGGTGTCGACTATAGACGCATATATGCGTCCCCAAACATTTCGATGTTTTCCTTACTGAAGCCTCAATTATCAATGTACGAAATGAATACAGATGCGTTTTTATCAAATAATTTTCTTGCATTATTTAATTTGGCGTAAATGAAGACTTATCATTAGAATTTAGGTACGTCTTACATAATCAATCAATAGAATTCACACTAGCAAAAAGTGTTTTATGCTCCAAAGGGTTAATTGCAAGGAGTACACTGTCGATATCAAGTGGCCCAATTTGCCTGAATAAATACATCAGCCTGTATCGGTACGAGGATCGCGTCATTCTCTCATGCAACAGAGGCTCTGCCTAACATGCTCCGCATTAATAGTAAACAAAACCGCACACCGGGCTAATAACCTAGTATCGCGGCAACTATTACCCTGAGGCTGCACGTCCCTGTCCATGAACGTAGGGTTAACGTATTTACAAAGCTCTCCCGAGTGTCGAGACGGCTCTATCGTCGTCAGCATTTGCCTTCTTGACGAAGCGATCCTTCAGAACAAGGAATAAGCGCGTTTCGCACGTTGCCCGAGTCGTCTCAACGTAGACGTTGAAGCACGCTAATGGTCGATAATGGAACCGCCAGGATGGCAGCCTAACCGAATTACGTCGCCGAGCAGGTCGACGAAGCTGGGTTGCTCGTGATCCAGAAAACAATAGACGCGCAGAACCCTTGCTCCTCTTCGTGCGATATGATATACACAGTGTCGGGAGGCAGCCAGGTTGATTGAGACGTAATGAATAATTGTCGGTGCAAATACGCGAAGAGGTTGCTCTGATAACTGAGTGTGTGGGATGCGGGTAATTCGGATGTTACGCGAGGATTATGTAAATGGGACGGTAGTGATGACAGTTTGCTGTGATATAGCATTGCAGTAATAATAGCAATGGCTCGCTACTGCAGTCTGCCCGTTAGCGACGATATAACGTTGTGATCAGGCAGCGATAATAGTTATCGGCAACCTAGAGTATGATGCTAGTAATAATCGATAATCACGAAGTCGCACAATACGGCATAACTGGCGGAGCGAAATATATATCCATGCGATGGCTGCAGCCCAATCAATGAAGTGCTTCCATTAACACGTATGACTGATACTGTGAATATCACAGAGAACTATGGTGACATACGTAATCATCCTGTCATGATTGTAGTTAATTAAGAGCGACGTCATTTTCCAACCTCTTCGATCTATTTTTGGTCGTATATAGGAAGGGTCGCTTCTTCTTTACTATGCTTATCGTTTAATAGTGGTGCTTTTAATCTTTTATCGGGTATTACCTAAACTCCTGTCGGTGTCTAGCTAATGCGACGATTACACTTTGAAAGCTATTATTTTACGCGCAATAAATTTGTCATTACTGTGTAAGCCGAGATTGCTATGCACTAGAATTCACTTTCTAAATATAGAACGGTTTGATTACTATACTTGTCTTCGCCGCAGACATATGTCTGATAGCGTGCGCATATTGGATACGTCGATCAAGGGAAATCCGTGAAAAGGCTGTTAAAGCGCAGATAAAGCGTAAAATCCGTCGTTGGTAGTGTAAAAGGAGGACAAGGGACAAAATTTACGCCCAGGGTAAGTAAGCCCCCATGATGCCCCCTCTAAAACTTCCGCTTGTCCGGAAAGTAAAATCACTTTGACCGAAATGAAAGTTACGGAGGATAACAAATGCCTGGCAGTGAATGGGAATTTATGCGGAATAACTGGTAGGCACTTTACGCACACAGCCTCCCCTTACCAATTGTTTAGTCACGACCGTCTTTTCAATAAACGCAGAAGCAATAACGTCGACAACAATCGTCGGTTGCCCGATGTAAGAACGGAGCTCCCGTTTTGTATTCAAAGGAACGTTTTGCCATCCCCGGGAAAACTTGTCTGTACGTTTCCCCCGTCAATGAGGCTTAGACACTCGTTCCCCGCAAGAAACTTCCAGTTATTTCTTGCGATATCGCATTGTCTCTGTCGAAAATGGAAAAGGAAACTTTCATGGCGGAAGCTATTCGCATTTGTAATCGCCGCGAGTGTGTTATCAACGAAGACCATAAATATTCAAAGTTTTTATCTCAAAAGACATTTAAGTAGATTCCGTCAATACAAGACCTGAAACTTTTTATTTGGGCACTGATTATCCAAATGTTATTGTGGAAAAACCTTTTTCGCACAATGTTCATTTCTATTCAATGAGTCACAAACTCGGCTTCTTCGTCTACATACTACTTTCGCAATACTGTTAATGTTGTGATTCTGTTTAGGAGAAATTGATACTTCAGGATCTTGTCTAGCTTACCAATAAATTTTGGAAAAATTGATACTTCACGATCTTGTCTAGTTTACTAATAAATTTAGAAAAAATTGATGATTCAGGACCTTGTCTAGTTTACCAATAAATTTAAGAAAAATTGATACTTCAGGATGTTGTCTTGTTTACCAATAAATTTTGGAAAAATTGATATTTCAGGATGTTGTCTAGTTTACCAATGAATTTAGGAAACATTTATACTTCAGGATCTTGTGCAGTTACCAACAAATTTAGGAAAAATTCATACTTTAGGATCTTGTCTAATTTACTAATGAATTTAGATAAAATTGATATTTCAGGATCTTGTCTAGTTTACCAATAAATTTGGGAAACATTTATACTTCGGGATCTTGTCTAGTTTACCAATAAATTTAGGAAAAATGGATACTTCAGGATCTTGCCTAGTTTACCAACACATTTAGGACAAATTGATACTTCTGAATCTTATCTAGTTTACTAATGAATTTAGGAAAAATTGATACTTCGGGATCTTGTCTTGTTTACCAATAAATTTAGGAAAAATGGATACTTCGGGATCTTGTCTAGTTTACCAATAAATTTAGGAAAAATTCATACTTCAAGATCTTGTCTAGTTTGCCAAGAAATTTAGGAAAACTTGATACTTCGGGATCTTGTCTAGTTTACCAAAAAATTTTGAAAAAATTGATACTTCTGAATCTTATCTAGTTTACTAATAAATTAATTATCCAGAATTATTTCACAGGTGTTTTGGTGACATCCGCGAGAATATCGACAGGGGTGAGGGGCTGGGGGCTCAAGAAACTGGACAGATTCACTTGAACGACCGAATTGGCTACGCACCTTTGATCAATAACGCGGGGTCGAATTTCCAAGGGCGACAAATTAGGCGGGAAAAGGAGGAATGGTCCCTTGGGCCTTCGAAGTACCGCTTATCCTCGTCTCTGCTCTGGGTCTCTTTCTCAACGCCTACGTCCTACTCGTCGTTCTTGGTCTCGGTAAACAGGTGAGGAACTATTCCCGGACATAATGGACGTTGACGGAAATTACCTAAGCGTTGGGCGCCTTCAATGCCGCGTCGAGATTCCGGAGCGCGATATTTTTCACTGATTATGACGCTAGCTTGAAAACTGCTCGCGATTATGTTCGTATTACCACATGGGCGCAAGCGAAAGCTCACGTCATGTGCGAAGTAATTAATGTCGTGTTAAAAGATATCGACAGTGACTAATTTCCTTTTCCGCTTGTACGATTAGTATTAAGCTTCACTTCATTTTTCATTGCTGTTTCGTTATTAGGTACCTTGATTTTTAGTGATTGTTTGATTGGTAATAAACTGTTATACTTTTGTTGCATAATCATGGACGTGCCCGCTGATTAATAAATTAATTTATTTACTGATCGCGTTACAGAATAACACTGACTAATTATTGCCCTGACTTGTCCCAAAGTCTTCTGTATAGCTCCACCTGCATTAAAATAGTGAGCAAAGTATGAACGTTACTTATCGAACATTGACAAAAGACAAGGGACCGCAAGTATCAGAAATGATTATTTGGCTTTAATCAATTTGCATCTAAGAAATTGGCTGCGTTGTTGCCGAGAAATAGTGTTTGACCAATTCGCGGATTGTAAACGGACTCTTGTCAAAGCATTCAAAGTGATACGTTCGGCGCTCTACGTTTCTGCTGATTCTCGTGAGAACGTCCCCGCGGTCGACAATTTCACTCCAAGAATAGAAGCCGACAATGTCAATACGAAAGTTAACGCCTCCCTCAGTACTAATTTCGCGAAGACTCAGAGGATCACGATTGTCCCTCGCAATAAATCCCAGACGTTCCACGGTGAAATGCTTCACCCGCGTCAGAATAACAAACTTAAATCGTCATTCGTGAAGTCTGCAAAAACGTAGAAAGTTTAAATTACGTTGCGCTGTATGGGTGCGACGATAACCCGCCCGCGTGGAAACTCTTAGCCGGCAAAACAGCGAGGGCGAAAAAAAGTTAAAACGACCCTCGATTGTTGTCGCGGCAGACGCAGCAGCAACAGACGGCGAACACTTTGTTGCTGATTCATCTGGGAGCCGTCGAGACAGCGGTGTGTCTGACGCTACTGATATTCGCCACTAGTACCTGGCCGATCGCCGGCACCTGGTGCGGTCTACACGGTTTTCTTCTGGCACTTCTACATCCCGTTGCCCTTTGGACCGTCACAGGGCTAAATTGCGATAGGTGAGTAAGAAAACGTCAACTTTTCTTTCGCTCCATCGTGTAAGCGGATATTAACCCTTTGCGCTCGACCGGTGCCTCTCAGGCACCACGGCATGTGCTGCGCCAACTCGACCAGTGCCTCTCAGGCACCACTCGCATCGATGCGATAAATTGAGTGGTAACGGTGTTCATATGTGTTTGGCCTAACGAATATCGCTTGACAAGTCTACCTGGACTTTTGTAGATCATTTTATGAGGGGTCTACATAGCTATAAAGATGTCTTGTCTCAAAAACACAAACGAATTTCAATGCGTGCATTATGCCTTGAGAATAATAGAACGCTGATAGACGTCGCAACGCTTCTTTCAATTCGCTTCTTTCAAAAAAAGGTACAAAAAGAACCAATCACCGTCTTCGCGCTTTTGAGATAAAATGTCTTATCTCAAAAATACTTGCAAACGCGGGTTGGACTCTGTCTTCGACATTAGTTCAAATTCAACCTTCTTGGCAATCGCACTATTTCTTTCAAAGTTAGTGAGCCCAATAAGTATGGAACACGACGAAGAAATTACTTCTAGTGAAGATGAGTTCAATTTTTCGGCAATAGCGAACGAAATTACATGACTACATAGACAGCTTGCCCGTGAGAATGAAGACGGAAGTGATGAAGATAGTGACGACGTTATAGGTGTAAGAAGACGAAATATCCGAATAATCGATAGTGAATCTGAAAGCCAAAGTGGCCAAAAGCCAAAAGCCAACGTAGCACAGCTTCTACTTCACAGAGCACTTCTGAAATTATCCGACTCAATGGGAAGCTGCATGTTATTTTGATGGGACAAAAAAAGGATTGCAAAGTTTGTTCCCAACGAAAGTCCGGCCAAAGACGACAAACTGTGTACTATTGTGACACATGCCCCGACAAGCCAAGAATGCACATTGGAGATTGTTTTACAAAATACCACAAGAAGAAAAATTATCGAACGTAATCTTTAATAAATATCCTTCATTAAGTTAAATAAATGTATGTAATGTTAAAATATACGAGTTTAAAGTGTCCTATTGTGCCTAAAATTATTTTAAGTTAACAGAAACGAACTCATGAAATAGGCGCGCGCGCGGCGGACTACTGTCGAGTTGCTGGTCAGCCCGAGAGAAAAGCGCGTCGAGCGCAAAGGGTTAATTCCAGAGGGACTGCAAGGTTGTAATATTTTCCTAAATATAGTACGTGGTTCTATGTGTTATATTGATCAGGTGACTTGATTATAGTTGCCGGTGGTACTTACCACCCGACGTATGAGGTTAATTTAGAGGTTGGCATTTGCAGGAAAATATGTCCTCTATTCGTTTAGACGCGTTTCGATGGAAGCATTAGTGTTATATTTAGCATGACTGTATACACGTTGCTACTCCTTAAAATACTGTTGGCTTCGTTCAAGTTTACTTTCAATTATTACACGCCCCATTCTTCTTCCTGATCGTCTCATCGGAATTACGTCAAACCACATGTCATATTAATCGCGTCAATGTCATGTTTTAACGGATTATTATTATTATTAGATCGCCGGGGACTTCATCACCGACAGTTTTACCGAGTGCATATATTTCAAATATCCCACACATAGGGAACCTTGCAATCAATCGTTGTTTTCGTGTCCCGTCGACCCCAAAAAAACCGATTTTACACGCCGCAGGATACTACACTTGCATACATTGTGCATCGAAATACATGAATTCGGATTTGGTGCCGTTTTTCGGACGAGTGGCGTTAGCATTTCAATTTCTATCCCATTTGAAAACTGCGGAACAGTCGCTGTTATTCTGATCACAGAAAACTTCAGCTATCCAAGTGCCAGACATATTGTTTTGCTCTATTAAAAAATTCCCGCCGGCCATAATTTGTTTTATATATTATATATTACAGCATTCCTAGATCAATGTTGCTGGTTCCAAGATTCAATTTGATCCAAAGTAAATCCGGCACAACTATCATTGACTAAATCTTCGTCTGTATAACAATACCAAATGCCAATAGGTCTTTCGGGCGTTTGAGGTCGATACCTTTGAATTCCCGTCGACTGACATAAGGCATTCGGCGCTCTATAGAACATGAAACCACCCCTCAAATCGTTTGCCACCCGAGCATTATCGCTGCGGCGCATTGACACGTCCAAGGACGAAGAAAGAGTCACAGGAGCGGCATCGTCGAAATGATGAGAGACGCGTGTTTCCTTTTATCGACGTCGCTCTGTCTTCCTCCACGCTGTTCGTCCCTCTCGTTTGCGGGTTTCCAGTCCGAATCGATTGGGCGACTCGAATATTTTATTCAGCAAGTTTGACGGATTTAACCCGTTGCCTGACTGTCCTCATCGCTTTTAATTTCGGAATGTCTTGTCTGCCTACCCCGTATTTCAGTCCCCCGTCATTGCGTCGATCGGCGGAATTCGTTACGTTAGCGTACTCCTCCCAAAAGACTGCATGAATTCTATTCAGCCGAGCACAGACGTCTAAGATTTATGTAAAAACAAGGAGCATTCCAATTTAGATTTGCCGACTCCGCAACGCTCCATCCCGTTCACTGCCAAAGACTCTACTATAACAAACATGTACCGTATTAGCCCGAATATAACGCGATCCCGAATTTAACGCGACTCCGAAATTTTCATAAAGATATTTAGAAAAAAAAATAATACTCTTGTAAAAAAAAAATAATACTTAAAATGATGTCCTTGTTTATATTACATTCCATTACTTAAACCCTGAATTTAGCGCGAATCGATTTTTTAACGAAAAATAAATGTTCGAAAAATATCGCGTTATATTCGGACTAATACGGTAATTCTACTTCGTATTTCGACATTATCACAAATAATTCGTATTTGTGATAATAACGCAGTGCCATGCAAAAAGCTCGGTCGATTATTTTCATTGACATTACTTTCTTTTATTAAACACCGACAGGTATTACGCTATTGCTGCACCATTGCACTACACTGCACTGGTCTCACCACGTCGGGTCGTTGTTGGACTAGCTGCGTCCTGGACAGGTGCGTTGCTGCTGTGTCTACCGCCATTTTCAGGCTTGGTTCCACCGTACAGGTGAGGAATATTTCATAACATCAGATTAATCGAATCCAACGAGGTAGATTTGCAAGCTGTATTCCACTTAGGTACAGTCCGGACTTGGGCTGTTGCGCACCAGATTTCGGAAACGGCACGTGGGGCTCTGCAGCTGCCTTATACGGTGTCGTTTACGCCATTCTGGGGTTGGCCCTGCCTGCCATCCTCGTGACAGTTTGCAATTTGCGTGTCCTTGGCATAGCCCGTTATCATCGTCATCGCATCGCCAGTGCCATTTACGAAGTGACCCTGAGTGCTCAGGTGACCATCACCCATCAACGGAATCCGTTTTTCGTGCCGACTGTCACGGCCCCATCGGCTGGTGGCCCGCCACGTTTCCACAGTGCGGCTAGCACGGTTTGTACAATCATTATTCTCTTGTTGAATAACCTAATAGTAGGCGTAATGTCTCTGTCGGCTGTTTATCACATTGACGAGCGAAGGCTCAGTTTATCAGTTACATCTCGTATAAGTGGTTGAGAATATATATTAACACTTTGACTGCCGTTATGGTCATCGGTGACCGGTGCAAAAGATTTGACTAAAAATGCAAAAAATTTGCAATCTTGTAAAAGCAATTGACATTAGAATGGTGCTTCAATACTTTGGCGTTACCTTAATTTTGCACAATTTAATCATACTCTGCAGTATTTCATCGCATCGCAGTTCTAACATAGTCAAATACGCGGTGACCAGTGCAAAATATTTTATTGGAAATGCAAAAAATTCGCAATGAAACCTATTTGCAACCTTGTAAAAGCAATTGGTATTGGAACGGTCCTGCAATACTTTGGTGTTACCTTAATTTTGCACGATTTAATCATACGCTGCAGTATTTCATCCCATCGCAGTTCTAACGTAGCAAAATACGCGGTGACCAGCGCAAAATATCTTACGAAAAATGCAAAAAATTCGCAATGAAGGCTATTTACAATCTTGTAAAAGCCATTGATATTGGAATGGTGTTTGAATACTTTGGCGTTATCTTCATTTTGCACGATTTAATCATACTCTGTAGTATTTCATCGCATCGCAATTCTAACATAGCAAAATATGTGGAGACCGCTGCAAAATATCGTACTAGAAATGCAAAAAATTTGCAATGAAGCCTATTTGCAATTTTATAAAAGTATTTGATATTGGAACGGTGCTTCAATACTTTGGCTTGTAAGAACTCTGCATTACCTTTAATTTGTACGATGTAATACGTTGACTGCCATGCGTATTTTGTTGTATGAAAACGGCGATGCTATAAAATATTACAGCGTTTGACTGAATTATGCAAAATGTACATAATGTGCAGGTATTGGAGACCAAAGGATCGCATCATTATTCTAACAACAACTGCATTTATAAAATAATAATTGCTACTCATTGCAAATATTTTGGATCTTCAGTAAAATCTCTTGCATCGGTCACCGGTGACCATCACGGCAGTCAAAGTGTTAAACACTTATTAATTCCGCTTGCAGAATGCCAAGCTAGTGTAGTTCGTGTGACAATTTTTTTTGGTTAGAATAGTCTAATAATAGGTCAAATGTATGTCAACCGTCTGTCACTTGGATTAATCAATAAGTTGATACTCATGTAGCTTGCAATCGATAGAGAATATATACTAATTGTGCATTAGCTCGATTATGTGCTTTTTAATTTGTAGAACAAGTAAACGAATATTTAAGCAAAGTAAAGCACGGTATATAAAGTACGAACAGTTAATTTAAGGATCGTGATAGACTCATCGATTTTTTTTCTCACAAATTTCATTACAGCCTACCTAAAGCACATAATTTCTTGTCCTTTCCACTTCCCATGCAAACTATGCAACCTGACAGCGTTTAAGTATTCCGCGTTAAATCTTGTTTCCAACTACCATCGGAGGATCTCGTCGATTTAATTCATTGACCAATTGATTTAAACTGATAAGCCTAATCAGTACCTCCCGGGAGCTAAAACCTCGTCTGTAACTGAATTTTCAGACGGGTAGTGCGGCGTTTGCAAGTCAAATCAATAGACATTACGCCGCGGGGGTTAACAGACAACGATGAACGTTTGTTTCATGTTCAGTTTTTAAGCACGATTAACTTTCGCATTTCTTTGCCCCGTCCTCGATTACGTGACCCACGTCACAGACTCGAAACTCTGCTCCCCAGAATATCCGGCAAGTATTAATTAAATCATATCGCCGGGCACCCATACACTCACGCTATTTACCTCGAAGCCATGGGCGGTTCGCTAATTTTGTGGCTCGTCGAGGTATCAACATTTTTCCATACCCGTCGTTCGACGAAATTTCATCGTCAAACCGCATTTTTGCGCAGACTCGATATCGATTGGTACGAATGAGCTTCTGATCAAAATTAATTTTCTGCAATACCGGCCAAACCTGTTTTATACGTCATCTGCTTCTACTATCAATATGTTGATTTATTCTGGTGCGTTATATGTGTGTACGTTATTCAAACATTATTTTCCATCACTTTTCACGCGTTTGTTTCCTTCTGCATTTGCGTATCGTACACCATTTTCGTTGCCGTCCCATTCTATTTTACGAGTTCGAAAGAATGGTGTCATGAGAGATGCAGTAAAATCCGAGTGTGTCTCGTTCCGTTCGAGACTCTGTCGCGTCCCCATTCATCCGAGTGTTGAGTGGGTGTTATTGCAGGTAATGCAACTGGTCGGATCCCTGTACTTGCTCTATTTTCCGTACTGCGGACTCATTCTGTGGGAGGTTTGTGGCGCCGGTAATCAGTATCGTCTTCGGGATTACTCGAAGCTTGCATCCTTGGCCTCTCTACTCCTTGCCTGCTCGCCGCCCATCAATGGCCTCCTTTACGGCCTGAAGTCACAGACCCTGAGGAGGTCGGTGCAAAATTACTGGCGGAAAAAAGCCACCAAGTCGGAACTGCAGCAGGTAACAAAAAAGCTCTGCACCGGGTTCCTGCTACAAGACGACGTAATACGTACACATCACGTGTATTTTCCGTACGGATAAGCGCGTGTAACACATCTCAGTGCGCTTCTACGAAACAAAATTAAACCGCTATGTATCACGGTACACATCGGACGTTTTGTCAATGGCGAGTTTCTAAGTTAGCATACGCGGCAATGGTGCTTTGAAATGCAAGATGCACGTTGCGCGGTATTTAAACGGTGCGGATGGCATTGAAGTGATGCTCCGCGAGTGCAAATGCCAAAGTTTCGGTGCGGTGGGTCCACACCGAGATCCATACGGTATTTGCATTGCAGGAGATCCAAGCGAGAACACCGAGCGTGGCAGGATCAAGGAGGCCTTCCGGAAGCGGAACGGGCTCCTTCTTTCCGTTTCCGCCTCTGCAGCGAAGACTAAGCGAAGCTTTGCTGGCTCTCGGGACCTGTCGCACCGGCAACAGCTTCGAGAGCAACAATCTTGGGTTCCAGCGCGGTCGACTTCAGCCAGCAGCCTCTTGCAACACTCTCAGAGTACCGACCACCGAGTCAGGTGAGATAAAGTTCCCCGAAACTATTAAATTCGCTAGTACTAGTTTACTTAGCCAGTAGTAAGACGCGAACGAAGGTGGACGAGAAGTTGCGAGAGAACATCTGAGTTCCACGGCCGTCGATTCGATCCGTAGAATTGTTTTCGGACTTAACGTTACACTTCATGAATATTGATTTTGTCATTATGGAAAAGGAGAAAGTGGAAAATTGGTGAGATCGAGTGCGAGCGCGGCCAGTTTGATGGGTGCTCACTACAGAAACGACTTCGTTGGGGCAGACGTAGGTGCCGGTTGTTCGATGGTAATGAGCGAGACACCGAGAAGAAGTCCGAGGATCCTGATCACGCGAGCGTGCAGTGAAGAAAGTCAAGACGGAGCGAGTCCGCTTTTAAGGAAACCATTTGTGTCAAATGCACATCCGCCGCCGTGCGAAAGTAAGTTCAAACTGAAAAGACAGATCGTCTAATTCGTTAAACGTCCGGTCAATTTCATTTCCAACATCTTGAAGAATGTACATGGATTGTTTAAAGAACGAAGATGGCGGCACTGCAGCACCGGAAGTGACAGTAGTACAGGCAGCAGCGAGGCGAGTATTTGGACAACCGGGGTGGCACAAAAAATTGCAAAGGCCAATTTCAAGGGGACGGATGGCTGGCCGGCAGTAAGGAGATTCGCGCGGGGAAAAACCGTCGAGGAAGGCACATTATCGACTGCAATCAGACCAAGCAATAACAGTGAGAGCAGTGACACTACGGATACGACGGCAACCACGACTACGACGACGTTGCCTATGAAGGTAGCAATTGTCGTAAGTACAACGTGATACGACGGACGACTTGCGCGGTAATGTAGCGTACGTGAAATAGTGTAACGCGTATAAAAACACATGAAAATTATAATTGTGATACATATTTCCTTGCTATACCCATATAAAACAGAAAGAATTTAAATATTTTCGCAGGATGATGAGAAACAGGCCGAGACCGTAACCGAAAAGATTAATGGTAACAAGAGAGAACGGGAGCATAGCGTGAGCGAGAGCAGCTGGAGCAGTGTGGAAGAAATTGAGTCGAAGGAAATGACAGAGAAAGACGAGAAGGATGAGAAAGACGAAGGCCCGGATGATAGACAAAAACATCAACGACCACCGCGACGAAAGTCGAGAGCGATTCGCGAAATCGAAAATTCTGATGATCGCGAAGAAGCCGCCCAACTAAGGCCTCTTTTGACTCCTTCCTCCTAGGCCCCCTCTAAGAAGGCATCTTTTGTTGACTAAATCCTCTCACTCGTTCGTGTCCAGAGCGACCGGAGTTCCTGCTGCACGCGCTCGAGCCTTACGCCGAATCCGAAACGCGCCATAGCGATTTTTGCACGATAATAAGGAAGTTTTAACGCTCGTTCGGAACGCAGAGAAAGAAGGAACAAAGTTCGATAAAGTTTCAGCGATTAAATCACGCGGTACTCGGAGTGAGAGAACGCGAAACGGTACAAACACGAAGTTTTATTATCCCAAAGAAGGTATTTTTCTCAGTACATCGGTTAATCCGGATTCGACGTCACTCGATACCGCAATGACAAAGCGTGTACTCTAGCCCACCCACTCTATTCGATATATATACACATATATCTTTCTCTCCCTTTCTCTCACAGCAGATTGACATATCCTCAAATTATATTTTTGTACTTCCGCTCTACAAGAATGGCGACTTTGAAAAAGGCCCCGACGCGAGACAAACTGACCCAATCACACAGACGCACCTCGTTCTCGATCGCGGCGGCGTTCATTGAAAAAATGACGTGAGCCGAGGTAAACACGGTCCAATGCCGCTCTGGGACGAATCGATCCCCAAGAAGTTATTTCCCACCGCCTCCTGCCATAACGTTAGTCACCGCTGCCGGGATAGAAAATTAATCGGCAATCATTTCTGACGATGTTTTGCCAGCGGTGTTTTCCCATCGCGACAAGGAAGTTCTCTATAAATACTCGATCCGTTATACATAGGTACGACTAGTGGAAGTTTTCAGCGAAGTTCCGTCAAAACAGCCGATTTCCGCAGACAAAAGACTCGCTCCGGTAAGAATCGGCCAGCGGCGAACGGAGAGCAAACGAAAATCTTGTTACGACGGGCGCAAGAAACGCAAACGGAATGCCGCATGCTCGACAATTGATCGCCGTTGAAACTCACGTCGGTCGTTTGTCATCTTGAACCGAAATTGTTACCGTCTCACGTCACACCGATTGACGAACGTGACAATCACTTTTATTAAAGATGGACGATTTTCATTCCAGGCAGGATGTTTCTGAGCGGCACGTTATTAGTTTATCTCGGAAAGTTCCATAATCGAACTGAAAGTAAAAGGTCCAGGTATTTAGAGGAGTAGCTAGAGAAGTAGTTTAACGCGATTGGATGACTATTGGACGGAGCGATTGGCACTAAGCGAACCAGTTTGAACGGTTGATAAACGTGACAAGGGTCGACACTACGTCCTTTGGTACCCGAAGGAGAACCCCAATAAATTATTCCCGAAGAGACACAACCCTTCATTTCTTAGATCACCCGTTAAGATAATTTGTTATACCCGAACAGGTTCTTTTTTCGCAGATACCAGGACTCGAATTTACCGAATAACGAGCAAGTTGGAGCGTAGTTTTAGAACGTACGATAATCATCCAGAAAAATTCGTTCTTGACGCAAGTATGCGATATATTAGTTTGTGTTAGACATAGCAGCCCGTTGGAATTGAGCATCGATTAATATAGTAGACGTATATACCCAAAGCACAAAATATGCCATTCGAAATAAGATCGACACGACGATGTGCGAGAGTGTTGTCGAAGTATTTGCGAGAAAATGGCAATATTCCGGATATGGCTCTGCCTAGAATAAATTGTTGTTATATAGGTAAACGTTACTGATGATGCAACAATTTGTTATCATACGAATAAGGCAACCCCTACTCTGTAACCATGAAAATCAGGAGGTGACGATACTGAATTATTCAGTCACGAAAAAAAAAGAAACGAACGAGGAATTCGCTATCGGGATACTTACTGTTTTTAGCACAAATGTTATAAAGCCATTATAGATCATAGCTGTAAATCGAGAAACGGTAAAATGTTACCGCAAGCGAAATATTCGCAAGAAGTATCGTCTAATTTCTGGTGGACAGAGATTATGGATGGCCGTTATCTGCGTATTTGCTAAATGTCCTATAACGATTAAAGCGAAGGGGAAGCTGGTTATTAATACCAGCCATTATACCAGCCCGGTGTCGGCTTCGTTGTTCAAAACTGACACGGCCCTGAAGAATGTTGAGGTACGATTGATGCCTCGACACCAGGTTTCCCAACTCAGGGCGGTCGAGATCAATCTCACTAAATGTCGTCAATTAGGATTGGACGGCAGTCCGACCTAAACGAGGATGCTTAATCCTTATGTTGTTGATCACGGTTCGAGGTCGGGAAGCTTTGTCGGGTTCGAACGTTCTATCGATGTTAAAACATGTAATAATTACGTTGCAACGTAAGAGATGTCTGAGTGTATGACGTTAGTGCAAATAAAGAATATAATTCAGAAGCACGTCTTCGTTTGTTTAATGCTTAAAGGCCACGGGTAGTATTAGAAATTTACCAGTAATTACGAGCATTACGATTATTAGAGGACCGTACAAAACGAACGAAGCAACGAAATTGGTTTGCGGGATGCTTTCCATTGGATGGAGCAAGAAAAATTCTCCTGTTACCGAATGCCTGTCACCTGAACCCATGGTTGTGCGCCGCGAAATGGTGTAAAATTTTGCAACCACCTTTGCACCCAAACCGGAACGAAATATCGTATTTTGACGTCGATGTTTCGAATACTGGCACGGGACAATATTTTTCACTGATCTCAGATCTTTCACGGGTCCACTTTTTATTTTTCCCGCAGATCTCAAAGCGTTCGCTTCGAGATGCTTTCATAATTTAAAGGTCGCCAAATACTTCTTTAATCGATAATTGAGCGCCACTACCGCCCGGAAATTTTGACGATCGATAACGACCTGCACGTTCACTTCCGCTCACTTTATATGACCTGATAAGTCTCGGATCGGGGTTGATCAGTTTACCCCGCAAAATGGGAAGGCCCAAACTATATCACACCTTCCCATCCTCCACTTTGTTACCAGCGGCACGATCGCACTTAAGATACATTATCCACCACTTTACTGTATCTCTCCCCACTTGTAAGCCATCTTTTTTCAGACAGCCTCGCATCAAATCTAACTTTACCTCCCGAAGACTTTAACACGTTCCACGCCCGTTGTCCTTTGTACACATTTATCAGCAGGACATTTTTTTGATTACGATCTTGCCCCAAGTTTCTTATGTGTATCTACTGGTCTCGTCTTCCAACTTTAATTCAGAGGTGAAGGAAGGATCGGTGCCTCGGATGGGTGCCCCTCCCGCTGTTCCATGGGCGAAGAACAAGTTTTCGACGGTTTCGGATTGGTTTGCAACGGGTTGTTGGCCGTGACTCAACCGCGACTCAACCACGGCGGCTGTCCGTGCGTGGACCGGTTACTGCCGATTCACACGTGTCGTCGGTCGAACGCGACAAGAGATGGCCACGAGTGCCTTTCACTCCCGTTCGCCGTGAATGAATCGTGTTCACCCGCTATCGCCGTTTACGACCATTATTTATTATGTGGTGACGTCGGAATTGTCGTTGAACAATGTGTCGGATCAGTGCGGCGACGAAATTCATAACGTTTATGTAGTTACGCTTATGCGTACTTAGAAAAGCTGTTGACGAAGTGTTGTCGCGCGAAAGTTGAATTTCCGAAAAATTGGTATTTAAACGGGTCCTAACGGTTGTTATGAAAAGGTGGCCGGCTGAGAAGTTCTGACGAGTTGGTTGTGATTTTTGGGCGAGGAGCTTGTGGATAATAAATTGTCGCCTAAACAGTTGCGTTTTGTAAGGGTGCAGATAAAAGTGTGTGATGTGTAATGCAGGATGACGCAGTTTTTGTCGGAAACTAATACCAGTCGTTCCATGACACTGATTAATATTCTAAACATTTCTAATGGATATTTCGACGGTTCACCCTAGTTGGATTCTGCTTATTTCTACTAGCTTGTTTTATTGAAATTTGTATGTGTTTGTTCGTTGTCGAGGTTTAATCGGCAATGCGGGGCATGTATGGTATGGTCTGATGCCGGTGTAAGTAAAGTAACGCAGTGCGATTGCTGGACAACGAGAAGTAAGAAAGATTGGTGACAAGAAAGGCTTCCGAAACGTTAAAACTTGCGGAGAATACTGAATATGCCGAGAGGAAAACGACTCACGCAATTTGCGTCACAGGACGACCTACAGAATGGCAAAAGGTACGACAGGTTCTACTATAACTGTAAATGAGCCGTTTATTTTGAAAATGGCCTAAACATTTACTGATAAATAACACTAATTTCTACATGTAACCATGGTAACCGGAAAATATTGAAAAACGGAGTTAGGCCACTTTCAAAATAAACGGCTCAAATGTTGATTAAACGTATCGATATTAAAATGAAAATATAAGTAGTATCTATTGGGTTGGAGGGAAAGTTCTGTCGTATTTTTAATAGGCAGGTAATTTTTCTTGTAAATAAAAAAAACATCTGGCTAGTGAGTCATTCGGTTTTTTTTGTTTTTTATAGCTGCTGTATAATATAAAAGGAGTCCTTTTTTACCGTTCATCATTTACTTGTGATATTTAAAGTGAAAAAACATGTCAGTAGATAAAGTGCATTTACGACACTGCCTTTTGTATGAATTCCAAAAAGGAAGCAACGCATCGGTTGCATGTAAAAATTTATGTGCTGTATTTGGAAAAGATATTGTAAATGTTCGTACTTGTCAAAGATGGTTTAGCAAATTTCGTTCCGGGGATCTAAGCCTCCAAGAAAGTGATCGATCTGGACGACCATCCAAGATCGATAATAATATTTTACGATCCATGTTGGAAAATTATCCACATTTAACAAGTCGAGAAATTGCAGAAGAGTTTGGCATTCATCATGCAACACATTAAATGTATTATGATTAATATTAAATACATATTTTTATAAATGGATTCAAATATTTTCTTTAAAATACGACAGAACTTTCCCTCCAACCCAATAGTTATCGAACTCGAAATTAAACGAAATCATAAAACTAGATTGTGTAATAAATTAAATGAACGATAACCCCTGCTGATCACTGTAATGCTTTAACGGAAGAAAAACACAATGAAAATGCATTCAATTCATACCAGAATCCAAGAAAACTGGTAAGTTTCGAAAATATAGGGTATTTTTAAACGTAACGAAAGTCTCGTAATGATCTTGGCAATCAATTACGGACACTATTGTGTTACGGTGTGACATATTACACTTACACGGTGTTACGTAAGCAGGTCCTCACAATCACGATAATTGCCTATATCCCTTCTAAATGGCCGTAATTACAGGTTCCTTCCCGATAAGCTGTCCCTTGTAATTGCAACACGTGTGATTCGTACCGCTGTTACAAGCGACTAATATTAATGGACATTAATAGACTTAGACTTTAACATTACAATCAGGGACTGCGAAATTCTTATTAACAAAAATAATGTACAAAAATGAAACTGTATATTAATGTTACCTGGTACGAAACTGCAATGTAATGTGAAGATCACTATTTTTCTGTAGATAAAATGAAACTCTGCAATGCGTTTATGACCTTTAGAGCGACAGATAAGAACTCGTCAACGTACACTGCGTCAGTCTCCAATATGTCATTCTGATTGATTGACTGACTGATTGGGTAATGTCTTCAATATAAGAGTCATGTCACTTCCATCTGGCTTCCGTAATTTTTATACCGACAGATAGTACCGCACTGGCACGTACCAACTGCGCAAGCGCATATTGATTTCCCGAGGTCAGCTGATCATGCATCCGTTTTACCAGTTTCCACGATTTGGGTTTCTAAAAACGTCGTGTAACGTGTCGAAACTTCCTTTTTTGGCATCTAACGCAAGAAAATGATTTAGACTGGCCGGTGGAAGTGCACTCGAGGAAATCACAAGAGGTTCGTCGCTCTGTGAATGATGTGCTACGACCAGGAAGTCCGTCCTGTCAGTCGTGACGTCTGTATGTAGTTCCGCAAAGCCAGATAATATTTCGTCCCACGGAAATGGCGATGAAGAACCGTTTGAAGGATAAGAAAATCTCTCTTTGACGGCCGGTCGAATATTAACGTGCCCGATTACGGCATTGTAGAAGATGGTCTACGTATAAAAGGTCCCATTAGAGGAACCACCTTTCAATAGGCCCGGCGCTATGTCCTTGAACCTTGCGTGTCAAGTTCATCAAACCTATGCTCGACACGGCAGCTAATTATCGCGACGGCCGTTTCATGCAAAGGAGGAACAACATGACCTCCTCGACGTCATCCAGCACCAGCTCCGTATGTACCAGTACCGATGATGCGCACCGCTTTTATACGAACGACAAACGTGACTTTCTTGACACTGATGACGTTGGAACGGCTAGATTACTGCGCACCTATTCGCCACGTGACAGGACCAACGGTTTCCTCGCAAGTTTTCTTGTTGAAAAGTGAGTTTACCATGACGTAAGGCCACGGCAATCAAGAATGACCTAGAGAAGGCTCAATTTGCATATCGTCAAGGCAACGTTATTGTGCAAAAAAAAATCACAATTCAGCCGCAATATTATCTTCCGGTCGTGTACCACCCGTTATCAGTATGACAGGGTCTAAGTTCAAGAGAATTGTATTGATGGCAAATGCCAAAAATTGTTTTAAGAACTGTCGACATTTATCATATCTGAAAGTGCTGAAACAAATATTAGTCGGATGGATATGAATGGTTGAGTTATAAAAGAGCTATGAGAATGCAAATGAATGTTTTATTTGAAGGATAAAGACACTGTAAAGAGAGTGAAAGTAGAAGTTTGAAGAAAATGTCAGAATGCATCCGCACATTAAACGGTGCAATAGTTTTGAAGATAAGACCATGAATAAGCAAGAAATATTGGAAGTTCGATATTGGAAGTAGTTCTCGGAAATCACAATTTCCGATGTTAATTAAAAAATGCATCATCATCCGCTACTCAATAATTGAGTGTTTTATCCATTCGTTCGTCATTGTCTTCTAACACGTAATTTATGAGTTCGGGTTATCTTAACGTCAGCTAGCATTTTTTGACATTTTATGTGCAATGTCACCTCAGAAACAAGTAGATTAATGGCTTTGTTTAAAACATACAATGATTTATGTTACCGCTGATGAGATGCAAATATTCCGTGCGTTTGTTATCCCGACAGGTTGCACTTCTCGATTCACGTCAATTAAGGGTAATGAGATTTTAATCTAATTAACATATGATAATAAGTGAATAATTATGCCAAATTAGTTCCTTTACCATACTACAGACAATATAAAAAACGAATCGTTTAGCAATAATGCATAAGACCTATTATATAAGCTCTACCGGAAAGTTCTGTCCGGAAATGTTATCTCAAATTTCAACACATATGGAAGTGTTCGCTTGACACATACATTGCTTTGTTTACTATTAAATTTCTACATATGCGCTCATCAAAATGTACTGCAACAGTGATTTCGTCATTTCAGTAGTATATATTGAAAACTGGTTATTACGTAAAAACTGCGAAATATGGTATCTTATGGTGATTTTTGATGGCAGAACTTTCCGGTAGACCTAATGTAATACTTAAATGGCCCGCGGTGTATCAAACTGTTTTAACAGCAGAGTACTTACCCACTTGCACTACACTGACATAACCTCGAATCTGCTCCCAGCTGCGCAATCCTATTGTTGTTTCGGAAACACAACAGATTGTAGCGATCAATATTCTCGTCAAACTCGTCGGCACAATACTTACAACTAACTAATCATGACGCGCGTGAAATTTTTGCCAAAATAATACGAATGTACACTTTAGCACAATAAATATGTGTAAGATCGAAGATCTGCACCACACGCAGAAGGTAAGAATAATATGGGCGATCTATTGTCGCAAAAGACAAAGAGTCCGATGTTCACTTAATTTCACAGAATGGCTGAACGAGCGAAGATAAAATAACCTATAATACAATGAAGTTCGATTGTAACCGCTGAATGAATACCTATTATCGCCTGATATGTGTGCAATTCGGAAACACCGTTACACTCAGATAGACCAAAAATGTAAAAACAAAAATCTTAACGCGCTTAGTAATGTACGACCTGCTTATATACTGGGTACGACGTTACTAAGCAGAAATCATGTCACTCAAGATTAAGACGCAATGTAAACACGCAAATAAATTCGAAGTGTGAGACAAACGCGATAAGATTCACGCGAATTAAATAATCTCCAATGCAGAAAGCGAAAGCGTCGTATTTCAATAATTCGAACGAATTAACAATCTATATTTCATAAACATGATACATCTTGTTACTCACCACTCATTACCGCTAAACGCAATATTACTATGAAATGTGTACCTATTTTCTCGGATTTTTCTCTGTGAACTCTTCCGATTGTTGTAACAGCCGCTTGACCTGAACTTTGCTCTGATAGCAAAGACTGCGAGCCGTTAATCTTCTTATCCCATCGATGTTTTATTTTTCAGATACCGTCGGCCGAGGACCGTAATCATAATAGGCGCGTCTTTAACTGCTGTGATTCTGGTAATAATAATCGCAGTCAGCCTTTGTAGTCTAAATTACAGCACAAAGAGCACTGATGAAAAACTCGTACCTCCTGACCCGGAAACTCTACCACCGGCGTCTTGGAGCAAGTTGCGAACTTTCAAACGTGGCGCTGTTTGTGCAGATGGCGCACCATGCGCTGTCGTAGGAAAGTGGGTACCGCGCCAATATTTAAATATCCCATAGATGAAAGAAATTCACCTCGTCCAATTTGTGTCACGTAACATACTGTGTGCAGATCTATTTTGGAACGGAATGGGTCCGCTGTGGACGCTGCGCTGGCCGCAATGATCTGCAATGGGCTAGTAAACATGCAGAGCATGGGTCTTGGTGGAGGATTTATCATGACGATTTATGAGAAAACTACTGGACGTACGGTCGTTCTGAACGCAAGAGATCGCGCTCCATTGGCATCAAGTTCGACGATGTTCGATGGAAAACCCAAATCGGCTTCCTCTCTCGGTAAAACTCTTCATGTGAATAACGAAACGATGATTCCAAGTGTGGGGCATGGAATGTTTGTTGCGCAGGTCCCTTGGCAATTGCGGTGCCCGGAGAATTGGCCGGATACTGGGAAGCTCATCAAACGTATGGAAATGTGCCATGGGCAGATTTATTCCAACCGAGTATTGAACTCTGTGAAACAGGGTACAATCTCACAAAAGTCCAGTATGACGGTTTCTATTATAACAAGAACAGTATTCGCAATGATCCTACACTCAAGTGAGTGCTTGACAAAGATCAAATTCTATTTTATTATATTTTTCTATAACCGTACAAACTTATTTTCAAATTATAATCTGCAGGCAGCTCTTTATAGACCCTGAAACGAATGATTTCATTAAGCCCGGTTCTACCGTTAGACCACATTTACTCTGTGAAACGTTGCGAAAAATCGCATCGTCAAACGCTTCAGTATTCTACAATGGAAGTCTCGGGGAAGTTTTGGTAGAAGATTTACAAAAAAAGGGCAGCATCATCACTATGAAAGATCTGAATAACTACCGGTAAAAATATTCCTACAAGAGGTTTATATTTAGTATAATTTCTCATTAAATCCTTTTTTGCCTTTGACAGAGTTTCCTGGGAAGATCCATTAAACGTGAATCTCTCGCAAGGTATTAGAGTATTTACTCCAGATGTGCCGGGAAGCGGTGGTCTTCTGGCCTTGATCTTGAACGTCTTCGACGAATTTTCATTTACACCTAGCAGTTTTGAGGACTTCGATGCAATGACATTAACATATCATAGAATGATAGAAACTTTTAAATATGCATTTGCATTTAGATCAGACTTAGGCGATAAAGACTTTGTACGAATGACAGAAGTAAGAACCGATAGTTCTTTACCAGTATCTAAAGGCTTGACTGTGAGGAAATCTTGTCTAAACTATTGTTAAATGTTCAGGTAACACAGAAGTTAACGTCGAGGGAGTATGCACGGTCAATTAGACAAAAAATAAACGACACTAAGACATCGAACAATCTGTATAACTATGGTTCTCACATAGCAGACATAGCAGATGATAGTGGAACTGCGCATGTTTCAGTATTGGCCCCTACAGGCGATGCTGTATCTGTTACTAGTACTATTAATTATTAGTAAGTTCATTATTTGGCTTTTTCCTATAACAAAACAACACATTGACTGCTGTAACGAAAATACGTGATTTTCTCACAGTTTTGGTAGCGGAGTAAGTAGCGAAAGAACTGGAATAATCCTGAACAATGCGATGGATGACTTCAGCGTGCCATCAAAGACAAATTACTTTGGTATTCCTCCAAGTCCAAGAAATTATATCGACCCGGGGAAACAACCGGTGTCCTCGATGGCGCCAACGATAATGTTAGATTCTAATGGTGACGTCAAAATGGTGGCTGGTGCAGCTGGTGGTACTAAAATTACGACAGCAGTTGCACAGGTATACTTTTGAATGAATTTATTTTTCCACATTTATTTTGGGGATCGATATCATTATTTAACGTCGTGTTCCGGGTTTCAGGTGATAGCGAAAATTTTATGGGGAGGTAAAACCGTGAAGCAGGCGGTAGACGATTCGAGAATTCACCATCAACTGCTGCCTATGGAAGTGTCGTATGAATATGGCATACCTAAGCAAGTCGTTGACGGTCTAAAGAAACGAGGTCATAAAATGTCTCGGTATAGGGATCGAGGTAGTATAGTATGCAGTATTTTCCATCAGAACGCAACAGTATATGCAAATGCAGACTACCGAAAGGGCGGGGATGTTTACGGTATCGATTGATCATTAACTATGCAGTATTAATCAATAATTCAACGAAATTCCGTATGAGTGGTCAATTGACAACAAGTCACACGCTACCTGATCATCTTTAGCTTTTGCAGTTAAGAGTACGTCGGTATTCAATTTCTGTACTACGTTATTAAAACTATCTTCCGAATCCACTTCTTCATTAAACTTTTTACAAAATCAAATGATGATGTACACAAATTAATTGTTTTCTGCGCTTTCATTTCGGTACCCTACCTTACTAAAGCCGTGTAACTTTAAGTTGGCTTGTGAGGTTTCCCTCTCTCTATTGCCAGTTCCCACGAAAGTTTTGCCCACTCATAGGTGGACATATACTTTCATGTCTCCCTTCCAGTTACGCACGCGGTCATTTCGATGCCATTTTACGCACTCATTGGCTAATCGCAGCCAATGGCTACCATTCGAACATGATTGCTTTGCTCAATTAAGGATTCACATTGTGGTGCTAAAAATAAAATGTTCGCTATTTTTGCTTCATATAAAATCAATAAACATGATTCTGGTTACTAATTAATTGTCAGTGCACCTCGTGCACCGATTGGAAATGTTGAATATTGGAAATCTCGCTGATGTTATTTCCCTAGGGTGCCAAGTACATCAGAGAAATGAGTCGAATGTGTCAAATAATATATTAAAGGCTAAAGCAATAATATTAAATTAAAGGATAAAGCAAAAATATATATTAAATTTGTGAAAAATCCCACAAAATTTTTGTAAGGAAATAGTTAAAGTGCGGTACCAAAATTCTTAATTTTCACTATATTACTACCAAACACCAAATAAGAATATGCTCTACGGGGCACAGTTGATAAATTGCAGACCAACGTCTGTAGATTGGATTAACCTTATCTGAGAATTTAACGTCTCAGCTATAATGACAATGAAATTTAACATCATTGACACTTCATTCTCAGCACAAATTTTCATATTAAACGCAAGCACAAAGTGCAGATTGTGAAAGTTACTTTTCCACTGTTCCATGATACTTTTAACAGTTCTGACACTGCATTTGGATTGTTGCATATTAAGTACAACTGATACAAAACAGTTTACGAGAATTAGTGTTTTGTTAATGCATAATACTTGTCATGGATATTGTATCATATATTGTCCATTTCAAACTGCTAGTTGTTGAAAATTGATTTGGTCTAAATACCCTATAAACATAAGGATTATCTACAATTGTACACAAACGAAACGGAATGCTACATTCTATGTCAATAATACAGGTTGCGTAATACAACACAAATATTGAAAAATTATGTAACGTTTTTATCAGGAAAGAGCCAGTGAGATTGATAATATACCACTATAATTTTAGTTTTATTCATTGATTTAACATGTTGACTGCTATGCGTATTTTACTATATTAAAACTGCAATGTAATGGAGTACTACAGAATATCATTAAATTCTCCAAAATGAAAATAATGCGAAGGTATCGAAGACCAAAGAATTAAATCACTATTTAATATTAATTGCATTTACAAAATTGTAAATCCTACCGATTGGGTATTTTTTTAATTTCTTGTGAGTCCTTTTGCGCCGGTCACCGATGTCTACCACGGCAGTCAATGTGTTAAAAGTGCATTTTCTATAGATCTGAATACTTTTAAGCATGCATCGAGAATATAACAAGTCGTTCCTAGAAGTTACTAAGGATATGAGATCATATTTGGCTTCAAATATACAGTGCAGTTGGATACGCTCAATATTTCTGCCGGTATTTCAGTTCATGAAACACAAATTGCATTCTTACCACAAGCAGCGTTGCAATCTGTTACCCAAGTTGGTCGGTAATATTCGGCGTAAGAAGTTGCGAAAATGGTAACATGATTTTAGCGCCCCCAAATGATGGGGCTTCAAAAATGCACTCGATGGGAGGTCTGCTTCATACGTCGTTTATGGTTTCGGTTCACGGTTATGTAATGCAAGAAATAAGATTGGAGTGACATGTGGATCGATGAAGCCAATCTGAACGTGACTAAATTGGAACGTCTCGTGCAATGAGGGAAACCTTTGCAACCGCTGGCGTCTTAAATTTATGTAAACATATGTCTCCAAAACATCTGCGCATCCACAGTTCATACGCCGCGTGCTTCGAGCATGTTGCTACAAGTTTACACACGTTATCCTTCCATAACTCAATTTAGGTCTTCCAAACTGATTTACATCAACACTGCTAGAACGTGACAGAATTCACGTTGTACCCAAAAATTTATTTGCATCTGTACAGGTCAGGTGTTCGTTCTAACGTCCGCCAAAAAGATGACACGGAATAGCAACACACATCGAACGTGACAACCTTGATGCTCTTTTTATAGGTTTTAGGCCTTGATGCGTAAGTTTGTATCGGCAATCTTTCCGATCTGTTTTGCTACGCCATCCAGAACAATCGTTCCGTATGCGTGTGTTACCGGAACGACCGCTACACGCGTTTCCACCCAAGAGTTCTCACATTAATATTGTAAGCGAAATGTAGAAGCCTTGACAGCGCATCGCCATAGTTGCAGATCAGGAATAACGATACCAACTACATAAAAGTGATTACATATATAAATAATTTGTCATATTCTCGATTATAAAGAGTTGCGTCTATCCCCGCAATACCCACTTTAATTAGCGCTCTTAGTTTCCTGCTACAATCGTGCACAGCATATAGTTTGCAAATTTAGTTGCCGCTTAAAAATGCACTAAGCATATTTTAATAAAGCTGCAATCGAACACGCTCACGACAAGTTGTCTATGTACAAAAGTTAACAAAGTTTACTAAAATGACGCATTCCAATTTACGAGCCATTACCAATTAAAGACAGTACGCGTACCTGACCTAGTTCAACAGGGTACTGTATTTTCTAGAAACTCAAAGGCGTCCCCCGATACGAGCAAACGCAATTGGCAACAGGGAAACACTGTGTACCAACAGGCGTTAATTTTATGCGCGAACATTCGTAAATTGCAATAATGAATATGTGCTTTACTCGGTAATTACTCAAGCAAGAACCTGTTTCTATCATGCAGAGCATAGAATCGCGAATAGGAACGAATGGGCACGTCCATCAGCTCATTCAACGTATCATAACAGGATCAGATCGATTAACGGTACATCATAGGCAACGTCCTCCTTCGCAAATCGTGATCCTGCAGATTCGTCTCAACGTCCGTCTCTTGTACGAGATGTACGTGGGCAGTCCGATAAGTACTTAGCCTACAAAAGAAAAACGAAAATTTTGGAATATTGACGATTTATTTTTCAACATAGTCTCCTTTTAACTCGATACACTTGATCCAGCGGTGCTCCAACTTCTTCAACCCGTCTGAAAAATACGTTTTCTGGAGATCTGCAAAGTAGGCTTCCGTGGCGGCGATAACCTCCTCATTCGACTCAAATTTCTGCCCAGCGAGTGACTTTTTCAAGTTTGGGAGCAAAAAGAAGTCACACGGGGCCAAATCTGGAGAATATGGTGGATGGGGCAGCTGTTCGTAGCCTAATTCAACGAATTTGGCTGTAGCTTGGGCAGAGCTGTGAGCCGTTACGTTATCGTGGTGAAAGAGCACTTTTTTCTTCACCAAATGGGGCCGTTTTTCCCTTAATTCGGCGTCGAATCGGCTCAATAATTCGGCATAGTGCAGCCCTGTGACTGTTTTGCCCTTCTCCAGGTAGTCTATGTAGATCACACCTTGTGAATCCCAGAAAACGATGGCCATCACCTTTCCGGCCGATAGGACAGTCTTCGCCTTCTTCGGAGCACATTCGCCGGGCACAGTCCACTGTTTCGACTGTTCCTTGGTCTCTGGTGTGTACCAGTGGATCCACGTTTCGTCGATAGTCACAAAATGACGTAGAACTCTTTCGGATTGCGCTTAAACAGTGTCAAACACTGCTCTGAAGTGGTCTCACGGATGCGCTTGTTATCCGGAGTGAGCAAACGCGGCACCCATCGAGCAGAAAGCTTTCTCATGCCCAATATTTCATGCAGGATATGCCGAGATTTCATTGCTGGATCAAGTGTATCGAGTTAAAAGGAGACTGTGTTGAAAAATAAATCGTCAATTTTCCAAAATTTTCGTTTTTCTTTTGTAGGCTAAGTACTTATCGGACTGCCCACGTAATGCCGTGCATAAAGAAGAATAAGAATGATCCCATGGACGTGTACGGCGCACATGTATGCCGTGTGTAGGCAGAAAACCGTGTGATGTACAAGCAGGTACCAAGTGGACTTTGCATGCGTGTCTCCGGAGTGTACAGCAAGCAAATTCCTAGCGCTAAAATTAACCTTTTCATTATTACGATTCACGTCTCTCTTTCACCGTGCTCGCTGTCACGTATTTCGTGCACTGCCGAGATTACTTTTCGCGCACGCAGCCTTGAATAGGTGAGTCGTGTTGACGCAAAACTTATCAGTTTTAATGTAATAATAATATGCAATAATACGTAAACGTGTCAAACTGACGCTAGCCCAGGCCAGTACCGTTGCTTATATCGATGACACTGCATGATGAGAATAACAGGCAAGCATGCTTTAGCCGATGGGAATACGAGCCAGTAATACACAGCATTTTTAACTTATACCGGCTTATCGAGCGTTTGAAAATGTTATTCAACCGAAGTTAGCGCGTACTCTGGCGCAAGTGCGTCAAGAAATAATCAATCGTTTGCAAAATAATTGTTAATAATGCAATGAGGAGGTTTTCCTATCGTTCCGCGTTGAGCAATAAGAGAACTCCGCTTAATTAGCGCGAAGACGTATGTAGAATGTAATGTAACCACCCTAGGGCATCTTAAATATTGCTCGCGATATTCCTTGTTTGTAGCGGTTGCGATACGCCGCATGACATATGCGTTTTCTGAAAATGGGATATTTTGTCACCTTTAAACAGCAACTAATGATTAATTAGACCAAGGCATCGGCAAAAACATAGCCGAAGGCGGTGTGACCTGGTGGCAGTTAATCAGAGAATTTCGGTCGTCTTATTATGTCCTTTGCGCCGGCTGAAAAGCCTTTTTGTTTGCGTCAGATTTCTTACGACGCAGAAACGAACGACGCCGATATCGGCTTCCTCTTTACCACGCCCCACGCCGCCGATATCCATATTCTCGCTCGTGCATACACTGACCCGACGTATGTGTCATCGGTAAGCGTTTGTTTAATCAACAAAACATTCACCTACATGCATTCTCTTTACCGTGCGGCGACAGTAGCGATGGCCAAGTACGATTCTAGAAATGAACACAGCTGCGAGGCAACTTGCGCCTGCGCGAGTAACGCGTTTTCGAGGAGACTGGTGGATTTCGTGTTGACAAACATTAGGCATGGCCACGTGACTTAGAGCAAGCGTTTCCATGGAACCGGTGTAATATGAATATTTCGATAAATCTTGTTATTGCCCGTCGCGAAGAGTCAGGAATCATGATAAGGCGCCTTTGAGAAGAACGACTTATGTAGCAAACCAGACGGAAAGGTGAACGAAAGAACGAAGCCTTTCTGAAGTGCAGCTGAATATACATAATTCCAGTACTGCAGTGTCGCATAGTCAGGGCCGGTTGTACATTGTTCGAAGCGGTCGTTGCAACTTGTCACGTAATAAGTCATTTTATCCGGTAGATTATACCTTTTCTGTAGGGAACCCTCGAGTGGTATCCGGCGCTTGTCTAACATCGTATGCGACAGATCCTCGGAATGTATCGGCAGAGGAAATCAACTGCGACACAATTACGCGCAATACCTTGTAATGATTAATAACATCGATAAACTGCCTACGCATTAGGAATACGCATACGTTATATTTGAAAGGAATTCACGTGGGTTCCCACGACATGGCTAGGAACCCTTTCTTCATCAATAGCGCAGATGTATATTTCAAGTTTCCAGCCGGCAAATGCAGCAGGCGTTTCCTCTGCTACAGGGGTATCCTTGGAATCTGACACTGATCCGACACCAACCATTTCACAATGTTGTACAATGATCATCAAAGCGAATTAAAATCGTCACGTGTAACACCAAGATTCTACGTGCCACGTCGGATGTTTCATATGATTGTAGCCACAATAACGATTAACATGCAGGATACACCGGGAAGATAGTTATCTACACAGGGCGACGAAACGTCTAGAGCCGAGAATGTTCTGGAGCGCATGCGTGTGCGATTTGAGGCCAAGCTATAAAAGAGGGTCGTGAGATGAACGCGGCATAGTCGGGATCACACCGGTCAACAAGCGCTTTGAGACAGTAAAAGCGCATCTTCGTGCGTGTTAAACATTATCCTTGCGGCGACACATACGTCCCGGCAGTATTTTTGATTCGACAGTAATCGCTAGAAAATCGTTGAGCATGTCCGAGCACTACGTCGACGAATACGAGCACTTCAATTACGATTACGACAAACACATCTTCACTGGACATGGTGGTAAACAGCGAAGCAAACGAGAGGCTGTCACGCATACGAACCATTTCGATCCGAGTGGCCATTCTAGGAAGATTTTGACTAAGCTCATGAATTCTGAGCACAACAAACGGCAGACCGGCAAAACCAAAGCATAGGCTGTAAGTAAACGATTTTTCAAGCGTTTCTGTGCGATTGCAAATGAACGCGAAACGAACGAGATCTAAAGCCAACGATGTTTTCTCCTAAGCCATTTAAAATGGCCTCCTTAACCGTTCGGACTCGCAATTCTATGACGGAGTATATTCGTGGATACGAGTTCTCATTTTTTTAGCATCATCCGTCGAATAGTGTCGTCGCGTCGGTAAAATATTGAAAAGTATATATTTGTCGAATTTGCGACTTGCCATTAAGAGCGATTGCGGTGAAAGCTTTGTTCAATAAGCGGTCGGCACTACAGTGCTTTGTTTTTACTATCGAGGCGACCATCTTATGTGAGTGACTCATTCCTTTATGCGCAATATTTTGTTGTCCTTGTCGCGCCCCGATAAACTTTGTAAACTACGCTTCAAACGGCGTTTAACGATTCTTTGCTTAGCACTCGGAAATGTGACAATTAAAGTTGCAATCGTGGTAAACGGTCATTAGCGATACCGTACCCTTGTTTTTACGTTTTATTTTCTTTACAGGTCAAGCTCACGTTCCTATTCTCGCGAAAGGACCTGCCTCCTTTAACCTTGACGGGGTCTCTTTCGTCGGGAGTTTTGGCGTTCAAAAGAAGATTTCCACATCGTTATTAATAATAAATGCATTTATTCATCGATCATTGAACCTGCATTGGCATAAGATTAGAACAACACAGAATATACGTCACATTTCATCATCGATGTTCTGTGAATTAGATTAAGATATTATATTATTATACCAGGTTGTTCAATAAGATTTGTCGGTCGATAAGAGAGGGCGTTGCTACTAGTCCAAATTTATTTTTGTTTTGTTGGTTCACCCTTCTTATCAACGTATGTGAAGGTTCATTTCAATCAGTCAATTCATTCTTTGTTTACAAGCCATTTAGTGTCACCGTGTCACAGTATTTTCGACAATGGAAAAAATTGAATATCGTGCAGTGATAAAATTCATATTTTTGGAAGGTGTAGCACCAAAAGAAATTCATGAACGAATGTTAAGACTGTATAATGAACGTTCACCTTCAATGAGAACAGTAGAAAGATGGGTTGCTGAATTTAAACGTGGTCGCACAAGCCTTGAAGACGATCCACGTGAAGGACGTCCAAAAACCGCATCAACACCAGAAATCGTAGCCAAAGTACAGGATATGGTTTTGGTAGATCGTTGATTGACTGAGAGGGATTTAGTAGAAGCTCTACACATCTCATTAGGCAGTGTGAGTCGTATTTTAAATGAAATTTTGAGTTTTAAAAAGGTGTGTGCACAATGGGTGCCGCATTCGCTAACAATTGAACAAAAACACATTCGAATGCGACTTTCTCAACAACATTTAGAGCGTTTTAAAAAGGATAAAGTGGATTTTGTGCGTCGATTCATCACTATGGATCAGACTTGGGTCTATCACCATGAGGCTAAAGAGTGGTGTGAACCTGGTTGTACGGCTTCGAAACGAGTTCGTGTCCAGAAATCGGCCAAGAAGGTTCTGGCATCAGTTTTTTGGGATGCGAAAGGAATTTTATTTGTGGATTACTTGCAAACTGGTAAAAGAATTAATTCTCAATATTATTGCAACCTTTTGGACCAGTTGAAGGAAAAAATTCGTGAAAAAAGACCCGGTTTGCAGAAGAAAAAAATCCTTTTTCATCAGGACAACAAACCGTATCATAAGAGCATTTTGACAATGGGTAAAATCCATGAATTAAAGTTCGAATTGTTGGAGCATCCGCCGTATTCACCAGATTTGTCCCCCAGCGACTTCCATTTGTTTCCAGAACTCGAAAAATTTATGCATGGCAAGCGTTTTTCGCCAAACGAAGAGGTCATAACGGCTGTTGAAGCGTATTTTGCAGACCTTCCGGAATCTCACTTCAGGGATGGGATCCACAGATTGGAGGATCGTTGGAGCAAATGCATTAATGTTCAGGGAGATTATACTGAATAATAAGGTGTATTTTGAACCATAACATTGTTTTTCTTATCGAACGACAAAACTTATTGAGCAACTTGGTATATATATTATATGATACCTGTTTAAGATATGTATCATGTTTCGACTACTCCTTCGTTCAATTCATCTGAACATGGAGTTTCCACGATTTGGTATTAAGTGAATAAACGATGCTTATACTGATTTCGAAATTGAGGCAAGTTTAACGGTATTAGCTGCAACTTGTTTGAAGTCGAATGGGGCGAAAAAACTGATAAATTCAGAAGTTAAGCGGCTAGACAGAACGTGACAATGATAGAACTGAAACTAAGCGAAATTTTGTGTTTTGAAAGTAGCAGGTAATTTCGTATCTGTAAATTAGAAATTCGCTAATCGTGTGGAGAGACTGAAGGAAACTAGAAGCGTAGGCTCGTGTCAATTCTCGGCGTGTTACAAATTTTCATTGTAACTGCTGGCAGTGCCCCACAGTATCGGAATCATTATAAACGTTATTCTGGTGTTTATTTGATATTTCCAATCTACCATAAATTCAAGTTAGCTGCAATAAGATTTTTCCTAAGTTCAACCAGAAAGTTCATGGGTAGTGGTAGAGATAAGACAAGTCGAGTTACATGTATCGAGGAAAGTAACGGAAATAAAAATTTGTGATTTATATGGTGGCGGTTTAGTATCTCATGAATGAACGCGGTCTGCAACGATCTCTGTACGAAATATTTTTATTTTGTTTTTTTTTCTTATCAAAAACTACAATGGTAAAGAGATAAATAGCGGTATAGCCGTTAGTAACGACGTGCGATTATAATTAAGAAGTAAATATTTTAATTAACAGTTGGCTGTAGGAACTAGATGTTTTTTGAATCTCACACTTCATATTATTACAAGTTATATTTAATTCAGTGTACACTAAAATCAACATAAATACATCCTTGTTCCAGTTACTTATCAACGTCATCTATAAAAACGATAAGATAAGATGGTACTTAAAGGATTTAAAGACATGTATTTGAATTATAATGTTAACAAACTTTAATAAAAAAACAGAAAATATCTATATAGTATGGACACCTGTTGACAAATACTGATAGACTGAGTCAACTCTTACTGACACTAATGTTCCTAACGTATAATGTCAGAAATATTAAAAAATACAATTATAAATCGTTTTTTAAACTGGGTACGACTCAACGAAAGAAATTTTTACGTAATTTGGCATACTTGTGCAGTATCTTACATACTCTGCATGTATGTGATGTAACTAAACGCGTAATCACCGAAAATGCAATTCGGAGATGTTAATTTGACACCAAAAAGAAGTATCAACATTATAAAACTCCAAGCTGTAACAGTGAGCCACAAAAATGTAAAATACGGTGAGTATAATACGAATACAAAAAAATGGAAGCTTAATCCTCGAATGTTGCACACTGACCATTTCAGAAGACTTCGTGTATTTGTATGTTTAATGCGGTCTAAGGACGCAAATGCTAGACCGGTCATACGTAGGGCAACAAAGTTCATAACAACTTGGTTTTATCAAAGTCTAACTCCTGTCGTAAAATTCCACTTAAAATAAACTCTGTAGACTGCACCGGAATTTTGGTCGGTGCCTGTGAACGAAACTTCCGAGCATTGGCAATATCTTCTTCACGTGATACTATAACAGTATTCGTTGGCCATGTTAACAGTGGTATTCGAACAATGGCTTTTCCACCACACGAAATTATCATAGCTGAAAAGTAGACATCTCTGTAATATGCGATTTAACTTAAAGTGATGTTAGAAGAAAGCTTTTTTACCTTTAAGCTCTGATATTGGCGGTGGGTATACTTTCGGTGTCAAAAGAATCGTATACCCATCTAATAGTTTATGTTGTTTAGCTCTTTCCAGACTCTTCCGTAGCCTAAATCCAAATTTAGCTTCGGCAGCTGGATCCTTCAGTATAAAATTTTCCCATTCTAACAGGCGTCCAGCTTCTTCGCTTCCCGTTAACCAATCAACGGATACGATAGGAGTTGATCGTCCAAGTGCACAAAGGAACTTAACAGTTCGTTTTACTTTATCTGTGACCAAAACATCACAGTTTGTGTGGTCTTCTACTTGTACTCCACCTAAAATGAATAGTATTGAAGTATTATGCTATCTTTTATAAATAAATTAACACATATAATATTAACACATTAACTGCCATATCCACAAATTACTGACTTGAAGAGTTATTATATAATGGATTACATATTTATTCTATGATTGGAGCACATTTAACAGCGACGTAGTCGCCTATTTTTCTTTTAATTAGATATTTCAATCTAATGCCAGTTTTGTACTTTACTTGGTAGTTTTTTTAATGATTTTGGACCTTCAATGTAATGAACGGACAGGCAAATTGGAGAATTATTTCTGTAATGGCCCATTTTCAATCCAAAGCACTCTCTTTCGGGCGGTATAAATCCGGAAATTAAAACAAACTTCAGATTTTTTCACGTTATTGCTGGCTATACGTCAAAACTTCCCGTTGAATGGTTCTTCTTAGCCTGATGGCGTTACTTATAATTTTGTTATTAGGCGGTCATTAAAAGTGTACTTATACGTGGAGAAAATACGGTGGACAATATTTGAAAATGATTATTTTGTATGGCAATCCATGCGTTAATACTATTAGCTCCTTTTTTACCTTAACTTACCTAATTTCCTGAGAATGTTACTGTATTTCGCATCTGTTATGCCTGTGAACAACACTTTCAGTTTGCCCCTAAAAGGTGAACTAATACCCAAGAATGATGTACTGCGACGAGATCTAGTGAGCGTAGAGTTAAGTGCACTATTATCCATACTGGCATCTTCACTTGAAGACGTACATTTTTCCATAACCGGTTTGTTTCGTGTAGCCCTTTTAGCTTTTGAAGCAGCTTTAGGAGCGGCTTTGGGTCGAGCAGATCGTGTCTTTTTATCTGTACCACTGTCTTGATTTTCTCCGTCAGTCGATTCGCCAGTAGATAAATTCTCCAAGGAACTTTGAGACGAACGAAGAGAACGCGTTGGTACATTCGGTTCCTCTTGCAGAACGCTCATGCTCTGGCTTTTTTGCTTTGCAGTTCTACTTTTCTTAGGTTTAGTTGTAGGTGCTTCGAACGTATGATTACTATTCGAATTACTGTCGCTCGCCACGCTTTCGTCATCGGTCTTCGAGTTCACCCGCTTCCTCGAATGTTTTCTCATATTTCTTACCAAAACGCCACTTCTTCGGCTTTTGTCCTCCAAAGAACTGACACTAGTGTCGTTTGAAGCGTTTTTCATGATCATCTCAATTTCCTGCGACTCTGTTCCTGAATCGGACGGGAATGAAATATTTGTCACTTTAGTATTCCGTCTGTTACTTCTTACTTCTGATTTTGTAGGTTGACGTGCATCTTTCTTGGCAGGGACTGCGCTGTGACTGGAAAATTGCGTTTCTCCATTTGATAACCGTATACGTTTAATATTTAGACGAAGTATCGGAGGACGCTCTGTCCCGTTTCCTGTTTTTTGCGTCTTATCTGCTGTTTCTAATGATTCGTTTGCAGTATCTATCTTCCCAGAGTTTGAAACAGATTCCTGTATACTGGGCGAGTCGGTACTTGCTCTACTTCGCATACTTCTTGATGGAACGTCCTTCTTGAAGAAGTTCAAAATGTTCTCAGACTCGCTTTTACGGGCGACCGGCAGTTTCGCAGAATTTCTTCTGGTTTCAGATTTACCGGGTGCTTTTTCTTCCTTGCTTTCTAAACGTTTTACGCGTTTCTGACTAGTATCTTCCTTAGATTCGTCCACAGTGTGCAAAGACCTCTTCCTACCGCGAATGTTTTCTTTTACACTTTGCTTGCTCTGTTCCTTCTTTTCACTAGACTTCGTGGGAATATTTTCTGCGGCACTTTCATTTCGAACCTGAAAAACACGTGAATTTTCATCATCTTTCTTGTTAGACTGTCGTCGCCTTTTACTACTCTGCAAGATAGGACTGGTTTTTCCAGGATTAGGACAATTATTCGTGCTTTTACTTGGCGGCAAGTCAACAGGGTCAGGTTGTTTCTTTTGATTGTCAGAAGATTGCGGATTTGTCATTGTCGCAGCGACTTCGTCACAGGAAATCGATAAATCAGAATCGTCCATAGAAAATACACTTTTCTTTTCAATGTACTTTGGTTTCACGGACAGAAGTCTAGCCGTAATTATTTTCAACTTCTTATCCGCTGGATCATCATCGAAATTATCAATATTCGGGACAGTCATATTGATTTTTGGGCTACTGACTGAATGGTACGGCTTTGAATCTTCGGCTAGATACTCTTTTACAGACGGTAACTTATTCTTTGTTGTTCCTTTCGTTTTTTTACTTCTTGTTGCGCGGGTAGCATGTGATTTCCGTGGCGGTGATTCCAAAGGACTAGTTTCAGATACTTTCGCTACCGGCAAATTGGTTATAGACTTATCGTCATTCTCTTTCGCTTTCTTCGACGTTACACTTTCACTCTTTCCCTTCGAAGTTATTTTCTGCTGCGAAATCTGCGATCTACGTTTCACTGGACCTGAAGAATCTGAAGAAGAAGAATTCTTTTGTTGCTGCTTAGATACAGCTTTCGATGCGTCTGCAATGTCTTCATCATCTTTTATCACATTGCGTTTCCTCTTTGTGGTCAGTGCTGCAAAGTATGAGTTTGAATTATTTGGTGAATCAACATTCAGTTCATTTTCTTTTAAATTCGATCTTGTTTTCCGTGAAGCAGCTTTTTTTGTAAGGGCTGTTGTTTTGCCGTTCTTTGTCACTTTCTTCATCAATGTAGGTGTCGATTTGCCGTCATTATTAGACAACTCGTTATTTTCCTTGGTTTCAATGTCTGACATTTGTAGGACGTCTTTAAGAGATTGAGTCGATATCTGCGTTGGTTCTTCTAAATCTTCATTCACATCCTCGAACATATTAATAAGATTTTTCTCTATGGTATCGTTGAGATTAACCTTAGAAGATTTGCGTGTACCCGTATTCAAGGATTTGGTCTGTACTTTAGGGAAAGATGCACGTCTGGACACCACAGAACCCCTTTTCGCCGTTGTCTTAGAAATATCTCGAGTGTTCAAACTAGGCGTGGTTGAAACACTTCTTCGCAATATCGGTGTGCTTTTACCAGATGGTTCTAACTCTTTAAGCAGTACCACCCTTGCATCTTTTATAGGTGGTATTTTACCACTGGCAACTGCAATATCTAACAATTCTCGATCTTCCTGTGACATTTGTAATGCATCTTCAAGGCATTGAGTGGTCATGAGTGATGGATTTCTGGTAGATCCACGGGTCACGCCTTCAAACATATTATTCAGATTTCGTTCTAACGTGTCGTCCAGTGGAGATTTTCGGTCGTTACTGCGTTTAGAATGTTTCCTCAGTGTGATTTTACTCGTAGATTTTCGTGTTGACTCTTTTTCTTTCGAAACATTTTCAGTATCGCTGACTACTTGTGTAGATGCCATTTCATAACTGATATTTTCAATACTCCCATGATGAACGGGGCTTCTACTTTGATCGCCGTAAGAAGATTCCGATGAGGTCTCATTAATAAATGCCGGCTGTTGTTCCTTAATAATTTGTGTCGGTAACATGTCAATATCAGTGATGTTCTCTTGTTGCCCGCTATTCTGATGTTTTATTATCTCTGAATTCTTAGCTTCGTCGATAATTTGAGTGGGAGCCATTTGGTCAACTTCCATTCCGTCCATTTCTTTATTAGTATTGACGTTTTGCACTCTATTTGAACTATCGTTTTGACGCCTTGATGTACTATTATCGATAGTGTCGTTTATCACTTGCGTCGGTGCCATATCGTCGACATCATTTTGATTAGCCATAATATTCTGCCGCGGTGATTTTTGGTCAATTTGCTTATTCGATATAACATCTTCACTCTCAGGATCTTCGACTGCCCGAATACGCTGAGTGGGCATTTCAAACATGTCATCAGATTCAACGCTAGTACTAGCATCGTTTTTGTTCTCTCCGCTGTCATTATTTTTACGGTTAAAGGGAGACGATGTGATTTGATTGTAACTCCTGGCAAATTCGGCAAATTGACCTTCTTCGTCTGTCTCCGAGCTATCACTCTCCCCCCCTTTATCTCTGCGAGATCTGGCTGGTTTCTCTACATGATCGGTTTGTTGAATCTGAATTATTTCGTCGTCACTATCAGACTCATCCGAAATACGTATTATGCCTTTTCCTGATTCCTTCTTTGTCTGTGGTGAACTTTTTATCTGCTGGGTGGCAGCTTCGAATATATTCTCTTCATCTAGAGACTTGGAGGATACGTTAGATTCCTTAGAATGTGACTGTATGCCATCCAACGGTGTACATATGTCATCAAAGTACCCCTCTATTAAATTTGGTGAACCTCGAGAATCGCTAACGTCTAACTGATTTATGTCTTCTTCAAAGTTAGGTGTTAGTGTTAATTTAATAAAGTCTTTATTAAAGTCATCATTTCCATTGCCATGTGTTGGTTCTTTTGTTACATCATTTATGCCTGTCACGATTTTACCCTTTTTACCCGTTGTATTAGCAGCAGCAGTCCCAACTAACTTTTTTGAAGTCTTTTGCCGTTGATTGCTATCAAGTTCCTGGGTTTCAATATCATGTATATCATTTTCAGCTTTCTGTGTTTCGCTATTAGAAATATGTTCCTGTTTTTGAGTATCCGCTTCATGTATAGTATTTGAAACGTCGTCACTTTCAGCGTCAATAATATCTTTAGACTGACATCCACCGCTCCTAAGCTTCACTTTACGTTTGACGTTAGTATAAATGCGTTGAGTTTCCACATCATGAATATCGTCTGCCGAGTAACTTGTATCTGTCTTTTGCGTTTCCATATTGTAAATATTCAAGTCAATGACTTGATCACTTGCAGCTGGTTTTTGTAAGACGATACGTACTTTAGAATCGTTTGCACTGTTGTCTAACGAGGAGTCGTGTAAAAGATTGCTTCTGTCGCTTGAACGACGCGAACGAGGAATAGACGGACATCGGAACATGGAACCCAAATCATCCGTTTGCGTTCCAGGAATTGAAGAGATGTCCTCTTCCAAAGTAGACGAATGGTTCTAAGCATAAACATCGGTTTTGTCACTTGATGCGAGCGTGCACTTGACAAAACATTGTCGGGCGAATTTACTGTTAGTCAATACGCTTACCAATGAAGAATCTGGTGTACATGGTATAATCTGTCCTCGTACTTGCTTCCGCTTAGCCAATCCTGGTGTAACGGGGACAAATGATTTATTCATATCAGTCGATTTATTGAGCTTAAAAATGGCTCGTGTCTTGCCAAATTCAATAACACTCCCATCTTTTAGCTCATAATTACGATTAGCTCGTAACGATCCCTTGAAAAAATTGTTTACGCTTGTAAATAATTTATATGCCTACAGAATGCATACTATAAATTATATTCAAACTATTCCTAAGTTTAATTGGACGGATATTATAGACAACATAATTTCGAAGATGCTTATATAGCATCATATAAGTACATTGGATCAAACTCGATTTTATCAACACAAGAAATTTGGATCAAACTCGAATTTATCAACACAAGAAATTATAACTGTTTGCCTTATAAACGGGGAATAAAAGTAAATAAATAAATTACTTTATTTAATTTGGTTTCATTTGACGAGTTTAAATCGCATATCCATGATGGATTTCCATTCGCACCTGCCTCTATTTCTGCATGATGTTTTGAAACAGTCTGTAACAGACGATAAACATCAGATGTTAAACACACTCTGTAATATAAAAGCGGTGTAATTATTAAAGGCAAACTAAAATGTCTATGACGAAAATACGCTATCTTTAACTATGTAAAAATGATAAATACTCAGAAAACATACGTAAATTTTCCTCAGTTGTCTTATCAAGCGTGAAATGCTTTCGATACGCTTCGAAATTAACTTATCGCATCATCATTGACGCAAGTGAACGACTTATCGATTAATACTTTCAAATATCTAAATCTTTATTATTCAGTTCTACGTGGCTGAATCAATCAACGTTGTACTAGCGACATTCACGATGTCGCGATACCTTAGCAAATCTATCTTATCTTGCTTGGCAACTTGTATATATAGTGGACATGATTGTTTCCATGTAGTTTGCAAAAATAATCTTCACATGGGTCATGGACCCTGATACCATTTGCGTTTTTTATCAAATACCAGTGTACGCAAGTTGCAGTCCGGGTGGCAGAGACAAATCAAACGAAGAGGGAGTGAACGTTTGATGCCTATTCGAGATATGTCGTTTGTATATATGCTCCAGTTCTCTGTCTACTAGCATTTAATTGCTCCAACGCTTATCAAATCCTATCATACGCATAACAAAACATGAAGCAAGATAGTCTACACGGTGCATCGAAAAACTAAAGCCAGACAGAAACGTTCTTAGTGCACCCACGCAACATTTCTAAGCAAGATGATATCACTAAAAGTGCCACTAGTTATCCTTCTTGTACTAAGTGTGGGCCAGTGTTTACAATTCGAGGATGCACCGCGAGTCAGGACACCTTTGGGAGCAATCAAAGGATCATACAAGATATCTGCAGAAGGAAGACAATACGAAGCCTACGAAGGCATTCCCTACGCTCTGCCTCCAGTCGGGAAACTCAGGTTTAAGGTAGGTGCTGATTGGATTCTTGATTGGAATGTATAATTCATATACAATGAGGGCAAAGTAAATTAAAACCAATGTTGATTATTGGCATGAGTCAGAAAAATTGAGATTCTACTTGTATGTTCGTATTAGATGTAGAGTTAGGTATTGTTTGCACTTAGTCCCAATATTAGTCGAGTAATACTGGTTTTATTTAGCCACCACATAGGCTTCCACCATGGGTCGGTGAACTTCCGGCAACGAAGTTCGGCTCCCCTTGTTTGCAATATGAACAAATACCAAGTAACCCATCAAATAGAGTCATAGGCTCGGAGGACTGCCTTTATCTAAATGTATATGTGCCAGTAAGTGATGAACCTAGACACATTTCATCGTTGATGCCTGTAATTTTCTGGATTCACGGCGGTGTATTTCAATTTGGAACTGGAGCGAACCAAGGGGCCAAGTACTTAATGGATCGTGATGTGGTATTTGTTACAATCAATTATCGTCTCGGTCCTCTAGGTGCGTCCTCGGATATTCTAATTCTTTTGTGTTTTATGTTGACGTGAAAAATTATATGAAGATATATAGAATGATTGTACCTATAGGTTTTCTCAGCACTGAGGACGCAATTGTACCAGGAAACATGGGCTTGAAGGATCAGAACATGGCATTGAGATGGGTTTCAGAGAATATCGAGTGGTTCCGCGGTGATCCAGGAAAAGTGACATTAGCAGGCCTTAGTGCCGGTGGTGCAAGTGTACATTATCAATATTTATCGCCAATGAGTGCCGGACTTTTCCATGGTACGTGATTATACAGCTATCCGGAAGTAACCCTTTTTTGTAGATCAGAATTATGATTTGAATCTTCAAAATTCTTTAAAATTCTTCGCATAGCCGGCATATCATTTAGTGGCACATCTTTCATTTGCTGGACTCAAACCGAGCACGCCGCGGAGAAAGCAAAGAAATTAGCAGCCCTAATGGGATGTCCTACTACTAGTTCCAAAGAGATGATTCGATGTTTGCGATATCGACCAGGACAGCAACTTGTCCAAGCCACTGAACAGTTTATGGTACATGCTGATGACATCTCAATACGACAGATGATTTGAATAGGAACTGGCAATGAAGAACTTTATTCTTATGTTCACAGCCATGGTTGTACAATCCAACCACACCATTCGGACCAGTTGCCGAAAAATTCGGTGATATGCCGTTCATAAATCGAACACCCGACGAAATTGTGGCCAGCGGTGATGTAACGGACGTTCCATGGATTACAGGAGTAGTCAGCGAAGAAGGACTCTATCCTGCTGCTCGTAAGATCATAATCGCTACATGTTTGCTTAATGTAAACGATATTAAGACTCAGCCTTATAAAATGACATTTATAGAATTCGTCGCCAACGCCGAACGTTTGAAACAACTTGATCAAAATTGGGATCTCATTGCTCCGCATTACCTTGACTACAATTTCACATTGCCAGCATCTAGACATGTCGAAGTCGCTAAACTCGTCAGGCAGCATTACTTCGGAACGAAGCAAATTAATAATGAGACTGTGAAAGAAGTTATTCAGATGTCAGGGGACCGATTTTTCGTTGTTGGCAGTGAAAAGGCTGCTAGAGCGCAAGCCAGGGTAAATCAGAGTCCAGTCTGGTACTACTATTTCACTTACAAAGGTGCACACAGTTGGAGTGAGACCATGAGTGAAACCACGAATAATTATGGTGAGAACAGGTCCCATTTTGCATTGTCTTGTTTGCTGTTTGAGAGAATGGCATGTAAAAATTTAATTATAGGGGTCAGCCATGGTGACGATGCATTCTTAGTTCTCAACACTCCATACATGTACGAATCATCCACAGCTGATGATCGTAAAATGCGCCAAGAATTAATGGACTTCTGGATGTCGGTTGCTATTGATGGGTAAGCAATTTTGTTCTACAAAGGCATATTGCACCTATGTGTTAAGCTGCAATATGTCTTGTACAAATGTGATTCGTTTTGTAGCGTCCCACAAGTATCGACTGGGGTGCAATGGCCAAGATTGGATCCGGACACAAAGGAACTGCATTACATGCATATTTCTGGGCCAGGAAAATATGCCATGGAAACAACGAATAATTTTGGCAATAAAGACCTTTGGGACAGTCTAGGACTTAATGAGAACAAAGTTGCGCAAACGACTACACAGATAAAGGAAGAATTATAAAAATTCTGTTACAATACCTTGCCCAAATTCGCTACCTGATATATGTATATACACCCTTCTTAAAGTTCTCTCCTCAATCTACCAAATAGCTGTACGCAATAATGATTTTTCATAGCGTTAATATAAAATTAATTAATATGTTTTTTTTCCATTTTGCCCATATTCCAATTTAGTGTTGCCAAGCCATTGCAGATACTCTTATCAGTTTAAAACTCTAACTAACAAATATTTAATGAGTCTGAAGTTTGAATTATTGGAACAGACTGCCCAACAAAATGTGAGAATACTGTACAGAAAACAGATTTAATTCTTTCATTCAGCTAAGGCCTTAATTTAATTAAAGCTAATAACTAAAATTCAAAGATAATTTCTACGAATTATAAAGATCTCTTCAAAGTAACTATGTGTTGCCAAGCCATTACAGATACTCTTATCAGTTTAAAACTCTAACTAACAAATATTTAATGAGTCTGAAGTTTCAATTATTGGAACAGACTGCCCAACAAAATGTGAAAATACTGTACAGAAAACAGATTTAATTCTTTCATTCAGCTAAGGCTTTAATTTAATCAAAGCTAATAACTAAAATTCAAAGATAATTTCTACGAATTATAAAGATCTCTTCAAAGTAACTATGTGTTGCCAAGCCATTGCAGATACTCTTATCAGTTTAAAACTCTAACTAACAAATATTTAATAACTCTGAAGTTTCAATTATTGGAACAGACCGCCCAGCAAAACGTAAAAATACTGTACAGAAAACAGATTTAATTCCTTAATTCAGCTAAGGCTTTAATTTAATCAAAGCTAATAACTAAAATTCAAAGATAATTTCTACGAATTATAAAGATCTCTTCAAAGTAACTATGTGTTGCCAAGCCATTGCAGTAACAAATATTTAATAATTCTGAAGTTTCTTATTAGTTTGAAAATAAACTTAATTCAGTTAAGTCTTTAATTTAATCAAAGATAATAACTAAAATTCAAAGATAATTTATACGAATTATAAAGATCTCTTCAAAGTAACTATGTGTTGCCAAGCTATTGCAATTACTCTTATCAGTTCAGAACTCTAAGTAACAAATATTTAATAATTCTGAAGTTTCAATTATTGGAACAGACCGCCCAGCAAAACGTGAAAATATTGTACAGAAAACAGATTTAATTCTTTCATTCAGCTAAGGCTTTAATTTAATCAAAGCTAATAACTAAAATTCAAAGATAATTTCTACGATCTCTTTAAAGTAACTACTTTGACAAATGTATTTTAAAAACATATTCTTACAACTTACTTGATCATTTATAACGATATCCGAGGAAGGATGTCTTCCAATTTTGTTAATCCCTACATTGATTATATGTGGAATGGAATTGATGATCAAGACTGCAACCTGGTGTATAGAATTAATACAACGATAACAAGAAAGTTCCTGATTACACAGTAATCTTTAAAATCTTATCTTACATACGTATCAGTAGACAGAAAGTAAATTTCTAATAGTACATCAAACTTGACATAACAAAGTACCTGCTTGGGCCCATCATGTTGACAACGTTCTGAATATTTTTGTGTTGGCAAATCATTGTCTTCAATCACTTGTGTCGCTGGCAGATCCATTTTAGATAAAAATCACTTTAACAAACTCCAAGCCTTAAAGTACCATCCTGCAACAGAAAAATACAATCTATGACATAGACACAAGTCCATCAAAACATAACCATTTCTGATGCGCAATACGTTATGCTTATCACCGGAAAGTCGCGAATTAATTTGTGGACAAACACTTAAAAAATACATATACGAGGCGGACGTCTACTTATAAAAAGTAGATAACAAAATTATATAACTAAAGAAATAGTTAGCACGACAAAACGCAAAAATACAGTAACCCACAGAACGAAGAACGCTCATTCCCGCCACTGGCTTGTCAGTACTTACAGTGGCACTAAATTTTATGTTGGCGACATTGTCAGATAGCTCTTAACGGTTACAGTGAGACGAAGCAGGAATTCCAAAATTAAAACAAATATAACGAGTAAATACTAAGCTCACGGTATATTGTGGATATACGATATGGCAAGATAAATAGCTGTCCTTACTTTTCCATATAATAGTTTTAACCTAAGTTTCGTATGTTCGGAATACAACTATACACGCGACAGTGCGTTGTATATCGTTTCTTCCAATGTTAAATGTTGAAACGCTCTGAGTCGGTTCCAAAGCGCATAAGTTTTCTTAAATCCACTGAGCAGTCGCAAGTTCTTTGTGTAAACTACAGAGAATAATTAGTTTCACGATTGATAGTTCCGTTAACCTCAAAGTTCGTACAATATAACAGAGATGTGCATTTATCTCTGATTCGCACTGGGCCCATGTTTCGCAAACCGGAAGTTGCTAGTGCGTCCATTGAACATTCTTTGAGTCAACTATCTTAATGTCGATGACGATGGATACAGGTTGCAAGTTCAGTTCGAATCCGTTCGACGTATAAAAATTTAGACGTGATTGTACTTCAATATGGCGAACCGCGACAAAGGACGCAGAAAGTGGGGAGGATTTTCACAAGGTATATTGGAAAAAATAGCGATACCGGGATTCGCGTTAAAATCGTCCCGTGCGTTCAGACTTCGCTATGCGCAAAAATCGGAGCCGTCATTTCTGCTCGATGGTGTCGTGTGTGTGCGTGAATCTAACCTCTCCAAACAAGCTAACCTAAAATACTCTCAGCATCCCGATATTTGGTTTATTTTACAAAAAGTGATAGCGCGCTGTTCGATCGTACGCATCTTTGTAACGTTCGCGAGGCTGTTTCAAACTGCAGTAATGGATTTTGATTTATTTTTATTATATAACGATTCTTGCTTATTTTGCATAACTGGCTGTAGCTACTGTCAAGATTGTCAACAAGCAGTTTTGCAAAGATTTCAAGCTCTTGGTCCGATGCATTCTGTGCAGTTTGATTGTTGACTCGAAAACAGGGTACCTACTATATGTGAACAAAATGCTGCAGAGTATCTTGTGTTATTAGTCTTTGTTCAGTTTATATTATCTGTTTAATGAAGAGACAGAATTACTTACTCCAATTTGTATTCTTTGTGGTCAGTATTGCATGTTGTGTGACAGCACATTGTGCAATGTTGCAATACAATTATCTCTTGCTGTAACTAAAATTTGATCTACTTTATTCCATATTAGAGAACCATATCCTAATATCAGTGAAATTATATTTTTGTTAACATAGGGTATAACATGTTGCTTATATATGTGGTTTTTTTTTCAAATCTTGTTATGACTAATATTTAATTTACACGTGTCAAATTAATTTTTGTTATTATGTAGAATTACCTTTATGAACTTGCAGATAATTCATTAGGATCTAAATTGGATAAAGACAGATCAGGAGGAATGCGTGGAGGAGGAAATAGAGCATCACAGGCTTTGTACAGGCCTGGAAGTGGACCATTAAGAAAGTCTGGCAGATCCACAGATGACTTTGATATTGAAAACAGTCCACAGGAAAAGCCCAAGACAATCTCCGTCCAGTATCGTTTAAAACAGCCACAATCCAATAGGTCCAATGACATGCAAAACAGCCCGCCGTCGTCACAGATTGAAAATTTAACTAATAAAATGAATGACATGAACGTTAGCTATAGAAACAGTAATAACACTGAGCAGGCGCAGGGCTCTTCCAAAAACAATCATGTTGGAGGGGACTCGAGGAGAAAGAGCAAGAAGCCCGAACAACAACTGTACGTACCTAAGAAAGTGAAGGAAGCATTGGCTGAACAGGATGTAGCAAATAGGTGATCTATATTATTACGAGCCTTTGGTGTTATCTTGATTTGCACAAATACAACAAACATATGTGCATTTGTAAAATTTAAATTGTGGGCACGCTTTGCCTTGTCAAATATGTAGGAAAATCCGCACTTGCAAATTACTTCAATATACTTGAAGAAGAGCTGGAAGCTCGGCTCACCTATGTAGATACATGTATAAATTTTCGTATGGATTTTCTTTCGGTAATGTGGTGTGTACTTCAGGATTTCTTTATTTTAGATCTCCTACTCATGGAGGGTGGGATAGGGACCGGGACCGGGATCGAGATCGGGATCGTGATCGAGATATAAATCGTGATCGTGATCGAGATCGAGATCGAGACCGTGACCGAGACCGAGATCTGAATCGGGATCGTGACTGGGACAGAGATCGCGAACGAGATCGAGATCGTGAACGTGATCGAGATCGTGATCGTGATCGTGATCGTGAACGTGATCGTGATCGTGATCGTGATCGAGATCGTGAACGTGATCGTGATCGTGAACGTGATCGTGAACGTGATCATGATCGGGATCGAAATCGTGAACGAGAACCGAGTGAAGACCGCGATTCCCATTCCAATCGTAGTCTTAGGAGTGACACTTATCGAAATCGTTCAAGCGGTCAGGGTGGCCGGGAAAGTGAAAGTGGAAACAGAAATCGTGATGATCACGGAAAACGATACTCCGGAAATCGGCGAAATCGTCACGGCAATGATACAGAGGAACGTTGGCGATCAGATTCACCTTTATCGGCTCGAAGTTACGGAAATCGTCGAGATAACTTACGTGAAGTTCGACAGGTATATGAGATGCGGGTAGAGAAATATGGCCCAAATAATAACCCATTGACTGCCAACTACGAGATATCTCGTAGTAAGCGTCTGTACCAAAACAGCCAGCTACGAGCTATCTCGTAGTGTTTTTTTTTTTCAATAAAAATACTGTAAATGCCATTACAATATTGTATCAGTAACTTAATATTATTTTATTATGTAAAACTTTATGTCTTCTTCAAAATAAAACGTGGCACCTAGGGCAAGACGCGCTAAAATTGCGTGGCAGTCAATGGGATAACTGTTATATGAATGGCTCATTGAATATCGAAATTTTTGTGTGAATACAGGGTTCAGAGCCTCTTTTTGTAACACCTAATAATGTGAGTGATTACAATCGCATTCGAGATACACGCAGTGTGGAACCTGCTGGGCATCCTGAAAAGTTCCAAGGAAAACCGCCGTCGGGTAGACGAGATAAGAATTTAAAGCTGGAAAGTCTACCCCCACGGTTCCAAAAGAAATTTCTTATTGATAATGGACTAGTTCCACCGCCTACCACTTCGATTGGATCCTTGTCTGAGGATGCATGGAATGGAACTACTGTAACATTTCAGGTGACTTAAATATTTTGTTTTTTGGAGCTGACGAACCAAAAACTAATCCAGTTAATTATAAAAGCCAAGTTAGTAATTATTTCATAACGGTAGCAATGTTTTGCAACAGGGCTCATCTTCTTATCACTACCCACCTGCAATGCAGCATTCACAAACCATGCAAAACTTGCCTCCATCTGGACCACTGCCACCTCAACCTAGCTGGTCTAACACTACTCCTGCAAGAAGTAGGGGCAGAGGCAGACTTAGACCCGAAGATATGGACGGTCCCGCTTCAGTTTTCAGACCTGTAACACCTGATCAGTATTCAGCTCCGAGTTCTAGATCTCACACACCTAGCCAAGAGTACACAAATCGGTAACGCTTATTAATGAATCTTGCTGTGTGTGTTGTGTAATCTGTCTAGCGGTTCATATTTCGACAGATGTAATATTTTACACACGTTATAAAATAATTTAGGACTTACGATCGCCGCGGCAGTAACAGTACTATGTATACCAGCATGGAAAGTTTAAGTCGGGCTGATAGTTTAATGATGCCGCCACCGTCAGTATCACCTGCGACGTCAGTATCTAATTCCAACAGATGTCACACATCACCGGATAATCAACAACGCAGACCACCGTCTCCGACAACTTCACAACATCGTACTTATCAAACGTAAAGATCGCATAGAACAGAATATTTGTCTGCATGTAATCCGTATGTTACCTACGATTATTAACACTGACGATCTTTACATTAGACAACGCGCAACTAGCAATGCGAATGACCGTTCTACCGTACCGGATAAGCAAAATAATCAGCAAACTACAATTGTGAGCCCATCAAAAAGTGAACCCTTCAGTTCTTTAACTGACCCGGTATCCGAACCTATACTCGTATGTATTTTGGATGCCAGTTCTATGGTTATTTATCGCATTTCTGCTATATGAATACTTAATGTATTAGGATTGGAGTGAGGAGGTTGAATTGCATGAAAGAATGGAAGCGGAACACGCGAGTCGTAGTTCCTCTGTACTCAGCTTGCGCGAAAGTGTGAGCGTGTCAGGAAGCCAGTCAGTTCGGGAAACTACTAAGCGGCGTAGGAAAAAGGGCCACAGGCACGGCGGTGATCGGTATGAACTTACGCGGTTTGCGTCAACGTATGTTGACATCAATACAAAACTTGATAGTGAAATTATTGTTCGTTCTGTTTAAGGAGCAGTAGCAGGGACAAGGCGCGAATGAACAGCCGCGATAGACAAAACAATTTGCAGAATAGAGAGAATAACAATTACAATAACAATCAGAAGAATAACGCTGGCAGCAGAAGATACGATCATAGAAGGCAACGCAACATTATTCAGCGCAGCCGAGAATCTAGCAAAGATAGAAATTTCCGCAGCCGAAATTATGAAGATTTTCATCGAGTCGGGTATTTACCAGTTAATTATTTCAAATAATTTCCAATGTAACTGTATTTTTAATTTCTTTTTTTGTCAATAGGAGGGTCGATCGATATGCCGATGAAAATTGGAGAACTGGCAGAAAGATGTCTGCCTGTGATTCAGACGATGGCAGACAGACTCCGAAAGTGTTACCCAATTCCATCCCATTATCAAATGCAAACTCAAATTCAACAGTTTGCCAAGCTTCTCCTACGGGGTATAACAATACTCAACCACCCGGTGTTCTTGTTCTACCTGATACTAGCCAATCACCGCCTAGCCAATCAGTCTCTAGACAGCAAGGGGTGCAACAACAAAGAACATTGTTCGATCCAAATAATCCAAATAAACCAATAGTAGTTACGTCTCCTGGAAATAGAGTAGCACCACAAAGGTAATAATCTTCGCAATTGAAATTATAACAGTCATCGAAGGATTAGATTGTGTTGAGACTCAACCACTATTTGTCTGTTATAGGGAAAATGACATGGCCCAAGTTTCGACAGTACCCGTATTTCAATCACATACTGGACTGACTTCGTCACAAAACACATTTCAAGGAACACAATTGGACGGTGTGCCACCCACGTATATGACTGATCAATTTGGGAACATGCGACCGTCTTGGTATGATCCATGTTCCGAAAGGTGTGTTTTTCTCTCGTTTTATTAACTGATGTAACATTTGAATGCAGTTGTGAAATTGTTTACCTGTTCATTGTTTGACAGTATTCGATCAGCAAAAAATCCTTACTTGCTTCTGGACACAGAGCGTGCTGACTTAGAATTGCAATGGATACTTAGCTCCGGTGGTTTAACAACAAACTGGGAGCGTGTCTCTTATGTAAGACATTTTCTTCAAGACAGTTTAAAAACGTTACTGGTGACCGATATCAAATTTTGCCAAGCCGAAAACGTTGAGCAACACTTTTGGAAAATATTGTTTTACAACATGATTGAGATGTTGAGAAAGGGCATGCCTAAAGAAAGTTCCGAAGGTCGGGAACACTATAAGAAAATATTGCTAAATATCATTGATGACGGTACTACGTACTTGGAAAACTTGTTAGTCACACTTGAAAACACATATAACTTTAAACTAGACTCATTCTTAGCATCGCCAACTCTGCCCAAAGGACTTGGAGTTTTAGGTTTAGCCTTAGTAAGTGCTCAAAAAATATATCTTTTCCTCGGCGACTTGGCAAGATATAAGGAACAAGCTAATGAAACTACCAATTACGGAAAGTCTCGGCAGTGAGTATCTATTTTCTTAATTTGCAGACCTTTGAGAGACGCTTATATGTTTCGCATGCTAATGAATCAAATTATTTACAGATGGTACTTGAAAGCACAACAAATTAATCCTAAAAATGGAAGACCCTACAATCAGCTTGCCCTACTAGCACATTACGCCGTAAGTATACCGGTCTACAAAGTGTAGCAAGTCAATTAAAAAGAGCATAATTAAGCGACTATCTGTGTTTTTACAGAGGCGAAAGTTAGATGCGGTTTACTATTACATGCGGTCTCTTATGGCGTCCAACCCGTTCCACTCTGCCAGAGAGAGTTTAATAGCGCTCTTCGATGAGAACAGGAAAAAAGTAAGTTTATTCCTGAAATTTCTAAATAAACCGTTTGTCGTTCAACTAACTTTAATAATATTTTTACTTTTGTTTTGCCGCCAGTATCTACATTATGTAAGTAAATTTCGATACTTGGTGTGAATCCCTTAGATATCATTCATTACCATGGTCAAGGCTTTATTAGGTCTCTTTACTCTATCGCTACCTCTTTTATAATGCCTTGTTTCGTCTTGCTTATAATTCTCAATGTGTATCTCCTATGCACTAGGAAATCTTTTGACACATAGTACTGATCGAATACGTGTACAGTACTAACGAGCGCGCACAGTTAATGCGTATTTTGAAAAAGTCACACTAAGCTTGTATAGAATTCTTAGTTGAACCTGCCGTAAATGTCGTTACATTATCTTCGTAGCGATAATATATCGTACGGGCATTAGCATTTTATGGGATAATAAACAACATAATTACCAGATAGTTTAATGCATTAGCCGAACCCCCACTGGAGAAAACAGTGCATATTATCTTTTCTAGTCGCTGCTGCAATACACGCACAACGCATTGGCATGTATTCTATTTTTTGCTGCAGACAGTTACGGTGCAAAAAAGGATGCAGATATTGCTAATCGCTATATACTGTTAAACAGCAATGATTGCATCTTTTTCAAACATGTATTTGAAAGAGACTTCCGTTTGGTTTTTCTCTTGTACGGGCCAAAACATAACTAGTTACGGACGTGTTCAATAATCGTGTATTCGAGTCTCTTGATTACATTGTGCACTGTATTGATTTGTGTGTCTAACAATTCGTGGAAACTCTAACAGTCCACAATAAATCTTAACAGTATGAGTCTACCGAGCGTAAACGAAAAGAAGAAAGAGAATGGAAGGAAAGGGCCAGAATGAAAGAAAAGGAAGGAGCGAACAGTATTGGTGGTGGACTCAGGCGAGAAACTTGGATTCATCCTGGTGGAAGAAGAGTTAGGCGTACCACTACAGCGGCTGCTGCAAACGAAGCCAGACTGGCGCACAGTGATTTAGAAGAATTGGCGGAATTGACGAGTATCGAGGCATGTTAACTTTCGATATTAACTCATTATAACTCGATAATTCGGCGTAACTCGTTTCGTAACGTTAACAAATACGCCATAATAGTATAATTTTTAAGCGACGATACTATTGAAAGTAATAATGTTCTCTAATAACCTCATTCTTTAAAATTTTAGGTGAACAAGCGTTTCGTTACGTCGTACCTTCACGTGCACGGCAAGCTGATCACCAAAATAGGGTGAGTATTTCTTTTGAGTGTATCATAATATCAAATCGTAATGAACGCCGGGATAAGAAGAAGATCCGTTTTTGTTCTATCCTCATGTAGAATTATACGGTGCAGTCGCATAATTATGTACACGGGAATCGTAACTTCACGTGTAAGTAATTGCCGACGAACCTTGCGGCGAAATTTATTGCTATGTTTGCGCATCGCTTTGCGCCATAAATGAGTCTCTCGTATAAGCGTATCGACGAATTCCAGCAGTCTCGACACGAGACGTCGAAATACCGTAGGTCAGCCATTCTTGATTTATCATTTTCCCATTATTGACGGGTGGTGAGCGTACGACGTGTTAGCAAAGCAGACGAAAGAAAAAATTTACTCGTGGTAGAATTGCTCATACGCATCAAGGATAGCCATGTCACGTTATTGTGTGCAGAGCAGACAGGTATACCTTGTTGGTTCCGGTAGCTCACCGTTTCATACGGGAATGTATCATTTACTATTACCGGCGAGTCCGGAGATAGGCGCCGATCTTATCTGCTCCATTGCCATAAGCAGAGCGCGCAAGGCATGGCGAACGGAAGGCGACTCATGCCCGCAAATGGTTGCTCGTCTACGTGTTTTAAGCAAATTAGACTGCCATTTCAAGTTCAAAACGAGGCGCCCCATCTGATTATTTCAGAAGCTCGCCAATCTCAATATAAGAGATACTTAAGCTCTTTCTCCTTACCTTCGGTACGCTCAACGATAAGTGTTGGTAATTTATGCTGCCGGCAATATTACCACTTACAATTGGAATGTACAAAAGGGGATCAACTTGCGCTTCGAAACTCTCACGGGACTCGCTAGAGTTACAGCGAAGGGCATTGGTAACGCGTTGTAAATTATGTCGGAACAATGTCTCGTGGAGTCTGTGTTTCACTTTCTTCTCTCGTGCCCGTCGGGGCGTTGATGGCTAGTTAAGAATGCCTCCCCTCTCCGTTACCCTTTCAACGTGCCTTCACGGAATCCCGCAGAAACTGCTAGACATATACGTTTCGCGGCGAAATTGTAGTGTACGTCCGGTTGATAAACCTTCTGAATGGAAGACGTAGGGCGGGAAGAGGGAAGGAAAAGGTAGAAAACAGAGTGAAAAAAGACGTGCGTGGACGAAACAGTGCGTTGGTCGTCGTAGTTAGACGCTTAACGACCACTTAGAACTTACGAGCTAACGCGTAAACCTCTTCCCTTTTCGCGTTTTTGCTTAACAATCTTGTCTACGTTCAGGCACGCCAATGAGTTATTCCCGGCGGTAACTGTTAACGTAGTTGAACGTAAACACTCTTCGTCGGGGTAGGTAAGCTCAAGCAAAGTCCGCACGATTTTAGTGCCATTCGAAGAAGTGGTCGGTACTTTGTACGCTCGGCAAGCGACGCAACAGAGCATTGTCATGTTTGAGGAACAATGGGTGTCTGCTCTTGCTCGCTTTAGCCGGACAACAGACGGATCCTTAAGTCTTGAGTCAAGGAAGAAATCGGACGGATAAATTTACGGCGTTTATGTCTTGAACCGTGCAGAATTCACTTCATTGCAGTACTTCCATTGCACGGCGGCGGTTTCAATCGCAATTCATTGCAGTCATTTAAAACACGTCTAAAAGTTTAAAAGATAACTATCGTGAGATTTACTTTAAACTCGTTTTATAATCTGCAATATTTTTGAGACCCGGCAAACATAAACAACGACTTTCTTGACTAACTCGAGTTAAGTCCTTTACTGCATCCTAAAATAAACAAAGTAAGAGGAATGGAATCTACGGTAAATATCAACTTGTTAGACACTGTTACCAGACGTAAACTTACACGGTATTCGTTAGATTAGCGAAGTTTCAACGACTCCCGGTTGGGTCGTAACGGAGGATTTGCATTTCGAAGGGCCGGCGGACTAGAACTTCGGCAAGAGAGAGTCTCACGTCTCTGCATATATACGTTTCACTCTGTTATTAATAGCCCCACGGAGATTCTGATTGTATTCTATATCGATAAATTTTTTATTGTCCCAAGGAGGTTCGCTGGCGAAATTTATCGCGCACGCTCTGCTGCATCGTTATATCATCAGGGATTCTCTCGTCTTTCTCTCCTTTCGCCGCTGTATAGTATATTGCCGCGAAGATTTATATCGAAAGTCGAAAACTGAAATTTGCATAATTGCTAAGCATTCAATTTGTGTCCGGCGCGAAGTTCATTAGCTGAGGTCCTCTCAAGACATCATTTTGTCTACAGACTCTAGCTTTGACCACGCGTGGTAAAGTGCGGGTCACATTTGTTTCACGCTTTGAAACCGGTAACAAATAACGGAGATATTATCGCGAACAACTGTACGCCCGAAGATCGACAATATTAACTGCACAATTGCCGATGATAGTAGTACTGCACACTATTCACTAATACCGGACTCGTTCACTCGTTCAACCTATGCACGATATGCAATGAGAGAACGGCAGGATGAAGGTCCTCAGGGACAATTATCGATTTATCGGCACGTTACACAATCAGGATCTCTAATGACCAATTCGTAACGGTGCGAAGGAAAATGCGTACGCTTGGAATTATTTTATACAAGTTTTGAAACATTGACCCTTCTCGTTTCTGCGTCCTCTTCGTCGTCTTCAATTGTGAGTATTTTTCTGCGAAAATTGCGACAGCGAGAATTCTTGGAATTATTTTATACAAGTTTTAAAACATTGACCCTTCTCGTTTCTGCGTCCTCTTCGTCGTCTTCAATTGTGAGTATTTTTCTGCGAAAATTATGTATAGGGAAGACTTTTGAAAACGTATGCGATTCTATGCGTCGACATGCTTTCCAACAATGTTAGACAGCGAGAATGTCAACAGCTCCCTTCTGGCAGTTCAACGCACCGTGACCAACTAGGGCCATTGTTGTCCACGTTCCTTCTTGCCTGGTTTCAGAGAACTGTCGCGCAACTTCGTCTTTATAACAGGATATGCTTAGGAGTGGTAGATCGTTGTATGTATAGAAAATCATATAGTCGCATAATGTAAAACCAGATAGTGCTCTACTGACTATGAATAGGGCTATGGGTAACTCTGATTAATAATGGCACTCACCACTTTACAAAACTTCAATAACATTAACACGTTGCCTGCCGAGGGAAGTTTGGTATATTAGAATCGCGATGCGCTGAATTATTATGGAGTACGATTGAATGGCGCGAAGTGAAAATAATGCAGACGTACTTGAGACCAAAGGACTGAATAACTGTTCCAATATCAAATGCATTTAAAAATGGTAAGTGCTATTAACTTTTTGACTGCTGAATATTCCCGGCCGAAGTGCTCTCTGAGGACGAAATACTTTTCGATAGTTTGAATTCTATTGATTGATTATGCAAGACGCAACGAAGTTCTAATGGCAATTTTTCATTTAAGCCAAATTAAATAATGCAGGAAAATTATTTGATAAGGAACGCATCTGTATTTATCTCATACGTTGATAATTATGGCTGCAGTAAGTAAGAAATCGAAATGATTGGGAAGCGCATACATGCATCCATAGTCGACACCGATAGATTTCGGCGGACGCATATATGCATCCATAGCAGTCAAAGGGTTAATTGCAAATTTTTTGCATTTTCACTGAATTGAATTCTTGTGTCCGGGTCACTGGTGACCACCGCGACAGTTAACACTTTGACTGCCAAGCGTATTTTGCTATGTTAGAACCGTGATGCGATGAAAAACTGCAGAGTATAATTAAATCGTGCAAAATAAAGATAACGCATAGTTGTTAGAAGCCAGAGTATTGAAGCACCGTTCCAATATCAATGGTTTTTACAAGATTGTAAATAGGCTTGATTGCGAACTTTTTGCATTTTTAGTAAAATCTTTTGCACCAGTCACCGCGTATTTTGTTGTGTTAGAACCACGATGTGATGGAATACTGCAGAGTATGACTAAATCGTGCAAAATGAAGGTAACGCAGAGTTGTTAGAAGCCAGAGTATTGAAGCACCGTTCCAATATCAATGGTTTTTACAAGATTGTAAATAGGCTTCATTGCGAATTTTTTGCATTTTTAGTAAAATCTTTTGCACCAGTCACCGCGTATTTTGCCATGTTAGAACCGCGATGCGATGAAATATTGCAGAGTATGATTAAATCGTGCAAAATAAAGGTAATGCAGAGTTATTAGCAGACACAGTATTGAAGCACCGTCCAAATATCAATTGCTCTTACAAAATTGCAAATAGGCTTCATTGCGAAATTGCATTTTTAGTAACATCTTTTGCACCGATCACCGGTGACCACCATGGCAGTCATTATGTTAACATGTTAAAATAGAACAGTTACGTTGATGTTGTTCAAATTGCGTTTTTTTATACTGCATACATTTAACCCTTTCGGTACGAGCACCGGATATATCCTGCATCAATCTGATGACCTGTGAGTACGAGTGCCGAATATATCCGGCATTCATTATACAGCTTATATGCACGAGCGCTATCAATAGTTGATAACAGAGTATTCTATTTTACCGACGTATTAAATTAAACATTTTCGAAATACATTTTGCAAAAGCTCTTAAAACTTTTGATTTAGATTTCAAGACGATCGTTTCCTGTTTTAGCCCTTTCGGAGCGGCGGAGCGGAAGTGTCATGGCGGACAGAGCGCTCGTACCGAAAGGGTTAACTGCCTTACTGATGCACTTTTATCTTTTCTAATTCAAATGCAGCTGCGTTGGTAATTTCATACATTAGCATTCATATGGCTTCTTGTTTAACGTGCTCCTGACAGAATAAAAACATACAAGGCCATTATCTTTTTCGATTCATCATACTGCAAATGGGAGAGGTTGTGTCGAATTACGATGATAGAACAAAACTGCTATTACTGCGCATTAATCGCGGCAATTAGCTGGCAGCTTATGCTATTTAAGTACTGTCTCCACTCTTAGTTTCCGTGCGGAGTTTGTTTGCAACCTTCTCTGGGGGGAAGTTAGCATTATCGTTTTACCGCGACAAAAGGTGAACAGAACCGTTGAACGAGTTCAACGTTAACCATCGGCTTGTTGCTTTGAAAATAGAGCGTGCCAGAGCGGAACGTACTGTTTTACGGTAGTTAACTTTAATTGAATAGTAACTGTAAAGCAGAGCGGCATGCTGGAGATTCGCAGAATTGGATGTCAGAACGCAGGTTCGCGCTGTGGTATGCGAAATAAACTGTTGATACAAGGAGGCGGCGTGTGCATAAAAATATCGAGAATAAAACGCATTCTCATTGACGCGTGTGGAAGCTGACTGAGAGTCGCACGGCCGGACATCTCTATATTTTTGTTCGCCCGAAAGGGCGGTGTTCGGGTGTCGAATGAAAGGAGCTTAACCCCTTAACGCCTGAATTTTTTTCTGATGAAAAAATAATTTTATATATCTGTTATTATGCACATTTAAATCCGTCAACAATTTTTATTTGTGTACTGTGCTTGTGCACTAGTATATATTGGATATCCTATTCGCTACAATCCGACACTTTTATGAAATACGTATTTTACCCATATGCGAATGTGTGACATTATATGTCGTGTTTGCGTTGCTAGGCAACGCTTTGCATTTTTTTTCCCATAAGTTATGATTGTTGAGTTACTCGTTTTTTCTTTTGCTGAGTTATTTCGTCTTCAAAAATTCTTAGCTCCAAAACGTGTTTTATCAATTTGAAGCTTTTTTTTTGACTTAAATATATATTGATTACAAAATTGATCAAATGAGCCGTTTTTACAAAGATAGTGATGAAGAAATATGCGATTTTTGACAAATTATCGGACTTTTCATATGATAGTGTGGAAAACTTTAAAAATCGCTTATTTTTTCATGATTTCTTTGTCACAAATATCGTTTGTCTTTTGTTAAATAATCATACAGTATATATTTAAGTGTGAAATCAGCAAAAAAGTTCAACAATCGTTCATAAAAACGAAGTAGTTTTCAATTTACAGCGATTTTTCTGAATATACCAAACTTCCGCGCGATTCGTGAAAACGCCCGCTGCACGCGAAATTCGGCGGCGAAGTATGCCCGCATGCCAAGTGTTAAGATAGACTTCGGGGGCAGACGTTGAATTTCGGAACCCCGAATTTACCTTTCATCGCTCGACAATTCCGGGAACTTCTGCCGATTTCGTCGATCGTGCCATGGATTCTGGGATCGAGTACCCACTAATTTGAATCGATAACGGATTAACCCGACACGTTGAGCGCAGCCGTAAACCACTATCGCGCGTGAAAGAGGAGCGTCGAAAAAAGAAAAGCTTGCAGACGCTACGTGTATCTCGGGCGTAGCATTGAAAGCGATAGTTAAGCTAAGGTCTAAAAGGTAAATAGCCCCGTGGTCGGGCTTAATCACGGCGCGCCAGTCGTGCACCATGCAACTTTGTAACCGGCGCTCCACCTCTTGGAGGGTCCATTATTCCCGTCCGCCCCGAAAAGGAGAATCGATGATGCTTAAACCTAATCCCATGGAGGGCTATTAATCCGGCGCCCGTGGAAATTTACGAGCCGCCGATCGGCCGACCGGCACGAAAGCGCGGAAACACTTTGCTCGACATGCCGGCCGCTGTTATTTCGCGTACAATGTCTACTTTCGATGGTATCAGCGATGAGGTATCGATAGAGTTCACTTGCGGTAATAGAGTAGGGTAATGTTCTCTTGAAAAGCATTCGCACGCGTAAGTACCGTATTAGCGCGAATTTAACGCGACTCCGAAATTTTTATAAAGAAATTTTCATAAAAGAATTCAAAGAAAGTAAAATGCAATCAGATAAGCATTTATTTGGATAATTATAGCTAATAACGTCAATAAGTTATAGCTAATAATGTCAATAAAATTAACACTTTAACGACCGCTAGCCGGTTAATCGACTTTTCGGTTCCAATTGTTATTTACTGGTAGCCGATTAATCGGCTTTTCAGTGGTCAACGGTTATATTATTATAGATAAAATAAATATCAGATGATATTATGACAATTCTAAATGACAATAAAATTACACTGCTTTGAAACCAAAGGATTCTCAACAACACATTCAGTATTTTTCAGTTATTAAGTTTTACGAATAGGCACATACACAATTCCTGCGCGATATCCAAAAGAGAGTCGGTTGTTAGTGAGTGGCATCTTCAGTCAATAGCGGTCGGTAAAGTGTTAAGTAAGGTAAAACAAAATTAATATTACGTAAGTTACAACAAAAAACGAAAATGCTTATTCAGAATCTGAACTGTTTTCAGAATGGGAACTCATTGATATCAGATCGGTATCATCAGTATTTGCTTTCACGCTTTCAGTCTTCCACAAAATGTCACCTTCCGTCCCATTTAAATCATTAGAAATGCAGCATTTCTTGAAACCTTTAACTAGTTAGGAATTGGTCGGACATTCAATCGCGTTTCAACCTCTGTAGGAAAATGTCCTTGTTTATATTACATTCCATTACTTAAACCCTCAATATAGCGCGAGTCGATTTTTTAACGGAAAATAAATGGTCGAAAAAAATCGCGTTATATTCGGGCTACTACGGTAATTTGCACGCGATACGTGTATAATATTTGCGTATTTAATACATCTCACTTGTATCGGTGAGATATGAACGGATTTATATAACACGTGTTAACACGTTGACTGCCGTGCGTATTTTACTATATTAAAACCGCAACATGATGAAGTATTACAGAATATGATTAAATTGTGTAAAATTAAAATAACGCGAAGGTACCGGAGACCAAAGAATTGAATCACTATTTAACATTAATTGCATTTACATAATTGTAAAAACCGATTGAGTATTTTTTGAATTTTTCGTGAGACCTTTTGCGCCGGTCACCGATGACCAGCACGGCAGTCAACGTGTTAACATATGACAGCTATTTAGAAAGCATGTAAATATTTTGCATGCGATACAGCCGATTATTAAGATATTATATCAGTATATTGCTATATGCACTTCCTACAAGTACCTTGCCTCTATGAATTTGCTTAAAAATTGTGAATTAATTTCACATATCAGTTTTATTCGAAGAAGTGACGAGACTGGACGCATTACAACATTTCTCCTGATTGTGTTTTACACGTATTCACGTGTGTTCTTAAATCGCACTGACCACGGGAGCGTATAAAGTAGTACCTGCTTACTTAACAAGATTCACTGTCCGACATCGTTGACGTCATCGAAACCAGACATCATACGCTTAAGATTCTCTCTTGAAGGAAGACTGCACTCGCGATATTTACGCCCAGGTGCGGATCGGTAGCCTGGCAGGCTGTGTTCAGCGGCCGTAACTTTTAGTTGCGGTTTAAAAGCCGCCCCCTTTCGCCGTCTTTTTCCCGTCGCCCTTTCCCAGAGGATACGAGACGTGCCCAGACGATGGAGAAGAGGATAGGTCATCCGCCGAGAAGCCTGATGCGGTCGGCTGCCTGTCCGACTGCCCGACATTTGCATCTCGTAAAAGCCGTGTATCCGCCGCCCTCTTCGTACTTCAGGACCGTGTTGGATAACAGGGCGACCGAGGTGGAGAAATCCCCGTACTCATGGGGATTTCCATGCCACGATGACGCGCAAGTGACCATGAAGGTCTTGCTTTGTTCTGCGGTTGGCTTACGTCGATCGAAAGTCGAATCGCATTTTCGCGATATTAGCTGGTTTGCGAGTTACAACTTACCGCATTCCTGTACTGATACGCGACGTGGGATTTTTAACCCTTTTACTGCCAGGCTCATCTACGCGGTACGCGCGAAGACTGCCAGGGCCGATTTGATATTCACGCTTCTATGAATTGCTTTATAAAGAACAAAATGTTGATTTTTGAGAGGAGAGTTTTAAAATTTATTCTTTCCAAACTGTATTTTGCTGTATTAGAACGGCGATGCTATAAAATACTACAACGTTTGACTGAATTGTGCAAAATGTATATAATGGGCAGGTATTGGAGACCAAAGGATCGCATCACTATTCTAACAATAACATTTATAAAATAATTATTGCTACCCATTGCGAATATTTTGGATCTTCAGTAAAAGCTGTTGCGTCGTTCAGCGGTGACCATCACGGCAGTCAAAGTGTTAATAATAAATAATGTAAATTTTTATATTTAAATTATATAAAATATATGTGGAAAATTATTTTCACAGTAATATGCAATAATACACTTGTAATAGTTACATATATATTTTTTTCAAAATACCACCAAGCATGCGTGAAAATAAACTTGAGACTCAGAGGAGCGATAATATGAATGTAAACGCACAGAGACGATGCATCGGCCTGTGGCAGTTTTCGGATAGGAACCGAGCTAAAGCCTAAACCAAAGGGTTAACCCTTTGCGGACGAGAGGCGACTCTCGGTCGCCACGGTATTTCGCGCAGCAGAAGCTACAATGTTTATGTTAGATTTCGTTACCGCTAGTTGGTAGAAAGGCTGTATTACACCAGTTACTTGTTAGCCAATAAATTACATAAATTGAAATGTCATTTGACTGGGACAATACTAACTAATAGAAATGAATTGTCAGATGCAATAAAAAAACGACGACTTCCAAAAGGAAAATCAATGGTAGTCTATCATAGAAATAATAATGTGATTTTGGGGTGGAAAGATAAGAAGATCGTCACGCCGTTGAAAAATTATTACAATGCAGAAATGAGTAGTGTGAACGAGTACTCCGGCATGGTGTTCAAACTGTGATTAGAAAACCCAATGCTATCACGAATTATACCAAATTTATGGGCGGCGGTAATTTTTGCAAGGTTATATTTTTGAAAGGTGGAAAATAGAGAAACTATCAAAATATAACGTTTGTAAAAAAATTTGTATATAAGATCATTTTATTGTACCCTGTAAGACACTCGCCACATCTGCGAAAATTACCTCGGCCTGCTACCTTACCCAACCGAAAAAGTCTTCGTCCGCAAAGGGTTAATAGTATCTTGATTTAGAGGTCTGGCAACCATCTAATTGCACTTGATTACGCATATGCGACTTGGTAATGGCGAAAGGAAAGACCTTATTTCAGTGGATGGCGTGTGAGAACTGGCGCGTAGATTTCGTGGAAGTGGTCGGGAATCGTTCCTGTTCAGATGGGTCAGGCCGCGATCGTGGTTATTATGCTTACCAGCAGGCAACTTGAAGTAACTTATCGGGGAGAACTTGCATGCAGATGCAGCCAGATAAGAGAAGCGCTTCTAAATGCGCTTTCGTTGATTGTGCAATCTTCTTGCCGCTCGTGTGTCTTATCATCGATAGTATCAACAAACATTAGCATTCCGATTTTCATCCCTCGAGGACTATGAGCCAATTTGTGACATCATGCGGTTGTTTTAGTCCGCAGTCGGCGTGGATATCGTGTCGTGTGTCTGCCGTTCGCTTATGCTGTAAGTGGAAACGTTCAATGTAATCGTTTGGAATATTGGCGATTGCAATAGTATCGTGCGCAAATCGTGCGCAAAGAGTATTCGTTTCACTAATTTAAACGGGCGACGCAATATATGACGCGGTTTTCAGTGCAATCGCGTAAAATAGAACGGCGAAGCCGGTATTGGCTGAATACAATTTTAATCGTGCGATCCCAGGTTGATCGTGATAATTTTCAGGCCGCAAAAATATGCATTGAACCAACGACGTACAAAACGACGTCAGCCCGGAGAATACGTAAGGTCCAGTTAAAAGATGGAATTCTGTGAATCTTAAAATGTAACACGCTCGGACGTGAATAGTTAATCCCAGAGGACGTTCAAAATGTCGAAATGACAGGAATGTAGAGCGACGAACGGTAAAAATGTATTCCGTGGCATTGGAGCTCGTGCAGCGGGTGATAAATCGAGGTCGGCGAGGAATGGGAAAAAAGCGAAGGTGTCCGTTAATAGCGAAACTAACTGTGCCTCGGCTGACTGGACCCGGCACATTCGTGCCAGAAAAGTTCACCGTTCCCACGAGTGAAAAACGATCACCGGTAGACTCATAAGTCCCGCGTGCTCGCTCCGACATACGGCGGTCAGAGTTCGCGTACGATTAGCAATCCATTGCTCGCACAATCATAATGAAATGTATCCTCTCGTGGCCACGCTCCTCCTGGCCTTCTTTTTCCCCGCGGTACTTTTTTTCTTGCCCGTCGTTTTTTCTCGCCCCCTTATCATCCGCGCAACTCCCCCCTGTCTCGTTCTTCTTAGGAGAAGCGTGTATTCGACCGCTTTCTCTATCCTCCAGTTTTCTATCTCTTTCCGCTGGCATCGAACTGCCCGCTCGTTCTCCTTCTGTTACGTTCCCTGGAACCCTGTTGGACGGAACCCCTGGATCGGCCCTGGCCACGTACGCGGCGCGTACCTTCGTGTTTTCTTGCATGGCGGTAAAAATGTTAATTGACAATTGCGTGGCGCCACCGGCCACCGATCTCCTGTCTCTCTCCTGCTTCGATCGTTTCTCGTCGTTGCACCTAAGTGCATCTACCGAGCCATCCTCATCCTCGACCTCCCCTTTCCTCTTCTACCCTCCCGTAGTTGTACCCGGTGTCCCCGTACGTAACGGCCTTGCCCCTGCCTCGCGACCCTGCGTTTAATTGTACCGGCGATAATTTTGCGTCTTATATGAGTATCGTAAAGTCATTTGCGATATTACGAACGTGGAATATTTGCCGATTTACGCGTCGATTAATGTCGAGCAGCGCGCCCGTTTTCGGACCTCTCCTTTGCTCCCAGACCCTTTAGCTTCGGTACCTTGTAGCGGCATGCGGCAATTTTATTAGCGTCACGGCGAGAGAGTGCAATTTTTGCGGGCATTCGTTATGAGTGCACTGATTCACGGTTCTGCGCAAATTTATCGGGCAATCAACGAATAAGACGGCAATCGGGGCGTGTGCCAGTTTTGTTTGCGGCGCCGTCGACGTCTTTAAACGTCGGCTCGGATTGTTATGCAAGGCAAATCCGAGAGAGAGAGTTGCCTTCGTTTTCTCTGCTCTTGCTGTTAGCTATACGATGATTACATTGTTAGCTGGAACGTGCAACGGTTTATAACGCGTGCCACTTTGTTGATCTAACGGTTGCAATACTTTCGGTGTACTTGATTAGTCTTTATTTTCGTATTTAAAATCATCGATCTCATACTGTGCTTTTCGAGAAAATTAACGTGATAAAATCTGTTGTTGAGCGGTTATATTCGAAGAATATTATTATAAGAGAACGACTTTTGCGCGATATTATTAATTATCCGGATAATAGCCATTGTTTCGCGAAACACCCGGTACGACGTTACACAAGGGAGAAGCATTCACCCATCTGTCAACTCTCGGCCGAGCGCGCATTCACGGGGGAATTAACCGCTGCATAATTATTGTTAACCGCGGCCCGCGGTACGATATTTGCCTTTGTCTCGGCGATAATGGATCGCGTTTCAGTACCTGAGGCGTCTTTGTGCGCTGAAATGCTCATCGTTCGCGCAATGAGATCCTCGTAAATTGATTCTTAACCGTTCGCCCGAACTTCTCTCTCTCTCTCTCTCTCTCTCTCTCTTTATCCTTCTCCTTCAAGAAGCAAGAAAGCATCGTAACTCGGCAGAATTACGCCGACCATTACTCACTAGAATGCCGACGATCGACGGCGGTCAATGGGGTGATATAACCGGGTTTAACTATGACGAACGAGCGATCGATAAAATCTGACACCACTCTGAATGGCTCTCGTGCGCACATATTTTCGCGCCTCGTAAACGCGTGAGCGGCCGATCGATGAAATTCGATGCCACGCGACATCGCGCGTTATATATACGTGTCGGGTACTAATACATTTATATGGGCGTTCGCGTGGGCACGTGTATATGATCTGGTGCGACTTTGCGCATAAATTGATCGTTTCATAGTGTAACTTTGTGCAGGTTGCCTTGTCGGGACGCGGAGAATTATCGTCGATGCTTTCGCGTTCTGATAAAAGACGCGCGCGTAAATCAGTGCGGAACTTATTTCATCGTGTATCGCATCATGCGATACGATAGGGTGCTCGGCGAACGGAATATGTATATCTATAGGTATATAAATATGCACGGACGTGTACGGGAAGCTGCACCACGCCCGGACTCGACGTTACGCCGAGCTTAGCTAAATCCAGCGAAACTTTTCTCTCAGCTTTACGGGGTTAAGGAGTCGCTCACGCCAAGCAGATCGGCGGCGCTTCTTCGTTCGTTAGTAATGTTCCTCTCCAGTTTGATCATCAGTAAGTGCAACGGTCTGCCGCAGGGACTTAGTTCGAAGTTTTCAATTTAGCTGGGGCCCGGCTTAGCGCGCAACATAATTGGTTCCACGATCAGGAAGGGACTGACCAGATAGATAGATAGAGAACGAGAGGAAGACAGGAACGACGAGGGCCAAACAGAGAGAGAACGAGAAGGTTGGGGAGGAACAGAGAGGGACAGAAAGATGGGCTCTCCTACGACTCATAGAATATACTTACGATCTATAATTGGAATTCGTACTGAACTGGTGCCATTGGTTAGGTGGTTGTTACCGCGCTGTACGTGCGTGGCATAGACTCGCGTATAGATCGTTGGCTGTGAAAGGAGAGGGAAAGAAAGGAGTGAGAAGAGAGAGGAGGAAAGAGAAAGAAAGAGAGGACTGGGAAGACAGAGAGACAGGAAGATGAGAAAGAGAAATGGAGAGATGCAAGACTGCAGTTGGACTCGTGCTCGGGGCAAGCTTACGGTGTTGCTGCGCTGTTGCTGCTGGTGCCGTAATGGATTTGGCTCATTACTGGCCAAGCATCGTCCAGCCCTTCTGAGTTATATGCCCTCAAGGACGCCTTACTGCAACATGCACTTTCGTGGAACGTTTTTCCCTCGTTGAGTTTCTCTCTCATCATATCGCGGTCCCCATCTACCTTTAACGATGATGTATGTACGCCTAATTAAAAAAAAAAAACGGACTTATCACGACTCTGTCGCGCTGCCCATCTTGTTAAGGCAGGAGCAAAAATCTCTCAATTTCTGCGGCATTAAGCGCTACCGTTCTACGCTGCATTATCTCTTATACTTCTTACGATATATCTAAGTGTCGTGAAGGAAAAGTTCTCGCCCGACGAGTTTATCCACTCGATCAGAATGCTTTATAACGCACGGACGTGCGTAATTCGATCTGATTCATCGAAAAAAGGTATCCCTCGGAAAAAAGGGAATACGACCGAGTTTTACGATCCGCCGGAATTCCAAAACGATCGAGCGGCATTGGCGACGACGCCGTTGATCATCGCGCGAATTGTCTAACATTACCGTTGTTTATTACCGTGCACCTCTGCAGCAATCGCTGCGCGCAAGGGCCGGAAAAGCAGGAATGGGCGAGAAGGACGGTTAAGGAAAGGGAAAAACGAGAAGGGCGCACGGTCGGTAATTAAACCTATAAATTGGTAGCATGAGGGAAGAAGGGAGGGACCGTCATTTCATAACACTTGTAAGGCAACAGGAGTCGCCGCGGTTGTGGATGAGGTGGATACTCTTATCCGCGGAGTACAACGCAACCGATAGAAACGGGGGGAGGCGCTGGAGAGCGAAGTAAGAGGAAAAAGAAGGAGAAATGAACAGGAGGAAGGGCTGCAGGGGCGAGAAAGACCAAGAGACAGACACGTTACATATACACAGGCTGAAAGTTAAGTAGTACGAGTGTAAGAGTACACTATAAGGCCCTGGCTGGTAACACACATGGGTTTCTGATGGTCGTTTACCCGCGGCCCTCGAGTGACGACCCCGCCCGCTTCAAGGACATTCTCGGACACCGCAGCCTCGGACCAGAACCCGACCATCTTCAACGACCGACTGCACGTATGCACCGTGCCACGACCATCTGGATTCCTCCTGCCTGTCGATTCGCGCTCCACTCTCCTGCGCACTTGCGATCCATTCGTCTCAGGATTGATCGCCCGATCACAGCGCATTTTCGTCCTTTTATGGCTCTCCTCTGTCAAAAGGTGGTGATCCGTAAGCGACGGTCCGTGAAATTACTTATTTCGACGCTCTACGTTTCACTTCTACTACAAAATAATCGACGAATGCTCATTCATATGTATTTTTGGATATCGCGTGAAATGTCAGAATTTAATCATTTGATTAATTTTCGGGGGGCGAAACTTCGCGTCTCTCTACGATAGAAATCAAGTTGTTAAAGTATTAACACTTTAAGGACCGCTAAGAAATTTGTAAGAAATACATCTGGGACCGCACGTTGTTGGGAAATTTGTGTGTTATAAAAAATCATAACTTTGTTATTTATGAAGAAATTTTTGTAAAACTTTCAGAAACTGTATAATTGGCAGTATTTATGATATTATTAAAAAGTTATGTTTTTTAATAATTATTACAGCTTTTTTACTTAAAATATAAATTTGTATGAAATTGATAGAAATTGCAAAATAACATACATTTTAGGTATTATTTTAAAAAATTGTTTAGAAAGTAATTTAAAGAAATTATCATAACATTTTATATAAAAGTTAATTTTATCAGAGTCTCTAGTAGTTTTTTAAAGTACGATATTGCGTGAAGCATCGGTAAATAAGCGAAAAAAGCATGAAGGCAATCGAGTTTAATGTATCGAATATTGATATAAATACTTAAATAGACAAAATACGTACAATACATCAAAGCAAGTGATATCTAAAGACAGCGTGTAGAAAACACAAGAAAACTCGTGAGCGATCCGTAACAGTTGGAACACGAAACACGAGAAAACTCGTGAGCGGTCCTTAAACTGTTAAATGATTTATGCTTTGGGACGTGATTTAACACTTTGACTGCCGTGATGGTCACCAGTAACCGGTGCAAGAGATTTTACTGATAATCCAAAATATTCGCAGTGGGTTGCAATAATGATTTTACAACTGCAGTTATTCTTAGAATAGTGATGCAATCCTTTGGTCTCCAATACCTGTACATTATTTACATTTTACATAATTCAGTCAAACGCTGTAGTATTCCATATCATCACCATTCTAATACAGCAAAATACGCATGGCAATCAAAGTGTTAATCTTTTAACTGTATAACTAATTTATGAAAAGTGCACTCTGGTGTGCGTCGCCACAAATGGCGATTATACTAGTCGCGAATATTTTTTGCCGTGGATTCAGCTTTATGCATTTTTTACGACACTGTTTTATTATACTGGGTACTTCGATATCGTGCGACTGTGACACAGAGAAAACGATTAATCATGTTTAAATTTGTGGGCATCGTCTTCGAAGCTCCGTGACGAGTTAACTCGTAATCCCCAGTTAAAGATTGAGGAGTTATCTGAGTAAATGTGAACCTGAAACCCGTGTTAAAGCACAGTTATTCGAAAGTAGTAATCTGTAAGACAACTTTATATCGCCGCTATACGGTATATCTCTGTTATGGAATAATTGTACTATGATTGATAGCCACATTTTTTATATCTCATAAAGTACCAGAATACGAAGGATCGGAATTATTGGAAGGCGGAAGATTTCGTTCTCTTCCTCGGGCGAATGAACTCGTCAAGCAAGGAAATAAATAAATAAATATTCCCACTCGACGTTTCAAGGCTCGTTTGATTGTATCAGAACATAAAACGCGATTGCAGCGTCTGCGATAAAATAACGGTCACCATTTAGAACGCTCGTAGAATCTATTTCTAAGCTTTAATGTCGCAAGGGTGCGTAAATGAATTTAAAGTGTCTTCCACCGAAAAAACGGTATGCCGCATGCATGAGAACATGCGCGTCGCTTGCAATTTACGATGAGAAACATAGGATGAATGATGTGTAAAAGGATGATGGAGGATACCGACGATGGTGGAATACGACGCATGACTTTTATATTAACTTCCGAGCTCGTTGAGTGCATCATACGTCCAATAATTATGACAGGCAGTTTGCAATAAATTACAGTGACACATTGTGTACCTTAATGTGGGCATGCTAACGACCACAATGACATTAGACGCGTATGCCTTAATGACTGGTGTGAAACCGTGGGATGTTTGCCGAATGCAAAGTAACGCTAAGTCCAGGAAGTCGGGTCAGATTTGGGTTATGTTTAGGCTAGGTTTGAAGTGAGTACGTCGTCTATTCGAATCCACATTGCTTACGTTCGTTATCAACTTAACGTCGATGGCAAATTTTGCATTTTCCTCTGCGTTAACCCATTCGAGACGACGATTTTTTTCGAACACGGTCCCCAGGAGCAACATTTTTTTTTCTTTATATTGTTCATTTTTATTAAAAAAACATGTTTACGATGGAAATCACCCAATTCGTAAGTGAATTCACATAAATAAGATCATTGCACACCAGGTGTGCATCTCGCTCCTCGGAAAATTTTCATTGCGAGGAACGGATTGAACACCATGTGTGCAATGTAAGGTAAAATGAAAATACATCATTAAAAAATTTATGAACATTTATTTCAAAAATAGTTACATAATATAAAATCGTTATTTTGTTTTCAATAATAAAGAACAGAATATAATGCAAAGAAAATGTTTAAAAAGTAGTAAGAAGTTAAAAAAAGATAAGTTGAATAATAAAAAAAATAACAAATGAGAAATAAATGTTTAGAAAAATGTCTACAGATAACAAAGCAATGTAACTCAGTAATAAAAAAGAAAATATAATTTGTAAATACACTTTTAGCAAATAGTACACTGATCGTAAAGTAATTATACATTAGTTGGTTGATGGTAGCGTTTGAAACATTCTCCCAAACAAAACCCAAGTTTACCGATACAAGCAGGACAAGAGTAATTATTACGTTTATATTTTCCTTATTTGTAGGACTGTCGGCAATTCATAGTATTTTACATGTAAGAAAGGCTTCAAATAATTTTTAGATTTTTGGTACACAGTAAACCCAATGCCAAATTTTGTTTTCCTGTACCTTGCAGATTTCATTAGTTCAAGGAAAATCTTATTTCGACGACTAGTTTACTCAGAATAACTGATAATTGCACATTACTGTTATTGCACACACGATATGCAAGCCGTCTTATAGCCTCGGAAATCAATTGCACACACGGTGTGCAATCGGTCTCGAATGGGTTAAACTATGGTAACATATAAGCTGTTCTGAATTTTATTTACACACCCACACGTTTTTCCGCTAACTACATTTCTGATATCTCTCATACTGCTCAAACGTGAAGTCCGTGTTGCAGTATCCCGTTTTACATATTCCTTCCTCACAAAACTGCTTGTCCTGTCAGTTATTCCAGAGTAACATTTTGAAGGGGATCGCAGCAATAACTGGAGACTCGTTTAAGTTGTTTTTAAAATGTTCGTCGACGAGTTAAGCAAATTATTTTCAGTGCTTTCACTGTGGATACGCGTACAAACGTACTCATACCATGTTTCTCGCGTTGTAGCACAGTAATGTAGTTATCGCAATATTCATCCGCGCTAGACAAGAGGTGTCAGTATTTTTGAAATTCTCGTTCAAATATCAGTGAGTAGAGATAATGATAATGGTGGCGCGGTCGTGTTATAAAATGAAGATTAGCGGACGGGGTGTAAGGAGATAATAGAGGATGATAGACGGGAAAAGGTTGGTAGAGGACAAGAAGCAAGGGAAGGAGGCGGAGACGAAGAAGAGAACAAAGAGAAATGACGAGTGGCACAAGGTGAGCCACAGCTGAGCCATTGATGTATATACCTGCACGATGTTACAAATGAAACGCATGCGCAAGAAATAAACCTTATAAACTCTCGGATCCTAATTCCTGAAGTGCAGTTCCGACCGGGTGGCTTTGGAGATTAGGAAAAGGCGGTTCGTTCTTTTATTCAGAGGGCCTTTCCCGTTCAACTGTTTCTTGCAATTCGCTTCTTCTGAGTGTTTTTATTTCTGTCTCACCTCCTTTGCCTTTTTTTGTTTCCATTCGGATTCAACCCCTCTAATCGGGTGCTCTTACGCCTGCTGCCATCAAATAGAATGTGCATTTTCATAGAACGCCATCATCCCTTTTTCAGGGCCGACTGTAGAAACGGTGGTCCAGCCAAATCCATAATTGATGCCGATGGTCCTTATTCCCATCGCATCTTCTTCGGAGGGGAATATTTGTTTCGGCTTAAATGAAACAGTTCTCTTCTTCCATGATAAATCCTCTTAACTTCGATGAGGAGGGCTCCGACAGTAAATTTTTCGCTGATAGTTTTCAATATTTATTTACAACCCGTGGCTTCCTTTCGTCGCCGTGCCGCAGTTATATCTTTCCTCATTTCCTTCGAGTCCTATGGGCACTGATGGTGCCTTTGAGAAAGCGCGTTGCACCGTTACATGCTCGTGACGCACAGGATATACTTAGGAGTAATAATCTCCGTTCTCTTAACGCTGATTTATGGCGGTCAATAAAGAGATCATCTATAACACTGCGCGCGTAGCTTATTAAGCACGCTGCCGCTGCCATAGATGTGTTTACGAAGACTGTTTGCTCCTTGAGCGAACTCTTATACCTTCCTCTCCGTCTGTCTTGACTTCTCTGCCTTATTGCTCCTTCTTTCTCTCCAGTCACTTCTCAGTTTCGCAGTCGGTGAGTTTCCAAACCGCGGCCGTCATCAGCGGTCGAGCGAACATGTAAATATTGATTGCCCCGAGTTAAACGTTATTTATTGTAAATTGAATATCGGGTACTGGAGCACGCGATCGTCGATATGCCCGCGAACGACGTTTATCGGATTTTATGATGTGACTTAATGTACGTCGCTTTTTGCATACATATCCTCACGTTGATATGTCGTCTTTTCTCAGACACCCACTAAGTAACACCGGCGGAACTCGCTTCAACACTTATCCCGTCTGCAGAATCTTTGGCTTAACACGTTGACTGCCACGGTGGTCACCGGTGACCGGCGCAAAAGATTTTGCTAAAAATGTAAAAAATTCGCAATGAAGCCTATTTGCAATCTTGTAAAAGCAATTAATATCGGAATGGTGCTTCAATACTTCAGCTTCCAACAACTCTGCGTTATCTTCATTTTGCACGATTTAGTCATACTCTGCAGTATTGCATCGCATCGTGGTTCTAACATAGCAAAATACGCGGTGATCAGCGCAAATATTTTACTAGGAATGAAAAAAATTCGCAATGAAGCCTATTTGCAATCTTGTAAAAGCAATTAATATCGGAACGGTGCTTCAATACTTCGGCTTCTAACAACTCTGCGTTACCTTCATTTTTTACGATTTAGTCCTACTCTGCAGTATGTCATTGAATCGCGGTTCTAACATAGCAAAATACGCGGTGACCAGCGCAAATATTTTACTAGGAATGCAAAAAATTCGCAATGAAGCCCATTTGCAATTTAGTAAAAGCAATTGATATCGGAACGGTGCTTCAATACTTCGGCCTCTAACAACTCTGAGTTACCTTCATTTTGCACGATTTAGTCATACGCTGCAGTATGTCATCGCATCGCGGTTCTAATATCTATAGTATATAAATCGCGGTAGCAAAATACGCTTGGCAGGCAACGTGTTAAATGTAAATCGATGATAACACGCATCGTTCGAACTTAAACTAGAAAGTCCACGGTTACCAACCGACTTGCTTGTGTAGATGATTATGAATATTTGCGCAAATATGTTATATACTCGGGCATCGTTCGCAGTGTCTGCTACTTCATACGTATAAGAAGGGGGTAGTCCGTACACCCGAGCGCATCTCAGATTGGTATCATGCTACCTGATTAATTATTTGCATATTAAAATGGGCGTGGACGGTTGCAGATATAGCGCCATGGAGTTCGGGTTTGGGCGGGGTTATCGTGCTGAAACAGAGACGATAAATTACAAGTTAAGTTAGTCGCCTTCCCGTTCCTCTCTGTCGAATTATGGGCATTTATTTCTCGGGAAATATACGATGCTCTTGGCGTCGATCGTAAAAACTCCCGCGCGAGGAAATTTGAACGCGTAATTGCTTCGGCTAATTTCCTTGTCAGATTGAGACATTTATCGTGTCAACCGTAACATGAATTGAGCGCAGTGTTTTATGGCGAACTTTACGAATGTGGATATTTACGACAAGACATGCGTACGATAAACTCCAAATTTCTTCATCGTGAGTGCACTTGCTCTCGCTATCGTAAAAAATCGAACGCTTTCCTGATAAGTATCTTAATACCACGAGCGGGATATCAGTTTGCGATTTCATGACAGTGGAAGCAGTTGTTAATTAGTGTAATTTGCACGTCGCCAATGTCAATTTGCGCGGCCTGTCATTACGGTAATTAATTCCCGAAGAAAACCGCCTGGCCGATTAAGCGACCCATTAAGTTGAACGCCCAGTAAATTTAGATCATATCATGCGATCATATCGTACCCGTGGCCCGCGCGAAATGGAACTCGCTCATCGGCGAGCCGATTAATAACGATTATAATATTAATAATAATGATAACGACGTATCGGGCTTAATCGTTTTCGGTGCACGCTGATGGCACACGTTCAGGTACAGATTACCTGCGACCGCGGCCATTTAGATTTTGTAATTTAGATAAAAGCCTGTCTGAATTACATTTCTATTATGGGCGCGAACGATATCCGTGCAGATCGTCGCCGTCGATCGAAGTCTGATTAATTATCGTCCGTAATCGAGGATCGGGCGATATGAAACACGATATGGACTCGCCACCCCCGTGATTCCCCCGTCGTTGTCCTTTACATTTTGTGAGAATTTATTGACGGATTAAGATGACTTATGGCAGGGCGCGCTAAAGCAAAATTATCGACGAGCGCGCGTAATCGCTTGACCACATTGTAATTACGGCGATACTTCGTTTTTGGTATACGCGCAATGTTGGTCGGTTCGGCGTTGACTCGCGCCGTCGTACTTTCATTCGGTATTTATGCGTTCTATAACGAGAAGCGTACCGGCAATCTCGCATGGGAAGATTAAAGGATTTGCACTGGTCGCGCTCGAATGTTTTCATAATTCATTTCGTGAATGATTGATTTCAGACTCCGGTCCTTATTTACCTGTACGAAATGCGGAGGGGTGCATGCCTCGGAACCGTAGTTGACTAAGGCTTGGCCTGGATGCTAAATCCGTGCAAGGGTGTCTCTTAACTCACAAATTTCATTTGTTATACTTCCTACGGCGGCTTAGCGTCCTTCCCCCCGCTCACCGTATCGCCCTTTGTAATGGATGTCTCCTATTTTTTATCACTGTCCAAGGGACGCTATAATCTTCTGCGCGTCTCTAAAAATATGCACAAATAATTGGCTGCCGCCGCTCCCGTCTTTCTATTTTCTCGTCTTTCTGTCTCTTCGTCCCCTTCAACGATTCAGGAGCGAAAATATAAATGCGGTCCACATCCAGGTCAATCCCGAATAACGAGTTCCCTTGTCATATTTTTTGCTCAGTATTAACAACCTACTATGCGAAACCAAAGAGGGGTACTTATTAATCCATTTTTAAAAATGGAGGTAAATATCAACGCTTTATCTCTAAATCTCAATACTAATTGCGATGTTGAAGGATCGGAAAACAAACATGGGGTCTTCCGTGTAATAATCGCATCAACTGCGACATAAAATAATAATTTTTTAATTGTAGTTGTGATATTTTTTTTGCACATATATGTACCATTTTAACAAACAGGGTAGTCATTATTTTTTTCCGCGGGCTACATCAGTCGGAAGAAGATAATAGGCGGTGAAAATAGCTTTGGAGGATGGATAAAAAATGTGTCTTTCGATTGACTTATTTCTCGGTGAATAAAATAGCGTACATGAAAACTTCGAAAAATTCTGGACGCACTGAAATATTCGCAATGGTTTTTCAGATGTGGGCAGAAATAGATGGCAAATCAGTAAAAAGTGCCGTGTTGTTAATACGTTGACTGTCAAGCGTATTTTGCTATGTTGGAGCTGCGATGCAATGAAACACTGCAGAGTATAATTATATCGCGCAAAATGAAGGTAACGTAGAGTTATTAGAAGCCAAAGTATTGAAGCACCGTTCCAGAATCAATTGCTTTTACAAGATTGTCAATAGGTTTCACTGCGAATTTTTTGCATTTTTATTCAAAAGTTTTGCGCCGGTCACCGGTGACCACCGTGGCAGTCAACGTGTTAAGATTACATACTCTAAACGAATGCAGTGTTCAATTAACCGTTTCAGTCTCATGCAGCGCGATCGCGCTGTTCAGATTTCATGTCAAAATGTTCCACTAGTTTTATCGCGATGCGCTATTGACGATACGAGTATAATTGTACTGATAATTATTCTTCGCATGGTTACTATTTTGGTGTGAACCATGTGAGCAAAACATTTTGTCTCCAATTTCCATTACTTTAAGTTATACTTATTTGATAAACACAACCGCTGTTGCCCCGTTTGACATTTTCCGACATAAATTGAAGCAAGTGCTGCTTGGTATTACTCAACAAGATTTTCTGAATAACCTCTGGGATCCAAACGGTTAAATGATGTCGTTTCTCTTCATTCGTAGAATCAATATATTTCAACATATCCGCTGACATAACGGTTAATATGTTGATTTGTCGAAATGACGGATTTGATTTTTTTTCCGTCCGAATGGTAGAGGAAACGAGATTTTCACGGGTGCTGATGACGTCGGATGCCTCGTTATCCCCAGTGGGGTCTCTTCGTGTGGGGTACAGTGCGGTAGCGTTGGCATGCTGACCCTGACCTCTTACCTACACGACGACCTTAGCGTGCTAAGGTGATTTCCTGATGTGCCCCTCCTCCCGACGTTACCAGTTTCTTATTGAGATCTGTGCAATAGGAGGGTATACTCTAAGGAGAGGGTGGGGGGTTGCAGCAAGGATTTATTACGTTCTAAGATCGATCAATCGCTACGGATAAACCTGTAGTAACCCAGCCCGTCGTGTCACTAAAACGTAATACGCTGCATGAGAAAATAATCAGCGACTAATCGCTTACACGTATAACTGTCAAAAAAGAAACAATCAAGTAAAAAATTAGACAATGGAGGAAAAAATGTGAGCTCTCACATATTTCTGTAGGCGAATAGGACGTAAAGAGGAAAGTACAGGAGAATCGTAAGAAGGCAAACTGAAACGGCACTTCACTTTTACTACGGCGCTAGGTGAATTCTGATAGAAAGTTACTCGACAACTAAAACGGCGAGGGGTTATCTCTGAATGGAACGATCCGGGACATTCTGCGATTGAGGAAGTCGATGAGAAAGCCGGCGAGCATGATTTAGAAGTGAAGATCCGAGGGAAAGGACGATACGTGGAGGTGGTAAGGAAGAGCGAGGGGGAGGAGATGGAGGGAAGACGAAGAAGTTGGAAACTTAATGCTCGTGGTACCGCGGCCACACCGTCGCTATATCGTCGGCGAATGGTTATGGTGCCCGGCCCACGCAATCCGTGGGTCATGGACCATGATCTATGGTACACAGCGGAATGCCCCGTTATGCGCTAAAGTGCAAACTTGTTAGTCATAGGCTGTGCCGGTGTCGATAGGACAACGTTGGTCGCAGGGTATGCGTGTGCAAGTCTTCTAGAAGAGATGCGTGTGAAAAAACCAAGTTATATCATTCGGTTTTCTTCCCTACCTTCTACCATTTTAGTAAAGTCCTCTCACTTTCTTTTTTGTCCGCTTACTTTCGTATCTCTTAAACCGTTTAGCTGCTGACGAATTTTGTTGGACATATGCCAAAACTGCGGCACTAATTGCGCGTGTATGGGAAAAAATGGAAAACACCTTTCATACAATAAACTCAATTATATTACATTGCAACAACAAAAAACGTTAAAAATACCATTTATTTAAATTTGTTTTAATTAATTTTGTGGATAAATTTGGTAAAAAGCACTTATAATTCACTCCAGTTAATTTTGATATCTCTTAACCGTTTGGCTGCTGACGGATTTTTTTGGACGTATGCCAAAACTGCGGCACTAATCGCGCGTGTGTGGGAAAAAATGGAAAACACTTTTCATACAATAAACTCATTTGTATTACATTGCAACAACGAAAAATGTGAAAAACACAATTTATTTAAATTTGTTTTAATTAATTTTGTGGGTAAAGTTGGTAAAAAGCACTTATAATTCACTCAAGTTAACACAAATAATTTTTATGCTCCTTTACACGAATGGTTTGCTATACAAAGCGCGTAAATTCCCTTTCTACAAATAGAGCAAATTAAGTTTTTATATTTATATTACATTGCAACAACAAACATTTTTAAAAATACCATTTATTTAAATTTGTTTTAATCCATGTTGTGGATAAAATCGGTAAAAAGCCTTATAATTCACTCGAACTAAACCAAATAATTTTTCCTGATCCTTTACACAAGTGGTTTACTATACAAATACCATTTATTTAAATTTGTTTTAATTCATTTTGTGGATAAAATCGGTAAAAAGCCCTATAATTCACTTGAATTAAACCAAATAATTTTTCATGATCCTTTACACAAGTGGTTTACGATACAAACCGCGTGAATTTTCTTTTTACAAATAGAGCAAATCAAGTTTACTGAATCAGAGCAGGGTTATTGCGCTCTCCGCAGTCTTCGCATAACAAAAAAGGACTCGCAATTTTGGCACAACATATGAGAAGCGCGATAGCCAATTTCTGCCCTTTGTTTTATTATTTCATGATATCTTTTGTACAATTCTTTTGCGCACGATTTCATCATCTATCGCACAATTTCTTCCATACACACATGTGTCAATGCGTACGAGCGCAAGTTAACGAGGGAAGAATACATGAACGCAGGTCCCGTCTTCATGACACGGCGACCGTGGGTCGTGTGGATGCCGTTATGCCCTAAAGTGCAATTCTCCACAGTTCTCGTTCTCTTTTCCCCTTTCATCTTCGGTTGCTCTTTTCCACTCACGTTTCCTTTCCGAGTTTCGCTATTCCGTTCCTCTTCTCGAAAGCTTTTTGACTGCCGCACAATTTCTCTGTCTCGACTCTGGTCGGCTTCAGGCAAAAGTGCACTCTACTTTTCGTCAAGTTGGCGAGATTTTTCGCTGAGTTCGGACCTCGCTGGGTAGGCATTGTTCAAATTTCGTCGACTTTTTCCGTAGACTGTTCTTCTAACTCTATTGCGTCTCGTGAGACTTTGCAGCGCGCACAAGAACTTTGTATTTATAAATTGTCTGGCAGAGCGATGTAACATGGTATCGCGGTATCGTTTAACAGCACATCGTTCACGTCACGTCATTCGATATTTCACAATCTGATCCACACTTCCGCAATGGCTGCGAACATACATTACAGGACTTCATTAGGAAGAGCTCTCGGCTTGTTTATCACCGGAGTACGCGATCAAAGGAGAGAAGAACTACAAATTGACTCGCTATCGAATCGAGCATCATCGTGCATCTGCGATCGGACATGAATGGTGCTAGAGGACAGAGAAAGAAAGCAAGAGAGAAACGGAGAACGTCTTCATATAAATTCGCGAGCGGCTTGTAATCCAACGAGGGATCGTGTCGCTCGTTTAGCACAAACGAGTCGAGTTCGTAAAGAAACGTGTGTCTATAGGTTTGCCCTGGGACGAAAAGGAAGGATGCGCTGCCCTGGGACGAGAAGGGAGAATGTGTGAGAATGAGGTAACTTGAAGGTATTGAAGAGCAGAAAGACAGAGTGCCCCCGTGCTGTGAGAAGTCTTCGACGCGCCAGCATTTGAAGGCGCCTTCGACGTCTCGAACAACTCTCGTTTGATGATCGGACGGCGCCTCGAACGTGAAAGAAGGAGCCACTTAACTCCTCGCTCTCCCTCTGTTCAACGATGGCTTACATTGCGAGCGCTGGCTTATTAAGCCCACGTAAGCCTCCTTCGACCGTCCGATAATCACGTTTTTAGTGTCTATCAAAGCGCCATAAACTTAATCGGCCGCTCAACGCATGCGGACCCGCGTGTGTCCCTCAAGTTATTCTGATCCTTTTAACTCGCCGAGATGTCTCTTGTTGCGAGTACTGTGAAATGCCTACGAGCACGGGATGCGATGCACGTGAACACCGACAGTAGCGAAAGAATCAGAGGAATTTCCAACAAAACGTTCACGTCTAACGGATGCGATCGTTATTCAATGAGCGGTGCACGCATTGCGCTAAAATAAAAGAAAAGATGAAAACGAGATGAGTGGTCTGTCGGTGTTAATAACAGTCGTTCGGTCACCCTTAGCTCGATGTATGGTCGGCAATCGTAAAGACGGCTTCCTCCAAGATATGAGAAGCGGAATGGCGCGGAAGGGTGGTGTGTATAATTCCGGCACGTTCTCCATATAATTCGCTCACGCGGTGGAAACTGCACACGTTCAATGTCCGTCGACCGTTCAGTTACCAGGGTATCGATATTTCCAGCCTCTCGTGGTTACTACTCGTTCGTCCGTCGGAGTCAACTAAGCTCGAATTTAACTGGCTCAAGTCGGTCAACGAGAACGGTCGGTTGGGCGGGAAGAAGAAACGGGAACGGCGGTTATAAATGAAGAATGGCAGTTGATATCTGCAATCCGACTCGAGCTGTCGGCGCTGCTCTAATCGATACACAATCTAACGTACACTTTGTGGAGCCTAACGAAAAGGATGCCGCTCGCCCGAACGATAATTTGCGCACCATCGTTTCTTTTCTTGCGTAGGCCAACGCGGGGTAAGTACACAGTTTTCGATGCGAATCGCCCGGCAAATGGTCGGAGTGTCGTTACTTCCTTGTTGTACCGGTACTCAAGGAAGACTTGGAATAAAGTTATTATCGTGTACCCCTGTAAACACGTAACTGGATAGATAGACTGAAGCGAGTGGAAGTCATGGGATGGTCCGGCGAGGCTAAATGTGACAGTAAACGGAGGTATTCGTTAAAACGGATTTAGTCAATGGACACGGCGATAAAATAAATAAGCGCCGAACGGCCGAACGACCGGCTTCTCAGATAACCTGCTCGACTATCGCAAAATTGGAATATCGTCGACGTTGGCGCCGGTCGTTAAGACAGACTGCTTTATGAGCAGACGTTTTACTTTGGGATAAGGTCATTTCGCCGTTTGATGTATGCGAATAACCTGCCGCAAGTTGCTCGAAAGCTAATGGGGGTGGTATAACTTCTTTTTCTAGATAAGCTGGCTACAGCCTGCCGATAATTCTGCGCGTAATTTTTCTTGTCGATATGTTCGGTACATAGCGGTCGTAGAAACGTACGCACCTTGATTTACACCTCTGGCTATGTCAAAGGTGTCCGATTTCAGTAGTCACGGTAGTCCGTGGGATAGAAATGTGTTAATCGCCGCCCGCAGGGATATAACCGGTGGTCGGGCATTGGGAATCGTTCTGCATAACGTTTCCGGGATTTGATAGTGGCGCTAATGCTCGTCATTAAATCAACTCCACGGCGATTAGCAGGTTTTATTGTCGGGAAGCGTGGCAATTCTAGATTCTCAAGACCTTCTTGCGCCGTGAAAATTGATATCGCCGGCCCCCGCTAGCATCTATTTTCAGCGCGTAGTCTGAAATAAAACCCCTTGTTATCGGAGGGAGATCAACTCTCTTTTTACCCGTACACGACTCTTATATACTTCTTACTTCTTGAGATCGCTAAAAAAACCGTGCCGATTATCCGTAATAGTATGATATCTTATCTCGCAAGTACAAGCTGGGACGAAACCATTAATAAGCAAGCCCGGTAGCCGTTGAATCGTGTAAATGGCACTGAGCTAAAACAGCATCCCAGACATTCTCCCGCGCTTTGTCGCTCGCTTGTCGTGCTTTATCGAAAGGAAGGTCCGTCGGAGAAAGAAGCTAACAGTCAAGGGGTTAAGCGCCGACGGTTCTTTATAGCCGATCGAGAGCCCGTAACGGTACGTCGACACGTCGCCACGACCAATCGCTAAGAAGTCGAAGAGATGGCAAAAGCGGCAAGATAGAGAGAAAGCAATGACAAGAGAGAAGGAGACGAAGAAAACGAAGAGGCAATTGACGGAGAGGAGAGTAAGCGTGAGACGGCATAGGGGAGAAAGGTAGATGTAGCAGCGTGCTTGACGGGGCCGGGGGAATAAAGAGGAAAGAAACGAAGGTGGACGTGGTGTGAACTTGCTCGACGCGATCAAGTACAATGTGCGAGTTAGATAGATTTGGGATTATCCCGAATAATTGATATTGTTGAGACTTCCTTTCTGTTGACGTTATTTTGAAAGCACATTATCAAAGGCTCAAGTACTTTCATATCATGCTTCCTTTCTCGTGTATATGACGTATTCGGTGTAGATCGTTGTACCTGTATTTTTCATATGTTATGTTTGTACACTGAAGAGCGTGTTTCGTGAATAAACCAGCTATGTTTGTTGGAAACTGCCTATCTTGAGGATAATTGTGGCAACGTCCACGAGACTTTAGTAGGACATAATGTCCATCCAATGCGAGGTGGATAGACTTGGGATTGTTGAGAATAATTGATATTGCTGAGACTTCCTTTCTGTCGACGTTATTTGAAAACACGTTATCAAATGTTCAAGTACTTTCATATCGTGCTTCCTTTGTCATGTATATGGGATCTCAGATGCAGGGTCCTCTAGTTGGCGAGGAAGGGGTCACCTATGATCCTCATTTGTTATATTGATGTATCATAGGTGACGAGTTTATTGAATGGTGTGATTCGGTTGCTAAGGAGACAGTTGACGGTAAGACGGGAAGACGATAAGACGTAAAGACGAAACGGCGAAAAGACGAAAAGGCGAAACGACGAAACGACGACAGATTAGGAAATAAGACGAAAGTGACTTGATTGTGTTGCTATTGTTTATAAATATTATACTCTCTAGTTTCACGTAATAAATTCCTACATCTATATGACGTATTTGATGTAGATCGTTGTACCGTGCTGTGGTACCTGCATTTTTCATATGTTAAGTTTGTACACTGAACAGCGTGTTTCGTGAATAAACCAGTTATGTTTGTTGGAAACTGCCTATCTTGAGGATAATTGTAGCAACGTCCACGAGACTTTAGTAGGACATAATGTACCTAGAGCTATGGCAAACCGTAGCCTTAAACCTGTAGTGTTTGTGTATAGGTGAGAACGCCTACAGCGAAGACTGTGAACATTCTGCACACTGAACACTTCCACTCGGCACCTGTGCATTAAGCGGGACGACAGTGACAGCGAGAAGTGGAAGGGGGTTACGTCACGAAATCGAGTGAGATGTTACTTACTGTACATTTGCCACTGCCGTGCGCGTAATGCCACGGGGCTAGGGAGTCAGAAAGAAAGGCTGTGGGAAAGATAGCGCCCGCTTTACGCGAGATACCACTGGCCGGTTCTTCTATCCACGCGTGACATAAGAAAAGAGAGAAAGGACATCTCCTCGAAATGCAGTCGAATTTATGTATTATTATCGCGTACCGTTCCTGTCACGGCACTCAATCAATTCTACAACGCCTGTCTTTGGCAAATGAAGGTTTACGATATTCATGACTACAGATTCGTACAGATATCCCAAAATGGAAACCTTGTATTGCAATAACTGTCAGATGTCGTTAAACGGCACGTTTGTGATTAAGTAATATATAATGATTTTGGTAAATTAAGGTTCACGATTACATTGATATCACAGGTTCACATCGACATAAAAAAATGTCTCATACTACAAAAGTTGCAGAATGTTAGTTTCGCAAGGCCGTGTTCGTTGATTTCTCAGGTACTCGCTCAGGAATGTCAGATGCCATAATTCGCTCGAAACAAAGTTGTGTTTCCGTTCCTTATACACTCGCCTTATGTACTTCTATGTCACCCGCGGGGTGGAGAAGTATTCGCTTCGTTTAAGTCTCGGTACCTTATCTCGAAGTCACACCCACGTTAAAGAGCTTCCGTTACTAATCACTGCCCACGCTCTTTGCATGCTGCGTGCTCCTTAAATATATTGCAGTAGGTAGTTGCGCCGGTGGCTTCTCAAGCCGGGCTGTTCATCGGTTTTGAACCGCAAAACACCAGGCATCGCAGATATCGCTTTGATAATTATCGATCCCACAGAGAAGGCAATTATTTACGGTGGCATCCCAAGTTACAAATCGACACGGCTATCGCTTTGTATCACTGTCCGTACGCGGTGAGTTATAATCTTAAAATACCGTGCACTCTCAACGATTGGGAGTGATGTTAGATGTACAAACGAGTGCGACAAAAGCGTCAACTCGTTCCGCGGAACACGGAATCGAGTTAGAGTGCGCGTTTGTCTTCGCAGATAATTTCGACACGACTGATTTATCGGGTCCGATTAAATGGGAGAATTACGTGAGAAAGTATAGAAGTCAGGATTCATGTCCAGCTGAATTACCGGTGCTCAAGCTCAGTACGCCCGTGTAACTGAAGATACAAGATGGCCACGCTAGATGACTGCTATTCGCCTCGAGTCGCGGTGGTTTATGCACGATATTTTCGATAACGAAGGAAATATATATCGAGCAACGGTACATTTGATCGTGGAGGCTACGGCTACTTTAAGAGCTCTCCTCTAATGTTCGCCGCGCTTAACCAGCATGACAGTCACTCGTTTGCCAGTTTCCTCCTCCTTTGGCACATCTCCACGACACACGACTTTGCATTTTGTGCGTAATGCCTCATGCATGCACGAGTGAACTTGCAAGATTTGGAATTCATGGTCGTACAATGAAGAAAGATGATCTTCCACAGATAAAATAATCAAAATTGGCCAAAATGCTTCACATATTTATTCCTCGCACCGGTACTCGCAGAAATCAATTCGCGCTAAACATGGACTAATATCTTTCTAGTGAGATCACAATAGTTCCAAGGATATCATGAAAAAAACAGCTGAAGGAAACGTATCGGATACATTTCTCTTTTTCACGCACGGTGCTCCTTGTTTTCCCATTTGCATACTTGTGCCATAATGTATTTATCCTAATTATAACCAGATGCGCCTTTGCCGCATCGCGAGAGTTATCGATTGAGATTCGATGCAGGGGATAGGCAGAACGTATGTAAAGAGGCATACGCGAGCAAGCAGAAAGAGAAAGAGTGAAGTAGAGGGGAAGGTTACGCTTATAGAAGAGGAGTCGTTGTAATAGTGAGGATACGACTTAAGTGGATCCATGCTACCGACGATCCAACGTTACGCCTTCTCGTTACGGCAGTTACGGCGGCGTTTATCTGACGTTTGGAATCGGCAGGACACCTTGCGATCGATTTCGATCTTCAGCTATCCCGCTCGGACGTTTTCCTTCCGTATCTTGTTCATCGCCTCGCCTGTCCACGGGTGGAAAAGTGATTTGTCAAACACGGTGCATTACTCGCGAACAGCGGCTCAAGGCACACATTGTAACGGGGCGGCGTACGTTGTTACGAACGCGCGATTTTTCGTTTAATAATCAGCCCCGTTGCGGAATACTCGAAATAACGGCAGTTTGTCCGACAGAACTTACCGAGATAAATAACCGCTATGCATCACAGTAACAGTTATGATAAAATGCGACGCAGCACGGCCACTGATTTATATATTTGTGAGCGGATTACGAGGCCGGTCAAAGTTATACGTTACAGGGTTCGGTCTATCTGCTGTGTTTACATCGGACGTTAAACGTAAATTGAGTCGGCACTCTTTCCGTCACCACAATGCGTCCGATAAATATCCTTAGCAGTTTCTAGCGCATGAGAATCTCGGCCTCGTTTGCCGTTCAGTTAATCATCGCGAGTCAGTTCGTTCCGTGACAGAAGAGAGATCGCTCCTTTGAACTAGAAGCTGCGACCTGCGATGCGGTTAGGCGGCGAGGATAAGTCAGTGTCTTACAAGGACCTCTGATCCTTGACTCGAAACGATGGCCGAGAGCGAGCTTCCTGGTGGATAAACTCGGTGACCTCGTACCTTACGACCGATCAAGCGGCATTATCGTAGGTGCGAACGCGAACAAGTTGTACCCGAGCACAGAAACTCGGGGCGACTGTTTTAACCCTTTCGATCGTTTCCGTCACGCTTGCCATCTCGTAATTCTGTCGACCGTTTCATTATGTTAAGCGCTTTATTACCAACTACGCCGCGATAATAGCACCTGCACTACATACTAGCATAAAGTGCTGCAACATGTAAAGAGGAAATTATTGTTTCTTGACAAAAGTTCTTAATACAAGTTGCGTTATAGTGATTATATCGTGTAATCAAGCGACAAATACTTGATGCGGATGCAGGTGCGGTTTCCACCTTAATTGCATAGCATCAGCCCCTCACTAAAATAGGTGCACAAAAGACTGAGTAGAGTCGGTTGGCTCGTTGCAGCCTCGTGATTGTCGGGTAATCAAAGATGCAACGTAATTCCGATCTATCGTATGAGTTTGTCACAGGCCGCGTAAAAGTTCCGATCCGTGCAATCCACTTGATAATGACGGCGATAATGATCTGGCTGGAAAGGGTAGCTCGTGCAATCCGGTTGATAATGACGATGTACGCCGAGCAATCGGGCTGATAATAACGAACGCGTATCGATTGCGTTGATAAGCTGCAGCTTCAATGCTATAGTATGGAGTGGCCATGAGGCGTGACTAAATCGCAACCTAACCCATACGATCCTTTATCTAGATCCCATGTAACCTCTCCTGCGATTAAACCTGTACCTTTTTATTTCTGAAATTACAACGAATTTACAAGTTGACTTTTTACATGCTGATCCGACTCTGCTGGCAATAAATTCGGCTCTGGTTACATGAGCTTTATTTTTTCTCGATCGCGCGCTTGCGGTATTTTCGGTTTAAGTTACAGGTCGACGTCCTTATCCAGACTGAAGCGTCTGAAATATGCATATCCCATCCGGCGACTGATACGTCCTTCACGTTGCGTCGTTATTTATTCATTCGCCTATCCGGGCGGGTCGATTTTCCGTCCGTTAAGGTTGACATTCAAGTGCCACTTCTGAGATTACGTGGAAAGCCAAATTTCATAGAAAGTACGAATACATTCGACGCACGTTTCCGATTGAACGCTACGCTTTCATTAACACGTTGACTGCCACGGTGGTTACCGGTGACCAATACAAAAGATTTTACTATAAATGCAAAAAAATTTGCCGTGAAACCTATATGCTATCTTGTAAAAGCAATTTATATTGGAACAGTGCTTCAATACTTTGGCTTCTAACAACTCTGCGTTGCCTTTATTTTGCACGATTTAATCATACTCTGGAGTATTTCATCGCATCGCGGTTCTAACATAGTAAAATACCCTTGGCAGTCAACGTGTTAATTTTGATAAACCCGGTCATTCGATAAAGAGCAGTTCATACGCTCGTTCGAACGTTTGAACAGTGATTGACGGTTGGATGATTTTTGTTACAGAATGGAGACCTTCCAAGAAGCCGCCGTTCAGATGCTCAAAGAGTTCAGAGCTCTTCTTCAGCACTCGCCGCTCCCGCTTCCGGGCACACGACTTCTACAGCTTCTCGCGCTGAACATGTTTGCTATCGAAACGACGCAGCTAAAGGGTGAGTCTTTGCACACTTATCATTTCGTCCAGTTAACTAATTCTGCGCATGAGAGTACTTTTCTTTTCCTCACAAATGATATTAGCGACATGAAGTGTCCGAGGTGCGTCGATAGCACGTATAAAATGTCCAGTATCAGCCTATCTGCACCAGTGCATTCAACAAATATTAATTCTCGGGGCTGTGTAAATTTGATATCGATACAAAGTCACACTTTGAAAGCAACCAGTCGCGGTATTCGCATGTTTCCCGAAGCGTGCGCGCGCGCGCGTACACAGCTGCGTTGATTTTACGAGGTAGAACGGTCTTCGCGGTATTAGTCGATGGTTAAACGAACCGAGGCGCTCCATTACGGAGGCCCAGGACGCAGGCAAGGCAGATACTCGACGTGCGGGAATATTGTTTTCCACGAGAAGTAACTCGAGACTGCGGAAAAAGGGCTGGAATGTTGTTTAGTGATACTTTCGAGCGGGTCATAATATTTACCGCTCTCTCTTGCAGAAGCCAGCGCGCTTCTCGAGGTTCGCGATAGATCGATAAAGGCGCTTCGCGTGCGTTTCAGCAGCCCGTGAAACGGTGGGAGAGAGGAAGAAGAAAGTTGTTACGACAACGTAGTAACCGGCACTTTAGATCGAATCTCTTTCACGGCCACGGCCGTCTCGTTATTTAATGTTAGTACATGAGAAGCTCGACTCTTCGTCTGGCTTTATTGTTTCACGTCGTTTCTGTCGGTGTAATGCCAGCACGAACGGCCACGCAGTAAATCAACGTAACGACCCCCGGCCAGCTGCCAAAAGCCGTTTCGAATTCAATCCGAGCCCCAGTATCTGCAAGAATCTTTTTGGTTTCGGGAGGGAAACGAGACGGCGCTTTGATATATTTCGAATCCACCCCCGGCGCTCTGATTTTTTTTGCCGTTGAATAGCGCAGGGGTTACATCGTGTAATCCGTTGTCCGGAAGTAACGACAGTTACGCAGTAGTCAGACGGAAATATGTTCACATATATAATCGGAAATACCGTGATCATTTCTCGAGTCCGCATACGAATCGGTCTGAAAACATATACGGTGTGGACAGTTACGTTATTTCTTATTTCATGACGTTATTTATGAAGCCTAGAAGAATTTGTGAGGGGTTGATCTGCGAATAGCTTCTGTTTGCTGAATGCTGCAGGTTCGTAAATTAGCGCGACTAACGTTCGCGTTTACGAGGTGGTTCGTGGAACGACAAATCATGGAGAAGTAAAATCCGGCGTGAGCGAGGAGTAAGGATAGCCTAAGCGGCAGTAAAACTAATCGCCACCTGTCACGTATCTTGTCTAGTCAGCCCGCTAATCCTGCGCTTTCACTGACTTTGTTGTTTGGTCTAGTTTGCCGGCCGCAACCGACGGATTGTCTTGTCACGAGGCGGGAAGTCGTAAAATTAATTGGAACGGCGGGGCAGTATTTGTTGGGGTTCCTAATACAGTAGTTTAGCGGCGTGAAGGTAATCGTTTTGATTAGAAGTTTCAAATCTAATTTCTTGCCAATAAGATTATTGTATCTGTTAAATTTTCGGTTATACTGATGTTTTACTTATTAGCAATATTTGCTTATTACAATATTTGTATATTTTTAATTGTGTATAAGATATCGGTCGACGTAAGATCCTAGATCATTGGTTAACTTAATGGCCGATGATTGATTTGAATGTTTTCTTTTTTGTTGGGTAAGGTGGATACTGTATTCCGTATGAAGGGTGAACATATGATGACATTATTTATTATAATGCATACATTTACAAACACCTGATTGGTACGCGAAAGATTGCTTGGTTAATACTGCTATGTCGAATTTAGGCGTACCATTTCGTTGGGAATACACGAATCAGTGATAAGATGATTAGAATTGAACCTCCGGTGATGGCTTCTTAAGACTGATCCTAATAATGAGTTCAAAGTAACTGCTGAAAACTGTAAGATTCTCGTAATATATAGGGATTTTAAAAAGACGAGAAGTCTGTGATTTGTCGCATTTTCGAAGGACCGAGCCGAAGATCCTACATCCTTCGGCTAATGGGTGAGACCAAGATGCTTTGAGTCTGCCGAAAACATTTTTTATGGCCTGCCAGCGTGTCTAGGTACTAAAATTTATCGTTAGCGCCATTTCTTAGAAAATGCGACCGCCACTTAATTAGTTTTTGGAATCCCTGTCATTGCCTGATGCGCTCAAATCCTGTTGAATATTGAGCGCATAAGGTGAATGGCTTTATATCTCAGTGCTGTGACCTTTTCCTATTAGGGTGGAACAAAAATGGTACAGTACGATGTGGTCTATTTGATATTATTCATGGTTTTTACGGCATTGATTGCCACATCGAGTTTAATATTAATTTGGACGTATATATCATAAAAATACGGTCATATGAATTAAAAAGTACTATTATATATGTGGTTGCACCGGTAATATAAACACCATCGACTTTAACAGAAAGAAAAAACATTTCTGAGGATATTCATTAATATGTCTTTTTAGTTAAAGTAAATACTTTAGCATTTTCAGAAAAACACGTAAGGTCTCCGGAAAATTACCTTTTTAAGTGATTCAAGAGTTCTAGGTGTAATATTTTAGCAGATGTAACCGAAAATAAGTGGTTAGAGAATATTTCATCTTAAAAATAGACCACTTTATGTTCTACACAATCAATAGCGTCAACTATCTATACCAAACGTGCAGTCAATATAATATTCCGAAGCAGATTGCCATCTGTGACCGATGCATGGGATATTTTTGTACAATATGCACACTGACTCACCTCGAGCGTGACTCACTGCGCACGACTCTTCTCCGAGTGTAGAGGAACACACTTGATTCAAGTCCTGGGGTTTTGCACCTGCATGCAAGTGCCAGTCCCATATAATTGTCACTAATTCCTGTGTGAGAGCAAAACCGTGGTCAAGGTCTCTTCGGAATTCTCTTTGAGTCATCGCCAACGCTCTTTTGCTGTTTTATTTCAGCGGTGAAGTTTCTCTGAGAATCCTTTACACCTGCTTGACCGTTTCTTGTCCCATCCGTGTTTTGCTGTTGACTTCCTCTCTCCGGTTGCAAACATTTTTGGTTTCGTTCGTGGGCAGTAGGATTGATTCCAGGAGAAGATCCTGGCTTGTCGTTGACGGGTAGGCTTCGCAATTTTTCTCATCCTTCACAAGGGTTCGGTTAGAAAACACCGTGACAAAGAAGAGAAATAAATACCTGCCGGTGGCAATGCCCTTTCTTGAAGATGCTCTCAGCGTCGAAACTGGACCATGATTCATCAAATAGGGATGTTTACACGTTTAGCATGAAGTCACCCGATGCGCGGGACCACTCTCTTATTTTTCCTTGAATATTCAGTACCCGTCTTCGAGTAAGGTCACACCAGCGCCGTAACCTATCGTTTATCGTCATATTTTCTCGCCAGGCAAAGAAGTAATTTCATTATTCGCATAACGTTAAACTCGCACGTCAGACGCTTTTTCCATTTTTTCGCCCATAGGTAATACATCTTGTAAGCGTAGTGCGAGTATTCCCTTTCCGCACGTCTGTTTGACTTCGCTCGGTGTAGAAGTGGCACTCTCGCGTGAAACTTTATACAGCACCGTATCGGCGTGGATGTGTCGATGCATCAGTTGGCGTACGTAGCCGGTATCGATGTTCAGAGGCTTTGCGTAATCGCTGCATTCCTTCATCGATGCGTCGCCTTCGCGTTCGTCTCGGCGTGAAAAAAGGGAAAACAAGGGAAAGCAGGAATGTTTTAATCGCCCGGTCGTCGACGCATGCCTTCTTGCGTTACAGCAGGTTAATCCAGGAACGCGCCGTTAATTTGCAAACGATTTTACGCTTAAGGTGAACGAATGTAAATTTTAAGACACCTGCGCTCGCTCGTTAAACGGTGATTTCGCTTAATGAGGAAGATTGGTTTCCTCCATGGCGTCTACGACTAAAAGAATGAGACGGGGTGAATATTTCATTCGCACGGAGAGTGTTTCCTTGTTTCACTGTGTTAGCTTGGCGGAATAAGGCGCTCAGTCGAATCCGTCATACTCACTGAATAGTTGATCGGTTCTTTCTACTGGCTTTCTTTGAAGTAAGGTTATCCAATTTGGAACTACTCTCTTTTCGTGCTTATGGGACTTAGCTATCTTTCAGCCATCCCGTAAGCCCCGATTTACTGATACATTTTGCTGTCTTACCAGTCGTGTTGGCGTTATATATCGCGTTGTAAATAGTGGCGTTACCGCTGTTTCGTACTTATAATTGTCTAATAGCGTCTACATGGTTGTCGAAGGAGCTTACACGTTTCCGTGACAATATCTCTGCAGTTTCTCACTTCCTCCCGTTCGCTCGACCACATTCTCCTTCGGTCTCAGGAGCATCTTCCCATACTCCAGGAAGATAGGCGAGGCTTCTTAGTTCGGGCACGAGTTCTCGAGCGATTACGAAGTTTTAGTACCTGGGCCCTTAAGTTGCGTTACCATCACGTGCGGGCTACACACCTGGTACGACAGACGCAATATTGCACGTGCATTAATCTCCGCTTCGCAGCTTCCTTCCACGGGGCGTATAGGTTTTCGCGGTTGAACCCCTTGCACGTACGATCTTTGAACGAAATTACCGGCGAATAATCGTCGTATTCGAGCGAAATACCCATCGCGCTGGGTACGCTCTTTGAAATTGACGGCGAGAGGTTCTTCATGGACTTTACTACAGCCTTGACCGTTTACTCCTCTGTGGCTTACTCGTTCAAACGGTATAATTCCAACGAACGTGACGGCTGTGCGTTCCGTACTTAAAATATCATCATTTTTAATCATTCATAAATTTCGTAGGTACACCAAGAAATTCCATTACTAGCGTTAAAAAGCTTTATCTGGGAAGTTGGATCTTTTGAATGGAACGCTGCAGCGTGCGAGTCAACTGCCGGGCAGTCCGGTCAATATTGCATTGCCGTCGGACGGTGTCGACGGGATGACAAACCGCCGGTAGTCTTTCACTATATCATTAAAGACTTTTTTGTCCGGCTTCACGGAAGACGCTAGATCGTCCAATCAGCATAAAAACTCTGCTCTGGCTAACGAACCAGTCCACACTAGCTGGGGCACGTCCTGCATAGCTTTAATTATCCCGTTAGCTACAATTGAACAATCAAACTGCCGATCGTGGATCGATCGCGGATTGACTCCGATCTATCGAGGAGCGTCCGCGGCTGTTTGAAGGTGACGCTTTCACGGGAATAAACCTCGGCGACACGTGATGACCACCTATCAGGCGGGCAGTAATTGAAATCGTAAACACCGCTGGTAATGGCCCATTGAGTTTATGCACCCGTGTCGACACCGTCTGCGGTCGGTGCCAAGGAACGTCAGGACCTGCCTTCATCATCCTTAAACCGCCATGACACATCCCTGCGGTTTGCTTCTGTCCGGCCTCCACTCTCACTTTCTTCTCGTCTCTTCTCTTGGGCGAATGGTGTGGCAAGGTAGAAAGTGAGAGCTCGATGTGTTACCGATACGTCGTGACGCTGATATACATAGTGAGGCTACCGTAGGTCGTGGACGTCCTTTTGGACAGTATCAAATTCCCTCGCGCGAATAGTGCGCACGATTGCACCTTGTCACCTTTGACGTCTTTGAAGGCCAGTGCCCCGAGATTCCGTGTAAGATGAACGAATGTAGGAAAATGACAATGATAGAATGACCGAACAGATTGTAATCAGACAACTGGACACAGAGTAGATAAATTGCCGAAGATCAGATATACGATGAAGAAAAACAATGACCTCGTCGAAATCTTTATTGGCATCGTCAGCTCAGAGACATCTGAAGACAATGTACAAACGCCCACTTGATGAAATTCGATAAATATGCTTGCGGAGCACAGCGGGCAAGCATCTGGTTCGCATATCTCTACCCGCTTATCTACGTATCACTATATTTGGCAGCTGTTCCTTTCGCGCAGCAAAATGTTCATTGGGCTCACCCCGGGTCTCCGATCAGAAGCCGAGAGTCATTCTCCAGACGGGTACGTGAGATCAGCTTTGTCGGCGATCGAATCAAAAGTTTTCGAGTCACTAGTCAAGTGGTCGCGGAAAATATTGCCCAGAAAATGAGATAATCCGCGTTGGTTGCCATTCCACCATGAAGAAATATTTCTAGGAATAGGTAAACGGCCTAATGTAGCGTCTCAGCATGGATGGGAGACCAATAGGTTGTTACCGATTGGTTGTAAAGCCAGTAGGTCTGCCTGGGGGTTAAACGAGGATACTCGAAAAAGTTGCGACGATTGGCAATGAGAATATCGTATACTTTGAAGCCTAATTCCAATGAAACAAAAATTATATCTCGCGATTCGCAAGCATTCGGCTATTTTTGTGATACTTTCAGACAAACATCTGGTTTATAAAATTTGGCTGATTGTAAGCAAATTTTTTCGAATAGTAGATTATAGTAGAATAGTATATTAATAGGTCAGATACACCATCATACGTGACAATATGCTACATCAGCGGTCGAATATTTAAACTTTCACTAGTTCATTATTTTTATGCATTTGTTCTCTTAACATCATAGAATGGCGAACTTTTCCTATTCGCAACGTCACATCTTCTCGGAATTAACTTAAAGCGAGACCGCCATTAGCCGACTTCATTTTCACGGTCATTCCCCGTGATCCTGGTGACTTAAGCCCCCCTCGAATTGATGATCCTGATGGCGCCTAGGACGAAGGCGCAGGGTGTCGTATTGTATAAGTCATACAACCTGCTCCCTATAAATAGCACGTACGCTCCTCTTAGTTTCTCTCCCACTCCATAACCCACGCCCCACCTTTACTCCGCATCTCTTCGACCCTTCTCATGTCCCTCTTGTCCCTCTCTGCGTACCTCGCGGTTCCACTATACAATACCGGCGCGATCGGATCTCCAAGGGTGATAACCAACAGAAAGAATCGAGATTCGCTCGTTCGATAAACGGTCACTCCCGCAGCGTGGCTCCTCCGCAACTTTCGACCGGCATATCCTTGTTCCAAGGTCAAGGAACCTTTGCCAATCCTCACCAGTTACACTCGGATTCGTCGAAATTACGATCGTCGGAGATGCTGGATCGCTGCGAGCCGATATCGAGATCGATATCGTTGTTTGGATAATGACCCTAGGAGTGGACGAGGGGTGAGATGAGGGAAGATGGCGGGGGGAGGGGCAGAATGCCAACGGCAGTGTGGCCATCGGAAGGATCGGCCAGCAGCCACGTCGATGTTCCTCTAATTACGCCTAACTGTACCGGATATCAGGGGAGGCACCATTTGCGATAATAAGATAGACAGAACCAGGTAATTCCCTCGTCATTTCGTAGGTAATTCTCCGTGCCCTCCCCTCGTTACGTCCGCAGCAAGGCCCCCGACTAACATAACCCTCGCCCGCGCAATGCGTGCATCTCTGACGATGCCTCCGAAAGTACAGCTCGCTTTCCAGGAATGGCTAAGAATTGGGAGGGCACTTTTTCATACGCTTTCTTGCATCGTTATAGCGATCTATCCGTTACTTGCCATGTGCGCAATGCACCATCGTAAACGTAATTCTGATTAATTTCGCTTCTTGTGGGATGTGAAGATATCCATAAAGATATCCTCGGATGCATCTTATATTAGCGGATTGCAAATCAATTCATTAGCAGACAATTCCGAGCCAATCTATTCGTTGAGCTAGCGGAGCAACAAAGAAAGTAGGAAACATCGCGGGTATGATTCGCGTTTATAAATACTTCGCGAATATATGAATATCAATGCGGCGATGCGTAGACGATCGTGATCAAAGATTACGTGCATGCGAGATCGGGAGAAAAATGACGGCGTGACACGGTTGAGGATGACGCGGGGAGAAGGTGAAGCGAGAGGATAAGTCAGGCGAGCCGCCGTGACGGGAACGTTTTTTAACGAGGTCTTAACACCTGTTAAACGACCGGGAGTATCAAGAAAGCTGTATTTAGAGAAAGACGAGAGACGACGATTGCAGGATTTTTCGAAGATCGTCGGCGCCAAGGATGTTCGTTACAGATTACCTATCTCAACGGGACGCCGTGAATCCTTCCTTCTGGATGGAGCCGCAAATTATGTATTTTGAATCAATGTCTCTCTTTAGGGAATTACATTAAATTCCGGTAATCTATCTTGCAGAAAAATTCAATTTGGCGTTAAACCCACAGTTCATATACATAAGGGCAGATAGGTTTTATGCATGTACATTTCCTTATATTTTTAGTTACAAATTCGATATATGTGACTTGTTTCAATACTTGTGGAACTGACATCGTAGATATGCGTGTTTATGGATACACATACTACGGGCAACGAAGAATCGTATAACGCCGAGGCTAATGTCCCTAATGTCTATAATCTCAGATCATCTGCATCCAAGCTCCGGTACCCCCTTCCACGATTCTTCCAATGTAGTGATGTATACACATTCAATGGACACATATACACTTGACCACGATATCCAACAGACGGCTGACTAAGTACACATCTTCCGTTTCGGTACTTACGCGTACATCATTTACTTTTTTTTTTGTTTATGAGATCGTTGACATGTTTCACCTCATATTGAATTATCAACGTAATTACACGAAAAACAGAAGGACTTGTGAGTTCATGCTTAAAGGAAGAAATGTTTTCCAAATACAAGTATCGTGCAAACTGTCCGAGGTCATAGTAAACACCTTATCCTTGCAAACCGCAGAGGTGTTTGGCGGATCCCAGATTTCGTATCTTAATGCACGCGGAGCATTTTACGAATAGTCGTAAAATTTGTCCGAAAACGCATTTAGACGCCTACGTCCGGATCGAGGGGACGTCCCAAATTACAAAGTGCATCTTACGATCGGCTAAACCCGCTAGATTACGGGAGGTGGATGCTATTCTGGCGAAAAAAGTGTCACCGGCGAATCCAAAGTTATTCCGCTGTGCCCACGTTGATAATCCAGTACCGAGGTAAGATTCGAGCGGGAATCGCTTCTAAGAAATCTCCGCGAAGGCTCTGCCTTGTTGGCATAAATTATCGAAAAGTACAGCCCTCGAAAATTGACTCTCTCCCTTTTCGTGTTTGTACGTAGGTCTACCCCCCATTCGCGTTTCCTCTCCTCTCTTTCGAGTCTCTGTAGACCAGCGTCTCGAAATTGGGTTCCTAAAATATAAGGAGTTATCGCCCGTGACACTCGGACGTTTTCCTCTTTCTCCCTCATTGGCATTCACCTTTCGTTTCTGATCTCTCTCGCTTTCGTTTCTTACGCATTTCGTTTCTCCTTTCCCGGAGCCATTGATCTTCGGGGTCCTTCCTTTTTCCTCCCTCCTCTTTCTTTCTCTCTCCCGCCGTCACGTATCTGCGGAGCGTCGTATGCATGACCCTTTAGCACGGTCGCGGTTCACCGACCTTTGAACTTTGCATATTCCCGTGTGTATTCAGGCCGACGTCCGAATATTGGCGCTGATTTTCGGTGTGCATCGATTTGCCGGATCCGGTCAGTTCGCCCCTCCTCACTTTATCCATTGTTTTCGTCTGCCTTTTCGTTCGCGGTAGTCAGCGTTTCAGAATAACTACGAACGCCTCTCGTTACGCCGTGTCTCCTAGCTTGACGCGCGGCAAATTTCATGGACGGACGTGTTTATTCCGTGCCTCGCCTCTCCGTCGCCCTTGATATATGCGGGCCCTGCCTATCGCGTAATCAACCTGTGTATTAATGTATCGAAATGTACATCCCTGAGTGCTCTCGTATATGTCGCCGTAGATAACGATCGTACGATCGTTGTAAATATCGTCCTCAACGTGCGCACCATCGGCGATATATAGATTTTATTGTACCGTCTGTAATATATTTTATTCCGTAACGCGTATTCTCTAGGCCGGCATGTACATTATGGGCTTTATAATACAGTTTGTATACTTACGACGTCCGTAAGCATTATAAATTAAGTTCAGGCGAGAATGCCACACGGCGGAGGAGTCGGATAAAAGCGACAGTCGTTTGTAGCCGGTCAAACGTTATCCGTACAGCATGCACAAGACGCATAGACCGTTCGTTCTGTGATGTACGTTTTATGCTCTTACTTGGTACACGCGCGCGCTGACGTCTCGTCCCTGCTTTATTCAGAATTTCCCGTGGAACGGCGTCGCTGGTATGAAATCAATAAATGCCGATGCGGCGGCACTGTTATTTAATAGGCCAGCGGAAACGGACGGATGCTCTGGTCGTCGGGGCCGGGTGAAAAGTCAACGATCCGCAGGTCTCTTCTTCTTCGAGGAAATTCGAAACGCTATGTACGGTCCGCCTTCACGCCGCACGAGACTCTCTTCCGTTTCCAGGAATAAAGCCAGCGGAAGGCTCCCGTCTTCTCTTGATTTCTTCCTCTGGAATTTATACATACACATATTTCAAAAGAACCGATGACATTGCGTTTATTTACGAACAAGATGCATCTCATGACATTCGCACTAAGTCAAAAATGAGAAGATTCACGAAACGCCTGTGCGTTTCTTTAAAATCTTTCATTTTATACGAAAACTATCCTCGATCGAGGGAAACGTTTGCACAGTTGACTCTCTTCGTCACGGTTCTTATTTTGCGGCAACCTGAACTTAAAACAACGGCAAATTTATTTTCTATATATTTTATTCTGAATTTCGCATCTCTAATTTTATTTTTTCCCTCTTTGCTGTTTGATAACCGATTGATAATACTAATCTGTACATGACCCATGTGCTGAGTTATCGGCCAATCGGCAGGGGTATTACATGACATATGCCATGTTCTTGGTCTCCAAAGAATTAGCAGAAGACAGCTGCTGTGTAATGCACATTTGCCCGATAGTCGCTGAGGCTAACTGAGGATCGACGCTGTACTCATTGACGCATGTTCGCAAACAAATTTAACAGTTTGACTGCCATGATGGTGACCGGTAACCGGCGCAAGAGATTTTACTGAAGATTCAAAATATTCGCAATGAGTAGCAATCATTATTTTATAAATACAGTTATTGTTAGAATAGTAATGCGATCCTTTGGTCTCCAATACCTGCACATAATTTACATTTCACATAATTCAGTCCAACATTGTAGTATTTCATAACATCGCCGTTCTATTACAGCAAAATACGCTCGGCAGTCAACGTGTTAATTATGGGAAATGTAAAGGTTGTACTGAAAATTGGAAGGTGATCGATTGTTATGTAACACGTGAATTATGCTTCCAATACTATAACAGGTTGATGAGACAGTACACGTTTTATACTGCCAAGTTTGGCCGGGCGCATACATATACCTTTGGTACATATCAATGGACATCTGGTAGCATATGTATAGGGCTTTTCGTCAGTAATCAACAATTCTCCGAAGGCGTATATGCAGGCCTTTCGCAAGCAAAGGGTTAAAGGTGATTTGTATGTTTCGCGTGAACTAGGGCTCACATGCTGTTACGCTGGGCGAAACTGGTAGTCATCGATGCTGAAACCAGTTCGGGGATAGCGTCTTTCAGGTTCGGTGGCTCTCTTCCTCCTCGCGATACGTAATTCGCAACGTTTGGTTAGAGCTCATCCGGTTCCTGTACTTAACTCGCAGACTACCGTGCACTTATGTTTCCAGGAAGGCATATTTGATGAGGCCCGCTGGGTGATTCTATGGAATTTCATTCCCAGTCCGAATGTGTATGCTTTATTGTCCGTTATTTCGTGTTCGCATCGCCTGCGGAGGGTGAGTCCGTCGCGTCGAACCTGTTAAAAATATTTCCATCATCTCTAACTGTCAGGCAGGTACTTATCCGCTGGGAAGTTATCGTACGTCGCGAAAATAGCGAATGTTCTCCCGATCAAGTTGCATCCCGCTTATTCCCCTGTCACTGGAGTTGTCAGTTAACTGGGAAATTGTGTGGAAGTTGCGTTATTCCGAGTCGCATCGTCCCATTGTCGAAGCGATTGCGTACAATGTTATCTCATGATATTTTTTTTCTGTGAATGGGTAGAGATGATATCGTGCCGTTGGTAAAAATCGCTTCGGTCGTGTAATCATTAATTGTTCGATCATTCTTGTCGTGTGGGAAAATCGTTCTCGGTTACGTCCTTCAGCAGCAGAATCTCGAGGAGGTCGGTGAGTACCGACATCTGCTGGGTCTCAGTCTTTCTTTCGTTATTTTCATTGGATTTGCATACCTTGGACACAGTTTACGCTACTTCATATCTGTTCATAGAACTATCATTTGTATTAACTACACAACGAGAATATCTCTGGGTTTGTGTACTACGTCATCACCCTATAAAACGGTGCGTGTCGAAATGGTTGTTCGTAGCCACTACTAATTTACAGCGTCTCAGTACCATATTAAATACCCTCTATTTTGGTCTAATATTTATTCATTCTCTTCAGTTGATGTTTAGGGGTTCGATTCCCCAATAATAGAATTGTACAACATGCACACCGACATCTTCGTTACAGATATATTATTTCGCCCTCGAAAATGAGAAGGAATATAGCCAATTTGCCTCTGTACGTACTTTTAGCAGTATTCCTCTAAATTATAAGCGGAGCCTCAGCTCATACGCTCTCCTCACAAGCTGGCGACACGACTTTCGTGCCTACCGACGCGAAGCAAGTCTCGTTCGAGGGCCCACTCTATCATGCGTCCAACGCTTTCGACGTCGAGCAGCGAAACGGAGGCGCTAAAATGTGCAAATACCGCTTCACTTCCCGAGAATCCGTATCTGCGTCCGCATTTTATCCCGTGACAGTGTCGCGCGGGGTCACTAGCTCGAACTTTTTGCCGACGTGTCCATAGAAGGACGGGGAATTTCGTCGTTCGCCACGAGTCTAGCCAACCTGCCGCCAGTGCAAAACTGTGAGACGCGCCGGTCATTAACACCTTGGGACGAAGGCCTTAAACGAATCTGATTGGAGACTCGTGAGTAACAACGGCGGCACACAGCGCCGGCAGAAAAAAAACGGCGTGGAGGAGTGGGAAAAAGGAACGAACGACGACGGACTACGCGGAGAAGAATGGCCTCCTGAGATCGACCGTGGATAGCGCTTTTAAGCGAGTAAATTGCTCGCCGTGGCGGAATTACGTAAGGGTAACTCGTGGGGCACGGAGGGGACAGAGCATGAGAGGGCGAGGAGTAGATTTGAGCCTCGATACTCCTCTTTCGGTACACTTACGCGAACATTTCTCGCATCCTTTCATTAGAACTCGCTTCTTCATATTTTTAGCGTGCGAAGTTCCTGCGGACCTTAACGTTGCCCTGGCGTTAGCTACTCGGTACGATCTTCTGCGTGATTGCGGGTAGGAGATACCGAAAAATCTCATGTCATTAATAGCGTAAAGATACAACGAGTTCACGCAGCTTTTTACCAGATTTTGCTATAGGTTGGGTGCGCTGTGAAAAGTAGAATTTGCAGATATATTTCGTTACCGCCGCGCCATCAACAGCTATGTAGAGCAAACCGCGGTAGGTGGTGTCGCGTGATTTGTCATTAAGAAAGCATCGTGCGGGTCGCGACGTTCATGGAATTTTTCAACACGCCGCGCTAGCGCCTGATTCCAAGAAGAAGCCAGCCTTGACAAGGCCACTTAAAAAGCGCCTCCGGTTTCTTTCGCGAATTCTTTCCCCGGACGGGACTGTGCGAGAGTGTAGACGACGAAGAGGACAACGACGACAGCCAAGGAGATCTTCGAGTCCAACGCTCGAGGAAGAAGGTGGGGAGGGCCCGCGATCCGGTGCTTTTTGCAATTCCATTTCCTGCAAATAATTTGCTGTTGGATAGGGACAATTAGAGGGAGGGAGCGGGAAGCGGGGCACGGAGGAAAGGCGATCGCGCCGTAATACCTCTCGCTGGGGAATACGTAAGAAGGTGTACCCCCCTGATACACCGGAACGTCGACTTTAATGACTTCGAAGCCCCCAAGTAATTATTCCATTCCTTAATACACGTCCACGAAGTGCGGTGTTTCATATGGTTGCGTCGGGGAGGAGACCGGAGAGTCTGCGGAATGTTTTCACCTGAAGGCGAATGTCCGCGGCATTTTATACTCATTATTGATGTGCACTGCGATGCATGTGCCTCGTCCCATAAGGTTATAAGAGATTTCGAAAATCCGAGTTAGAGAATGGTAGATAATTGATATACTCAAATGTAGCAAGTCCTATATATATGAAGTACACCGTCGCGTACACGATGAAAGTGTTTGCAAAATTGTGAAGGGTATGAAGATACAGTACTGTGTGTACTGTTCTGCTTGTCATCAACCCCGGTACACTACACAATATTCCGTATAATTTGGCTGCACCAGCGTAAACGATGAAAGTGTTTATAAAATTGTGAAGGGTATGAAGATACAGTACTGTGTGTAGTGTTCTGCTTGTCATCAACCCCGGTACACTACACAATATTCCGTATAACTTGGCTGCACCAGCATAAACGGTGAAAGTGTTTACAAAATTGTGAAGGGAATGAAGATACAATACTGTGTATAGTGTTCTAGTTGTCATCAACCCCGGTACACTACACAACATTCCGTATAACTTGGCTGCACCAGGGTGAAACTTAAATGGGCTGCCGATCAGCTTCAGCCGCTAACCTAAACTTCCGTAAAACTTACTCGCAGCTTATCTTAGCTACCCACGATCAAGGATAACACCTCACAATTATGGTAGCCAGCCCCCGCTCGAGATCACATAATCTGCTGGCGGCGCAGAGGCCGTGGCGTACCTAATGTAGTGACATTCGTCATTTTCCCACCTGGCGTTCCTCGTGCCTCTTCCTACAACTCGTATCTACCCACACACGAGCAGGGGGAGGCAGAGGTTGAGGTAGTCGAAGAAAGGGACAGACAGAGAAGAAGTTGGATGGAGAAAGAGAAGAGGAACAGAGGTTGCGCACCTCTGCCCGTCCGTGTTCTCGTACGGCACGTCGCAGGAGATAGATGAGGGACTCTATCTTCGGTACGGAACCAGTTACGGGCTTGACGAGCTGTGTGTTTCGCGTAATGCCTCGCGATCTTATCGTCCTATTAATAATAAACCGCGAACGGCGTTACAACGCGTTGCCTGCGAGTCTGAATTCGCCTGGGGTCGAGCAGTGGACAGTTTACATGTCTGCTGTACATCGTGTCTCTAGCACGTGCCTAAAGTGAAGACTTTAAACGTTCGAACCCTCTGTACGGTCGAACGTTGTGTAATCGAGAATAAAACTGAGTAATGAAACGCGCCGGAAGAATTGATGCCGCTGGTGTCTGGTCCCTGAGTACGTCAGGTCTGATCTAAATGACTTTTTCTACTTATAGGCATACAGTGATGTATTGCCAGAGGCTCCAGTTAAAAGATATTGTATAAGCTATGATTCATTTTTATCATGTTCGGAAGTTTAACTTTGAGTACAGTTGGTTATTAACCCTTCTTTGCATGATTTTTTCTTTATTGGTGAAATAAATCAAGATGATATAATTCATGTTCAAAATTAAAGGAAAAATGGTTAAAAAAATCTTAGTATATATTTATAGTATAAATTTAGCAAAAAACAATATGATGGAAATTTCCATAATCATGCAAAGTTAGATTAAAGTGAACTTGTTCTTTTATATAATTTTGGGGCATTCAATGTTATGATGGAAATTTCCACCATCATGCAAAGAAGGGTTAACGGCTCAAGAGATGCGTTTGGTGTTTTATTTGGAACAGAGAGAAACTGAAAGGAAAGTATTGACAACCGTTCTTTGAATGAAGTCTTTCTAGATATAAGTTGACTCTTATCTCATAGTACTGGTGCAGCAAAATTGATTATGCAAAGTGGACGGCCCGTGATTGCGCGGAACATTTAATTTCGCATTTTATGCGAAAATGTATAGAAGCTTGAGTTAAATGGGCCTCCCTTCAAGCGTCATTATTATTGAATTTGCCTCGTTTAACTTAACGTCCGGCGACGGCTCGACTGAATTGTCAACGTGGGACACGTATTATCGCCCATACATCATCGTTATAATAAATCCCAATTTTCTCGGCACTGCACATTCGTGGAATACAGTTTCTGCTTTCTTAATTGCGAGCGGGCACATCCGCGGTGAATAATTCATACGGCTGACGCGCGTGAGATTTCTGCCGGAACAACGGGAAAAATAGGCTTGAATTATGCGCATAAAAGTTTCCTTTCAACGTGGGCAAACGTTTTGATCTGTGGAAGTATTGGCTCGTTGCAAGAATATCTACGATGTTCTCATAAGAATATAGCTATATCAATTTCTATAATAATTCTGCATTTTATAGCATACTTAGTCGCGTAGTCCCACGTTATTTTCGAAAAACAAAATGATGTGAATTAAAATCCTCGGAAGTCCGTGCGGCGATCCAATACTTTCCGTTTGAAAATTGTTATGAGCACCGAGTGCATGCGCGTATCTCTTCCAGTTTGCATATCCAAGGACGATATTTAACCTTCCAGTGACAGCCCAATCATTCGCGCGACCACCTAACAACCTCCTCTTAATTATCATTGGAATTACGGGCGTGATGAATGTGGCGCGTAATAATCGAATTGCTTTGAAGCGATACATACTCAGCGTATTCGCGTAAGATTCCCCTTTGTTCTGCGTGTGCAAGTCGTTTCACACTTGATCTCCCGCTGATCTCTTAATTAAGCTCGAAGTTGTGGGAGTTGTGTGCGCCAGCATCCGAGTAATAACTGTATTCGGGTCGAAAGTGATAGGCGCATACTGTACATCTACTGCAACAATGTACACACACATGCACATTCCAGCGCTGCGAGTTCAACAATCTTTCGAATCAACAAAGTCCGTATGAGAATTCGCGAAACAGAAATGATCCCAGCTGTCAGGTTTACATGCAAAATTCGTCTGCTTTATCTCCGCCTACGGGGTTTGCTTTATTGCCCCGACTTTTACAACTTCCCATTGGCGCGATGTACAAGTTCGTATGGCGACTGATGTTTACGACAGTCTTAAAATAATGCGTTTGGCGGTGGAGAATTTTTAAACGGAAGTAATTCGCCGAGGCCCCGAAAAATCATTCCTGTAACCAAACACGGAGCCGACCCAAGCCATTCAGCCGAAATTGTTTCACCCAGAAAACATTCAAGCGCCTTTTTTACGAGCGGCATTTGGCAAACGTTCTTCCCCTTCTTTCCCGAGCGGGTCGCCGTGGCGCGCAAATTAACGAATTCCTGCGTAATCGAGGCCGTCGAGCAACGTAAGAAGAGGCGCCAGGCGTTGTGAGCGTGTTCCTCTTCGCTTCCTGTAAATTTCAACCTGTCTTGCATGACCCGACCTGATGCGAATTTTTCTCACGCCTCCCTATTCCTTTGTTATACATTCGCGCTAGTCAGTTCCGTCAGTTCTATCGCTGTTTGTCCTATGTGGGAGGATGATGTGAAAAACACGAAATCGCTGGATCCGTGTAATTTGAAGGTATCAGGCGGTGTCGTCGGAGCGCGTAAAGTCAAAAATCGCTACTTCAGCGGCGACGCGTCGGTAATTCATAACGGTTCGGGTCGGCGCATTTCACCCGGAAAAGATTCGTGCCTTTTTGCGAAGGGGCTACTTAGGGAATGCCCCTGTGCGGCGAGTGTCAGGGGAACGAAGTGAAAGAAAGCATGGAAGAGGGAGGTAGGCAGGGCCGTGCCTTTTTACGCGTCGCCCCGCGATGTGAATTAACGCATACCTCCGTAAACGAGACGTAACCGCGCGATGGCCTAATGACGGTGGCTCGTCGAGAATGCTAAATAGAATTCGAGCGACGGCGAGGGAATAAAAGGTATCATCAGCGGTCATTAGTATGACCCGCGAAAGGCGCATTCCTCGGTTGCAAACTCGGGAGAATGAACGCGGAACGGAAAGGTGGGGAAATTGCGAGGGGTATGCAGCGCCGAATTTTTTTAGTCCATTCGTAAGCCAGGTACGAGTACAATCAATTATATCGTGTTACCCGTTTAAAGAAGCGCAAAGACGTGCAGAGGGGGGACGAAATGGAAGAAACGTTTACCGTTTCGCTCGCTCGTGAGAGAGATGGGAAAAAAGGAATAATGTAAAGAAGGATGAAGGCTCGTTTTCGCTCGGTGCTCGTTACGGATCGAGCGTGTAAAATTTTGGAGCGCAGCCGTTGCGCCTAAGTACACACGCTCCCGGGGATCCTCAGACTACATGTCTGCCACGGATAATTCCTCACAACTCGGCATATTCAATACGTCGGGGTTATTGACTTTCCGTCTCACTCTTTCTCCGTCTCCTTCTCTCTCGGCGCTCATTGCATTTACCGGCAGAAACGATCAGGCTGTCAAGATCAAATTCGCGGATCGCGAGCGTGCGAGCAAGTATGAATTGAGGGTTTAACGGTACGAATTTGACAGCTTGCAAATTTGTTTGTATCGTTGTTCTATATTAACACGTTGATTGCCACGGTGGTCACCGGTGAGCGGTACAAAAGATTTTACTAAAAATGCAAAAAAATCGCAATGGAGTCTATTTGCAAGATTGTAAGAACAATTGATAATGGAACGGTGCTTCCATACTTTGGCTTCTAACAACTCTAAATTACCTTTATTTTGCACGATTTAATTATACTCTGCAGTATTTCATCGTATTGCGGTTCTAACATAGCATAATATGCGGTGACCAGCGCAAAATATTTTACTAGAAACGCAAAAAATTCGCAATGAAGCCTATTGGCAATCTTGTAAAAACAATTAATATTGAAACACTGCTTCAATACTTTGGCTTCTAACAATTCTGTATTACCTTTATTTTGCACGATTTAATTATAGTTTGCAGTATTTCATCGCATCGCAGTTCTAACATAGCAAAATACGCTTGGTAGTCAACGTGTTACAGACTGCATTTTTGCCGAACTAATTACAACGTAACCCCAGTTTGTTGCATGTGTATTTTTAATTTTCATTGTCATGTTTAGTGTTTTGATGTTGTGTATTTTTGAGAGATCGTGATATGTGTGGAATTTTAGATGAGCGTCAGAAATGATGTCAGATGCGCGGTAATGTATTTATAAGTGTAATCTTGTCGGCCTGAGGCTTTTATTGTAACGTGAAAAATGAACGGTTGCAAGCGTAAAACAATACTATCAGTGGCGAGATTACACGAAAGAATGATAAAAAGAAAGTATTTTACGCCGGTTAATTAACTAGCCCAGTAACGGTATTCTCAAGGGTTCCTCCAATTAAGCGCGGCAGGTTTCGAGTTCCGTTATTCCTGTCAATTATAGTCTATTACTCTGCTGAACAAATCCTCGAGCCGGTATCCGGTCAATAAATATAAGAGAAAAAGCACGAGCGGCGCGTTTGCAGGCATATATTAATTTCCTTATCCACCGATCTCGATGGGTAATTACGCCTGCGAAGATTTCGGCTAATTGAAATCATCACCACTCGCAGCCTGCAGGATGCCCGTCTCTGTCATTTCACCGTCACTCCGAATGCGAATCCGGTAATCAGGGAAAGGAAAACAATATTTCTCGGTACCAACGCAACCTGTTATACTCCCCATCTCCCGGTGTACAGTTAAGATGAAAGAGATGATCCTTCGCCGTATTTTTTCTCCTTGTATCAGCAGAAGTCATCATTCGCGGAGTCACGAAGCTCAGATTACAATAATCACGAATATAAGGTGTACGAGCGCATTATCGAATATCATTAATTTACGCGAAGGGGTCTAGACACCAATGGGGAAATCGAGTCTAAATTACGACGAGGCAAAAGAGGCGAACAAGAGTCACGCGCGCACATCGAGCCAGCATAACTTCCCCTATCTCGGGGATCTTCGAGGCTAATTATTCACATTGAAATATTCAACTGGGCATCGTCCGTCCGCGGAACCGATCGATACGCTGGATCCCGCTTATCGATCATCGTACCTCCGGCACCAGTCGGAATCATTAGGTGATAAACGCTTGGCTCCTGCCGCGCCTGAGGCCACCACGGAGAACCTGAGAGCATTTACGAGTCGATGATCGATGCTCCTTAGCTCGGAACGCGGCAAAAGTCAATACCGGAGCGAAATGCCTCCTTTCCTTTCCTCGTTCTTTCCGCTCGAGACGTCTCACGTTTTTCCGTCTCTCTTTCTAGCCCCTTTTCTTAGCCTTTTTTCGTCCTTTTGTATGCACAATTTTTCTGACGATCTACCGCGTGCGGCGACGGCCGGACACGGTAGCGGTGTAAATGCAAGCACGATGCACTGGTTATAGGAGCAGGCGTTAATGATCTTGGTGCCCGATACTTGATCTTATCCGCAAGTGCCACTAAATACCTGAGGATAGCTATCCCCCGAGGCGGCGCGGTACCTTTCGAGGAAGTCTTGAATTAAGCGTAGTTTATACGCCAGTTTATCGCGCCGCGTTAATTCAACGTTGTCACATAAATGAACCGTTCGCGCCGAGTAACATTAGTACGCGAGTGCGTATTTACCTACGGGGTGCAGCGACGGTCGTGCGTCATTGTAACAGATATTCTGTTATCGGCTTGCAGACTGCTGACGTACCTGCTAACGCACCACTCGTGTTCTTTATACAAAGCTACCTACCAGAAAATCATCCATTCTTACGCTAAGCGTTTGGATTACCCGCTCATGACTTCGCGTCTTTGAAAATGTCACTTTCAGAACACCCCGTATGCATTTTCACATATACTCGCTCCGGCTCGTCTACGTACAGCCACCCTGTTACTATATATTTTACAGTGTTGGTATTCATATTCTCGAGAGTGCACGGGACGGTACCTTCTAGGCTGGTAACATTACGAGACGAGCTTACACGGGCCATTACTCGCACGTAAATTGATTCTACGGCCTATGATTCGCGTCCAGGCTAACGGCCCCACCGCACTCTGATTATATTCGTCCGCGAATCATAGTAATTAATTATCGATGTAACTCTAATGACTTCTCAGGGCACTGTCATTAATCCATACCTCCTAACTATTACCCGGTCGGATAATGTCCTCTGTAATAAGTACGGCTATAAAATGCTTCCTTGATACGTGGCTCGACACGAAATCCGGACGACGATGAGATCCGCCGGGCGCGCGTGTGTTGAGAGCGCGGAGCAAACGTCGTGTACTTGATATGCGCCGCTTTTTGCCAACATAATTTCCAACGGCACAGGTGCGCCGCGCCGAGAGAGTTACGCTCACGGTGGACATAACTGTCATCAATTTTACACCGCGTTAAACTCGCTGGCAATGAATGACAATCTAGACGGAATGGAAGCGGCTTCGATTCGCGCACGTGTTCGCGTTTTTGAAAATCCCTCGCAAAACAGGTAGCTCAGAGCGGAAAAGAGGTAGAACGAGGCGTATAACCGAGGCCGCGCTGCATAACTGGACCTTACCGAAAGCTCGTGCGCCGTGCACGATCGCAATAACGAGGCTGCGTAATGTGCATTCGCTCTGCCGGTGTACTTGTGTAGCAATTCCGAACGGCAGGTATAAAATTGCAAATGCGCTAGCGCACCGCCTAGACCATCCTGAAATTCATCATTGCCCCATCCTCGTCGACGCTACGCGTAACATATGCTGCAAGCACGCACGCTGATGCTCGTTTTTGAAAAGCCGCCTTGCCCATTTTAATACGACCGCGTCGACGAAGTATGAGAAGTACACTGACACTGTACAATGTTCCGCTCGGACGGTGCCAATCCAGTAACGAACGACCGTCGTCCATCATATTTTCAATTTCCTGCGCCTCTATGATCCTCGCTCCTCGATTTATAATATATAATAATACGTTATCGCGCGTATACGAATGTCGTAAATAGCGTGTTACGCCGTATGTTCCGCGGATGCATAAAATGTTTCCTGGCTATGGACAGCGGTGCAGTGTCGCGAGAAAAAAGTTCGTCGGTTCCGTATGCTCGGAATCTCTCTATCGGAACGGCCGGCTCAGAATGTGAACGCCCGATAAGAGAAGTTATAAGGAGAGGGGCACGTAAAACACGAGGACGCGGATGATGAGAATGTTCATGAGCGGAGGAGAGTAGTGCTCGCGCCATCGAATCTGGCCAGTGTGCAAGTGCGTACGGCCGGTGTTTGTGGCCGGACCGAGTGCGGCAGATTAATACGATAGCAGAGCGAGCGAGCCCGTGGAGAAATTGCATGTTATAGGTAATTGGCAATTTCAGTAACGTGATACCGCTATCATCTGTCCGCGAGTGTTTCACCCGCGGGTGTTGGCGCTACGCGACGGCGTTGGGGCGGAATATACGAATACGCTGCTCGCCCTTGAGGCTTTGTCCGCGAAGGAGGGGGCAAAAGAATCGTCGAGATCGGTATTCCCTCGGCACACGTAATAATGCTAACACCGTCCTGACGCACGGGCAAATTTATGTAGGCATGCAAAGTGCCTCGTGTAAGGGACACGCTGATGCCCGCGACTGTTTGGAGTGCGCAGGAATTCGAAGACGGGTATGGTGGTTTTCTATCGTGGTAGGTCGGTAAATCTAAACATCCGTAGCTCTAATACGCGATGCCTCGCGCGTGTAGGCTGCGGCTAATTTATACGCTTGGCGGGCTTTTCAATTTCGATTTTTCTTGTTATGTAGATTAGACGTTTGTTCGTAACGACGACGCGAGGATTTTCGCACGGTAGCCTGTCCGGCTTCCTGCACTTCTGTCACAACTTCGACGCTTTTCCAATGCTTCGGTCCTATTATTTGCATACGTTTCTTATCTCGCGTGCTATGATCAGCAGGTCTCGCTAACAACCTGCTTGATTCAACAAGTTTCGAAAGTACATCTTCGACGTACGCGTATCTTAGGGCTGTCATTGGATAATCCAATCAATCGATTCGTCCGCTATCGACAACGCCTTCTTTACACAGTCCCGCGCCCGCATCTGCGTTCTCTGGCGTTTCGTTTTGTGTCACACCTGACGGAGTTTGCGTTTCCATTAATATCATTCGCACATCCCGCCGCGCCGGCAAATTTATGCAGATATGCCGAGTGTCGGCGTTGCGCAGGAACATGTGTGAGTGTTGTTTCGCGAGCCGGTGGATCGTAAGGGAATAGAGTAAACGGAGAACGGCCGTTGGCATGAGAAAAGGGGCTACGGTTCGTAATGAAACCGTATAACGTGATTAATTGACGCCTCGTCGGATCAAGATACGCCAGAGTGTGTAAGGAAGTGCGTAGCTTTTTCCGCGAAAGTCTTCCGAAGACCGTGTTCGAGAATCTGCCACCGCTTCGAGTCTACCGCCTTCGTTATAACAATTCCCCTTCTCGCCGCCGGATGACCGTAAAATCAATGTTAAATTGTGCTAATTGAATGTACGCGATGCCGGCCGCGTAGAGTTTCGCGGGGAAATTTTTAACGCCATTTTCCGCCCTCAGTTCCTTTTCTAATTTCGCCCGGGGACTTTCGTCAGGAGAGTCTAACGAGAAAATTGAACGGCACACGGTTCCCGTGTATCTGGAATTTAGATGAGGCGCATGCACGTGCACACGCCACCGCCGCAACTACGATTTTGCCAGATCACGATCTCGCTTTAGCACTCTTAATTAGGTGTATCGTATTATTTTGTGCAATGGACAGTATTCAGAGCGCCATAACGAGGGTAATAAAGATAATGATGACGTTGTAATGACGATAATGGGGCGTAACAGTCGTCACTGCTACTGCGATTCTAATGAATACTGACGTTAATTACTAACATTAATGTTAGCCGCGTCGGCGCTAATGACGTCGAGATAATGTGGAAAGCGCGAATTACCAGGCGCCCTCTCAACTTGGACCAGAGAATGCGGTTTATACGCATCGGGGTAATAATTACGTACGCACCTGTCTGTAATATTATTTTTAGCATTACAAAGTTGCTTCTGTAACGTCCTCCGGCTATCTTTATCTTTTATCTTTGTAGCAAGCCGGTTGGCTGTGATCGCGCATCGGGAACGACGATTAAAAATAGATCCGGAAAAGATGTCGACGCTGATTACCGGTTATGATTCCCTCGTAACATTATTTCACTGGCACGTTGCTGCTCCGCAGAGCTAGCGCGTTCGTTATTTTATTTCACCGACGCGATATATGGTTTACTTTATATTACAGCCGGTCAAGACCGTTAATACCCTAGACACCGCTTTGAGAATTTGTAAACGCCTGGAAGTATAATTAGCGCCGCTTCGGACATTTCACGTCGCTAACGCAAATAATTCCGATTCTGCATGTAAGCAACGCGAGAGGTTACATCTCGGTGCCTCGTTATATCCAGAAAATACACAGAGAAAGAAACCACACCGAAGGTGCGTGCGTGTCATAGCCTATTCCGCTAAGAGAGAACCAACGTGCACATATACTCTGCGGCCACTTAAGGGTAAAATAAAGGAAAGCGCGTAAGTTAGTTCTTTTTGTATGATCGGCCAGAGGCTCGAGCATCGCTGGAATTCGCCCGCTTACGCACCGTACAATGTTAACTCGGTGCTGAACTTAATCGCATACGATAAAGCGCGGAACACGTGGCGTCGCGTCTCGTCACATAAGGGTGGCCTGGGGTGAGAATTTTTCCGGATTCGCTCGTCTTACGTGCCCGGCCATAATCGTCTCGCAATTGGCGTACCACAAGGGAGGACTCACCGGTGCATCGCGATGCACCGGCTTAATGCACCGATATAAATGCGCGTCCGGTATCTGGTTCTCCGCTCATGCTCTCCATGGCGGACATAGCGTAATTTAACGTCCGTACTCGCAAGCCCGATATCGCCTATCCCAGGAAACTCCTCCGAGTGGCTCTAATGAACGGCTTTCGCTCGGTTTCCGGTTAAGGGACTTTGCTGCGAAAAAATCTGCCTTAAAACAGCACGACGACGCCGGTAAAATAACTTTCTCCCTCCTGCGGTATCAGTTCGAGTGCCTAGTAAAATCGATAACCGACTTATTGTTGTGACGGCGGGTTGACGTTGCGTGAAGAGGTTCCATACGGAAAGATGCCACAGCTGATCGGCCGCTGATATCGAGTGCGATCGCACGGTATCAACCCTGAAAGTGGAGCGGTAGAATTGGATTGGCTGCCGAGGGAGAAAAGATAAAGGGGACCGAAAAATGTGCCATTAATTTATCGGGAAGATCGGCGCGGCGTTTTCTGCGATGCCTGACGATATTCAATATGCGTCGTGTTGATGACTCGCTGTGTGTGAAGGCGCAGGAAACGCCACGCTGCCGCCGGATCCCCAGAGGGTGTCGGGAGGATCTCACCGAGAGAGGGCTATTATTAAAATTGATGTTGCAATGGCAATAAGCGGAATTGCCGGGTATTAAATTAAATTATTTTAATGCGGGAGCGGGGTGGTGGGAGGATGCGAGGGGGGTAGGGCGATCACTCGAAGGCGCGGCTTGTAATATTCACTGCGGATCCGAAGATTGGACGTATACCGGCATGGAAAGTGCAACAATTTTGTATACTTTGATATACGGTGACCCCTCCGACCCGCAACGGCGTAGGTATCTCACGGTCTCCTCTGGAGCATTAACGGTCGGCATTTGCAATTTTCGTCCGTAACGTAAGGTGCATTTTTTCGACTTTGCCCTTAAGCGAGCAACCCGTTCCGGCCATTCCATGATCATTGCTTTCGTAAGGGGAATCCACTTCGCGTTTACGCGATATCGGTGTTTGGGAAATGACGTCTTCGCTCAGCGTCTACCCTCGTCCCTATCTGCCGGCAGCATATCTCATCGGATCCAATTAACCGCTCGTGCGGAAAACCTCGGCCAACCGGCGAAACGCAGGCATGCGATGTACATGACGTGACTTTATATAACGTAAATTCGGGAAAAGAAATTACGACCGCCAGTGCCGCCGACTTTGCCGTCCTCCGGTGCTCGGTAGAAGGATCCCCGCAGCTTAGAGCTCCTTATCGAAGAATAATCAAGCTGTGACTTAATGAAGATAGTAAATCAGTTGTAGGAGCGCATTCTCCGGCCGCAGACTGCGTCCAACAATTTAACCAAGTTATGTTTCGGACGCGGTCGCTCGAATAGGTGGAGAAAATATTCGTGCAATTAAAATTCGCACCGCCGCGGAGAGCGTTTACACGAACGAGTCAGGAGGAGAGACGCGTTGCCCGGCGCAACTATGCGTTCTATAATCTTAATTGTAATTATTATCGTCGGCGCTGGCAGTAACGTATCGTCGCGTGCAACGTCGCCGTACCTTCCTTCAACGATAATCAGCGAACTTCTCGAGGTCTCTATTAGCGGCAAAACTTAATTAGCCCAGCTGATTTTTGCGCACCGTCACCCTTCTTCGGCCGTGGCCGCCTCTTGCGCATTTTTTTTCTCCAGCCCGATTCCTCTCTCTTCCTCGTTCTCCTCTTCCTTCCCGTGTCGAGACTTATCTTAATGCCGCTCTTACGGCCTCATTATCATTATCATTAGTCTCGGCGTGCAACCTTACGTGTGCACTTGGTAGACAACGTACCTAGTTCCCAGTTCTATGGCATAGGCTCTCATTTAAAAATGGCTGCGGATGAGTATTCCCCAGCCCCGGGCAATTTTGTGTCTCGCGCGGATGTTAATGTCAGAATGATCGTTACTAATTAGCCGATCTGTGTTGCGGTTTATCGCGGTACATACATTCAGTTAACATGTATTCCCTCGCGTTTCGTCGACCGCCTCTAGCCCGTTTCTCGTATATACGCTGACATCGATCGATTTGGCTTCTTACAAGCTCTCTCATCTCAATGCGCCGTATATTGAATCCTTTCGATACGTATATTTAGAAATATCTCTCTCTTGATGTTCGTGCGGACGACTGGCATACTATTTTACGGTCGGAAAATCCTTTGGTTTCTGGAACATTGTACGTTCTTCTTCATTCGCCGATGACTATCGGCGTTGTCCGTTTTAACGAACTAACCGGTCATTCAGGTAACTTCTTCCGGCGCGCACGTTAATCGGCGAAGAACAAACAGATGTACGCCCGTGGCTTATGCTGGTCGTTCGACTCGTCGATGTTTGCGCCGTCTCTTTGCACACTCTTCGAAACGGCGAAACGGATCGCCCTTGGGAGAAATCTTCACGCGGCCGTGAAAGCAGAGTCTTTTTCTGTCGCGCGTTCAACGCAACCCTCTGTTTGCCATCGAGGCGCGAATTACGACTCCCCAGTGTCAATACGCCAGCCCGCGTATATTTCTCTGTCTTCTTCTTCTGCGTCCACTTCTTCGTCGTCGACTGTCGTTGGGCGGCACGTTCTTTCGCTTCTCATTCTGCGCCACTTTTGCACATTAAGGCGAGTGTCTTTTTCAACTGCCGATGCATAAAGTTTGTGTGACAACGCGGTTGCGCGAGAACGACGTGGTTTTGCAGGCGATCGAGACATCGTTGTAAGGATTACATACAAACTCGGACTCGAAGGTTAACTTGAACACGCTGTTTATTCGAGCTTTTGACAATGAAGAAAAAGTGAGAGTTGCAGTATTTGAAGCGCGCCCTGTGATCTGAACCTCGTGGTTAATGCTGATATTACTTTATCGCGTCATGTACGGTACATCACTGTCCATACACGCAGCGGATTGAAGATAATATCAACATTCCTCATCCGCGTAGCGAGGTATAAAGTAGTGCAAATAAACAGCATGTCCGACCCGTGTATAAACCGGCCGTGGATTGACGTCCGCGGTAGTTACATCGCGTGAATCTCAGAACACCACAGTACAAAGTGACAAAATCTGTCTACTCACGGCACGAAATTTCCTCTTCGATCTACGGAACGACTTGGCAAGAAGAGTATGGCCTCCAGGACGTACGATAATGCTGCCGTTCGACACTCGAGTATCCTTTTCAGCGACAACTACAAGCCTCCAGTCGTCTTTACCCTTTCAAATGACTACATTTCCAGATCAGCGATCGTCCGTTTGCACGTCAATGCGCCTGCTTCTTCTTGCCTCTCGGGCATCGCGCTCCACTGGAAGGGAGTAACGAGATTCTTAGGCGCCTTTGGAACTATCCAGATCTACGTGTCCCAAGACTTGTATTACCTACCCACCGTGTACCGCCTTGAAGGCTGAGGCGCAATTCGAAGCTATTATTTGTCTTCCCTCCTATTCCTACTCTTCCTCCTCCCCGCTTTGTCTCGCATCTCTCCGGCTCCTCGACTTCTTCGTCTTCGCTTATACCTGCCGGGCATTTTTCGGGTGCGACTTTCTGGAAAGCAGCTATATCGTCACTGGATGCACCTGTCGGAACGGTGCAACAGGCACGTCTGCGAAAGGAAGACGAGAACGTCAGGTCGGACACGTCGATGAATCATTGTGGAACGGGCATTGGAAACGTCCTCGAACCTGACGATTGCACGTAGCCGACGTTAGGTGTGGTTAGGGTAAAAGGGGATCGTATGGTACTTGTCAGCGTGCACCACGCACGGTGGTCGATGTCATTCGATTCTCTTTTTCCTGCATCCGTACTCCCCTCCAGCAGCGCCCTCTTTCTCGCTGTTTCTTTCGCTCTTCTTCGTTCTTCGTCCTCTCCACCTCGCCTCTCACTCCGAGAAAACCCGATGGCTCTCTGTTATCGGTACGTGAATCGATTTCCGATCGAGTGTACGCTATCCCTCTCCCTTTGTCTCGTTCCTCTTGTCATCCACCTCCTCCTACTCCTCCTTCACTCTTCATTCTCCCTACCCTTGTCGATAAACTATTCTCGCGTGCAAGATCGCGACGTCATGAATTATTCCAACAACTCCTGGAGCCAGGCGGCTCTCAGGGACGATCTCGTTGTCCTGCTAGAAGAAGCGAACAGGAGGGAGAGAACAAGCGACAGAAGGGAAGAGCGTTCTCGTTTTGCTAAGCGAAACCGCTCCAACTGCAAAGCAGACATTGAGCTGCGAACCGATCGATTGCTCCCGACTTCGATATTTTCGTCGAACGGAAAGATCGGATCGGTCGTTTCGACGTGTATTTCTGGCTTCTGCCGATCAAAGTGCAGTACATAGATTGCATTATTGGGCAAAATACAACGTTCAGTATGATCAGAGTTTAATCAGATATCGTTTTAATTAGGACGACATGTAATGGATATTACGCACGAATTTAACACATATCAAAGTTTCCAAGTACCACCACTTAACGCGTGTCAAGGTAATCCGCAACTAATAACTATTAAATTTTATCGCCAACTAAATCGGATTATGCATCCCTTAACCCTTTCGCTCTTATCGCTGGCTATAGCTGGCGTTCGTCTCCGTGGGTTGCTTTCTAAATGCCGGCTATAGCCGCTATCTACAATGTAACTCTGATACGAGCGCCAGCTATAGCCGGTCGCAGTTTGCAAATTAGCATACGAGACGTAAGCATCTTAAAAGTTGCGATGATCGTCGAAATGACGACCGCTGTTACGCCTTGTGCCGTGAAAAACGCCGACAAGAAGTTAATTTGATAGCAAGAGAGAACGAATTGCAACAGCAAATTGCAATAACAAATATACAGATATAGTAAAAATAAGTAAGTAACAGTGATTTTACTTATCATGTCTCTGACCTGCGAAATTAATTATTTTTTTCAATACCTCAAGTAAGGCACACGGATTTATTTGAAGTAGTTTTCTGTTTTATAATGTATTTTGGGTATCATAGAGCAAAGTCAATGAACGAAAATTTTGCAAACATTCAGAAAAAGAAGTTCGAAGGATTTTTGTTCTGGTATGTCTACCTGCTACGTCAAAGTATTCTTATTTCTTGAAAGTAGCATAATTTGATTTTCATTTCAATAGGTTCTGCTTTTGTCAAAATGGTTTTTAAAAACATGAAACTGCTACAACTGGTAAATACTTCAGATTAATTCAGAACTGATTCGGATAGCTGCAGTGCAAGCGAATTAAATAGAAAATAGCAGTTCGTAAAAAAAGACAATTAAAAATACTATGCAGATATACTAGGCTATGTCTGGAGATGTAGAGAATAATAATGCTCAACGGGCCGTCTCATTAAATATTATATGGACGATAGCAAAATTTAACCCTAAAATAAATTAATTTCACTGCCAGAAATTCAGGAATTTAAGCAATCATAAATGCCTCATGAAATATTTGTAATAGCGAAGAATCGGTAAAGCATATTGTTGAAAAGACAAACAACTATTTTGTTTCTCAATGACGAGAAATATGAAATTATCGTTAGCGGAATACTGGAGCAGAGATAAGCTGTTGAGAAGCAATATCTTTGCTGAAGTAGTGATCAGAGACTGCTACTTATTGCTGATGTAAATGCTAAAAATATAAATATATAAAAATTATATGAATACGCGTGGTATTGCAAAGAAGAGCAGGTAAGGAATGCCAAGAATGAATGAGGAATTATAAAGGACACAGACGTGCTTTCGTTCATCTGTGAACTTATTAGCCATAAAATTTCACGATAAGAAAAACATTTTCACGGTTTTTACGATACACTCAAAAGAGTTTGTAAATGTACTAAAATGCTACAGGAAATAAGAAACTGTTCAGAAACTAGCGTACATTACTTGTGTACACGATAATAATAAATTGATGAGTGCAGTAGACGACACAGTTGTGTCAATCGGCACTATTCGATCAACTCGCAAAACAATGAAATAGTACAGAAACTATTTCTTCCATTTTATCGATATGTGCTTATAGAGTGCATACTGTTTATACAAATTCAATTCAGTTCAATTCAACTAAGTTCATACAAATACCAACTGAACTCCGTCGATTAGATATTAAAGAAATATAAAAAATTCACCGATTACTTGTACTGACGTAACGCAAGACATTTTCCGTCATTTTCGGAACCTACAAAAAAATAGATGATGAAAGAATGTTGTCTATAAGAAGAACGATACCGAACTAGTCACGTTATGTAACACAAATGACATATGCTTTAATTATACAACAATAATTCTTGTTTACGTAGATTATATGTTATAAATGTTTCTTTTGTTTAATAACCATGTCAAGGCTACGTTGTTCATACGTAAGACGTTAGCCCGACTGCTGAAGTCTGTTCATGTGCGATGTGTACACTGTTGTCGCAGGGTTCCGTTCAGTGGCGGCGCGACGACTGAGCGAAGCGCCGTAACGAAAGGGTTAATTTCCAATTCCCCCGGGGTATCGAACCAATTTCCTATTTTCATCTCTGCGCGCAATTTGTAGATGGCTATCGCGTATGTTCTCTCCAAGTGCATTACACGATCGACGATGCAGTGACTCGGTACGACTCGATACCGAAACTCAGTCTGGCGTCGAACATGCATGCACACCGAGTCGAAAGCCATCTGACGATGCCTCCAGGTCGTAATAAGGGCGCTCGACGTTACATACGCGTACTGAGTGCATGGGCGCGGTTTGCAGAACTAGCTGGTTGCCTGCAGTCGTCGTCGTGGTTGATTCTGCCGGGCAGCTCGGAGCTGGAGGAAATAAAAAGAATAGGATCTCCCTCGGGCGGTCGTCCTTGCCCTCACCGGTCGGCCCACGTCAAGGCCACCTCGCTTCGGGCGCAATGCACCCGCTTCTATCTCCTTCTCTCTTCCCGTCGCTGATCCCTCTACCTTCCTGTCTCTCTGTGTCTTTTCTTTCTAGGCGGCTCGATCTCCACGCTCTCTCCCTCCCTCTCTCTTTCTCCTTCTCTCTTTCTCTCTCTCCATCGGCACCATCTCTTCGCTACCTTCTTCGTTCTCCTTCTCATCTAATATACTGTATCGCTCCACTTTAACTACCCTATGCAGGCTCCTTGCAGCTGCCCCTCCCTCTCTGGCAGCGCAGGTTGCACAGTTACAGGCGTCTCATGCGTTGCTTGTTTCCCTGCGCGTCATGATTCTTGTCCTTCTTCTACCTTCTACCGTCTTCCACCTTCCCCATCCGTGCGCCCGCAGCAGTACACTGCACGACAGATATCGCCTCTGGTCTCCACTGTCGCCCTCTCGGGCCCCTCTCCCACGTTGCTGGTTTCTTCGTCTTCGGGCCCGCTCTCTCCCCTTCTCTTTTTCTCCCCCCAGTACCTCTCGGTTGTCTATAAATATCTGGCGGCGTTATTTTTAACCTGGGATTGCGACACGCACGACAACGACGACGGGGTAGTATTGTGTCCGAGACTCGGCGCGGGGTTGAGAGGTGGCCGACGGGGTTCGATACTTGCAATATTGCTGCTGGCGGAAACGGGTTTCGTCGCGTAATCCCGATTGCGGTTCTGCCACGCGATTGCACACGACCTGAATTGCCGATAACGCGGGACGAATTGCTGGCTTTAGTGGAAATCGATTTTTATCTCACCCACACTCCTTCCTTTATTTCCGGGGACTAAGTGAATTGCGAGCGGATTAGATGCTCGATTTAATCCCTCCGACTTCGCGTTCGGCAAGTTTTATCCTCTTTGTCTTCTAGGCTGTTGTTTCTTTTCGCGTCGGGAAGTGTATGGGTTCGTTGAGCGGCAATCTGGCTAGGTGCACGTTCTCTATTACGTTCGATTATCGGCGAAAGTAGCTCGCGCGTTGGCGCCGCTCACGCGCGTTGCTTCGCTATAAATATCCAAAGCGGTGTTATTTTTAACCCGCGGCCCGCATAAACGACACGCAGGAAGAAGTCAAAGAAGGTATACAGATCGCGTCGTGAACAGGCGAGAACGGGTTTGTCTGGACCACGCGTAATCTTGCATGTACCCACACGCTCGAATCGCTAGCTTCATCGTGATTGCGTCGCTTTTTACCTGTCCTCATTTTTTTTGGTTTTTATTTCGGTGTGCGATTACATATTCGCTACGATCATACGCTCGCGATTATCATCGGGGGCATGAAGATTCTAGGCAATCTTTAATTGTAAAAATGGTAAAAAGCATGAATATTTTCCTGTCATGCATTCATGTTGTCTTTGAAACGATTTCCTGTCCTGACGATATTCTACGTCACATGTTTTCACAACTTACGCCGAGTCGGCGTGAAATTCGGTTACAACAAAAAAGCAAGACCGTTGTTCCGCGGAACAAAGGAGAACGCTGAATATTAATTTGACGGGGAAACAAAGGACCCACGAATTACGTCGCGTATCGTTCTGCAGAACCGGCCGAATTACGTTACAGCGAGAGATGCACATGCTGCGCGATGACCATGAATATTCACGACGCGACTGGCAGTCTGACTCGTCCATTCGTCCGAACGCGGAGTCAGAAGTAGACGGTTGCACATCCTTGACTGATCGAGTGGTACCCTCCTTCTCGTTCTCTCATTCTACACCTCCCCGGCTCGCCACTTTATTCGCCCCTGCGCGAGAAGAATGCTTTTCGCGAGAGAGTTGAGACGGAGCGAAAGAGAGTAAAGTGCTCTCCGATGAGTAAGGATAAGACAGATGTTGCTTACCGGTCGGGATAATGGATCCGAAAATGCCATCAAAGTTTAATGCTCGGTAATTTTTCGAGCATACCTTATAGCCCCATCTCGTCTTTGCCGGCTTACGCTCTCGCCTCTTCTCATGATCACTTTTCTCTCTTTCCGAGCCGATCCCCTTCAGTTACCTATTCGCCGATCTCTTCTTCTCCCGTTCACTTTTCCTCACATCCTCCTTGTTTCACCCTATCCTCTCTGTCCCCTCCTTCAGTCTCTTTATGTACATCCAGCGCCGTCTCTCTTTCCCGTTTTCTCTTTCTTCGTTTCTTCTTTCTGCTCCGTCTCTCCCACTTCTCCTTCCCAGCTTTTTTCTGTCCTCTCTCTGCAAGTGTTCTCTGGAGCATGACGTCGGGCGTTGATTAGACCTTCACTTCTCTTTCTCCCTCTTCCCTTTCTTGCTCTCATGCCTTCCCTTTTTCTCTTCTGCGCGTTCTCGCGCCCTGACTCTTTCACCTTCCACGGCTTCTGCTGCTTCTGCTTCCCTTCTTTTTACCCTTCGCTCTGTGTGACCTTGGAAAGGTCGGGTGAACGAACAGCAGATGATGCCGCCGTTGGAGTTGGCCTATCTAGACGGCGCTATACGCGTGCAACGAGAATTTACAGCGGCAAACTTCGCTATAAGTTAGAGAGAATGCTGCGAGGTAAAACTTTCTGATGATTTTTCTTTGGGCTCCGCGTTTGCTATTGACGTGGATTCGTGTACTGCTGAGTGATCGTTGTTCGCCTGCAGTCGCGTAGCATTTGATGCGTGAAATGCAAAATCTGTTCGCACGATGGAAATCGGTGGAATGGCTTTTATTGTCCATGAACGTCAGTTTCTCACGTTCACATCTTCCGAGAAGGCACATTTGTGTAATAGAAATTCTGCGCAGTTTACTAATGCCGCGCGTCCTGCAATTAGCATACAACAAATCGTTAGTCCCAACGTGTTTAGGAAGTTGATAATCAGCGGTAAGTGTTGAGCATGGAAAGATCCGAGGAGGGTAAACAGAGTGGACAGGTTCAACTAGGAGGGGATATCGTGTTTGGTCACGCGATACACAATACACGATACTTGAACACATTAGCGAAGCACATTGACTTTGAAATTAAGGTTCTACGTAAATGTAAATGGTATTACATGACGCCCTATCGTCAAAGACCATCAACTGTGGACGGAAAATGTAGGTTCGAACCTATCATTTATTGATGTCCTACAATCGATTGCAAAGGCTTGGGTTTAAGCCGATAAATTTGAACGATACTTAGCATCCGTCGTTTTATTAGTGCCACTACATTCTATGTACTGTTATCACGAAACTTTCTTCGCAATATTCATACATTTGCGCATCTGAAAAATGTCTAATAATTGGTTTCGCCGCATTACTACATGTTCTATCGTCCAAGCATTAACAGCTTGCAAATTTGTCGGTACCGTATCTGTTTAATTACGCATTTACTCACACTGAAACTAAACTTTTCAAAGCACTTCGTGCGTTGACCTACAATGAATCTCTCGTCAGCACTTTTCGTACGCCTAGCGTGATGATTAATCAATTAACCCAAGACGCCGGCGTCTTCCGTTTATGACGACCAGTATGACAGATGATGTTGTCACGGCTTGCGAAGTAAACGACAATTTACAAATTAATTGTGACGCCATTAAGCGGTCACCGCGTAAATCGTGATTGTCGGCCGGCAATCAGCAAGCAATGCGCCCCCTCTTCTCCGATGCACGCCCAGAATAGCGATTTACACCTGCTGTTGCAAGAAATTTCCATTCCTCAGGACGAGCGAAAAAACTCGTACCTAGCTATAAAAAATGGGGTTTGATTGAATTCTGAAAACAGTTTTCCCGGAGTCAACTTATGCGTTGGTAGTTTACCTTCTACAGTATTTTATTTTCATTTTTATAAACTTGCACAACATAATATGATGTAGGGAAAACGCATCCATTTCTCTGCATCTATTTTTATCATGCTTTAAAATACACTTTACACATAAATGACATCACTTACGTCTAAGATTATATAGATAGTGCCTATAAAGTACTGACATATTGTGATATACTGGTGTGATTTCACTGAATTCGGCGTATCTATACGTTTACTTGCTAGTTATTATGATGCATTCATTTTTCTGCTATCGTCTCATTAGTAAAATTTTTTCTCCAACATATGGTGCATTTCGGACATTGCTCTATGATCTGGTTCACCGGACCCTGTCTGACAATGGTGCTTGCGACACGTTGCTACCAGCGTCGCAAATGTTCGCGGAGTCTTTTTACGCAACGCTGGTCAATCATCATAACAGAGGCGTGCCAAAGCGCGAAGTTTCTGCCATGCGTAGACGTAGCATTATGAGCTTTTAAGAACCGTCGCGCTATGACGTGCTCGGTCTATCGTCCATTCGTTAACTCGTTTCTCATTAGAATTCAGGCACGCGTGTCATTACGCGTTCAGCGCGATGTACGGCATGGACTAAGAACGGGGAGTAGCGAAGCGACGTCGAATATAAATCGCAAACTCACGGGGTTTTAACCACGAGGAATCGACTAATGACGGTGCGCGAGGTACTCGCTACTTGCAAGTGGTCGGAGTGCGTTACGGACGACCACGGCTACCGTTCTCCTCGACCGTCGTTACGCCTTTTTCTACGTAGGATCCTACGTAAGATTCTTCGTAGGGGTCGCCACGCATTGAGCCAGCCTAATGTCGGAATATTTTGCGGGCTTCCTTGCAGACGCGAACTACGCCTCTTCCGCAGTTCTTCTTCTCGTTTACGCGCTACCTGGCGATTGCGCTTGTTATTAGCGTTACTGTCACTTTCATCATTGAGCCGGACCTTTGACCCGTCCGCGTCGCTGTGCCGATGATGCCTGCGCTGGCGGTAGTAACACTTCAATATGCGCGCCCGCAATTGTAATTCCGCAATTTATCAACCCATAGAAATCTTGCCGCAGATGCGTTTGTCCCCTGGTAAAAATATCCCAGACGGTTCGAATCAGTATACCGCTTTTCGAAGATCGTGCGTCGTGAATACGGTAAATCGTATAATCTTATACTGTACGGCTGGGTTGCGTGTCAGTAACTGTCGCACTTTCGCAGACTTCATTCACAGGTTTTTCGGGACCGCAATCGGTAGTAGCGGTTCATGTCGGTACATTGTTGTGCACGTCATTCGTCGACGATCCCGATAATGATCGGCCCGAAAGTGACGCCGCCTTGACTTCAATGCAATCGCTGCATTCATCTTGTCTGGTAATCATCGCATGGCATGGCGGTTACCCCGCCGAAATTCGGAATTCGCTTTGAGCCAGTATACGGTTCCCCGAATTTCCGTCGGGAGAATGGGTTATTTTTGGGCGCCCGAACTTGTCGAGGGCGCGAACGAACACGGTGTATTGGTAAACTACAGACGGTCGGGGTACGTGATTGCGAAAAGCTCGAGGCGTGTGTGTCGCGCACGTACAACCGGCCTACATGCCACTTCGCACGATCGCGATCACGTATTGTCACGCGATATTCAGTCGCGTGTGTGCGACCCGTGACGTGTGAGTGCACGTCGGCACAAGTATTTCTGCTTGTCGTGCTCTTGCAGTCCTGGGCGCCATGTACGTACGTGCACGATTATCGAGGCACGACGCGTCGGTACATCTTGTTTACAAGTCGACGCTCTTTATAATTTCACGTATAAATACGGGCGTGCGTGTTTTGTTTGGCGTGCGATGCGCGTATTTCGGATACGACGTTTTTATGGGCCGGCTTTGTCGTGAATAAGCGTGATTAATTGACGTGAGACGATGACCGCGTGGCAGGGATGCAACGCGACACTTTGCGATGACACGCAGCACACGGACGGGTACTATTTTCGAAAGATGATCGAAAGGGTCTCGTGACGTGGAAAATGGATTTTTCGCGTTATGCGAAAATAAACCGGCGGAACCGCTCGTTCTTCTTATTGGCTGTGTATTTCTGAGGAGAACGGAAGTTCGACTGCGGACTGTAATATCTACTTTCATCTTCTTTCATCTCGCGGCATTTGCGAGGAGGGGCGGCCGTTTCTCGCTTTTCATCCCGCGCAAAATAAACGAGCCAGTCGCTTCGGAATAAGTCGTAATTCATTTACTCAGGAATAGCTAGGAATAGCAGAGGGCTTCGAGCAAAGAACCCCCGCCTCTATTCTTCTACCAACACTCGCCGTTTACTTCTCCGCGCTTCCTATTCTCATCGGCCGCCTTCCGCAGCGACGTGGATTTTTGTTCGTCGATGTATAAATGGTCTTACGGTACGTGGTTGTATAAGCTTGCACGAGCTGTTATCAAAGAATTGCCTTCGACATTATCCCGCGTCCGGTGATAAAGTATCAGAAAGCATGTTCAATCATTCGCCCGTTATGTGAATGATGATGCTTTCTGGAGTGAAGTTCACTTGAGAACTTCATTGTGCGATCGTCATGTGGAAATTACCGGCATCAATGTTTCCTTTGCGGGAAGCTTAGTAAAGACCTAAATTGACGTGTAACAAAACGCGTGCATGCTTTGCCACAAAGTGCTGCCACGTGTATGATAAATGAGTCTGACGGTGTAATCAGTTGCGCGTTTCATTCTTAGAACCTCCGAGTCAAGTCGTCAGGCTGTCTGGAAAATTGTGTTCTTGCCGATCTTCCATTAGAACTTTTATTACCTTCCTGAAGTATTCCAGTCGCCTGTGGATTATATCAAATTCCAACATTGTCGCGAATTGTCGTTATGCAATACTTACTATCTACCCAAGCTTGACACAGCTAAAAGTTGCGCATGACTTGCACCTTTAATGACTCTCAAATGCTTCATTGATCACGTTCCCACGCTTGTCACCACACGTTGTATACGTCAATCGTTAATGATTCAGGATCTTCCGGGTCCTAATATATTTCGTTCCCTCGGGGCCGCAAGCTTTTCATAGACTTTTCACTCGGAAATCATCAAGGGTAATCACTGGCGTTGAACTGGCCGCGCGGGCGCGGGAGTCTTGACCGCGGAAAATTACGCCATAAATTCATCGCGTCGGTGAGTCCATGGCGTTGGAAGGAATACGACTGTTCCCGGCATATCTCCGCCAAGACTCACCTTTCCCGTGGTCGTTGCACCGGTGCACCGTTGCAGTGACACTTCTTCATAAATGCTGGAGCTGACTCGCAATGATGAAGGGCGTAGAACAGAAAGTGCAAGAATGGCGAAGAAGAGAGTAACAGGCGGAGGAAGGGAGTGGGGGAAAGGAAAAATGGGGGAGCGAAGAGACGCGTTTACCTTTGTTATTTGCATGAACGCTTATAGCTTCGGGCGGGCATACACCTTTTGCCGTTCGCGGACTAGCAAGAGCGCGCGGGCTCTTTACGACCGTTAAAATATAACTTCCTGCGAAGAAGACGCGGATAATAACTATGAATGCCTGCCATAAGGACTTGATCTGTCGTGGTGCCAGGGCCGTGGGCATTAATGACGCATTCCATCCGTGTGTACCTACGAAGAGGGCCCTCTATAACTCCCCTGATTCACATCCACCCACAGCGCAATCTGCTCCTGCGGCGCCAGAATCTCTGGATTGTGCCCAGTGTCCTTAGTGGTCCGCGGCCGTGTCCTTCGGTGATAAATCGTTATCCTCCCCGTGGCTAGCCCTCTCAGGGCCCAGTGCTTCGGGTTGCCCGCGATGTTCATTGTATCGATACGACTGATCTCAGGAGGTTGATCGTAACAAATTGCAGCGCGGGCTGATCGAAGGATCTTCAGCACAGTGAAAGACGTGTAGGCAAGAGAAAGAAATTTGCACGGGGAGAAATGATGATAGCGCGCCGACGAAAGAAGAGATGAAAGTCCGATGATGGTACTTCGCAGGCTTTCCGCGGAAAGGATTCATTCTTCTTGCGTTCTTCGGACCAGACGTGGATACACGTAACACGCGCGTAATAGCTCAGTAATGATATTGGAGTATTGCGAAAAATTGGATCGCAGGTTGCTGTATGTATGTAATAAGTGTAGTAGCTTCTACGGTATAACCTACTAGCAGTACGGTAGCACGGTATCAAATGCTGCATCGAGCTAATATCAGGCTGCTGCATAAATGTATCAGAGAAAAACATACATAAACGCGATAAATACCGATGTTCCCAGGCGATGGGAAACGTTGCATCATTGTGAACTTCGTTATGCGAGCGCTATCAGAAGGATGTTACTACCTTATATCGTTTGGGATCGTATCGAGCGTTAAAACGAAGATGATGAAAAACGAAACCAAATAGGCTGGAACATGACGCTGGTTTGTGCACGCCGACACGTTCGCACGAATGATTTAAACTGGCTTCCCAGACGAACGTCTGATCTACGGCACGAACGTTAAGACCGAAAGTTCTGTTAGTGAATAAATTAGTTAAGCTGGCGGGACAAAATTGTCAGTTGCAATACTCACTTCTACCTTGGCAACTATTTTAATCATTGCAGTTTTCATTATTTCTCTTTTAGAATTATTTCCCCTTTCCACACGCTTGTGTTGAATTATTCATGAATAACTTTCTGAATCCTCAAGCCCAATACCGATAAATAGCAGCGAGAAAAGGATGTCTGTATTGTAAAGAGGCGTCGGATAGAGGTCGGACCGGTAGGACTGTCAGGATCGAGAATAAGCGAGATCTATCAGGCTCGTTTGGCTACTGGTAAGAGTCTCAAGCTGCAAGAGCGTCGGTATTCTCCGGCTGCCACTCCTGTTGGGCTTCAGATTTTCACGAGGTATCAAGATGTTGTCGCTGCTTAAGTTCGCTTTCTTGTCTGGCGGCGATACCTCGACGGTCATTCATTTCTGCTCTTGTAGCGTAGCTATATGCGGTAATGAAGTGTCAGTGCACGGAAGTCCTGGCGTTTGATAAGCATTCCTGTTCCTACTCTTATCGGATGTGGGATAATGAAGCTAATTATACTAAATTTATACCCTTTATCGTTGGTTCTTCTTCGTACTTCTAGTAGTGAACTCATACTTCAAATTCTGCGACGTTTCCGTAGAATTTGCAACTTTCCCTGTACATAGATACATAGTGTATCTGAGAACAATAGGTTTACAGAATAGTGCAAGACTAATTAGAATAGAACTAATTTCAACCCGATCGCAGCGGATCATTAAATTACACCGCACTGTATTAATAGGCGTATCGAATGTTGATGCGCGGTTTTGCATTAACCTTGACCATGCGGGGGTGATCAAACACCGGCAGACGAAGACAAACATCAGAAGGTCTGTCCGTGACATGTCTAAGCGGCTGAACGGAGGGGTCTCGGCATTGCATTTCGGATGAATATGCATGAGTCGACGAGCACTTCATAATATCATTCTGCCATACATCAGCCGCAGACCACCAATTTACTTTAGCCACTTACCACAGCGGTATGTGCCACGTACGTATCGACTCTCATCCGTACCAGCACGATCCGCCGTCTCTCTCTTTCCTTGCCTTTCATTCTTTTCAATTGCGTCCCTTTTCTGCATTCGTACGCCCATCATTCCCTTCCCGCATTCTTCGGCCCTTTTCTCCTGACCACCCGCCTATTTACATAAAGTTTATTTACGACACGCGGGTTTATCTTCTGCACGATCGCCCACTTTCCTGGGCGACCGCCTAAGTCGTTTATGTGACGTTTTCCGCGACAATGAAGGAACGATTGGAGACGACGTTCCGTTCCTTAGTGGCGCGCGCTCGCGGTGGTAACGACTGGTAATGGCGATGGGCGGGGGACGACTTTATTGCCCTGTCGACCAGGACTTACGACCTTTGCCCTCGCTTCCGGCCCGATCAAAGCGTAGTTATTCTCGATCTTCGCCTCCGGGGCAATCAGGTGTCCCTTTGTTGCAACGTGGATCATCCGTTTGCTCGCGCGCTCTGCCAATCGCGGAACGAACAACTTCAATATTGATTTCACTAGGATTGCATACGCCCCCGATGTTATGGGGTCATCGATGGGGAAACTGTTTCCGTGCACCGTAAATGAAGTCGCGTCGGGGTCTATGAACCTCCTTCTAGCGGGGGAGTTTTATTAAATGCAGTTGCCGAACGTGCGATCGATACGGCTGACATTCACATCCGCTTCAATTTCAACTTACGCCAGATAACGAAATGTACCGTTCTATTCTGAATTAAGGAATACGCTCGGAATAGACTAGTTGCTTATTACGGACCAGGCATATCAATCGGCGCGACTTTTATATCAAATGAAGACGGATGGCTTCTTGCTACTATTTGCTTTTTCACACCTTCGCAAATTTCTAATTCTGTGAGTGTCATTAAATAATAGAGGGGGAATGGCGAAATGCTATTTTCGAATTATGAAACAGTTGTATATTTCAGATCAAAGTTATATATCGTACACTATCTACGCAGTATAGTATATACAATACGTATACGTAGAAATGGAGAGCGCATTCTTTCAGACCTTTAAGATGCGAGATGTGGCGAACATTATTCACTTCCTCAATCGCAATTTTAAACGACTGTGGTTTGTAAATTAAAATGTGTGTAATTAAAACGTATCGATACAAGACACTATTTCGCTTATCATTTCGACAGGTTATTTTTAAACATCTGTTGCCCGCTAAAATACACTTTCTATATGAATGGCTATTTTTTATATACCTGTTGCACGCTAAATGAATATTTTTATATATGGACATCTGTTAAGTGTGACGAAAGATGCAAACAATGCAAACGGTGATTCATACTTGAACCCGAATTGTCGACAATACTGTCATAAGGCCGGTTTTAAGGGACAAGCGTCTGTTTTATAATTGAACAGGGATTTATTGGTAACAATGTTATTCACGTGTACGTGTAAATAATTCCTGTCCTACATTCGGTATTTTCGCGAGGCAACAATATAAGCATCTCAGCTACACCATTGCGTTATTCGACATTTCTGCAGAGCGTAACACGAGTAAAAGTTCGAATGATAGCAATTAATTCACTTCGATGTTCCTGTGCAACATCTCCGCGCGAAATGCACTTCGGTTTCTCGTGGCTTTTCTTTTTTCTCTCCTGAGCTGTGCGCCGTCCAATCACACTTGCTCGATCTTCGAAGCTGCCCGCTAAAATTCACTTTCTATATATGAATTACTACTTTTTATATACCCGTTGCGCGCTAAATGAATATTTTTATATATGGGCATCTGTAAAGTGTGACAAAAGATGCAAATAATGCAAGTCGTGATTCGTACCTGAACCTGAATTCTCGACAATACTGTCATAAGGCCGGATTTAAGGGATAATTGTCTGTTTTATAATAGAATGGGGATTTATTGGTAAGAAAGTTATTCGCGTACACACGTAAATAATTCCTGTCCTACATTCGGTATTTTCGCGAGGCAACAATATAAGCATCTCAGGTACATCCCTACGTTACTCGACATTTCTGCAGAGCGTAACACGAGTAAAAGTTCGAATGATAGCAATTAATTCACTTCGATGTTCCTGTGCAACATCTCCGCGCGAAATGCACTTCGGTTTCTCGTGGCTTTTCTTTTTTCTCTCCTGAGCTGTGCGCCGTCCAATCACACCTGCTCGATCTTCGAAGCTGCCCGCTACCGCTGCGCGTTCTTCTCTTTTGCCGTTTTCTCTTCTGGCTGGCGACAGAGCCCGGGAGGAGAGTACAACAACAAATCGCAGATCGTGTGCGTGAGATAGTTTGGGGTGGTCACGTCCTCCCGTCTACACGGTAGCACGGTGGACCCATCATGGCCTCCGCTCGTGCAGAAACCCCGAGAATTGAAACGCCGGCCTGTACGCCCTGGAGGAGATGAAAGAGAACGCCAGCGAAACGACGTCGGAAAGAGACGGACACGGCGAAATGAGAGGGATGCTCTGGAAATTTCCTTCCGGCTGTTCCCGAGTCTAGATCGACGCTCGCCGAGAACTGCTTCCACAAAGATTTTTCCCCTTTTCTCCCTCCCCACTGTACAATAATGGAAATCCCACGGTAACGGTATTTTTTTTTTGCGTTACGATGATTGATGAGGTTTTTGCCGATGTTCGAAGAGTGCGGAAGACACGCGCCTGGTTTTAAGTCCCGGTTCTGAGGTCTCCATGAGGTTGTCGAGTGGTATGAGACAAAGGAATCCGAGGAATGTGCTGTGCGTTGAACGCATAATAGACTTGAGTAATTCACTTAGCCCCTCGCGCCTTTGTGCTGTAATATGCGACGAGTTCGCTGAATGGATAATACTATTAAGTTTATCTATCGGCGACACGGAGTGTAAGTCGTTCAAGTGGGCGTTTACCTGCGCCAATGAAATGCGACGTGCCGCGATCGAATGCAGCCAACAATGGAATTCGTGACGATAAGATTGCTCGCGGCATTACGACGTTTGGACGGGTACAAATTTGAGGCGCTTTGATATCGTCGTGTCGACAAAGTAACATAGTATAGTGGCTGTAATATTTATCTTCCGATTACGCGAGCGCTGACGACCGCTTGTCCGAAAACCTAATGACGTAATATTTCTTCCACCGTTCATCTTCTCACTTAATGATAGGGATCCCATCGGTTACCAAATGAGTACCGTAGGTTCTTAGAAATCCAGCTGACACCAATGAGCTAACGTTAACTGCGTTTCCTCAAATCGAGACCACACGTCTTTGTGCTCCGACTTGTCGCAACACACGCGGCAGTACGTGACTATCGGAGCATTGATCTCATGAAAGGGCTGGCTTGAAATTTCTTAGCGCGTTTCAATCAGGCGCCTTTTTTTTGGGGCCACCTTTCCATCTGGCCGACCTGCGCCCAACGGTATCGAACTTTTTTACTTCTTCCCATCACATTCGTATCTGTGGTCGTAAAATTTGTCCGCCACCGTCGTTCAGCGCAAGTAACGGTACAATTTAATTGTGAAAAGCTCCCGCGTTTGATTGAAATTTCAAGACGTCCGATATAACATTTTCCTTTATGTTGGTTCTTCTCTTTCTCTCTTTGAGAACGTCTAGCGGACGACTCTTCAACTGTCCCTTTCAAGGACCCTCAGCAACCGACCATTCTCGGCTCTCTTCGTCGGCGAAATCGTTTTTTCGTCTACTCGTTTCCATTTTATTTTCCTCAGACTCTGCTGAGTGGGGGGAAGGAAGAGGAGAAAGTAACAGCAAGAAAAATTACTTGGCGCGGGGAAACGAGGGAAAAAAATGGCGGCGCAGTTGGAATTTTTTTTATTATTATCCAGAAACTGGCACATTGAAAATGCTGAATCTTTTGTCTTCACCCGTTTCGCACACTTCTGGGAGTGAAGGCAGGACGCGAAGTGCGTAACGAAGGAGTGTCGTCTTAAATGGAAACGTCGACACGCAAAAAATCTGCCAACACTTACCGGCGAAATTTACAGCATTCAATTATCGTATCTTTCGCGCCCTGGCGCATTAACGTTCGGCGGGGAATTCGTCGTTACCTGGTATCTCCCACGAGCTGTCTCACGTGAAAATCACATTCCCGCTTCCTCCATTCATATTGCACACCTTGTGGAATCTATTGGACTATTACGTTAGAATATCTCCACATTTTCATCCGTACGTCTCTATTCCAAACGATTCTCGGCTTGTGCGTCTCGCACTCACCGTCTCCGCGATTACTTACGTACGACGTTATCCTCTTTAACGTCGAAAGTAGACCTTGCGCGCGATAGTCTATTGAATATTTTTCGTTTATAGCGGGGTAACAAAAACTCTTCGCTCGAATGGCAATCACGCGAGGCCTCGTTTAATTGAAAGTCACATGACTGGTGCGTGACGCGACTGCCGGAAACTCTCACCCTCGTGTCGTCCGTGTAATTCCCCATTTGTTAGCGGATTATTTTCGAGGCACGTCACTCGGGGAATGGCTCTCGGAGATCAGCCAGACGATCCAACGCCGAGCGAACCCGAGCCATTAGCGGAACATGGTAATATCCACCATCATTATTATATCGGAGTATCATTTCCCGCGATGATTATAGGAAGCTCAGTCCTTCTTGTTCCTACCGGACTCCGTTCCTATATAAGAGAATCAAGATGAAGAACACGACCAAGAAGGAGATGGAGAGCTAGGGGAAGAAGGCTAGGCTTGCGTGCCCCTGATGGCGTGATGCAAAAGTCTTTTTTGCCGTCGTCTCAGCTTCGCCTTCTTTTCAGTCCTCGCATTACATTCATCCGCATTTAAAGAAATACGATTGTACGTGTCACGGAAGGCATCTTCGCTCCTACATGATGTGTGCTAGTTGGAAGCATGAGCTTGATGGATGACATTTATCTCCGCCGATCTGTCTATTGTCATTTCTTTGATCGCATGAATCGGAGGATAAGACGAAATGGAACACATCGAATTACACGCCAACTGGATTAACGCGGCCAATGAGAAAACGTTCTTTTACGTTCGTTTCTCCTCGCTTCTGGCACAGAGGCCCATGCAGACGTTAAGGCATTAGCTTCGTCGACGTAAACAGGATTTCACGGAGCTCGTTAGAGCCGGCACATAGCCGGTCTTAGATGCGCGCAGATTACGTATTTGCGCAGTGACGACTTGTGGGAGATTCAGATTGCACGGGAAGAAAGAAGGAAGGGAAGTGGGAGCGTCGGGGGAAGAAGACGGAAGGCGTTGATAAAAATCTTCCGGAGGCAGCGGTAGTAGAGGACGCGTAGAATGATGATAAGAGGTGGCACCTCGCGCCCTCTCTTCCCCCAGCCCCCCTCTCTGTCTCTCCTCTCTATCCTGCCTCTCCTTACCTTCCGTCCTATCTCTCTTATCCTCCCTCCTTCCTCCTAATCCCACTGATCTCTCGCCGGTGGATAGGATGGAATCATGTCGGCGACCTCGCAAGGCCTCGCCAAGGTCGTACATTGAGCTCGACTTGCCAGCAGGAGGTGTTCGCCACCACCACCATAGTCAGAACTAGCAGAAGCTCCACCACCACCACCGCCATCGCCGCCATTGCCATCGCCATCGTCATCATCATCCACGCCGTTGCATTGACTTCGTGACTCATTTGGCGACGGATAGATGTTCTCCGTTTCGCTCGCGTTACTCATCTTATTTTCCTGCGTGTTCTTTTATGTCGGATTACGGATATCGAACGCGACTGTTTTTACCCAACCGAACGGATGCTGAGTAATGTTGGAAAAATGTCTGGCGGTCGCGTGAAAAGCGTGATGGGAGTATGAGATTTTTTTCGTGGGTCTGTGGAAAAGTTCCGCTCGCAATCGTTTCAATGTAGGGAGAAATGGGAATGGCTTTTGGTCGGAATCCAAGTAGTCGCTTCTAACTATAAGCGTTAGAAGAGCAATTTCGTAAAAGTAAAGAGCTCCCCTCTGTTTCTTCCTTGGTCGTGTGCGTTAGTCGGATCGACTTAACTTCGGCCACTCAAAGACGACCAATATCGGCAATCCTGTCTAGTCGACGATCCTCGGGAGCAGTTTCCAACTGATTCACGCGTGGTCCTTCCGAAACCCTTCTCAGCCATTTCATTGGGGGTCATTGCCGTTTCGAACGAATTTGTCTCAGCGCTAGCGTGAGAAAGGGGATTTGGAGTCGACTACGATCGGCAAAATGGATGAACCGTAATCGGATAGCCAAGGCGCTTGCACAATGGACTGGCGCCATCTTGTTAAATCGTCCTCACATTTTTTCGTTCACGAAAGTCTCAGTAATACTTCGCCAAACTAATCGGCTCGCAATGACTTCACTTTTATACAGCAAGAATTCCACCTTCTGTAAAGCAGATCTATTAGGTGCCTTTCTCGAAAATTGACTTCAACAACAAAAGAATATATGAGTCGTTTATTTTGAAAGTGGCCTAACTCCATTTATCTTCAAATCGAGATAAATAACATTTACTGATAAATAACATGAATTTGTACATGTAACCATGGTAATCGGAAAATATTGAAAAACGGAGTTAGGCCACTTTCAAAATAAACGGCTCATATAAACTTTTATCACAGATTTTTAATTGTACATTTTTTTTAAGTGGCCGTTGTAAAAAAATTGTCTGTAAGATCAACGATTCTGTGTAAGATGCTGGCTAGTATGTTGTGAACCGAGCCTTATGGTTCGTTTACTGGATGAGGACGAAGAAGACGACGACGACGCCATTCTCGAGTGTTCGGCGCGTTTCTTGGCGCCAGGCGCCCTTCCTCTCGCACGACGTTCCTTCGTGCGCGACTTCAATTACCTTACGCTCGCGAAAACGAGCTTCGTTAATCAGATTTAATCTGCCGGCGCAGGATATAGCCGCGGCAGCGTGAAACTGACCGGCGATTTAGTGTTCCAGTAATAATTAATATAACCCGGTAATGGGGTTCATTAATAAAAGTCCGGTACTCACGGACGGTGGGAATTATGATGTCGCTTCGGCGGATTGTACTCCCGGCTTTTCTGTAAAACTCGCATATCTCATGCGCACTCAAGGTAGTCTCCTATGGCGAAGAATGCACGAGTAACGAGACTGAAAAAATGTCTTATCGTTTTTTGTTTATTTCTCGCGTTATTTGCGCTAGAGGTTATCGCATGAGCATTGTAATTAGCGGAGCTAATGTGTTATCGATTTGAGTACGTACCGCGGGCAGTACGTTAGCGGCACTGTAATGCGATTCGTATACAGCGTAACTTCTAACAAAATACTACATGGTCGTGGGTTAATAAAGTAACGGCTTCATGGGGCCGTTTAATGAGGCGAATTCATATATTGCGGGTAGGCTCGATGTAAACCGTACGGGGGATGTAAACAGTGCAACTCCGCGGTTCGAAGTGGACAACCTGCGAGGATGAACCGGAATAGAGGAGGTCGATGTAGAATTACGCGAAACGACGTCATATATAAACGTGAGTCCGACGATTATGCGAATGACTTGTGCGATACGAAGAGACGTTTCATAGCTGTGAAAGGTATCGACTCATATTCTCGTCAAGAATTTTCAGACACGCTGAACTCAGGTATTCGACCAGAATCTGGGGAACGATCAGTATCAAGTCAATGGCTAAACATTTACGTGCCTGAATCTTTTCAAGCACTGCCATCAAATTTACAGCTTGTCGCCAACCACAAATCATTCTTTAAGTCTTGACGTTGGTGCGCATAAATGACGATCTTCGTGTGATTCAAATCGTAGAGCGAGAGGAGTGAGAAACATTCGTTTTAGCGACTCGACACTTAAACCAGGATCTTTTATTCAAGTACCAAACTCGTCTGTCGCCGACAGGCAGATTCCTTTCCATTCTTCGCGCGTATTCCTCGCACTTTCATCGTAAAAGTGCCTCCGGTATGAGTAACATAAATATGCGCAGCGGAGGACGCGCATCAAGCTTCGCGTTAAAGGGACGAGCGTTAAATCATAAATCCAGTAAATTGCCCCCGAGCCGCGACTTAAAGTGTTGTTCGCACCTACATAGAGAGCGAGAGTGCGGGAGGGAACGTGTAACTCGGGAACGTCGAGAATTTCATCGCGACTTTCAAGGGATCTTCGTCTTCAAGTGACCTTCTGTTCGATTCTAGCACCGAGAAATGTGGTGCAGTGAGAATGCCTGAGTAACTCCTGCTAAAAATTTACTTCACGGAATGATTTGCTAAAACACGCATGTCACTAATGACTCATTCGGTAGCGACTTGAAAACTTGTTGCTTTCGATGACAGTCGGAACAATATTAGGCAATCCCATAATGTAGAGCTATGAAATGCGGAATCACGAGATGTTAGAGGCCATTAAATGATTTCATTATTAATTTGTGTTTTATCATATGCCCCCGTGCGTTGCGCACGAGGTGGTTTGACCGAAATGTAAGGTCAGAGCAACCTAATCGATAAGGCTGTCCTTTCTGAATAGAGAGATCTCAGATGATCAGGTGAGACAGTCGAAGTCATTAAAGTCACTGGCGCTCGATTCTATATTTCGCGCTCGGGTCCTGTTGACGCAAATTATAGTTACGTTTAACGACACAACGCTTCACCGACGACCATTAAGCCATGATTACCTTCAGACAATAGCTTTTTCATATTCCGCTAGTCGTTAGAAGTGAATGGCGTAATAACTGAATTAACGAATTGTCTGCGTGCATACCGGTGTCCACGTAAATTTACGAGGCTTTTCTAAAGAGAGTTCTCGGGAGAACGAGTAAGTCACGGATAACAGCGATAAAGGTGAAGAACTTAATATCGTCGGCGCCTTTTAACAGTGACAGATTTACGATCGGGCAATTGGATCGTTTTTGGTTATGCTTTTTTGAGACGATGCATTACAGGTACCTGTTGCAAAGGAACTTTTCGAGGTAGAAACTCAGGCAGCATACAGGAGCATTTCTCTATTTCATCCAGATATACCGCAATTTCAAAATTCTGCGGAATCCCCATGTCAAGAAGATCAATTTAGAAAATGATTCGTAATAGACTCCGACGAAGTAACTTAAACTTCGCGCGGCCATCGAATATGTTAAAATTGCGGAACGATCCACAAAGCGTTCCTACTCCTCTCTAGCATGGGCATATTTACGAACTAGCAAGTGGAACGTTTTTGGTTATGCTTTTTTAAGACGGTGCATTACAGGTGCTTGTTGCAAAGAAACTTTCGAGGTAGAAGCTTAAACAGCTCTTCTTCATACGGGAGCATTTCTCTATTTCATCCAGATATACCGCAATTTCACATTTCTCCGTAATCGCCATGTCAAGGGGACCAAATTAGAAATTGATTCGTAATAGACTCCGACGAAGTAACTTAAAGTTCGCGCGGCCATCGAATATGTTAAAATTGCGGAACGATCCACAAAGCGTTCCCACTCCTCTCTAACGAGGGCACGGGTTTGGCCGGCAATTTGGCATTGAAAGGCCCTCAATTTTCATCGGCGGAACGAAAGTCTCGCTAAAATTCGTTATCGGTCTTTCGCGCGGGCTGTGAATTCGGGCGAATCAGAGGCGCGTCCCGCCGGAATCGATACTGATCGAATTAGCCGCGCATCTGGCTAACTCAATTCCCGTCCGTTTTCGCGAGGTAATCGTGTTAATATCGCTTCTGGAAACTGGAAGGCTGACCTCGTCCCTCCGACTTCATTAAGCCGGCACTACTGGCTGCCCGTAGTTTTACCACCTCGAAGGGTATATACCCTCCTTTGCCACCCTCGTGGAAGTTCGTTATACAAGGCCTTCGATAAAGGAGAGGTCGGGCTATCTTTTGCAAGCCTCTTCAGCGTAAGCCTCGTTCCTCTCTTAATGACCGGTATCGTGGAGCATTCCGTTTTCAGCGGCGTTAATTGTCCCGTCGTTACGAAATTCGCACGATCTCTGATGGCATCTCGGCTGGCAACGTTTGCCGAAAGAGGGTAATTGAATTTCGCAAGGCGGTCGATTTTGCACCATTGTGCGCCGCGCTTATGGGTATTCACCGGCGCGAACTCTAGATTTGGCGTGAAATGAGAAAGTCGTAGAATCGCTATAAAGTCAGCGAGACAATAACAGTGGCGCAGTAGGCGGTGTTTTGGCCGTTCTCTTGATTAATTCAGAGTACGCTGCTGAGTGATAAATCGTTCGACGCGGTCGTTTGACAATATCTTGTTTCTGCAAAATACGGAATGGAAGCTGGACCAAACGCAAAGAGCGCGGAAATTAAGAAGGGAGTCGACAGACGATACGTGTAATCCTCGCTAATGATCAAATTGGCAATTAGTTGAGGCCTTCCTATAAATCTCTTCTAACTAATTACCCTTTACACTTCCAACCCCCGAAGAAGACCACACGGGCTCTCTCGGTACGCCCTCGCGGTTAAACGCTAATTATTATCCTTGTCCGCGATAAATTAAACTGCCAGACGCCACGGTATCATCGAGTACCTCTCACATACGTATTCGTTTATACGCCGCATGCTTTGCACCGACATAGAGGAACATCGCTCATTGACTTCTCACTTATTCGTTTTCCCTTTCACAGACGCTTTTATTGTAAATTCAGAGTAGCCGTTTATCGTGCAAACCTGGTGGCTTCCCGCTGTTATCACCCGCTAGAAAATACTCAGGGTTCCGACTCAACCGCAAGTCATTTCGTTTGTAACATAACGAAGCACAAAACACAACAATACATCCACGACGGATTCTCATGTTCGTCACTCGATAAATGCCCGGCGTCGATTACTCGGACATTAGCCCGAGCGAACATTATGTTAAATTAATGTCATCCTAATTGGCAGTGCTGCTTCCTACTAATAAAGTCGTAGCCAATATCCTCAAGCTGACTGCCGGGAGCGCACGGCGTAGGCTTAGAGTGTTTGCAGCATTTCTAGCGAAGGACCAATGAGCTTCTGATATCCAGGATGAAAGGGACCGCGCAATGTCGCCCTCGTAAAACAGCCAAGACTCACCCTTTCTCTTTCCATCCACCGTGGACTTTCGTTATACGCCATATACTTGCTGCGCAAGTATCCTCCGGCCTTGTTCCTAACCCTGTGGAAACGACGCTGAAATGTTGGCTATGCCGATTACCGACGATGGATACACGAGATAATGAAAAGCCTCGTCTTTCTGGTGCCTCCACTTCCGCGTCCCTCCTTCTTTCTCCCTCGCCGCACTGTTCGTTTACCTTGCCTTTTGCCGCAGCAACCTTTTCTCCCGTCGCGCGCGTATGTGCTCGAACGATACACGATGCCCTCGTGTCGTTCCTTTCGTCCGCAGCTCCTCGGGAATCCAGCGGGAAACCGATGATTTCCACGATGCTCCCACGTACATGGGGATTCGTTATTCTAAGGTCGCGGGTAATGGCCCGTTTCTCGGAAGACTCGTCGGATCTTGGTGAATAACTAGTTCTGATTACAGCGGCCGCCAGCTTGACAAAAATCATCCCGTGTCAATAGATTTTGTCCCACATTGCTCGTTACCAACATTTACCGCGCTATAAGTGTATTTCCCTCACATCGAAGGCATTAAATGGGGCATCAGCGAGTATCGCGCATCTGGTCAGCAGAAGGGAGAGATACTGCAGGGCTCGGAGAGTAGTCCCCTTGGAATATTTCGTACTTTGATCTCCCTTTGCGTCATCCTTTGCACACGATGTGATTCCACGAAGGAACTGAAAGGGATCCGCGCCATGTGTAATGCCTCGGTGGCGGACTTCTGAGAACTGATCTCAGTCATCTGCTTCCCGCGCCGGTATCCAAAGAATTTTGCCTCAGAGCTCTAACGTCTACCAAGAGCACTGCTTCGACCTAATTATCCGTATAACCGAGGGTCAAGCTTTAGACCCCTAATCACGATGATTGTGAACGTGCGAGCAATGATTGAACAAACGTCGAGTTCCTCGTCTTGTCCCTCCCGGTTCTTGATACTTCTGTGCTGAACTTAATCACACGCTCATCTGGTTTTCCGTATCTTTATCTGCAATCAGTAGACTTCTTTTCTTCTCCGGAGTTATTTCTGTAATTGCGCGTTTGTTAATCCCTTGAGTGGAATTGACATGCGTCGTCCGCATCAGGTTTCTGTGCCAAACACAGGTTTGACCGTCTACATCCACCTTATACTTAGTGATTCATTTTCCTACTATGCGTAGCAGCACGGAATATTTTAATGAGAAAAACATATCATCTCACTTTCACGTAACGTGGGATGCCTTTTTCTGTTGTTATGTCAATCACTTATATATAATTAGTTTTTTATTACAACATTTCGCGGTTGTTTTATTTATGCTTCCAGTTCCAGTGGCGCCGTAATATTAACACGTTAGATGTCATATAAATGACTGGTGACTGATAATATACTACATCCCTTTATGCCATTCTTGAATTATATTTAAATAGTTTGAAGATAATAAAAAAATGTGTCTCAATGGTACACGCTGTATAAAATAAGCTCAGCAGTTGACATATTAAACGTATATACAGGCTCCAAAATAAATCGTAGAGAAATGTGTTATCGGTAATTGAAACTATATTGAGTAAAGCCATCTTTAACATGTTGACTGCCAAGCGTATTTTGCTATGTTAAAACTGCGATGCGATGAAATACTGCAGGTATATGATTAAATCGCGTAAAATGAAGCTAACGCAAAGTTGTTAGAATCTAAAGTATTGAAGCACCATTCCAATACCAACTGCTATTACCAGATTGCAAATGAGCTTCATGGCGAATTTTTTGCATTTGTAGTAAAATCTTTTGCGTCGGTCGCCGGTGACCACTGTGGCAGTCAACGTGTTAACGAAGGTTCTCTGGATTATTTCTGCCAATACACCACTCTCAAAATCAGCGTGATGCAATTTTCTACAAAGACTGGATCTGTGTTTCCGCTTCGTAAACATTAAAAGGTGTCGATCTGGAAGCCACTCAGGAATAGACAGTGTAAGGTCGTCGTGTGACCCCGCTACTTTGAACCTCCCGTCTAGGTCTGGCGTCTCGTCACGTAGCTCCTGCACGACGCATAATGATAGCTCCTGCGTATAGAAAGAGGAACAGAGATCTGTCGACGGACCCGGTCTCGGCGGTGAATAGATTGCTCCATGCGGTAGAGAATCATTACCGAAACGTGACCGCTACTGGCATTCTGTTTCGATATATTCTCCCTGTGCAACAATCATTGCAAAATTACCTTCCGGACATCGGTTTCTTACCGATTGGCGACTCGATCCTGACGATTCCCCACGTAGACAAACATGATGACACGATTCATTCAGTCCCGATGTAGATTCGAGGGCAGTCCCACCTTAATCGTTATGCAGAGATTCAGCAGGAAATTGAGGTTTACGATAGTTCTGCCCGTCAGAACGATTACTGACATTTGCACGTTTTCTTTGTTGCAGATGCACAGATGGAACAAGGATACAGGTCAGAAGTACAGGAACGAGCATTGGTAGTGTCGTTGCAGATGTTTAGCTTAATTCTGGAACGAGGGGTGCAATTGTTGAAGAGTCAGTTGGAGAAGAAGGAGGATCCAAGATTGGTGGTTAGCGAGGACACGCAAGTTCTTCTTCCAGCTATAAAGGTAACAGACAAACACTCGTGTTCGTGAATAGCATTCTCCCTTTCTAACTTTAATTCGACCCTTATCGAAGGGATTAGTCTTCAGCCCATGGCGCCAGAATTTTTCCATTATCGCGTCTGCGTATCTCGATCCGATTCCTTCTCCTTTTTGTCGTCTCCGGTCCTGCATGGATCCTGCATGAACCTAGCATGCGAACGCGCTTCAGCGCGAGAATTTATGAAGCGACGCGGGGTTCTCACCCACGCAAGGTCCGCTGGCGGCCAGTGTGAGGACCTGGATCTGGTTTGTTCGTGTTTCGACTTATTATGCAACTGCGCCATCCGCGATTAATGCATCTATCGTACGTGAGCTATGCACGCACGTTCTTTCGATAAAGGTCAGCCGATGATGAGACATCGGAATCAGCGCGTCATTTGTTCTTCACGGTCCTTCTTGGGGAATTTATGGTATATTGTTTTGGTAGAGTACATCACTAAAGTGTCGGCCCTTAACAATTGTCCCAAGATAATAAATTCACTCGGTGTTAATAATAATAGCAATAGCAAAGGGTATAAAAGGAAATATGTAATCGTGTGGGTATATTATTTGACGTTGATTTTTGGATTGGATTTAACCACTTGCGCTGGAAAGACGTGCCATGCATGTCGTAATGTTTTTGTCACAGAATCGCCAACGACGTGGTATGTACGTCGTCATGCGATTGTCACAGAATCAAAAACGACGTGTATATATTTTATAATCAATCGATGCTCTATATTTCCTTCAAAAAAGTATAAAAAGTCGATTTCGACTCCGATTTCCGATCCCAGCGTTTAACACTGCAGCGCAAATGGTTAATATAAAGAAATCTCGTCGGATATAGATTTCGGTCGGAATGCGAAGTAGGGCGTATTATAGTGGCAAGAGAGTTGCGTCTTGTGACCAAGCTGTGATCATTAATATAACTGATAAAGTAGACGCGATACAAGGCCACTGGTATACGATTCACTTTCTGAGGATGGATGGAACGACGGAGCGGAAAAGTTCTGCAGATAGACAATCTATAAATAGAAGAATTTTTCTCCCGCACTGTCTGACACCTATCTTTCATCTTCCCAGGTCTGGTGCGACTGGATGCTTTGCCATAGTACCGTTTGGAACCCGCCACCATCTTGTACGGATTTCAGAGTTGGGTGAGTGTTTTTAAACTTTCTCATATTGGCGTAATGTTACGATATCTCTAAATTGCTTCTTCTACTTACCGCGTAGTCGGGTCAACGTATTACCTGTGTCCTGTTAACATTGACACGCTTCCGCTTCTTATTCTTATTAACTAACTCTCAGTTAGCATTCACTATAGGAACACCCTTTGTATTGCTATGATTTGTCGTCAGCCGTAAATTCCGTGGGCAGGCGTGATTTACAACAACGGGACCATAAATCTATCTAATCCCGCTTGTTTTTGACATCCGAAACTTCGTTTTCCCGGTGTACTTGTCGATTGTATTCTCTTGTGCCTTCTCATTCTCACATCCTTCTACGTGCATTTACGATGTTTTCCGTCAATGAAAAGTTTCCTCGTTAACTTTTACGTTATCAGCGATTAAATATCGGTTTTTTTAATTAATTTTGGAAGCAAAGCGTTTGAACTGTTGGATTGAAAAGGGTGTGTACTCTAGTGATGGCGGGCAGAAATCGTCGGGAAAAGAATGTGCGATTGGTCCAACTCCACTGATCCGCCTGCGATTTGTGGTTTGCGGTCTTACAAATCTACCTTTTGCCTTTCTGGCCCCTGTCTGTGCGGAAGAACCCGGTCGGTAACTGTGCGATACTTACTTTCGCCAGTAGATTACGCTACAGCGGCAAATTATGTCCTAGAAGTGGAAACGGAAGAGTTGACAGGGGTTGGAGAATCGTACTTTAATGGTCAAGGGGGCTGGGTAGGATTATCTTCCAAATTGAAACGCGTCTCGACGAAGGGACGTTCGATTGATTCCATTATACTCAATCGCACCCTTTGCGAACATAATTCCTTCTTTCAATTTCTATTGGCAGCTCCAATCGCCTCAAAATTGAACGCCGTAAGCAATTTTCGCCGTTTCGACTCGTAGTTATGTCCGAATTAGAGGTTCCTGCAGACGTCAAACGGTGTTTGAGAGCCTTGACACAAATTTAATTTCGTCCGTCTTATTGTCTGACCAGCATTTAAGGATCTCGTGATCGGCACTGTCGCGAAGGACATTATTAATTCGAGAATGACGAGCATCCGATAGTGTTAGCCTCGAGGGTCTCGTCTGGTAAGACTTGTTCTCGCGAGCAGAGAAGGCGATGTACTTAGTACCGAGCGCAATCTGCCTTACGCCAATCGACCTTGGTGAAAGCGCTCTTCAAAGCCGAAGGATCATCAACGCGTGAAGAATCGCCGTTCCGAGGTGATGACCTTTCCGCTCTCACCATATCGCTGCATATTATCGGCCAGAGGATCTGACATAATTGATCGGTGGCGTCAAATTTAATCTGATGACGCTGATAATTGATTATCGATGTTAAGTATCGGTCCCCGCGCAAGATGATATATTGACAATTTCGCAACGCTGTTAATACCATTGGTAGAAAATTATCTCTACGTATAGTGAGGCAAGGATGCTCATTTTTCAAACGCACGTGTTTATCTATTTGGTCGTGTGAATAACGGTACAGTGATGGTCTAACGTTTCGCTTATCGGAGAGATCCGTGGTTGATGATTAACATATTGACTGCTATGTCGGCCATATATGTCTGACACTGAGAATGTCTGAGGGAGGTATGGCAGAACATATGTCCACTATATAATAACAATAATTTACATGAAGAATTACATCCTATTATAGCGAACCCGGCTGTATTTTTCACCATTCTTCCGCTTATTTTTGACCTTCTGTTAAAGATGTAGTTACGTTTTGATAGTTCTGACGTAATCTAAATCAATTAAAGTTGTACTTGCATCCGGGGAAAGTATAATGCTGAACGCTTAAAATGACTATTCGATGTAACACACAATGGTTTATTTATCGCATCGATTACTTATTCTGCCGTTTTGATTTCTATAGCAACTTTTAGACACACATGCGTGTCATAAGTTACTATGTTTACTTGCATCGGGGAAAGTATAATGATGAACGTCTAAAATAACTATTCAATGTAACACACAATAGTTTGTTTATCGCATCGATTACTTATCCTGCCGTTTTCATTTTTATAGCAGCTTCTAGATTCCTTAAAGCTTACCATTATGCGTGTCATAAGTTACTATCAATTAAAGTTGTACTTGCATCGGGGAAAAGTATAATGATGGACATCTGAAATAACTATTCGATGTAACACACAATGGTTTGTTTATCGCATCGATTATTTATCCTGTCGTTTTGATTTTCATAGCAACTTCTACATTCCTTAAACTTTTCCATTATGCGTATCATAAGTTACTATCACTTAAAGGTGTACTTGCATTCCAGGAAAGTATAACACACATCCGATGTAACACACAATGGTTTATTTATCGCATCGATTACTTATTCTGCCGTTTTGATTTCTATAGCAACTTCTAGATTCCTTAAACCTTACCATTATGCGTGTCATAAGTTACTATCAATTAAAATTGTACTTGTATTCGGGGAAAGTATAATGATGAACGTCTAAAATAACTATTCGATGTAACACACAATGGTTTGTTTATCGCATCGATTACTGATCCTGCTGTTTTGATTTTCATAGCAACTTCTAGATACCTTAAACCTTACCATTATGCGTGTCATAAGTTACTATCAATTAAAGTTGTACTTGCATCGGGGAAAAGTATAATGATGGACATCTAAAATAACTATTCGATGTAACACACAATGGTTTGTTTATCGCATCGATTATTTATCCTGTCGTTTTGATTTTCATAGCAACTTCTACATTCCTTAAACTTTTCCATTATGCGTATCATAAGTTACTATCACTTAAAGGTGTACTTGCATTCCAGGAAAGTATAATGATGGACGTCCAAAATAACTATCCGATGTAACACACAATGGTTTGTTTTTCGCATCGATTACTTATTCTGCCGTTTTGATTTTTATAGCAAATTCTAGATTCCTTAAACGTTACCGTTATGTGTGTCATAAGTTACTATCGTTGTTTAACTTTGACATTATAATTTCACGTTTTGGCGGTTGAGACTTCTCTTGACTTTTGTCATACAGATTCATCTGCAAACGTCGTAAGTAAACATGTGAAGTAGAAAGAGAAATTTGTATAGTCGATCGTGCTTGGGGAAGCCAGAGATCGAGCAACTTGGAGGCATTTAGTTCCGTCCCAGCTGCGCGCGACTATTAATTCAGGTTGACACTTCGCCTGTTTTGAATTATGGCTGTTGTGTTGAACTATTAATTTTCTTGGGGTGAGAAACTTCGAACTGTCCGGTGAAGACATCATGATAATCACGACGAGCGGGTATCTTCACACATGATATTGCGATTGAGTTAGAAAGAAAAAACTGATAAAAAAGCAAACCGAAAAATGTATAGATTGCAACGTTCGAAATTAACATTCGTAATTTACTATTAGGTAACATATTGAATATTATAGCACATTAGGTATATAATCGTGCAAACACATTACCTCATAAATATTTATCATGATACAGCGGCGAACGAAATGTGAAATTTTCATTCAGTTGCGGAGTTAGCTTCTCACAGCGGGACAACGGAAGAGATTCGTAAATTATATTTTATTATTCCACCGCGATCGGGTAAAAGTTCGTTGCGACGCGTGCGTTAAGATAATTCTTTACGAGGGACGGAAGTTTCCTTGCGGAACACCCGAGATGAAGTCACCTTCCAGAACCTGTTTGGTTCACTCGAAACCTAACGAGTGCCGGCGAGTGTGACTCACCGATATAACAAAAACACTTAAAAAAAGACAATCTCAGGCAGTGAAGTTTCGCGCGAGAGTCAGGCGCAGAACCCACAAGGAAAGGCTGAGTTATACGTGATAGCTGTCTTTTTGCATTCCTGCTGATGATTGACGAAAGACGAGATCAATGCAGACTCATCCTTTGTGGAGCGCCTTCCTGGAAAAGGACCGCAACTACGTTAAGTGACGCATTCAACCGCATAAAAAGTGCGGAAATGTTATTTTGTTCTTGCACGACTGCCCCGAAGTGCGAATTAAGTTACACACAGGGTGCCAAGTATTCCGCATTACTGCGAGAGTCGACGATTGTTCCCTGATTACGTACATACCATTTTTCTACGCCGTTCGAATTATCGCACCCAAAACATCGTTCGCTGCGCATTTCCAAGATTATAAATTAATTTGTTCAGACTATACTTTTTATTTTTGACTTCGACGATGTACGCTCAAAAATGTTTTAACACTTTGACTGCCGTGAGGGTCACCACTAACCGGTGCAAGAGATTTTACTGAAAATCCAATATATTCGCAATGGGTAGCAATAATTATGTTTAGTAATAATTATAAATATAATAAATAAAAAATAATAAGTATAAATATTAACACGTTGACTGCCGCGCGTATTTTGCTACATTAGAACCGTGATGCGTTGAAATATTGCGGAGTATGATTAAACAGTGCAAAATGAAGGTACGGCAGAGTTGATGAAAGCCAAAGTATTGAAGCACCGTTCCATTATCAATTGCTTTTACAAGATTGCAAATAGGTTTCATGCCGAATTTTTTGCATTTCTAGTCAAATCTGCGCCGGCCACCGCATATTTTGCTATGTTAGAACTGCGATGCAATTAAATACTGCATAACATGATTAAATCGTGCAATATTAAGGTAACGCAGAGTTGTTAGAAGCCAAAGTATTCAGGCGCCATTCCAATGTCAATTACTTTTACAAGATTGCAAATAGGCGTCATGCCGAATTTTTTGCGTTTTTAGTAAATTTTTTGCGCCAATCACCGCGTATTTTGCTATGTTAAAACAGCGATGCGATGAAATACTGCAGAATATGATTAAATCGTGCAAAATGAAGGTAACGCAGAGTTGTTAGAAGCCAAAGTATTGAAGCGCCACTCCAATATCAACTGCTTTTACAAGATTGTAAATAGGCTTCATTGCGAATTTTTTGCATTTTTAGCCAAATCTTTTGCACCGGTCACCGGTGACCACCACGGCAGTCAACGTGTTAATAAATTTAGTAATAATTATATATTGTTAGAATAGTGATGCGATCCTTTGGTTTCCAATACCTGCACATTATTTACGTTTTCGCATAATTCAGTCAAACGCTGTTGTATTTCATAGCATCGCCGTTGTAATACAGCAAAATACGCACGACAGTGAATGTGTTAACATGTACAAAAGACATGAAATACGAGCGCGCAAAAAATAATAAACGCGGGTATCTATCAAAGAGCGAGTCTCAAAACGTTATCAGTCAAGGAACGTCACTTGAAACACGTCCCGCGCAGCCTTCCAACTCGACATGAAAAAATGCTCTCGTCCTGGGGCGGCTCAAACTCGATCTCACGTTTGACTTGGAGTGCACGAGGCCATACGTTAACGTGTCACTGTCACGCAGAAGAGGAGAGAAGTACCCCTGACATCTCGAACGTTTTGACACGTTAGAAAGGGCCGCCGTAACAGGGCATGATTTTGTACTTTGCCTCGTACCAAACCTCCGCGTCGTTCCAACTGACGCATGACGACGAAGAAAAAAACTTCGAAAGAGTGTTTCGATTTATCGCGGCACCGACCCTCTGATACAATATCAATCGTGACGTCGCCATTTTTTGATTCCTCCCGAGCTCACGCGGAATTGTCCAAAGTAACGTCGAGCTTAGAAAATCAAGCCGCTCCCCAAGGTTTCTTGACTCTCGCGAACGTGAACGCGCTTGTTTGCGCAACGGCCAGCAAACTTCTATCCGGCTGGACAAGTTAATTATTGTTGCTCCTTGGCGATTAAGTATCACGTGAGTCAAGCGTTTCCTTGGCAAGGACGCCACGCAGCGAGACCGATCGAATCCACGATCAGATCCACGGTCTCATAGTTTCTCAGTCTTCATTTCTTTCTCTCTTTCTTCTCGCCGTTACTCACTTTGTCTTTTCTCATCCCACCTCCGCGAGCCGACTCCTACCCTCGATTTTTCGTATCTTAATATCCGTCTATCCGCTGCGCGTTTCTAATTACTGTAGATAGAGTGCTTTGTCGAACGGATGTTTGCGAGACGAGTCGGGTACCCGGCGCAATTAACCGATGACCTTTAATGACGACGATCGATTATTCGCGCCGGAAACGCATGCGTATGCGTTTACTCTTTTAAATGTACCAACGATCGCCTTCGATCTCTGTCGATATCTCTCCGCCTCTCTCTCTCTCCCTCGGCCTCGCTCACAGTGTCGAACGAATCGCGGCAAGACAGTATCGAGTGATCGATTGCTTAGAAAACGATCCTCTCGCGTTGCCATTCATCGCGGGGGAATTAATTAATCGCGCGAGCATGCTGGAGACTCGCTATTTACAGTAATACGGAAGTGGCAGATGAAAACGCGCGCGGTTAAGTCGTTAATATCATTCAATTTGCTGCGGCACTGCTAAAGGTGAATAGGCGATAGTATGCAAAGATTCAATACGGCGCAAGTGCCATACGTTTTATGTGCCGCTACCACGAGGGCGAGGGCAATCATTCCTTTTTCTTGCGAATTATCTCACTGTTCGCACAACGATGCACTTTTCTCGTCTTGTACTTTTCTTGAATATAGACGATTAACACGTTCATCGCCCAGCATAAATTGAGCGTGTTTCTCATCGGGCCGAAATTGTTAGCGCGGTGGCAGCGATTTCTTCGTTATTCCGATATTATCGAAACTGTTTTTATAGAATTAGAATGATAAGATTTAGAGAACTTGTAGATGCAAAATTATAATGCGGATAAAATAACAGCGCTGATAGTACGTGTAGATAATGATTCACAATTTGGTAGTTCGATAATGGTCTCAACGGACCAAAAATTAGGTGAATGTGTATTTTTGACTAAAATGACTAGAAGAAAGATGAAGAAACTGTGACTTATTGTCCTAACTGTCGTGAAACGTGGTGACTTTGCTTCAATTGTTTCGAAGTGTACCATAAAGAATAAAAATAATACACTATTTTTTTACGTGTAAAATATTAAAAAGCATTAATATACCTTTAAAATTATGGGAAACACTGGCAAAGACATAGACATCACCAGTCACCTTTATATGGTAGATATGGCGATCAAACTGTTAAATTGAACACTAGATTCACGGCATCCGTCAATGAGACACGTATCTGAAGAAATATATGATTATATCATATTCGAAACATCTGTGACATTCTGTATAATTCTATTGATAATGATCGGCAAAAGTTTCTCGGAAGTAATAATAATAATACCTATAATGTTCTTCGCGAAATTCTATCAAATTGACAGGTTGCATAAATTTAGTGTGAAATTTATGCGGCAGCAATATAAACAGCCAAACCTCTTGCTGGGTGGTTCTTGAACGCCGACTTGCTTGGATGCTTTTAGCGTTCCGATTCGTTCACGGTAAATTAGTATCGAAAGTGAGATTCCAGTGCAACGTGAAAAACAATCTGCACTTAGGCTCCTGAACTTTTTTGTTTATTTATGTTAGTCCTACGACGGAGACGAGCATTTCTCCTGGATCCCGGGCGAATATAGATTGTCAATGAAGCTCGAGAGCCACTACGATTGGACCCGTTCGTTTGATCGTAACTGGATCGTATTCGGACTTCGACGGTATTTATTCTGATCGTAAACATTATTTTCATTTTGTTACAGCCCGCCTGGAGACGCTTGGGGCAGACTGGCGACCACTGTAAATCTATTAGAAAAGCTCAACTACTTGAAGATAAATTTCATCCAGGCGAAAGATGCAGAAGGACGTGAGAATGGTAAGCGTTTTTTTTTGTATTTATCTTTATTACCAATTGTCTCTTTTTTCTGATTCGAATTTGAAAGCCTGCAGACTGTTGATAGTATAACACGCGTTGTGTATCGATACCATTAACTTCGAAGCTATGCTATATGCACGCTGCAGATATACGCAGATTCAATGTTTCACAGAACTGACGTGTCTGTTGCTTCGAATATCCTGCTATTCAAGATTTAATCGTGTTCATCGATCGCTCTTGATTGCAAACGTTATCGTCCCGTTTGCAGGGCTGTGTATTTTTCACCCTTTCAGCATTTCGTCCGTCGCACAAATATCCAGTGTCGCACATTACACCCAATAGTCTCTTTCGAAAATCGTCATAACTGTATTCTTGGGCATTAATATTTTGCTGGCGAGGGGGGTTAACTGAATACCACACGCTGAGAACTGGTACCTTTATAGCATGAGCAAAATTGAAAACATAGTGCGCATAGTCTATCTACCAATAAGCCAGTGTCGGCAGAGATGATATTCTTGACCCGAATGATCGAAATGCTTGAGAAATCGTAAGAAACATAAAACGAGATGGTTGGCTCAAGTAACTGCTGAACGTTTCGAAAAGCTGCCTGGGGAATATAAGCCACTCATAGACCAAAGCGGTGAACTCCATTTTTAGAATTTTCTTAAATTTGCCTACCAGAACATTTAATTAATGCATAACTTTCAATATTAAAAATTAATTTTCTACGGAATTAATCCAATTGGCAAATGGACCGGTCCATATATGAAATTAGTTATTCAACAGCAGTTATCCGTTTGAAACCAGACAACTTAGAATAAACAGTAGAATTGGAGTTTGAAATCAGTGGAAGCCTGGCGCATTTAATTCTGAAGTAAAAAAGCTGTTTGATTCTATGGGTTGGCAGAATTTATACATTTTTTAAAGATTACCAGTTTAACCACCCTCTGTTTTTGATTTTGAAAAGACGCACTACTTCGTCATCCAATATGAAAATGCTAATATCGCGCACAGTGGGTCTGCACTTGCACATCTAATCGATGTATTTTGATGTAAAAACGCTGTTGGATTCCATGGGCCGGTGGAGTCTATCTATTTTTCAAAGACTACTAGTTTAATCGCCCTCTGTTCTTGATTTTGCAAAGATGCGCTACTTCGTCATCCGATATGAAAATGCTAATATCGCGCACGGTGGGTCTGCACTGGCACGTCTAATCGGTCGCGGCCCTTTCTGTTCCGCTCGAAGGCTCGTAAATAATCACGTCGTTCGATCGACGTCGCCGCGGGACAGGACACGTGGATCGCTCGTTCAAATTCGTCTCGCGTCAATGGCGTAATTAGTCGATTAGGGATTACGGCCGATCGTATCGACGTGGCTCGACCGCGCAAAGTCTCTCCTCGTCGTCGCTTCGCGGTAATCAGCATCGGTTCCATTAGTAATCACAGTAATCCGGATCCACCGATCGCTTTAGAGTCGCGAGAAAATCATGGGCCGATTTATCCTCGCCGGTAGGATGCGCAGAAGATGCAAGATCGTGAGGTGGAGAAGAGAGCGAGCGCAAGATCACGGGGATCGCAGGACAAGTAGACTGGATAATCACAGTAATTGCTCGGCGCTGATCGGCTGTCGTCCATCTTCAATCCAGAAATCGAATGGACGCCACGTGAACTCCTTGAAGTACGAGCACGGGAGAGCGTGTGCAATAATTCGGCGTTTCCAAAGTGTCGCATTGCTTCCAGACAAAATATCCGTTGCGGTTCCTTCGGTAGACGGCATCATTGATCCTGTGCGGCGTGCTTCTAATCATATATCGTCGAATTTCTAAGTCGTGAAGGCAATCACAGTTTAGTCGTTGGCCCATCTTCAATTCAGAAATCGAATGGACGCCACGTGAACTCCTTGAAGTACGAGCACGGGAGAGCGTGTGCAATAATTCGGCGTTCCCAAACTGTCGCATTGCTTCTAAACAAAATACCCGTTGTGATTCGTTCGGAAGACGGTATAATTGATTCTGGACGGAGTGCTCCTAATCGTATATTGTCGAATTTCTAAATCGTGGAGGCAATGATAGTTTAGTCTTTGGTCCATCTTAAATCCAGAAATCGAATGGACGCCACGTGAACTCCTTGAAGTACGAGCACGGGAGAGCGTGTGCAATAATTCGGCATTCCTAAACTGTCGCATTGCTTCTAAACAAAATACCCGTTGTGATTCGTTCGGAAGACGGTATAATTGATTCTGGACGGAGTGCTCCTAATCGTATATTGTCGAATTTCTAAATCGTGGAGGCAATCAGAGTTTAGTCTTTGGTCCATCTTAAATCCAGAAATCGAATGGACGCCTCGTGAACTCCTTGAAGTACGAGCACGGGAGAGCGTGTGCAATAATTCGGCTTTTCCAAAGTGTCGCATTGCTTTCAAACAAAATATTCGTAGCGATTCGTTCGGTAGACGGCATCATTGAACCCGGGCAGCATGTTTCTAATCATATATCGTCGAATTTCTAACTCGTGGAGGCAATGACAGTTTAGTCTTTGCGTAGGAGTTGCCGTTTTGCCGTCTAACCAACGCCATTCCTTCCGGTCAGACGTGGACCGGCTTGATCGAAAAAGCCGAGTTCTTCGAACGGTGAAATCTCTGCGGCCGTCTGTTGACCCGCGTATAGTCGGCGGTTGCGTAACGGTGAATTCTGTTCGATGTGACCACTGCAGTGCCATACTCTTACGAACATTTACAAGCCGGCAGCCAATGGTCTTCCACTGTGTACCTGAGCCACACCGTAGCTTGCTACCGTCTTCTCTTCTCTCTCTCGCTCTCTCTCCCTCATTCTGCGTGCATCTTATGAATACTCAAATTACATTGCCCCTGGAGCCCATTCACGTATGTGGACGGACAGCGCAAAGCCGACAATCTGATGACGTATGATGTTGAACTTGATCCGCCTTCTGATATCGCTCTGCACTCCTGTCAACTACCTGTTGTCCTGCAACTCGTATTCACATTCCGTGCAACGGCAAACGATTTTTACCCCATACGAAACTCGTTTCGCATTGCGGCTTTTTCATGAATTGCGCGGTTCGTTGAAATTTAGCAGGATACTCCATTTAATTCCACGTCTGTTAACCCTTAACAGTAGATTTAAGAATTTCACAACAAAATGACAGAAGCTTTTAATATTATTTTGTAGTAAGCTTTACTGATTTTAATTAATTGAACGATATGAACGTGTATCCAAATTCGTTTCCTATTTTCACTGTCGATTTCCAAATTCTATATGACATATACCTATAATTGCCTAACTATAATATATCTATAATTTGCCGGTTGATATCAAATACGTCTATATCTTTCTGCGTAAATCTAGTGCTAAGAACACAACAGCGTGACGCGAGCAAGCTGTTGTCAGCATTAAAATAGCATCGACAATCAAAAGGGGGAGAACGGGCATTAGAATCGTCCAATTTTGGTGACACCGGCCACCAGGAAGATATTGAACGTGTGTAATAAATAATGCGTTTTAAATGGCAGTCCCCTCGTGCGATCATCACACGTCGTCGAATCGAATCGTCAGAAAGACCACTAGACTGTTGCCCGAGCATTGTGCGAGCTTTATCAACGTATGCGACGAATTTTGAATCCGTGAAATTGCCCCGTGTCAACCGTATTCTCTCGCATTACCTGGAACTGGGTCTTCCAACGGATCCGGACGGCTGGAAACGAGCGTTCCAGTTTCGCGTTGCGTCCTTGCTCGTGGTACACTTACCCGTAAGCCGGGTACACTTATGCCTCGCCGGGACGACACGTAATTCATAGAATATCTTCGCACGTGTCCGTAATGCGGGGCTGACCGGAATACTCGATGCCCTTTCAACTCACCGTGCCGGGCCTTAATTATTTCGGCTCTTTAATTGTGCCCTCTGTGTTTTGCGCAGCGTGCGGTGTAACCGGTTACGTTTGCATCTGGGGTAAATCCCGGAGCGATGCGCCATCCGAGGCACGACTTCGTCAAAACTGGATTTTTGCGCGAAGTTCGAGCTCGGGATGTTAAGCAGGGAAACAGGAACATTGACTTCTTTGAACGATATCTCTCAGCGAGGATTATGTGCGGCATCCATTTCTTTAATGTCTCCACCTTGGCGAGGATGAGACGTTTATAAAATCATTCGGAGCAAAATCCCCGCACGTACGGCTTTTTTCTGTTATCGAACACGGAACGAATACCGGTGCAATTAGTTAGCGCTCCGTGATTCAGAGAACAAAGTTTGCCGACCACGCAGGAAGATACACGCTTCCTGACTAACTCCGCGCGCCGTTCCGATTGCTTTACAGCCCGATAAGAGTAATTGTTCCTGACCGTCCGCGGAGATTGGTCACACGCCAACGCGTTCCAGTGATAAACCACGGTGCGTTTCTGGCGGATCCCGTGTACACGAGCGGTCGACGATACTATTTCGAAAAAGAACTGTGAGACAGTAACGGTACCGGCGAACAACGTGTGCCGTAATGCCAATTTGTTGGCTGCGCTCAACCTCTCCTTCTTTCTCCCCTTCGATCTGTCCTCTTCCGTTTCAAGCACATGTCCCCCGTCTCCGCTTTAAACTATCTCACTTTGGGATATATCGCTCGCTCTCTCTCTTTCTCTCGCTGTACTGAGTCATTCTCCCATTCCTTCCTCACTCCCTCGCCATTCGTATACCTGCACGTTACACCTGAGGCACAATGGATAAATTGGACAAAAGGTACACGAGGAACACACTAGTGGCTGCGTTGGGCGGGCCACGCCATTGCCAAACGTGCGCAGACCGGAGGAGGAATGTTATTGTGAGGATCGACCGAGGGTTCCTCTTCTTCCCTCCCCGTCCTTTGTTCTTTTTTGTCTCTCCCTCTTTTTCATTCTGGCCTTCAGCCACTCCGAGATGATCAGTTCTTCGCTCCAGGACGAGTGAAGTGAGGAGGAGTCCGGCTCGGCGAGCGAGAGGGGCGGAGAAAGAGAGAAACAGGGGTATATCGGACGTTTCGTGACCACGGCCAGAAAAGAGTCCGGCTCTACATTATCGAGTTAACGGTCTTCGCTTAACAATAAATTCCCGAGCGTAATTGCGATTTTAAGTAGGCAGTAGAGATGATTATAGTGTCCGTCAAAATTGTACTTTATCGTTGGTAAATTATTTTGCCGAGCGTCGCGCCCATGCATCGCGCGCCTACCGTCGCGTCGCTGTGTGCATGAACTGGCCTATGGATTTCATGTCTGGACCGATGATTTAACGTCCACCTGTATTTTCGTAAACGAGAATCCTTTTATCCGGCATGCCCGCGCATCACTCTGATCCGGCCTGCTACCGAACAGAAATGCAACATTGCAAGGTGTCTGCGGAATTAACAAAAACGCGAGCGTTATGGATGACACGCCGAGTGGATCATTTGACTCATGAACGTTCAGGGGCTACGTAGCTGTTGTCCCAGGTCAGGTTAACGCCCGGAAGTTGAAAAAGTGACAGAAACGTGATAATAAACTTCGATCCTAAACACGTAACATAAACCCGTATTTTCGTAAACGAGAATCCTTTTATCCGGCATGCCCGCGCATCACTCTGATCCGGCCCGCTACCGAACAGAAATGCAACGTTGCAAGGTGTCTGCGGAATTAGCAAAAACGCGAGCGTTATCGATGACACGCCGAGTGGATCATTTGACTCATGAACGTTCGGGGGCTACGTAGCTGTTGTCCCAGGTCAGGTTAACGTCCGGAAGTTGAAAAAGTGACAGAAACGTGATAATAAACTTCGATCCTAAACACGTAACATAAACCCGAAGATTGTTGCCGGTAAAGAGCTTCCTGACCATTCGCACGTGCGTCTTTACGATGTGGTCTGGATCCTTTTACGTCGTTGCTGGGGGTTCGTCAGTTGCAGATGACATGTGAGATTCAAGGTCAGTCCCAGCCCACTTGCGGTCTCAGAAGGATATGACGTTGGCCTTCTCGAACAGGAAGCGTTGCACTTTGTGCAGCAGGTGTGCGCGTATGTCATTTGACAGGTTGAACGCACTTGTTCGGCCTTCGGTGCAAATAATTCTGTCATTGTTGCCTCACTTTTCGCAATTTCTTCATTATCGCCAACTATGATTGAGAGGAATGAATTTTTCGTCCATTTTCAGAGCTCGAACTCGTTAAGTTGGCAGAGGACTCAACGCTGGCAGGCTTCACACCTCTAATGTCAAACCCTCAAGATCCTTCATATGTGGAGAAAACTGTGGACATGGTATGCATGTTTCACTGTGAGAAAAATAATCTTCCAAATTGCGATGGGGATAATTAACACGTTGACTGCCAAGCATATCTTGCTCTATTGTATGATGCTGTATTGTTATAAAATACTGCAGACGTTGATTAAATCGTGTAAAATTAAGGTAACGCAGAGTTGTTCGAAGCCAAAGCATTGAAGCTTTCCAAGATCAATTGCTTTTACGGGATTGCAAATAGGCTTTATTGCAATTTTTCTTTCACTTTTAATAAAATCTTTTGCGTTGGTCGCCGGTGACCACCTTGGCAGTCAAAGTTTAACACTTTAAGGACCGCTCACGAGTTTTCTCGTGTTTTCTACACGCTGTCTTTAGATGTCACTTATTTTGATACATTGTGTCTATTTTGTCTATTTAAGTATTTACATCAATATTCAATGCATTAAACTCGATTGCCTTCATGTTTTTTCCGTATTTTCATCTTTTAGTAAAAAAGTTATAATAATTATTAAAAAACATAATTTTTTTTAATACGTTGACTGCCGTGCGTATTTTGCTGTATCATGACGGCGATGCTATGAAATACTACCGCGTTTGACTGAATTACGCAAAATGTGAATACTGTGCAGGTATTAAAGACCAGAAGATCGCATCGCTATTCTAATAATAACTGCATTTATAAAACAATTATTGCTACCCATTGCGAATATTTTGAATCTTCAGTAAAATTTCTCGCGCCGGTCAGCGGTGACCATCGCGGCAGTCAAAGTGTTAATAACACCTAAAATACTTCCAATTATACAATTTCTGAAAATTTCGCAAAAATTGCTTCATAAATAACAATATTATGATTTTTTGTAACGTACAAGTTTTCCAAAAACGTGTGGTCCAAGCGTATTTCTTGCAGATTTCTTAGTGGTTCTTCATGTGTTAATATTGCGAACGATAAATTCCGAATTTCAGGAAGTGGCGGAAGTTTGCCTAAGGATAGTAAAGATCCTGTTCTTCGGCCAAGTGTTCCTCTGCGGCCTCGAGACTCCCGTCCTGAAGCTGCAGAAGAGCGAAACCGGCGTGAGCGAGTATGTGTCTGTTGTCGAAGCGTCGAGCACGAGTTCGCCGAGTTCTCCACCGGAACAGGTAAGACGTCGTTGCCTTGGAAACTGTCCTATTACTCTGTCTTGCGTTTCCCGCACTCCATCACCTTCGATCGCAGGACGAATTACGCGCGCTTGTCCGCAATTGAATGCGTGTGCGTGCAGACTATCGTGCTAACGACATTGTACCATGTTTCCGGCGAAACTTTGACACGTGACCGAAAACATGATCAGCGTCGAGCCTTGGATTGCTCTGATTAGTATAATTACGGACTGAACGATGTAATTCGATGTTGGTACAGTTCACCGGGGTATGATAAATTCTGTGTTGGATAGGATAATCATAGAAACTATTGTAATTATTTTCGACACTTTGTTCTGTACATCCACTGGGCCCGATGCGATTCAGTCGACCACTCAATTTCGTGTGTCAACTTTTGAGTCGTTCAATTGTTAAATCGATTAACATTATAAAGTTAGAAGTTAATTGTTATTCTCGACATTTTGTTCTATACATCCACTGAGCCCGATACTATTGGATCGGCCGCTCGATTTCGTCTGCCAACTTTTGAGTCATTCAATTGTCAAATCGATTCCCATTATAAAGTTAGAAATTAATTGTTATTCTCGACATTTTGTTCTATACATCCACTGAGCCCGATACTATTGGATCGGCCGCTCGATTTCGTCTGCCAACTTTTGAGTCATTCAATTGTCAAATCGATTAACATTATAAAGTTACAAGTCAAGTGTTTTAGCCTATAATCGGTTTATTGTATGCTCCAATATTTCTACTACGGCGGACTTTGTTATGAACGTGTTGCTTCTCTACTGGGTAGTCAAAACGTCAATATTTACTTCCCCATAAATAAGACGTAATGTTCCATACTTTGTCACCGATACAATTATGAATTCTTATGTCACCCGTATGAGGAGTTATTGAAACAATAAAAAAAAATAACGTGGGTTATCTTGGAGAAAATACGAAATTTTGAAGGCTGTCTATAGTCACCGGTAGGGCACAGCGAGCGGAGGTTTAAAAAAGTTAACGATTAATCGCGATCTTTATTTCTTTTCTTGCGAATTCTTATGTATTTCGCTGATTCTAAGATGCGCATTTCGCAGCCGATATGTGGCTCGATCATAAGTCGAAGCGATTAATCTTTTGAGTTCTATGGACGCATATATGTGTTCCATGAAAGCTACCGACGTGGACTGCGGATGCATATACGCGATTGTCAACTATTTTCAATCTCAAATTTCTTTTACTATGTAATTCGATGTAATTGAAGGATTAAAATTACACGTCAAATGCGCCTTGTATACATACAGATTTCAACGCGTGACATCTACATGGAATATTTCGGTTGGGAGTAATCAGCACTCATAAGGTTAACTCCACTTTTAGAATTATGTCAAATTTTAGTAACACACCACTTGATCGATATTCAACTGTTTATATTGAAAATAAAATTCATACATTTGTATATCGGAGTTAATCTGTTTGGCAAATGCGCGACCTACATAACGTATGATCAGAAGAAGAACGATGACTGGTATTTTTCCAGAGTGATTCCGAACTTCTGGTGGAGAGTTAAATATTTCGGTTGGGAGTAATCAGTACTCATAAGGTTAACTCTACTTTTAGAATTATTTCAAATTTTATTAACACAGCACTTGATCGATATTCAACTGTTTATATGGAAAATAAAATTCATACATTTGTATATCGGAGTTAATCTGTTTGGCAAATGCGCGGCCTACATAACGTATGATCAGAAGGAGAACGATGACTGGTATTTTTCCAGAGTGATTCCGAACTTCTGGTGGAGAGTTACAGCGAAGGAGAGGATGAACCAACTCCGATTCTCAAGAGACTTCCCTCATGCAGCGAAGTGCCGGATGACAGTACAGGAACAGTACAAGCAGGCGAAATCAGATCATTGATCGAGAGGAAGGAAGAATTGGAGAGGCGCAAGAGGAAACAAGATCGTCACCGGGAGCGGATTCAGGTCAGTTTCATAAAAATATCCGCTAATGTATTCAGTAGAGATATATAATTTGTCGAGAAATCAATTTCGTTCGCTGACTGGAGATAGGTCGTTTCATTGAGAATCGTATTGTCATCGCGCAATAAGTATACAACACGAGTGAACCCATTGTATCGTATGCCTGTATGAAACGTATCAGAGCCTGCAGCCACTAGCTACCTATTCTTATCGGCTTCGCTTCGATACCCTTCGCTGTGCAGTTGAATCGATTTATTATCGGTATCGGTAAACAGATATCTTACGTCGCGTGTCAGTTGGCGCTGAACACTAATATTTGAAATGTGCTGCAATGCCATTGATCGACACGCCGCGCATAATACTGCAATTTGAATTGCAAGTTTTATACGATTTTTTGGCTACTTATTGTAGCGTGTGCCACATATGCTGAGGTCGCAGAAGTCGACGAACCCTAACTATTGACGGCTATGTAACTATATAATAGATTATTACTCGATTAAATTATTCGTACTCCATTGGTTATGTGTGCATGCAGTATGAGTTACACAGAAAAAAGTTTGTGTTCTTTATTCTTTGACGTATGCTGTCGGCGACAGTTGTTAACCATTCGGTTTTTCTCAAGAGTCAGGTACTGACAACGGTAGAATGCCTTCTCGTCCTATCGTCTTCTCGGCCGTAGCTCTATCGACTCTCTTCGAGTCGATAAATAAAGCCGGGACTGGGAGTGCACGTAGTCGAATAAAAAAGTCAGATAACGGAGACTCGTTTTCTCTCCTGCCGAATAAAATTACGTACGCGTAAAGTTACGACGATGTGCCTTCTCCACCCTCCAGTTATTTCTGCGGGAATGGCGAATATTGCAAAAAAGAAAGAAGGGATTGACTTGGATCGAACGTGTGTAATGACGACTAGAAACTCTATCATATTATTCCAAATCATTTTGTCATATTGTTCCAAAACCCACATTCAATATATCGAAGAGGAAAATATTTCAAAATTATTCGTTCCTTACTTGAACGTTTAGTATTGTTTTATAACCCAATGCTCTTGTTGGAAATATCACTACATTGAAACCTACTTTTATCTTTTCGAGTTCGGAGTTCGAAAATCCGACGGGTGCTATTCAATAGTTTACGTTGGACAATAAACGGTGCTAAATTTCGTCGAATAAAAGTACACAACAGCCGTATTACCCCAAAACCTACTTTCAATGTACCGAAGTTGAAAAGTATTTTTATATCATTCAGCCCAATCTGAACGTTCAGCATTGTTTTATAACCGCACGCTCCCGTTGCAGATGCAATTACACTGAAACCTATTTTCATCTCTTCTAATATTGACTTCGAAACTTTGAAGACTGTTATTTAGTACGTTGCTCCTGACATTAAGTGGGTCCAAGATTTGCCGTGTCACTGTGCGGAATCGTTCCAAATTTCTTCCTCCTGCGCAGAATTCCGAAACAAGCGGCGCGAGAGGGTATCAGAGGCCAAGAATAAATTTCCGGCTTCCTCTTAAAAGGCAATTGAACCGCGCAGATATCCTGCGCTCCGACCCTCTTCTCGTCGACCCTTTCGTGGATTCGACTGTCTTCCGAGTGAGGGAAAGAGGAGGTGTCTGACCGGGAGCAGTCGAGGGGAGAATCGACATTTCCAAATTTAGTTGCGCACCATCGGTCGACGCTTCTATAAATAGAGACGTCAGGGCGATATCGCGGCCCAGTGATCCTTTCGGCGACGATATCGGCTTCGGTCGCGTTCCCGATTCTTCCTTTTTCCACTCCCCCATCCCGCCTTTTTGTTCATTCTTCCCGCCTGCCTCTCTAACTTCAACCTTTCGCCCTGATACGACCGACAAAGTACTCTGGCAAGACACGGTCGTAGGGCTAAGTCGAACTAAATCAACAGATTACAGCGACAGACCGCTGTACTGTGGACCAGCTTCTTCTTTTCTTGCTCGCCGTCTCCCTCTTTCTTTCCTTGACATCGTCCATCTACCATTTTTTCGCCTTCTTTTTCTGTGATACGTAGTATTCCTTTCTGACTAGTCTTGTCTTGCCTCTCTTTCTTCTTATCCCTTTTCTTCTTGTCCCTTTTCTTCTCACCCCCTACTCTTCTTTTATTCCGGCCTCAGGTCGTCGCCTCTTTTTTCCGAAACGGACTTCGAAGCACGCAAGCTTCCCCCCGGTTTTTATTTACGGCATCGTGGGGGAAGAGAGGTGCGCGATTCTCCTTTTTGCATATTTATTATCGGCCCGCCACGCTCGCCCTTCTCGGGTTTGGCTTTCGTGGGCATCATCGCGATCGAATGTTTCCCTTGTTCTTTTTTTCCGCACTCGTCTTTTCGTGTTCCTTCCACTCCGGGCACGGATATTTTTCTTGGTCGGGAAAAAAGGGTGCTCCCCTTCTCCAAAAGAGGAAAAAGGGAGAGAATCTCAGGTTTCCCTGCCGCGAAGAATTTATGCACATCTTCGTTCGCGTCGCTACTCTCACCTGTTCGCCTTTATTTTTCGTTTCTTCTGACTCGATCGGGTAGCGCGATCTTTTTCGAGAAGCCAAATGCACTGGAATTAAACGACCCAACCCCCCGGGAGGGTTGTTTCGCCACTGCATTCTCCCAGACCCCTATCCTTTGTTTCCACCACCTCGTATCTCCGCTTTTTTTTTGTTACAACCCGACAATGGTCCAGGTTAAATAAATTTATAGGTATAAATAAATTAGACCTGTTATCGGGTGTCCCCTTCCGTGGGCGCGCTATCACGAAATTCGGTAGAAAAAATGTGCCGGTTGCGGGTGTAAAATTCTTCCCCGTCTCAGGACGCGTCGTCCTTTTCCTGGTAGTCGGAATGACGTTCCTCTTTTTGTCGAAAATAAATATGTTCCCCGGTATCAGGACCGGTTGTTCGTTCGACGTTTGCGAGATACAATTTTATCGCGACACGTCTTCCCGTCGATGTCCTTTGTCTTTTTTGCAAGCAGCGAGCGCTTTGACAGGATTCCTTCGCGTTATCGCAACAATAAACGACTGGTGCCGCTGATATTTAAAGCGTTGTCGACCGCGCGAATCGGCGACTTAATTAAATTATCGACTCTAAGTACGTCATCATCTGAGAACAGAAATAAAAATGTCTCGTCTTGTCATTGGTACCAATAAAATCATCCTAACACGTCACTTGCGGTTCAAAACTCTTACAAAAGCCTAACGAGATTACGGGAACATTACGCATTCCACTGACAACAAAACGTCGCTTATGTCTTGGCTCGACGACATTACGAATAATTTCATATAAACCCAGTTCCGATTTTCGTTCTCATAAGCGAACCAGTCCGAATATCTGGAACACTCACCTCCGTTCCAAACGTGCCACAAGCATATCACATGTCCAGTGACACAAAACCACGCGAAGTGCGTAAAACTCCAACTTCGTTTCACGTCAAATACATTTTTCTCCTTTCCTTTTCTAATCTACGTTTGTAAGGCGTGTCCGACAGCGTTTGATAAGTCAAACGTTGCGCGCTACGAGAATTTGCGCATTTGACATTATAGCGGCCGTCTAGGGAGTTTACCGCAAACCCCGAAACCGGCTCTTCAGTCTACCTGCGACTTGAGTCCCGACAATCGGCTTTTAATTTCGCCTTAATTCGAGTCCCCGTAACCCCGGCGACCGCCGCTTCAAGGTAAAGCGACGTGGGTCAAAACGCAGTAAAGGGTCGAGATATCACGTATTCCACGTGCATTTCTCTCTCTATCTCTCTTGTTCGCCGTGCGTTAACGTTTCGCTCCTCTCTCACGGACGTGATTAGAGACGACGAACGCAAACGGGTACGACGATCACACCCGCGGAGGCGTTTTGCAGGGTCCGTTCCTCGTCATTAGCCTCCTGTTACGACCCACTTACAATTAGTAGTTAGGGACGACGATGCAAATGGACGGATCGAATTTTAGTCACTAATGATGGCTACGAGTTTACGTATTAATTAGTCTAATTGCAGGCTTCCCCTGCGGGATTCTCCTTTTCTTTTTGACGCACGATAATAAATTTGCGAATGTATAGAACGGCGCAACTATCGCGTCACGTTTAGACATTCAGCGTAGTTTATACCTTGGTAGATGTCACATTATACTTCTCTGAAACTAACTGTAATCCTCGGAGTCCTCGTTCTGACAACGCAAAATTGCCGTCCTTGATCCTAATTTTAACTACGATTAGGCTTCGTGGCTCGGTGAAATTAAATTAAAAAAAAAAGCCTTTTGATCGCGTTCCGCGGGGTTAGCCGAGATATTACAGGAAACAGCATGCTCGTCTGCCGAATTAACGGACAGCCAGGGTAACGCGGCGTTTTTGCGCTGAAAATTAGGCTCGTGGGTACACGCGGACGAATATTCATACGAGAGCCAGCGCACGACGTCGGCTTACCCTCGTCCAGCACGCGGATTCTCCGTTTTATTTACCACGTAACGAGTTTTTGCGCGGTCCGTTTTTTGCACCGGCTACTGAGCGAATAATCAAATTCGCATTTCGTGCCCGCGGTAACGTATTAATGCACTGTGAAGAAGAAGAAGCGGCGCGGTGATTAAAATCATATTTTCCCGACGATGCGCGCACGCTTCGGTTTGGAATAAAAAATCGGCGGCAAGCGGAAGAGCGAGGTGCTACTGGTCGGCAGACGGATAAAAAATTTTCCAGAACACGACTATCCGAATGCGACGATCCTCTGCTCGTGCAATGGCATTTCTACGGATTTAGACATGCGTTTGCATGCTCGTTACACAGTCGCCGAAGGTTGCCCAAGCTTACGACCAAACTCGGCTTCCCCTCTATGACTAATTAAATCCTACGCCTTCATTATCCGTCATCTTTCGATAGCGATGCTTTTTTCGCTCTCGGACTTTTTCCTTCGCGCCACAAAGTCGTCACGCTTGGTCGATGAACCTTGCCAGAAGCAAGCTCTCGGTCGAAGATCCGGAGCAACTCGCAGCTCATACAATGTACTGCCGCAACGGTGTCGGTCCCATTACGGATGACTTGCTCCGAACTCGCTGTACAATACGCGTGGATATCGCAGCTGTTCAGGATATCTTAGCCAATTTCACTCGCAAATGAGCTGGAACGAACTCTCGTCAGTCCGCAGTTTTATAGGGTGAAGACTCAACCTCTTTCTCGTCGCGAGACACGCTTTCAGGCCTATAGTTCGCTGATCAACTTCTATTAACTATTGAGAATCGCGTGTCAGAAACGGTTTGCCTCGCGTCGCGGGCGTGCACGAGAGCACGAGGCGTATGAATTTATCAGAGGCGCGATCGGGTCAGAAGGCGGAACAGCGAGGCGTTCAGGAGGACTGAAATAATGTCCGCCCAAACGGGATGGATATGCGCACGTGTCACACACATGGTCACGGTCGCTTGAGGCCGAAAATTATTACGCAAGTAGCCTGCGATCGAAATTTCCCTCGGACACGGTCCAGATTAAATTACCGGCGTTTGAAGAAGCAAACGGTAATCCACGCCACGCCCCTTCCTATTTATTGATCATGAAGCCGAGAAAGCCAAGAGGCAAATGGAATGTGGACAGCTACGAAGACGGAGAACGCGACCAAAGCCGCGCGTACAAACTTGTAATTGGTCATGCTCGCCCCTCGCGGATCAAAACCAATCTCGCGGAGCATTTGTTTATCGTCTGTTTCTTTGTACGCGCAGAGAAGCGCCTTCACGTAATCCAGATACGTCGATCCGTTAGAGGATCCGTGGCAAGAAATTCAATAAGTTTTTTACATCTTCCCCTTAAGCCGCCGAATGGGCCTATCGAGACTGGTTCGTGTACGTTGATAGCTCGGGTGCAAACTTTAATCTATCAATGTAAAAGGCACTCTCCGTCCGCAACGGTAAAACTCTCATTGTGTCGGTTTTGCTTCCGTCGATTCGGTTTCAATCGACGTTCTGTCCGATGGCTCGATGCCCGGCGTAATGAATAAAGCCAAGGATACTGGTCCGCTTTCATGCCGGCCTTCTCTACTGACGATCGTCAACGTAACTATCGACTGAAGTGACTGGCGATTTCTGCGATTCCGAATTTGCGGTGACCATTCATGGGTCTATAGCTTGTCTCAGCAATGTGAATCCTGATTGTTTTAGAGGCAGTGGCAAAGGAGGTTCTCCACGGAGCGATCAGTATCCTTCCTCACGCGTATTCTGTTTTCGCTCTTCCAGGGATGAGGAACCCACTTGGGCAAACTCTCTATGAAGGCTGTTAAAAAAACTATTAACTTGTTTCATGATACATAGAAAGGCTTAGTAAAAGAGCCTTAGTAAACATAGGTCGGTAGTTTTTGAGGTATAAACGTTTCTGTAAGGTAATATTATCCGTTCAAGACCCATGTTTTTAACAGAACTATTCTCAGTACCGAGCAATTTTTATGCAGCTGACTTTCTTGATTGTTATTTATATTTTACGACTTGAACGTAAAACCAATAACAGTCTTGTTCTCTGTATACTTTATTGTGAATTTTATACCACTAATGGTATTACTATTGTCATTTTTGTTTTATAACCGGCTGATAATACTGCTCTGTACATGAGCCGTATAATGTGTTCTTGGCCTTGAAAGGGATAAGAGCCTGTTACACGTGTGCATCCACTGCAATCGTCATGCATCGGTGCATATATTGTGGAAATTAGAAGATTTCTAGGACAGAGGGGTGCGATGACTTAACACGTTGACTGCCAAGCATATTTTGCTATGTTATAAGAAGGTAACGCAGAAAATTAAGGTAGCGCAGAGTTGTTAGAAGCCAAAGTATTAAAGCACCGTTCCAATATCAATTGCTTTTACAAGATTGCAAATAGGCTTCGGGCGAATTTTTTTGCATTTATACTAAAATCTTTTCCGCCGGTCACCGGTGACCACCGTGGCAGTCAATCTGTTAGGAAACATAGCTGGAAAATTGCGCATCCGGGGTGCATGTTTTCTGAGACAAGATATACTGCAGCACGATGTCGGTGCTGCATCAATAAATTATATCGTTACAATGCAGACCGTTGTTAATACTGAAACTCGACTTCAACTACACTGCGCGCTGTTAATCGCTTTAAACAAGAAGGCTTACACCCGTTGAGAAACAAAATCCGGTGTCACCGGGTATTTTACCGCCGACGTATTGAAGTAACGAAGTATCGAACGGGTTCGCTCTCGTCGCGGTTGAACGACGAAGGTGTCCAAGCGCAGACGAGGAAAAAGAACGAAATGAATTCTCGGGCGCAATCGCAAGGGCCGAGCTAACGGTAACCGCCCGGTGATACGTAGGACGTAGGCCTGATGAAAAGAGTTCATTCTCCGCTGCTGCCGTCGCTTTTTCATACCGAGAAGCCTCGCGCGGGAGGATCGGTTTCTTCGACTTAGATTCACCCGATGTGCGACTCGCTTTTTAATTCTCACGTTTATTCTCACTTTATGTAGCTCATGAAAGAACTTCCCTCTCGTCGAAGGTTCAGTACGATCGCCGATAGTGCGTGAGAAAATGTCAGCATACTACGAGGGCTATCTGAAAAGTTTGTGTCCTTTTTAAGAAAAACGTTCCTCGTCTAAAATGGCCGTACGACCACGTTTGTACTCGGCCACCCAATGTTTGACTATTGTAAATGAAGGGGAGGCTGTCCCGAATACAGAATCTAACTCATCTTTTATTTCTTGAGTCTTTTTCCTTTTCAAATGAAGGAATTTTATCACTGCGTGATACTCAATTTTCTCCATTGTTGATAGACAATGTCAGCTGACAACTTTGGAAGAGTGCCGTAGTCAAACTAATGATCACAATGACTTTACATTTTTACGGTTTATATATGTCAACGCTATCTAATGGACGGCAAAAACTTTTTTTCTACAGTTAGTTTGTGGCGATAAAGCCGGAAGCTTTTCAAATGGCCCTCGTATTACATAGGCCGAGTCATAGAGGTTTCATGCCGTTCCGAAATCGACCGTTTGACACGGTGGAGATTTACAAGGCATAACGATTCAGTCGTCGATGTGTGGTAATCACTCTTATATCATGTGCGCGACTGGAATACTCGGGAATGGAAACTTCGTGTATCTCTCAAGAAGCGTATCTTATTCATACTTAGATATTTTCGGCATACATATTTTCGCATTAAGTGAAATGTTCTTCAACCAGTACCTCTATCAAACTCTTACTTATCAATGCTACCTAAAGTAAATTTATACATTTATGTAGGATCTCAAATACAAGATCTTCTAATTGGCGAGGAAAGGTCACCTGTGATCCTCAATTATTATATTGATGCATCATAGGTGATGAGTTTGTTGAATTGTGTTATTTGATTGCGTAGAAGTCAGTTGACGACGAAACGTAAAAACGAAACGACGTAAAGACGAAAAGGTGAAACGACAAACCGACAAAACGACGAAACGACGAAAGATTAGGAAATAAGACTAAAGTGTTTTCATTGTGTTGTCATTGTTTATAAATACTACACTTTCTAGTTTCATGTATTGAAATCCTACATTTGTTACTCGCAGCATCTATATCATCGCAGCGCGTATGTATACATATAAACTAACGCGGAGAATCTTCAATTTTACCATCACAAAAAATTCATCGTGTTACTTGTACGTCACTTCGCGCCAAAAGTCTCCTGCTACACGACATCCGGCACGTTTTCTTTTTAATCGTCACGCTCTGCGTACGCCTGCCTATGCTTGCGCATAGTTAAAGTGCCGCGTAAGTTCGGCGCCGAGTCTGAGAGCACCGGCAACGGAGGCAGAAAACGGCTCCAACGATCTCTTAACACGCCATTCGCTCCTCCGCGCGAGACTTCTATTTAAGGGTTTATTATGCCAATTAAACCCGGTTCATATACGGAGCCCCAGGTTCAGGTGCTCGCCTCGTGAGTACTGCCTATGTCCTGGACTTCATTCCGCGTTAACTTTCAACCAGCACTGACGTTAACCTTCCTTCTCCACTTGGTTTCCGTAAACCGCGAGAACCGACCGTAATTCCAATTGTAACTTCTGCCTTCCGATCTGTGGGACATCTAGATTTTCCGCGCATTCGTGCGCTGAATTGAAATTAGACGTAATAGATTTCTTGTTTAATTCTTTGCGAAGGCTGTGTTCGTTTTCAAGTGCGCTTAATTAAGAGATCGCGGCGAGAGTTAAAAACGTTCGAGGGGAACTTGAGGGAAGAAGTGGAAGAAACGCAAAAACGGCGGATCTCATTGAAACTGTGACGGACCGTTTGTCTTCAGTCATCCGGACCAATTTGCGAATGTTTTTTCAACTGTCGCGTTAATTGGAATGCCACGCGATGATAGTCGATGCATCATAATAAAAATCTCGGGAAAAAGCGGCGAATGAATTTACAGCATATTGATGCTCGAGTCATCGTAATTTCGACCTAGGAATTATGACTGACGCACCGAAATTGGATGTGATAAACGAGTGACGGCCATTCCACGATTTTTATTGCAGTAATAAAATATTACTTCGCCATTATAAACCGAGGGAAATAAAAGTGACATAAAGATAGCATATTGTCAAAATTCGTGTTCGGCGAAATTTCAGGAATAAAATTTCATATTGTGCAGTAAAGGCGTAGAGTGGTTCAGACGACATGCCATCGTGCAGAAAGAGTTTATTCGTGAAGGTATTCGCCGATTCTTTATGCTCTACGTTTAAAATCGTTTCCAGCATTGACAGTCAAATTTCGCTTATGTCCAGATCTCATTTCTCTGCTGTTCCTGTATTTTCGCTAAAGTTTGTATTTTATCTTGTCTTTTTTCTGTCTTCGACCTTTTTCGAATTCGCTGCAATTAGACAGCCGTTTGACGTCGTCTCGCTATATTTCAGCTTATAAGGCGCCATCATGCGGATGTCTAATTGGACCTCGGAAATTTATGCGATAATTAAGACGATGTTGCCGATCTTTGCCAAAATCCAATTAAGATCCGCGACCACACGGCGTCACATTTCCTCTCCTTCCGTCTCTAAATCTTCCCACTTTGTCTCTACGCCTATTTCTCACGTGAAACGAGACTACCAGAGCCTCGTTAATTGCCAGACGATTGGGGTGAACATACGAAAATTGCCACTCTAAAAAACTCATCAGTTTCTTTCCTACACACGTTCGCCCACTTAGACAGGGAAAACTTCGGAAATTCTTAATGTACACTCTCACCGTTTTCGTTTAATAAATCGGTTTTGCAAATGTAGGATCTCAAATACAGGGTCTTCTAATTGGCGAGCAAAGGTCACCTATGATTCTCAATTATTATATTGAGGTATCATAGGTGACGTTTGTTGAATTGTGTTATTTGGTTGCGTTGTAATCAGTTGACGACGAAATGTAAAGACAATAAGACGTAAAAATGAAACGGCGTAAAGACGAAAAAGCAAAACGACGAAACGACGAAAGATTGGGAAATAAGACTAAAGTGTCTTAATTCTGTTATTATTGTTTATAAATATTATACTCTCTAGTTTCACGTATTTAATTCCTACACAAATATATAACAGTTCTAAGACAATCCATGCATATAATGTATTTATACAACATTTAATATACGAATATCCTGACAATCCGCTGCGCCAGGGGCGAAATTTCTAATTTGTCATTCCACTGATACGATTTTTTAGTGTAATGGAATGACCTGCATTTCTTCTACTTATTCCCTGATGCGATTCCTTAGTGTCATGGAAGGACCTGCATTTCTTCTACTTGTTCCCTGATGCGATTCCTTAGTGTCATGAAAGGACCTGCATTTCTTCTACTCGTTTGACACGTTGAGTGCCACGTCAGCCATCGGTGGCTGACACTGAACTTTCCGTTTAGGCCGCGTCAACAATGTAAATTTTTTAGTTCCATACCATAATTTACACTGTCAGCCATCGGTGGCTGACGCAGCCTAAACGGAAAGTTCAGTGTCAGCCACCGATGGCTGACAGTGTAAATTATGGTATGGAACTAAAAAATTTACATTGTTTTAAGTGATTACTGAAAATTTATTTCAAATTCACTTAACTTTTATTTATTAAAGAATTGTATTATTAATGCAATTATGTGTTTCTTATCAAAAAGCTTAATGGATTTGATTGAAACACTGTAACCATAAAAACGATTGTCCTTTGCATGTATCACAAAATGTGGCAACACGTTTAATGATTTTTCTGGCCATTGCGCTACCAGATTGTGTCGCATTTTTAAAATATATGTATTACATTGTCACAACCTAAACAGAACCGCAGCCGCAAACCGATTTCGCCGAAATCTTATTTAGCGGGCCAACCATAAACAAGACAAAACAGACTTGGCGCATAATGTGTTGAATGAATGCCCATAAGAATATCATTCTAAACGTAAACATCTTCTATTACACTAAGAAACAATGGCCCTAATATATTTACATACCGGTATCGAGTAAATTTGAATCTGTCAATAGTGCGCTTTGCATTGCTATACCGCAATACATCTTATACTATCAATACACTGTTTCTAAGCAGCGCGCGTAGCCTGACGGTGATTTCCTTAAAAACACGCGTGGCGCTCAACGTGTTAAAAACCTTAATAACGAAACCCGGTGTCTGTACGGATAGCAACGTCGCGTAAAATTTTCAGTTCCCCTCCTGCCGCGCGTGCTAACTTTCCACTCAAGCCACCGTCTTGAAAATCGAGCACTTCGCAAATCTTGTCGAAGTCGGCGGTGGAACGGGTAGGACGACGGCCAATTAGGACGATCTAAATTTTACGCTCGTTCCCCCGAGTCTCTCTCCCTTCCGGTTCCTTAATATTTCTTTTTGGCCGCCGAAAGCAGTAGATTGCCGCCCCGGGGGAGTCTTGCACGTTGCCAGGGGTTGCGGTAAAAGGGCGAGAGCACGTAGCTGGGAAGGGCAACGTACGAGGAAGACGCCGAGGATGAGGCCAAGAGAACGGCAGAGCAGGATGGAAAGAGAAGACGCAGTTGAAGAAGGATACCCGTGAAATACGAGGAAGGAACAGTTTGCGGTCGATGGTCGAATTTATCGTTCGAGGGAAGAGCTCTCGGCGTCCGTGATGGAACTCGATTATTGGCCTGTCAATTGAGACCGAACGGCGGAATTTTTATATCGCCCACGAATCGTCGACGATTCGGGACTTTGGATACCCCGCTATGCCCCGGGTCGAAGACGTTTTTCCGTTCGCTAAAGCGCTTCGCAACAATCGTTACGTTTGCCGCATGACGGATCGCTTATTTCGTAATGCCTTCTCGGCTGGGCGGAGCGAAATTTATAAATTACGGCGAGCGCCGGGCGTTCACAGTCGGGGGAAAGTAATTACGCTTTCTTCGATCTTGTTCGGGATTTTCCATTTTATCGTATTGTAGCATCAGAATAACGGCCGTGGATGTGTCACATAAATATAGGAAGTGTGTGTGTGTGTGGCTGCGACCGGGAGTGTCCTGTTGCGAGTGAGGTATAACGATAGCGTGGTTTTGTTTGAAGAATGCGTGACGTATGCCTCATTATTGCGCGTGTCAACTGCAACGCATTTAGGGTGAGCGAGAGAGAATGTAGGTAAGAATGAGAGGATGTGTGTTTCTACGAATGATTGGATGCCGAACCCTTGGGGAAGGACGGGGGTGCATAGCAACGGTCCGGCGAGGAGATAGAGTTTTCGTTCAGTTATAGTTCAGTAATAGGTCAGAGTTTTAAGTTGTCGTGCAGTCAAGTTCAGAGTGTAGTTCAGTCCAGTATAGATACGTTTTCTTGCCGTTTACCGAATCGTAGTCGGATTGCCATAGTTTTACTTTCATTTTGTATTTATATGTATAATTAGTGCTTTTATTTATCTTTCAATAAATTATTCTACTCAATATAATTCCGCATCACACTTCGACATCACCTAACATCTTATATCCCTACTGTATGATGCGGTAATTTGCATATTGCTGAAAGTCGCTTTTGCGTGGCGTCAAAACTTCTACTCTCGCTGTTGAACGATAGGCGAACTGAGCAAATGTAAACCAGCGTGTTACTGATGAAACTTGTTAGCGTGTTAAAGCACAAACTCTGCGCGGAAAGAAAAAGAATGCGTCGTATTATTAATTTTGACAGGGTAAATTATAATGATATCACTTTGTACGCTCATGGCGACGATATACTTTCAGACACTCGCTAATTCGCTACTTCACGCGGAACCTTAGAACTGTTGCGAAATTCACTCGTAGCGTCGTAGTAGTTGCCTTAGACGGAGATGTCTAGTCAGAACGGGGTGAACGAACCAGGTCCCCTTGCTAATTGCGAATAATGCCTAAAATAAAGAGTGTCGCTCGCGGTTCGAGTAATTATTGCCCATCATGCTGTTTGTTCACGCTTTAGAGGACTTCTCATGTGCTCTCGTAACGCTAGAATTTGGTAGGTAAGTTACTTCAGATTATTATCTGAAGTAAGTACTATCAATTATAGACAAAATTGGAATCTCATGTATTCAACCAATTAGAATTTTTAAAATGTTTAACTTTAACATTATTTCAATTATTTTTTTGCGAGTTCTTATCCAGGGAAGCGCGCGTTTAATCCCTATGACATGTACGTAATACAAAATTCTGCGTAAGTCCGTACGCGCATTGGTCCCCATTATACTGACGGATTTACAATCGGGAGACAACGCCCAGCGTAGATGGAAGAGTTACGCTCCTTTAAAATTACTCATTCCTGCAACGTGAAATTGTGTAATTGTCCTGCGTTTCCGCTCAGTTCCCTCTCGGTCGTTGCTCGAAAGTGGACATTTTCAAGGCCGTCTGTCTAACCCCGTGAGATCGACAAATACTTGACCGAATCGTTTGAATTCCTACCAACATTTCGCCGAAACCACTCCAACGTTCGACCATTTAGCAGTTCCGCAATATTCGTTTCGGTAACTTATTACACAATAGTCCTCTCCGTCTACTAGGTGCGAGGCAGGTCGTTAAAACAACAATTAGCCAAAAATCATAATGGCACCGCAAGACACACGTGACATAACGAAGTTGCGTAAGAGACCCCTGTAGTAATCGGATTCAAACGATCATCGTGTTCCAGGAAAATATTTAGCATCCTTTTGTTTGTCCGTTTACGTACTTTAATACTTTTACTGTCGTGATGGTCACCGGTGGCCGGCGCAAGATATTTTACTGAACACCCAAAATATTTGCAGAGAGTAGCAACAACTGTTTTATAAATGTTATGCAGTTATTGTTAGAATAGTGATGCGAGCCTTTGGTCTTCAATACCTGGACATTATTTGCATTTTACATAATTCAGTCCAACGATGTAGTATTTCATAGCATCGCCGTTCTAATACAGCAAAATACGCTCGGCAGTTAACGTGTTAATGTACTTTGGGGACAATCGAGAGCGATATTTTGATTCAGATCCGGTGATTGTCTTGATGCGGTTGCAGACCATGTTTTTCTCTCGGATCATGTTTTCCTCTTGTACTTGTTTTTCTCTCGGAAAGGTAAGAAAGCTAATTGAACCGTAGGGTAATTACACTTTTGCGGATCATGGCGGGGCAGGGCCTGGCAGGAGAAAAGTAGTGTAGAATAAGTGGCCTGAGTGAGGGATGAAGGCAGTGAGAGTAACAGTGGCGAGAGAAGTCGGCCGGCTAGTTACTCTAAACTAATTATCTTCTGTTAGCGCCGCTCTCGCGTCGAGCGGATGACCACGTCGCCTTAACCTGGAGCCCTTCAAGAGGTTAAAGAGATCCGCTTCTCATGTAACGTGCGTTTCGCGCGGCTTCACTTTCAGAGTCATCACTTTCCACATTATCAATTACGTCAGTCTTGCGTTTGATGAAAATGTTGCGTTGCTTTAAACGAAATCTTGTTGTATTGTTGGAAAAAACATTAGTACCTGTGATTTGATAGATATCTTGACGCTGTTCATAATTTCTCATTACATGCATGTAGGAATTAATTACGTGAAACTAGAGAGTATAATATTTATAAACAATAACAACACAATCAAGACACTTTCGTCTTATTTCCTAATCTTTCGTCGTTTCGTCGTTTCGCCTTTACGTCTTATCGTCAACTGACTCCTAAGCAGCCAAATAACACAATTCAACAAACTCATCACCTACGATACATCAATATAATAATTGAGGATCATAGGTGACCTTTCCACGCCAACTAGAGGACCCTGTATTTGAAATCCCACATGCATATTGTATATTACTGATTATACGTTTAAGATAAAAAAAATCACTATTCTACTGTAAGATTCGGAAAACAAATCTTCACGTAATTGTTTATTGTCTTATTTTTAGGAAGGTAGTCCCACGCTTACAGTCCACCGCTTAAACCGATTGTACTACTTACGCGCCGCCCCACGTCTCTCAATTAGATCAGTGACTAAGACGACCCCCGTCCAATCAATTCGATTCTACCAAATAAACGGGAATCCACTTTGTCTTCGCGCCGATCAAAATTAATTACCGCCCTTCTGCGGAACAATTAACGTGTCCACGGTAGGGAACGTAGCATGCGCCATAAGGGTGTTGTCCCCATGCGGCGCTCCGTAATAATCATTATTGTTGTTATTGTTAGCCGTTGGCCACCATATTCCACACCGACAGAAACACACGCGCATAAAGCAACCGCATACGAATGCACGTACATGTGTGTACGTACGTATTGTCAAGGTAACACCGGTTCAGCACCGAAATGTAGGGAGCTGCGGTATACCAATAACACAGAAGTACGAGCATGGGAAGAGGCAATCGATAGCTCGCAGCTCCGCGCATTCTCCGCATAATGGATAATTTATCGTACATTCGGCGATTCCGCGCAATCGTTTAGGCAGGTTGGGCAGCGAGCAGAATATAAATGGCGAGCCGCGATTCCCATGTAAAATGCATGGGACGCGTGGAGCACCGTGGGTACAGGGCGCGACGGGCTCAAATGCACGCCCCTGCCGGCACTGTTTCGTTTGGGGGGTTAAATGAGATCGTTAATAAACGATACGCTTTATTGTGATTTACGGCCTGCCGCTGCTTGCCTCTCGTTATTCTTCAACGTTCTGGGGACCCACCGACTGACGTGACGGTCAATGAATAAATCCCGCTTTCGTGGAAAATAAAATTCGCCGCAATCTATCGCACGCGTACGCTCTTGCAACGTATTCGGCCTGTAAGTGGAGATTGCAGAGATATAGTTGCACGACGATGTACGCGATGAAAGAGATGATTGTGACGTTTTGCAGGTTCACATGGAATTGTACAGAGAGTGCCAGCGTTACAGTGACAAATTTGTCTCGTGGCAACTATGCGGTTTCAATGATTTCTCGATTTCTGCAGACCAGAAATCTATTCAACCAATTCAACCAATTTCGCTTTTTTTCGAAGTTAGAATGTCGAGGTCGTCTTGTTTTCTATGGTTATTTATACAACCGCGACTGTTGTTTTTTTATTTCCGTTTATCGTTGTCCCCGCTGTCCTGCACTGTATTTATTTTTCAAGCTGGGGTGTGATGTAACAGCGCATAAATAAATTGCGGGCAGCGCGAAAATAAAATCCGAGCGATAGACGCTGGATATTGCGAAGCGAGAGTGTGAGGACGACGGACACCTGTCGTAACGAGAGGCCGCATGGATAACGTTGCACAACGCACGCTGCATTTCCCGGCGTAAGCCGCCGGAACCTTCGCGTCTGGTGTAAATTACCAAATATACCCACCCAGCGTACGTTTTCCCCAATAAATTTCGCCCGCCGTGTGCGAACCACCGACAATGCTCCGCGATAAATTTATACGTTACAATTTCCACCCTCTTTTCAGAAAGCACCGGTTTATTACGCGTGTGTACGGTTAATGATAACGTATGTGGATGCGTAATCGGGAATGGAGGTTAAACGTGAAACAGGGATGAAAAATGTCCGGCTCATCGCACGAGGCTGGCGTTCGTTCGTATTTATTTAAAGCGGGTAAACGGGCATAATGTCCGAGACAACTGTCGCTTGTCCCCGACAGTGAGCGCGACTTAACACCAGAATCGAATGGGAATAGCCAGTCTCCCTGACATTTGCAGCAGCAGAAACACCGCGGATTCGAATAGAACGATCGTATAAATACGCGCGCGCAAATATATACAATTAGTGCCGTGCCGCGTTACATCCCGTTTCGGATTCGACCCTCTTTCGTGAAAAAGGGGACGGTTCGGTCCGTTTTTCCGGCTGAAGTACAGCAAGGCAAACGACGAAAACGGGTATCTGGAAATGCTCGAAATTAGCGGCGGTGAGAGATAGCGCAACGAAAAGCCGCGCAAAACTCGAATTATGCAAAGTGACGGAGACGAGTTAACGAAATCGTCTCCCAGTGGAGAGGGCAGAAGGGGGTGGTGTGTAATATAACCGACAGATGTAATGGCCTCTGCCGGCTCGATTCGCCGTCAAGAATCTCGTTAACTTTAATCGTCACGGGGCATTCTGAAAGATCCACAAGATAACGACTATATGTTCACGAGTCTGAGAACAATCACGACACTCCGTGCTCGAAGCGAAAGTTCCGCTAGAGAGAAGAAGACGGTGGAGAGAGAGTACGAAAGAGAAGAGTGAGAACGAAGTAGGGAACCAGTTGAGCGACGACCGGTGCTCTCTTTCCGTCCCTCGGGCAATTTAATTTCAATTAATCAACCTCTTACGGTATTTCTCGCCACCGTGGGCCCTTAATGATATTTTACGTGATTCTCCTTGTCGTCCGGTTTGCACGTCGCTCTATATCGGGTGACTCTATCAAACGAGATCGCTTTCTTATCGTGCCTCGATGCCGTCCCCCGTCCCTGTTCAATTTTATTTACGTCCCCTCATCGTAATCTGCACGTCCCCCACGTCGTTGCTTCGTTACATAGCTGATATCCTGATCACGTAGCGAGAAATTTAAGCGTCGTATAAAAGCCCTTGTGACCGTCTCTCGGTCTGACGCCATGCGTTTCGTCTGAAAATATACGCGCCGGGATATTTACGCCTGTGCCCCGACAAAGATTTTTGTTCGTCAACGGGCGACGGCCTCGTATTGATGGTGATTTATTTTATACTGATATCGTGAATATTTCGTAGCCAGTCTGTGCGCCCGCTCGTAAACCGCAGTGCTTAAAAGTCTCACTGACGAAGACTCCATAAAGCCTGTGGTATGTTCGCACGCGGCGGCAATCCCGTATATTCACCCTCGCGCGGCCATTTTCCTCTTTCTCTCGCAGAAATCCGCACCCTTGTATCGTTCCGCTCGTTCTCTGTTTCTCGTTTCGCACCACCCTTCTGTTTCCCGTCGTGCCTCGCTCTCGACGCGTTCCGCGACGCGCAACGTTGAAATTTCCTGGTGTGAACAACCCCTTCCGAACAATCGGTGGCTTTGTACGAGTTCTCGCTTTCGGAATTCATCCATTCTTCCCGGATACTCTTGTTTATTATAAACCAGTCACATTCTCGACTTTTTACGTTGCTTTCTAACGTATGAGCCACGTACTCTGCCCTGTAACCTCGAAATTACACCGCAACACAATAGATTCCACAAAGCCACGTCCACATTTCCTATTCATGTCCGGCAGAAGCCAAGCATAGCGGACATTACAGAAGAATGCGCGGCCTTACTGAAACTAGCGCCATCCACTCTGAATACTGTACGCGTAATCCACGAATCCTGCCTTATGTTAGACGCGTGGCATTCTCTAGCAGAGGGCCCTCATATTCAAACTTTTATGATCGAAATATTACGAGCGCCAGTCCCACGGGAGCCACACGTGGTCGGGATTCACCCTCGCATCATCTGCAGGCCCGAGATAACGTTTCTCCTCTCTTCTGTCAACCCTAACATAAGGGGGTCTGCCGGCGACGAGAAGGACATTGTGCTCATTGTTCCTCGATGGTGACGCCGGGTAATGGTTTGCCGGACCCGAGTGGAGAAATCTTTAATTTCCACGATATTAAGAGGACACTCCTATTCCCCGGGGTGTCGTGCACCGTTAGCTGGAAGCCACTCTCGCGCTCCAAGCCAATCTGCTGAGGGCTGACTCATGTTCGTCCCGTACGCTTTCCAGGGGTGTTCTGCGCCAAAGGTCGATACGCAGACCTTTGAATGCCGTGACAAACTACGCGGTGAACGAGAAAAGTGCTTCGGGGACGATTGATTTTTCGTCGGTTTAAATGTCAGTAAAAACCCGGCTGGGTGTGCACATTGAGTGTGCGCGACTTCGCGAGGGAATTGACAGTAATAATTTTACGCCAGTCGTGTAAAAGTCAAACACGGCGAATCTGCAGTGCTGCGCGCAGCGACAGTAATTGTGGATTTCAACGTTCTCTGAGTTCTTTCCACTTCAAAAAAAAAAAAAAAAAAAAAAAAGACGAACGCAGTTTTTCTTCCTACAAAAGACAAACTTTTCTGTGTCTGACGTCTTCGTCTAACAGACGAGAGTCGTCTTTATGAACGTGGATGTGGAGGTATGCACATACATAGGGGTCCTTTCTTTCACTTTTTCGAATGGTTTTCTTTCCGGCGCAATATTTTCCGGCGAGACAAGCGGGAGAGTGAGCGAGAGAGGACTAGGAGACCCTTCAGATCTCTCCACTTCAACGTCTGCCCGTGCTTCGTTCGTTTTCGTCCGATGTGTACATAGGTAACGATTTACCTTTTTCCCCATGCGCCGGAGGCGAGATTTTTCTTTCCGATTCGATGAACATCGACGTTCGACGACCTCGGAATAACGTCGTATCCAATATACACGCGTACGCGAATGTTCGCCATTTTCCGTCTGTCTGCTTCCGTTCCTCGAGCTTTCCAATTGACGCTCCAGACCGGCTAAAAATATTTCGTAAACGCCCGGACAACTTGAACGTTTGCCGCGATCGTCACGCTCATATATACCGTCGGCCTAAGGAGATTGAGCGAGGACCTCCACGACACCTGGAATTCTTCGTAGAACTGGTTATATAGAGATCGTTGCTCATCGTCTCTATTAGTTCAGTCATTGAGTGTGCAAACAATCTCTCCCTCTTCCTCATTCTATCTCTTGCTGGATGCACTTCAGACCGAGGATTCTCCCTTTGCCAGAAAAGGGAATGAGAGCGAGAGATGAAGGTAGAGAAACAGAGAGACAGACAGTGAGAGGAACCAAGACGGGGCAAAGGAGAGTGCAGCTCGTGACAATGTCAATGTTTGCGTCGTTACACCGAGCACTCTCTCGCCGGGGCTAGAGACTGAGTGTCTTCAGGTTGTACAGGAAGGATGGATTCGTGTCGAGGGTCCGTAGAACCAGTCGCTCTTTGCGGGGACTACCTCAATGAACCTCCATTAATTTCCAAGCCTTTCTCGAGCATTCGCACACAGTTCTCCGCCCCTCGTAGGAATGTTAGGCTAGTCCCTCCTCTCCTAGCCTTCGTCATCCTTCTCCCCTTTCTCTTGCCTGCCTCGTGTCGTGGCCGACTCGTTAATAAGTCCGCCGGCCATAGTTTCATATCCTGTAGGAAGCAGGATCTCGCATTCTACTGCTTCGCGGCTCTTGCACATGACGATACGAAGAGAACGACTCTCTTCTGATCTTATTACGAGCCTTTCCTTTAGAGATGTCTATCGACTTGGCAGTGTGAACGATGTTGGGCGTTAGCGGATTCTTGGGATCGTTTGCGGCAATGCTGTTGATAAAGGACAATGCTGCCGAGTATATACGTTGCTCGCGGTACCAACGACGTGCCGCTTGCGATTGAACGTGCGTAAATAAACTCGAAACGCTGTTTGATGCAAGTAGAATGTAGCTGGCAATAACGTATTTTCAATAGATCGAGACTCACTTCATTGCAACGCGGTGTTGTACGAAACGTGGTGTGTCTTGTAGAACTGGTAGTATCTGTACATAAATGGAACCAGGTTTCCAACATCCAATATTGAGTTCATCACTGCGGCCACACTATCAAACTCTCCTTCTGTAGAATCGCCTGCACAATTTCACGTCTAATACGATTCTGTAGCCGGCAGGCAGTGCTCGTCAAACGAAGTAGTTCGAGATGGCGAATGTCTCGGGGGCACGAGAAGTCCTTGTCCTGTAACAGGTCCCCGTATAGGTGGCATCAGGCATCACCTGGTGCCTCCAGCTGTTCTGGCGGTTGTCGTCGAGACGATCCTCACGTGGGAGTAGCTTACGGGCGACAGGGTGGCAGAAATCCAAAGGGATCAGAAGGACCGAGGGGATGCAGAGGGGATATGGTGGGACGGCGGAGAGACGAGAGAAGACTCGATCTGATTTGCGAGCGCCATTACACGCGGTCGGAATCTCTGTAGTCGCAACTGTTGCATTTATGAATGTGATTACCCTTAATATATCGCCCGTGTAACCCGGATCGCTAATTTTACCAAGGTAGAGCCGGCGATAAAATCAGGATGGAGTTACGAGCGTCTTCTGCCTCTTCCGCGAATTTTTTCTCGACTTTGCCTGCCTCGCTCTTTTGTCCGTTTGGACCAGTGCCCGCAGCAAACTACTTCTGACAACTGCCCCCGCCTTTTAATAGCAATTGCACGAATTAACGGCGCGGACGGGAATGTGTCGCATACCGGCGGTTTGTCGGCAATTCCAAGAATTTCAGCGGAAACACGCGCTGCCGGAAGATGGGGAAAAGTTGCCGACCAAATGTCTTGTTTTTTCTTTCCGTCACTCGGCCGGAGTCCTTCACGCTCCCAGCATTGCAAAGGGTTTTTGCTTGTTCTCGGGAGATAGTAAAAATTGTTGTGGGGAACATCATGGGCTTCCAACAGTTTAAAGTTAGTTGCTCTATCAACCGTAACGGGAATTTTGCGTTTTCCGTTCGGCGTCTGTGATCTCAACACGTAGCATTCGAGAAATTTGTAAAGAGTACAAAGAGTATAAAGTGGAATGCAGTTGGACGTACGCAGCGGCTGGTGTGCTTTATTCCGCAAAGAATAAAGAGAAGTCACGGAACGCAAGCGTATATATAAGACCGAGTTGTCGCCGTCTGCCGCGACGATAATTGAACTGATAATGATTATGGAGTAACAGTTGTAATGATTATGGAGTAACAGCTGCATCGCGGGCCGTTCTCGATCAGCGAGCGTCCGTGTAAACCTGATTTATAGCACCCTTGATATGCGAGTACCTTGGGAAAGGATTGTCATGAGTGACTCAAGTTCAGGCATTCGATGCAGCGAAGTCCAAAGTAATTTTGTTTACATTGAGACTTTCCTTTCTCTTTATCGTGTCAAGTCGGTAGTGTGCAATGAGTGTTCATTAACCGATTAATTGCATACCGCACGGTTGCTACAGAGGAATCGAAATAAATTATATATTATAACATATTTCTGATAAATGTGACATTTACATTGGATTATAATATTTTATAATTTATTTATGGGGTATGCAAGCCCGTTCCAATAATCGCATTTTCGTAGAAACGTCGTCACAGACCCCAGAGAATAAATCAGTTATCGGTAAAAATTAGATGGATATAGACACTGCGGATTCTCACGTCAGTGGTGGAGCCGGACGATATCTTAATCGAATCCGCTCGTACATAAGCGTAAGTAGAGGAGCCTCATAAAATTGCAGCCATTGCAAAATTGAACGACCTCGCACGATATCCACCCGGCGATGCTTTTCCGGTCGCGGATTTATTATTTAACGACGACTTCTGCGCGGTGTGGAGCCGTTCGCTATAATTTCGACACACTCTTATCACCGCTTATTTATTCAGGAGCCTGGGTTGGAAATACCAGAATCGGCTTATCCTGACCTACTTAAGTGCAACTATTTCTGCGCAGGCCGGCTGGCAAATGCAGTTTCGGTATGCCTTCGAAGATAGACTCGGCTCGGTACGTCAATTCATTCGCGGGGATTGATTTAAGCGGTAATTGATTCCCGCCCATCAATTAAACCATTGACATCATCCTCATCGACGTCCCTGACATGGAAGTCGGAATTTTCAGCGGCTCGGTTTTAAGCTGGCACAGCTTAAGCATCGATCCACGTCTGTTACCTTGGTTGTTGAGATTTTGACATGTCCGGCAGAGTGATCGACGGGCCTTTCAACGTTTCAAGCGAATCCTCCCGCGACCAGTACACTGTTGCGATGTGTACTTGCGTAAGAGAAAACTCCTTGAGAGCTTGATCCTATTAAACGTACGTGCCTCGCGTCAGGACAATAGCGTAATCGCTGTTTGGTGCGAAAATGTTTCCCAACGCACTTGCGCGCAAGTGGAAAGCTTCGGAAATTGATACGATCTATCTTAATTACAGTTCGCGCAGTCTGATATTAAAATACATACGATGCAAATGGAAACTTCCATTTCCAGTAGTAACCGCCTCTGTAATTTCAACCGTATCAGTCTGGCAGAATCGTACTCTTCTCTACTTATAACAGGGCACTAGACTCTTAACCCCTTCAAACCCAAATGTTTGTCGTTAAAGAAAAGTTTTTTTTATACAGAAATTAACTTGGTTCGTGTAAATGAAGGCAACAATATACTTTTTACAGAAATATTTATTTATTTATTTATGATTTGTAAATATACATTTTAATGGACATATGGTCCTTACGCAAAATTTTTAACATTAACCTCTTAGGCACGGCTGAATTTTGCGCGGGGCTGTTTCTTTGTGCGACAGAATTCGACGGGAATTATGGGTAAACGATATAGTATCGCAATGCATGACGCATAATATTGTTCTCTGCGCGAGTACATTGGAATGAAGTTCTTGATGATTAATTTATCATTTTTTTTAAAGATATGGTACATGAAATTTAACTTTGATGATTCAGTTTAATAATTAATAATACAACTCAGTATGATATGTTTTAAAGCACGGTGCGAAACATAGACACATAAGGATACGGATCGGCATGTTAAAAGGAGTATCTGGTGTATTAAAAGCAAGTGGTATATTTATTTAAACGAAAAGCAACAATTCATACCTAACACTCGCGTATCAGAAACAAAGGTTGTATATTCCGTCTATATATGGTTAATACTGTTATAAAACGTTATGAAGGCAAGAAGAGTGTGAAACAAGACATGTGAAAATGATCAGTTAATTCAACCGGTAAGCGGGTGATTAATTAGACTGAGCTACTATAGTGGCGCGTTGTAATACAAGATGACATCAACGAAATCCATTATAGTGGTTTGTCGTTCAAAAATATGACATCTGCAAAAGCCACTATAGTGGCGTATCGTTCCTAAGAGGTTAAGAAGATCCTGAGAAATATTTAAAATATAGCACGAATAAGTATTATGCACATAATAATAAAAATATAGCACGAAAAGTATTATGTATATGAGCCGTTTATTTTGAAAGTGGCCTAACTCCATTTATCTTCAAATCGAGAGAAATAACATTTACTGATAAATAACATGAATTTGTACATGTAACCATGGTAACAGGAAAATATTGAAAAACGGAGTTAGGCCATTTTCAAAATAAACGGCTCATATTATATCTGCACAGGATCCGAAGGGGTTAAGGTGTAACGCGACTGATGAAAAATAGATTATGACCAAATTCGGTTGGAAATCGAGATGCGTTTCGCATTGGCAACGGAATATCCAATCGATCAGATGTGCGCGCAAATAATTTCCGGCAGCGCATTGAGATCTATCGCGGAGAGGAAACGTCTTGCGACGAATCGACAAGTGACCGGTACGTGTCTCGTCTCGTTCTGGTCACTCGCGTCAAGGCGTTCCCGCTCGAGCTGTGAACCTGTCCGTAATGGCGCGAGTTACGTTTCCGTGAGCGTTGTGCATTTACAATGTTGTCAGCGCGGGTGTGCGCTGTCGTACGTGTGCGCTTAATATGCGCGGGCGTTGGGCATTGGAGCGCGTGATTCAAGGCGGGTTCTCACGAGCTGGACGACTGATCCTCGATGCCAGAGGGACGGAGGTGTGGGAATGGATGTGACGAGGACAAAGCGGAGAGCAATCGCGATGAGGCGAGAAGGGACCGTTTCGTTTGCAGAAACGTACAACGGTACATTGACGTTTCACGGAGCCTTTAGGAATTTGCGAAAGTTTTCAATGGGTGTAAGCAGTCGTGCAGGTCTGCAGGATAATGAACGTTGGATCCAGGTTGGAGAAGGTGGGGCGTAGGACACAAGATAGGCGTTTGGATACATGGGTGTAAAAATGTCATGTTAACCCTTTTAGGGTACGCGCGAAGACTGCCAGGGTTGATTTTTTATTCACGCTTCTATAAATTGCTTTATAAAGAAGAAAATGTCGATTTTTTGGAGGAAAGTTTTAAAATGTATTCATTTTAAACTTAGAAGATATTGAATATAATTTTAGTGAAAAAAACCATCTATGGGGTACGCGCGAAGACTGCCGAAAATTTCTTCCAGTACAAACCAACCACATTTTACATGGAAGGAATTGATAAAATGCCAGGAAGATGAGAGAAGGTCATACATAATAGTGGCGAATGCATAATAAATTAATATAATTTTGTTATTCGATGAAAGGAAAAGAAATGTCCGATAAAAAAAAAACAGAAGTTACTTACGACTCGACCTAATAGAAGATATTGAATACAGTTTTAGTGAAATGAAACATTTAATAATAAATAATGTGGGATCTCAAATACAGCGTCTTCTAGTTGGCGAGGAAAGGTCATCTGTGATCCTCAATTATTATATTGATGTATCATAGGTGACGAGTTTGTTAAATTGTGTTATTTGGTTGCTTAGGAGGGAGTTGACGATAAGACATGAAGACGATAAGGCGTAAAGGCGAAACGACGAAACGACGAAAGATTAGGAAATAAGACGAAAGTGTCTTGATTGTGTTGTTATTGTTTATAAATATTATACTATCTAGTTTCACGTATTAAATTCCTGCAATAATGTAAATTTGTATATTTACATTATATAAAATATACGTGGAAAATTATTTTCACAGTAATATCTCTTACATTAGTTACACATATTGTTTTTAAAATACGACCAAGCATGACTGACAACAAACTTGACACGCAGAGGAGCGATAATATGAATATAAACGCACAGAGCCGATGCATCGGCCCGTGGCAGTTTTCGCATAGGAACCGAAGGCTAGCAGCCAAAGGGTTAAATATCAGAATCCGTATTATCGGCGCTTCTGCGATCGTCTCCCCGCAAGCAGTTTTCCCTTTCGACGAGTGCACGTGTCCCGCCGATCGGCCGGATTAAAATTTGCGTCCTTCGCAAGCGGAACGACTTGCGTACAACGCTTATGAATATATCCGACGTGCCCACCTGAATATCGGAGCAGGTGTTTCCATTCATTCACGAGTAGCTGTCTAGCCGAGCGAGCGCTGTCCCTAGCGAGGTATTCAAGTGTCTGTCGTGCATGATCAATCGGCCCGCTAGTTGTGATTCATTATCGTTCGACATGACGGGACCTCCGTATCCACCGATTTTGCGGAAATAAATTACGCCTCTCTACATCGTTACGGTTCATTAATGCTCCGCACTCCGGGCGGCAGGTCACCGCGCGCATCATCGAATTATTGCAAATTCATTGCACGACTCCGCGTGTTTCGTGGAGTTAATGCCAAATATGTAATAGCCGAGGACCGCCAACATTAGGATTGCCCGTCTCTCTTCCGTTTGACTCGCCTCTCTCTCGTTATTTCGAGTTCACCTCCTGCGGAATAGGAATTGCGAGTAATAGTGTTCGGTAAAGGACGATGCGCCGAGAATAGTTGACGGTCGGGAAATGCCTTGAGGACTCTCGAACCTGCCACGTTCCTGGCGAACGGACAACGACACGTGTGTCACATTTGCGTATTCGTCCCTGTCCCTGTTCCTCTGTGTGCGCAGCGGTCTCCGTACTTCTGTATTCCGTTGGTGTACTCCCACGAGCAATTAAACCAGTCGTCAGATTCCTCGCGTGCTTTCTGCCAATTCGAGGCGATATGGTGTGCGCGACGCGAGCGAAATTCGTCTTCCGACCGAGCGAAGATTCGCTGAATGCCTGTGCGCGTATGATTTTCGATTCCTCGCTCTCTGACCGACGAATGCTTTGCGGAGACACGTTGGCAACTTGAGAAGTTGACTTCCGTAAAGCGTTACCCCTTTCACAAAGTTATGGTCGAGTGTCGCCGTGCGTTTTATGAAATCGTAAAGAGTACTGTTACAAGAAAATAGACAGCAGCGTAGGAAACCGCCGATTGCTTTCGCGGGGACATTGGAATGAAGTAGCGCGAAAATTTGTAACTGGACATTTACGATCGGCGGAGATGGATGATAAAATAGAGACGGTCCGTGCAAGAATGTGCCTTATGACAATTCAATAATTTTGCATAGTGAAATGCCTACGTCGGTGCCGCGTGCATCGGGTCTCCTGAGAAAGGGAATCTCAAGTTCTTTAACGTGCTCAGCGTTTCCGCAACTGCACTTACTTTATTGATATTTTTCGAAAATAAAGTGTCGTATCGTTTTGATTATTATATTGTCAATGTTTATTATATTCACACATAACACACGTTTATTAACCGTTTGGTTGCTGACGGATTTTTTCAGACGTACCATATGTCAAAACCGTAGCACTATTTGCGCCTGTATGGGGAAAAATGGAAAACAGTTTTCATATAATAAACTCATTTATATTACATTGCAACAACAAAAATTTAAAAAAATACCATTTATTTAAATTTGTTTTAATTCATTTTGTGGACAAAATTGGCAAAATGCATTTATAAATCACTCAAATTAACACAGATAACTTTTTATGATCCTTTACACGAATGGTTTGTTATACAAAGCGCGTGAATTCCCTTCTTACAAATAGAGCAAATTGAGTTTACTGGATCAGAGCAGCGTTAATGCGCTCTCCGCAGTCTTGGCATAACAAAATAGGAGCGCTATCATAATACATACGATAACATTAGAAAAACTAACAGAATACAAATGCATATCTACGGAAAGAATAATTGCGAAAAAATAATCTTAACACATTGCGGACGGATGACGAGATATCTCGTCATTGCTATTTCGTCGTTCGGGGCCATTGACGAGATATATCGTCTTGCGTATTTCGTCATTCTGGGCCACTGAGGAGATCTATCGTCTTGCATATTCTGTCGTTTGAGGCAGGTGACGAGATATCACACAGTTGCTACGTGATTGTCAGCCGCAGTTTTTCGTAATTTGTATTGCGAATTAATTATTTGAGCTCTGAAATATGGATAGCGACAAAACGATTAGCAATATTACAGAAATATTTGTGGACAGTTTAACACTTTGACTGCCAAGCGTTTCTTGCTATGTTGGAACCTCGATGCGATAAAATACTGCAGAGTATGATTAAATCGTGCAAAATGAAAGTAATGCACAGTTGTTAGAAGCCAAAGTATTGAAGCGCCGTTCGAATATCAATTGCTTTTACAAAATTGCAAATAGGATTCATTGCGAATTTTTTTGCATTTTGAGTACAATCTTTTGCACCGGTCACCGATGACCACCATGGCAGTCAACGTGTTAACTACTAACAAATCATCACTAATTTAAAGATATTTGACGCAAAAAAATACCCGGCCACTGGGTACGATTAGCAATAGAATGATCGGTCCGCAAAGTGTTAACACTTTGACTGCCACGGTGGTCACCGATGACCGGCGCAAAAAATTTTACTATAAGTGCAAAAAAGTTCACCATGAAGCCTACTTGCAATCTTTTAAAAGCAATTGATATAGGAATACTGCTTCAATACTTTGGCTTCTAGCAACTCTGCGTTACCTTAATTTTTGCACGATTTAATCATACTCTGCAATATTTCATTGCATCGCGCTTCTAACATAGCAAAATACGCTTGGCAGTCAACGTGTTAACGCCCGCACGAGTAGCAAGTATGAGCGCGACTGACGACGCATACGAAAAATACACAAAACCGAAAACAAAAGAAGCGAGCGATAGGAGGGCACACACAAGACGCTCGCGAGTCGGTCGTAAAACTTTTCTAAGAAAATAACGTCAGTCTAAATACTTTTCTCAACATACTTCCAAAAACTTCCAGATTCCGGTAAGTAGGCGCAATAAAATGAGAGATATCGTTACTTCCGCGAGGGTGGCGGTTAGACCAGAAGTGGAACTTACCGACTTGGGTAAGGCGAAACGTTAGTCGTACGTCATCGTTAGGTCCACTTACATACTTACATCCTTCGGATAAGCGTTATCTTGGATACGCGGGGGCACCACAATGGTCTGTGAGACTCACGGCAAAAGCGGCGGACCCGTATATCGATCATCGTCCCACGAAGCTAGGCAACATTAGGGGTCTCATTACCTTCGTATCCTTTGTTGCAACAATGGCTACTTGGCATTCGCGTTATGCCGCCAAGCCGACATTGTTCTCCGCGGTGTGCGCGACTGTTTCGCGAAACACCGTGCGCATACGTGGGATTCAATTGGGGGTTTATGCGCCTTTCGTTCCTCTTCTAAGCGCTCTCACTCTCACGAGACACAGATGTGTTCGTGTGGCTATTACCGGTCGCGTGTGATCTTGCTAGAAGGGCGGAAAGCTGAGAGAAAGAGAGAGAGAGAGAGAGAGGGAGAAGAAACATGTAACGTTCTCCCGTCAGCGATCGAGCTTCAGTAGCAAAGAGATAAAAACGAAGAAAAGGATGAAAAGAGTGTCGGTGGGATTTAATCGAAACGTTCCTCGCATTCTTTTTTCCAGGCGATTTTACAAAAGTCCTCGGTATCGGTGGAGATCGAAGTCAGACCCAGGCAGCTTGTGCCGGACACAAATTGCTTCATCGACTACCTGCCACAGCTGCAGACCATTACAAAGGCTACTGCCGGTGCTCAGCCGATCTACACGCTAATGGTGCCGCTAGTGGGTAAGTGCAATTGATCATTTTTATCGTTGCTACCCGATTGAAACGGGGAGTCCTATTCGCGAATCCATTTGAGAACATGACAGCGACGCGTTACCTCTCTCCTTGATGCCGAGATTAAATCCAATAATAAATGTCTGTCGTCTGTCGTAAAGGCGTTTAACGTTAGATGCGTCCGAGTTGCAAATTTCAGAGTGTGGATATAATTAAGATTCCTGATGGGTCGGAGCAAATTTGCATGTCACGCGGCATTTTTACGTGTACGAAACAGGCCTTTTCGTTTAAGAGATTTTAGTGGCGAGCAAGAAGTAGCATTGTAATGCTGTTGCGAATGGCCAAGTAAATCGAAGGGATATAAGGGATCGAAGGTCCTGCGCATCTTTCGATCGCCAGAAGCCAGTCTCGGACCGGTTGATCCTTGACCGTGGGTCGGATTTTTTCGAGGGGGGGGTCGTCGATTATCCCGAACACGGACAGCGGGCCTTCCTTGACTTTACACCGTCCAAAATAATACGCCCGCGCAGAAAAGACGCATGAAATAATCGCCGATAAATAACGACGTGAGAAAGGTCGTGCCTCCTGCTTGCCCTGCGTCGCCTGCCGTCTTTCCGTCCTATACCCTCTTTACTTTGCTCGGTGAACTTTCAACGGAAGTATCAGTACGGTCATTTCGGAGATTCCATGATCTGCGCCTTCGCAAAGTGTGCATTTTTCAGAGATAAAATATTTTATTGCTGAAATAAAATGTTTATGATGCAGAAGTTCCAAATCAAATAAAATGCTGATCGTAAAATCTTTCTAGCATTTTGCGAATTTTCTGCGCAACGACCCATAATGCATCGGAGTTGATGCTCATCTTTGATAAGATACGACAAGGATCAAAAAGAAATGAAATTTATTGTGGGAAATTTCGGCACGATTGCATCGTCCTTTTCGTTGAACGCATCGTACTTTCATTAAAAGTTTGTTAAAACGTATTTGCAGTTAGTTATAATGAATCTCATCCATAAACAACAACAAAGCATGACGCATATCGAACTTTACGACCGAAACAGCACCGCCGACATCTGCCAACACTCTATACTATATAATATAATACTAATATACTGTATACTATATAGTATTAATACAATATACTATATACGCTATATTATATAATATTAATACAATATTGTGGGATCTGAGATACAGGGTCCTCTAGTTGGCGAGGAAAGGTCACCTATGATCTTCATTTATTATACTGATGTATCATAGGTAACGAGTTTATTGAATTGTGTTATTCGGTTGCTAAGAAGACAGTTGACGGTAAGAGTGAAGACGATAAAACGTAAAGACGAAACGGCGAAAAGACGAAAAGGCGAAACGACGAAACGACGACAGATTAGGAAATAAGACGAAAGTGACTTGATTGTGTTGTCATTGTTTATAAATATTATACTCTATAGTTTCACGTAATAAAATTCCTACAATATACTATATACACTATACTATATAATACCAATACAATACTATATAATATAATACTAATACAGTGTCATCAAACGAAAACTGATTCCTTCGACCGGTGCACTATCAAAACACTTGATCCGTGTTAAAATCAAGATATAGCCCGAGGTCGATGATGTGTGTCATTGGATGGCCAACGTTGAAAGGTTACATCTGAGGTTAGAAAGATCAGGATAGGCAAACACCCGACTCACCTTGCTCGTCCAATCATGATCATCATGATCATCATCATGACCATTATGGTCAACTTCACCGTCATCATCATCAGCTTCATTGTACTCAAGTAACGTTCGATCGGTGTTTCGTCCATTTCAGCCACAAAACTGAACGATAGTTCATTGGGTCAATACCTTGTTGTCCTCTTCTTTGTTGTCGTCTTTGTAGTTACCATCGATGATTTCATGAAATTAAACGACTACGTTCGATTTCATCTCTGAGCGCCTCGAAGGACCTAAATCACTTTTTCACACCCGTTCGACGATTCCCACCAATCATTTTTCCCGGTTGCGCCAACTATCGTTCCCTGCGATTACGAGTTCTCGCTTCTGAGATGTCCTAATTAATCTTGTGTAACGTCGAAAACGTTTGGTTGCACGCGATTTATCGTGAGAGGGTAAGTTGTGAGCGTCGTAAAGAAGCGATCGATTCTTCTGATCGCCAAATTCTCGAGTGCGCATTTTTGTTCTTTTAGCTGAGGCGACCTCTCACTAATTATTATATTTCGAACGATTGCTAGGTTAACACGTTGACTGCCGTGCGTATTTTGCCGTATTAGAACGGCGATGCTATGAAATACTACAGCGTTTGACTGAATTATGCAAAATGTAAATAATGTGCAGATATTAGAGACCAAAGGATCGCATCACTATTCTAACCACAACTGGATTTATAAAATAATTATTGCTACCCATTGCAAATATTTTCGATCTTCAGTAAAATCTCTTGCAGCAATCAGTGATGACCATCACCGCAGTCAAAGTGTTAACTCAAGATGGGTTTGGTGATAAGGCGACCAGGATTTTGTCAGACTGTTTAGTTCGATATGAAATAAACAGCATGTTGTTCTTCTAAGATGTTAGTAAATTAAATGTTCAAAGGTAAAGAAGGGTGAAAAGTTAGAGAGGGATCTGGAGATAAGGTATTCGCATGCGTGCATGTGCATATCATCGATTGTTCATTACTGATACGCCGCAAAAAGTGGGCCCGATTATCCTAAAGGACGCTTGCAAATAGATTCGCAATTTAATAAATTGAAAAGAGTCCGGGACGCGTTAAAGTGCAAAATTGATAGCTCGTAATTCTAGACACTTGTTCAGTGGGTGTAGCCGTGGTTAGTAATCATGGTACACGTTAGGTACGTGCCGATACAGTGATTACCCAATTACGGGAGAGTATGCAAGTGTCGGACTGCTTTTCTTATTGGCAGAGGTGAGGAACGCTACGCCAAACAAGCAATTACGTGTCGACCAATGAATCGATCCCAATTCGAATTGTTCCTCACATTTATAACCTTTAACCCATCGGAAGCTATGCCACACAAAAATAATCAACCGCATTAAAAATTAAGCCCAATAAAATTTGACCTTCTTGTATTTATTTTCAAACACACAAGAAAAACTTAAGTTCTCGTTTACTGGTTTTAACTCGTTTTCCGACAGAACTAAATCGGTTCAGAGATCTTCTTTTTCATACACTCTTCAAATTTTATTTGGAATTATACTTAAACCCGATGGAATTATTGCTGTGTTGCACGAAATAGGCGTTAGTTAAGTGTATCTGTACCTGACAGATTTCAGATGTTCCGCGAACATTAACAAATATTCTTCCGTTTTATTACCGACATTGACATATTCGCCATATTGGTAATGTCGGGAGTAATCCTCAAGCGATGGTACCTTATCCCTTTGCACTCGACTGTCCCCTCAGAGGGGACACAAAGATACTTCGTGTTATTACTGAGGAAAATGTATGTACAGAAAACGTTTGTTCAAATATTTGTTTCCTTAAGATTTTTTCCGGGAAGTTACAAGTTAAGGCAATGAGATAGAATTAATAATCTGTGTGCTATTTAATATTTAGTAAATTCGTGGTCAATAAACTGAGCGGAGAATTCTAGCGACTGCAAGAACAACCTTCTGTATACTCCTGCAATAGGCTGAATGATAAACTGTAAGTTATCGTGTAAACATTGTATATGCTCGAAAGAAAAAATGACACATGAAAGATCATAAACAAGTTATTACTGCAATATGTGTTTGAACAAACCCGCAATGGACATTGGTGAATGAACTATGACGCATTCGAAAAGAATAGGCTGTAAAATTTCAATTTTGTTTCAGCATAAATCTATCAGCAAAGTTGTATGCAAAACATCATTTGAGCAGAGTATTTTTTTCAAAACTATACCATTTTAAACGAAATATCGCGCTATTCGCTACTTCGTCAAGAAACATGACCAAGTGCAAAGGGTTAAATCTGTAAAATTGGCCGATCAACGATCCCCGTTTCATCCACTTAATCCCACGAAGAGCAGTATGAGCGGGAGTCCTTGAAAGACACTCGTGCTCGTGACTTCCGATTGAATTCAATTACTGCACGTTCGAAGAAAACAAATAAGCAGTTCAGGTGCATTACATCGCGATAAGACAGCATGCAGATAAGATCATTCGCTTTACACCGTGATGCCACGAACTGTTCCTGTCAGTTGAAGCGAATGATGACAGTTTGCCGATGACGTACGCTTCATCGACTATTCTATAAATGGGCATGCGATACGCAACCGCTGATAAATTTGCCTTGTGTATTACAAACATCGTCACCGTATATGCCACACGCATGTCCTCCTTATTGTCGGCGTTTTGCAGGTGTCACGGCGGGAATTCGTGCCACAATAAGTACGTTCCGCTGTATTCACGATGCCGCGCGCGAACGTGCCACCTTCATCTTCTTCTCACGGCGAAAGGTTAATTCCACGCATTAAATATTGCGCAACGCTATCGCGCTCAATCGGATTGCGTTGAGAGCATTGTAGTTAGATTTTCATATCTTACAAATATCTATTAAGCATCCTGACGATTAACTGACTCCCTTATGAGTCATACATCACGCTCGGATATGGGCAATGTGTGTCAGATGGGAAATTGCGTTGCACAACCGCAAGGTACTACTCATTTTTCAGAGTTTTCGCTCTTTCAAGTTTTCGTAAATGACGCTGACATACTGACTTAAAGAAATGTGTAGACGTTTCGTCAGGTTTACATGCAATCGAACAGTTCAAGTACGTTTGAAGACAGAAATCCATCAATTATAAGTTAGTCACGGTTTATTGCCAACAGCGACGATTTTGTGAGTCAGGATAGTTTTTAAAATATAGCAAAAAATAGACAAAAAAAATGTGAAAAATCGTCCCGGAATTAAGATAAAAAATTAAAAGACTCTGATTGACCTGTCGCTTTAGGTCTTGACGGCGAATTGAAAAGACTCAAACATTCCGTCCCCACAATAGTCTCTGAGAACATTTTACGAGATATGTTCAAAAGTATATGAGATACGCTTCATCTTTCTTGGATTTCAAGATAGACGGTCAGCTTTAGTTTCATACGTTGTCGCACATTTGTGCCAGTATATAGGGAACAATTTGTGATAAAAATAGACATCCGTTATAGGTTATCTGCCTTTGACAGCCGCTCATATTAGTTATAATATATACAGGCGATGACGGTCAATGTGTTAATGGCCAATCACGTTACACAGTCTTCCGGACATTTTCCTAGAATATCGTCACGGCAGAATGTTTCTATACAGGTGCTTGCTTTAGGATGACCCGCGGCAATTATGCTGGGCAAGGACGATTGTAACGACCTCGGGGGATTTTGACAGTGAAAGTGAACGTCGGCTGCTTGAGGATGATCGTATGATTGAGTTTGATTGCTCGGTCATAGTTCGCCGGATTCCGCCCAATCCTATTAACGCGGTTCTAATGAGTTCGCAGGTGAAGCCGGAACGAGATCAAACGTTTAGAAATTCAAACTACCTTGGCGCTAATTTATTTGGCAAGTTAAGCGATCTGTAGTATTTCATCATTTTTGCCACGGTAGCTCTTGATAAATTATGTCACGAAAGTATTCACGGACTATGACGTAGAACCGCATAATTGTATCATGCGGCACTCTGCTTCTTGTGCAAAGAACAGAATTAACGAACGCAAGTAGGGTGTCGAACTGGGGCGCACTAGTGCATACGCAATATTACTAAAAGTTCATTTGAAGCCTTGAACGGGCCAATAGCCTGTATCCCAGCAGCAGGAGCATATCCTGCGTCGACTCGAGGGTTGTGCAGGCGAATCGATTATCGGATTTCGGGGTCGGAATGTTGGTAGGCGCACGAACGGAGGAGAAGGAAAAGCGCCGAAAAACGGGGGATGAGCTGACAGAATATAGAGGGGTTCAATGGAGAGGGAAGAAAAACACGTCTGCCCGAAGCAAAGGCTTCTAAACCGTGGTGGTCGAGCGCCTACCAACTCGGTAGGTACAATTTATTCGGGTAAGTGAGGAGACTGCCCTCTTGCACTTCCCCTCTCGCAAATCCACTAGAATATGTATTCTCCGTGGAACTTCGCCCCGTCTTTTGCCCTCAGCGCGGAAAGGGGATAAGGCTGGCAGACGGTTAATTTATCGGGACGGGGGAAAGTTTGTCGGGGTGGCCATTTGCATTTTCCGCAAAGTACGCGGGACAATCTGCGGCGAGCGTAAGCGATGAGGCTCGATGAGCAGCGGTCCACGAAGTACCCGAGCCTGGTAATTTTCATTTGCCGTCAGACGCGGCAATGATTTCTTGCCCACTTGCGATAAGAAGAATTGCAACACTGCTGAATGTGATTAGATCATCTGCCGACGTCAGGTGGTTGAATTAAGGAATTTGAAAGCTCATTCGCTATTTGCGTCGCTTGGAACATTGCGACGTTGCTTTTATCGGACGTTCGATTATCTATCCGAATTCATTACTTCCGAGAGATTACGCTGCTGGGATGTGCGTCTTCTCTGAAGAACGCATCCGCATTGGCGGGTTCGTTCATCGTTTCATCATATACCCTTGTCTCCTGCGTTCCTTTTCGTTGTCCGCGCGTCCGGCCGAGGACCGAAAAACGAAAGTGCGCCTTCATGCAAAATCGACTGGCGTTGCCCTTTGACCTCCGCGGGCGGCCACGGTCCGTCTGGCTCGGACAACGGGCAGCAGTGAGCGTTCACAGTTAGGTTCTCACGGCTCATACATGAATGCATGTATGCGGGCTGAAACGCCAGCCGATTGGTCGGTCACGATCGGTACGTGGGCGATGCCCATGGAGCCGACGTGCATGTGCCGGTGCTGCCTTCGGTGGTAGTGGTCGTCGACCCAAGAAGAATGAGCTTCGACCCGGTCTGTTTAGTCCAACCACCGTCGTCAGCGTCGCTACCCCGTTCCATGAATGCAGAATGTGTACACCGATTATGTCAAATCAATTATCGCCCTTTCACTTTTTCAATACTTGCGTGAGCGATGGGATTTAACACGTTGACTGCCAAGCGTATTTTGTCATGTTAGAACCGGGATACGATGATGAAAGACTGCAGAGTATGATTAAATCGTGCAAAATTAAGGTAACGCAGAGTTGATAGTAGCCAAAGTATTGAAGCATCGTTCCGATATCAATTGCTTTTACAAGATTGCAAATAGGCGTCATTGCAAATTTTTTGCATTTTTAGTCAAATTTTTTGCGCCGGTCATCGCGTATTTTGCTATATTAGAACCGCGATGCAATGCAATACTGCAGAGTATGATTAAATAATGCAAAATGAAGGTAACGCAGAGTTGTTGGAAGCCAATGTATTGAAGCACCGTTCCGATATCAATTGCTTTTACAAGATTGCAAATAGGCTTCATTGCGAATTTTTTGCATTTTTAGTAAAATCTTTTGCGCTGGTCACCGCGTATTTTGCTATGTTAGAACCGCGAAGCGATGAAATACTGCTGAGTATAATTCAACCGTGCAAAATCAAAGTAACGCAGAGTTGTTAGAAACAAAAGTATTGAAGCACCGTTCCGATATCAATTACTTTTACAAGATTGCAAATAGGCGTTATTGCGAATTTTTTGCATTTTCAGTAAAATTTTTTGCGCTGGTACCCCGCACTTTGCAATGTTAGAACCGCGATGCGATGAAATACTGCAGAGGATGATTAAATAATACAACATGAAGGTAATGCAGAGTTGTTAGAAGCCAAAATATGGAAGCACCATTCCGATATCAATTGCTTTTACAAGAGTGCATTGCGCCGCGAATTTTTTGCATTTATAGTAAAATCACCACGTATTTTGCTATGTTAGAACCGCGATGCGATGCAGAGTATCATGCAAAATGAAGGCGAAGTTGTTTTTTGCATTTTCAAAAAAATCTTTTGCGCTGGTCACCGCGTATTTTGCTATGTTAGAACCGCGATACGATGAAATACTGCAAAGTATGATTATATAATGCAAAATTAAGGTAATGCAGAGCTATTAGAAGCCAAAATATTGAAGCACCGTTCCGATATCAATTGCTTTTACAAGATTGCAAATACGCTTCATTGCGAATTTTTTGCATTTTTAGTCAAATCTTTTGCGCCGGGCACCGCGTATTTTGCTATGTTAGAACCGCGATGCGATGAAATACTGCAGAGTATAATTAAATCGTACAAACTAAAGGTAATGCAGAGCTGTTAGATGCCAAAATATAGAAGCACCGTTTCAATATGAATTGCTTTTATAAGTTTGCAAATACGCTTCATTGCAAATTTTTTGCGTTGTTAGTAAAACCTTTTGCGTCGGTCACCGGTGACCACCGTTGCAGTCAACGTGTTAATGTGCTCTGGTATACAGGAGAACAGATAGCTTTCTGTGCTCTGCTAAATCGTTGCTAACGAGAAACAGGCTGATATGAGCTTTAATCGAATGTGCATAATTGCATTAGCTCGCAGTGATGATCAGTGCCCCGATAATATCCTTGTATTACGATACGCGTGATAATTAATAATTTAATATGTTCAGTCGTTATCCTCGGTCCTTCGAGAACACAACGTAGATTGACGTCGGGTAAGCATACTTATAAGGACTGCGAAGAGTTCATATATGATTCTGCTAGCAGAAAGATACCCGGGATTCTTACGGGGTCGAAGGTCTCAAAGGGGAAGGAGAAAGGCTGGCAAATCCTTCGAAGGATCCGACGAAGTCTGCGCGGGACAGGAACGATGAGGTTCCCCGTGCTATATCCGCAATGTACAAGGGCGGCTTATGAAATATGTTCTGTTAACGTTGCCCCATAGAATGTTGCTTTTAAGCGGTGTCGACGGAAGTATCAACTTCCTTTGACGCCATCCCTTACACTCCAGTTCGCACAAAGAAAATATTTTCATTATGATATTTATTAAGATCCTGATACTCAATTTCACATCCAGATTACATTGCTATTGAGATAAATTTAGGCAGAGCAATTATATAATATCTGTCGTCTTCATATTTACATTTTCGCCTATAGTACACCGGATCACTTCCTGTCATAAACAAGCAAAGCAGACTGTACACACCCGTACCTTACAAACACTAGGCGAATATGTTTAAAAAAATCTACTCTCCGGAGTAGTGTTTCGTATGGCCTACTCGTAATAAGTACACTTATTACCTTTATATAGATTGTTCCTCAATCTTATCAATTACATGATATAGACATTTGCCCTCTTCTTGGCTGAGATGGTATTTGCTGTTCTTTGAATGCTTCAGCGTGACCCTTTCCATTTTATATTTACTAAGAAAGTGCCCCGACAGACTATATTCACCAATTTTTACTATAAATTAATTATTTTGATATCAAATGATTGCAGAACTTTGGTCCATTTTATTTTATCCAATCTCATCCAAGAAGGAAATCAGTTGTCCAGATCTATATTACTTTTGTATTGTGTTCATTACGTGTTAACACCAACGATTCTAATTTTGCTTCGAACGGCTCACTCTGTTATCAAGGGCGACGAAGCACAAGAGAGAAAATAAAAACGCCGAATAACAAGCGATCGGTATTTTTTTAAGTAATCCACACTCTTTTGCAGTTCTGAACGAGTTGGAAGGTTTAGCCAGAGGTGCCGACGCGAGGGACTGTCCTCCAGCATCGAGAGCAGCTTTGGATCCTGAACACGTAGCCAGGGTGGCAGAGAGCGCCAAGACAGCTCTCGCCTTTGCCAGAAGTCGAAACCCGGCGATACGTTGTCTTACGACGAGAGGAACTGTTCTGGCGTCCAGCACTTTCACGGTGGAGGAGGATGTCGACAAGGTATGAAAAAAAAGAACATAACATTCTTACAGGTACAAAGGCCACTTAGAACGTGAACACGTATTTCTACTCTTTATATTATCGCAATAGGCGCTCAACAAAACGTTACATTGTTAACGTCGAGGTGGAAAGAAACGCACGGAAACAAATTGCTGTATGCTAAGAACTCGCGGTTGGTAATCGTCTGGGTTAGACATGAAATTAAGGAGTTATACGGTAGACGGAATACGAATGTGAGAGAAAGGGATGCCGAAGGAATTGCGAGGATTGGCCGGTGTTCATTGAAGCGCGAATGTTATGATAAGGGGTAGAGTATCTGTGGAAGCCCTCATGTGGTATTCAGATAAACTCTTCCACGGTAACTTCGAGGTACGGCACGCATCCGCAACGCTGCGCTATCTGCTTCGTAACACGTTCGATACGTGAATCGGACATGATAGTAAGAGGAACCTCGATCTGTCGACCAATCGATAACGCGTTTAGACTTTCCACCGTCTGCCGTGTACCGCATTTTCTTCCCGTTCCCTGCGTTGACTTCAATTTTCGAAGTAACGTGTTCACTGATCTGGAGAATATACGAAAAGGCGATTGATTGCCTTCGCTATATTGCTTTCGGAGATGAGTTTACAGGACTTGCGGGATTGGCGGGTCTACTGCCTGCTCTTTCCGATTGGCGGGATTGGTTATGAACGATGTCAATACATTTTTACAGGATGGTTTGACTAGGAATGACGACAGGATTTTGGCTACGTGTTTGAGCCTTTGCAGAATTAGCGGCAAGGATCAAGCAAATACAGGTATTGTGCCTCTCCATTTCTTACATTAACACTTTATCTGCGGGTTCCGGAATATTTCGTTTTGTATGGACTATGCGTTATCTTCGGGTCCCGAAATGTTTCGTTGCGGATTTTCCAGGAAAAGCGGAGCAAAAGTAAAAAAGGATAATTTAAATCCGATGTATACTTACGATGCTATCAATATTTTAGTAAAGCATATAAATTTCTTCGAAACGCCAAATGTTGCCGAAGCGCCCCGCACGTAAAGTGTTAACCCCTTAACCTACAACTACGGGCATTGCCCGTAGTAGATGATCGGGCCAAAAGTGAATATTACGGGCTATCTCCCAAATACGATGATCGGGCCAAATATAATTATTAGTGGCGGCGTCCTCCTAAAGTTATAAATATTTGTGGAATATGTGATAAGTAATTACAACCTGATGTAATAATTGTAGTAGATGCAAGTACTACAAAAAGTTTATTTATTTACTACAAAATTCAGTAATACAAAGTTAATAATCTGCAATGGTGTGATACAATTCGAAACATTTTGGTAGATGTAAAGGAGCTTTGCACTTCTTACACTCCCACGTTGTTTCTCTACATTTTTTATTTTTTTGGCAACCTACGAGGTTTTGATGGTCTTAATTTTGATGGTGTTGGGTCAATGTATTTTGGAAAATGAGCCCAATGCTTCGTGTGCAGTCTCTCTTACGAGCGATGCCCGTAATATTTACGATTGGCCCTAAACAATCATCGTACTAAACAAGTCGTGCGAATGGCTCGAAGGCTACGCAAGCTTGTTTACGCTCTCGGCCCAAAATTCTCGAACGTAAATCACAGATTAACACATTGACAGCCGGCGACCTAAGATACATTCAAAGCCTGAGCGCCGGCAACATATCGGCCACTTAAATCCCAAACGCCGGCCTCATTCGCTTGTTTCTGATCAATAAATCGCCAAAAAAATATTCAAAACATTATATATTTTCGTAAAATAATACATTTTATTTCCGTTTATATTCGTCGTATACAATTTAACGGTAATTAAAAACAGAAACAAAATCGAAATTTTTAATTTATAATTATAGAAAAAAATACAGTTCCTCATTTCATGGTGGATTATTGCATATATATAACGTAAACAGAAAACAAAAGTTTTAATATTAAAGGCAAGTGTGGTACTTCTCAAAATATGGTTCCTCATTTCATATATTCCTCATAATAACATCCATGATAATAACAACAGCCACAATATGATTCATTGCATATAAATAACGTAAACAGAAAACAAAAATTTTAATATCTAAGGCAAGTGTGGCGCTTCTCGAAACATGGCAAGTAAATACAAATCGGTATGTAAGACACTCATACCAACAAAAAAAATTCCACATCACCGTAGGGCCGCCACTCAAATGATAGACTCAGAAACCCGCGTTTTCACAGGGCCGGCTGTCAATGTATTAAGGGGTAAACGTCCTCCAGAATTTTTCTATCCCCACGTCAAAGTCAAACTCGTCGCGAAGACAGTAATTACCGAAGTCGCGCAGAGGAAATTAGTTTCACGTCATAAGAGAGCGGTAGCAAATATTTGACAACAACGTCGTTGCCGACAACAGAGGAAGGACAGCCGAGACGTTTGAGGAGAGAGGTCGTCTTGCTGACAGAGGACCGAAATCTGAGGGTAAAGGCTCTCGCCCGCGACGTTCCCGTGAGAGAGGTGCCCGACTTCATGCAATGGGCAGGTCTCGGCTGAGAAAAGCTCTCCTCGGCCAAATATTTCCCGCCGACGCAAAATCCCCCGTGCCCCCAACATCCGCCGCCAGAAATCGACCAGCAGAAGCGACCAAGACCAAGCGTAACGCAGAACAGCCAAGAGGAAACTGACTCATCACACCGTTGTCGGTGGGCTAACTTTCGTCGCACCTCCATTACGGCCGATCACTCACACGTTAGGACATCACGCATGTCTGTCCTTCCGGCTATCAGGCGTTGGTATCGCAATGACTCGTCTTCGATACGTTCTTGCACAGAGAGCAAGAGTTAGAAGTGCTAGTGGGAGGGTAGAGATAGTCGGTACAAGCGATTCCGCTGATTGATGCGATCGATGCGATTGGATAAGCGATTCAATCGAAGATAGACTGCCGGACGTAGATGAGTCGCGAGACGAGGCGTGGATCATTTCGATTGAGGATCAGGAGGGTTGGTTCGAACGGCAGGGAAAACGGTAGAGAACTGGAAAAGGCAAACGCGTATTGAGAATGACAGCAGCGGAGATTTCTATCGTTCCGGCTGCTTCGAGGAATCATTATGACACACCAATGTGGGTCTCGCGGGTAGAACGAATTTTAATGTTTTTGCACGACGAGAGAGAGACCGAAGGGTTCTTCGAAGCAGCCCATAACAACCTAGCAGATTCAAGTTCCACTGATGACAGAAACATAGACATTTATGACAGCGGCGTGAATCTGCAAAAGAGAGAAGGATAAACTTTCGGGCTTTGAAGTCGCGCGACGCAAACGCGAATCTAATTTCCGACCGCGAAATAAGATGAGAACTCCGTTGTCCGCGGTAACGAGGTTGCGAACTCGCGGAGACTTAGGATGCCTAAATCCCGACGATTCCCGTCGCGGAGAGACTAAATTGCACGGCAGACAAGGAATACCTTCTTCGAGGGATCGACGATAGCACCCAACACCCTCACCTTCCCCGACGACAAAAAATATACATATACGCGGTAGACGAATCGTTGAGCCGAAAGCGGAAGACGGGAAACGGAATATCATAAGGTTTGAGCACTTACGCGGAAGGAAGGAAGTGAGTAGGACGGGAGATAGTGTGGAAAAGAAGTCGATGGCGTTTTTACATTGCAATTATTGTTTAGCTGCGTTTACTATTTTTAGGACCATCTATTGAGGCCCGCATTTGTTGTGCATCCCTCTCTTCGATCGTGTTTGTGAGACATATTTGTACAAATTTGCTCGACCGATGTGCTGTGCGTGATGGCAAATTATTCGTCGAGTCTCGTCAGAGCGTTGTCGCACTATTTCCACGTTTTTCCATTATTTTTTTTCTTAACTTTTTCTCTTTTAATCAAGTCTTTGATGTAAGCGTGCAAGTGCGTCGTCAAATCAATATTTTATCGTTTTAGAATTTATAGTACGAATGTGTATGTAGTAAGTGATTTGTGCGGCTGTTCATCAACCGTCGAAGGCAAAGAAATTATTTTAATTTTCTGCCCTTTGTAATTTCTTTTTCTTTTTTTAGGTTGCGTTACTTTTTAGCGTACTTTTTACAGAGTTGATTTGTAGATCTTTTGAAGTTCATCATTAAAGGGCCACGGTTGATTCGTTACATGAATGCTGTTGCAATGCGTTGCGGTAAGCGACCAACAAGTGTACAAGTATTCTTCGTGTTCAACTCTAAGCTAAGGTAGATGACTATTTTTTCTGTTATCCCGCATCAGGAAATACTGTAGACTGCCTACGCGTAAGCATCGTCGATTCATTACACTAAGAGCATCGAGAGATTCCCGAAAATCAAAAGAAACCATCGATCATTCTGAATCGTTTCCTGTATCGTCAGGATAAGTATTCGTACACGCCAAAGAGTTTTCGCGTCGTCATGACTGGACCATTCCCATTTCGCACACTGTACACGATAATTTGTCCTCATTTCACCGTTTGCAACCAAATTTATGGCCACGCGTTGAGTACGAAATTATTCGACTACCATCGCCGCACGCAACGTCCTAAAATCTGCAAGAATGACATCTCGCGAGGGCAGGCTCTAATCGTAGCCATAAATTCTCCGTAAATTGCCATGTGTCAACTTCTGCGAATGACAGTCTGAGACGCGCCTTAATTACGGATATTGAAACTCGGCGCGCGGACGTTCTCTCTTCGTTCGTTGACTGGAAACGGAACGACCGATCGTTTAACAGCTCCGTAATCGGCGATATAGATCCTTTGACTGCTTGTTGTATCCGCAACAGTTAACCATCGAGCTAACGCCCTAATGAGAGAGCTGATCATTGCAATCACGTACGCGGACACACCATTACTGACCATCTATACGTACACCTTTTGCGTATAACAAACACTTACACAAAAACTGGACACTGACACTCAGTCACAGGAGCAGACAAAGAAGTGCACTCACTCAGTTCTTCTCGAAGAGATGACTACATGCGTTATTGTTTTAAGATTTAGTCGTTAGGATAATAGTTAGCGATCACCTGCGTGTTGATTTTATAGGGCCACCAGAGTGTTTTGTTCATTTTCTATTTAAGAGTGATGTCGAATGGTCGAGGATTTTTCGAATCATTATATTCACATCTATTGCTCACTTATCGGCGACGTGTGGAAGAGTATGACAGGAAATTTTTACGGAAAATCAGAATTACGAACATTCCGACGGACGATCAACGTTAAATTAATTCATAGGAGCGGAACTTACGTTGGGTTTTCTTTCTTCGAAGCAACGATGGGATTTGCACCGTCAATTGACAGCAATTCGACGCTTCACGTATGACTTATTAATCACTTTTGCAGGAGTAGTAAACGAATTTGGATGTTTCTGAACGTGAAGGAAAATACGTTGGACTCTTTGATAAAATAACTTCCAACTTTCTTATTAAATTTGCAGTCAGCAATCTAAATAAATGAATGTTTCTTGGACGTATCCCGAAACATAAACAGACTAGAAATAGAGACTTTAGTCTTTCACGCTGACGTCTTCTCCTTCGCCAAGGCCACCTCCTACAATTCCCTCCGAGCCCTTGGTCTCCCTCACTGTAATATCTTTTTAGCTCCATTTTTTAGCTATGCTCCACGAGGAAAAAGGCAAACGAGCGTCTGCGTCCTCTTCATTTACGCCCACCCACGAAGCACACAATGCAAATACATGCACCGTTCATTGTTTTCATCGTTTTCATTGTTTTCTAAGCGTAACTCTCAAGTAGCTTTTAGATATGCATATTACATACGTACATACATATAAACGATTGTTCAAAAGAACGACAGACATGAATGCGATGCGTAGAAATGTAATAAGAGAATGAATGAGAATCTTTTTAGCGTGCAGAGAGGAAAGACGGACACACGCAGTGTGACAGAGAGAAAGAAAGAAAAGATGGGGGAGGGGGAGTAGAAAGGAATCGCCTGTAGTGATAATCAGTCGCGTGAATGAAAATCTTAGCGCGTACCGATGAGAAGAGAATGACGAGTGGACGGAGAAGGAAGAAGTGATGGAAAAGTAGAAAAGGATTGGCTGTGGTCAGAATCAGTCGCGTGCGAATCTTGCCGAGTACTCGGAGCGACGAGCACGGGCGATTAGACGTGGCATTATTTGCGATGATCCATTTCTTTTTCACCAAAACCGCACGACACTCTCGACAGACGTTTTTCCTCCCTATCAATACAATCCTTATGTAAAGTAGATGCAATCATCGGGTGCAATAACGTGGCGTGCTCGTCGACGTTCGACAAATTCTGCGAATTGCCTTTCCGTTGCGAACGATATCGTGAACAACCGTTACAATAAAAGGGAAAGTATACTGACAAAATGTTGATTATCTTTACGAATGGTTACTTTCAGTTTATGTTAACAGTTTATCCGATATTCAATTCTTTGTTAGCGTAACAGAATGGCATTTTCGACGCGACCGGTTCTGAGGGGCCTGTGAGAAAAATGACAAAAAAAAAATCGATTTCAAACGCCCGAAATATAGGTAGACAAATGACGTAGATAGACGACGCTGAGAAAAGAACGTCGTAATTCTTAGGGCGCGATAAACAACCGGAAGGGGAGAGTATAAGTGTCCCTCCGCTTCCGGCATAACTCTTACACCGTAAGTGTACCTATACATACGTGTTAAAGAAAAGAAACAAAAAAAAAAGAAAAAAGTATACATACTTAAGAACGTAACACTCGTCACCGATTTTATTCAAGATGCTCGCAATATCTATATACATATATATTATGTGACAAAGCAAGAACGGTTCATTTGTATTTTGTCTCAGGAACAGAGTTTTACTGATACGATTATGATGAATAACGACGACGACGATTACGACGATGATGATTATGCTATTGATAATAATTACGATGACGATGATACGATGCTGATGATACAACAGAAGTTTTAGGATAATCGTTTATTACACTTATGAAGAAATGTCGCTACTATAGTGTTACCACTTTGATTATTCAATAAAAAGTGACGTTGATGACATTGCCTACAGAATGTCCTACACTTCCTTCTGTTCCCCGTTCCTTCAAATTCCCATCGAGGCAAGAACCGGGAGTCTCGTGAAATAATAATTGCGGTCGAATTAGCAACAGGGACCGCCCTGCACCGTTAGACCTTTGGCGTGACGCAATTACTCTCGTATCTCATGTCATTTTAACGTAACTTTCTTACCCGCGCATATACTACTATTCTTGATTAGCAGTAGTTCTAAAGAGGCAGTTGGGATGAGTTCCCGAGAACAAATTTTACTCACGCAACATGCCGGACGCGATTACCTCTTCGTCATTGGACAATCGGAATTTTGTCGTTTACGTGCACGCCTGCATACTTACCCTATGATTTACCCATTTCGTGATATTTAAGACCGTAAAACATGCAGACCATCATCATGCAGACTTTGGCACGTTCAACCATACTGCGTCGTTGGTCTTCCATGCAGGTAGGAGTCTATACATTTTCAGGTTCGTATCGGAGAAAGTACCTACATATTGTACAACGCAATTCAATGTGCGTATTTACGCCTACATTTCCCATTTCTTCGCACATTACAATGCAGATTCGAAACGGAAGGCTTCGCGAGCCGATGGCTGGTTATGTTATGTGACACGTGTAAAAGAGTTAATACTGTCCGAGCTGGACGTTTTACGCAACGTTGTCCACTGCAACGAGCCTCGTGTCCCGTGTATCCTGAGTACCCTTCTTGCACGAGGCGCAGGTACGTTTTTTCGCAAAGGCAAACCGTTATGGTTGCCTTCCACGTACCCCGTGAAACGCGTTCCGTGTCATGAGCGACAAATTCCGGTATTTAGTATCGATATGTTCTTTGGATTTAAACGAGGGCGCGCGGCAGCTGTGCAATTGTTTCTGATTTAACGGCTCATTATCTAGCGATTTTGTTTTCAAACGTCATCGGTGTGCCGTTGGAAACGGTTGGCATTTATCAACACATCGATCCGAAAAATAACAACGCACCTGCGGCAAGCGATAATGTATGTGGAACAAAAGACAAGTATCGTGCGGTTTCTTTGATAGGACGTTCGAACTGTTACTAACTCGTTGAAAAGTGGACTGTACCAGGCAACTCGTACAGACCGGCCCTCACTGTTCAATGTTCCATTGTCTCGTCCAGCGATAGTTCTGACCGGTCTTTACGACCCAATCGATCGATGCAGTGTCAATGTTGGTCACCTTTAAGCCCCAGGAAAGTCGAAGTGAGAAGCTCTCCGAGGCGCTGCGGCGATAGTTGAAAAAAATCGACGCCTCTCACTAGGGAACGATGGGCCGAACTCGCTGAAACTGGACTACGAACAATCTTAAACGACGGACAGTACATTTCCGGTCGAGTTTAGCCTGCAGAAGCAGCGGCAGCTCCTTCTCTCTTTTCCCTCCCATTCTCTCTTTTTCTCCACCGTCCTCTCTCCTTCTTTCTTTCTGTTCGACCGAGGGTTCGCCAAGCCGGCTATTTTTAACCAGCCAACCTTGAACTTGCTGCTGCCACTGATGCTTGCTGCTTCTACTTGCTGCTGCTCCCGCTGCTGCATGTGATCCGATCACCAATAAAGGAACTTATCTAATTCTGAGAAAGGCGATCGGCTCGCTTCGGCTAGAGGTACGTATCTTCGTTGTATTCCCATCGGCAGCGTACCCTCAATGCACGTTATAGCGCACACACTACGTGCCGTACTTGGTGACACAGACGAACAGAACGAAGGGGGACTGCGCCTGCACGTACGATATTCGCACGAAAAGGATTCGCTTATCCTTATTCGACTTTGATAACCGATATACTGGCTACCTGTTTTTCATATCCTCTAAATTGATCAAAGTTAACACTCGGAGTGCAGAGCTACGTTTCATTATAATGTCTATACCGTACTCTCTATCGTGTCTATCACCTCAAATTGGAAGGCGTCTAAAAATTCGATAACCATACTCTCACGTTTCCGCGGCGAAAAAGTATGCGTTACGGTATGGGGTTAATTGTCTCGCAAATTTTTTTATCTCCGCCCGTCCACCGTCATTTCCGCAAAGCTACTATGATACCACCTTGCCGAGCGAGGAAGAAATCCTCCAACCTAGTAATTCCCCGCTGCGTACCGCCCATATTCGTTCGGCATCATCAAGATCGACATTCTCCCGACTTCGCGAACTCGACTGCCCTTCGTTCCGGGCAAGGCGAAACGATCAGGCCTCGTATTAAGATCACTGACGTGCGTAATAATGTGGTGCTCTCGGTTATCCGAGCGTCGTCTTGGAATCGTCAGCGAATTGGGTCTGTGCCAGGGCCACCGTGTAACCACCGTCAGATCCACGGTCCTCGACCTAGGCACTTGATGACATAACGTTCCAGCGCACGCAGATATCATTGAAATTTTATGGCGGTAGACCCTTCGCCAATAGCATTCCACGTTTTGCGTCCTCTTTCCCCGCGAATTTTCTCATCTCCATTCAGCGCGCCTGCAATACAACGGATTGGCGAAACAAAAAATGTAATCTGCGGAGTAGAATTGGAAGGGGAATGGTAGAATAAAAATTAAAATGGAAACGGTACTACGCTGTGTATGATAAGTAGACTTAACATCGCGTATCATGCTTAGAGAAGAGAAGAGCTGACACCATCCTTGGCGGACATTGTACGAGGTATGCTCGTTCGCTCAGTCGTTCGTTCAGTCGTTCGCGCTGCTTTTCTCAAGAGTAAGTGCCACGAAAGTACTTGCACACGCCGTACACGGTCGCAAGAAGATCGTGCATACGGTGCGTATGTACGAACCGACGGAATGTCCGTCCGTGCCGCTGTTGGATGCCTCGTGATAACTCTCTGCCGCGAGAGTTATGCGGTAGCCGCCGCGAGATAACATAAACTCGCGCGCTATCTGATCGTCATATAGGGTGTCTCGTGATTTGTGTACTGGCGAACGGGGTGACCTGCATACCGAGATACTGCGAGTACTCCAGGTCGCGGTTGTGTCGAGAAATACTGGACGAAACCGATGCATTGATCCACAGCTCGTAAATATCCTGCATACTCGGCATATTGTGGATCCTAAGCGAGATCGATCGGTTACTCATTGAAATAGGCGAATTAAAAGGCACATTTTTTTAGATTTTACATATATGGTAAAAGCAATTTTGAGACTATTGTAAAATTCTTGGCTGTGAACCATTGTTGGTCGAGCACTCGGTTTCCTGTGATTTGTAGATAAGGAATGCTGTATACGAGGGGTCGTATTGATCGAAAATAGGTTGGACACTGATCTGCCGCAGTCAATGAAGGAGTGCTTAACGGTTTATAAAGAAAATCTCACGTGATCGCAATGATATCATTGACAATTCGTTGAAAATAAATAATGCAAGTTCGGCCCCGTTTAATTATGCGACCACATCTGATACGCAACGGGAACGTGATTTGCGACTGAAATAGGGCGACGGCTGCGCCAATACAGAGGTCGAGAGTTCATTCCTACTGAGATGATTGGTCGACTAGAAACCGTATTAACCCTCGCTCGCGAGTTAAACGGATTGTGTACATCGATCTTCTGTTGTCAGCGAAGCGGATACAAGATATCGTGATTTGTGGACCGAATTAACCGAATTACGTATATAGTTGCACCTCCTGTTTGTTACGCATCCAGTAAAGAAAAGAGAACGACGTTACCGTTTCGAAAGCATTGGGAACGCTAAAGACTTCAATTAAAATGGCAATCAATCATTGCCCCCTTGAGAATTCAAGGCACTAGCCAACTTTTCATCGCATTCGTCCCTCGCCCGTAATTCGCCGCGCTCCTAAGCATTATGTTTATAGGGGCACGTAATCGTATTCACCAGAAGTATGCACTTGTCTGACAGGAGTATAAAACCGCGGGGACAGAAGGAGAAGTCGGCGTACGCTTGCATGTAAAGGATCGCGCGGCGAATCTAAAATCTAGCCTGCGCGCGCGACTAGTTTTGAGGGTAGAAGCGTACCCGAAGAAAGCTTACGGCCCGCCAGATCCTGACACGCATGAAGGAGCACATATGCTGTCGGCGGAGCGTTCGCCGGAGACGGCTGGCACAGAAGAACGAAGACGAAAGTATAATAAAACATACCGTTTCCTGGTAGCAATTAAAATCGGGCACATCCCCGTTTGTCTTCGCCTTCCGCGCTCCGACTTATTCACCGTCGACGGCGTCCTAAGCCTCTTTACGCCTGCTCATTATTCTCCGCTCCTACGTCGTCGAAAAGTACCTCTTCTTTCCTTTTTCCTGCCGTTTAACGACGCTTCGGCGAATAAACATGGCGCCGCGCCGAATACCAGCAAGTTCAAGATCACGAGGTCGTTGCACGTGTATAAGCTGGCGTGTGTGCTTATGAGCACACTCGCTAGCGAGCGATGGGGAGCGTACGTAACGTACGCCGACGCAGAATCAGCTGGCCACGAGCCAGACGCTTCTTTCAGACGAAAAAGGGCCTATCGCGTCCCCCCACGGAGAGGGCAGACAAGGAGACTTTCGTCCGGGTGGCCGTTTCGGACGTTAAGATGGACGCGAAGATTACTTCTTTATTGTTGGGCGTGCGCGCACTCATATGCGCGCGTCAGACGTCGAGATAAGCACACACGCGTGGGCGTGCGTTGTCCATCTCCTTTTCTTCATCTTCCTTTTTCTTATGCTATCCGAGGGAAAGTCGGGGTGGCCGAACTTTCTGCGTGCTTCGCCGTGCTTAATCTCGCGCCCCTATTGTTCAGCCAGTTGAGACGGCTGACTTTGTCACGCTCGAATACGTTCTTAATTCCGCACAGAAGTGACACGACATTTTTCGATCTAAAATGCTTAGGTTCGGCAGGAAATCAATAATTGCGAGATAACCCTCGCTGCAACGGGAGTATCGAATATATACTGTGTTTAATTCCTGAACACTTTGCTTTCATGATGCGCTGGTCGAATGTGGGTCGCTCGACGCGACGGATTTTACGGCGACGTTAATGGATCACCATCGTTGCACGAGATAATTTACGAAGCCGATATAATTGTTCAGCGCACTGATTTACAATTGTTTAATGCGTTTCGCGACACCCGTATAGACTCATAAATTCTCGGCTCAATAGCTTGGTATCGATCGAATTGCTCTGGAATGCTTTGCTGGGCGTCATTTAAGTACTCACATAATTGGTAAGATAATCGCTGAAAAGATTCCGGTGTTGTAAGACGGGTTCACTTTTGGTTGGTCAAAATTAAGAATACAGGCAAGTAATCACGTTTCATACAAGCCAATGTGTCGCACCTATATGAGTTTGGTGATAAACGGTGGTATAATTTGTGTCAGCAAACTCTGGGCTCTCTCTATTTTATGAGTAGTGACAAAGGAGTGTTCTGATATTTTCATTGTTCGGGAGAAAAAACTAAAACATTTCCGGGTGGACATATTGAAATATTTCAGACCTTTTGGGCCTTTATGTACTAGCGATAGAACAGCGCAATGTACATTCTTCTTGTTTCAACTGAGTTAAAAAAATGCCAGTAACGCCGAAATCAGGAAAATCGAAATAAATATTTCAATTATCTTAATTATCGTAATTATTTTAATTACCGCAATTATCGTCGATATTTCAATTGTCGAAAATATTTCAATTATCTTAAAAAAATGCTGTATCTCAAGTGAATTTCAAAATATCTTAATTGTCTTCAAATTAAATTAATTCGGAAAAAGTGAATAGGTACGAGGTTCAGTAATACATAATAGTTTGTGAGTAAGAAAATGAAATCAGGAAAAATTGGACGATTTCTTTGGAAAGAGGTCAGAGCGACTTAGCTTGAGGCGTAATTGGTAAATTTGGCATCCAACGTTCATGCTTATCGTGACTAACTATACCACAAGTAATGGTCTGATGGTCTGTCGTATCCTTGGAAAGGGCGTAAAATCCCAAAACCGGAATGTATGATCCGAAATTAGCCAGAGTGTACCGATTTCGGACCAAACCCACATAATGATGCGAAGATTCTGCGGAAATTTGCTTTTCTTGGATGGGCCTCTTGACTTTTCGATCGTCTAAGACATAAATTACTGTGTAAGATCATGGTGACAGTGAGGTGGATCAAACATCAGTCAGGCATATAAAGGATACGTATTTTCTATGGTCTCTGGATTGGAAAGGAAACAAATTAGTTTTGCATGATTGCGTATGCCCGAGCGGCAAGGAAAGCCTAGCATCGCGAGCAAGGGCAAATAGCAAACGGTCCTTTATCCATTTCGATTAACGCTTACGTAATGGGCCGATAGTGCCGCTGAGGCGTAAAGTTTACGCGGGCAAGCTGTTTCCGCGGCAAATTATCCGCCAGATGACTGTAAATTTAGCGCGAACTTGACCAATAGGGCGTCGCTGGTCCGGGTATCACGGGTCACTTCACACGACGTAAGTAGACGATAATGCACGCCCTGTTCACATCGTTTCCCCCATTGTTCGATCCCACGCGTTTCATTCTTGAACACTGTTGCGCAACCGTTGCACAGCATTGTGGGCAGGCACCGCGATGCAATCCAGCCGGACTGGGCTATGCGCAGCCCTTACGACTTGAGGGTCACACGCACGAGGAGGAGCAGTTACGTACGTCAGAGAATACTAGGGACATTAGTTCTCCGCGAAATTTACTTCGAGAGATTTGCATTTACCTGCGAACCTTATATCTAATCGGAGTCTACCACAATATGACGCTGGAATAGATCGAACGTTGAATATTGAAAACTCATTCGACGTATGTTAAGGAACAGAATACATTGGCCTCTGTGTTGTGACACCTTCGTCGTTTTTTTGCTTGTCAAACGATATTTTGATCATGTTTCAGGTCGTGTTGTCCTTGCGTACTTGTCTTGCCATTTCGGTGACTCGACATTTCATGGCCTCCCGTTTCGGTTACGCGATGTTTGACATAGTGGTTTGCTTATTCAATCCTCGGCAAAAAGGAGCTGCACGGACGACTCTTCATCCAACGACGATTCAGGTCTCAAGACGTTTCGCGCGGTCAGTCGCCCGCTCTTTCAGTATTCGTCGAGGCACTCCAACCTCGTCACGGGATTACGAAATGCAAGCAGACGTGCACCGCGAATGCGGTAATCATGCATTTCCCCTCGGCAGTCTGAAGACCCGCTTCTTCGAAGGACATATCTGATCGAGAATGTGACCCACGTCATTTGCAAGTCTCTCAGGAAATAATTATTAGCCGATAAATGTTGACCTACTAACGAAACTTCATTCTGCCGATATTTCACATCTTAGAAACTTCTATGATAACTTTTTTTCCATTATTTTCTCTTAGCCAATTGAATCGTCTGTGACGTGTAAAGAACATTTTTCTTTTTGGTATTTCCAGAACTAGTTCGTTTAAATAATATACGCTACGCCTTTGCTATCCGACAATTTTCGACATACCGTCAAAAATCGCCAAAAGCAATTTGTCCTCGTTAGAGAAACGCTCAACAAACTGTACGGCAATAAGCACCGACCGAATCGGCGCTAACGCCGGACCCTTCTGGCAAACACACGGTTTAGTTGTGCTCACAAAAGCCACACTACTAACCTTCTCCCCGTATGCCCCTTGCGCCGTGTACGTCATGCACTGTGTGTTAAGTCTTAAAGCTAACTACCTCGTGCGACCGGGGGGTCAAACTAGGACCACACAGCTGCAGTCGTAACTCAGACCTATTATATTTCGCAGTTTGTTGCTCTGCATGTTCCTTTTCCTCTTCCTGCAACGTATCTTCCTGTTCGATGGCCGCTTTTTAAGGCTCGAAGAATGGGTGTACCCGGCAAGTGTTCTTAAGTTACGCCAGCAGTCAACGTATTCGCGAACATCGCTGGGCTCATATTTGTCGGTAAGTCGACTTAGATTATTACTTAAGTACAGTTAGATCCTTTGTCATAAATGAACGCGCCGCAGTGGAATTACCCATTAGCGATGCTTCGTTCGGTAATGTCGATTGACGACAGCTTGCGCCGCACAATTATTCTATGGAAATATTTGAGATCTTATAACCCGGGAACGGTAAATCGGAGAAATGGACAGGATTATTATTACATCGTCACAAATTTCTCACGATGCAGAAACTGTTATGCGACTCTTGAACTTGGTCGTTCGAGCTTGATATACGAATGGATCACCGATCTATCGGCTGATGAAACACGGTAGCAGGTTCGCCGGTCGAAAGACGAGCAGGACATCGATAAACGTCCGGATGAATTCACGGAATCGCATAATGGTGGATATAGAACCGGCGACCTCGTCGTTTAAAAAGGATACTCGTCCGTGGTGATCGTTATCTAAGTAGGAAGTCATCCACTCGTACTCCTCTCTGTCCGCGTAAAGAGATTCAATCTCCTTGCCGTGCGTTAGGTAATACCCTCTCGGACACTAAACGCATATTGTCGTGCCGTTGACTTCTTCCTTTATCGAGCACCTGCGCATACCACCTTCGGCTCGTCCGAAGAATCAACGGAATATGTTCCATTGGAACCTGTCTGTCACCTTGTCCTCTTTTTCTACTGCCTCCCCCCCTATTTCTCCGTTTCATACGTGATACAGCACACGTATATCCTCGCATGACGATCTGGCAAAAATGACCCACCACACTAACAGCCAAGTAACAATAGCCACGGGAATACGAGTTCGCTTGGGTTATAGACAAGTATCGATCCACCGTAAGTGCCACAGACAGAAACTTATCCAGCGTTTCTGAGCCATCCCACGACAATCCGCACAAAGGCTCGCGTGGTGCCCGAGCGAGGCAAATGGCGATTAATCGGCTAGATTTTGCCGTCCCTCTGTCGCACGGACTTCCTTACCGGAACTCGATAAAGGCGTAACGCCATCGTCGGGTGGAAATGCGACGGACCGAGCGGAGAGTGACGAGTGCCGAGGTACAGGATACGCGGATCGGGAAAAAAGCCAGTCAGACAATCGTCCCATTGGCGACAAGATCCTCGCGCGAGTCGATAGCAAGGCCGGGGGGAGGGAGTACGGCCGGCGAAAGAAAGAGGGACCGTCGCCGGGGTCTTGGATATAGCCGGCCGAACCGATCGAGAAAAAAACGGACTCGGCCGCGGCACATTGTTCATTCAAGAGGCGAGCGCCGTGGCCATAAGTCATAGATTAGATTCAGATCGCTTTGAGCCATTGTATGCGTATCGTCTGGAGACAATGCCCCACTGAATCAAGCATACGATCGTAAAAGGACGGGGAATCCCTCGTCGGTGTCGTCGTTGTCGTTCTTCCTCCTCCTCCTTCGGCTATTCCTCCAACCTCTTTCGACTTTTTTCCTTCTACTCGCGAGATCCGGTGTTGAGTCCAGAAGTAATTGTCCATAGGGTAAAGGAGTTGAAAAAGTCGGCGGGGGTGGGCGGAAACGACGAGCCCGCCCTTTCGAAAGGTTGATGGAGTTGGGTTTCGTAGAAAAACTTTTAACCCTATCTTCTCCCCGTATTTAACTCCTCTGCCTCTTAAGCGAATCTTCCGATGGTGGGTGAGATTTCCCTGCCGCTTAATCGAAAAGTAGCTAAACGAGCCGATAGCGTGGTGATAATGGCCCGGTAGAGCGCGGAGGAGTGGAACTCTGACGACGTATAGGTACGCGGTGACAAAGGTGTCTATTAATAATTTATAAATGCGTGCCGAAGAAATCGGCCGAAGCAATTAGCTGGACAGAAGAGGAACGAACCGGTAACTAAGTACGTAGGTCAAAGCCGCCTTCTCGGGCGTTCAAGTAACGGTGGTCGACGCTGTCACGCACGTCCCAAGCAAAATTTCTTCCAGGAACCTGTGTTTTTCAATCCCGAACTCGCACCTCGGGGGCACGCGTTTCGCACCCACAATCTCGCGCTTACATAATCTTGCTCCGAACCTCGGCTCCGAATGTGTTGGTTGGCCGTGAGTCACACTCGTAACCCCCTCGCGTACGGCATCGAGAAGGCGATCGTAATTATACGAGCGTCGTTAATCGCTGGGTACACTCTTCATTCGAAGACGTCATCCGCGGCATATCCGGATTCTGACCGTGCCGAGGTACTCAATGATGTAAGCCTATTCGTACGCCACCACGTTTCATCGCGTCATCCAAGATTTCTGATCGGACATATTTCAAGTCGATCATGTCGATCTATAGCATGCACAATATATTCGCCTTAGGATTAATGTATGTGAATTTAAATAAAATTTGCACGCTTGCTCGTGAATGCTCATGATTATATGATACATGATTAATGGAGCAATTACTTGAATCATCCTGGATAATCACGAGATATTAACACATTGACAGCAACGTAAAATAATAGTTTTCCCATTTAGGGTTGCTTATTCAACACTTGATAAAGAATTAAAAATGGTACCTCTAGGCAAAATCAGGATTATCGAAAAGAAATGATGTATTTAACGCATGACTAAAAATAGGTAGAGAGAGGAAAAATAACACATATTTCGTCAAAATCGCTGCATAATCATGCAATTGTTCATGTACATCCTTGCTAATCAGACTGTTATCATGTCGTATAATAAATATTCCACCACAATTTTCTGAAATATTGACAGTGACAGTTACATGTGGTTGACAGAGTAGTCAGTGTGTTAATCTATCCGAATGACTATGATGACTCACTTCTCTTAATTACTATATTACCGCATACTCATATTTCATGTGTTCATATCTCAGACATAAGACGACAGCCAACTTATTAATGCAAAGTTTTCCGGGTCTGTGAGGAAATGATCACTCGTTCAAATCGTTCGAATATACGAGCTTGCCAATCGCCATTTGAATTGACGAAAAAGAATGTCTGCCAATTCGTCGAACGACCGAACGTTACGATTCCCATGAGTCCATCCAGACACGATTACGAGCGATTACGTCGCCTACGCGTGTATAACGACAGTGGGGCTCGGGCAATCAATCACGTAAGCGACCGTTCCATGCTCCGCATACCAACCAGCATTATTTATTTATATTGGCCAGGTGGCCAATTCGTTCACACGTGATGGAATTGCAGCCGCGAGGAGTGAATTTTGTACTCCTCGGAACGCCGTCACTAAAACCATGTATTCCTTGTCGTTTTTTACAAAAACATAGACTGTCAAAGCACACCTCTTTTCAAAGATTACAAGGATTTAAAAAAACGCTAACTACACGCTGAAGCTTATCACAATTTATGAGATATAAGCGAAGATAAAATGAAATATATGAAGATTTCCGTTTGTCGAAAGTCACACGATGTTGCAAATCGGAAAGAGTGACGTGCTCAACATGCGGTTATCATTAATACTGCTTTTTAACGTCGGATTCACTCATGCCTTACATTGTATGAACATAGAGACGCCGGGGCGCCGGTTGAAATCCGTGCGAAAACGATGTACGCGTCGTCAGTGAAGCGTTGCCACACACTTCCTTCTTGCTGCCTTAAGTCGCCTTATCGTCGCTCTAAATCGGCTTTATCGATTTCGATCGACGTTACTGGCCACACACTCGTGTGTCCTTCCGTGGTCGGAACCCGAGAACATCTTACTTGCCCTGTCAATTAGCGGCGTCGCCCATGCTGCCTTGTTTCTCGGATGCTATCTCGATTCTCCCTCTATCCCTGTTCATCATCCCTCCGTTCTCTATCCGTTACTCTTCGCCATCACATTCGCATCCCTCCCTTTGCCACCTTTTTCCGTCTGTACATATTATGATCGATCTCCAGAAGCGCAGAACGGCTAATGGAACGATTCGCTTAACACGCATTGACATTAAGCGAGCTATCTCGTAACCGCGATTACGCCATTAGACGTCCCCACGCGTTCGCTTCCTACATTACATTATCTTGCTCTTCGAGAAACTCTTCATTTTCCGCGGAAGATCTATCGGTCCCGATACCTGATGTAATCGGGCCGCTTACTCGGCCGTGGCGAAAGCGTTTCTGTCGATGCACTTTGTACCGTATCGTCAGAAGCGTGCGTTCATCAGCTTAGGTTCTGCTTTCGAGTGAGAACTGCTTACTTCCACTCTTCATTATCATCCCTTAAAATTGGATATACCTCCGCTTTGCATATATTAAAAGCAACGTATTCAGTCTATATGACGAATCATTTATGCACTTTCTATCACGGTATCATTTTGTATTACCGTATCATTTTGTACCGTATCGTCAGAAGCGTGCGTTATGCACTTTAGGTTTTGCTTTTAAGTGAGACCTGCTTACTTCCACTCTTTATTGCCATCCCTTAAAAATTGATACACCTTCGCTTTACATACACCAAGAGCAACGTATTGACTCTATATGACGAATCATTTGTACACCTTCTATCATAACATGCACGTTGCGCTAAAGAGGGTCGATTGTTCGACAACGAGTAGCGGAGAAATTTGTCGCGCTTCTCGTTCCGATTCTCTCCCTCTGGCCGTTCGCCACTCGCGCAAGTTTGCGGCATAGCGCCAATAGAGTCGAGGGAACGCACGAGCCGCGTTCTCACGAGGAGTGCGTGCGTGCGTGCGTGCTTGATCGCGCCTAGAGGCGAGGAAGCTTGGGACGATGCCGGCGAAGAGCAGCGGGGCAAGGAGAGAAGACAGCGGCAGAAGGCGGAGTGAACTTCTACGGGGCAGTCATGGGTGACGGCATGGAGCCACAGAGTCCGCATGACAACGCGCACGGTGTCTGCACTTGTTTAGATTGATTGCCGACGCCGATCTCACCTGAAATAATGCCGACGCCACGGCGTTCAATCCCCGGCCGCCTCCTCCTCCGCTTTTTCTGTCCCCTTCTGCTTGGCTGCTTTACAGTTCGCTCTCTGCATGCGCGTCGTGGAATTTAGGGAGGAGGGTGTGGTGAGATTATTGAATCGAGACGCGCGCAAGGTGAGACCGACGTGGACGCGGGGTTAACGCGGCGTCGTCTCAGCCATGAAACGGGATCACATGCTTCAGCGCTTTCTCTGGGATGGCAAACGAGGACAGCTCTCTTCTATAGAATAGTTCGAACCGTGCAGGACACGGGCGACCTCCCTGGCGTAGGAGTTCGAAGTTCCCTCCTTACGTCATTCAGGAGTTCGAAGTTCTTTCTGCCGTAATTATGTATATCTTCATTATCTGCATCTTGCGTAATGCCATGCAATCGCTTTCGTGTGTTCTGTTATTTTTATTACCTCGCGTGATATGTGCGTACACGTCAGGCGTCGGACAAACGATTTGAAGCGTGGAAATTCATTTGCCTGCACTTGTTATGTTTCCGCAATTATCTTTTCATCGACGTATCGGCTGGCAGTCGTGTTTGTCGGACATGGCGCGCGATAGACGAACGGGACCCGGTATTATCGTGTATCCGTGACTTGCGAAATGCGCGGTGCATCGATCCGTTCGCTTTTGGTCGAGAAGTAAGGGGGCCGAGGACGGGACAATTGGTTGGAGAATCTTGTACCGAATCGGCGTTTAGACCCGTGTTCATTGTCCTTCGGGGAATCCCAAGTATGTTGACGCAACTGATTTCGACTCGTAACGGTTAGAACGTTAATCCGAGGTTATTTTGCATCTGGGTTAAGTGCGCGAAACTCGACGTAGGACGCGCGCTATTTACGAAAGTCCCGGATTGGAGTGGGACAAATTTAGCAAGTCACGTTGAATTTTTCACGTTATCGGATCTTTCGAAATCCGTTTCTATCGGTCGGATAGGTAAGACGTCTTACGTCTCAAGATTCCCAGGACACCTTTGCTCATTTTCTCAACGTCTGACGTCGTAACGTATATACGCGGCTTGATGCATACGACACTTCTTGGGAATGACACTTCGACGCATTACGATACCGCATCCCTACTGGACTAATCTATGAATATCGTCGCTCGTCGAGGACCACCTACGGGACCGTTTCTCGTTATTAATGTTATTAGACATTTCGTCCTCGACGAGCAGAACGTGCCGAGGTTAACGGTACCTCAACCGCAGTGAGAGAGCGGCAACCTTGAAAGAGACGCGGAAGATGTTCGAGATGTGCTCTGTCTCTGAATAGATCTGGATCGCTGGATTCTCTCTGCGCAGAATGCAATTCACGAATAAGTTTGTTAGCGAAACATTCCGGATGTCTATTGTAAACAGATACGGGAGCGGCATGAAAATGCCTGATTACGATTTTGCGACATCGAATGATCAATACTCGTGTTCGGTGTATGGACGTCTTTTGAATGTAACCGTTAAAGTTACAATGCATTCAAGTTCTGCGACCTACCGTTACCGACACTGTCACATAATCCCGTGCCATTAAAGAAATCTTCCTTGAAAAGATCACAGCTGCGAAGGTTTAAGTGATTGCGACCCCTCCTCAGGAAGGATACCTCAGGGGCCACGTATTGGACATCCATTCCTCACTCATTTCCGGGGTATTTGCGTTGCTTACGCATCAGTTAGGCCTGATGGAATCTTCTACGCCTCTAGGTGCCAGCGGTCGAATTCCGACTATTCGACTATATTGAGATCCAATTTGATAAACGCGAGACGGAGTCACCTAGTCGCCGGGAATGCTCAACTCCATATTCTTAATGGCGGTGCACGATGAAATGGATATTTATTCCCTTGTCGTATAAGAAGCTCTCGTTTAGGGAGGACAACGTCGGCAGATCGATTCCGTTTGCCGCAATTCCTCTACGACGGGATAAAACATCTTGGAAGGGTTGCCTGGGTACTCTTCTGATAATATCGGCGAGGGTGAATCGTCTCGAAGAGGACCCCGTAGCTGTTTCTCGCTCTCTCCGTCTTGCCCTCTCTAGAGTCCGCGCCTTCTCTCCATCTATATTTGTGCAATCTCCCTTCGAGATCCCTTCTCTGAAGGCTCCTTCCCTTTGGCGTTCTCTTCTGCATCGTGAGTAGGACAAATCTTTGCCGTAAGCTGGCGCAAAACGTTACTGCTTCGTCTTAAAACGATTTAGTCTGTTCAGCCGACAATTCATGCGACGAGCGTTAATTCGAGAGCGACTTAATGCTCGACAGTCGCGGCAATGGGTTCGTCGACAACTACATTTCCATGAGAGAAGTGCACGAATGGGTAAATACAGTAAATGGAAAGAAGATTATTAACAGCTACTTAGCAGAGTCGTCGCTTAAATTCTGCGCAAAAAATGCGATTGGACGCACCGCATTTGCCGAAGTCCCCAATCCTCAGGACGAAACACTGTTAATGACGAATGGCAATGAGATAGCGAGAAGTGAAACATGATGTTATTCGCGTTCCCGATTGACGGTTATCGCGCGGCGTCTACGCCCATCATGCAAATACGCGATACGTTGGTAGCCTTCTCTCGGCTGCTGGAAAACCTCTGACCGCCGCTTCCCATGTACCACATAAGATAATGACGTATCATCCGTGGCATCGTAAACCAATAACCATCGTATACGTAAGAAGCCCCGGCCCCGGTGCAACCACCTTGTTCGGGACGCGATTTTCAGCCGGCGGTCAGGCCACGTTACGTGTCTGTATAGGAGTCTCCTCTCATCGGGCTGACGTTGGATTTTCGAAGGAGAAAAATCAATGGGAATAACGGTGACACGCATGGGTCAGTGCGTTTGTAACCTTTAAGCTCTCCTAGCGAGGAAGAGAGACGGCGGAGGAAGAAGCGGGAGACATAAGGAAGAAGAAGGGGAGAGAGAAGAAAGAGACGGGTAGAGAAGAGGCACTCGAATGCGAAACGGTAAACGCGCCTAGAGAGTAGGATATCTCTCTTGACGTAATTCCATTCGACATTCTCGCGCGGTTACACCGACTACGTACGTTTGGAACTCGCGAGTCGCGAGGTCGGTGACCCCGCTTCTTCCCCCTCGTAGAGGAGAAAAATACGGATAAGGTATTTTCGTGTTACTGTTCAATTACTTATCCTAACAGGATCGGGCTCAGACGCGTTCGGAGTTGCGCGAGGAAGAAGCGATAATGTGGCTAAGTTCTAAGTACAGTTAGCGCGTCGTTCCTCTATTTCAGATGGGTTCTATGATTTCCTCAGAAAATCTGTAAACCCTTATGGCAATGTGGATATATGAGCAGAGCAACCAAGGAGGTATTATGTGATTTAACGTCTTCCCGAACGACTGCAATGTCTTTCTGCGATTTCCAACATTTAAAACTGTCTCGTAATTCCACACATATTCTACGACCTTCGCGTATAATACATTACCACAGACAGGAGGAATCCCTGTGATATGAGTCTTCCGTGGGACATTGATTCGATACTGCTCACCTCGTTTGTGAATTCGTTCGCCGATCACGATCGACGACACGTCTCCGGCGAATTATCGAAATACTTCGGACGATCACCAAGAGAATGCTAATACACGGCCGTTCAGCACATAACAGTCGAGGCAGCTGTGATCCCGCTATTTTTAGGCTACACTGTGGTATTTTTCCTTAGTCCTAACAGATTTTATACGTTCAAAAATTATTCATAAATTCGGAAAGGTACTCGGCATTAGCTGCCGAAAGGACAAATTACTTCAACTGCCTTTTATAAAACCTTCCAGAAAGAATAGCTTTTACTATGATATTTCACTAGCCACCTTTATCCTTGCCAGAATCGGACAGGCCTTAAAAAGATCGAGCAAAACTTTTGCGCCGCACGCGGATAATTAAATTTCTCGCAATCTTGTCTCCGCAATTCACTGCTTCAACCAGTTGCCGTGCTGTTGGCTGTGCCAACTTGATATCTGGCTCAGAGGGATTTCGCAGATTTGTTTAAATGACAAAATTACTAATTCACCATATCTCAACACTATCCTTTATTTCCCTTTTAAGTCCGCTTGTCCCGGCAGTCATTTATACAACCAACGCTTATTGCATTCGGGAGTGATATAGAGGATGGTAAATATTGAGGTACAAGAGTGTAACGTTTCTTTGTGAGGCTTGCGTTTCTCACTGCGTATCGAATTTAACGTAGCGGAAGACGAATGGGGAACGAAGGAGAGGCGAAATTTCGCCGCGAGAGAGAGGGAGGAAGAGACGGTGCAACCGTGGACCCCCATCATTACCCATCGAACCCTGCGGAGGCTCGAACCTGCATCAATTATTTGGTGGTTCGAGAAGGGACCAGTTCTCCCTTCCGTTTCCCCACCCTTATTTCAAGTCTCTTGCGCCATACATCACGTCGTCGCGATATTTCGCAATATAATATCGAAGTACAAGCACTCGCGGTATACAGGATATAGCCACAATTCTCGTATATCTACGAATACGGTGACTTTACTTCATCAACCCAGTCGATAATGTGAAATAAATTTTTCCATCGAATATTAACCACTCTTCTTTGGAAGCTTCACGACATTTGCTGTAGGCTATGCATTAATTGTTTATAATCAATATCGTAATACTCTCCGTGTCGAAGATGCAAGAGAAGTCATAGTGCGTCGGCGAATAAAGAGATTTTATTCGAATAACCGAGCCGTTGACATCGGATAGATTTCTTTCTCTCTTGTACGATTCTTTATTTCTACGTTGTCAATAGATTTCATGTTCAACGAATCGTACCTGATTACTTCATGATTTTTGTCGCGTTCCATACATCTCTGGCTTTTTGTCTTTCTTCATTTTGTGCTCCCTGTAAATTTCTCACCCATGGTACGCCCCTCTTTTTTTCATTCCGACTCTCCCTTCTGCAGATGACTCTTTTTTTGGACGGTTAAGCTGGAATGTTTTAATTGCCAAAGTGCATACGGAGAAAGAGAATACGCTGGAAGGTCGTGTCGTCGGCGGGATAAAGGGAAGTTGGGGGGGAGGGCGTGAGAGACGAGCAGAATTTGCGGAGAATAATGCCCGAGAGAAAAGAGGAAAAGGGAGCAAAAGAGGGAGAGACACTCGATAGTGAGAGTACTCGCGCATTGCTTGACGATACCCGTTCGAACGTGGCAATTTCCTGCGGGATCGCTTTTTTCCCGCGATTTGGGTTAATCGAGCATGATGATCGCTCGATTATGTAATGAAGTGCATCGGCGCGGAATTAACGTTGAGAACGTGACCCGAACGTTACGTGTTGATATTGAAAATTAACTTTATTATACACCCACGATCTAAAAACGTCTTGCACAAGCAATGGAATACGTAAATACAACGATATTACATAGAAACACCGTGCAATACTGGGTACGTCATTTCACGTGTACACGCGTAACGAAATGACACGGAAACGTGGGTGGCTTTTGATGTAATATACGAGTGTAGAGCGCAAAACAGGAATTTTCATCATTATTCCTGGGACACGGCTTCGAGTTATAAACAGAAACTACTGTTAGCGGTTAGAAAATTTATTTGACTCTAGTCTCTCACGGGCAGCACTAGTCAAATTCGAGCCGACAAGCGTGATCACGCACCAGCCAGTAGGGAGGCACCGTGGCGACCTCGTGGCAGTGAATTTACTTTGGACGTAGCGCGCGAAGGCGGTAGCACCGGCATGAACTTTTCTTTTCCGCTTCGTAAAATACGCTCGTGGCAGCGGATCGTGCTCGCGCAGTATTTATCGTCCACGTCGACCTGACCTCTCGCGTTTTCACTGACGTTTCATCCCCGCACGAGTCCGCCTTAATGGGGCACGAAGTCGCTCGTGAGGACGACGCTGAAGGAGAAGAAGAAGAAGTTAGTAAAACGTGGGGTGCGCATTCGCGCATGCGAAGATTCCGGTCGTGAGGTTCGCGCGGGAATAACAGAATGAGAGGGGAGACAACGGGACGGAAGGAGAGAAAACACGCCATGGCAACAACGGACAGGCAGCTCCACATATTGTATTCCAGACGGGCTACCGTCTAGACACCATCGCCAATGAGAGCGCATGAATGTACGAGTTTCGTTCGCGAGGAAGTCGAGGGGAGAATGAGAGGCCGAGCGTCGCCGCGTATGTATGTAAGTCGATACGTAGGGCGCATGCGCTCGGGCAAGTGCGCGCAATTGGCGCCGTCAATAAGAATGCCAAGGAATGCGAGCGGGAAAAAAAGAATTTCAAAAATTCGCGAGACAGCCGCTCGACTTCATCGGGCAGGCTCCGATGAACAGGCCGCTTTAACGTTCAGCGCGGAAATATTCGTGTCCGTTACTGTTCGTCAGAAATAAAGTTGCGCGTTGTACAGAAAGTGCGGATAATCGGTGCGATGTTAATGAATAAGCTGCCCTCGAGACCGATGAAATCGATGTATACGCATGTACGTTCCATAATTGTTCCGATGTAAATAGACCTCCAGATACGGCAGAACGTATCTTAAACCCTAGAGTCTGTCTGTAAGCGGATGCGATAAGCGAAAAAAATGAAGTTTCATATGCGATGTACATTCGGCCGCGGTTCGAATCGTGCCATTAGCCGGACGCCGTATCGGCAGACCGAAATTACAAGTGCGTAAGTACAAGGAATTGTAATTGACTGCGCAACAGTGTAATTTCGACGCGCGCCGTGCGTTGCAACAATTTCGAGAACGGCGAGACCGATCGAGATAGGCGGCAGAGAGAGAATAATAACAGCTCGAACGTCGAATCTCCATCGGCGTGGCAGACGAGTGTCGGTCGTTCGATTCGTTCCACTTACGGCAGCCATTATCCCCGGTTTTCACGGCAGTCTGATATTTATTAGGCCAGACGAGTCGAGTGGACACCATGATTTTTTAATACCACGTTTCGCGCATTCCTCTACTGCGACGCAATTGAAGAACAAGAAACGACGGGGTGTTGACAGTCGATTACCTCGCGCGACAGATCAGTTGATATCTCATCAATCGATCTGCTGATTATATGATAAGGCATCTGAAAAAAGAGGTTTTTAGAAAGTTGTGCTATATTCAAAGTAAGTGCAAGAGCGTTAAAAAGTAACGACGTATGCAATTGAGTAACAAATTTAACAAATAATTTTTAAACAAATTTGATGACCGGATAGTAATGGACGTCAATTTCAACCCGATGTTTCGAGTGAAACCATTACCGTTAATCTTAAACTCCATGTTCGACCGTTCGCGTAGAATGTAAATCCCTGAGTTATTCGATTAATATCCGAGCCGCGAGGGGAATTTCCAAATTTCCATAATCGACAAGTATACACTTACGACTGTCTGGAAATTATTCATACGGAAATCCCTTCTTCCGTTTTGCGGTCTTGTAGACGACGCGCATTTTCTTCGATCGTACCGCAAGAATAGAACTGGCGTGCGTAAGTAATTTACCGCACAGTTCTTTCACTCGATGATGCAAAGGTTGCCTAAGTTAACGTCACACGGATGCGTAAGAAACTGTTGCGCGGCATTATTAAATTTCAAATTACAACCTCCTCATCGATACTTCTCCGTCGTCGCTGCAACACTTTTTCCACCGCGCATCGTCGCCGTCGTTATATAAATCATCGCATTCAACGGCCGGAACAACGACCTCGTGATTATAAAAAAAAAAAAGTAAAAACGCCACTGACTCATCCAGCGCCGACAATGGCGCCAAGAGAGGCAATAATCACGAATAACTTATTCTGCCTGTCGATAGAGTTCTGCGGATAAAAACGCTGTGCGTCTGCATACATTAAAATGGCGACAGAAAGAGGAACTTCCGTCTGTCAAGCGTGCATCGTGAAAGGATAGTCTTTCAAGGTCGCGGCTTGTGACTTATGTCAAGGTATCCGGCCTGGCCGACAACCGAGGGTGTCGTGGGTAAGACATTTATATGCCTGGTGAAAAGGAGAGAGAGAGAGAGACGAGGAGAGGGGGGAGTGAGAGAGGGAGGGAGAGAAAGTGAGGCAGAACAATCGGGACGATATTAACGTCGATGCTTCGTGCTGCTGGTAAACACCGAGCTCGCCATTCATACAGGCCAATGCACCTAATCCGACGACACCGCAGGCGTGGAGGCGATTATGCGTTCCAAGGACGACGTGTTGTGTAACAGTGTGCATTTTGCCGTGGGTCGCCATATCGGCCTCGTGCGGAATGCCAACAAAATGTTGCTGCGGATTTCTTCCTTCCGCGGTGGACGAAAGCACGTCAGGCATTCTTGAACTAATTCCCAGATGTAACAGCAATCTCGCCGCACCGCCTCGGCGCAGAGACATTCGTTACCATCGCAATATCTTCGTACCGGATGTACGAGCGGCGTTATAAGTGCGCGATGAAACCGAAGATAAGAACCGTTAACGTATACACACTCGCCGCGGAACAAATATTTTTGGTTTGCAGTACCGTGCCGCTGTACAGTTACGATCTAGTTGTGCTTCACTCCTGTTTTATTACGTGATGTATAAAAATACAAGCCGGCGGAGATCGTTGAAGCAGACGAATGCTTCGCGAACCGTAGCAGCGTGTTCTAGCGGTTGTCGTTTGAAATTAGACATAAATTATCCGGATGCCCGAAGGAGCCGTGCTATGTTATCGCCACAATTCATCGAGCCAGGCGTTAACCTCTAAACAGGTTGACCGTAATTGGATACGCGAATGTTTGTTCCCACTTGCGATCATCGAACGTATGACGTCTCCCTGAAATGCTTCGATATTCTCCTTCTTGCTCTTTTCCTCGTCGCTCCTCAGGTTCGTCGTCGCGTCGTCAAAATTTAATTACCTCTTGGAGCCCAGTTCGATGACCCGCGATCGATCGCCTTTTCAATCGCTGGATGCTTCGATGAGTGGCCGTTTTCGGGTAGCCGATATCCGTACACTGTATCAATTAGCTCGTATAAATGCAGAAAAAATGTATCGTTGCGACGAAGACGGTAGTCTGACAAGCGATGGAACGCGTCTGGTCAATACAGACTCTTTCCACTGCTTTGTGTCACTATCCATGTAAACGAATATACTACCTCCCACACATGTATGCCACACAAAGTCAGATATTTTTCGCTGTATCCATAGTGTAACCTGGTATCGACCGGCGCAGTAAGCGTGATCAACAGCTCCGTTATTTTATTGAAAGGAACAGAATATGGCTGCCGTTGAATTTTCGTAGTTTGCGCTATTTACGTCACTGTACGTACGACACAGTCGTATGTGCTTGCGGTTATTTCGGAAAGTGCACTATACCGTGAAGATTTAATTTCGTGGAGGAAGAGAAGATCGCGTGTTGTTGACCCGAAGCAGGCGGGGTTATCAACCTCGTTAAAGTTAACATGCGCAATTAACATATCCTGTTAGGTGCCGCGTGTTTCGGAAATGTTGCGATAGGTCAACATCTTCCTCGGCACGTTGAATGCACGCACCGGTTCGGCTAGAAGAATAGCGGGTGCTAATTGAGAGACGTGGAAGCGTTGAAAGTACACGTTTCAGTAAGTGCTGTTAACACATGGAACGTCGCTTCACCCTAAAATTAATCACTCCTAATTTTCCTAGGAAACTACATCACCCGAAAAGGCACGAGGAACACAACTTTACATAAACCCACGTTAACTGTTAATCGCTAAAACACTCCTTATTAAATTTTAGTTGAAAATATATCTGAACAACTTTTAGAGATCACACTAAACACATGCTTTGTCTACCGTTCGCAAGTCTTTTTCCACGAACCACTTTCGGTCCCAAGCAATAACGCATCCAATAGCGAGTGCGCACCTTAGCGAAAAGTTTCGTACATTGTCCATACAATAAATCTCCTCTTGGGTAATGAAAGAGGTAACCTTCGACCTTCGAAATTCGCCAGCGTGAGTCTCTTATCCACGAGCAAAATCGGCTAAAGGTTCGCTACTATATATTTCGGCCACAGCAGGATCTTTTCCCTCTCGTGGCTCAAGTCATTACGATTTAATGGCCCGGCACCCGTTAACGAAATCAATTAACGGCGGGACGTTTCAGGAGCATTGCATTAGATCAACGTCTTTACTTTCCCTCCAACTTGGCCATCTCCCTTTCGCCACTACACATCTACGCCTCTGTGCTCGCCCAACTCATGTATATACGTATATACTTATATACATAATTCAATACCTCATTACGGGTACAAAGATCCAGGACCGGCTTGCTTCCCGTCCTCTCGCATCTCGCTCTATCTTGTGCCCCGTCAAATTTAATTATCTGCTCCAAGAAGAACCCGAATGCAAAGTTGTGCGTTTCCAGAACAGGTCAAGCATCGACATCACGATGCAACTCCGCGCCGTATTAAATTATTTAATTTTCTGCAATAGAAAACTTCGGGGCAGCGATCTAAATTATTCCACTGTCGAAATAAAAGTTTTATAAGTGTTCAGAGGCGGGGCGAAATTGGGCGTAAGAGGTCGAGAAGCAACGGGGGAAGAACCTCGGCCGAAATTATGTTTTGAATATGCAAAGCGTCATTACGCAGGAACGTGGAGCGAAACTTATGAGCGAGTAAATAGAAAAGGAAAGAAATAGGGCACCGAAGAAGAACGGCTCGCTGGGGCGTATGTATACGTATGGTCCGTGGATGGATGTGCGGGCAGGTGCACCCTGCACCCTCTACCTCTTGACCATCCCAACTATTACCGCAACTCAGCGGGACTGTCGAACTCTTTATGTTTAACAACTACCATTAACCATGCCCGCGTGCACGATGGCACGTATGCATTTGTATAATGCTACCATAAGCATACATATTTATTATAATATCGTCTGCGATGGGGCGCCGGGTTCTGGGCCGAGTAATTCGTGGCCAGCCGTCTCCGAAACATAACCGCGCGAAATAATGGAAGTGCCGCGCCGGTCAAATGGATTAATTTGTTTCCAGCGAAAATTGACACACGGATGATCGAACCCTGATATTATGAGGGGAGAACTGGTGTGCGAAATCACCTTGGCGATTTTCGCCGAACCGCATTCAAGTTCGTGAAAGGTTTAGGAAAAGAGAAGAGTGCTCCCGCAAAATCGTTATGGCAAAGCTCGTATACGGGCGACCGAGCGGGTACTCTCAAATTAGCAAGAAAGGGCATTGTCCCAGCGATAAATTTGAATTGACGATAATGCTTGCGTGTCCGAGTGAATCGGTATAATATGTAAAATACCAGTTACGATTCGAGACCATTTTTCCTCGGCGCCGCACGCATCGTGAGCGCGGCCAATGTCAAGAGATAAACCTTCTAGGCACCACAATGTTGCCTCATTCATGGTAATACCGACTCACCGGGTACGTGATCCACGTTTGAAAATCCGTTTCGGCTTGCTACATCGTTGGTCCGGTATCGAATAAGCCAACGCACGGAGCGAGATATAAGTATTGTACATCCCGTTCTCACACAACATTGTGAATACCACTACACGGATACTACGTGATGTACCTTCGAGAATTTCTTATTTCACCCATGCCGGGAGATGGGCCCATCCTCCTTTTTTTTCCAGTCGACGGTTCTTTTTCTTCGTCATTCACGAACTGTAAGCAGCGCCGGACACGAAATATGTGTACATTGTAATTCTCGCAACACTACCTCGCTCATTGTAATACCACCACTACGTCGCGATGGAAGGCTACGTGATGTACCTTCAAAAAAATTTATTTCGCTCGTCCGGATCTCACTTCTTACGTTGTGTGACGTACGATGCCGAGATACAAGATGAAGTAGTTCTCAGGGCAAATCGTCTTCGGCACTACGGGAATTGCATGCCGGATGCGAAATAATTGACGTCTTTCATTTCATCTTCCACCCAAAACAATCATTGATGTTTTTTCAATTATCCTCTGCGGCTCGTCAAATATTTATCAGTTGATACATCGATCGGAACGGTGACCTGCCAGGTCTTACATGCGTCCGCAAAATGTTATTCATAGCCTGTATCACCTGGCATATTAAATCTCCAACGCAAAGTTTGTGATATGCCTCTGCCAAGGCACAAAACGGAACAACTTCGAGAAAATGTAAATTTCTGCCCTACGTTAGCTGCAAAGTAGGTCGCTCACTACAGAACCTTATACATTTTAAAACTATTCATACCCCGAACCCGACATATCTACGCTTCGTGGGATGATACCGTAGGAGGAGTACACGTGCATTCATACGTGCACACTTGGATCTCGACGGCGGTTCTCACAACGGCTAGCAGCTCCCAAAATATCCGATGCATCGATCTTCTCTCCTTCTCGCCGGCGACCCCGCGAAACTTTTTGGTGACCTCTTACGTGGGTGGGTCGAAAGTCGTATATCGAGAGCGATCTCGCGGAGGGGGGGCCCATCGATTTTAAGCGTCGGACCAAGTGTCGGGGAGGAAGAAGTCGAGGGAGGCTGAGGTGAAAAAGAAAAAAGACAGAAAACGGACGAGAGAGGCGAATGGGGGGATGAGGAGGCAAGTTCTGTAGATCCTTCAGCCGCCGGAGTGAGAGGGACAGCGTGTGTGGGTGAGAGAAAAGGTATGCACCTAAACATCGAGTATCGTGGTCCGCCCTTCAAAGGGCTCGGTTCGATAACCGAACTGCGCGCAAAATTACCGAAATTGCCGGTCGACCGAATCGAGTACTTGACCTTCCGTGGCCCATGCACCTTAAGGGCAGATACGAAAGGTACTTAAGCATACGGCTTCGAGCGCGGGGAGTTTACTGACTTACCGTGGGATAAACTTTGCCTCGCCGAATCTTGCCGGATCACCACGGTGGGCTCGCGAATAAAGTCATAAGCGCTTCTGGACCGAGCAAGTACCTCTCTTGCTCTACCTTCCAATATGTCCTTGAGTTATAACTGCATTGACGAAGTTGTCCCGATGTCGTGCGGCGACGATCGATTGCTGATTATGCTCAATTAGGAAACGGCGGCCTTGCGCTTCGATTAATGTATGTTTCATTGTTCGGTGATTGCTATTAAGAGTCGCGACAATGTGTCGATATTACTGTAAATTATTATTGATGGATTGTTATAAGTGGACGGTTTAATTAATCACCGTGACGGAGTGTTGAATAATTAATGTGTTAAAAGAATGGTCTTTGTACAGGATATTTATATCGCTGGTACTGATGCATTTAGGCAGGACGGCTATATTCTGGAAATTGATCCTGAAATAAAGTCATAAGCGCTTTAACCCCCTACGGGTAAATGGCTGATATAGATGATTTGTCTTGTATTTCGATCATCAACGGCGATTATCGCTGATACCTATAGCGTTGAGCATCTTGAAAGATTACCTTAATAGCCTCTGCGTAATACAATTCCTATGATACATTCTTCCGGCCTGCGAATTCAACCATACATATGTAAATTCAGCGGTGTATTAGAATTTTTAAGAAGTCTAAAAAAGCAGGGATGCATACGCATTAGGAAGTTTCTACTTGTCGGTCAGTTCAAGCAGCGGAGAATCGTTCCGGCCGATACGTCGACCGTTAACATAAAAAAAATCAGTCGCCGCACGGTTGAACTATAAATTAAAGTTTATACGCCGCTTACTTAGCTGTAATTTCTGCTACTCGCATTTGAACCTGTTAGGTCTGGATGTCTTCCGACGCATTTCCAGATCCTTTCTCATCGGTTTCTGATTACGACATAAGCAATTATCATTCGTAGTCCGGATCGTATATTCAACGACGCGCTCATAAATGCGTTAATATCATTGCACAAATCTTAAGCATTTTTCTAACATATCAGCGGCGAGCGTCCTTTTATTGCGCATCTCACGAACTTGTGGAGACAATTAAACGAAGAAAACGAAACAGATTTGAAAGTAGATTTATATCAACCGACCGATCGTTTTTTCTTGTCGAGAAGAAAGTATGTGTAAGCAAAGATATAAAGTCAGTGGCAATCATTGCTGTCAGTATACCACTCACAATTAATATAAAAATTACATCGGCACAGAAACTAAGTACTATAAATCTTCTGCACATCAGATTCAAATCTCTTGACATCCATTGATACGTTAAACGCTATATCATTTCTGGGAAAACAATTGTACTAACTTTAAGGAATGATGGTTTATAAATAAAGCTACTTTGCAAATCAAACTAAACTTCCCGTTTAGATGGCATTTCTCCCTGGGAACAGATAATGTCAACTTTCAGGGATAATGCTTTATAAATCATACAACATTAAAAAATATATTCAGATATTTTTATGAATTTTGTTACGTCTACCGGAATGTTCTGTCCGGAAATGTTATCCCAAAATTTCAACACATCTGAAAATGTTCACCTCAAACATATATGGTTACCTTTATTTACCATTAAATGTTTATATGCGCTTATCGAAGTGTACTGCAAGAATAATTTCGTAATTTCAGTAGTATATATTAAAAATTGGTTATTACATAAAAACCGCGAAATATGGTATCTTATGGGGATTTTCACTCTGAAGGAAATTACGTATTGTCCGTTGCTAAATTTAGAAGGTTTTAATCGAATGTATTATATACTAAGTTTATATACTTAGTATTATATATGGAAGTCCATTTAGAGTAAAAATCACCATAAGATACCATATGTCGCAGTTTTTACGTAATACCCAATTTTCAATGTATACTACTAAAATGACGAAATCACTGTTACAGTACATTTTGATGAGCGCATATGTAGAAATTTAACGGTAAACAAAGATAGCAATGTATGTTTCAAGTGAACACTTTCATATGTGTTGAAATTTGAGATAACATTTCCGGACAGAACTTTCCGGTAGACCTTACATTTTCACGTTCTCTTTTTTACACAAATACATTTTCTGTGTCTATTCACCGCTTAACCGGAAAGGCAAATAACATCAGATTCCCGTTTAACGTGTTAAAACCATATGCCCGCATCTTAACGAAGCTCACTCCCCAGGAAGAGAGTCACATCGGTGTATGGGGGGGAAACAAATAATAGTGGGGTACAGATAAGTAGTGTATATGCATGGAGAAAAGAGTAGAGATAGAAAGAGAAAGATCGCGTAAGACGGTGGTTTTCTTCACGAGGGAACGGCGATTAACATAATCCCCATGAACTTGACACGTCGTTCCGGCAGAAAAATGCAAATGCCCGTGGGATCGAAGACGTTTACGGTCACCTTCCGGGTACGGCCGAATTGTCAGCGCCGGATGAAGCTGTGCGCACCGTTAAATCATTTATTAAATCCGCTAATTAAAGCAGATTTAGTCGACGATACCGCGTTGGGTTGCAGGAGACGTGCCTTTGCCCGTCACAGGAAATAAGCATATGTTACGCAACAGACACTGCTTTTAGGCCTCCAGATTCATGTGCGCTCCGTTACTTTTATCCAATCAAGTGCAACAGGGGAACACTTGGTTTCAGACTAAAATTTGGTGCACGTATTTTTAGAACGGCCATACAACGCGGTCCTAAGATATTTGACCGTCTTTACTGGTCATTGAATTTATGGTTATATTGCCGTTATTTAATATATATAAATTATAATTATATATTAATTTATGCCGTGGCTATTTTACTATTTTAAAACCGCAACGTAATGAAGTGCTACAGAATATGATTGAATTATGCAAAGTGAAAATAATGCGAAGGTATCGGAGACCAAACAATTGAATCACTGTTTAATATTAATTGCTTTTGCAACATTATAAACGGTACCGATTGGAAATTTTTTGAATTTTTCATGAGACCTTTTGCTGCCGTGTGTTTTTTGCTATATTAAAACCGCAATGCGATGAAGTACTGCAGAATATGATTGAATAATGTAAAATGAAAATAATGCGAATGTATCGGAGGCCAAATAATTGAATCACAGTTTAATATTAATTGCGTTTGCAAAATTATAAATCCTACCGATTGGGTATTTTTTTGAAATTTTCGTGAGACCTTTTGCTGCCGTGTGTTTTTTGCTATATTAAAACTGCAATGCGATGAAGTACTGCAGAATATGATTGAATAATGTAAAATGAAAATAATGCGAATGTATCGGAGGCCAAATAATTGAATCACTGTTTAATATTAATTGCGTTTACAAAATTATAAATCCTACCGATTGGGTATTTTTTTGAATTTTTCGTGAGACCTTTTGCTGCCGTGCATATTTTACTATATTAAAACCGCAACGCGATGAAGTGCTACAGAATATGATTGAATTGTGCAAAATGAAAATAATGCGATCGTATTGGAGACCAAAGAATTTAATCACTGTCTAATAATTGCATTTATAAAATTATAAATGCTACTGATTGGGTATTTCTTGAATTTTTCGTGACGCCTTTTGCTGCGTGCGTATCTTACTATATTAAAACTGCAACGTGATAAAGTATTACAAAATATCATTGAATTATGCAAAATGAAAATAATGCGAAAGTATCACAGACCAAAGAATTGAATCACTGTTTAATATTAATTGTATTTATAAAATTATAAATCCTACCGATTGGGTATTTTTTTGAATTTTTCGTGAGACCTTTTGCTGCCGTGCATATTTTACTATATTAAAACTGCAACGCGATGAAGTGCTACAGAATATGATTGAATTGTGGAAAATGAAAATAATGCGAACTTATCGGAAACCAAACAATCGAATCACCATTTAATATTAATTGCATTTACAAAATTATAAATGCTACCGATTGGGTATTTCTTGAATTTTTCGTGAGACCTTTTGCGCCGGTCATCGATGACCACCACAGCCGTCAACGTGTTAATGTCTATTTACTTTATTCGATACAATAGTACGTACTCGAAAAAGAACAGACAACGTTGCCAATCTTCAATGAATGTCGGTCGTTATCAATAGTATAAAAAGTTCCCATTGTTAAAATAAGCTGTATTGTCTACCCGATTGTTCTCTTTTTTATTCGATGCTTCGCGCATCGTGTCATTTAATCATACGGTTAGAATAAATCTCTCCTGTACGGTAGTCGATTCGATCTCAATCCGCCACAAAGAACGAGTTTTGTCTCCGTTGCTGAAACAGGGCGAAAAGAATTTCATCCTGATAACGGTATGGCCGTTTGCACCTGCGCAACCAGTTCAACATCAAAACAGCTGCCATTAAACCAACATCACACGCAAGCTTATCGAAAAATCGTGCGTTCTCGAAATTTCATCAATTAGCGCACTGAGGGTATATTCCCTTCAACGAAAACCTCATAAATTCTTTGCAAGGCACGCACTATCGCGATTCCGTCCTCCTGCACAATGACAAGCACCAAGTTCCGATGCGGCGTCGTCTGATTAAAATCTCCTGCATTCTTGCGCGAAGTATTTCGCAATGCCGCCTTCCAGCAACCGTTTCCTGATGATGTCGGCAGGCGCAACTAAACGTATCCGCGCAATTAGGCTGTTTTCCATACCGAATCGCTAAGTACCCATTATCGTGCTTACATTGTACCGCAGGCGAAGGTTCCCAAAGGAGGCAAGGTCGCGGAGCAAGGAGAAAAGCCGCAGAGCAGTGCGCAAGCCAGAGGTAATAACAGGTGAGTCGAGTGTCTTAATAAGCCGGACAGACTGAGGCCTGCGCGCATGCGACCGAGTTAATAATTGAATTACAAGATTGAAAATGCACTAATAATGCAGCGTAAAACGCGGTGCACAATTCTCTCTGACCGAGCAGTAACGCCTTCCGGCAGCGCTAATTGTAACTGCAACGGTAGCGCGATATTACGTCTGCGAATGTTTCCAACGAACGGTCGTTAGTCGTTTGTCATCGTCGTTTTATCGTGCAATTTCATTTGAAAACTCCTTCACGCACAGATGCTGCAAATTAGCAGGGTCATTTGTCCGGTGGGGTACGTTGACTTTTACTTTTTACCGCCGCGACCGCGCGCATAGAGATAATGTTCGACGCTAAAGATATAGAATACCAGGTTGTGCAATAAGTTTTGTCGTTCGATAAGAAAAACACAATGTTATGGTTCAAAATGCACTTTATTATTCAGTATAATCTCCTTGAACATTAATGCACTTGCTCCAACGATCCTCCAATCTGTGGATTCCATCCCTGAAGTGAGATTCCGGAAGGTCTGCAAAATACGCTTCAACAGCCGTTATGACCTCTTCATTTGACGAAAAACGTTTGCCACGCATACATTTTTTGAGTTCTGGAAACAAATGGAAGTCACTGGGGGCCAAATCTGGTGAATACGGCGGATGCTCCAACAATTCGAACTTTAATTCATGGATTTTAGCCATTGTCAAAATGCTCTTGTGACACGGTGCGTTGTCCTGATGAAAAAGGATTTTTTTCTTCTGCAAACCGGGTCTTTTTTCACGAATTTTTTCCTTCAACTGGTCCAAAAGGTTGCAATAATATTCAGAATTAATTGTTTTACCAGTTTGCAAGTAATCCACAAATAAAATTCCTTTCGCATCCCAAAAAACTGATGCCAGAACCTTCTTGGCCGATTTCTGGACACGAACTCGTTTCGAAGCCGAACAACCAGGTTCACACCACTCTTTAGCCTCTTGTTTTGATTTAGGATCATGGTGATAGACCCAAGTCTCATCCATAGTGATGAATCGACGCACAAAATCCACTTTATCCTTTTTAAAACGCTCCAAATGTTGTTGAGAAAGTCGCATTCGAATGTGTTTTTGTTCAATTGTTAGCGAATGCGGCACCCATTGTGCACACAGCTTTTTAAAACTCAAAATTTCATTTAAAATATGACTCACACTGCCCAATGAGATGTGTAGAGCCTCTACTAAATCCCTCTCAGTCAATCGACGATCTTCAAAAACCATATCCTGTACTTTGGCTACGATTTCTGGTGTTGATGCGGTTTTTGGACGTCCTTCACGTGGATCGTCTTCAAGGCTTGTACGACCACGTTTAAATTCAGCAACCCATCTTTCTACGGTTCTAATTGAAGGTGAACGTTGATTATACACTCTTAACATTTGTTCGTGAATTTCTTTTGGTGCTACACCTTCCAAAAATAAGAATTTTATCACTGCACGATATTCAATTTTTTCCATTGTCGAAAATACTGTGACACGGCGACACTAAATGGCTTGTAAACAAAGAATGAATTGACTGATTGAAATGAACCTTCACATACGTTGATAAGAAGAGTGAACCAACAAAACAGAAACAAATTTGGACTAGTAGCAACGCCCTCAACAAAACAAAACAAAACTTATTGAACAACCTGGTAAAGGTGGGAGTCGCGCGCGGTGGAATTTTATATTTCTTTAACGGCGCGTCGTTCGGCGAGACGTAACGCTGGTTCGGAACACTGGAATTAACGGGGTAAAATTTCATTCGCCTCAGAAGTTTTTCCTAATCACGATGTACCGTACGACGGCTATCAGCCATAGCGTTGTAACGTGTAATTAACTGTTTGTTTACGTGGATCAGAGAAGATTCTCATGTGGCGGGGCAGAATTGAATGAACCGACGAAATGCAAATGCGGATTAGGCATATTACCATAATAACCACGGCCAATCGCTGACTCATCCCGACGATTCGCCAATTAATTACTCGATTATAAGACCGCGATGCACGACGGTACGTCATGCGCTTCAAACACACGCGATTTTTCGCGTAGGTGCCTCGTTACGCGCGTCTCCGCAAATGAGAGTCGTACGTGGAAAAGAATGGCACCTATTACGCAAAACCGAGCGCGCGCTTGCCTGACCTAAGGAAAAATCCTGCTAAACGTACGATATATTACTGATCGCGTGTGGATAAAGCCGCCGTTTCCGAGTAATGCTCCCACTGAAAAAGCTCAGAGGTGCGCAAGTATGATTTATAAGGATCGTAAATAACTGTCCGGACGTGGGAGTCCTTTACGACTAGTCAACGGAGTGGCGCCGTTGAAAATCTTCTTTCTCTGCAAAATTTCACTATTTCGTCAAGCTTTTCACACTTAGCCGACCGATCGGGGAGATCTACCATTTTAACACTTTGACCGCCGTGATAATCACCGGTGACCGGCGCAAAAGATTTTACTAAAAATGCAAAAAAATCGCAATGAGGCCTATTTGCAATCTTGTAAAAGCAATTGATATTGGAGCGGTGCTTCAATATTTTGGCTTCTATCAACACTGCGTTACCTTCATTTTGCACGATTTAATCATATTCTGCTGTATTTTATCGCATCGCGGTTCTAACGTAGCAAAATACGCGGTGACCAGCGCAAAAGATTTTACTAAAAGTGCAAAAAATTCGCAATGAAGCCTATTTGCAATCTTGTAAAAGCAATTGATGTCGAAACGGTGCTTGAATACTTTGGCTTCTAGCAACTCTGAGTTACCTTCATTTTGCATTATTTAATCATACTCTGCAGTATTTCATCGCATCGTGGTTGTAACGTAGCAAAATATATTTGGCAGCCAACGTGTTAATAACGCAGGTAATCCATCAGAACTTTGCATCGTTCAATTTGCCGACCAGTTCCAAGATCTCTCTTTCCGAAATTTTCTGCAAGCTTCTCATTCATCCAAGTTTCCAACTGTCGTCTCGTGCGTACCGTCAGCCATTCATTATTCTAAACCTAACTGTGTGCCGAAGTAGGCGAACTAGATGGAGAGAAAGAGACAGGGAGAGCGGGCCTTACACCTCGAGGTAGATTTGAAATTCAAATCCCGCGCGATTGCATTTCTCGGCAAGGGGCGACCTTGCGTTGCGTAAGACACACCGCGCTGAGTAAACGCACCCGTGTGTAAATTCAGCTCACTTTCGGCAAACACGGTTAAGCTTTCGAGTGCCTGCAGCCTGAACGACGCTTAATAACGTCGCACACGTATGCAGATGCGCGTGTATACGCGTATAACGTCAACACGTTGAGGCAAATGCACTTAGATGCATTATGACGCCGGTGCACTTGCCCTTCTCCTTCTTCACAGAGAGGCCAGGATTAACGATGATCCGAGGTACGGCGACGATGAACACGCCTCCCTGACGATCTGGCTGGTGTCTGCCGAAAGCTGTTACCGTCTAACAACTTTCCTCAAGACTGAAGACAGACGCGAAGTAACGCCCGAATCCGGGTGGATTTGCAATTCTATGATTAGACAGGGGAACTACGTGGGGTCGCATTACATCATTTTCAGTTCAAATTGGCCTCGTCGGAGTGGTATAACTACGGAGTGTAGGAAGTTTCGAAATTTCTTACGCGTCTTACCTTCTTTTCTCGACGGTTTACGTAGTTTTCCTAAGTTTTCTTATAAAGTTGATTTCGTAAGAAACGTCGAGAGGTTCGCGTGTATAAGGTATGGGTATAGGTCGTGCGTATACACGGACGTCTGCGACGCTTTGTTTGACGAGAAGGAAGAAGAAGATGAAGAAAACGTATACACAACCGCAGATGTCTTCTGCCTTTTCTATATATAGAGATTACATTGCGCGATCGTCAGAAGATAGAGCCGGCAATAAATTCGATAAATCGATCTGCTCAACAACGACGACGAGGTCGTACAAATCCGCGTACGTCCACACGTATGCGTCAACGCACACAAATTGATTGAAGCACGTGGGTACATGAAATTTCTGAGCATATTAGTATGAGTTCAATAATGACACACGCCGCGAGGAATTCCCGAGAATGATCTAAGTGTCTGAGATTAATTATTTCGTTACGTCTAATTAGCGCCCGCTGATTAGAAGGTAATTATCGTGGAACGCGCTAATTTACGCGCACGCTGATAGTTGCGCCTGCAATCAAAGGCACAATCGATTATTCAGACATTGGAACGTTGACGCGGTCACGTCAGAGTATTCGGGAAACCGCAGGGAAGCGGAGAGATTCAATCTGCGGTCGATCGATCAATGATAGCGCTTTGTGATAACCGACGCAAATAATCTCGTTTGTGTTCCGAGAAGACACGTGATTGAAGTGCGCAAAATCATTCCGTCAATACCGTCGAAGTATAATTGACATTTGATTTACGGAAAAATACGCTTTCGCAATAGTTAGTTCGGGAAATAGTTTGGAAATAAATTCACCAATTAACTCCTTAACTTGTACGCTAGAGCTAATTCGGGAGCGCTAAACAGGCCAAACTATGCACACTCGAGATAATTCGAGCGGCGTTATATTTTATGCTGCTATAATTTTTCACACTCGAATATAATCGAGAATTGAAAATAACAATGTAAAAGCAAAGAAACAAATCGTTTTATTGATATTTACATGGGATTGTAAACTATAACACTTATTAATTATAGAATAAAATATAGCCTTTTTCCATGTAACAAAAGGAAAAGACAAGAGAGTCGTTACATGTGTAATACTTGCAATGTTGGTCTATGTGCTGCACCTTGCTTCGAAGTATATCACACAAAAGAAAACTTTGAATAATTTTTTAAAATAAATTTTAGTATTATTATTATTTATGTTGTAAAAGTATAAATAAATATTTTTACTGACAAAAATATGTTTTTTCCGAAATAGCAATTCGGAAAGAAAGATAAAAAAGTCGATGTTCATGTAACATTGCAATATTCCGCTCTTTTCTGTAATGTGGATCAAAATCCAAAATTAAAATGAAAATTTTGGTTATATTTGTATAATATTTTTTAAATTTTGCCCCACAAAAAAATGTTCTAAATCGTGTTTTTTTATATTAAAAAAAAATTGATTTTTTTGGCCCATTTTTTTTTTTTTTAATTTTGCGTTAAGGGGTTAAGTAAGTACGTGTGAAGGAAATTAGTGGTTCGCACCTTGGATTCACAGCTCTGTTAATGAGAAGCAATTCGGTTTAGTCGCGTGCCCGATATGACGCCAAAGTTCGATCTAATTTGTTCCGCGTCGGTCGACATTCCTGTAAATGGAAATCAGGTACAAGGTGGCACGGTATTGCGATACCATAAGCAGCCAGATCGATTGTCACAATTTACAGGTACCTCTCGAGGCCTCGGGGATTTCTCCGCGGCAATTGTACGTAATTAATTGCGGTTAGAAACGTGCAATTTACTTGCGAGACGTTCCGGCTCATTTGCTGAGACCAGTTATGTCGACCTTAAAAACGGTAGCTCGTCGCGTCTCAATAATGTCTCTCCACTCGCGATGAAAAGTGTCAATGACGCGCCTTGAAAATATCGACGGAGAGAAAGGAGCGCAGAAATCTTGTGAGAAGTAAAACAATGATATTCCCGTTTCGTATTTCCGATTTTTAGGAAATTTGGTTCCGTACGGAGACTCCGCCTTTTACGAGTTTTACTTAATGCCCTCTGCTTTGAAATGTTTAAATAAACCCGTCGATCTAGTGTTCCGGATATTCGTGCCAAAGATTTCTTAGATGCTCTCGCTCTGGCGGCCCCGATCGTACAGCTAAAAGCACGCCTGATAGAATACAAGTTAACAGTTTAAGGACCGTTAAGAAATCTGTAAGAAATTCGCCTGGGATCGCACGTTTATGGGAAACTTGTACGTTAGAAAATATCATAACTTTGTTATTTCTGAAGCAATTTTTGTTGAAATTTTCAGAAATCGTATAATTGGAAATGTTTTAGGCATTATTAAAAAATTATGTTTTTTAATTATTATCATAACTTTTGTACTTAAAGAATAAATGTGTATGAAATGTATAGAAATTGTAGAATAAGATGCATTTCACGTATTATTTAAAAAACTTGTTTAAAAATTATTTAAAGCAATTATCATAAAAATTTATCAGAGTTTGTAGTATGAAGAGAAACCGTACAAAATTTACATATGTGCAGTCTCTCTATATGACTAAGAGAATAATTATTTAACGAATGAATGAATAAGGATAAATTAATTGATGTGAGTAAGTTTCTCTGTAATTTGCGTCATACTTCTCGCGCTGAACCTCAACTGCCAATCATCTCCTCGTTCGATTATTCTGTTTTCTTCTCTATGACAATGGATTCATACTAGAATGTTCTCATTACCACATATGTATTGTGATCCGCCTCGTTTTTCATTGAATATTGATGTAAATATGTGAATAGACAAAATAAATACAATGTATCAAGGTAAGTGGCATCTAAAAACAGCATGTAGAAAACCCAAGAAAACTCGTGAGCGGTCCATAACAGTTGGCACACGAAACACGAGAAAACTCGTGAGCGGTCCTTACAGTGTTAATTGCATTACGCCGCATTTGGGGAAGAACCTCTCACGTTTCTTCACTACGCGCTCACCAGCGTGCGATATAAAATACTCGTCGTTAAAAAGCCTCTGCGAAATAATTGACGTCGACGAGAAGCAATTTTTCGAGCTGAATTTTTTCACGCGACACCTTCGCAATCTCGTACTCGCCGCGTGACACTTTAACAAAGTGGAAGAGCCCCGCGGCCGGTGTTCTGTTACGTCGGTTATGCGCTCGATCCGCTACGCTGTCCTCCCCAAAATTCCCGCGCATCGTAATATCCTATTATCCTAAATTCGAATCCTGCACGCCGATCGTTTGTAACGATTTCGAGTCGCCGATATACGGACAGGACGAACTTATACGTGACCGACGTACGTAGACGCGCGACGATGTTAAGAGCGCAAGGAGACGGTTGAAAATCTTGCAAATTCCAGTAAGAACGAGCCGCCGTTCGTGCCAGAGGACGAGCGGGAAGGTTCAACAATCTCCCGGCAGCTCCGTGGCAAGAATTCACAATTAATGGATTTCACGGCTGTCGACCTACCAGAATCTGGCTCCCGGTAACAGTGCTCCCGCTGGTGCACGAGGCTCAATAAAAAAAGGACTTCGAGTGTCGATTGAAAAAAAGTGTTACAGCAAGGATAATCCCGCGCCGTTCAGTCCGCTGCTCATTTTCTGTACCTGCGTGCACGTAGGCCATTCAAGAATGGCGAGTGATCCTCATCGAATTGATCGGTCGGACAGTCTTGCGGGACAGACTTTTTCGCGTCGAATTCTTTGAAGGGCCCACTACGCCGAGCGACACGGCGACATTGCCAAATCTTTTGTAGAAACTCGTCTGATAAAATGCAAAGTGCACGGTGCGGTTTGACTGACTTATAAAATACAACCATCTATCGTCGTTCTCATACAATTGACTGTGCGTTGAACGAGTAAAGATGAATACTTCGGAAGAAAGAGAAACACTTTTTTTAATATGTTGACTGCCAAGCATATTTTGCTATGTTAGAACCGCGATGCGATGAAATACTGCAGAGTATGATTAAATTGTGCAAAATGAAGGTAACGCAGATTTGTTAGAAGCCAAAGTATTGAAGCACCGTTCCAATGTCAATTGCTTTTACAAGATTGCAAATAGGCTTCATTGTGAATTTTTTGCATTTCTAGTCAAATCTTTTGCGCCGGTCACCGCGTATTTTGCTGTGTTAGAATAGCGATGCGATGAAATACTGCAGAGTATGATTAACTCGTGCAAAATGAAGGTAACATAGAGTTGTTAGAAGCCAAAGTATTGAAACACCGTTTCAATATCAATTGCTTTTACAAGATTGCAATTAGGCTTCATTATAAATTTTTTGCATTTTTAGTAAAATCTTTTGCGTATTTTGCTCAAGCGTATTTTGCTATGTTAGAACCGCGATGCGATGAAATACTGCAGGGTATAATTAAATCGTGCAAAATCAAAGTAACGCAGAGTTGTTAGAAGCCAAAGTATTGAAGCACCGTTTCAATATCAGTTGCTTTTACAAGATTACAAATAGGCTTTACTGCGAATTTTTTGCATTTTTAGTAAAATCTTTTGCGCTGGTCACCGCGTAATTTGCTATGTTAGAACTGCGATGCGATGAAATATTACAGAGTGTAATTAAATCGTGCAAAATGAACGTAACGCAGAGTCCTTAGAAGCCAAAGTATTGAAGCACCGTTTCAATATCAATTGCTTTTATAAGATTGCAAATAGGCTTCATTGCGAATTTTTTGCATTGTTAGTAAAATCTTTTGCGCCGGTCACCGGTGACGTGACATCGTGGCAGTTAACGTGTTAAGGGATAATGGTGATGTATTGAACGAATTCAATTGAGAAACAGAACAAAAACGGAAGCATCTCAGAAATTTTCAAACTATTCTTGGCGGAAAAGGAGCAGTAAAAGATTGCCAAAGTGTCGACGGTTTGGAAACCGTGAGGAATGTGGTCCCATACGATGTCGGCACTGCGAAGCGAAGAAGAATCCCCTCAACGCAATCTACGTTGCAAGGACTAGGCATATGTTAATTATCCATTAATCGTACTCGTCGCGTAATGATAATCGGCGATGCCCAGGCCGGCCGATCTTCGCGCTATTAATAATTAGCTCCTAATTAGTCGGCTCGTAAATAATTTCTTGTCGGTCCACGGTCGGCGAGTCCGTTGTACGCGCTTCTTCGACTGCTCACCTTTGATCCTCTCTATACCGTTAAGGGATTCCGCGATGCAGAGACATGCGACACTGCAGGCGACAAACTGCGACTTCGAAAATCCGAAGCGCACTTGTAGTTTAAGCCTTGCATACACAGAGTTATTAATATCGCGAAGAAACTATTGTGGGATTGTTTTAACACATTCCAGGCAAATGCTGTAAAATAAGCGGCATCGTGCTTCTGTGTTGTGAATCGAATGCCGCAACCATGGCGCCAAAGATATTTTCTTCACCATCGGTGTGTATGTCTCCCAATTTCTCATTAAATAATAATTTCTACCATTACATCGTAAATGCAATGCGTTGTTATATCGATGTTTTTATGGTCCTTTTTACATTCTTTCCTGAATACCTGATACTTACATTTTTAACACGTTGACTACCACGATGTTCATCGGTGACCGGCGCAAAAGATTTTACTAACAACGCAAAAAATTGGCAATGAAGCCTATTTGCAATCTTGTAAAAGCAATTGATGTTGCAACGGTGCTTCAATATTTTGGCTTCTAACAATTCTGCGTTACTTTCATTTTGCACAATTTAATTATACTCTGCAGTATTTCATCGCATCGCGGTTCTAACATAGCAAAATATGCTTGGCAGTGAACGTGCTAGCCTATAATATCGTTCCATACAGTAAATATTTTCAATTCATAGATGAGTATATGTGGAAAGTTCCCGTCTGTAACATGTAATAATTTAATGCCTACCAAGGAATTTCCTTAAAATAATCCGTACGGTACCGCCGTGTAATCTTTGAACTCTTTACGGTATTAGGTAGAGAATATCAATAGAACATCGAACGTCGCTATCAGCGATGGCAAACACTCCACCCACAACGTCACCTATCACATTCATCGCAATATTTTCAAAGGGAAGACGTCCTGATCGGAACTCTACCACCCGTGGCTCGTCTCAAAGACTGAGGAAGAGTTGCAGACGGTGACAAATCACTCGTCGATCGGTCTCCGCAGATAAAGTTTGCCAGACAACGTTACGGAATTGCACACATACTCTGACACAAACGTGTATGCGCTTATACAGATAATAGGAGTCCACGCCATGGCACAATAAGCTGTCATCGATGACGAGTCGATCGATAACTCATACGCCGGACTTAGGACGGTCGATTAAAGCAAGCATCAATTTCAGAACATTTGTTCGCGTGTGAAGAACAAGATCGAAATTGCCCGACGTTGATAATTTAAGGTGGATGGAACCTAAGGAATATCGAACGAAGATATTTTCAAAGAAAAGGACTGACAGAGGAAGAAAGTCATTTCCTATGCTTGTGACGTACCTGTTAATAAAATAATTCAGCATATCTTTCAGGATACAGTTATTATTAGATTAAACGATTGGATTAAAGCAAGAATCAATTTCAGAACATTTGTTCGCGTGTGAAGAAAAAGATCGAAATTGCCCGACGTTGATAATTTAAGCTGAACGGAATCTAAGGAATATCGAACGAAGATATTCTCAAAGAAAAGTACTGAAGGAGGAAGAAAGTCCTTCCCTATGCTTGAGACGTATGTGTTAGTAAAATAATTCAACATATTTTTCAGAGTTCAGCCGTTATTAGATTAAGCGATTCGATTAAAGCAAGCATCAATTTCGAAACATTTGTTCGCGTGTGAAGAACCAGATCGAAATTACTCGACATTGATAATTTAAGCTAAACGGGATCTAAGGAATATCGAACGAAGATATTCTCAAAGAAAAGAAGTGACCGACGAAGAAAGTCGTTCCCTATGCTTGTGACGTACCTGTTAGTAAAATAATTCAGCACATTTTTCAGAGTTCAGTCGTTATTACATTAACCGATTGGATTAAAGCAAGCATTAATTTCAGAAAATTTGTTCGCGTGTGGGCAACAAGATCGAAATTACTCGACATTGATCATTTAAGCTAAACGGGATCTAAGGAATATCGAACGAAGATATTCTCAAAGAAAAGAAGTGACCGACGAAGAAAGTCGTTCCCTATGCTTGTGACGTACCTGTTAGTAAAATAATTCAGCACATTTTTCAGAGTTCAGTCGTTATTACATTAACCGATTGGATTAAAGCAAGCATTAATTTCAGAAAATTTGTTCGCGTGTGGGCAACAAGATCGAAATTGCTCGACGTTGATAATTTAAGCTAAACGGGATCTAAGGAATATCGAACGAAGATATTCTCAAAGAAAAGAACTGACCGACGAAGAAAGTCGTTCCCTATGCGTGTGACGTACCTGCTAGTAAAATAATTCAGCATATTTTTCAGAGTTCAGCCGTTATTAGATCAGTCAAGGAAGAGCATAAAGGGAGATGAAGAGCGGCGCAATGAAAACACTGAATGATAAATTTAGAGTCGAGATTGCACGGAATGGAAGTTGCAGGTAAATCCGCGCTGGAAAATACCGCGCCAAATGCTGACGTTTATTCACCGCGGCAGAAAATTGCATTCAGTCACTTTCCGCGATTCTTCCGCATCACGAAAATCCCGCCGCATCGCTTACTTTACGGTTCGCGATATGAGAACTGACGGATGCTAATACAAACATCGGCAGACTTGATATCTCAGCGTATAAATCCGGCCAACAATCTATCGTGTTCTATCAACCGTGCGTTACTATAATCGACTTTACAATAGCGACGATGCAAGGGATTTTCAGGACAAATCCGCTCGTCATTCCGGATCACACAGGACGAATTGTCACCGAGCGCCAAGTCGTCGGGAATAATTCCAATCTGATAACATGGCGAAGTATCGAGACGTAAGTCGAATAGATCTATTCCCGATCCGATCATCGCAAAAAGTCCCGTCCGAGGTGCGTCCTCATGAATCCGCTAAACGGAGCAAGGAAAGCGTGAGGAAAGGGAAGGCAGATATAAGGCGGTGGTTGAAGCGAGGGCAGCGTCAGCTAGTTAGTTAGAGGCCGCATTTATACGCAATGAATTAGCCCGACGTATAAGGGAGGACAGGTCGCCCACGCCATGTTGCGGCAGCTGCTCTCTACCCTGGCTTCGCTTTTCTGCCTTAAGTTGACCTGCCCTTAAAAGCACTGCCCGATGAAATTTTTCCAGTCCACTATTGGTCTCTTTACTATTTGACTGCTTAAATCGTCCGAAAAGTGATAGTTTGTGTATAACCATGACCTTTTTGCTGTAAGTCGACTTCCTCTTAACCCTTTCAGACCCGATTTTTTTTTTCGTTTAAGAAAAATTATTTTTTTTGTACAATATATATTAAGTATATTAACAATATACTTTTTACAGAAATATTTATTTATTGTTTGTAAATGTGCATTTTAATCAACGTATGGTTCTTACATAAAATTTGTAACATTAAGGAGATCCTGAGAAATATTTGTATAAAAAAATTAAATTCGTATTCGTAAAAATACTATAGGTAATAAAATATAGCACGAAAGGTATTATGTACATTACAATGTGCACAGGGTCCGAAGGGGTTAAAAGCACTGTCCGATGAAACTTTTTCCAGTTGACTATTGGTCTCTTTACTATTTGACCGGTTAAATCCTCCGAAAAGTGACAGTTTGTGTATAACATGACCTTTTTACTGTAAGTCGACTTGCTCTTACGTCCAATCGAGCTTTAATTAGTTCGCTGTTGATCTGTTCAGTCTTGGACTGTTGGGTTCGATCAGACTGTTATCTTCATAAGTACTGGAATTGTATTAGATTTAGTAGTGATTTGATCCTCCGAAAAAATTATAGTTTCCTTATCGTTATACGTAGCATCGCGCATCTGTATGCTTTCGCTCTTTTCTTTTCCGTGATTAAAGTAACTGTTTACTGGCAATTTTCGAGTGCTGGAATTCCCGTCATGTTCTTTACAAGGCGTTATTACATTTCGATTTTTCTCGTACACGGCCGCGATTACGAACGAAATTGACCCAATCTTGAGTCTAATAACTTAAAGCCGCCAGCTCTCATTATCGTACAGAGCAAACCAATTCCGGCTAGGACTCCTTAATTAACGCACGCGAATTCCTAGGCGCCGTTTAGCTTCTACGTAACCCCGTCGCTTAACGATAACGCTACGCGAATAGAATTACACGGCCAGCGACTGATAAATCTCGTACGTCTTGCCTCCGATGGGAGTGTTTACGCGATTGGTACCGTCCAATAACGGTACGTGTAGTACTACTGTCTATGAAGTGGATCCGCATCAACTCTCGATCGGCAAAGCGACGCGCTAATGCCAGCGTCGTAATTAACTACTGCCTCGTCATCGCTCCTCTATACGTGATTATCCCACTTTCGAGGCCGCGAGGAATCGATAATGACAGTATGAAAAAAGACGACGATTAAACGTCGCGTTGCGACGACGGAGGGGCGGGAGAAAGGTAGAAGAGATGAGACATTCCATGACAAACGGACAGGCATAAAGTTTCGCTCGAAGAAACGCGCGCACGCGATTAAATAAATTGTCGATGCATTTATACGCGGGAGCGTGCAACGGCTATAAATAGCGCGCCAATAGCCGGGACGCGTGCCGGGGGAACGAATGTTCGTATTTATACTAATGGAACCGGATATGCGCGAGAGTGAATCGATTTTCGCTGATTTAATATACGGCCGCGAAATTGATCTCGTCCGTCTTTGTCGCGCCGTATGACGCTCCTTCGATATCTGGGTAGAGTTTCGTTCCTTGATGTACTTCCGACCCTTGCCCGGTTTCTAATCAATTTCGGTGCGCGCCGAAATTTGGGGCGGCACGAGGGAGCTAGGTGATTCTACGGCTGAGTGAATTATTTTAGCAACCCCGCAGGCAGGCTGGATTTAGAAACATTTTCGGCAACTTTTATGTATCACCCTGAACATAACTATTTTAACCCATTCGCTGCCAAGCCTAAATTATATGAAGTCATTCTCATTGCCATTTATATTTTGAGTGTTATTGTTTATCAAAGTTCTGTTATTTACGGGTAAGAGCACATATATTATCATACATAATCATTTACAAGCATAAAATCAAAAACGAGTATACTCGTCGTTGATAATGGGAAGGCAACAGGACTCGATATCCTTTTTCGTATTTGCGTACGTTTTAGTAGAAAACAAATCGGAAATCGCGCAGATGGGTAAAATAATGAAAATGCAAAAATTTGAACAAATTTTGCCCAGTGATATCACACATTGTTGTACAACATTCAAAAGGAGACTCGATAATACTGTCCGATTTGTCCTGATAAACCTCCACTATGTGTTGGACTTTGTTACAAACCTTATCATGAAGATAATTAATTATAAGTGATTATGTGGCTATACAATTTTGTTATAAATACGCGATAAAGTTGATTTTTTGCTCAATTTAAATTCGTAAAAGATCATCCCCTTTAAATAATAAATAAAGTATAATTTTTGTAAGAAAATTTATTTGTAGTATTTTTTCAAGTTTTTTACATTTGTTTATTTATGTTTGTGACCACAAAAATGTGCTAATTCAAAAGCCTACACGTTATAACACATTTAAAGTAGGACGAGTATTTACTGGTTTCTGTTATTTATTGGCAAGAGCACATATATTATCATACATAATCATTTACAAGCATAAAATCGAAGACGAGTACACTCGTCCTTGGCAGCGAATGGGTTAACAACTGCACATGCAAAATGTCACTGCTACCACACTTCTCATCTGCCGACCGTACAATGCCTTGCTTTTATTATGATTCATCGTCAATGTAACGTCGATATACGTAATTCACGGCTCGAATTGACGTATTGCATAAACGTGCAGGCGTAATTCGATGCGTAAACGTAATCGGCCGATTAATAACGATTTGTTGTTGCCCAGTAATTTGGTGAGCACGGGGCCTCGAGGCATTCGTGTTTGTCGGTATCTTTGGAGATCGAGCACCGATCGATGGATCGTCAGGTGCGCGTCTCGAAGTACGGAGCCACCTCAAGGTCACGCCTTCTTCGACACGAAGAGGATGATCGTCTCAAGTGAAATGACGTCAGCTCGCCATGACCTCGCCGATACTGTGGGTACACAGCAATATACTCGGTTGTAATTCTGGTTCCAATGAAATGCCAACGCTAACTTCACCGTTTTTATTATTATTATTTATTACGCTGCCACGTGCTGCGCGCTTGTTCAGCGTTAGAGCGTGAACGAAATAATTATTTTTAATTAAATAGGACGTAATGGACGATGGCGAAATTTGTTAATATTCACAGGTGAGAAGGTTACGTGCTGATAAAAGTAGCCTCAGAAAATAAAAGTGACAATTATCGTGACTGCCGCTTTTTGCCGAAGCTGAGGCAATTAACACCTTTGCTCGGAAAAATGTTTCTGTAGCTTTAATCGAACCACGACACAGACAGTCATTAGATACGTCGTAAATATCGCTAATTGACGATAAAAATCTGGTGACGTACCAATTACGGATCTACCAAACGTTTTCTAAATTAGTAACAGTGCGAAAAAGATATATTATTTTCACAGAACAATTATATACCTTTTCGGGTACGCATTAGACATTATTAGTACTTAATTTGTAAAAGCCAACGCTTACCTATTGAATAATTTTAACGATCTATTAAACAACGATTTTCAATTTTTTGCGTCGATAAAAGTAGCAGTGATTAAAACGATAAAGTTCTCTTACGAAGACACGCATAAAGACAACTCGTGTGTTTTTATTCCTCCGTTTTCTAGTAGCAAAGCACCTACGGCTACCGGCAACTAATTAAGACGTCGTGCTACCGCACTTGGAATAATCGAATACCATCGAACGTGGAACGCTGAGCACAGCTGCGCAAAAATGAAGTTGTTCTAACGTTCGGAAGTCCTCGTTTCTCGCGATCCTTCGTCCGAATCGAGACTTTTCCTTTTTCATCGGTGATCAGCGAGCGGGAACGATATATTAACGTTTCGCACTTGATTAATGGCACCAACTGTCTCTGATTCGTTGGCAGCCCATGTCATTGGGTATAATCGGAGATCGAAAGAAATAAAAACACAAACGAACGGAAACATGAAACAGAAGTTTGCACGCACGCTGCACTTGTCAACTTGGTTGTCGCTTATAAGCGACTTTACAGGTGTTCACATTACTCGCGAAAAGTTTGACGACGCTCGGATATACTGTGGATACAAATCAAGAGTCGGTGAACTCATGGTGGGCATCACTGTTTTACGTATAATCAAAGGCATCTGTGTGATAGCGCGAATAAACTATTACGCAGAATATTAACACATTGACTGCCGTGCGTAGTTTACTACATTAAAACCGCAACGTGATGAAGTACTATAGAATATGATTGAATTGTGCAAAATAAAAATAACGCGAAGGTATCGGAGACCAAGAATTGAATCACTATTTAATATTAATTGCGTTTACAAAATTATAAATGCAACCGATTGGGTATTTTTTGAATTTTTCGTGGGACCTTTTGCTGCCGTGCGTATTTTACTATATTAAAACCGCAACGTGATGAAGTATTACAGAATATGATTGAATCGTGCAAAATGAAAATAATGCAAAGGTATTGGACACCAAACAATTGAATCAGCATTTAATATTAATTTCATTTACAAAATTATAAATGCTACCGGTTGGATATTTTTTTAATTTTTCGTGAGACCTTTTGCTGCCGCGCGTATTTTACTATATTAAAACCGTGACGTGATGAAGTACTACAGAATATGATTGAATTGTACAAAATGAAAATAATGTGAAGGTATCGGAGGCCAAAGAATTGAATCGCTATTTAATACTAATTGCATTTACAAAGTTATAAATGCTACCGATTGGATATTTTTTTAATTTTTCGTGAGACCTTTTGCAACTGTGCGTATTTTATTATATTAAAACCGCGACGTGATGAAGTACTATAGAATATGATTGAATTGTGCAAAATGAAAATAACGCGAAGGTATCGGAGACCAAGAATTGAATCACTATTTAATATTAATTGCGTTTACAAAATTATAAATGCAACCGATTGGGTATTTTTTGAATTTTTCGTGGGACCTTTTGCTGCCGTGCGTATTTTACAATATTAAAACCGCGACGCGATGGCGTACTACAGAATATGATTGAATTGTGCAAAATTAAAATAATGTGAAGGTATCGGACACCAAACAATTGAATCAGCATTTAATATTAATTCCATTTACAAAATTATAAATGCTACCGATTGGATATTTTTTTAATTTTTCGTGAGACCTTTTGCTGCCGCGCGTATTTTACTATATTAAAACCGTGACGTGATGAAGTACTATAGAATATGATTGAATTGTGCAAAATGAAAATAACGCGAAGGTATCGGAGACCAAAGAATTGAATCACTATTTAATATTAATTGCGTTTACAAAATTATAAATGCAACCGATTGGGTATTTTTTGAATTTTTCGTGGGAGCTTTTGCTGCCGTGCGTATTTTACAATATTAAAACCGCGACGTGATGAGGTACTATAGAATATGATTGAATTGTGTAGAATGAAAATAATGCGAAGGTATCGGAAACCAAACAATCGAATCACCATTTAATATTAATTGCATTACAAAATTATAAATGCTACCGATTGGATATTTTTTTGATTTTTCGTGAGACCTCTTGCTGCCGTGCGTATTTTACTGTATTAAAACCGCGACGTGATGAACTACTATAGAATATGATTGAATTGTGGAAAATTAAAATAATGCGAAGCTATCAAAATCAAATTGCATTTACAAAATTATAAATACTACCGATTGGATATTTTTTGTATTTTCGTGAAACCTTTTGCGTTGGTCACCGATGACCACCACGGCAGTCGACGTATTAATATTATACATGATATCCCCATTCTGATCACATCGAGAAATCTTCGAAAATGTATTACGTCACCGATGAGTGTACCACGTTTTAAGTGTGCTTATAGCGTAGCTATCTTGAGAGCGTCCGAAAGGCAGTAAGACGTCAGAAGGATAAGATTCTGTAAATATTTCTAAGACAACTTTTGCCGACGTTAATCAGCAAACTATCCTTTAACCAGAAATAACCGACCTATTCTTCAACGGTCCAATTCTGCGTTGTATCGAATAAGGTATTAAAAGCTAGTCCGACCACAAGACTTGCTCCTTTTATAGTTCACCACCCACCATGTCTAACCTTTATACATTATACATCGACTTATCCAAGCGTGACCAAGATCCGATTACAATCCTTAGAATACCAGCGCACAATAACCGACATTCCCGAAAGGACAAATTGCAGCAAATTGTAGTACGGCGGTCGAGCATTTTCCTTGACTACGACGTCGATAGCTACAAAGAGGCTGCTTTTGCGCTTTGTCCTTGCAAGGACGCGCACCACCCCTTCCGCACCTGTTCTCTTGTTAGACGAGAGAAACGCGAGAGGAGATAGCGCGTTTGCCAGTAATTGCTGCCGTTTAATCGCGCATAATCGTTACTAATCGGCCGCAAAGACGATTGCGGCATCGACCACTTTATTATTACGGCAGCGCGGATAAAGGCTCACAATTTGTCACGCTCATTGTGCTGTACTTTGTACGGTTCCAGGCCATCCAATTATATACATCGTTTGCTGGAATTAGATGCTCGTTCCGCGAAATACAGAGTGGTACACCGTACGACTAATGTTGACCGCGGCGCTGGAAATTATACAAGTCAATTGCTGCCAAGAGCACTATGTCTTTGATGATAACTGTTTCGTCCTTTATTTTTGTCAGTGCTTATCATCAGCTTTGATACACTTCGCCAGCATGCGACTGGCATCATTATCACCGTCGTTCCGATTCCAGGTGAGAAGGAACGCCTTTATGAATAGCGAGCGCCGTTAATCCCAGTAGTTGCCATGCAAAGGCCTGCGGTGTGTAATAAGTAACGAGCGAGGCGAGAAGGCGAGATACGACAAAAATGTATATCAATTAATTTTCTCACGGCGGGGCGTGACTCTCGCCTTCTCAGCGTGGCTCGTTACACCAAGGCCAGGGCCTTCGGGATATCGTCTGGCACTCTCTGGCTTAATCCTGCAACCACTTGCAACCTCTGTTTGCACCCCGTTGTCTCTCTTAGCCAATACCTTCGCGCAACCTTGTTCCATTTGCTAACTCTTCCGCCGGGAAGAGTTCCACAAAACGATATGTCGCGTAAACTTAACTCGGCGATTCGTTGTTTTAATAGAATGCAGCAAGGTTTTGTCATTTTTGGTAGAGATAATCATGTAACTACGGTGCTTCTGGTAATGATTGTATGTGGTATCGAATTCGTTCCCTACAACTTGCTTAATGTACATTTTCCAGACGGATTTGAATGATATCAAAGAAGGAACGCTGGAATTGCTTTAAATGCATACTTCTGCACATAGATTATTTCTGTTATTTCCCATCACGTCATTGACTCGATCTGTCTCACCCAGTTGAATCCCAGTTAACATTTAAAATGGAGATGATTCCGTGACACATTCTAGCAAATAATCGATCTGACATATGGAAATGCAGTTCGCACGATCTAAGACTTATGCAGGCCGTGTTATCTGCGTCGTTCCGCTCGTTGTACAGGAAAGAAAGACGCGATTTTTAATCGGCATCAGTCCTTCTATCCCGACTTCTTCTTGGTACGGAAGATCCGACGCTTATATCCCTTTTTTTCGTCCCTTCGTCTGGCACTCTTTGGCTTAATCCTGCAACCACTTGCAACCTCTGTTTGCACCCCGTTGTCTCTCTTAGCCAATGCCTTCGCGCAACCTTGTTCCATTTGCTAACTCTTCCGCCGGGAAGACTTCCACAAAACGATATGTCGCATAAACTTAACTCGGCGATGCGTTGTTTTAATGAAATGTAGCAAGTCATTTTTGGTAGAGATAATCATGTAATTACCGGGCTCCTGGTAATGACGGTATGTGGTATCGAATTCGTTCCCTACGACTTGCCTAATGTATAATTTTCCAGACGGATTTGAATTACGTGTATGTCAAAGAAGAAGTGCTGGAATTGCTTTAAATGCATCCTTCTGGATACAGATTATTTCTGTTATTTCCCATCACGTCATTGACTCGGTCTGTCTTACCCAGTTGAATCCCAGTTAACATTTGAAATGGAGATGATTCCGTGACACATTCTAGCAAATAATCGATCTGACATATGGAAATGCAGTTCGCACGATCTAAGACTTATGCAGGCCGTGTTATCTGCGCCGTTCCGCTCGTGGTACAGGAACGAAAGACGCGATTTTTAATCGGCGTCAGTTCTTCTATCCCGACTTCTTCGTGGTACGGAAGGAGCCGACGCCTATCTCCCTTTTTCTCGTCCCTTCCTTTTTTCTCTCCTACACAACTCACGCGCTCTTCTCTCTCTATTCATCCTCGAACGGCAGTTCTCTCGTGCACATTTCCTTTCTCTCTCTCGCTCCTTGTTCCTCTATTCTCTTCGCTCCCTCTGACGACTCAATCGCGCCCCGAAGCCGACGAAGAAAATGATGAAGCCCCGCGATAAAATTCATGAGTCGAGCGGGTCTGAGCGAGCACGCGAGCGATTAGCATAAAGGAGTCTCATTAGCAGCGCCACTCGCCAAAATGTCAGCCCTCGTCCCTCCGTCCACCCGGAACTATCTGTAAGTCCCGACCTGCTAACAGAAGATGGCCTCTTCGTAGTCGCGTCCAGGTGGTATCGCCTTTGCCGTTGTCCTCGTCGTGTCGATACGTACATAACGTAAATTCAGCTGTACCGGTCGGTGGAGCTTAACTGTTACCATTTCGGTCGAAATCTTATTACGTTCTGAACCCGCCCGTCCGAGGCTTGACACGAGTCCGTTGTGCATTTTTAACGAATTACCTGTCAGCCTTCTTTCCGGCATCCGAAATTTGCATTTATGCGAGACGATGCGTTGCACCGCGTCCTGAGGCGGTATGGGTTAAAAATATGATCCCATAACCATACGGCGATCGAGAATATTCAGACGCACGCCCCATTCCAGAGCTCGCTGACTAACGGAAAGCTTCAAAAAAGGGCCCGTGGGAAAAAAGCCACAATACATTCGCGGTGGGACGTCGTTGGGGATTCTTCGGCAATGAGTAATTCGCGTAAAGAAGGGAGAGTAATGCCGGAAAAGACGCGACGGCACATTGATTACAAATAACTAATTTTCTCTGGTCGTCTCGTCCGCCGCCATACTTTGAGCGGCGAATGAAATCTGCCCGTAGTCGTAACCTTTTTGCGCACGCCACGTGAGATTTTAAATATGTCTCTGCGGAACACGACGGAAGAGATTCGAACGTTTTCGCCGATGTGAGTAACGTCCAGTGCCGGCGATGAATCAAGCGGCTCGAGCTCATCAGGATTACGCCGGCGGGCACTTAGTGTCCATTCGATGCCGTCGTAAGGCCGCCTTTCCCATGACGACTCATTGTTACGGTACTCGCTCACGACTTTTTCACCCTCGATCGCTTGCGAGCGTGTCAGAGTGCAATTTCGACGTCTGACTATGCTGCTCCGCAACGTAGACCGCCTGTATCGTGGCATCTCATTGTCGACGATCTGCGTCAACAGCTCTGCTTTCAAGTGCGGCATCGATGATACTAGGTCCGTCTAATGATTCCGACGCTGTGGATCTCACGTCTTCGGTCGTTTGCTGCAGCACATTTCGAAGCAACTATTTTCGTAATATTATTAGTGTAGGCGATTAACCCATTGACTGCCAACTACGAGATATCTCGTAGTAAGCGTCTGTACCAAAACTGCCAGCTACGAGTTATCTCGTAGTGTTTTTTTTTTTCAATAAAAATACTGTACGTGCCATTACAATATTGTATTAGTAACTTAATATTATTATATTTTGTAAAACTTTATGTCTTCTTTAAAATAAAACGTGGCATCCAGGGCAAGACGCGCTAAATACGCACGGCAGTCAATGTGTTAATTGAGCTGAAGTACAAACAACAAATTTTCTTTGTGCTCAAACCATGTCAACCTTTGTACTAACAAAACAAAATTTTTGGGAAGCGCTTCATTTTTGTTTTACAATAAAATATACACAAATCCGCGCTGGATTTGTTTAATCTGAGATTCTTCAATTCGTGGCTCAGCTTCGTGTGCCAACTTCTTTCGGCCTTTTTTATAAGATTCTAAGTATGTGGAACATAAGAACATGTTCCAAATTATCCGAAAATGTATGAGTTCACGATAGAAATGCCATTAACAGAAAAATAAATTCTGATATCCCTTTCTGTACCATTATAAATTGACAACAACGTTATTGAGGACAGTTACACGTTTTTCGCAGGTTAACGCCGTGTACAACATCCTGTATCGATAATATTGACTCCATTACATGTTGAGCAATCTTCCCACTTCCCACTTTCATTCGGATTCGTCTTATCATGTACACGAATATTCTAATATACGTACATCTCTACTTACAATGCCTACAAACACCGTGGGACAAGCTGGGAAAACAAAATCCACGAAGGATGGTCACTCTCGGATGTTCTCGCACTATCACGGCAGGGTAATCGTAAAGCAGAATGGGAGTTTATCGACGTTTTCCTATCTATACTGCCCGATTGTCCCGTTTACCGTATTGTGATAAGGGCATTCTATCGAGGAGGAACAATATTACGAAATCGGAACCGCTGTACAGCGTTTACGATAATTTAGACCCCGCTAACGGGTCATACGTTTCATAACTGAGAAAGGTTGGGGCCCGACAACATGATTTATTGATGATTGCATACAATAATCCGGAGAAAGGGTTAAGGTCGTACGGTATAACGATATTCGCCTCGCTTTCGAGGAATGCGGTGTAACCGGTAAAATATTTATACTCCTGTTACGTCACCGTTCCTTTAAAAGCAAACGTCCAGGCGCATCGTGCGCACGCTCGCGATAAATTAGAATTTAATTTAACGATCGTTACGTCATTCGATAACTCCAATACCGTAAATTCTTTCCTACATCCCGTTCAGCCAAGAAAGCCCTCAGAATTCCGCCGACGGTATTCGAAACTCATAACAATCGACTTTTCTTTTGCTCGAAGCGTACGAAGAATCCTGAATATCCGAGCAGAGCCTCCTCGCGCTATTCTTTGCCGATACCGGTGCGAGATTCCTTCGGGATTCTTTTTCCGATACTGCAAATCGATCTACCCCCCATCCTGTGCGCGGCGCGACGACTATATTTAGCGTGCGTCAAAAACTTTGAATTCGTATATACGGAAATACGTACAACCAGTAGAGTATACCGTTCTTAATCGGACGTCCGCCAGTAGTATTTACGAGCGGCAGAATGAGCGGTGAAATAAAGCTACAATATAAGCAGTAGACGAGCAGAGGACGTCGAACTGTCACAAACGGTCGATCAATAACGCGAGCCAAGAGGGATCGGCGTATCAAGCCGGAGCAATATCAGCGCGAAATTACATGCCGTCGTTTACGGGATATCACTCGGCAATATCTTCCCTTCGCAGAGAGCGGTCCCGTGACTTCTCTCCGATCGTAAACTCCCGATCTGCGTGCTAGACTTATCTGCCACGGCGAATCACCCCGCGACGTTCTGTTCGGTACTATCAACCTTCGCGACGCCCGAGGGCGTCTCTCCGGAGAACATCGTTACCGGATGGGATGTGGAATAAGTCAGCCAGGTGAGATTCAATTTGCCGCGGAACTTTTTCGTCGCGTCGGCGGGTGGCAGAGAGTTCCAGAGACGATGCTGATAGTCCGGTGACGTTGTGTTCATCTGCAAATCCGTATGCATGGGGTTCCTTACGCAGATATGCTGTAACGTACTGCTTACTTACGCGGACGTTTAGCACGTTGACTACCACGGTGGTCATCGGTGACCGGTGCAAAAGATTTGATTAAAAATGCAAAAAATTCGTAATGAAGCTTATTTGCAATCTTGTGAAAGCAATTGATATTGGAACGGTGCTTCAATACTTTGGCTTCTAATAACTCTGCGTTACCTTTGTTTTTCACGATTTAATTATACTCTGCAGGGTTTTATCGCATCGCGGTGACCAGTGCAAAATATTTGACTAGAAATGCAAAAAATTCGCAATGTAGCCTATTTGCAATCTTGTAAAAGCAATTGATATTGGAACGGTGCTTCAATACTTTGGCTTCTAATAACTCTGCGTTACCTTTATTTTGCACGATTTAATTATATTCTGCAGTATTTCATTGCATCGCGGTTCTATCATAGCAAAATATGCGGTGACCAGTGCAAAATATTTTACTAGAAATACAAAAAATTCGCAATGAATCCTATTTACAATCTTGTAAAAGCAATCGATATTATAACAGTGCTTCAATATTTTAGCTTCTAGCAACTCTGCGTTACCTTCATTTTGCACGATTTAATCATGCTCTGCAGTAATTCATCGCATCGCGGTTCTAACGTAGCGAAATGCGCTTGGCAGTCAACGTTTAACGAACGAGCCATTTCTGTTAGTAGATACAGACGCCTGCACACATGGTGGGCTGATCCGTTAATACTTTAACCCCTTGCCGGCTATGGATCCGTATATGCGTCCCCAGTTGTTTCGATTTCTTACCTATTGCAGTCACAATTATCAAGGTACGAGATGAATAGAGATGCGTTCTTTGTCAAAATCATTTTCATGCATTATTTCATTTGGCGTAAGTGAGGAATTATCATGAGAACTTTGTTGCGCCTTACATAATCAATCAATAGAGTTTACAGTAGTGAAAAGTGTTTTGTCCTCAACGAGCGCTTCGGCCAGAAGTATTCAGCAGTCAAAGGGTTAAGGACCGCTAAGAAATCTGTAAGAAATACGCCTGGGACCGCACATTAATAATTAATTATTAATTTTTTTACTTAAAAAATAAATTTGTACGAAATGTATAGAAATTGTTAAATAGGATGCATTTTAGGTATTATTTAAAACAATTGTGTAAAAAATGATTTAAAGAGATTATCATAAAATTTTATTTAAATGTCAATTTTATTAGAGTTTCTAGTAGTTTTTTAAAGTATGATATTGCGTGAAGCACCGGAAAATAACCATAAAAAACATTAAACGTCGAGTTTAATACATTGGATATTGATGTAAATACTTAACAGACAAAATAGATACAATGTATCAAAGTATGTGACTCTAAAGACAGCGTGTTGCAAACACGAGAAAACTCGTGAACGGTCCTTAAAGTATTAACACTAAACGTACCAAGTGGGATCAATAGACTCCTTTCAAAATTTGCTCTATAATCGTACATTTATTGTTATTTCTTTCGTTTATTTGACATTCTATAAATTCTTATATCATCTGATTATTCAATTTCTTGCTTTAATAAATTAGGATTTTCTTCCTGAAAATCAACGTTTATTTCATAAGGGGTCAAATAACCCCTCGTGGTAAGAATAGGTAGATGCAGAGTACTAGTACATTTAGTGTTAAAATCGTATATTCATTGTTCTTCCTTTCCTTCGTTTGAGTTGCTCTAAATTCTTATATTATCTGATTATTCAATTTCTCGCTTTAGTAAATCAGGAATTTCCATCTGAAAATCAACGTTTATTTCATAAGGGGTGAAATAATCCCTCATGGTAAGAATAGGTACTTGTAAAAAGGTAGTTTAGTGTTAAACACAGAAAAGGACATCTCTCCTCAGAAACTCGATTCTTATCGTTTCCGTTTCCGCATAAATTCCGTCAATACATAAAACTCACAAAATTAGCATTTTGGTGCGGTGCTTTTTAGAGGATTATGTCTGAGACCTGCAGGTATCCTGTGACGAAGGTCTTAGCTACTTCTGTGTGCAATCATACTCATGTCAACTTCGTGGTCACCGCGTAGTGAAGAGTAAAGTAAAGCGAGTGAAGTGTAAGTGAAGTGAAATGTGGCGAAGCTGGAGTCAAAGTGCGCGGAGGTTGAACGACGGTCGCAAGGACATTGTTGCGATGCCATACGGCCGCATGTCGCATTCGACATCTCGCGTGCGTTTAGCCTTCTGCGTTACGTGCTTCGTGGTTCTCCGCCCACACGTCCGTGGGTGTTCGAGAAGTGTTGAATAATGCCAAGTCGAGAGCACTCGTTATTACGTACGCAGATTTTCGGATAAGACTCTCGTGGACGAGCCTTTCCTCTCTATTGAAAACAGAGTATCTGATGGAATCCGCGCCTACAACAGAAGGAATAGAAACATATCATCCCTATGCGTTAACACTTTGACTGCCAAGCGTATTTTACTATATTAGAACGGCGATGCTATGAAATACTACAGCGTTCGACTGAATTATGCAAAATGTAAATAATGTGCAGGTATTGGACACCAAAGGATCGCATCACTATTCTAATACCAACCACATTTATAAAATAATAATTGCTACCCATTGCGAATATTTTGGATCTTCAGTAAAATCTCTTGCGTCGGTCACCAGTGACCATCATGGCAGTCAAAGTGTTAACCTCCTTTTGGATCTTTCTCTGTCATCAATTATTTCGCTCAAAATCGTGTCGTATTTATACTTTGAAATATGTTATGGTCGTGTGCTACGCTAACTACGCTCCATCTTCTTATCTTTTGTTTTTGAAGTTTGAAATTACTAACAGGGTCAGTGTGCCTGCGGAGCAAAGTTGAAAGGAACGTTTACCGTTATTGTCTCTATCTTGAAAAGTTTTCTCGTTTTACTTTATCTAAAGACTTCACATGAGTTGGTCAAAGTATGCATTCTAAATAGTTCAACGATGGCACGATAATAATTTGAATTTGGCATGAAGAACTACAGGATCTTTCTACTAAAGGTATGAAAAATACAACGAAATTGATATTGTTGTAGCCTATTATCATTATGTAGGTTGTTCGATCGAACAAGGATTGAGTGCAGGCATTGATAAGTGATGTCAAATAGGCAGGGCGAATCGTTTCTGCTTGGGAATAAGATCCTCTTTGCATTCCAACCGATCTCAAGTAATGGAGAGTCTCTGTTATTTCTTGTTCTACCTTTAAACTTCATACATACGATCCGATACCATTCGCTTCCAGAAAATGATGCCGGATATTGTGGTCGATATCTTCGTATCATTTTTGTCTCACATTCGATTCGTTCCATTCCTAGATGCCGCTCCCAATTTTAGTCTTCAGGTTAAATTTAAATTTTTTGAAAGCTGCCCTGTTTATTCGTGGAAACATCGCAGATTGCAGCGAAACTTTTACCCCAGGATTCCAGGTCATATGTGTAACGTGCAAAATAACATTATCGACGATATGCCATTGTATAAAAGTGGACGGCTAACAGAAACCCGAAGATAATACAGAACAGCACTTTTGCATCTGATAGCGAAGAAATAGGAATGTATACCGCCCATATTCCGCCAAGATACCACTTCCTATTGTGTCGTCTCAAATAAGAATGCAAGCTCCGAGAAAATCTCGATGTAATGAATAAGGTAAATATACATGAATTCTATTTTGAAACCGCAATAACCTGAAACATTATAATATTTGGCATCCAGGCTACGTGAAAGGATATGAGAGCGGCTGGTCAATCGAGATGCTCCTCCATCTTCGCTTCCCTCTATTCGCAGGGATCCGCTCGGGGTCAGGTTCGCGTGTCTCGGAAACGGATGGATGTCGAACGTGAATTTTCGATGTACGTATATAAGGCGAATGGCACCAATAAAGGATGAACAGGGCACGCTTGTAAATTCCTGTGTGAGTAGCGGCGGCTACTCCACTGACTGGGGAACCTTCACCGTAACTCGTTCTTCTTTACCATTCAGGCTAAACCCTTGCCAAGGAGAGAGAAGGAAAATCGGATGCTGTGAGGAGGGGAGCGAGAGGCCAGATTGAAGATAGAGGCGATCTACAACCCAACCAAACAGTAAACACTGCTAGACTCGAATTCTGTCGGTCTCTCTTCCACATTTCCCTTTTGCACGGATCGATACTGGAGCCGCACGTAACCGAGCCCGCATACCGTTGAGTGATGAGAAATGAGGAAGGAGTTACTGAGGAAAAAGATAAGAAGGACGACCGATCCTGATCGAATTTACTCCATTCTGCTCTCGCTGTTGCTATTCGAAACCTGCCATTACTTTTTCTATCGGCCTCCCCACGTTGAAATAATACGTTTTTAACCCCTTAACGCACAGTTAAAAAAAGAAAAACCAGCCAAAAAAAAATTAATTTTTTTACTGTAAAAAAAGATAATTTAGGTCATTGTTTTGGCAAAAAAAAAATCAAAATACAAAAATAATCAACATTTTTATTTTAATTTTGGATTTTAATCCGCATTGCAGAAAATAGCCGAATATTGCAATGTTACTTGAAATCGACTTTTTTATCTTTCTTTTCGAATTGCTATTTCGGAAAAAACATATTTTTATCAGTAAAAATATTTATTTATACTTTTACAATATAAATAATAATAATACTAGTATTTATTTAAAAAAATTATTCAACATTTTGTTTTGTGTGATATATCTATTTCGAAGCAAGGTGCAACACATATTTCAACTTTTCTTTTGGTGGAGAATTTTGATATGCTGCGCTTTTATTCCATGGAAAAGGCTATATTTTATTCTTGAATAAATAAGTGTTACAGCTTACAATCCCATGTAAATGATAAATATCAATAAAATTATTTTTTTTCTTTGCTTTCACATTGTTATTTTCAATTCTCGATTATATTCGAGTGTGAAAAATTATAACAGCATAAAATACAACGCCGGTTGAATTATCTCGAGTGTGCACAGTTTGGCCTGTTTAGCGCGCTCGAATTAACTCGAGCGTACAAGATAAGGGGTTAAGCTTTGATGGTGTGTTTTTGTACTCTCCACAAGTACAATTTGACAAGATATCGAAATATTTGAACAGAACACTGCAGTGCGATTAGAACCATTGAGGACACACTTCAATTTTTATGTATGGTTGAAAATGGGTAAAAGCATTTTCTTTACAAAGTCATTCGAAGAGATTTTAAGGTATTCTAGTCAGTATCATTTACTGCTGTTACCATACCAATTTTACCTCTTGACATATGGAAGAAAGTTAAAAAATGTATAGGAAAACGGAAACCGCACTGCAAATCTCGCAATACAATGAAATATGTTCAAAACGAGTGAAAAACGTTTCGTACCAAAATTTGTCCATAGCACTAGATGCAATAGACATTAAGACGTTCACAAATTATGTATCCGGAGTACCGAGTTCTACATCCCTGAGCCTCAAGTACTGCGAATGAAGAGGATTGCGGTACAAGCGACTGTTGCAGACAACCGAAAGGTAAATTGGAAGAGCGGGGTTGTCCAATTACGAAACGTCACGGTCACTGAGTCGTCTAGAGGGTCAGTCTTCTGCCCTTCGTCATTGAACTCGAATTCTTCCGAACGATCCCGGAATTCCTGTCTAATTGTGCGCGCGATACGGAATGCTCATTGTTCGGTGAAAAGGGAAACGTGGAAGGTTTCCATCGGAAGTGGACTGTCCAGCTTCTGGAAGACTCGAATGGACGCGTACGCCGCATACCGAGTTCCTACCGATCGCTGTACACCTATTAGGATTCGATTTTCCAATGAACTCGACTGCGCATGCAACCGGGTAGAGAAGAGAAAGAATGAAGAAGAGAGAGAACAAAAAAGGGACGATGGAGAATGAGGTGCTTCGAGGCTTCGTGGAAGCAGACACGCGAGTGTGTAGAATGATCCCGCACAAGCTCCTTAAACTCATGACTGTGCTACGAAACTCTTCTTCCTGCAATGTATTTTGTACTCATCAATTACTGTGAATTTACATTGCATCTGATAATCAACGCATTTTCACGTAATAGAGGAAGAATAAAATGGAAATTATGGTGTCTGTCAATTTCCACTCGTTAAATCCTTATTCGCCCAAGTCCGTACGCGAGGAGAAAACGAAATTGGTACAAAGTTCCATTGTCTGTTCGAAACCCTTGTCACGGAGAGTCAATATGAAGAAGACGTCTACGAGATGACTTTGTGGAGGGGTCGAAAGCGCGAGAGAGGCAGGTAATTCTCTTCAAACTCAAGTGATGCTACATTCTCGTCGTTCTCTTTTTTCTGCGTTCTTCCTGAGAGTGCAGCATTGTTGGATACATTAACCTGTAAGCCTCCCTTGCTCTTCGTCCTTATTTCCGGCCAACCAAAACCTCGGAGATATGTTCTCAAGCAGTATTCAGGGATCAGAGTCGTTCTGTAACTAAAAGTTCACGTTCACGTTGTAAGTGAACATTTTAATGGCAGAATTCCGCTATTTAAACTTCTCCGACATTTCACTGAATGTTGTACATTCTTCCAGTGAGAACGAATAATAAATTTCAAATGAGCTCCAATTTCCCGGTGGCAAGTGCAGTGGGTTCGTGACGTGCATAAAAAAGGGGGCTTGGAAAAAGCTTAATTACTTTCACATTGTGTGTTAAGCGTAATTCTAGCGCGACTCTCGATTTCCTTGTCGGGAGTTGGCGCTTTGTCAAATAGTCCATTGCTGACTTCGTCTCCCACTTTCTTTGAAGTTTGAAATCCATTTTTCTGAGATACGAAGTGCTGGCATCGAATCTCTGGACGGTTTGGCCATTGATGTATAGTAGAGCTTCTTAGCTACCCGAACATTGACGTTTTGAAAACACACAAAGTATCCGATTTCACGGTGCAACTTTGTTAGAGAAGAATAAGACCAAAAGTTGGACCAAGATAAAATCTCTGCGAACGTTGTCGACAAAAATTGACTTCCATTTCTGGTCTTTCTTTTCCCTTCATAAGGATTAAACCTTGTTGTCTGTCTAATTTCAATCGTATTCCGACCTTGATTACACCTTTTCTGTCTCATGTCACTGTTTCGTTTTTATCCAAATTATTAACTCAATCCCGTTGCTGCGCGGTTTTAAACAGTCTCCGACCCCCTTTGGACGGAATGCATTCTTCAGTGAGGTGTCCAGTGGAGTTGAGCAGCAAAGGTTCATACGCATAGTAATAAAACTAGCAGTACCGTAATATGGATACTCATAAAATTAACAAATCGGGCGGTGAAGCGAACATTTACTGGTCACTTCTAAGCGCGGGTTAATAAACAGGCCCAAGTGTCACCACAACCAAGTATTTTCTGCGATTACGATTGAAGCGGGACGTTTGCGAGTCGATACTCCGCCATTCACGTGATTTTCGAGGTACTCTATCTACCCAGTTGCTGTCTTGTAATCCGAGCGTGGTCAACTTTTTGCTGGAGTAGTAGCGAAATGGCGCCGGGGGCGCCCACATGCTCACAGGCTGGTGTCAAGAAAACGCAGCTTTGTCGGGATGAATGTGACAGCGCCTTTAATCCATGTAAAGACTCTTCCGGGGTACCGAGAATCTCAGAGTGGAGCTTCGATAAGCCCCGCTCGGAGGCTCGCCTCGAATCCCAGCTCAGTTATCTCTTATCGCCGGACGATCCCGCCACCCTCCGCTTCGTGTCTCCCTCTCCCTCTCTCTTTTTCTCTTACACACGTACTCTCTTTCTCTCCCTCCCTCACTCTCTCTCACTCTCGCGCGCGCGCTGCGCGAAAGATCGAGTCGTAAAGATAACGGGCGTCCCCGTTGTCCTCCCATAACGATTACGAGTCATTGGAATCGTTATCGTATATATGCCCGCGGACTCAGGCTCCGCGCGGCGTGGAACCTGGAAGCGTCACGGCGGGCCCTTCTGCCGTGAGATACCGCGATTCCGTGGATTTCCCGATTTCGACTCATTTTACGACGCTTCGATCTGGAACGATCCAATCTCCGCGGACGGGCCCGCTTCAAGTTCCACGCCGGAAGTGCCTACGGTCTGGCAGTTTGCCGAGGTGCACTGCACTTAAGAAGATGCTACGATCGGCAAAACGAAGGGTACGTTGAATTTTTATGGCTACGCTATTTTCTACGTACGGCAATCGCCGTCGCAAGGGAAAGAAGACATAAAATATGACAGGTGAAATTATAAGGGGAACGCGTATGATAAATGTGAAGAGGTCGGTGAACCGAGAGGCAGATGAATTTTGCGAGTGAGTCCTTGACGCGCGGACGAGATCAAGGTCTCTCCCACAGGAATTATCTCCGATGAGGCGCCGAAAGCGGCGAAATAATCGGGTCCGTCTGCCGTTTGGACATTCCTCTCTAATAATCGCCCATTGTCCTTCGAGCGGCTTAACGGTTCGCTATCTCTTGCGAGTGCGAGTCTTGACTTTTCACCCTGAAAGGAGACGAGGGCTCAGGCGGGAGTTGGCAAAGGTCACGCGGATCGTTATTCTGCGGCTACGGCAAATCGGCGTAGGTCAGTGAATCGCGAATCAGCAAAGCACCGTCGTGGCAACGGCGTTGGCGGCTGCGGTCGGGGCTCGTGCAAATGTCGTTGACCCGCTTTAAAAGGAGTTTAGACGCGATCTTTGAAGGGGGATTGGTGCAACGTGCCCATCGTCGTCAGCGGGAGGACCATGGCCTCGTGTGTCCTCCGGCCATTCTCACGGTGCGGTGATTATCCGCAAAATGCCAGTTAGTTCGTCCTATTTTCATCTTATTTCCCTCATTGCCCGGCTGTCGACCTCGGAGCACCGGTTGCCCAGGAGGTGATCGGACCTGCATGCTCCTTTAAGAACAGACCTTTTATGCGAACGAGCGTTAATGTTTCTTTCAGAACCGCTCACTGTTATGTGGAATGAATCCGCGGCACCGGCCCCGCCCAATTCTGCACATGTGAACCGCACGCTTTAGTACGGCTCTCAGATCGAAGTCGAAACTATCATTAGAATTGAAAAGGGTCTCCACGGAATGGCGACCGGAATGGAGACCGGTGTCGAAGGATCGCGAACACGGGAATTTTCGCTTAATTCTAAGGTACCACAAATCTGTCAAGAAGTAAACTTCTTCTCCGTCAAATTTCCTGGTATCGTATAGATCGAATTACTCGGCTAGATCAGCGCCGAACTGTCACTGCCAGGCGATACGGCTGGTAATCGTGCGGGTTAATTGCATAAATTTATCTTGTCTTTACCCTCGGCGCAAAAACGTCGTGCCTTTGATAGGGAATCCGAAGGTTTCGCGATCGGAATTCACTACAGTAGACGCGGGGAAAAGTTTGTCCCTCCGGTCCAATTAAAAGCGGATAATTAATTAGGAACATTCCAACGCATAATCCTCGTCATTAACGTACCGGATGTAAATGTGCAAGGCACGACGTCAATCCTCGCTCCGTCGATCGGACGTTATCGATCTCGATCTCATGCTACGTACGACGCCCAAGTGCGTGCATAACGTCGCGCCTTCAGCACGTAAACTGCTCTTTACGACCTGTCAAGACCTCGCCTTACCTCAATCATCTGGTTACCGGTAATTACGCTCGCCGATCGTCCGGAACCAATTACCCCGGCTATTTTTACGGGTAATCCGATCGCTCCGCGAGGATCCACGCTATGCGTGGCCAATAACCGGCACGAGTTACATTATGGCGGCTCGATTACTCACTTTTCGCGCCGGAACGTCAACTGGCTGTATACTCGTGTCCTCGGGGAAAACTTATTGCGCCGCATTCAAGCGACTGTTCCTACCAATTGACATCCCTTCATTTGCATGTTACGGTTCGAGCATGCCGCTATTAAATAATGGTCCATTTCTTCGCAGCGAAGCATGCGTGCCTTTCCTCGATGATATTGACATTTTTACTGCAACAAGTATTTGTGTTGCATCGAGTGTCTGTTTAACGAATTTTTTAACCGGTCATTTTGGATTCCTTCGGCGGAGAATGAGAAGACAGACGAGAACGCATATGCCACCTCGTATGAGATAATACCCTGAGTCTTCGGTGTTTGAGGCAAACAGCGAACGAGGCGGGACCATGGCCCACATGCTTTCTCAAATATTGTGACTCTCCCAAGATCCCAACCGCGTACTTAGCCGAAGGAGAATATGATTGCGCGATCCCCGGCAGCATTCAAAGTTCTCACTTTCCAAGCGTTATCCTTGAGATAATTCCGTGTAATTTTTACGCCAGATCATCCCGGCTAATAGTAATTGACTCTCCCGCGTTGTCTCTTTTTTCTCCACTCAAACGACTTTGCATAATACCCGAACCAGACGTAACGAATTCCTGCAGCCGAAATTATTCTCCGTAAGCTGATCTTTGTCCGACGTTATTCCCGAGCGTACCGCGCTCGCAATTATACAATTTATTCTGACGCGGCGTACGAACTTTGGATCATTAAAAATCCATTAAGGTAACTCGAGAGCAAAGTCATCGATAGTGAGAAGGTCGTTTGTTTGTCTGGTTCGTAATTTCTGATATGAACTCGACTTAAGTCATGAACGTATGTTAAGAGTATGTTCCGTGGTAACCTTTCACAGAGTATAGAAAATAGGATGATTTACCGAGACACCGCTCATAAGAGACCCAATATGTCAGACTCTTGCTTGAATCCGCGAAGCTGTAACATTCGCTTTACAATGTAGCATCAAACTGAACCACTCGCACAAGTAGTTTCTTCAGCGGCAATAAACCAGTCGGAAGACACACGCTTCGCAATTGGCAGCGCCATTAACGTGAACTTAAGACCATTTTCTCACATGCACCGCAAGACTTTCAGCAACAAACTTGAAGCGTTGCGCAAAAACGGAAACCGATAAAAAGAAGAGAACGAAAAAATAAGAACAATCAGCGGCGCGAGAGCAATTTCGTCCGATAGATCGCTGAAGTAAGGGTGCGAGAAATGAAGACGAAGGGAGATTACTCCTGCTACCTCTACTACTTCGAGTTTTGCAGAAATACGGCCTCTCAGGGACGCCTTTTTTGTTTGGAGAACGAACGTTTTTTAGAGCGATGTACCTCCGCGCAGTACTGACAAAGGCGTGTAATCAGTGGTCCTTCTTACAATGTTAGTGGCGATTGACGCGCGAAACGAATTTCGTTATACCACTTCCATGCGACCGCCACCATGACTCGAGGCGTGTTCCGACCATCTTTAAGCGTTCATCAGGGTTGACTCCACCTAAGGTGTACCTGAAAGTCGTGGATCGTGACTCGGTGGATGTCGATTCACTGCCGAAAATTTAAAAAATGTTTCTTCACCTGCCGAGAAATTTCTTTCGTCATACAAAGTGATGCGGGTATTTAAGGACACCGGTCAGGATACCTTATATAAATTCACGATTTGAAATCTCTTGAACGCCAGGAATATTTAGTATTACTTTAGTTTCTGCAAACAGTCGACCCTCGAAACGGAACTAACGACCTGCGTAGCCGTGCGTCCATAATGAGTCCATCTCAAGGCCATGCCCATTAAGACGTTGTAGCACCTGTCCGCCCAAGTATTTTCTCGGTAAAAGGACCGTTTGTCTACGTCCCAGGTCTGGATAAGCGCGGCTCCACAGGCTGAAGAATTTCTCGCACGAAAGGCGAGCAAAAATGTGACCAGTACGATGCGTTTCATGCTTTAACGGCAAGCGTATAATAATAATCGTTCAATTTCACCTTGCGTCTCGTACCGCTTGGACCACTCATGCTTCCACGGAGTATATCATTAGGCCCGCTCAAATATTTAATTCCTCCCGACTTAATAAGCGCGAACGAAAGTGCAAAACGACCCTCAAGAATCTGCTCTCAGAGAAGCTTGGTTCACTATTTACTTTCGCGAATACCGCCTGTCTAGCCACTTCTATTCTCACCTTCGTCGTAGGTTTATACTCGATTTGACGAAATTTCACCTGAGGGAGTTCATTGTCCTCGAACTCGCCTGCGTGAGGCACCGCAGATTTTTACCTATGACGAAATACATCATATACCGTTCGGTCCCAGCCGACGAGGAGGAGGTGTCTCACAAAGTGTGCACAGAACAAACAAAAATGAGTGGAGGATTCAGGAAAGATCGTTTCCCGAAGCTCTGACGAAAGAGGGCATTGACACCGGACCGGATGACGAGGTACTTTCTGATTACGGAAACGGAGAGTGGTACCCTGTAATGTGGCCGAAAATGAAAATACAAGGCGACGTCGCAATTGTTGCGCACTCGGAGGTAAGAGATGAGAGTTGGATCGACTAAGGAGAAAGAAGGCATCTTGCGGACGGACGGAATGGTCAGAAGTCGATGGGGCACCGGAAGTACCTCGTAACGTACGAGTTCAATTATCACGTGGTCGTAAAACGCGGGCTTCCGGTTAATTAAACTTTACTGGTGCGAGCTGGCCGATTACGTGGAGAACGTTCAGGGAAAATGAAAAGGAAGAAAATAATATTTTAACGAAGAGGGTAATGGAAAGACGATTTGTGCTAGGCGAAGAAAGAGAGGCTGCTAAGTGATACAGGAAAAGCATAACTGATAATAGTCGGAGAATGCCAATTCGGATTTCTACCGTGTCCAATACGTTATTTCAATTAAAAATCCAATAACGCACCCGCGTTGTGAGAAACTATTTTAAAGCCACAAACTGTTAAGTAAAGGTTACATGTCAATCTACGCGGTTGTCAATCTACACATTTCTACCAAAATATTCATCGGACGAAATACGACGATACGTATAAAAGCACTAAATTCCTATTGAGGTCAATTTGAATCTCTTTTCGCTGTCACTCGCTTATCTTGTACCAAACTAATTTACATTGGCGTGCTATTTTGCGTCACCGAAAAAAAAGAAGATTTAATTTTGACGTATAACTCGAACACTTCTATCATCCACGAGCGACGCGTTAGCAATCACGAAACAAGACGGGGATTCACAATCAAACAGACGTCTCTCAACTGCCGTCAGAACACGGGAACGAAATATCATGGAAAGAGATGGGCAGTGAAAAAAATGACCGAAGGTATCGGACAAGCTTTCACCCAGGTGAAGGAAGAAATTGAGAGGGACACCGCGCGGAAAAAGATACGTAAAAAGAGGAGCGCGAGAAGCAGCAGAAATTGAGAGAAGATGGAGGAGGGACGTAGCCGAAGAAGAGACGGGAATTAAGAAGAACGAGACTCTCTCCCTGCGTCATCCGCGATTCTCGGTAGCCGGTATCGGCGAGGAATCTGGTCCCGGCACAACGGTTCGGAAGCATCGGCTGACAGTAAAATATCAGCAAGTACTACTCACTATACCTGCGATACCGTCGACGAAGAAGTCTGCTACGTAAGTGTACGTCAACGCTCACACGCATTATTCTCTCACTTATGGACGCACACATCCACGATATCCTGCGCAGGCCGTGTACGTGCATATGAAATATATGCATACAGATACACATCCTCGGGAGGGGTACACTATCCTGGCAACAGTCCCCAGGGTACTGTTAGCCGACGATGAATGATAACCGTATCGTGATATGCGCACTCTCGCCGATACTATGCAGAGTAAACGGAGAATGTATTGGTCAGGAAGCCGTGGCGGCTCTGCGTTTCTGAAATAGAATACGTATTGGAACGATAATTCACCGGCATCTCGACTGACTACTCGCCGCCGGTGTCAGGTACCCTAGGTGATTGAGTACTTCGACTCGGAGCGTACACATATGCCTGTAAGCTCGCTTCCTCCTGCGCTTCGAGGTACTCAATTCAAGGAAGTTACACCCTTGGATACGCCTGCTCGAAAATGCGCATCTAATATTCAGACGAACGCGCTTTCATTTAATTAGCTGTTAAATTGCCCCGGAGGATCGCTCTGTTGGAAGAAATAAGTAAGCGTCGGCGTGAGGATTCCATTGGTGCAGAAATAGCACGATTGCGAGAAACGTTCACTCTTACGAACTTCCTAGACAATCCCTAATGAGCAATCAGACCGCGTTTGACCCGCGACGGCAAATACCTCGCGACTACGTCCCGCGGCGCACAGAGGCACGTATGTTTACGAGCGTGCTGTCGATCGAACAGGTACAATGTACTGCCTCAGTGGTGTTCGCCCATCCACCAATTACAACCCCAGCCGCGTCATTCTCTGCGTGATCTACAATACGATTCCGACGTACACCAAAGAAGTCGTGTCATGGGAAAGATCACGGCAAATTACTCTACCGACTGGACGGTCACGTTCCTAATAAAAGGGGCTATCCCCAAAGATTTTCCGCATCAAATCCGGAGAACGTACCACCGGAGGAAATGCGATGTTAAGCAACGCTGGCAATGGGGAGAGAAAAGACGCGTGTCGGTGGGAAGAGACAGTTCGTCTACGGGATCCGCATAATTACGAGATCACGTTCACGCCCGAGACGTCTTCGTCTGGAGCCCCGAGACACTGCGAGGGATCTGTTGATGCAACCTAAGGGCTTCCTAGGTTCATTGTCACACACGTGTGAGAACGGTTCGCGCAGAGGCCTTGTTTACCACTTCGGCGTGCCCTGAAACAACGGCGGTTGCACTTTTATCAGGGGCCGGATCTATACGGCGTCTCTCTTACGCCGTCTGGCGGTTAACGAACTGGGATCTTTCCTCTCCTATCCAGCAATGGGCTACACCGCTATCCTACCAGCGACAATTCCTGCTTCTACTTCCACTTCTGACTTAACCTACGTTCGAACGGTAACTATGCTCATAATTAGGCATTAAGATCCGATTATGCGATTGTTCGCCGCATTAAGGGTATCGCGGCATGCGGTTGCACGCTTTCATTTGCGCGTAACTGTCACTCAGGATTGTATTTATAGTCTCTTTAACAGCGGGCGCTACGATTATTCGAGCGCGGAGCTTCTGTTCGAGATAACTTCCGTATCATCATACCGTCGATGAAATTTAATTCGTAGTTAAAGTTGGCTCTTTCAGATACTATAATTGTCTGCAGATGTTTAAGTGTCATCGTATTATGTTATGAGAACTGAGTAACGCCGTAAAACAATTATGACGCCTGGTAATGAACGTTACCTGGTCAGTCGAATTACAGTTTTTCGGTTATACACGTGTGATAGACGTCAATAGACACTTAATTGCGACTTTTGCGGTGTTATAATTATTTTAATTAGCACGATTCCCGTTGATAATCTATATACGATCGTAATGCAATTATAGCTTCAAACGTTTAAAATTTGTCATACAAAGGTAAGAAATTATAAATAACAAACAATGTTTAGATCCAACGATGAGGGTCAAGTGCACCATGAAAATCGTATTATGTTATGGGAACTTAGTAACGCCGTAAAACAATTATGACGCCTGGTAGTGAACGTTACCTGATCAGTCGAATTACAGTTATTCGGTTATACACGTGTGATAGACGTCAATAGAGACTTAATGGCGACTTTTGTGGTGTTATAATTATTTTAATTAGCACGATTCCCGTTGATAATCTATATACGATCGTAATGCAATTATAGCTTCAAACGTTTAAAATTTGTCACACAAAGGTCAGAAATGACAAATAATAAACAATGTTTAGATCCAACGATGAGGGTCAAGTGCATCATGAAAATCGTATTATGTAATGAGAACTGAGTAACGCCGTAAAACAATTATGACGCTTGGTAATGAACGTTATTTGGTCAGTCGAATTACAATTATTCGGTTATACATATGTGATAGACGTCAATAGACACTTAATGGCGACTTTTGCGGTGTTATAATTATTTTAATTGGCACGATTCCCGTTGATAATCTACATATGATCGTAATGTAATTATAGCTTCAAACGTTTAAAATTTGTCATACAAAGGTAAGAAATGACAAATAATAAACAATGTTTAGATCCAACGATGAGGGTCAAGTGCACCATGAAAATCGTATCTACCGTTTACATATACTCCGAGCATACGTAACGACCTGGATTTGATATAACGGCACGACCAACATGTCTTTCCCACTCTATTCTTCTCTCTCCTTCCTACTCTCTTCTCTCAATGTCTCTTTCTCAAAGGTCCGTGGCGAGGTCTAACGGGTCGAACGCATAGATTGCCGACGATTTGCTTGCATGAGCGCCTCCGATAAATAGGCGATCTTGATAAGCCGCCGATTGTAAATTCGTGTCTCGCAGGTGCGAATCAATCAGCTCAGATAATTTCAATTTGAACGTGGGCACCGTGAGAATTAACTCGTCGCCCTGAGGCGCCTGGGGTATCGTGATATTAACAACTTATTGACAATAATTTACATGTAAGATGTTCTCTCTCCTTTACGTTTATCGCCCGATCCTTCGACGTATTTTAATTGTTTTAATCTGTCCACCGAGAATCAATTTCCATGTAAAATTGATCTATCTTGGCTCGATCATTATTTCTGCATCTGTAAAAAGTAACCACCGTGCGCGTCGCAGATAAATTGATCGATATTTTCAAACCGGTGCAGTAACGGTCTGCCGTTAGACTTTAACGCGAGTTACAACTTTTTTCGCAAGTGGCTGATTGTGGTATGCTTTATATAAATGCCCACTGTTCACAGCACTTTTAATATTCGATCGTGCCAACGTCTAGGGCAAGATCGAATATTAACCCTTTGCGGACGACGACTTTTTCCGTTGGTAAAGTAGCAGGCCGAGGCGATTTTCGCAGATGTGTCAACGGTCTTACAGGGTAGAACAAAATGATCTTATATACAAATTTTCTTACAAAAACCTTATATTTTGATAGTTTCTCTATTTTCCACCTTTCAAAAATATAACCTTGCAAAAATTACCGCCGCCCATGAATTTTGTATAATTCGTGATAGCATTGGATTTTCTAATCACAGTTTGAACACCATGCCGGAGTACTCGTTCAACACTACTCATTTCTGCATTGTTCATTTGTCAACAGCGTGACGATCTTCTTATCCTTCTACGTCAAAATCACATTATTATTTCTATGATAGACTACCATTGATTTTCCTTTTGGAAGTCGTCGTTTTTTCATTGCATCTGGCAATTCTTTTCTATTAACACTTTGACTGCCACGGCGGTCACCGGTGACCGGTGCAAAAGATTTTACTAAGACTTCAAAAAATTCGCAATGAAGCCTATTTGCAATCTTGTAAAAGCAATTGATATTGAAATCGTACTGTCAATACTTCGGCTTCTAACACATCTCGCTTCTTTTTTGAATTTAATAATGCGCCGTATTTCATCGCATCGCAGTTTTAACATAGCAAAATACGCGGTGATTGGCTCAAACGATTTTACTATAAATGCAAGAAATTCGCTATGAAGCCTATTTGCAATCTTGTAAAAGCAATTGATATTGGAATGGCGCTTCAATACGTTGGCTTCTAACAACTCTGCGTTACCTTCATTTTGCACGATTTAATCATATTCTGCAGTATTTCATCGTATCGCAGTTCGAACATAGCAAACTACGCTTGGGAGTCGACGTGTTAAAGATGGCTTTACTCAATATAGTTTCAATTACCGATAACACATTGCCCTACGATTTATTTTGGAGCCTGTATATATGTTTAATATGTTAACTACTAAGCTTATTTTATACAGCGTATACTATTGAGACAGATTTTTTTATTATCTTCAAACTACTTAAATATAATTAAAGAATAGAATTGTTTTAATTTTGTATCGTGAACCACTGGTGACTGATGTGGCCTAAAGGGGTATAGTATATTGTTAGTCACCAGTCATTTATATGGCATCTAACATGTTAATATTACGGCGCCACTGGAACTGGATGCATAAACAAGACAACCGAGAAATGTTGTAACAAAAAACTAATTATATATAAGTGATTGACATAACAACATACTCTGCGGTATTTCATCGCATCGCAGTTCTAACATAGCAAAATACGCTTGGCAGTCAACGTGTTAATTAGTATTGTCCCAGTCAAATGACATTTCAATCTATGTAATTCATTGGCTAAAAAGTAACTGGTGTAATACCGCCTTTCTATCAGTTAGAGGTAACAAAATCTAACATAAACATTGTTGCTTCTCACTCGCCACTCGTCCGCAAAGGGTTAAGACTTGGTCCGGGACGCGAAACGTTCTAAATTCTTTCTTGCAATCGTACACACCACACGCAAGAGACGAATGGAACCCTCTCCACAGCTGCTCGCTTTTTCACCGGTTCATTCTATTTTTCTTTTGCTGCGTTGATACTTTTTGCACTCCCAATAACGCGATCTGACGTCGTGCAATCTTTCAGTCAAGCGAGAAAGTCTCGAGACAGCACTCGAGCATTCCGATCTCGATAAGGGGCTCCGCTTTAAAAAGTCGAACATCATCCATAACAGTGTAGAGGCTGATGCACGAAGTCTGCGCAATGTACCGTGAACTTCACAGTAATACCGGCTGACGCGCTGCTTTAAATTGAATTTTTTTATGTTGACATACTTTCTAATGAAGTAAGAGATGTTAATCTGCTTTAAGTCCATATCGCGAGAATTGCGCATTTCTTTGGATTTTCGCCACAAAATCACGATCAAGTCGCATAACTCGATACTAAGAAACATCAGTAGGCATGTACCGAAGAATTATAAGCTTCGCGAAGTCAAACCGTTTACAGGACGCGATACAAGCGGATTATTAGCTGCAGTAAACTTCGCTCGGAGATTCGCAATGCGTTTACTCTGACGCGATAGATTAGACACGCTGCAAGAAGTCTCAACCTGGACATTACTTCGGATCTATTACATTGATCCTGGCGCACCCGACCGTTGGCCGCAACTATGAATCGATTCACTTTGACCGAGGGGGAATAAAGTTAACCTACTTGATGTTGTGAAAGTACGTGGCTCCGTTCATTTTACGCTTATCAAAACATTGTTTGAATCGCGTCATATAAATCGATCTATAAATCATATAAATAGATGATATAGAATATCATATAATCGATACATATATATATGTATATATATATACATATGTATCGAATAGATATATCATATGAATCGATGCCATATGATATAATAATATGTACAGCGCTATAAATTTATTATAAAATTTACAAATTGCACCCACTTTAGTAAACAGGAAAAGTTTAGAATTTACTCTCTAATTGATCTTAGCAGAATACGCAGAATTAAATAGCGCAGGCAGACACTGTATAATTTTCCGATTGCCATACGTACCGAAGCTAATCACATTCTCCGGAATCCGCTTGTGTCATTTCTTTTCTCGACTGAACTGACGGCGACCTTCCGACTTGTTTGCCAGTGGATTGATTCGTCGGAGCGTGATACAGATTTAGCTCGCGTCGCGTTATATTTAGCATGGGAAAGATCTTATCAGGACTGGTTAGACCGGCGCGTCCATTTTAATGATTATGAGCCGTCGGAATCGGAAAAATCCTATTCGGACGCCGTGTAAACCGGCTTCGGTAAGTCGACAGAGCCGTTTTAACGGGGACGCTGGGAGAGCATTCATCGTTATTCCTCATACCATTCCTTCTTATTCACTCGACCCGCACTCTACGATTCTGTCGACCATGACTATTACTCTCTCGTTTTTCGATCGGTGAAAATTTCCAGACAGTACTGTCGACGAGACCGTACGTTTATACGGAGAAAACTGAAGAAGTCGAACAAGCATGGGGGCAAGGCCAGAATATGTTAATTCCGAATCCTCCGATATTGTTAGAACTTGTTGGATTCCGAACCAAACTTGCTGTTTTTAAAAAAAGCATTACCTGGCGAAATTGAGAGGAGGAATTTCTTGCTTTAATTGAATAGTATAATGTGTTGAGTTCAGTAATATCAGTCCTTGTGTTTTTTTATTATAATTAGTATCGATACTCGTTGTGTTATCATCTAATGATACACGATATAAATCGCAGGAAACAGGGACACGGCGGCAATAACTTGAATCTTAACACCACGAATGCAACTTTTTATCATTCTCCGAGCGCGCGTCGGGCGATCTTCTTTTAATCGACGTACCCGCATCAAAGTATCAAGCAATCTCCGCCGTGACAGAAAGAAACTGACAGATTAATGATCACTCAGCCGAGGCTAATTGATTTTAATTTCAATCTCGATTGCTCCCGCCTCGCGGCATAAGTTGTGAACCGCGCATATATAAGGCTTTCCATTCTTTCTTTCTTCCTATCTCCCGTTGCGTTCACGTTCTTTCATTCCCGCGACATCGTAAATTATTTTCCTAACGAACATGCTATCGCGAAAATCCCCTCTACTTAAATGGCGTTTCACATAATTGTTTCGTCCAGAAATTGACCCCTGGTAACACGGTGAGAAAATCCCAAAAAGTGTAACTGCATCTACATTAGTCTCCACATTAACCTCAAGACATATAAAATCAAAATTTCTACATGTAAAAGTAATTAAATTCCATAAATGTAGCTGTTGATACATAACATTGCATCACAACTTTTTATAACTGTAATTGGTGATTGGACTGGGTTCCTAAATATGGTAGCCCATCAAACGATTCCAATTTTACAGGCGATCAAGGAAAAATTAAGAAGAGAAGGTGAATAACGGAGGGGGCGAAGGAACGGTGTGAATTTCGTCGAGGCGTTAGCAGGAATATTAAGCAGCCTGTCGGCAGGACTAATTTCTCGGCTGATCGAGCATCGCCCATAAACGTAAAACATCACTGTCGCATGGATCACGGGCTCGGCGCTTAAGGGGAAGAAGGTGAATTACGATTACACGCAGATCGGATACCTTTGGACAGGTTCCCGATACTGATGCTGCGATTATCGGTATTATCGCGACATTGCTTGATGATTCATGATTCCGAGAGAAGCCTGTACTACTTTGTTTCAAACGCCATGTTCAGCGGCTCCTCATTTTTTCTTTACATCATCAACCTGTCCCTTCGCGGCACCATACGCAGAACACACGAATACCGACGAACTATTAGTATAATTCACGAGCTGGTGCCATCAATTGCTAATTCATCCGATTACAGAATATATGCTTCTGTCAAACTATCACGTTATCTCGCTCATTACATCGTTCCTCCTATTCAGTGTCTCGTATTCCGGCGCATTGAAACATACGCCAGTCTCATCGGAGACACACGCTTCTAGCGGCGAACGTCGTATAGCAACATACTATTGAAAGGTGAAGTTCGGATCTATTGAAAGTCGATTGCAAGTGAAGCGAACGAGAAAGGACGACGGGGAAAAAAGCATTGGCGGCAAATGAAGTGAAGAGAGGAATCGCGGGATAACAAAAAGAAGAAGACGAGTGAGTCGACGGGGTGTAGGGGGGAAACAAGAAGCCACGATGAAGGAGTCGGGGCGGTCATGGTTCGATAAGCGGGAATCGCGAAGCTCTACGCACCGGGGAGACACTTTGCTTCTCGGATATCTCGTCTAAATATAGCTTGAACGGATTCTAAAACCACCGACCACGTTATCATGGTTACTCGCGGTGCCACTGTGCGTACCTATCCACTGCAGTGCCCCGTTCCCAAATAAGAAAACGTCTAGTAAAATAGCTAATGGCCGGGCGGGCATTCCGCGGTGAATATGGAAAAGACACCGAAAGTGTTTGTTGAGTATCTTCTGGACCGTCCGCAAAATAGTCGGTGGGTATGGAGTAATATTGACTCGATGTAGAGCTGCTTGTTATGACTAACAACGTAAAAAAGTCAGGACACTCTCTACTTATATTTGTCTCGATAGAAGCGCGATTATCAATTCTTCTAGTGTAATTCATACAGTTTTGGAACGCGGAGTAGTCTGAATTATAAAGTAACAGGCGTTACGAAAATAGATAGAGGACGTCTACTGATATTTACCGACCGACCGTGAAATGCTTGAGGGAAATTTACCTGACCGCAAACGGAATTACAGTAGCCGCAACAAATTAGGATATCGCGATAGGATGCAAAAATAAAGTTTCACTTCATTAACGGTAGCCGCGATTAAATTCGCAACGCAGTATATGTCATTTCGTCCGAAAAGGGTAAGACGAAAGGAAGGGTTACGTTGGAATACATGTGTGGCGAAGCAATTATAGCCGTTTCTGCTCAATGATCCCCGCATGCTGTTATGTTAAGTGAGATATACATAAGCTCGCGCCATCGTTTATTGTACGCAACAACGCGGAGTAAAAAGCTGTCCTGCAACAAGATTTACATGGCGTATGCTGCGAAAGAGACAAGGGCACAGACTGGCACGGGATACGGGGTTGCGAATCGATTGCCGGTCGATTAACGTGCGTACCTGCAATTTTCTGCAGTGCCGCCGTCGCAATTTTCTGCGCCGCTTAATGAAGTAGACAGCGAGAGATCGCGCGCTCTCCGCCCGGAGAACGTCGAATTAATTATTTTATACCGGATGTGAGCGACGAGATTAGGCCTCCGTTTCGATTGTGGGAACTCGGCGAAGATGCGAGCCTCCTGTCTCGCAGCGATCGCGATCTCTCGATCCGAAGAGGCTCAGGGGTCGTTTGCATTTTAACACAATACCGTACGACACTCCGAGCGCACGTAATTCGCTCGCCAACGCGCTCGATACCAAATTTACGCCTTTTCCTGTCGGCTCTTATGCATAGAAGCGCGTCATTAAAATATAGCCGAATGCGATAATTATGCAATCCGCCCGATACTGTCACTTCATCGTTTCCTAATTATATCAGGGCGATGAGAATCGTCGGCTTAACGAGGGGCAACTATTTTGCTGAAGTGAGCCGCACACGCCAACCTTTTACGACATCCTACAAATGCGAATTCACAGGACAGGGCATGCTAACTTACACGGCGGGCGTGCTCGTAACGTAGATAACGTCGATATTCAGGTAAAGTAAGAAATTCACGGTTATCAGTCGTATAAAAACGCCTGCATGCAATGCCTACAAATAGTTTCCCCGTTAGAAGAAAATAGACGGACGCGCGATCACGTGAAGCGTGATAATCCGCATAATAATATAAACTACAAATGCGCACCGCTAATGATCAGCTGCATTCTGTGGCGATATTTTCACGCCAACGGGGAGCGCGCAATTTTCTCACGACGACAGAGATTATCGCCTGAAACAGATTATAATTAACGTCTGAACAATTCTTTCTCTCCCTCCTCTCATCTCTCTCTCTCTTTCTCTCTCTGTGCCACGCTTTCCGGTTCGCGATTCCCGATCCTACGCTACCCGTATTGTACTTACCGATAATTTCACGTGTTAGTCTTATCTGGTATAACGGTGTAGGATAAATAGATTTTCGCGGTGCATGCCAGTTCAATTATGGACGCGATCCCGCCAAGCGTCGTCCGTTGCACTCTCGAAAGATAACGTTAACGTCGTGCGTTCGGTCCGGCCATTCATCACCAATTACCCGCGAATCGGTAAATCACCGCTCGCGGACAGACCGCTATTTCTTCCTTCTGCTGCAAGATGTTCTTCTTTTCGCTCGACGAGCCGCCGAAGCCGCCGCCGAAGCCGCCGCCGAGTCATAGGAATGTCCGCGAACGACAATTACTTATTCTGAAGCGTCAACGCGGTGAATATAATTAATCCCCGTCTAGCCGGCGAGCCGATCGACAACACGCGCGTAATTGCGGGGATGGCGAGTTTTATCGCCGTGACACCGGCGAGCCATTCTCGACCTGCGAAATCGTGCGCGATGTCATTACGCTCGTTGGAATGATAGCTGCGAAGTGGCAATTTAACTAACTATAATAATGGGATAAACGATTTAAGCGATTAACGATTTATCGATTTCATTGCAACCGTTCTTGCGCTTCGACGTTGCATTTCAATTCAGCTTCCACTTGGTAATCTATTTTCTGGCACCTACTTCCTGTCGCAGACTTACACAACGCCGGGGTGTTCTAACCGTAAAACCGCTATCATAAATTCTGTACTATGGAGATTATGGACCATGCCGCTACCAATCCCGCTACGCTTCGTAATAGATAAACTCGATCGAAATAAAAGCTATAATGTTACGTGCAACTCTACGTTTTAACACGTTGACTGCCGTGCGTATTTTACTATATTAAAACCGCAACGTGATGAAGTACTACAGAATATTATTGAATTATGCAAAATGAAAATAATGCGAAGGTATCGGAGACCAAAGAAATGAATATTGATTGCATTACAAAATTATAAATGCTACCGATTGGATATTTTTGGAATTTATCGTGAGACCTTCTGCTGCCGTGCGTATTTTACAATAATAAAACCGCGACGTGATGAAGTACTTCAGAATATGACTCAATTGTGCAAAATGAAGATAATGCGAAGGTATCCGACCAAAGAATTGAATCGCTATTTAATATTAATTGCTTTTACAAAATTATAAATGCTACCGATTGGGCATTTTTTGAATTTTTCGTGAGACCTTTTGCTCCGGTCACCACGTGTTAACACGTTAACTGCCGTGCGTATTTTACTATATTAAAACCGCGACGTGATTGCAGAATATGATTGAATGGTGCAAAACGAAAATAATGCGAAGGTATCGGAAACCAAACAATTGAATCACTATTTAATATTAATTGCATTTACAAAATTGTAAATGCTACTGATTGGGTATTTTTTGAATTTTTCGTGAGACCTTTTGCTGCCGTGTGTATTTTACTATATTAAAACCGCGACGTGATGAAGTACTACAGAATATGATTGAATTCTGCAAAATGAAAGTAATGCGAAGGTATCGGAGACCAAAGAATTGAATCACTATTTAATATTAATTGCATTTACATAATTATAAATGGTACCGATGGGATATTTTTTTAATTTTTCGTGAGACCTTTTGCTGCAGTGCGTATTTTACTATACTAAAACCGCAACGTAATGAAATACTATATAATATGATTGAATTGTGCAAAATGAAAATAATGCGAAGGTATCGAAAACCAAAGAATTAAATCCCTATTTAATACTGATTGCATTTACAAAATTCTAATTGCTACCGATTCGGTATTTTTTTAATTTTTCCTGAGACTTTTGCTGCCGTGCGTATTTTACTATAGTAAAACCGCGACGTGATGAAGTACTACAGAATATGATTGAATTGTGCAAAATGAAAATAATGCAAAGGTATCGGAGACCAAAGAATTGAATCACTATTTAATATTAATTGCATTTACAAAATTATAAATGCTACTCATTGGGTATTTTTTGAATTTTTCGTAAGACCTTTTGCTGCCGTGCGTATTTTACTATATAAAACCGCGACGTGATGAAGTACTACAGAATATGATTGAATTGTGGAAAATGAAAACAATGTCAAGGTACCGGAGACCAAAAAATTGAATCGCTATTTAATATTAATTGCATTTACAAAATTATAAATGCTACCGATTGGGTATTTTTTAAATTTTTCTTGAGACCTTTCGCGCCAGTCACCGATGGCCACCATGGCAGTCAACGTATTAATAGTGCTCACAGCGACGATGCGAACTTAAAGGAAGCAGATAAATATTATAAAAGCAGACTATGTAGACTGTTGACAGTTCTCTACCATGACAAACACCGCGTCATTGTTCATGCTCGCGCGCGCGTAAATTTTCACCCTCCCGGTCTTACTCATTTTTTTCCGCCACGTGCATCGTTGACGTTCTTTCTCCCCCTATCAACGGACAAATTCGGGAGGAAAACAAACGGATGATGAGGAGAGGAGAAGAGAGGGTAGACGAAGACAAAGTACAGTCATGGGATGAAAGCCCCATAACGGGTTCCACTGGGTTGGACGATACAATTACGCACTGTGCATAGAACTACAACGAACACAAGTAACATGATTAATGCACGATAACGTAATTATACTATGATGCGATTTGCGTGCAACTACTTTGTGACGCCAGAAACACCCCTATGTCCTTTTCCCTTCGCCATTCTTACGTTATGCTATACTAATTACTCTATCCTCACGCTTCTTTTCTCATTGTTTCTGCTGGAGGAAACATTTCTATTATGCGAAGGTACCGATAATAAGAATTCTTCGTAGGCACATATATTTGAATATACTTAAATACTTAATTCAATATTCAATTAAATAATTACTCATATTATATGATACCTAGTATTCACTGAATTTCTAATTGTAAACTGAGTTATGTTTTTTTGATATTTAAAATAGAATAGTTGTTTGTATATATATATATATATATATACAATAAATACAATATAGTCGTTTATATATATATACATATATACGTGACGGCGCGTGACAATTGATGAGGTTGATCAGCAGTGTGACTTCAATTTACTTTATATTCATTTCACTTCTTGCTCAGCTTATTTCGATACATAGTGCAGATACATCGGTATTTTCACTCAATTTCTAATTGTAACATGAATCATATTTTTTTTATATTTAATATAGTGTAGTTGTATTATATTGTATTATATATATATATATATATATATATGCAATAAGTACAATATAATATATATGTATATATATATACATATAATACAATATAATACAACTATACTATATTAAATATCAAAGAAACATGATTCATGTTACAATTAGAAATTGAGTGAAAATACCGATGTATCTGCACTATGTATCGAAATAAGCGGAGCAAGAAGTGAAATGAATATAAAGTAAATTGAAGTCACACTGCTGATCAACCTCATCAATTGTCACGCGCCGTTGTTGTTACAAGGTATACAGCATGCGTTATGACTCGAGTAATTACACGGACAATATGAGTGGCTACACTCGGGAGTCTGGCGACCGAGTGACTGACTAGTTGCATCGAGTTAGCCACGGTTTGTGGCCTCGGGATACGCTTATATTTTCCAACCGTAGAAGAGAGTGCGTCATATGTGAGGACTGACAAATTGACGCATTATCGGTCGCTCCTCACACACGTTTCTTCGACATTCCTTTATAATTACATGCTTAGCGTATTGTTATGCGCTGCAGTGACACTAGCTTAATCTAACGATTATTCGATATCTCATTTCACAATGCCTGATCCTAAAATTAATCCTCAGTTGTTTATTGCGCAATCATTTCTTATTGGAACTAGATCTAGTAAATGTTTCAATATTTAAATACCGTACGTAAGTGTAGTCTGAGGCATCTATTGAATTACTGCACATTATTAAAGAATTATTTATATTAGGAAAAGGTTGCATTACTCAAATAAAGCCTTTCGTAAACATGTAAGCAAATATTACTCTAATTACATGCCACTAGAAGTAATTTTTTACCAGTTTTATAAAATAATATGCTCAATTAAATTGTTTAATTTATTAGCGGGATTACACCAAGCTTTCTTAATCCAAATTTCAAAATGTATAAAACATATGTATAAACTGGCTATAAGTTTCTCTATGGTTGTAAAACATACACGACGTAACAGATGTAATTTATGCAGATTCCTGGAAAAGTAACACATATGGAAATTGTTCAAATGTGTGATTATGTGATGTGTCAATCTCCACTTAATTGCAAAGAATTAAATATTATTCAACTCTGACTGCCACATATAACTTTTCCACCATAAGTACGTATTATATACTCGTTAGTCATACTTCTAATTGTCATCGACTGATATCACCAAAACCTTGTAATATTTCATCTTTCTGAATTTCATTATTCGTTATAACTTGCATTACATTCTTTTATGTGAAAAAAATATCAAAACAAACGCAAAAGGAATGTACGCTGCACAAAATTTCAAACCATGTATGATGGACATTACGTATAGTACCACGTCTACGGACATATGCATACATATATCATATATATATAATAGATATATGCACAACGAAACAATGACACAAAATTCACACAAAAATATACAAGAATACATGAAAATTTAAGATATTCGTCAAAACACTTACATAGTAAACACAATGCAGTCTCACAGCTGACTAAAATATGCGTAGACTATACATAATAGCTTCTAACTTAAACAAGAAATTGTAGTTATACCTTCGGCATATGATTTTCGATGCTGATTGATGCCTTGTACGTGGATAATCCCACGAACCTTAAAAGTGGGAAGTATGAACTTCCGATTGCAACACGCATCAGGCGTTCAACAGCACGAACAATTATGTAGAGGCGCTGGGACTACATTACACAAAATTTCAACTAGTCTATGGTAACCATTATATACCGTGCCCAACACAAAAGATGCATACACGTATTAAACATATGTATACAGAATGAAACTATGGCACGAAACAGCACAGAAAACTGAAAATGTTGATTGAAATGCATACAGTAAAAAAAAACACAATCTGTCAAAAAATCAAATAGAACGTACAAAAATATAGATTCGCTATACAGATTGACAAGTTTTTGGAAGCAGTGAGTTAATCGTAACTACCTGACTCCATAACGTTAACATTCAGATAACTCCAACAGAAAACATTGCATCTTCACCAATTGCATCATATCGCCATGAACTCTATACCAAATTATCAAGTTCTACGAGAATACGAAATAAAAATGGAAGTATCTAATCAATCTGAAGACTAATCGGCAGCTTAAAGATGACAAAATGGCTTTTTTATCTTGTGCATGACAAATCTTAAAATGTAAATTTCGGCCTTAGTTGTGTCTTGAAAGGGCTTGGGGTGATAAAAATTTGCAAAGCGTTGTGGCAATTGTACGTACGAGCCGTGATGCACCACGGGAAAGAATTCCCCATTGTGGAGGAAAAAGAACATGCGCGACATTCTTCTTCCGGCCGCAGTCAGTGGAACCTTGATGGGGTGGTGCCTTGTTGGAAACTGAATGTGTGCATAAATAATATGACGTATAAATGCCATATTGTGATTTTAACATACTGGGAACTATTAATAATTTGTTAATATGGTGTGTATTAGGACAAATATTCCGCGTAAGGAACGATAAGGTTCACCTATTTGTTTACTATGGTGGCCTTGAAAATAGTAATTTGTACAAACTCCAAATGACAAGTCTCAAATTTCATAGAAATGAATATTGAATGAAATATGTGTAGATAATGAAGAAATAATATCTAAAGTGTAAACAATTATTAATCTGTTGGTGGATATTTTTACTTCCAGCAAATCCTAATTATTTGTTTGCTGCTACAACTTTTTTGTGATTAGAATTGTCATGTTTACATAAAATACTACATAATTTGAACAGGAAATTGCTTACTTCTTTTCTTTTATAATTAATCCAGAATATCCAAACATTTGGAAGAATCCTAATGTTCTAATCGATTCTTTGATCCATTTAATAAGTCTCGTTATAATCGTTATTATAATCATTCGGAATACTCCCGGTGATCGTCGAAAATTACGTATCCACCAGTTTGTTGTTGGTGCATCAGAGCTGCTTTCAGTACACAGCAATTACGAACACTCTGACCGTCTGTGTAGCCAGGGTGCCATGGCAGTAACAACATTTCGTGTTCGAAGGACACGAGCTGAGCCCTCGGGGGACACAAACCGTCCTCCGGTTACCGCGTAGGTATTCTTCTCCTTCTCCCCCACTTCCCTCTCTCTCTCTCTCTCTCATTGACTGAAAGGTGTCATCGCATTGGATTGACAGGTCCGTGTTTACGAGCAAAATTGATACCCCACGTGGGGCGCTGTTTGCGAATATGCGATAGGCGCCTGAACGCTTACCAGCGCAGTAACAACATTGTTGGCCAATTACGATTTCATCGACGTATCGTGTTAGCACTCGGCAATTATTCAGCCACTTTGCATCAATGCATATAAATTAGCATGGGACGCAGCAAATTATAATTTTCTATCGTTCCGAATGAATATAATGGTTCGAAAGTTTTGTGCGGATGAATGTCACGAGTGTGGGGGACGTTCGTTGTTCCGTTCGATCATCTGCATTATTTATAAAGATTACGTCGTGCGCATGAGTGAAAGCATCAGGAGATAAGAACGATTGGACGTCGGCGGAGCATTAACGCCGCGTCAAGTGGTAAAGACTGAAAGGACGAACGATGATGCTGCCACGGGCTACGGACGACGATGACTCAGGTGCATGCGTGTATTCCTCACGTCCGCGGATTCCGGATCCGGTTTTCTTTCCGAGTTAATGAATTCGCGATCGCGCCGCTCGATTAGAGCAGATTGTGCGCGATCGGTCAGTAAAGTGATAAAAGGAAAAATTGCTTTGCAGTAGGAGGTCTATGTGCATGCGGACACTCGCTACGGTCGTCAGTCAATTGCGTGTGCGTCTATACTCGCGCGCACCTGTTGTTATCTCGAGGGACATAATAATACATTCCTTAAGCATTGACCTCAATATTACGAAACCAGTGAGACAAGCCACCGCCGACCGAAAGTTCAGCGGTGTGAAACTAAACTGAAATTGCCTCTTTACCACCCTCGAACTTTGTTGGCCAACTGTATCTGCGACAAGTTACTTCGTATACAGTAGAGAATGATCCAACGCAAGAGCTCCACAGTACCAAAGTTCATAATCTCATTATATTAAGTGGATCATAGTGCCGACACGACAGAAGAAACGCAGAAAGAAGAAAGAAAGGAACAAGGCAGCAAAGGAAAATTTTAGCACTTTACGTGCGGGGCACTTGTACGCGCAGCTTGTACGTAACGCGGGCAACTTGGCGTTTGGAAGAAAATTATACGCTTTACTAAAATATTGAAAGCATCATAAGTATACATTGGATTTAACAGGTTGACTGTCAAGCGTATTTTGCTATGTTAGAACCGCGATGCGATAAAATACTGCAGGGTATAATTAAATCTTGCAAAATAAAGGTAACGTAGAGTTGTTAAAAACCAAAGTATTGAAGCACCGTTTTAATATCAATTGCTTTTACAGCGCTGCAAATACGCTTCATTGCGAATTTTTTGCAGTTTTAATCAAATCTGTCGCATATTTTGCTAAAGCGTATTTTGCTACGTTAGAACCGCGATGTGATGAAATACTGCAGGGTATAATTAAATCGTGCAAAATAAAGGTAACGTAGAATTATTAAAAACCAAAGTATTGAAGCACCGTTTTAATATCAATTGCTTTTACAAGATTGCAAATAGGCTTCATTGCGAATTTTTTGCATCTTTAGTCAACTCTTTCGCATATTTTGCTCAAGCGTACTTTGCTGCGATGGAACCGCGATGCGATGAAATACTGCACAAAATGGTTCTTAAAAACCAAACTATTGAAGCACCGTTATAATACCAATTGCTTTTACAAGATTGCAAATAGGCTTCGTTGCGAATTTTTTGCAGTTTTAATCAAATCTTTCGCATATTTTGCTAAAGCGTATTTTGCTACGATAGAACCGCGATGCGATGAAATACTGCAGGGTATAATTAAATCTTGCAAAATAAAGGTAACGTAGAATTATTAAAAACCAAAGTATTGAAGCACCGTTCTAATATCAATTGCTTTTACAAGATTGCAAATAGGCTTCGTTGCGAATTTTTTGCATTTTTAGTCAAATCTTTTGTACTGGTCACCGGTGACCACCGTGGCAGTCAACGTGTAAATGATCCTTTTTTACTTTTGCTCAGTTTTTACTGGGGAATCCGTATATGTAAGGATGTAGGCGCATAGCCCATGCAAAACGGAATATTCCGGGACCCGCACATAAAGTGTTAAGCTGCGGAAAATAAAACTGGGAGAAATTGAAAAAGTGCGCGAGATCGTTTGGTCCCTGCTGCGATAGCGAAATAACCCAAATGACCGCAGAAGAAGACACGTAGACTCGTTAACCTGCGTGCTCGACGAACGGTAACGGCTTTGGCCCATCGACGTTCCCTACGCGAACACTTGACACCGAGTGACGATCGAATACGAAGACGAGCACGGGACCTAATGACTGGATTCATCATCAGCGGTAGGCTGAACTGGCCAGCCTGTCCGTGTGGACACGCCGCAGAGAATCCCGTGGGAATAAGCGGCGAACCGCGACGCGTACCCCTCTCGCCGTCATACTATTTATTTCCACGATGATAGATCTTTTCGAGAGATCGGGACAGTTTAATAAACGATCCCGGTGGACTCTCCTCCTGAAGACGGGCTTAGCGTTGACTAACAACCGCGTCTCTGCACAAGAGGTTCCGACGCGTGGAAACACTGAAAACGGAGTAACTAGAGCCAATCTAGCAACTGAGCAGAAAACATAATGTCAGCGATAAGATCGCACTGTCGGGACGTAGCGCGACGCCGCTTGAAACTAATCTAAGTAGACCGTCCCAGCGATAAGTCAGACATGCCTAAAATTTCAACCCTGTCTCTTGTCATTCCGCATCCAGTCTAGTTCAGCTACTTCTATCTATTCGCTACGTGATCGGGAAACTGTTTCTGGGAATCTGAAAGAAACGGTAACGTTCGCATTTCCATTCCGAGTCGCTGCGCTCAGGATTAGTTTCCTGGGACGCGCAAAGGCCGCATACTTTCAAAAGCGTGACCGTCGCGTTTGCCGATGTATCAGCGCGCCCAATGCCGTGCGCGCCTTCCTTGGCAGGCGAGACTATTTTGAGAGATCGATACTCGAGCTCCGTTCTGGTGACTCGACTCCTGGAAGTCCGGGGTGTGGGATCGCGCTGCTCCTGGCAAATGGCCAGGAATCAGAAGGCGCCTACTTTCTGCCAGTTGCGATCCTGCAACGCTCGCCGAATGACAATTACGTGCCGCCCATTCGCGATGGGCTCTCATCTTCGACTTACGTCGCGGAGACCATGGCAAACGAAACTTTCGTCTGCTCGTCCCGATGCCGTCGCGGATGAAAAAGGAAGCGAAAAGAGGAGAAAAAAACGTGACGCACGTACGCGGCATTCGAGCACCGCACGGTTCCTTCCAGTCAAAATGCAATTTGTCAGACGCGCTTGCGAGTGCGCTTACGTACCTTCGCGGCAGCGGAGGTATCGGAGTTTCGTCGCCGTGTACCATCAGTCTTAGTAACAGTAAAGGTGGACGAGGCGGGCTCTATCAAATTGCACTTCGCTGTCGCGAATGCGTAGATCGATCAGCCGAGTCATTAACCCTTCTGGGGTTAATGCGTACGAACGTTCGTGGTTGAAATCCGCGTCTCCGTTAATAGTATTTCGCTGCGCGTTAGATAGAAAATGCATTCCATTTCTGGCACCGAGGTAAAAGTCGACCTCTAAACGCACTGCGTCGCCGAACAAAAGAGCGCAGTCGCAGACCCAGTTTTGTAGCGTAACGGTAAATATCCGCGAATCCTCGTAGGACGGTCCTACTGGAAGGAACAAGCAACAGCCGCGACTTACTCGGTGGCTTTAACCTCGAAGCCATAACCATTAGGTTCCATTAAATTCCTTCGATCCTCTTGGAACACGCATGGACTACCGTAGTTAGAAGGTTCGCCTGGTACCGGCTCGGGTCGGCATTCCTCGTTCAACATTGCCGTACGTCGAGCCTTACGTCCGTCCGTTTGTGTCCGACTCTCCTGTCCAGAGGCTCGTATGCGTGGTCGCATGCACGTTCTACGACCTGCGCAGGTTGTTTCGAGATCCGCGATGAATTTACGGAATCGCGATCTATCGCTGTCCGTAATCCATTACGTGTGTCCGCGGTGCCAATTAAATTGGGAGTTACAGTAAAGCTAACAGTTTACCACAACGGTATCTGATGACAGAATTATTTTTGTCATCTGTGGCCAGCTGGTCGAAGTAAGAAGAGAACGAGACAAATCAGAATGTATACAGATGAAGTAGTGTAACGCATGAAAGTACACGATAGGCAATGATTTAATATGAAAGTGAATATTACATCAATACGTCGATGGCAATATAAAATGGTACCTTTCAAGTTTGTTGGAGAGTCTGGTTGCCATGGCAACAGCAACAGAAGATCGTATAACGCGTCTGCTTCGGTAGTTGTGTAAGCGTAAGGTTCAAAGTACGACTACTTCAGTACACCTTCCCCAACACGAGAAATTGTGACGACGATAATCGGATCCAAAAGACATTACAGAATAGTGCCGAATTAGGTGACCTTCGTAATTTTATGCAAACGCTAAAAAAAGTACCAGAACTGGTATTACGCGGTACGTTTACTATCAGAACGTTTCAGCCAGAGTTACAAGCTGCAAGAGATAGTTACAACGGGTTGAAGTTGCGCTAACGGTATTTAGAATATCAGACGACAAGAAGGTGGCTTACCTGTTGCATTATCGGGTCTGCAACGTTCGATATGATATCCGACAAATTAGCCAAAGCCGATCTATATAACGAAGGCTATACAAAACTTATGGTACCGTATGTTACGACGTCGAGACACGCAGGACCGAAGGGAACAGAAAAGAAACCGCAGCTAGTGACTTCAAGGCAGACACACACGAATACGCAGCAGCAACCTGTATCACTTGTTTCAGATATGGCAAAAGTCTACTTGCAACTAACTGTTACTTCGTTCATAGCATACGATGCAATAAATACGGTATGGCGGGGCATTTAGTTGAAGTTTGCAATATAGCGACAACAGACATGCAGCAACTGGAAGAAATCGAGAACACATAGAATATCGGGAAAAGTACAACGTTATGATCACTGTAGAAGGTATAATCGTTGAGTTTGAAGTTGATAGCGAAGCTCCTGTACCAATCATAAGCGAGCAAAAATAGGAGCAAATGTTTCCTGATAATGTTTCGCAGCTAAGTGCACTTAAATTAAAATTGTATTCCAAGATGAGTTTTAACTATTGTGGAAATGCACACAGTGAAAGTATAACAATTTTACAAAGAAATGGAATATGTATGTTTAATGAGTAAGTAGGCACCCATTATTAGGCAGAAAATGGTTTCGATAGTTCAAAGTTCAGCTATAGGAAACAAATATGTCTACAACAGAAGTTAGTGAATTAAGTAAAATCCAAGATATATACAAAAAGACCATAGACCTGAATAATTAGAGAATACGGGGAGCACTATACGGTTAACATTACAGTAAAACGCGAAATTAGTACTTATAAAAGCACGTACAGTGCGGTTTCGTTTCGTACCATTGGTAAAAAAAATGAACGCATTAGAACAGAAGAAAATACTTGAAAAGTTAAATGCGTCCGAATGGACCATGCATTGCATGTACCGCATTTAAAGAATAATAATACTACAATATTACGCGGCGATTTTAGCGTTACAATAAATAAGCATTTAGTCTGCGACTACATTAGATGATGGTCGAACTTGGGGCGACATTTAAACCAAATATGCAAATGCGAAGGTGGCACGCAATATCATAAGAACGACCGTTTGAACCTGTGAACATTACAAATTTGAATCAAACCCTCTCATGAGTTAGGAGAAAGTTTGAGAGCCTTGTTGCCATAGCAATAGTAAACAAGGTAGCAAAATACGTATCCGGCAGTTTATGCCATGTCACCTTATACAGCATATGTATTTGCATAAACTAGCATAAGCCCTAAAGTACGTTCAGTTCAGTGCATCTTATCGTAGATATTACCGTTGTGAACTAAATCCTGATGGACATTCGAAAGTATTGACTCAGGACTCAATATAGTCAAAAATAATTAGATACAAGATAGATACATATCTTCTTGGAACATATGTGTTTGATACTTTAGCCAGTGTAATAACAGATGTTGTACGCCCATACACGGTACGTTTCACGATCTGTCAGAACGATTCTCCTGCTCTGTGAATTTTCGATACCGCTTGAAACTGGTTCTCTGACTCTAATACCAGTTAAATCGGAAATTGCCTATTAATAGAAAAGTTTGCGCAAATCCACCATAAGGAAAGATCAAGTTACAAGTTACGGTAGTGAAGGAACGCGGAGATAAGATAGTAGGAAAATCGGAACCGGTTCCTATGATCAGTGCGGCGGTGATTAGTTCCGGATAAATCATACATTGTAGCATCGATGGCACATTACGCTTAACCGCTAATTAAACTCATAAGCAGCAAAAAAGGCAATGAGCTCCGCGAGCAAATATTGCTACGTCTAATTGATTAGGGGCGCGTTGTAATTGTGAAAGCATGAAACTGGCCACGGAGCTTGCACCACCTTTCTTAATCTTCAGGTGAAGGACGACGAGCGACGCACGATAAGCGACAAAGCAGACCGAGCAAGTTAATTTTCATACTGCGCCTATAACATTTAGTACCTACAAGCTGCTGTTCGGAATTATCAGCTAGGCTGTTAAGCCCTACTGCATACATATAACGCACGCGCCTGTTTAAGTGCGCGTGTTGGGCAGTACAGGCGCCCACTCATGCCGGCGATTTGATAATTAACAGCTTACAATCGTTCTCATCTGCCGCTGTGACCACTCGTAATTCCATCGATCGCTTCGCTCGTTGTTCTCCAAGCGCTATCGCGGCTAGAAAGTTTAATTTCGACGATGTCAGCTGTGCCATTACGGACAATCGTCTTCATTAGACATACAACCGCGGCTCGCTCGTTTGATCTCTGTACACGCCGTAAGTGTTTGAAGACAAATATGAGACGTCTGAATCACTGCTTATTACAAACTTTTCATTATAGATTCTATCGGATATACCTTCGCACACCTCACGGACCTTAGGGACACACGAGGCGTACGGTTAGAATTGTGCGCGAGAAAGACGACGCGCGAAGAAAACGGTGAACAACCCAAGATAATTGGTACGCGACTCACAGCATCGGGGATACACACGGTACAAAAGCGCAAAAGCTGCATGACGCGCGGTGCGATAGCGATCCGGCGAATGGCGAGGAAGGAACTCTCCCCTCGACGACAAATCTCCTTTTTCCTTCATTATTTCCTTGCGGCGCGCCGCGATTACGGATAATGCCCAGCGAGCGAGTTCATTTTGATATCGTAGCGAGGTAACATACAGCGCGCATAATTTACCGGAGAAATTATCAGCAAAGCCATTAGGGCCGCGAGCGTCTTTCGAAATGCCGCGCAAACCTGACTTGTCGGTGTCGCGCGTACGTGTAGGCAAACTGGAACATTAGATGCACGGGCACCCACTCGCAGTAATTCGATAATTGACACCTTACCGGTCGTTTTCGTTCAGCCTTTAGGCCAACGCTCATAAGTAACTTGTCCACCTATCGCCTTTGCGGGCGTGCCGATACAAATTACTCTTCCGAGCTGGATCGAGGGGGTACCCAGCGCTGTTAACTGCAACACAGTAAGGCGGATCAGGGAGGAAAGAAGGGAAAGACGGCACGGGCGACGCCGCCAGTGCCAACGAGGAAGTCGATGCAGCGCGTGGGTGCATACACGCGATGCTGAGCCAGTTATGCGCGGAATCGCTCGTCGGGATGGTAAAATAGAGCGACAAGTATTGCGCCACGGCTTTACTTTACGGCGCGGGACGAACGGAGCGTGAGCTCGCAGGTCTTCAGTGCACGATGTACAGCGCAACAGCGAAGACGAAGAACGGGGACGAAAAGAAGAGGAGGAGGAAGAAGAAGAAGAAGAAGAAGAAGAAGAAGAAGAAGAAGAAGAAGACGAAGAAGAGGAGACGGCGGACGGAGAAAAGAAGAAGAAGAAGAAAAGCTGTTTGCTTCCGCGCTGGAAGATCGTTCGAATCGGACTTTTCGCTCGTTTTTGGTTACGTATGGGATTTACAAGGGATTTATTGGTTCCGGAATATTCGCGATGTACCCAACGAGCGCCATTAGAAAAAGCGCATCGCGAGGCGATGTTTGTCATAAAATAATCCACCGAGTGTTCCGCGGAGCACAGGTTGCGCGCCGCGATTAATTTCGATCTAGCCCGCAAACGCGGACTTTAATTACTTGCGATACTGTTCACGCACTCGTTGCACCCATTACGATACCACCGTCCGCGAATCTAATCGTCCGTTGGCCACGGTAATATACGGCGGCAACTATTGCGGTATAGCTCCACTTTACAATGACGGACGAAGGAGCGCAAATTCACGACCGGTGTTCGGTACAACAGTAAAAGAAGAGTAGAAGCGAAAAAACGGGGAAGATATAGGCACTTGCCGCTGCAGTAAAAATCGTAGTTCCATTTCTTCCTACTCCTACGGCATTGATGTTTACGACGCAACTGCAGCGTAACAGGGTTATTTATAATACGTGTGGTAGTTAAATTATTTTTATAACCCAACTGCGACTCGGCGATTCGTAATGACTAAAAGAACCCACGCTGCAGTTGGATTTCGATATAATACTCTAGTAACTGACCAGCCATTCCGTATATTTTTATCATTTTTAACCCTTGTGCCTAGTTAAGTCTTCATGTCGTTCGCTTCCTTCCATATAAACTTTTTTTCATTTCTTCATTGTAATTCTCGAGAAAAACGCTGCCTCGTGCCTCCCCTGGACACGTAGTCTTTTACGACTCGACTAAATCGTCGTTTAAACCACGATTTACATTCGTATGAGTGCCCTTTGGTTCGCCGCTTTAAGAGAAATTAGCCTTCCTCGTTCCTTTACCTCGTCTGGAATAAAATGAATGACAAATATCGCGGTATCATCAGGATCTCCGAGTGAAACAAGTCGGAAATACATCGTTTCCATGTGCCGTTTCACAAACAGCTTTATGGAAAGAAAAATGATCGTGATGCGGGCAAATTTCGAAGTGCACCTCAATGTGCAATCGTCTGGCGCCGAATTACTCTCTTTAACCATTCTCTGTCAATGTCCCGAAGAACTTCATGGTCCGAAATAGTGCAATACGAAATACACGCAAGTAAGGGAAGTAAATATTACAAACATCGCGGTGAAATTATTTAAATTTAACTCGACTACACGTTTACCTCCAAAATTATCTAAAAATCCCAATTAATCCACAAAGTAATTTCCGTACCGATATCATCTATAAAACTTTATCACATTCATTTGACACTCTATTAACACTTTGACTGCCATGCGTATTTTACTATATTAAAACTGCAATGGAATGAAGTACTACAGAATACGATTGAATTGTGCAAAGTGAATATAATGCGCAGGTATCGGAGACCAAAGAATTGAATCGCTGTCTAATATTAATTGCATTTACAAAATTATAAATGCGACCGATTGGGTATTTTTTGAATTTTTCGTGTGACCTTTTACGCCGGTCACCGATGACCACCATGGCAGTCAAAGTGTTAATGAGCCAGATGCACATCACGTCTATGTCTGAAATTTCGTTGTATTCGCACAAGTAAAATTCGTTGTTTGACGACGTTCATTCTCCGACACTGGGAGACGAATCTGTTTGCACAGGTTGCGGTTTTTGGTCGAGGACCGTCGGCGTTAAACTTGAGGGTGTCCTCGTTCGTTACCCGCCGTGGGTGGTTGCTGGTAACTTCACTAGACCTTGACTACATATGACGCGCCACTAGGAAAGTTTATGAGCCCCCACCAGTCCATCAAAGGACGTAACACGACGCTGATTACTATTTCACGAACTAAAACAGTCGCGAGTGCGTTAGGCGGACGTAAAAAATCACGTGGCATCGAGCCAGCTCCGTTTCCCCTGCAAATTCTACCCTTAAAGTCACTTCAGACGATGCTACCTTATCTACTGGAAGTGATATAGAGTCTCGCGGAGGACACAAACGACGTCCTGTAACAGTACCGTTCGTTGTCATATTACATTATTGAAAGGAACGGCAGAAAGCACAATGCGAACGTTACGTACCACTTTAACGATTCTGTCCTATATATGGAACTTCGTAGAGCAAGCGGCTTGGCCTATATTTAACTCTGGTAGATCGTTTACCCGGGTTCCCAGATGATAAAGTTCACGCTCCATATACCACTTTGCGGGCAATATCGAATGACGGCTCAATTATTGACAGCGCCCGTGATTTTTTCATCCAACGAAAGCACAAAAGGTTCTCACGTCACTTCTTCTACAAACGATCACTCTGTTCCAAGATTAACGCGACCGATGTTCCCCGGGGCATAAAAAAATTGGCCGAAATAGATTTTTAACGGGGCACGGAACGAATACAGCAACGAGAGAGGGGGCAAAGGACTAAAACGTCAGGAGACTCGGGAATCTCCTCTTCGACGATTTCGGGTCATTAACCTGCGCCCGCCACTGGAACTGGAGATTAAAGGAAGAACATATAATCCTTTGAAAAGGACTACCATTACGGTAATCGTCATACTTCGTGCTCGAGTACACTACTGGCCAGAACTGCAACCGTACGGATTGTTAATCTTGTCGTCTTCAAGTCCATGCGATTGTTTGCACGCGCGGCACGATGTTACGGAAGATGTACGGCATCCTTTCGATTTCTTTTTATTCTCATGGGGTGAAAGGGGACGCTTTTCGATTTCAGTTTGCGACGAAAGAAACCGACAAAGTGGTGTTGGGACTTTTATGACCTAAGAAAGGTTTTTGTACTGTGCCGGAGGATTGCTCTCAGCCAGAGGAACTCGATTTCAAAAAAGGCTAACGCAAGTTCCTTTTCCGTTGCGCGTGAGATGGGGAGCAGTTTCTGACACGTTCCAGAAGAAGCGAAAATTCCGATATGTAAATAGAGTTGCGCTTTATTCCGGACGATTGCGCTTTTATTCCGTGAACGGAACGCGATACAAATGCCTCGTAAAATATGTCGGTGAACGGGGAGTACATAAGCGTTACGAGAGATCTAAAGACTTGTCAGCGGGCAGATCGCCTAATGAAATCCTGCTCGAACACGAAATGCGAGAGGGAGTTATTGCAAGGTGGTGCGCCGGCTAGTGACGGGGGTTTACGAGCTCTGTCGTGAACTACTAACGACGTAATTGCTCTGCCATTGATGTCGAGCATCGTATCGTCATACGTGCGAAGCATCGAAACGTCATTATAAAGACCGCAATACCGATTTCTACGTTTGCCGGGCCAATTTCGACATATTACGCGTTTGATAAAAAGAAGACAAGAACAAGAATGTCACGATTTTTAATGCAAGGACCGATGTTTCAACCAATGATCTTCTGCAGTATTTTTAACGTGATGCAGTTTAACGCTTTACATGCGGGGTGCTTGGACGCGCATATTGCACGTAATACGGGCAACTTTTGGCGTTTGAAAGAAATTTATGCGCTTCACTAAAATATTGATAGCATCGTAAGTACACATCGGATTTAAATGATCCTTTTTTACTTTTGCTCAGCTTTTACTGGGAAATCCGTATATGTAAAGCTGTGGACGCATAGTCCATACAAAACGGAATATTCGGGGACCCGCACATAAGGTGTTAAAATATCCGTAGGAAGGTATTTCGAAAAGTTGTTAAGAAAATTGAACAGTTTCACATCTAAGGCGCCATCGATCTCAGTCACCTGCTAACACAGACCAAAAAGTCAACAACTCGCGAGGGCAAAATAGCGTGGCGCAGGGTTACGAACGCGATCCAGAACTGTTAACGACGTAATCGCTCAGCCGTCGATGTCTTCACAAGCAAACGACCGGAACGTGTCCATCAGCCGGCGTTTACTCTCGACAACCTTGCCTCTTCTCCTGGGTAGAGAAACGAGACACCCCGAACAACGGTGGCCGTTTACGGCCGACCGCTTTTTCGTCTTCGTCCTCAGCGTCCTCGTCTCTTTCTTCGCGATATTCCCATCAATAGACTCGCGACTTGTCAAATCGAACGTGACGTTGAGTTCTGGAGGTCAGGATAAATGAGTGTAGTACGGGCAGATCGAGTTATGAGGATATCTTAAATTGAAGTACGTTTCCGGCATCTCGATGCCAACTTCATCGATCTCAGTTCTTTTTACTTCTGTGACATACTGATGTATAACCCAGAAATGCTGGCAGGAATCGCCTTGTCACAACAATTTCAAAACATATTTTGTACTTCAATTTTTTAAATATCGTCAACCGCCGAATAAGCTGTTAACATGTTGACGGCCCAGCGTATTTTGGTGCATAAGAACCGCGATGCTATGAAATATTACGCGTTTAACTGAATTATGCAAAATGTATATAACGTGCAGGTATTGGAAACCAAAAAATCGCATTACTATTCTGCATTATTATATATCTATACAACAACTGCATTTATAAAATATCATTTGCTACCCATTGCGAATATTTTGGATCTTCAGTCACTCTTGCACCGCTCACTGGTGACCATCACGGTAGTTAAAGCGCTAAAAGCTAGAGATTTGAAGTTGTCTGTGAAAACATATTCTCAATTCGTTCGATTAGGAATTTCAAGTCCGACCTCTCGTTTAATTTTTCCTTTTCCTCCATACCGACCTTGCTTCTCTGATCTCGGCGAATGTGATGGATCAATGAATGTACGGTCACGACTTGTTAAATCGAGCCTCCCGTCGAATCCATCCGTACCTTCGAAAGGCCGAAGAGCCAAAGAGAGCCAGAAGAAAAACGGCCGTCGATCAGGCACGTCCGCTCTTTCAAATAGCCACGACTGACGTACTGTTCCGGCACATCGGCATGCTCTTCATCAACCGTCGAGTTCTTCGTCTTCCTCGGTTCTTCATTTTCTATGCACGCATGTGGGAGACAGTCGACGTGTAACGATTATTAGTCGTCATACACGTAGGTGTTATATACGAAGTGTCATTCTTATAACGATTCAATAGATGCCGATGATAAAAACAGATTATATGACAGATGATTTATATTGACGATGAACCGGGACAGCGAGCGATTTATTTGTCCGTTACGTCGACTACGTTAAAAATTAATTAAGTGCAAAATACACCTGCGTCGTTCGGTTTGAAAATACTGCGACCGGTGGAAGAGGAATGCACGTAGTTCGCGAGCTCCTAATTTATCACATCTGTATCCACCGGAACCAGTCATATTAACAACGCGAAAGTCGGTGCGAAACATTAATAGCGTTCCGCAGCGATAAACTATAACCGTTCCTTCCAAAAGTTAATATTTATGTATATAACATCCGTCCGCCTTTCCAATTAAGTAAGAATTGAAAAAACGGCGCGAATGTATAATGGACAAGTAACAACGCTTCATCGTATAAACTCGCGCGAGACAGTTATCACAAGTCAGACAAAAAACTCTATATACCTGTCATTACAAACGTCGGATATACTAATTGCCCTATTAAATCGCTACGCTTACATACGGACTCTGTTTTCTGACCGAGTCAGCATCCTCTTGATCAATGTTCTGCACGAGGTTTCTCGATCTCCCACATTTTCTGCGCGTGCCCCAGTAATCACCTGATTTTTCCCATTTTTAGATCGACCGTATGATATCCTTTACAACACAGCGACGATGAAAACGCTTTAACACGTTGACTGCTACGGTGGTCATCGGTGACCGGTGCAAACAATTTTACTAAAAACGCAAAAAATTCGCAATGAAGCCTATTTGCAATCTTCTAAAAGCAATTGATATTAGAACGGCGCTTCAATACTTTGGCTTCTAACAACTCTGCGTTCACTTCATTTTGCACGATTTAATCATATTCTGCAGTATTTCATCGCATCGCAGTTTTAACACAGCAAAATACGCGGCCACGAGGCCTATTTGCAATGTTGTAAAGACAATTGATATTGGAACGATGCTTCGGTATTTTGGCTTCTAACAACTTTGCGTTACCTTCATTTTGCGCGTTGCTAAGGACAAAGTGGGAGATCTCCCCGATCGGTCGTACACCCATTTCTTTTAAAGTGGGGAGATCTCCCCAATTGGTCGGCTAAGTATTAAAATAATTTCCTCCTCCTCATTCATATTGCAGTCCAGGAATGTCTCGATGACAAACAATGCAATTCATTCCACACGTCCGAATTTAAACGATGACAAAATCCGCGGCGCATTATTGGAATTCCCACAAGTTGTCCCACACTGCTTTCGCAATATGCGTGACTCAACGTTCACGTCAATATATAACAAATGAATCGCTTCATCCCGTCGACTTTGCACGCGAATCCTCCTCACGGTTTAGCGGGACGAGCGCGACACGCAAGAGAATAATACGTCGTCCGCCGCGTATTGCTTCCTCAGTCCATTGTCCTATTAAGATATTACACGTGCGCGGTGGAACGAGCGTCTTCCGGCATTGCGTCCTTTTCCAGTCGTGCGTCCCCTGAAAAACGACGACGGCCCTTTGCCCGACTAGATTAACGATGAACGCCGAGCTAGTCGTAAACAATCGGTATTTATTGGCGCGTTCGAACGACCGTCAGCGGAACGACAATTTGTCGGACATAGATTTCAGATTTTATCGCGCCACTCTCACCTAGTTTAATTAGTTCCGAGTAACGCCCGACCAATGTCCTGTCCTGAAGGATATTTGCCCTATCGGCCGGAGGCTGTTAAGCGTTCCGCCGAAGCGGAATACACGCTGGCTACGAGCAGGAGTTGAGACGTGATCTGTGGAGCCGTTTCAGCGTTTGCGTTTGTATTCTTATCCGCGGGACGTAATTAAATTTACCTCAGATTCCTTCGTGCGTTTGTTCCGTCCAGTCGCAAGGTTGGCGGAATGCCAGCGTTTCCGAAACAACCGGCACGCGAAGCGTATTTATGCTACTCCGTCAACTTCTCAACTGCTCATATTAATCTTTTGGAATACCCGTTGCACGATGCGTTAAATTCTTCCGTGTATCATTTGTTGCTGCCATTTATGGAAATGCTGCATTTATCGAAATCAAGTGTTCTTTATATGCTGCTTATATGAGTCGAAGTAATGTAATAAGAAGCGCAATCATCCGCTTTTATCTGGTCGGTAGTTAATTAATAACCATTTTTTGTTCTTGCTAACAAACGGTTATTACGTCAAGACATGTCAACTTGCATTTGTCTTTAATTAAGCAGACGTAATGCTTAAAAGAATGTTCTGTGTACGGACTTATGTAGCTCAACGCCATTAACAGCTTTATCGCCATTTTATTGCATCAATAAAGAACGACGTCATAAGATAATGATGCATCCAGGTAATCGATGAAGCATAGTACATTGGCCTTGCCAGGACAATTGAAGAGAGAACAATTTGTCGATAATCGTACTTAGAGAAATCCGGGAAAGGTCCGACACATTCGACACCGACCTTCGGGCAATTATTCGAAGGCAGTCGAAGATCTGAAGATCCCCTCGTGCCGGTAAGTAGAAAGCAAGGTTCACGGTTTCTCGCTCCCGAGAAACGTCGTGGTAAAGGGTAAGAGATTCGTCGAGGATTACATCATCAATTGCAGATACCAGCACGGGTATTTCATCGATTAATTTAAGATTTTACGGCGAGCAAAAGTTTGTTGTCCTCCCAGAACACTCTACGTCGAAACATTCTTAACATTAAATAAACACAATAAAATCTTGCATTTCTGGCGGCGCAGTTATAATCTTACTCTACCACTTTTTGGAGCACGAACTTATGAAGTTTTTGTGCTGAAATTTCGACGCAGAAACAGCCGTCCGTGATCTGCAACATTTCTGGAATCACGATTCTGCGAGGAAGGGGGCTTTTCTCGTAATTGATTATTCTTAAAGAAGCCACTGTTTAGTCTCTATCAATGCATGTGCACGATCCTTCGTCACTGAACTAATATAAATCGTCAGTTACTTGTTCAGCCGAAAAAGGAGAGGTCTTACGTCTGTTTCAGATTACGATGGTCCTTCCATGAATATCGTCGCCATTCCTTTTCTTTGTACTCACAATAATTCATCCCTTATAACTTTTTCCGAGAATTAGGAGTGGTAAATGGAAAAGAAAGTGGGAAGAGAGACGCAGAGACCTGTTCGAGGGAGGCTAACGTCTAATGATTGGCTAAGTACCCAATTTCACATGCAGGAATTAGACGCTAGTTCAGCCGAATTATCGTGTACCATGTAATCATTCTCACGTCGTGGAAAGAGTCAAGTACCAAGTTCTATAACTGCATCGTCCGGCGCCGCCATTTCTGTGAAAAATGACATGACCTGCTTTTCTTTATACAACTCGTTCATTCATCATTTATCTGCAAATTGCGTAATGTGCGTAAAAATATTCCACGATAAATGGCCAGCCATTGGATAATTCGCGTCAGTCGAATTTTCAACGGAACACCAACACGATATATCATATTCTAAGGCTCATTATCCGTGGACAATGCAGAATGTAGCCTCGAGGATTGATCCGACGGGTCCCAGAAATCTTCCCTTGTACTACGCTTTATTATGCCGCGCGTCCCTTTTCTATGTCGTGGAAGACGCCAATTAGCGCGCGTCAGTGTTGTCCGCCGCACGTCAATCAACACTATCGATCAGTAACGTCGCTCTGAGGTCGCAATCGTCTTAAGACGATCTTGTAGGATCATCCTCGGCGCGCAAGCAACGACGTCCTTGCCCGAGGCTACCCGAGTATTTATAGGTGATGATACCCCAGACTCTCTTCTCTCCTATTCCTTTTTCCATTTCCCCCTTCTTTTTCCATCGCGCCTCACGACATCACACGGACTATTTCACCGTTTCCGTCTCCGTTCTGTGCTCATCCTTGTCTTTCCGTTCTCTCGCTTCGGCGGGACTCTGTTTTTCTTTCTCTTTTCCAAGCCACCTCCGCCGACCTGTCCTCTTGTCCTTTTTTCCACCTGCTATCATCGCGTGAATCATCATTGCACAGGCACTGACGCTCAATACGTCGTTTCGCCTCGGCCGGGAGCCGAGTCGAGCCGAGTATTGATCTTCGGCGATCCTGCGATCTCATCGGCTTCATTCACGTAAGCGAGAAAAAAGGAGTCGCGGACTATCAGCCGATCCTCTGCGTGCACGGCGCGCGAGATGGGTGGGGAGAGGAGGAGATAGAAAGATGGAGAAAGAATGAAAAGGAAAGAGAAAGAGGGAGTAGAATAGAGGAGGAAGAGGAGGATATTCCTTACGCGCCGCTCACGGACCTCTATCTTGCCTCGGCGATCTAAAGTGATCGATTAGAATTATAATGCGTCGCCGTCGACGGATCGATGCAGCACCGTACACGGGGGTGTGTTATTAGGAACATGATCTCGCTGCCTCTACCCTCAGCATATTTGCGTCGATAACGCGTCGGCGAGGTTGTTTAATTAAGCGTCGCCTGCTGAAACACGAGGATAATAAATGAGTAAACCTTCCATGATACTCCTAAGCTATTCTTGAAGTAATAAGCGGAAGTTAATGCACGTAATGAAAGTTTGATGTATAAACTTTATCTGAAGTTGTATACCGAGTGTCATACGACATTACATTGCGTTTTAGCGAGTTCTGTGCAAAGTGAGACTCGACGTTGCATTTCATTCTAACGTCTTCTACGACGTCCTAGAGACAGGATTGATATTTTTGTCTATTGGCAACCGATATTAGTTATTCCAAGAATATCTTTTGTAGCATCATAATTCTACATACCCAGGTATTTTAAGACGGATAAATTAGCTAATTGCGAGTACACCGCAGGACAGCTGGATTCTACAAATATCGCGGACTGCTATTAGGTAAGAAATCATGCGTTGAAACGAGTACAGGTAAAATAATTTTTTTTCCTTCTCTATTTCTTATAGTATCATTTTTCTCTTTCCATTTCTCTTGTAGTATCAGAATTCTAAATACCCAATTATTTTAAATCGGAGAAATTAGCTAATTGCGAGTACACCGCAGAACAGCCGAATTGTATAAACATCGCGGACTGCTATTAGATAAGAAAACATGCATTCGATCGAGTGCAGATAAATTTTTTTTTTTCCTTCTCTATCGCTTGTAGTATCATTTTTTCTCCCTCCATACCTCTTATAGTATCATAATTCTATATACCCAGTTATTTAAGAACGAATAAATTAGCTAATTGCGAGTATACCGCAGGACCGCTGAATTGTAAAAACATCGCGGACTGCTACTACATAAGAAAATGTGCGTTCAAACGAGAGCAGGTAAAATCATTTTTCCCCTTCTCTATCTCTTATAGTATCATTTTTCTCCTTCCACTTCTCTTGTAGTATCATAATTCTATTGTATATACCCAGTTATTCTAAAACGGATAAATTAGCGAATTGTGAATATACCGCAGAACAGCTGGATTCTACACACATCGCGGTCTGCTATTAGCAAAGAAAACATGCGTTTGAATGAGTGTAGGTAAAATAATTTTTTTTCTTACTCTCTGTTGTCTGGCTCTGCGACAATCGCCTTCCAAAGACGTAGATGACGAAGCTAAAGACTCGAACGAACTTCCTTTCCTCGACCTCTCCGTCCACCGTCTCCACGTGGAACCTTTGGCACTCCTCAGGACGGTGGCCGTCTCTCGGTAGGAGTATTTTTCATCTGTTCAGAAAACAAAGTTCCCAATTAGTCGCGAGTGGCATTACGAGGCAACGGTTAAGGGAGATGGCCGGTTGCTTTCCTGTGAGATAACCGGAGTTGAACGACACACGAACGAGACGGGGACCGGATGTCGTCCCTCACGCTTTGTTTCCTCTTTGCGCGAGGCGTGAGTCCTCGCCGAGGGAAAAGACAGTGAGGACATTGTCTGCCGCGAGCAAAGTCAAGGTCCGCGGCTGACATGATTAGCGTGTACGCAAATTCCATGCAAACTTCCGACGAGTCACGTGTAAAAAGCCGCGCCGAACGGGGTCCGAATGATCGCGGATTATTTATATGTACTCGAGATATCGGATATTTATCTGCCTTGCGATGAGGGTTACGGTTCTTTCGGGCAAAAATTAATGGACAACTGCAAAATATGTGTCCGCTGAAAATTACCAGCGGTCCTCAATAACGACTTCCTTGTCGGTAGCATTTTTCGAATTCGGATAATATATGACACAGTAGTGTGTCGAAGTATAATAAATCGTGTATAGTTACAATTTATGAGAGTTATGTACACACTTTCCATTTCTCAGACGAAAGTGTTTCATAACGCAAGCGTTCACTTTTCTTCTTTCACTGTCAAGACCAAGTAAGGAAGATGGTTCACGTGAACATCTGCTACGGTCAGAGAGTCTAGCCTCGCATCTGATGATATGCTCTGATGCAGTGGGCTTAACATGCGACTTTGTTCTACTAAGCTCCCAACATAACGACCGCTGTAATTGGGTGCATCCCGGCAATGAGACAACAATATCACAGTCTACGATAAGGTTTAAGACCACCTTCCGCCATCGACGATGCACAAATTAATAAATCTACGGATTATCGTAAACGTCAGGCAATTTTTCTACCTGAAGTATCGTGCCGTTTCACGTTTACCTTTCTGCTTAAATATCCAGCAACTTTTGTCTGACGGCATCGCCGGGACCGTGACACACCAATTAAAAGATATTCTGCCCATCGGGCAGGAGCAGTAATGACGGAAAAAGAGAATCGAAGATCGCGAAGTGCCAAACATTGCGTTTGACTGACGTCAGCCTGGCTCATCATCGGCGAATCGTCATCAGTTAAGGGGCCACGTCAATGAGGCAGCTGCAGCACGCTCTTTTCAAAATGGAAATACTCAGTGACATCATGAACCGGTCAGTCGGACTTGACTTTCCGTCGTGTTTCGTCGTCGGCGTCCAACAGCGAGATTGCGATCTACCGAACATTCGTTCTCTTCCTTAATTTTCCTTTTTCCCCGTTCCCTTCCTTTTCTTCGTCGGTTGCGCATAGCCGCTGAGACGATAACTAAATGACTAAACACAAGGAAAATCCTCTTGTCGGGTGTGAATGGTCAGGGACATTGAGACGTGCGTCTGAAATCACTCGCAATCACTTTCAAACGGCAAGTATAGGGCAATTTGTTCACGATGACCGCTCGGCTGAATAATCGTTTCGGAGCTTTCGCAGATGTCAAAGGAATCGCGGGTTCTGAACACGATTCCGGATGCGTTAGTTCAATGCCTTTTCTTTTTTTGCCGCGTACTTAAACATATCTTGTAAACAGGTAACTTTAATTGACTGTTTGATTAATCTTTGCCGAGCCAATCCGACGGATTTTCATACTGGCGAAAGGTGAGACGAGCATTGTTATTATTACTACTACTTGTAGCCGTGGGCGTTTTTCTGGCGAGAGTTCGTAGCGTAATGATTGTGCGGAGAGTCAATAAAATTAACGACGACGTGAAATCATCAGGACTATTTACAGGCGGTTCTCCACAGTTGAAGCTTCACGTCAACAATCCCTTGCGATATTATCATAAGAACTTGTCTTTATCCTCTTTCATGTGTCTCGCGGAATACGCAATGAAACATGACTCTCGTTTCCCATGACAAATCGATTAAAATGACATTCCTTTCGACACATCGGTTGTCGCGTTAAGTTCGATATAGCTTTCGCAAGTGGTTACAGCAAATAATACTCTGTAAGGTATTGACTTACATTAACTGTGATGAAAACTGATCGTACTCTGCGCTCTGAAACCAACAATGTAGACCATATATAATCGACGTGGCAATCAATGTGTTTAACCAGCAGCGTGTTACCTTAGAAAAGTGTACCGAGTGATGTGCCTACCATTAGTCATTAAATGAATTTCTGTAAACGAGCGGTCTTGGCGATGCCTCGCGGCGATTGTCTACATTTCCTAACAACACAAAGTGCAGACGACGTCCGTCTTCTTCAGAGATTACAAGAAGAACAAGGGGCAACACATCTCGTCCGTAACAAATCGATTGAAATTACATCCTTCGGCAATTCCATCGAGATTTTCGCAACGGGAGGTGACTCGCATACCACGGCATTATCAACACCTATAATTATCAGCCAGTTAACATAACCCGTCTCAAGAAAAAAACAGCCATCTCTATGCGCTATCTCTTCGTTCGCCAAGTAACGTAAAATGGTTTCAATCTGTCATGCAACTCGACTTCGCCGAGTTTCTAAACACTATGATTACCCTTTCATTATTCGACTCGGACGGACTGCAAAAGTGAAGTAATATCATACATACGCCCGCGAACGTAAGATGCATGCGACTCAGTGTCAGCATGTCCGGCCGATGCCGTGAACATAATCGCTGAAGCTACGACGGCGCTATTTTCGGTGGAACGTAATTAAGCCATTTTAGCAGACATCTCAATCAACCAACTAATCTTTTAGGAATTACCCCGCATATAGCTAACACATCCGTATCCGAGGAGGAACCTCATTATCGAGGGTGTTACTGGAAATTATAGGTTCTTCGCTAGGCACGAAGTCACGGATTTAGAAAATAATATAATTAATTGTCCTGTCCCAGCTTAAAGTGTTTGCACATTTATTGTCACTTTTCACTAACGTCATTACATACGTCTCAACCTCGCTTTTTCCTTCACTCTATCCACTGTTTCAAATTCTGCTGCATAGACCCCTCCGCCTTACCAGCCCTCTTTGAATATTGATGAGGGATTTTAGTTGGTGCGCGTGGAATCCCAGAGATGAAAGGCACTGTAAAAAATGCAATAAACTATAAGTCAATTTACAGGATCAAAGAGGTTCCGCGGAGTGAGGTACTCGCCTCGCATGTCCTCAGCGCCTTCCTTTTTTAGCCCAGGCTTCGCACGAAATGCATGCGACGGCTGAGCGCTTGTAAAACTGCTGTTCTTTCTCTCGCACTTTCGCGCACTCTGCTAATCTTTTCGTTTCCCCTGTTCCTGCCTTCCGCAGAATGTACGTCGCTATACCTTCGCATCACTCTATCGCACGATGAGCCAAAGTAAAAAATTGGCTGTTCGCACAGTGCGATAAAGGCGACCTTCCGAATAGGAAGAGTCTTGTTTCAAATTTTTGCGAGTTTTGTACGGTCGATAGCCAATAAATCTTCTGACGAAGAAAATGAATTATAATCTTACAGTCCCTTTGGTCTGCAACGCCTCCGTAGACCAGAACCTATGAATGACTTCTTTGTCGGAGACATGACCGTCCGAATTTAATGATTCCTCGAAGGCCCCGCAAAACACGTCCCGCTAGAGATCTCGTCCGATCGAAATACATATATTCCAACCGGTCTAACAGAAACGACGGCGATGAGACGTACAAGGTGTCTCATTAAACCCAATCTTTTTCTCACCCAATTCTTCTTTTCTGTCTCGTTTATCTTTCGTCCGTTTCCGCGCTGACGGGCGGCTATTGTAGCCCTCGTTAATGCGGCTTAATTAAGGTAGCCTCCTTCCCCATGAACCGCCAAAACTCGGAGGATAATGGAAACGTGATTTTAACCAGAAAAAACGAGCGGTAAACGGCAGCACCGTTAATCGGGCGACGAAGTTATCAAATTCTCAGAGCCAGCCGGCTGATAATTGCCTAATTACGGTTTCTGTTCTTCAGAATGGATTCCACACCAGCACACTGATTCTCACGCGAGAAAAATAAAAGACAATGTAAACTATCGGAGGGTTCCGTGAACGTGATGTGAAAATATTCGGCTGCTCTACGCTTGTCTCTTGCGCCTTAAGAAGAGCAAAAAGAACGTGACAGTAGAGTTTCTTCGCGAAGACTGTAGATCCGTACCGTGCAATACCCGCTGGGTTGTGCGTAGGCGTAAAAGTTAATTTAGAATCAATTAGTTGGGAGATGCCTCGACGTACGCGCGTGAAAGCCAGCGGAATATTTTTTACATTTCGCCTGACGTAGCCGCGGGCAACTGGATACGTGGCGATTAAATTTGGAAGTTACGTAGAATTACATTGGACCCGTATCCATCTTCTTTATCCGTCAGTGTGTTAGTGACAATAGGTGTTGCGCGTGAAGCTTGAAAAATATAATTGGCTTGACTCATCGTTGTAGACGAAGGGATCAACAAGCGATGATGCAAATAGCCGTTGAACATTACTACTAATTTGTGTACGCAACTTAGCACCAAAGAAACCACCACATTAACATATATGAACTTAAGAGCAATCAACGTGCTGATAAATAAAGTAGATGTTGCGACTACCTCTGCTATTGTCCACGAAAAAATAAAGATTTTGTATTGACTCCAGGTATATGGCCAGAAATGCACCAAAAACGTTTCAATTTTTGTAGTCTCAGTATGTATTTAATTTGATAAAGCATATAGCCGGTAATTAACGCTGTAATTTATGTATCCTCCTCTAAAATATTTCAATTAATTTTATAGGCGAATAGGGACCGCTAATACGTGCACCGTCTGGCTAAAGTCACTGCAGCATTTGTCACATCGTATAACTATATCGTTCCTTCGTTAATTAGGTGGAGCTAATTAGACACTGTCCCTAGCCAAACAGTGAGTCCCATTCAAAACTTTCCCGAAACTACACATGGCGAATTTGGTAGTTTCGCTGAAGTTAAGAAACTCGAAGAACTTCACGGACGATAAATTGGATGCCTGTTTGAGTCTCGCTTACAGAAAGCATACATCGTAAGAGCCTCACATTTTGATAAGCCGGATCTGCATTTTATTTTCTTGTGAACTGCCCTGTGAACTGCCGTAGGACAAGAGGCGCATTTTTGTAACGACCATACGTGATGTATATCTGTTAACGGTGTGGGTCCTTCGTGCAGGCAGATGCGACAGGCGTGCATTTGCAACACGTACAGACTCTCACGAACGGCGGAGATTACGGCCCTACAGCATTGCATTATTTTATTCACGTTCTCCTGAGAACAACCCCACGTTATATGCGATTACTGCCCTTATTAGTTCCCCTCCAGTGTGTCGTGTCCTGCGCCAATCAGATCAGCATCGAGTCTCCCATTCCACGGAGAGAGAATCAATTAACTGGCACGCGGGAAAAATTTCCAGGATAACGACAATAATCTCGTCGGGGAGGGACGTCATCGATGCGTGCGGGAACCTGGATCGAAACGAATTTCAATCCTCCGGTTGGGTAGTGCGATTAGGTCGCAGCGTGAACTCTAATAATATTTCGCTGTAATGGTTCGTCTAAATTCAGGAGTCTGTTATCTCGCTATGTTTTTAACAATTCTGTTGGTCTGTCGTTTGTCTTCCTCGATCGTTTTTTTTCGTTTAGCGTTCCCGCGTAGCGACCCCAGTTAGTCGCTTCTCAGGTCGCACTTCATACACATGTTCACACTCACGCAAGAGATATTTGTACAATATAATAAAGTTTTACAGTATAAAAATCTGTGCATAAAGTTAACCTTCAACAAATTCTGGTAACGAAGGATTTCGTGCCTCCATAAAAACAGAATGGACTAAGGCCAGTAATGAGAGCTTCACGAGGGTAATTCTGTTGGGCCAGACGACAAGAAGAGTATCTGGAAAAGACGAATGAAGCTATCTACTATATTGAGGGTTATTTGCTGCGCGGCCCTCGCGCGCGCAGAACATAGTGGGTAATGTGTTTCATAAGGGAACTTATTTCCATGAATAACTAATATCATAACAATTTACCGTAATATGTGGCGCGACACATGATATACCGCTTTTATTAATTCCTGTGCGTCCATCAGTAATTAACGCATCAATAATTCCTCATAGATAAAAATACAAATTTGGTTCCGCCTCTAACGACGAATGACGAGCACAGAATCTTAAACAACGCCATTCAGGGACATAATTAATCCTCGCCACGCGCCTGTGGGAAACGAGTCCCGTTTGGCACGACGGGGCAATCTAATTTTTCGAATTCATTCAAAGCCCACGCAGCCCGTTACGTCAGGAATCCCAAAGAGCCGCGAACATTCCGCAAGCCCAGCCATTAAATTGCGCCAGTTCTCCTCACCTGAAACGATTCCTTCGTTCAATCAAGTTCTCACGTCCGACGAATCCCAAGAACGGGGCCCTACAAACATTTTCCCCTCACGTAGCCGCCGTGCAGCGACGTGGCCCCGATCTAAATAAAAATTTTCACGCCTCGGCACTTGAGGTGCGCGATTACGTCGCGCCGCCACGCCCACACCAACCCGACGCTCGGCTGCAATTATCATCTTTATGTAATGAGACCGAACGAAACTAGCCTTAAACGTGAAGCTATAGCTGGATTTTGCGGTGTGATGATGAAGCATGCTAAGGTAGATAACGAGTAACGTACAAAGTGAGCGACGCCTGTTTAACGATAATCGCTTACGTGGCACACGTGATTAGTATGATATCAATGCCAAGTGGCGCCATAAAGATGGCAGACATGTACAAAGAATGAAGATGTTTCTCCAATCGTTAGTATCTGGCCTTGTTGGTGTGCCAGCGTACAAATGACCTTAGACAAGCCAAGAAAGCGCCAGTTTAACATAGGGAAGCAGGGTAACGTGTGCCACCGAACGCATTTGAAGAGGGGGATAGGACAATCTCCCGCGGAATCTGACGAACGGTCGGTTTGAAAACGATGTACCAGTTAGATAGAGGCCCGTGGTCTAGCGGTTTCCTTTTTTCTTTTCGAGCCGCGCGTGTCGAGCACGGGAGACCCCCGCCATAGACTCACCGTCTAAAACCTAGCCGAAAGGTAGTGGATATCATACGAACGGACTGCCGGTACCGTTCACGTCTTCTTCCTCGGCAATGCAAAGCCACTTCCAGGAAACTAGGTAAATGGATCTGGATCATTGGAGCGAGGTCATCTCGCAGAAACTTGTCGCATACGCTCGTTTGTGCCCACGTTGTGTGGATAACGGCCAGCTGGAACCGTTCGGAAGAGTCACGGCTGTGAGATATGCTTTGTTTGAAGGAAGCGATTTATAGCGTATGTACATTGCAAATTTGCAGTCGCGCTTACATTTGGTCGACGGACCGAGCCAATCGATTTTGCGCTCCCTATTTCTATTTCGCAAAATGTCATAAAAATCGAAATCTGCACGATTACGCAAAGCTCAGCATCGTAAACATCCCTCTTTCGCTTAGTCACGATACCGGCGCCAACAATTGAGATCAGTTTACGTTTCGGGACACTCGAATCGGCTCGTGTTTATTCTAACGTCGTTCTCCAATTACAGAATCTATTATCCAAGGGGCCGTCTTCATCTACCGATGTGTCTGCTGCACAACACACTTACACACGCATACACGTATGTTCTGTCGACATAGTCCAATGTGCCTGCATCCCCTCGCTCGTGTATCGTATACACGAACATTCTTCTAGGTGAACTACCGTCACGAGTCATGGATAAAGTCGGCCGGGTACGAGAGTCGGTCCCGGTTTTCCCATCGACGTATCGATGATGTTATCTCGACGGCGAGCTGTTCACCAAGACAAAGAAAGCTGATTAATCTCGAGTTTGACCCACGTGCCGACTGGATCGAGCGTAACCGGGATGCAGGCTAACGGTTTACCGATTCCCGCAGAAGAGGAAACCACTGCTTGAGCTGTGTGCGGACGGAAGATCAATGTCGGCGGGTTGACAGCGAAAATGAAATTCTATGATGCGAATTCTCGCGAACCCACGAAACACGTCGGAGTTAATTGCACAACCTAGCGTGAGAAACGGGCAGCAATCGTGATTGAGACTACGAGGATAACGAACGAAACTGGTGTTAAACGATAATGACCCGGTTGAAGGACAGGCGGTTGTATCATATAAAGAGTGCAAGTTGAAGGGCAAGGTCCTATGACAGGTCCAATGTGACTCAGGGACGGGATATCCCGTGCCGGTGACATTGAAAAGCGCAATTCCATGAACTACGTCTAGAATCAGAGCTATTCAAGAAGGCACTCGTAGAATACAAATGAAGAAGACAGGTACCTTATGCACGGGCCAAGCTCGTGGCCTGGCGCACGGTGGAAGTGTCCGCTTCCAAGCAAAGACCCTTTCTCTCGGCACCACGAGCTAAGTCTTGCCATACCTTTATCACCCTCATTAGTCTCGTCTAGGAACTAGCAATAAGTCTAGCAGGAGCAACAACGAATAACGTCGATGAGATTGAAACGGTATCCGCGGCAATGAATTGACTGACTCGCCAGCTCAATGAATTACAACGCACCGGCGCCGTTGCACGAGGAACTATCGAACGGGGCCTTCGTGATCGGTCTCTAAGCGCATTTTCTAAATTAGCGACATCCTGCCAAGTAAACCGCAGAGACGTTACAGGTTACAGGATCGTTCAGTCGGCGTCGTCGCCACGGCAGCGGCTCCATTTTTCACCTGACAGTCCATTATTCGCACGATACGCATCGCGCGAGAGCTCCCCCGATGGCCGCTACGCATAAATATTTACCCGCCGCATGAATAATTCCATCGTGTCCCGGTCAGGACGACGTTCGACAGGGAGAGGGTGTGCGCTAATCGTTGCTCGCTGGATTTTTCGTAAACGACCGTAGTGCCTGTCGGCGTCAAAGATAATTGAGCGACTCATTACCGTGGATCGTGCTTCGCGAAGGAAACGCTTTGAAGTCACGAAGACGATCCTCGTCGGTCTTCCACAAAGATCGTCTTCGTGACTTAGAGAGTCCGGGCTTACAGGTGCCTTGGCACGGTTCTTGAGGGTGCCCGTCAGCGATTGGGAGACTCGCAGGATTGTAGGCGCTACTTTTTTCCGGGGGAAAAGCAAGATTACGGCGATAACACTCGAACGAGGAAGAAGACGATCTATGAGAGGAGCGTGAGGAAAGCAAGGACAGAGAAGCACGCGGCCCTCTGGCGATTCTGTTTAATTGTGAGGGTCGTCAGTCGTGCGACAGATGCCGTGAAGAGGCGCCTCGTCGGTTTTCTGGGAAGAAAACGAAGGACCTCTTCTTCTCCTTCTTCTCGTCGTTTTCATCCTACTTCATCCTCCTCTTCCACCGGGCTCGTCTTGCCGCGGACGCCTCGTCCTTTAGCCGACGCTGCAGCCACGAGTAAAAGGGACCTCGATATTTATAGTGCCGTGGGCCGAGAGACCCGCAAAAACACCCCGACGATTCGCAATCCTGAAATAACAGGTTACCTCGAACGAACGACGGACGCAAGCGGGGAAGAAGGGCGACAGGACCGCGCAAGAACCCCGAAGAGGATGAGAGGAAGGAGGAAGGACGAGATGAGAGTGGTCCAGCCTGTAGACCGAGCAGGTTTCTATTTATACCGCGTCACCGCGAATCAAAGACCCTGCGACTTCGTAGGGATCGTCACAGGAAGGGTCCCCCTGCGTGTTCTTCTTCTTCTTACCTTTTCTTCTTCATCCCTTCTTTCCGACGATCTTGCCCTGTCCCTGCTCGACATCGCTCCTTCTCCGTCGCCCCGAGTAATTCGCGCGTCTTCGTCGAAAATTGTTGATGAAAATGAGCCTTCGGACTCGCGAAAGGTTCGGGCCCGTTTTTTCTTCTTTCTCCACTTAACCGAGGCGCGCGACAAGCTTTTCGGGCCGTCATGTTACTGCCCGTCTTCCTGATACCACGCGTCTTCTTCTCTTCTTTCGTCCCGGTAAATCTGGCTCTTGGTTTCTTTGTCTCTCTCGCCTTCCCTTCCTTCTTATACCTTTCGCGTCTTCCTACAGGGCGACCGATTAATGAGCGCGACAGGTTTCGGCGCTTCGGGGCCGTCGTGACTCGAAGCCGGAAGCGTCGGGTCACGTTCGCGGCAACCTGGCCTTCTGAGAACAGATCGGGAGGAAGTGCGGTCCAGGGGACGAAAGGATTTGACTTATTTCTGCTCGGCCGCTGAGAGAAAATGACAGGCTTACGCTCGTTAAACGGTCGTGCTTTTCATCAAAGACAAATCTGATGCTACGTTGTCGGATTTAGGACTTACGATCCTCGGACGAAGAACGGAGAGACCACACAAATTGCTCGTATCATATGTTACGAACCGTGACGCGTGAGTTCGATAATCTGTTAAGAGCGTTATGAACTCATGCAAGTATGATTCAACTTGTTTAGCCGCGCGACATGTCATAGTTACGTGACAACTTACAACCTCTTTATGTGCTCCGAAGTGTCGCATTTACTTTTTCAACATCACTTCTTCGTTACGCGCACCTGGACAGAACAGTTCAACAATACGGTTCTGCTGAAATCCCGCTGTAGTTATTCTGATTAACAGTTCTGTCCACTTTTGCACCCCTATTAATAGAATTCTGAAGACTATGACGTGGCGGATTTCCCGTTCGTGCGCGTCCGACGACGGAGTGCGCTATTCAGCGTCGCTTTCTTCAATTTGTCGACGACTGCTCGCGCACGAACAAGCCCTTGCCGAAGAAGAAAATGACGAGAGCACGATGGATGAGGGGAAGCGAGAGCAGAAGGAGCACGGCGCACACGAAACGTGTATATAGCTTTAAGCATACGTGCACATCTATATGTTTATCCGTCTGTTGCCTCCGTCGTGTGCGAACGTACACGTACTTCGTGCTCGTGGCGCACGAAGAAGACGAGGTAAAACAATGAGAAGCGTGGAAACCTTCCTGGCGGGTTACAGTTAGTCCATTGTTAGCACCGCGATGTTACGTGTTAACACCTCGAACATCCCATACTCGTTAACCGTATTCCAGTAAATACCTTTTGGGCGTACGTCACGTCCTAGCAGCTGATCGGAAAACCCTAACAGCCCACTCGACAATTAGTCTCGAACGGATGCAGGGACCGGTGGAAGTGCTCCGCGAAGATGGCCGGTGCTCACGGTATTGTAAATTCCACTCGGCAGACGTTGTACAGTCATCGCTGTGAAAATGCAATGTCGCTTGTCCCGTACAATTTGCATTGCGTTTCATGCTCTCTCCGGCCGAAGCACGGAGGCAAGAGTGCACAATGTTAATTCAATTACGATGAAACGTGCGCCTCCTGTTCCTGCCGCGCGGAACGAATTTATCGTGATTCTGCGCTCACGTGTGTGTCCGTTTCGCGTTTATCGTATCCCAATCCCACGATTCCGTACATTTCGTTGAAATATCGACGATCATCCGATTGCCTGCAATGAAAAATCAATTAATTCCGAGATTCCTGTCAATTTCATTAAGCATTTGTAACCCAATCACGTGCACATTCTAGTCAAAGTATTCCATTCGCATTCCGGTTTAATTTCGATTTATTCCCCCGCTGTACCTAATGATATTGAACAACTAATTAGAGGAACGAATTTTATGTTTCTGGAATTTGTTTCTCTGATAAGAAACAACTCGTTTGGTTAATCGGTTAAGATGACCACGTATCTTTAGAACCAAATATATTAGTATTCTCTTAGTTAACATTCGATATTAACAACAAATATTGTAACCTTAATCTAATCCCTACTGACTAACGGTATTACCGGACGTACATTGGTTTCTCGTTTTAAATTACGAACTGGAAATGCCAAAGACACGCTTATGAACCACGAAAGAGCTTGTTCGTAAGTCATTCTGGGACCGTCAATGCTCTTCGAACAGACCATTGTCAGTGAAAGCCAGCATGAACGGAATGTCATTATGTCCCTTCGAAAATTATTATCCTAACAAATGCGTCGGGCCGCCTAAAGAATGCTTAAAAATAGGCGAAAGCATTTACATGCTTCCCATATTAATCGACGATGTATGTACATTGAAGGCGCACGCCCAAGTTGTGCAAGTCGTACAACGTTCTACACAAGTAATGTCTCAAGTGATCATGTGCCCGTTCTCAACATTCCAATAATCCCAATGGCGCTTCAGTTATAAGGTGTCACCGCACGTGAAGTCATCAACTGTAATTGTACAATTATTAAGAGACGTAAACATTGTTTTTAAAACCAATAACTTTACGTCTCCACCGAGCGAGATCCCATAAAATGAACCGGCCCGTCGGCTGTAATCACATATAAATGCTATATTTTGCAGGAAGCCAGATAATACCGTGTCATCAATGGAACCTCGAGCTCATTAAACGAGGACCGCACTCTCAACGGAAAGACGATCTCGAAAGGGAATCGCGGCTGTACTTTCGCAGAAATCAAAGTGAGCCATTGGCGAGGTAGACGCTTGTCGGTGATACTCTTCCAGTTCGTGTCCGACCACCTTCCCTCGATTCACTTATACAGGCCCGTTCATCGAAACGACACATGCAAACTACACAGCCGTGAGTAACCGTGTCGGATGCGGTAGGTGGACTGCGCCAGTAGTGGGCCTTGTGGGAACAGGCAGGCCCCAAGGAGGAGGAAACTGCGATTTTATTATAATCGCACTGAAGCCTGTCCTTACATCTTCCTCTTCCCTCCGCTGGAAGACTGCCACGAGGTCCTTGCCTGCTTAATGGCGAGCCATTGGGCCTGCCCGAGAACAGGCGACTGTATTATTGCATTACGCATGCATCGGAAAGTACACTTTGCTACCTCCTCATGCCAGATAAAGTCGAGCCTGTGTTCGATCGATTTCCAATAGCCTCTATGGAACTACCGCTCGGTGTCTTCTAGGAAGCAGGTGTTCATGCGACGTTAACAGTGTCATTAAAAATGTATTATTTTTCCGCGGCAATGAACGCCGGTCGTAATGAGTAACACGCGTGTGCAGGTATCTTTTAAATAGGCGTAGCTACTGTCTTTATTGTTGCAAGAAGGAACGATGCATCTGCATAATGCATAAAATTGTGAGCTGATGAAAGCCCGCGATAATCGGCTCTCTATATTTCCTTGTTTTGTCAAAAAGAAAAGACAAAGTCTTTTTTTCTCTCTTCCTTCCTGTAAGAGTCAACGCAGCTCACGACGGGTCGTCGCACTCCTGTCGTAAAACAACGAAGTTACCTTATGAAGGAAGATATTATCGAGAAACGTGGAAGGCATTTCACGATTGCGAAGCCCTTGGAAAAAAGCGGCGCGCACTTCATCTTCTTGGCTCTTCTCGTCTTTCTTAAATAGGAATAGGGTGGAGCCTGCGTTACTAGGATCTTCTTGGATTTGACGATACAATCAAATTACCATGACTTATGGCATAGGAAAGCATGGGAATATAAGATCCAACGATGTTACGGATCAATTATCAAGCGATGAAATCAACGTTGCACAAAGCTTTCACGGCGTTTCTTCAAACATATGGCGTCTCCTTAAACTTCGGGATTCTGAATGGGTCTCATTGCTGGGTGGAAGCTATAGTGGATGTATAAGTTCGAAACGCGGCAACTATGCTCGATCGCGCGCGGCCTTACATCTTGCCATCCAAGCGCATCCCATACACGCGCAAGTTTAAAGATATTCCCGTGGTTGCGATTCGACAGATACTCTCTCTTACTTTCGACCTTATCCCTTTATCGTGTATCGCGTCTGTATTCTCCGTCCGACACCTGTTCGCACGTGAGAAACCGCGCCGCCGGATCTCTTTTTCGAAGAAATTTAAGCCGCGCAAAAATCATAATCATAGGATAACTCCCAAATGCCGTGGAAGTTTCTGGTACTAAAGTCCTCGAGATAGATATCCGACATCTTCACCGCATTCAGTCTGCTCGCTTAACTGATTCTCTTTCTCCTGCCTCGCCGACGCTATCCTTCTGTCGTATAGTGCGTTCGCATTCTCCGTCCAACGAATAGTACCGGATTTTCCACCAGCGTTATCCTTCCTGAAAATTATAGTTGCGGAACGACTTCCAAACACGGCGGGAGATTCCTCTCGCTAATCCGCCTCTCGCCGCTCGCAGATATATTCCATCATTCAGCGTTTCATCCCGCGCGCGAGGGTTAGGAGATACCCTCGCTGAGCGATGTTATCCTTCTGCGCATCCTCCGCCTTGATTTTCTTCCGAGTTCTTTCCTCCCGAAACTAACGGTCGACTATTAAATTTTCTCGTCCGCGCTGAAAGATAATTCCCGACATTATTCACGCCGTATCGCCTTCGCATCCTTTTCTTCCACTAATAATATCCGCTTATCTCGTGTGCTAAGTTTCCTTGAAGTAATTGCGATCTCTGAGGCAACTCCGAAAGACAGCGTGCACTCCGTCTAACTCACTTGTTGTCGGCTGAAGATGCACGACGACGTTCAGCGCATCACGTGCGCTACTTAAAAGATCCTCTTTCTCCCGCGCCGCGACGTTATCCTTCTGTTGCACAGCACGCCTCTCCGTATCCTCCGTCCAGCACCTGTTTTGCACGTGACGAGCGGCGCCAGGACGGCAAAAACGAAATTGGGGAAAGAAACTCCCCGAACGTGACGGCGGAAGATCAAAACTGTGCTTCATAGAGCCTTCACTAGGACACAAGGCTGAATAAAAGCAGAAATATCTGATCAAGTAAGAGTGGTATTGTCGGTGACAGTATCGTTGAGTTTGACTCGAAACTCCTAATTGCTTCCCGTGGGATGTAATCCCTGTCGCTACGCGAGACGGTATTATAATCCTTGAAATTCCACTATATTGAAGTCGCCGCGCCGTAATCCAGAACGTCGAACCTTCAGAAGCACCGGTTCTCCCGAATGGTCTACGCTCATCGAAATCATAACGGTGTTCCTCGAAGAGTGGAATAGAAAAAAGAGACGGCGAAAGGGGGGAAGAGGAAAGGGAAGGGACGTGGCGTCGCTCATTACGCGGAACGTTCATGTCCACGCAAAAACTTGAACTCAAATTGCTTCACGTAGGCGCGTAAGAGCAAAGGTAACCGTTGTCCGACGCTATCGTCGTTTTTTTGTCCGCCATGAAATTTCTCGAGGTGTTTGTTTCGAGATCATTAATAAGCGGTCTCACCTAACATCGCTACTTCTCGGTTGATGGCACGCGATCGAATTAAACGGAGAATATGTCCGTACCGGTACCAAAAGTGAGATCAGGAGCTTTGATAGCTGTCGCTCGGATTCCTTTGATTATAGGCGGAACTAATCCCCGAAACGGATGGGGCCATTTGAAATTTTCCATAGCTCCTGTTGCGGCACTTTGATAGAGCCTGTGAAAAAAGATCGACTCTTTCAATTGCGTATATCAGGACATATCCGCGCGACGAAAAATCGCCGTGAAAAAGAACCTGCTCCCGTGACACTCAAGACGCTTTTAGCACGAGATATGGATTCGCCTTAGGATTACATTACACCGTGAGATTTCGTTACCCGTGGCGAGAACGGCCGCCACGATCAAAGCTCGTCCATGTGTAAGACGGTAGGGTGTGAGGGATGAATCCCCGGACTCCTTGCAAGGACTAAGTCGAGCGGCAGCCGACTCTAATCGAATCTGCGCATCTCTGCCCCTCTTAATTTTTGCCTGATCATCCCCTAGCGTCTTCTCCCTCGCCAGTCTCTTACCTCCCCCAGTCTCGTATTCATATGAGCTTTGAAAAGTCTACCTCCCGGGGAAGAGTGATTTATTCGTCAATGGGCGACGGTACATGCCGCTCGTAAAGTGCACGTTGGAAATAGGATTTCAGGAGACAGGTATGACTTCTCCTCTGGAGGGAGGATCATCCTGAAGACCTTCTCTTCCTCCCCCTGTCTCGCTCTTCCATTTCTTCGTACCTTTCGCCCTCTTGATCCTCTCCTTGTCCAGCCTCCTCTTCCTCGTGTCGTTTTTGTAATAAAACTGACAAGTCTCCACCACGGTGGCGGAGATGTATTTCTAAGGTTGACACGTAGAATCCTCGTTAGGGAAGGAAAGACCCGCGAATAAATCACGGACGGTACATTAACGGCGGCGGTAATTTCGTGGACTCGAATTACCGGTGCGCACATCGCATGTGACACACAACAACAACAAGCTGCGACACGACACGCGCGACGCGACTGTCGCTCATAGACGCTACCGCCCTTGAGAATTCGCGATGTGAGCGGCGATTTAAGGAGCGTAAATCACCGGTCACGGGGCATTTAGCGCCGATAAGATCGTTTGCTGTACCTCTCAGCGTTTCTTTCGATCCCCGTCCGGCTTTAGGACCTTAGACTTCCCCCTATTCGCGACGTTTCATCTAACCGCTGTCTTCCTGACTCGTTTCTCTTTATCCCGCTCTACCGTAAGGCTTCTTTCGGCGTCGTCTTCCTGGCGAAGTCAAAAGGGACTCGACACTTCCGTCTTACATGCGCGGAACTTAGTCGTCCAACTTATCGAATTTACACCGGCTCCGCCCAAGATGTTATCTCATTAACATTTGAGAAAAGTGATTCCAAGATTACGGTCTTGCAAAAAGATCATTAGCGTAAACAGCGAATTTTCGTTCTCCCTCATCATTCTGGCAGCCGCCAAACGTCGAAACACTAAGAAACTCGTTTAGGAACCTTGTGTAGAAACGCTTTCGCACTAAAACGCTCGTGACGCGATCATTTGAATTCAGAGTGCGCATTATCAATAGCGGCCTCTTCTAGTTCGCCGCACGATGCCCGTAATCGACCTAGGTCCCGTGGCCTCGAAGTCGAGGGAGAAGGAGCAATGTCGAAATAAGGACGAGCAGAACTACCGCGAAGGACGGAGAAAAAGACGTGGAGAAAGAGGCAGCCCACTGTCTTACTCTCGCCGTGGCGATAAAGAAAGAAGTGCAATTGGCGCCACTGAGGCACAGGATCGGCCGAGCGTGACGGAAATATGCGAGACACATTGCGTTCGCCAACGGTGCGTCTAATCCGATCGGGATTGCCGTAAAACGTGTAAGGCCGTGCAAAGTGTTACACACATCGTTGCGCCGGACCAAGTTCACGGCTGCGAGCTAACGCTCTTGAAGTCTGTGTAACGCGCTCCCGCGATCTGCCTAGACGACCTATCGATCTGCAGCCGCATCTGTCACGGAGAGCTACTTCTGCAAGCAGATCAAGCGAAACCCTAGTCCGTATGCACCGTTCTAGGCTAACAATAACATCGTGTCAGACGTGCTTGGACATTTTAAACGTTGGGGTGTGAGTTGTCAAGTGTAACGAACGAAAATACGAGAGCTATTTGAAAAATTTGCGGCCTTTTTAACCCTTTGCACTCGGACATGTTTCTTCACGAAGTAACGAATAGCGCAACATTTCGTTTAAAATGGTATAGTTTTGAAAAAAATACTCTGCTCAAATCATGTTTTGCATACAACTTTGCTGATACATTTATGTTGAAACAAAATTGAAATTTTATAGCCTGTTCTTTTCGAATGCGTCATAGTTCGTTCACCAATGTACATTACGGGTTTATTGAAACACATATCGTAGGAATAACTTGTTTATGATCTTTCATGTGTCATTTTTTCTTCCGAGCATATACAATGTTTATACAATAACTTGCAGTATCATTCAGCCTATTGCAGCAATATATTGCAGCAATATAAAAATCTTAAGGAAACAAATATTTGAACAAACGTTTTCTGTACATACATTTTCCTCAGTAATAACACGAAGTATCTTCGTGTCCCCTCAGAGGGGACAGTTGAGTGCAAAGGGTTAACTCGTTCGCTACCAGGCCTTGAAAAGAAATTCTCGCTTCACAACCCATGATGTTTTTTCTTCTAATATGACTTCAGTTGGCATTGATTTTGAATATATGTATTTATAACATTCCAATTATACAAAAAATAAGCATTTATTATTATTATTATTATTTTTATAAATAAGCATCGATCGTCAACAAGCGCGGCACCCAGTGCGCGAATAATTTTCTCATATATTATACAAATATTGATGTAAAATTTTAATTTAAAAATTGACAGCCAATCGACGATCTTCCATTACAGCACTAAATCGACCATTTCATCAGTTGTCGTGGTTTTCGGGCTCCTAAAATGATCGTACGACCACGTTTGTACTCGGCCACCCAATGTTTGACCGTTGTAAATGAAGGGGGGCTTTACCGTATACAGAGTCTAACTTATCTTTTATTTCTTCAGTCTTTTTCCCTTTCAAATGAAGGAATTTTATGACTGTGCAATACTCAACTTTGGAAGACAAAGTAATGATCAGAATGACTTAAAATTGTTACGGTTTTACATAAGTCAACGCTATCAATTGAACGACGAAAACTTGTTTTTCTACAGTTAGTTTATGTCGATAAGGCCGGAAACTTTTCAAATGGCCTTCGTAGTACGACTGGTATTTGCAGTTAGATCTGTGAGATGAAGTAGAGGAAAGTGCGCTTGATGGAATGATTAGACCTGGAATAGTTAGGAAATTTGAAGTTCGACAGAAAGGCGTACTCGCTAAGTCTGGGGTGGGAAACTTTCGAGCTTCAGTGCTCCAAGAGAGAGTATGCGCGGAATTTGGCTGGCACATCGCACGTGCAGCGTATGGAAGAATTGATGAGACGAAGTACGAGCGTAACTTCAGCGAATCTCTAAATTTATCTTTCGGGAGACACTGGGCTTTCTATTATTCAACGTCTGCAAAGTCGTCGAACTTGGACAAAGATGTACAGTCTTGTAATCCAGACTTTCTGCATGATCCGTTTGATACTTGCGCAGGACTTGTATGAAACGTTAATAACGTCCACTATATTATGTGTGCATAATGTAGCATTGCGAATGTGGATTATCTACCAATACAGTGCAGACTCTACGATACGAACGTTAATATCTCAGACGCACAAATCGCCCTCATAATACCCACCCACGAACATCTGTCAAAGAAGGGGATCACTCCTGTGTACAAATTCGGCGGGAACTTCGTTATTGTTGCGTGCCAAATGTCGGGAGGGTGGCATTTCTCAGAATCACAATACGCACGAGGGTGTAGTCACACAAGGGCGGAAAATTCGTTCTTAATAAAATGGGAGCGCCGGAGCGTTTGCCAATTTTTTTCCAGCCAGTGCCAAGGTGCGCGCAGCCCGATGGAACGTGAAATGCCTGAATTGGCTCGCGACGCCGTTGTGTACTGTAAAAATAGACGCTAGGAAGAATGCGAAGATCCTTATATCGTTGGCAATGCTCGGAGGACACGTCGGCCACGTTCATTCCTGATATCGATTCCAGAGTCTCGCACACGTCTAGAAGAGTTACTTAACGTTCGTTCACTAATGAAAAAGCGACTAAGCTGCGTCGACGAAAACTCATGGCAGTGGGAATCGTGATTCATGATGCGAATCGAACTTTATTCAAGCCGTGCAGATCGATACGTGATACGGACGAAGGCCGTGTGAAATCGTCAATTTATGCAAATGTTTGCTTCCGCGTTAATAAGATTTAATCGCGACACGCAATCAACAATGGCGATTCATGTTGTAAAGATTTTTTCGATTATTAGCAGACGTATATTACGCATTATCACGTTATGGCGTGTGCGATAGCTGATAGCAGAGGCAGTGGAAGACATCGATTTTCCTCAAGTTACGAACGTTTTATTTGTGAAAGTAAGCGGTACGTGGCTATTGAGCAGAAATCCACTAAAGGCGGAAAAAGCGAAAGATTTGGACGCGTGCCCGGTACACGGTCAGGGTTGAAGTCGCCCCTCCCTTCGCGTCGTGCGTGACGGGCGGCGTCTGCATCATCTACGTGGATTCGGCAGGGGAGAGCGAAGGTGAAAGAGGGATGGACAATGAGACGCGGAGAGAGAGAATTTCGGCCCTTCAGAGGTCGAATATTCCCCAAAATCAATAACCGGTCGTGTGCACCCTCGTTGTCCTAGGTCCAGAGGTAGAACCGTTACTTTACATCATTAGCCGAAACCCAACGAATATTGGGAAGGATCTCTCGGCCATTGAATTCGCCACAAAACGATGCGGGAAACGAAGCAGGGTAAACATTTTACCTCTGCCGACAAGCATTCTTACCTCCACCGACTACTTCCGATCGATACCAGAACCGTATTTTCCCTCTGATTTTTTCTGGGATCGTCATCGGAAACAAGGAGGCGGGAAAAACGATAACAGCCGGTCAGTAAAAGGTCGTCGAAATAAAATCAACAGAATCCCTGACTCCCGACTCATCTCTGGGATGGTCTCTCGGCTCACGGCTCACGTTCCGCGGCGCAAAAGAACGAAAGGAAGGTGCGATTACGAGGGTTTCTTCCGGTACAACCGGAGTACATAAAGGAGTCGACCGCGCAGCATGGTCTGCAAGTTTAATTACGCTACCTTCAGCATCCGTCCAGGAATAAGGCAGTTTTGCTGTCCATATTTTCACGGCTTGGCGACTACGTCCTTCGTTCCGTTCCAGTACGTGCTGGAAAGGCGAAGAGCGAGACAAACGGAGAAACGGACACAGATGGAGGAGGGAGGAGAAGAAAAGAACGAAGAAGAAAAAGACCGAAAGGGAAGGGAAAGCAGAAGGGAAAGAGGAAGATGCGAAGCGAAGTGAACTCACCGACCAGGATGACCGGTTGGTAGAAACGTAAGAATTGCACGTCGCGGAGGCTGCCTGACGCGAGTAGAAAGAGGATTCATTGCACTTCAAATTACGCGCCGCACGGCCTGCGTGTTAAAGCCGCGGCGCAATGAATATTCCGCGCGGGACGAATAATTCAACACTAATTATTTGCAGGGCGTTATCGTATATCTATGTCCCATAGAATGTATTACAAGTTGCACAATGAATAATAATCGTCAGGAGCGACTGCCGACTATCGTTTGGTATTTATCTACTGCACGCTATATTCCTATATGCATCTAATTCCATTTGCGCCTGTCGAATAGTCAAGGAAGATGTTGGGAGAGAGAAGTGGCGATGTATCGGTAAGAAAGTTAAAACATCCCAAGAATAGTCCTGCAGGTTCGCCCAGTGATCGATGTTCATCAAATAATGATCGACGCCGCTTTGGCATTGAGTGTCTGACACACACACGCGCTCATTTTCTATTGTTCGACAAATGGCAAAACATTAACGAGAACGAGTTAAATCAGTCGATCGAATTTTCTCGCGAGACTTGCAGATAAATTGTATTAGACACAATGCAGGATTTAAACACGTGAAACTAGAGAGTGTAACATTTATAAACAATAACAACACAATCAAGACAATTTAGTCTTATTTCCTAATCTTTCGTCGTTTCGCCTTTTTGTCTTTACGGCGTTTCATTTTTACGTCTTATCGTCTTCACATTTCGTCGTCAACTGACTATTACGCAACCAAATAACACAATTCAACAAACTCGTCACCTATGATACATCAACATAATAATTGAAGATCATAGGTGACCTTCCCTCGCCAATTAGAGGACCCTGTATTTGAAATCCTACAACAATTAGCGTTCTCATTTTATACTTAAATCCGGTATATTGCAATTCGCACCATTGATCTATGATTACCTTTCCACCCCATAGTAAGAAAAAAGGCTACGACACGGGCCGAAGGGAAAAAGTGTGCTGCTTCGCAGAGGGACATTGGAGTGTAATCACGGCTTCGGGTATCCATTACTATCAAGACCGCGAGTTTCGATCGTGGCAGGTTAACGTAATCGCAACAATAGCAGCCTTGTTAAGCCACCCGCTGCCTCGTTACCGCTTACCACGTAGCCTATACCTCTGATAATGTGCCTTGCACCAGTGCCCGCTTCAACTCGTACAGCAAAGTGTAATGGCTGCGTTGTTCGATTTCAGTTTGGAAGGGCTTCTGTTCGCCTCCTGCGTTAAAACGGTTTTCCTCGCTGGCTAATGGGCCTAACAGTAACACGAAATCTTGTGAAATAGTCGCGCCGAGAAGAGGAATAAAACATGTGGCAATGTAGAAGGGCCCAGGCTAGCTGCACGCTTAAAGCGGATAGTTAACCCAGTTGCTCTCTAAAGGGTTGATAGAATTCTGTACTGAACGTGTCTGAAAACGTTTGCTTTGAAAGTTGCATTATCCCTTTGCGATCGGTGTCTTCGTAGCGGAGAAATTTTTAAATCGTCGTAAAAGTCGATATCCCCGCAGCGAGAACCATCGAAAATGCAATTATTTTTTGGGGCATGGAGATGTGCCTCATCAATTGATACATAGTGTACATATAAAATAACAAAACAATAGAACAACGGAAAAGTCATTAACCCACTTAAATTTTGGGAAATGTTTAGTCGATTAGTTAGTGGAAAACTTCCGGCATTAAACACGATCTACACCGTACCTTTAACGTAATTCGTAGACATTAGATTAAATAATCAATTTCATATAATTCGTTCAGGAGGCAAGAAAGACCGTGCAGACAAACACACACGTACCGGGATACTTGTACACGAAAGCTTTCATATCGATGATTGTTTCGTGAAATATCATATGTATTACAAGTAATAATTCCCAAAATATCATCGGTATTACAAGTCATAATAAACACAACAAATCAGTTTCAACAATTCGTTTTAATATCCATACATTAACTTTAAATGCTGTACTGAAAAACAACTGCGAAATGCTAGATTTCATCCTACCTGCTGGTACTCTTAAAAGCAAAATCTGCCGACCGCAAAGGGTTAAAAGGTTCACGTCATCAAATAGTGTATTTTTAAAATCTAATTGTCGTCCATGTTTGAGTAATGAGATGCATTTGATGCAAGAATACTACACGCCTGGTGTTGGTTTGGTAGTTGTTCGAGACAATGCAGTAATCTCGACGTGACGCAGTAATAATTCGAAAGAATACCGCGGCGCCGAGAAAAGAACGGTTACTATAACAGTCATTTATCTTTTGGATCTTAATGACAAATGTGGAGACTGCTTCTTCCGCAAACATTCAGCGAAAAATTAGACGATACACGCATGTTCCCGTCGTGGGATCTAACGTGGTTACCAAAACGGCAGCATCCCACGTTAACCCTGCGAGCGCAAAAATCTTTCTTGGAATGCCATTACGGCGACATGGAAAATATCGGGACTACGGAAGGTGCCGTCGCGGTACCAAATACGGCCTTCTAGGGTAATGTCCCTCGTTAATTGAAGCTGGCTTCGGGTCACTACGAAAGACTTCCAATAGTTATCTTCAAGGCCGGCGAGAAACGGTTCCGTAAACTTAAAACGAACGAGGCGTGTGATTGGATTGATAATCTACGAAGACCCCATGGGGTATCGAGTATAATGGCTTAATTCGTGTAACGTGTACATGCGTCGGCGTGACGCTACACTGAAAGACATTGTCAATAGTGGCAGGTAGGATGTAAAAGAATCTTGGCGAATGTACCGTTAGAGCAGACGTTCTTGCGATAATTCGGAAGCTTCCCTGACGACCTGACGAAACAATGGCCAACGGACGTTTCGGGAGTGAAGTAGTCGTTGGCAAGCGGACTTAAGAGCAGTTCACTTTCGCACGTGTTCCCTGTAACGATTTCCTTACAATGGACTTCAATCACTCCGCTATGTTCACGCCGGAGCCGTGAATGAATATAAAGACGAAGTCAGCTCCTCGTCTAGAAAGATGGAACGAAATTGTCGAGAGGCTAGAAGTAATTTCCTTGAAAAAGTTCAAACAACGATATCGGTCTAGACAGACAGTAGTCTCGGTAGAGGAGTGATAAAATTTGCCCGTTCACTCCGGAATGAGAAGCCATTCTGAAAACTGAAATTAGCCGCGGAAACAGGGAAGTGGCCGTCCACTGTGAGGCTGCCTCCTTTTTCCTTTCGCACTCGAAGGCATCTTCCACGCCTATATACCGTACGAAGATTCGTATCTACGATCCCTTCTCGTGGCATTTCAAACGTAACCATCCACAATACTTACGTACCGGTACGTGGGCAAGGTAAGGCAAGGTAAGGCAAGGTGAGGCACGGTAGGGTAAGGTAAGGAACGTAAGTACGTACGAACAACGAGCCTGTTCACGCACGTGTTCGCACGCCTGTGTAAGGCACGCACGTACGCAGTCTAGAAGAAGAGATATACGTAGCTGGGTAACGTAGCCGCGAGAACGCACGCGGCACATGTAATCGTGGTCCGTATACGTACGTACTTAGCTTTCGTGCGCCTGGAGCACGTGGAAAAATTCACGGTAATTTCCTCGTGGCCGGGATCGTGTTTCTCGTAATGACGTTACCGGCCGCTTGGCGGCGAGGTCCGTGAACTCCTTCCCTCAGATCGATATGACGAAGGAAAATCTGCAGCTGGGGATTTCTCATTTATCAGCACCGGATGCTCCGATCCAGGAACGTGGGTGGCTCGCGGGTGGGGAAGCTAAGCTTGGAACAGGGGAAATACAGATTTCAAATCGCAACCAGGAAGTACCGTTATTAATACACTGAATCCTTAAGGCTCTTTTCCTATAGCCGCTCGGACTATCTGTCTGGCTTTGTCGTTCGCCTCGTTCTTGTCGCGCTATCAATCGATGGCCGTTTATTAACGCTCGTTATGCGGTAGCTTCTTGCGGTGTCTCGCCGGTGCGGATCTGTGCTACGTGCGAAAAAATGATAAACGTGTAAATAGTTGCGCGCTCAACGGCAAGGTGGAACGCAATCAACGTGCGGTCGACGAAGGTTTCTTTCAGATCGTATCACTTTAACTTCTTTAAAGTGGAGGATGTGTTACGCGTAGCTATTGGCAAGAAAAGCGAATGCGAACGCAGCGCGCACGTTCATTTCATCATCTTTTTCATAGTTAACCTGATTGCAGGAAGGATGCCGACTGGAAATATTAGAATATCGCGCCATTTCTATGCGAAGTTCGTACGGCTGCGGTAGCCTCAGGTATTTACCGAGCCGTTTACAAAACGTATAATTCCTGCAACCGGCGTTTAATGCGGCAAATCGCAGAGGAAGGAAAAAAACGAGCCTTCTAATAAACCGGACGTACAGGCGTCGGACATGACTAAATGCGTCCTCGTCCTGCTGAAACATTTGGAAAGCATGGGAAAGCCTCGCTAAATTTAAACGAACAAAGCCATCGGCGGAAAGAGCCGATGAAAGATAGAAAAAGGGGGAAGATTTTTAACGATGGAAGGGAACACGAATTCCTTTGATGTTCCCGGAGACCGAACCAAACGTCACGCAGACGGCTTTCGATTAATTCTATTGCGTCACCGCGTACTTGAAAACATTCGTGCTAAATCGCGACAGATGACTTTATCAACGAGGCCGATGAATATGCATGATTCTGAAAGAAATACGATTAATGCTACGCTCATTTATGGTTATTATACCATTACTTCAACCACATGTAATGATGTCAAATTACACTAGGAGTCGTAATCGCCAGGTCATAGTTTCCTATTTCAATCATTGTTCAACTACAAAGTTTATTAGTGGTACAGAGCCAGGTTCTACCTGTGAAAATTGGCATACTACCTCTTCTAATCAAATGTAATTAGCTAATTGCCATGACCAAGGTTATTAATAAAGTTATAATGCGTCATCTCGCGGACGAAGTATTCGGTAAAATGAATTTCCTAACGAAACCAACGTGACCCAATTCCAACGTTATACGTCATCGATCTGAAATATGAAAATCATACTGGACTAATAATATTTCCTCGGGTTTTTGTTCTGAGCAGTTCCTGAATGACGCAGAGCATCGAAGACCCGTTGTTACGGACTCCCCCCTCGCTCAATCTACCTCATGACCATGCGATATTTTCAAGATCGACTTACGTACGGTCAAGATTTCTACGCAAAGATCAAACGGCACCTCAGCAGCACCGATCGTCGAAACGATACCACCGCTGTCTCTCAAATTACAAATCTATCAGGCGCAAGTTTAATGGAGCCACGAGAAAAAATCTATAAACGGGCGGAAGTGAGAGAACGGCAAAGGTGTTAACCAATCTGAGCCAAGAGGAAAAAAGAACGTGGCACTTAAGAAGGAGCAACTAATTACGAGCGAGTAATCAACCGCTGACTGAGTACGTGACTAACGCATACATTTCTAAGCTGAATGGAACACATCGTGATATAGTTCCGTTTGTACAACGGTACACGTCTTCTTCTTTTTCACGCGACATTTTTTGCCACACCCTACCTTCGTGAAACTCGTGGTAAATTTTCATGATCGTCCAAGATGAGACGCTGTCGAAGCAGACGACAAAAAGGGAGGAGTTTTTTGAACGTCAAACTGAAAATATGTGAAGACGCGATTAAACGGCGACGCGCGGAATTTCGAACGGAAGGACTTTTATTTTCCGTCAAACGAGGAATGACGTGAAAACTAATTGCGGTCGTCTACCGACTCCGACGGCAGACTTTTCATTCATTTTCCTCATGCCAGTCAGTCGGCGCTGTCGTCAAACGAGACTCAAACTCAACAGAGACGGCAAACGGTGATTAAACATTTCAATTACAATTGAGCGGGAAAAGGATGAAGAAACAAAGAACTAAAAACACGGAATGGGCAATCGCCTAAACCATCAATTTCATCTCGTTACTGGCAAAGGTAAAAAAGAAAGTAGGCAAAATATCAAACGTCTGAGCATCACACATTTCAGAATCAATAAAAATTCATACTAGAGGATAACTGGAATTCTCATTCATCTCTCAACGAAAGTGGACATCTCGTTCAATTACACTGCGATCGGTTTTCGGATTTAGAAAATAAATATTTATGATAATGGGGCTGGCCCGAAACAGGAAGAATTGTATCGGTTTCCTCCGGATTCCCTACATCGAGTGCGATTAGCCGGAATTACAAAAGTAGTCTCAGGTTGAGGAAAGGCCGTTCGCGAGGTGAATCACGCGGCCTTGGTATATCGTGGGGCCTGGATCGTGTCAGTTCCATAATGAGCATCTATGTTTCCTTCCCTCTAACTAATTCTTCTAAACACCCAATACACGTAATTAAAAAGCTTCCACTTAATGTACCATCATAATATACATGAGATGCCTAACGATTAATGACACGTGCCAATGGGTCAATATAATATAGACGTTTGGAGAATTAATTCATATTCGTGTGCTAGGTGAAATATGTCGGATGAATATGTCATAAAAAAGCTAACATGTCCCACGGTACATACATTCGCAGGAATATAATGGAAAAATACAATGAATGATTGAAACCCACGACGTTGTATCTGGAGTGGTGACGTTTGAATCGGCTCGTAACAGCACAACCGACCAAACGCGGATTAATCAAACAAGTGCGAACAGCGGCGTACGTTGAAGCACGTTCAACTGCGCGGAATTCGCGATTAGGCAAATTCCCAGTAAAAAATATAACACGTCGATGATGTGAGCCGGCATACCTCTTTCCTTAGTCGACCGTCGATTGTTGAAGTGCATTAACGCTGGTTTCACGAGTGGATGCAAATACTCCCTTCGTATAATCTGAAATGTCGAGAAATATTGCCCGCCATTCGGTGCCACAGGATGCATGACGCAACGCGTTAGACTGCATGGTTTACGACCGATAATGACTATATCGCATTTCTACTCGATCGGAAGTTTAATGGATTTGAAATTTTAATTCTTGCCTTCCCCGTGATACGTCTATTTATTCATCTTCAAGACAGAACCATGGCCAGAACAGAGGATTTCTTCAATCAAAGAGGCTTGACATGAAATATCGACTGCGGTCAGAGCGCAAAATCCTTAATTATGCTTCGCTTATTAGTTAAATTCGATTCACCTCCAAGACAGCCTATAGACCTCGACGTCTCACGCGTTTGCCAATCTACTTCAATTCAAAGATCAAATTAGCATTACACAGTGTATCGACGCTGCATGGAACTCAGCCGTATTCGAAGATAATTTAACGCTCGCGGGCAGCAGTGCGGACTTGAACCGAGAAAATCGAGGTATGGACGCGTGTAATCGCACTCGAATATCTCGCGGCGTTGTCGCCACGTTGTTAAATGGCGAATGCAGGAGAACGAGAAAGCTTCTCTTTGTTACGTTTGACAAAAGCGCGCCAGAAACAGGGTGGAAACGCGTGGAAATCAAACGACGACCTGGATGGGCTGTATCTCGAGGGTGCAAGGAATTCGAAAACGAACCAGGGCACGTGGGCACGAAGACCTTTTCAAGGATCCACTTCACGTCAAAGAGCTTCCCTCTCTCTCTCCCTCTCTCCCTTACTCTCTTCGTCCTCCCGGTTTCACCCTCATTCGCTCTTCTTCCCTCCTCAACGCAGCCTGGCTGAAGTAGTAATCAACCCTCGCCCCTGAAGTGACGTGCTCTTAGTCCTCGTAAACAGAATCACCCTCTGAAAGACGAATCAATTTCTGCGAAGGGATGGCAAGAGACACCCAAAGATTCGCTTCGACCGTTCGTTGCTTTTAGCAGAACCCCCTTATGCAATCAAGAAATTCTTGCGACGCTGGCAAATAGACTAGACTATCCAATCAATAGCGTAGCACGCGAAATACCGTCACGCTCGTTTGAAAAGTTACGTGTTCCAATTAAAAGGCGCCTCTAACGCTGACGTCGGCACGTTCCAAACGTTGCTTAAAAAAAGCGCAAATTAAAATGGGCACCGAGAAGATCAGCGTCAACTATAGGATGAGGGTGAAAATTCGCCGGAATTACCTTTTATAATTAGTCAACGAATCTGGACGACAAACATCATTTTTCGCCAAGTGGCGGACCCAATGACATTTAGACGTGTCGTCGGTAGCGGAACGTGTCGTCAATTAGTAATAATGGATATCGGCTTGCGAGATATCGGATAATGAGTCGTAGTACGATAAATCAGACCTGGACCCGGTGTGTAGTGGGCCCCATGCGCGAGCGTCTTATGGGGACGCGCTTTATGAGGAGACTGTAAAATGACGCGAAATTACCGGGAGTCGGGCGTTACCGAGCGTAATTTCCTCGTAAACGTCGAAATGAAATAGTTACACACAGTCGAGCACCTAAACTCAAGACCCGGACTCCGGGTAAATACACCTAATTCTGAACGCGCTCCATTCAGGTAACTATGACGATCGTGCGCAATAATTTACGAGCCGAGTTCAGGGCCATGCGAGGTGGGAAGCGTTGAAAGCTGAAATACGCACATTTCGCATTTGCATCGAGAGGAGAGTAGAGCCGGCGGGACTATTCTTGCATACTGTTCTCAGAACGGATCGTTCATGCTCGGGGATTCGCGAAAATCCACGTGACTATCTGCACCAATGCGAGGAGGCAATAGATAAACATTAACATACACCTTGCAGGAACTACACCCGCGAAACTTTCCAGAGGGTAATCCTTTACGGTTCGGTTACAAAAAAATGTTTGACAGGGTAAAACTATAAATCGTCTCGCGAATCAGTGAACGAGTCCCTTCGCCAGCTCGGGTTGTCCCACCGATCCAGGATGCATCCCCTCGTCGGTGAGGATCACGAAATGAATGCACACCGACGTGACGTCATCCCTTGCCACATCCATATGGTAGGAACCATCAATTCACCCACGCTGTCCTTTGTGACCGTCCTACCACGGATTAATCGAACTCAATCAACCGATGGGACAGCTGCAGAACCAAATAGGATCCGTTGAATTTCCGCGTTTATACGGAAAGGTTTCGTACATCTCTGTTTCAACAGGGCTATGTACGTGATTCCTTATAAATTCGGAAATGTAACTAGAAATTGTTAACGTCAATAGCGAACGAAAGTACATAAAAGGTCCGGATGAAATATTACCCGATAAATGATGATAATACAGACCCGTTAATACGGACGTGGGGTGAATATTATATTTTTTTTATCGGGAGACGTCGGATCGATGCATTAACTCCCTTTCGTTCACCCTCGCACATATAACGTACGATGTACCCCTGAATCCACAACTCGCCTTGAGATTAAAGTCGTATTTCATTTCGGAGCCGTTGTTTTGATCGGGTGACACGTGAGAAATGGGGTTTTTCGGTATTCAATGTAGAAGTGCGAAAACGTTTCCAGCACGTTTTGATCGATTAGGCGCAAACTATCCCTTTCGTCCGGACTAGAGCATAATACGCGAAAGAAATGCGTTTGCATAAAAAGCTTCCGACCGAGCACCCTTCAAATTTACATTTTAAAAACTTCTGATGAAATGCACGGCAATATATGCCGACGCACAGAATGCCCATTAATACTCGCCGTAAGGAAGCCGCCAAACATTCGCTGACACTCGTCAAATATTAGTTCGATCAAGAACGTAATTCGGCGGATGATTATTGCAAAGTCACGCACCCCGCCGATATCTCGGGACTTGAAAAGTGCTCGGAGCCACTTGAGAGTAACGGGCAGGCACGGGCGAAATATTAAAAGGCACTCAGGGCTTTATGAAAAAAAGCGCTCGCCCAACGAGGAGATATTTCGCCGGATAGGGAACGAAACCACTTTTACTTTTAATTCGCCGACGATTTCAGCGCGACAGCTCACACGAGGAAAATGTTGGAGGAACGGCGTTTTAGCTACGTTTTGCGAATGCGATGCGGGAGGGAAAGAGAAGAAAAAGCGTTTCCCTGAAGCGTCCCGCCAGCGCACACGATTCTTCGGATGCTTGAGCTTTAAAGGCATCATCGTCCCATGCTCTTCGGGCAGCCCTAGCAACGCTATTGATTTCCTTCGCCCCCCTTGCGAGAACTATCTCGCAGAATTAACCCTCTTTCGCGGAAAACCATCGTGGAAGTCCGGGAACCTCCCGTCGTGTCATACAACGAGACATCCGCCGTCGTTGTCAGAGCCGACAGGTGGAAAAAAACTCGGCGAGGGATTAAAGAAACGTCTGACCAATTTCAGCCGATCTCGTAATTAAGTTTCCGACGTCCGTCCGTCGATGTCTTTTAATTAATCAAAGTTCCAGTTCACTCTGGCGAGGGATTTTATTAGAACTTCACAGGACTTTTTATGCTGTTGAGGGTGGAAGTCAGCGAAGATAATTGATATCAGTATTTTTGCATATTGGTGTTACGTTTTGTGTCTTCAAAGTTAAATTATTTTCAGTACTGGACATTTCTTTAGTTAGCATGGCAATAATGCGTAATAATGGCATAATTGTCGTAAGATACTAAAATTGACAAAAACTGTACCAAAGTTTACAAGTCAACCAAATTTACTCCTAAAACACATTCACAATTGCTACAAATGCAGCGTCTTTATTAATACCCTGATGCCACACAAAACAATAGTTTTAATCTTGATTCAACAATGGTTTTTACAATGAGTTAAAAGAATTACATTGCAATTTGGTCGCATCACGCGCGTTATTACACACCGTACTCGAGTTTCAATAAAACCCGAAATTTCCGATTTTTCACTTGCATGAAATCAATTTTTGAATTACACAAGGATGACTGTTTCGTGGTTTACACGATTGCTAGTACTGCGTCAACAATGATAGCCTAGGTATGTACATCAGCATTCGAATTATCGGTAACTCTAGTTCACTTTACTCATTCCAAAGCTATCCGTTATACATACGTTACTCGTGATTGGGTACGAAAAAATTTCATGCGAAACGTACTCCTGTAAATCTCGAAGTTTACGCTCCAGCCTAGACAACACAAGAGGGGACTGTGCATGACGCACTTCAATGCAAATATGCTACTGGCAGTCTGTACTTTAAGCAGTTCAACTCTATTGAACACAGTGCGAACGAGGTGTTTTCATTATACAACATATATCTAGCTTACGTTACCTCAGATACCAAACAATGTCAACAGCAGTGTGATCGTGGAGTCTAGGAGGAGACAAGTCGCTTATAAAAGACATTCACGAATCTCGGAATTCTACCTGTGCTCACACATCTGAAGCAGCACGTGCACATAACAAAGTCGTATACACAGTATCCCATATTCCGGTGTGTCTACAGACGACGTGCAATCGCTTTGGTGTCTCGGATCACCAAAGCAGCCCAGAGTGCACTTCCGCCTGCGCATATTTTGCACACTTTACGCGGGCACAGTTTACTGGAAAACTTCAACTCTCACCGTCCAATCCTTTTTTTTCAGCCCGCTCGCCGATCCAATATCGACTCGCGAGCACGGGAGGTCCGCATAATATCTCCATTTACCAGAGCAATGGAGACGGCGCCCTGCGCGGTACGATACACACGGCATTGTCGTATTTACGAGGCAGGCATTACAGTTAAATGGCAGATAGCGCGGCACTGTTCTGGTGGCAACGGTGTTTCGCTGCCAAACAGACAAAGGGAGGGCCGTGTTCGCAGTGTCTCCAACGCAAAAGGTGCCGAAATGATAGCTGAACGCGGTGGATAATATCAGACACCGACCGTGAAAAGGTTCGCTCAATATTAACCCTTTTACTGCCAGGGCCGATTTGATATACACGCTTCTAGAAATTGCTTTATAAAAAACAAAATGCCGATTTTCTGGAAGAAAGTTTTCAAATTTGTTCTTTTCAAACTTAGAAGATATTGAATACAATTTTAATGAAATGAAATACTTAATAATAAATAATGTAAAATTTTATATTTAGATTATATAAAATATACGTGGAAAATTAGTTTCACAAAAAGGTATTAACACGTTGACTGCCAAGCGCATTTTGCTATATTAGAACCGCGATGCGATGAAATACTGCAGAATATAATTAAATCGTGCAAAATAAAGGGACCGCAAAGTTGATGGAAGTCAAAGTATTGTAGCACCGTTCCAATATCAATTGCTTTTACAAGATTGTAAATAGGCTTCACTGCGAATTTTTTGCGTTTTTAGTCAAATCTTTTGCGCCGGTCACCGGTGACCACCGTGGTAGTCAATGTGTTAAAGATAACGACCAAGCATGAAGGAAAACACACTTGACATTCAGAGGAGCAATAATATGAATGAAAACGCACAGAGCCAATGCATCGGCCCGTGGCAGTTTTCGCATAGGAACCGAACCGGCTGGCAGCCAAAGGGTTAAGTCCCTGCTACCACCGTTTTAAGTGTGAATTACGAAACTTACGTCGTATGCCGTATAAATAGCTGCAAATGTCGGGGTACTTGGGAATAAATGTACCGCACAAGTGGAAGCTAAAAATGTTAGTCGCGGGATTACATGGAACGGCTCGCATCGATATTCAATATACCTTGCGAGGGAAAAACGTTCCAGCGTGCAGCAGGCGAACGATAACTGTAGTGTCGATGCACAGACTACGGAGACATGAGATGCAGTGAAGTCAATGCACAAGAAACCGAGGCAAGGCCGTTCGTGGATCATAGTAGCCGTGCTCACGATCTTCGGCAAAGCGAGAAATTTCATCGCTGAACAACACTGTCATGCTTTCGGTGAGTGTAAGTCGGATTTACAGAGTCTGGGTCGCGGTGCTTCTATGGCGGAAAGCTTTTTCTTGATATCCGTCGGCGGAACGAAATGTTGCAACAGGATTTTCGGCGACAAGCCCGCCGCTGTTACATTCGGAAAATTTCATTTTGCGTTGAAGGAAATCGGTGATATTGTGGATAAGTTGCAATAGCGGTATTAAACATGCCATAGACTCACAAGTTCTGAATCCAAAAATTTACCGCACCCGAAACGAAATACGAAGACACGTTATGTATAACGGATACTTTCAATTTTCCTTCGGGCCTAATACTTTAGAATTACAAGAAGACATTTTTTGGTCCGATCGTTTGAGCGATCATTGAACTCTGGCAAGGGCACAAGCGTTAAATCTTGGCCTTGACACAGAAGTCATGTAGCAATCGGTGGTCACACAACGTGTAGCGATGGACAGACGGCAAGCGGGTGGAAGAATGAGGAAGACAGGAAGGATGGGACGAAGGAGGAAAGAGGAAGGAAATCGTAGCGAGGAGGTATGCGAGAGAGAAAGTGTAACCGATCCCAAGAGCTCGAAATCGAAAGTAATTTCCTCTGTCTCCCTCTTTCTCCTCGCCTTTCTCTCCTTTCCACGGGATCCCGCGATGATTCTTTCTCCCTGCTCGAGGATTCAGGTCAAGTTCACTGTCTACAACGACAGAGTCTCTCTCCCTTCCTCTGTTTCTCTTATTTCACTTTCTCCTCCACCTCTCTCTCTTACTCTCTCTCTCTCTCTCCCTCACACAGACACACTCCCCCTTTAAGCTCGCGTCTAGCTCCGTCTTATCTCTAGCTACTTATGTAAGAAACATTACGCCACTGTGGCAATTTCACTCTTACGTCACGACTCTTACCATTGAACACGAGGGTTTCTCGCCGCGATATCGTGTCAGTGTCAATGGCACGGCGTTCTCCACAAGAGAAAGACGGAGTTCGATACAAGACGGCTGCGACCGAAGCGGGAAAGAGTGAAAAGATGGAAAGAGAACGGACACCCCGTTGTACGCACAAAGGTGTACCTGTACACGCGGGAAAAATAGAAGGACTGATAGCCGGGGGACAGGGGAGAGGAGGAAAACACGAAGAGTTACGCGGTACCCGGTTCGCTGAACCGAATTCCCCTCTTGCCAGGTGAACCAAGCTGAACCCATGTGGAAACGACGTCTCAGATATCTTTCATGCTCGCGGACTCCGGAGCAAGTGCTTTACGAGCGCTTCTCTCCACGCGATGAACTCCTTTCCTCGTTCGCGAATGTGCACGTACACGTCCGCACAATCGGGATATCGTGACGAGACGAGAGAAGAAAGAGGGACGAGCCGGAGGAAACAGGAGAAAAGAGTAGCTTCCTGGACGTCGTAAAAGACGATTCATAAACGACGGATGTCGAGATTAACGACGAAATCGGAGTTGGCAGGCCTGGCTCTTTGGACTTTTGAATAAAACGGCCCGAGCGGAGGTACGTCATTCTAAAGTCGGCGCGCGTGCTCCAACAGTGCGAGAGAATGGTTGATGTCTAGATATTCGCCGGAGCCCCAGCTTTTTTTCAAGTGCCAATTGAAACGCGGACAGGCAGCCCGCCTCTTTCGATCTACGCACTCTTTCGGCATCGGGAGAGACGCAGGAAGTCACCGGGAAGGGCGATGGGAACAGTTAATCAAATAAGGCACCAACCCATTATGCGTATGATACGCTCAAGATTGGAACTCTGGCAGACATTATATTTCATACAACGATACATCTTTTACGATATGATGTTGATTGGGGTACAAAACGGAAATGAATCCCATTTCTAAACTTAACGGGTTCGCCGTGTATAGTGACACAAAATGTCAACATCATTTCAGAACGGTCCGCTATATCGTTGGAGGGCTTCAAAACACAATTACTCTCAATGCGGCTAAACACCCTGAGTCAGCATTGTAGTTCGTATGACTTATTGATCATAACACATAGCGGATATTAAGCGTTTGGCAAAACAAACCTATAAAGAAAAACGGCCACACATTCCCTATTCGATTATGATGAGGGGGAATGATTGGATAATTAGCTTGCGTCTTCCGCGGATTGACTGAAACAATATCTTCTGGCGGTATAGCCGGCGAGTTTGAAGGGCTATACGAAAAAGGAGGAATAAATAATGGCACATTATACCAACGACGTCAGAGACTTGTGGGTTTCCGTGGACCACAGATTCAGAGAAGGTCTCGTCACGAGATATTCCCGGAACGATTGGTGCTTGAAGTTTCGGATGGGCGCGGGAGAACTTTTCGACCGTATGTTCTTTGTACTAACTGGTCAACGTGCTGACCAATAGTGAGTCAGCAGAATGATTTTTCAATGGCATTGCGTCGCGTAAAATTGAAAACAAATTCCCGGATAGACCTTAACATACATAATATGCCAATGCGGCTTCTCGGTAATCGATCGAATGCGAGCGGGGAAAAAATAAACGTTGCGGGATACGGTTCGTGAGCAGAAATGACAAAAACGGCGGAAATATCAGGTTGTTAAGAAAAAACATTCTTCCGCGAAGAGACTACATGCAACGTTTCGTATCTATTGTATCACTTAGCATCAAGCTCCTTCTGCCGTACCTAACAGTTGGCAACGGCAAAATTTGTAAATCACGTATCTCGGGGTTTGTGCCCTCCTTTCTACCTACTCAAAATCTCCCGTCTTAGAACGAGCTCCGAAACACATTGCGACAAATGAACAATCGGCACGAATTAAAGACACTTTATATTCTGGCATGCCGCGCCGAGGTCACTGCAAAACTCGCTCTGCCAATAGATACCGTTTCCCTAACTGGGTCAGGCGAAAAACGTGGAACATTGTTCGTCGTCGACCGTTAGCCACACACGGGTCCGGCATCCCTAAAATTCCATACAATACGTTCCTTAGCCATCGCGGTGGCATGGGGTCGCCGAAGAAGCGCGTCCCAGTGAGAGAAAGCGAGATCGCTTCCGTGGACATGAAAAAGTGCGAGATCCTTGAACGGATGCGCCCGCGACGGCGTGCGAAGCGCGAATGCGCCTGTCGAAGCGCGCAACTCATTGCGGCTCCTGCGCTGCGGCGCAGTCGCGCTTGCGCAGCATGCTTCTGAGAGCCCGACGTGCCGCACGTCCTCTTCCTCACGCAGGCCACGAAGCCCGGTGTGCGAGGGACGAGATCTACGACGTCGACATCGTCGACGTGCACCGATGCCCTTCTAACAATGCAAACGAACGAACAAATCGGTAGACGCTGCGCTGAAAGTCATGGATTTATCGTTTGAAGAACGTCGGGTACACGCGGTGCGCCGAGTCTTGCCGTGTGCGCGGAGAAAAATCGGGAAAAAGTTCGGACGGCGAATCGCGACTAAACGTGTGAGAACTAAGTATGAGAATGAGAAAAAGAAGAGCGGCGGAGAAAGATGGATCGACGAGGAGGGATATAGACGAAAGATAGGCAGATAGATGGATAGTCCTCGCGAAGAGGAGGACGGAACGCGCGCTTCGGAGCAGGAGACAGACGCGAAAGAGGCCGGAGAAGGAACGCGAACAGATAGCGACGACGGAGCGAGAGAGTCGGCGGAGGATGCTCTCCTGTTGTAGCCAGCGGGCACACACATCGGTGCTCCTCGCTTCTCCCCCGCCAATCCGGGCGCATGGCGTGGGGCTGGTTTAAGGTAGGGGGCCTTGTGACGACGACGAAGACGACGACAACGAGGAGGAGGACGACGACGACGGCGAATGACGACGGTGACGGTGGTAGTGATGGCGGTGGTGGCGATGGTGGTGGTGATGGTGGTGGTGGCGGCGGTGGTGGTGGTGATGGTGGTGGTGGTGGTGGTGGTGGCGGTGGCGGCGGCGCGGCTGCCAAGGTATTTAAGGTACCGTGAACCGGCGGCGCACGAGTAGTTCACTTCTGTTCGGTGCGGTGTCGCGGTGATTTTGAGGGGACAGAAGAGAGAGCGAGAGAGGGAGAGACCGAGAGCGAGAGCGTGAGAGAGAGAGAGAGAGCGAGAGAGAGAGTGTGTGTGTGTGTGAGAGAAAGAAAAAAAGTCTGGCACTCGCTTGTCAGAGGGTGCGAGAACAGAGAGAGAATCGCTCTGTGTCGCTCTCCGCACGTAATCCACCTCGGGCATCCCCCGCACTCGAGAACCCGCCAGTTATATACGGGAACATTCGCCGTGTGCGAGGGACTATCGTGCAGTCCTTCCGACGTGTGCAAGATACGAGGTACACGGCGTACCTGCCGCGGGATCCAAGATAATCGACGGGGCATCGTTTCCTCGTCCATTGCCGTGCGGCAAGGACGTCTGATTTACGAGCCGATCGCGAGTTGATCGCGAGTCGCCGCGGGGAGAAGACACGTCAACCGAACGGGAGATCATCGTGAGGGTCGTCCGTCGTCGGCGACCGTCCTGGCTAGGTAAGTGCGATCGTGAGATCGAGAATAAGAGCGAGAAAACAGGGCTTCTGGTGCGACAAGTTTTTCGTACGCTCGAAATCGCCCGCCGCAAATGGCCGGGGATTGGAAAGTGTCGCGATCGCGAGATCAGCTCTTCGGGTAGACGGTGATATACCAAGTGATCAAGATCAGTGACGCTGCTGCACGGAGACTGGTGATTACGGCGCGCGATAAGGACACGCACTATTCCTGGCGCCTTGGTCTTCGTCGTCATCGTCGGTCTTGTTCTTGGCCACTATGGATTGTGTTTATGTGCGCCGCCACAGGGACACCTTTTGATCCCGCAGTGATTTCGCTGAACATGTGTAAAGGAGAGATTGATAAGGTAGCGCCCCGGCATCTCCTCCGGGTTACCGCGTGACGCTGGAAAGTAAGAGGCTGTGCAAAGTGCAGTACCGAGAGAGAGAAGTACGGGTATATACGCGTATACCGAGCGGCGAATTGCCACGAAAGAACGCGAAACCGGATCAGAGATCTCGAGAGTGAATCCGTAAGGATCGCGCGGTTATTCAATGGGCCGAGAGATTCGTGGTAGGTCCCGTTGCTTAAGCTCGGACACGGCTGAAACTTCAGTCAAACCGGTATATTCAGTACTGAAATTCGAAATTCCACAGTGTATACGAGGCAAATTAAAGCGAACGGTAAAACCGATACAATGAAACGGTTTTATCATGACGCAATTTGGGACGCGAAAATCGGAGAAATCGGATCGTAAAAATTTCGGTTTGTCAAGAAACCTCCGATGGACCGGCTCTGAATTTTGAGAAGAGAACTAAAGAGGCACGGTGCCTAAATAATTCAAGGCGGCGTACAATAGGTATGCGTGTCGACTCGCGGGTTGTGAAAGATAGTCGGACGTGCACGAACACCTTGTACAATTAAGAGACAGTGTCTGAATACCGAGGCAAAGTCTCGCGGTACGTGAATACTAAGAGGCTATCTGTTCCGATCCAACGGTCAACCTCAGTATGTCGAATTATCCGCGTTATTCGGACGGGCTCGCGTGTAGAAGTGCATTTCGCATTTGCAAATTGTTGCGAGAAGTTGCGCATTCGTGCCGATACGCGCATGGAAGTCACGCAACGCGGTCTAACACTTACTTAACGCCTTATCAACCGGTTTCCCAGGGAATATCGGTAATTGAAAGCAATTTTTCTGCGTGCATCATTATTCGAATAATAAGGACGGCACGTTACCTTCGAGACATAACTCAAATTTATTCAAAATTCCGTGGAATGTTTTCTTAATTGGGACGATTAATCAAATTCTGTTTGAAGATCTTTACTTTGTATAACTCTCCGTCGCGGTCCATCATCTGAGCTTTCGAGGGACAAGGATAGTTCTTGAAAGTGTATCGATCTCCCCCGCACCAAGAGTATTTTTCGGGAATTTAAAACAGGGTCCGCCGTTCAGCTTGCTCGGTCCGGCATAATGAGTCACGAAAAATTCCGGGGATCGTAATAATGGATCGTCCCTGTGAGCAGCACGGCAACAGAAACGAAAAATGTAAACTAGGAGAATCTATGGGGCCGTACGGGATCCCTTTGTATCCGACGAACTGAACTGCTTCGGGTTCCTTTCCGACAACGACGTGAGGAACGTGCGTGAATAAACGAGGAATTCCTGCGGTGGATCAAATTCTATCCTTTCGATGTCTCCCGAGAACGAGAACGACGACGAAGACCGATGAAACTTTGCGCGCATTTCTTTCGCTGGTATACCCTACCTTCGCAAGTAACTTTGTCGTTATTATCGTTGAACATGTGCGATCATCAATTTTATGCAATATGCGTCGACACCTTCCTTGGAAAACTGATTCGATCGAAGAGGAAAAAATGAAGGAATACGTTACGGTTCGCGTACCACCGATAGCTCCCGAGAACGCATATGGATGCGATATATGCTATAAGACCACTTTTCGCGTAGAGGAAGAATTTCGTCGAGCAACTCGATACTAACGTTCCCGCCATAAATCTCCGAAATAATGATATCACTCATCGTGATCGCATACTAATCAATCGTTTTACAGCACCAGAGAGACATAATAAACTGTACCGAACGGTAGAGGACTGTTCGCGATCAAAGCAGTAAATACGGCTATGCGAGCCAGTAATTAATCTTATTACGTCCTAACGATCCAACACTCGAATGCGGTCCATTAATTATTATTATATTAAATTTAATCGAGGCTTAACACGAAACGATTACGCTGCGTAACGCGGCTGGCACGATATTTACACAGCATTCGCACGTACGGAACGTTAATAAGAATTCGATTGTCGAAATCGACATCATATTTTATACCTATTCATCGAGATGTTTCAATGTAAATTTCTTTGATTAATGAGACCGTTAACCGTCTCGGGATCCTAATATACCATATCGCATGATACGTTCGGCGAAATTCAAATTTACGCGAAGAACTTTTTTGCTCATGCTCTTTTACATTCCATCCGTTCGGTTCGTATGTAAATTGATATCGCGTTGGTCCGCCGACTCGTCCCCCAATCGAAATTTGCAAATTACCAGGTATTTTTGCTATTTCTCGACCGGCTTTAATTACCGGCATCGTGCCGCGAAACGACGGGTACGTTTTTAATATTTTCAACCGAGTTCTGCGATATTCCCACGTACGTCTTTTACGAATCATCAAACAGTGGAAATTCACGCTCTCGTTTATACAACGCGACGGTAGCGTTACATTATGATATTTCACAAGAGAGAGGCCAAAATCTGATACGCGTCACGTTTCTGCTAATTATGTCTCGAAAAATCCGAGATGCAATGCTGGCACTTTCCATTACGCGTTCGCATTACGGTGCCACATTTGGAGCTTATATAATTTAATGGAGCTCTTCACCGTTAATGTCCTCGAAATTGGTTGCCGTCACTTTATTCAGGATCTTATTAAACGAAGTCCAAGTCCACCATACTTTTACTGGTACTGCTTCATCCGGCGGATGTATATTTCCGAACCGATACTTTCAGGTAATTTCAAGCAAGCCATGTGATACCACTACACCGCGTTCTCTCGGTTTATGAAACTCGAGCGAGGACAGATGACGCATTTCCATGCCGAAAAACATGTCTCCCTGTTTGAAAACGAGAAAAAATGAACAAAAGGAGCGCGGTGGTACAAAAAGCCATCGAGCACCATCCGTTGCGGTTGTATATCCATTTGCATGAACGTTCCCCCGGATCCAGAAGTGTCTACGAGCACCGGGTTCCGCACGCTTTTTGCTCGCCTCAGGACTAATTACTAATTACTAAACGCTAATTACCGAGACTGCCTTTTGCCCGCATACCGCGGATGAGCAAGTCTGAGAGAGATAGAGTGGAAGGAAAAGAGAAATGAGTAGAGTTGTGCCGGCTTGCTTGTTAGATACGGCGACGAAAATAAAATTGAGTAATGGAGTGTAAGTAAGAAGCGATCCTAATCACGCGATCGAAGGGTGGACTGAGACAGACGAGGGGAGAAAGCAATAACCGTGGCGAATCGACACGATCCTTTGGAGATCGAGATCGTGATCGACCGCGGTAGGAAAAAGGTGTATAGCTGACTCGTTAGAAGGCAATTTCAACGGATAGTAGTCAGCAACGACTCTAAGCGTCCCCGAGGCTCAGCGTACGGCAAGATGCATTCATAAAACGCGCTCACGTGAAATACGACAACCTTCGCCGATTACATCGGGACTCTTCTTTATGCGGTGCAAATAAACAATGTCTCTGATGTGTGCGCGGAAGAATATCATTTCACTATTAGCATCCTGCATTTTTCGAATAGCCTGCGGGGTAGAACGGTAAAACCTGATGCTTCTCGCGTTTTATTTTTCTTTGCTAACCCCTAGCTTTAAAGCGGCCTCAAAGGAACTTGGCTAACGCACCTATGTACTTTCGTAAAAGCCCTGTACTTCCTTTGGGCGCTTAGCTCATTTGACGTCTTACGATGTCGCACAATTTTTTGGTACGACATTCGCCAATACGCCACCCACTATATATACGCGGTAGTCTTACGGCGTGCACTCTTTTATTCCCAATAGTTTCTTTCGTTCTTGTTATACCGTGCACGTTCAGAACGCTTTGTCTAAGCCTTGCTCGCCTCCACGCATGCGATACCCGACCGCAGTCTACCGTTAGGAAGGCCAATTTTTCTTAATTAACCGAGGAAAAAATATTAGCACGGGGATCGAGGTGAAAGTATCGTATCGTTAAGGTTGGAAACCGTTGCACAAGATTTCAAGTGGCTTTACATACCATTCACGGATGTTGCCCCGTGCTCGGTTCTCGCTCGGGCGAGTGTTTCGATCACGTAGCATGCACAAAACGGTAAAAAAGAGAAGAGATGCGTCAATGTATTCGGGTCGAATGTCCGCGGCAGCACGTTCCAGAAGGTAAAAAGGGGAAGAGGGACCAATGTGGGAGTGGGAAACGAGAGAGACGAGTCGCGTGTACCGGAAGCAACCGACAAACAGATCGTTTGAACGTACACGTACTACAGTTGGACGACCGGCGATAATTTTCAAAGCGTTCACCGTTCAAAGTATCGAGGCATTCTATCGATTCTCTCGCCATCTCTACAGAGGACATAAAAAAAGAGGCACTCGACGTACACCGATCCCGCCAAGCCCGAGAATCGCAGGCTCCGTAAAACGAGCATTAAAATACGTTAGCTCCTCTCGTTTGAGCGCACGTCGCATGAAGCTCCCTATTTAGTTACGGCAAAAAGCGTTTCAAACCAGGCGTCGGACTTTAAAAAGCTCCGAATTATCGAAACGCGAGCATGAATTATTCATCCTGTCGCGCACAGATTTGGGACTACGTTATGTCGCATCATGCCCGTTGTAAATCAAACGAAATTCGTCTTAATATTTCAGACACGAAGCGGCTAATAGCGGCTATGCTTTTTTTAAGTTTCGGGATTGCAGTAATGCACTCAATTGCCACACGTCCGCTCGTATAACGGAAAGGTTCGACGCGACGTCACACGTCGTGTTCGCTGGTGGAGTCGCAATTCTTGATCGCCCTATAAATCGAGACCGTTCGCTTGGACCGAGCGAGACACGGCTCCTCGGGGCGATTATCGCAGAATTTGGATACGAGCTCGGACGCGACACGTGAATACGAATGAACCGGTCTGCTCCCCGTGCCCACGAAATTTATTTCAACGGCAGGTCGCTGACCCGCGTGCGCGATTGCGGGGAAAAAGAAATGGGGAAACCATTTTTAGTCATTCGGACAACGAGTCTCCGCCAGTCACTTTCCATTGACGTTGAAAAAAATCTGAAAGAGGGGTGGACAGAGTCGATGAAGTATCGGAATCCTGTCATCGAGACATTACACGCAATGTCGACCGTGAGGGGTGACTTTAAACGTCAAGAAAATGCGCACTCTAAAGCCTGCCAACCGGTTCGGCACATACAATAGCACATATCTTTGCAGCAAATTTTATGAGACGTTTAACGAATTTCTCGATATTTCTCGGATATCAATTCCGCCAGTGATTGATCGCCGTTCGCTTATACGGTCTGTCCGGCTGCAGCTGGATCCCATGGGTCGTAACATATAGTACAGTTAACAGTATACACGAGTTCGAGTGGGTTTTATGGTAATTTCAGCTGTTACGAGCTAGCGCCAAGGCTGCCCCGAATTCTTATCCTTCGTCGAAAAATCCCGTTTTGTTTCATTCCGCGTGTCATCTGAGTTCCCTTTGTCACTCTAATTAACCCATCCGTCTTTCAATTTCCCGAACAAACATCCTCACACGTCCGCAACTCTACCTACCCTGCAATGTTTCCGCAATTAGCGAGCGCGCATCGTTACACGAAGACTTTCTTCCCAGATTATCAGTAATGTCGCTCGCAATTTTCCTGACAACCGTCCACCAATTAAAGAGTGATGTTACGCCGGAGCAAAATATCTCGGCTGTCTAGTGCGATCTTCGCACGATCAACGCGCATCGGGGCCGCGCTCTAATTAAACTCGTTACCGCTTCATCGCAAATGCTACTGCCTTTTTTTTACACTTTCGTCGATCATTACTCATACTTCTTTTCCCGCTTGGTTTATTCAATGGATTTGCCGCCGCGCTGGTTCCTGACGAGGAAGCTGTTGCGTTAAGCGAAGTAATCTAATTATTGCGAAGGCATAACTAGGAGAACTGTGCTATTGGTATGTTTAACTAGCGGATCGATCTTGTCGAACAGCAGTGCCGTGTGCTTGAAATGCATTTTCGGGCGGCTGGTATATTGTACGACAACGTTGTAAGAAGAACATGTAGACAGTTAAATGATCATAAAAACGATCAGTCGAATCGGGGCAGACGCCATCCGAGCTGGACAATGTACTGCCGTGATATTTCGTATTCCTTACGTGCCTGCCCGTGGCCCGATGTCGAATGCGGTTTATGAGCTCTGCCCAGTAACCGATCGTGTACTCGATAAAAATCGGCTACTCTGTCCGACGGGATCAAAGGGAATTTCAATGCGCGCATGAATCGCCAACTCGGAATGTCTCCTCTGACCATTCTACCTCGTGACTCGTTGTCACGTATCCAAGGCAGGAACGCGAGAGATTTTTCGAACAATTTAATCGACCGCGTAACCGGCCCCGATTTCGTCTAATCGTCTGTTTAACACCGGAGTCTAACCAATTTTGCGAATTTCGCACTAATTAGTATGCACTGATCCGAGAGCGCGTGAAAGGATATCTGAACTGAGTCGAGGACACGTTCGTCAATGAGTCAGAACAGTGACACGGCCAGGATAAAGTTAGCATTTTTGCTGCTCACCTACCATCGTGATCTTTCCTGTTAGACGGTTTGCCATTGAAATACGGGAGATGATTTCAATGAGTACTGTCATCTGCCGCCCTCACAAATTTCCGATCCTACCTAGTCATGCCAACTGACACTAAATACGATCTAATGCTGTACACATCGGCGCCGACATTTTCCTTTTTCAACCGACATGCAACGAAATCGGCGAGATACACTGATAAATCACAATTGGACGGTGCCATTTGGCAAACGGACAAACGTGACCTTGATCGACACAACGGGGATTTTAGGAGCGGTCGAATTTGATTAACCGGTCGTCGGCTTAAAACACTTTAGGGGCTGCGCTGCTTTCGTGCCGACGAAATAAAGGCAATCCACTTCGCAGTAGTTTAATGAACCTGCACCATTGGCCTAGTTCCGGTAATAATGTAGGCATATACCTACATCCAGTCAGTTTGTGACTCAACGGAATTGTCACGGGCAGCAACCGGTCGGTGACCTCTCTATCTCTTTTCGTCCGCCGCCTTTCTTTCTGGTCGTCTCTGTCTCCCGTTGAACATTTATAGGTATACGCGTTCGTTCGTCCCTGTCTTTTCCGAGGTACCCTTTCTGCTCTGTTCCACGGGTGGCACGCAAACGAGGTAACCCGCAACAACACACTCGATACTCTCCTACCGAGTACTCCGCCAAATAATCCGTAACCGGTAACAGGTTGCTCGGGCCACTTTATTAAAGTGAGTAATGCGCCTTATGGGCCGTTCCATATTACGTCGCCATACAACGTCACCGCACAACATCACCACATAACGGGTGAACTCAAGGCATGCGAGAAGACGAATGAACTCGCTCGGATAGTAAACTTGGAATTATATTAATCGTAAGTAGCCGCGTTCGGTGACCATCGCGATCCACCCTCGTACGTGAGGCTTGCCGTATTAGGAGGCGTTCTCAAAGGTGGCCGCGTCTCGTTACGCGCGCTTAATAAGAGGGAGGGTAAGCTCACCAACGTCGATATAGGCAGCACCGGCAGAGAACGACGGGGAATGGTAGGGAACAGCACGGAACAACGTAGAACGGCGTCACTCAGCTTCTCCCTGGGAAAACAGTAGTACCGTAAGGAACTACCGGCGGAATTAAGTACAATCGCGCGTAACATTATACAGCGAATTAGAGACGTCGCTCTCGGCAGTACATCAGTGCGAAATTTACTGTTTGCGCCTTCTGACACGTGTACTTTTCTCGGCTTAGACGGCACTAGCTCTATCACTAACCCAACACATGCGTCTTATTTAGGTATCGCAAGTATAATATCTGTATCGTGTCTCTCCTGCCATATAATTTCAATCTAAGTCTAACGTTTACGTTGTCCATTTTCCCGCGTGCGTCATTACACAGAGCACGTGTAATCATTCGAGTATTGCATAATAATACCATCGAGCAAATGGAAAAAAAGAAATTTAAAGTCGGTTCGCGAATAGTCGTCCTTGAAAGATCCCAAAACTTTCAAGCATGAACAATATTCATCTCCCATGGTGCGTTTCGTATGACGAGGCGAGGTCGTCGGTCATCTTTTTAGCTAACGAGTACCCTAGAGTATGTACAAAGTCATGTTTAAGTCATGACAACAGGGCTCTTTTTGCGGCATTGATCATTCCATCGTGATATTCCTATGAGATCACCCGGCCGAATAAATCCACAGTTGAAAAACCGGTTCGATCAGGAATTAAGGACGGTTCTAATGCTCCCCTCTAATGACGCATCGATTTTTGCCAGGTACCTTTGAAAAAGGCACTTCGCCGGTTGTCGCATGGGGCTTTAACGTGATTAAGTATCCCGAGTGAATAACGGATCGTTTGTGATCCTCGACACTCACGGACACCATCATTCCAATCTCCATACGGTGAAACATAGCAAACATTAAACTGCGCACCACTAGGCGTTACGGTATATTCCTTTTTATGTCACTTTTTGCTGTTCGAATCTTGACAAAGTAATTTCCGCTGTCGGTTTTCTGCGTCACATTTGTACTGATTGACTTCTTAGCACACCTATTGCCACGTGCAATGACAGTTTTAAAAATGTACCTGTCACGTTCGCTCCGTATCTACATTTTCTCAATAAAGATAGTTTTCCAAGTTCGAAAACAAGTACTAATAAATAAAAAATATACGTTTTATCACGGAAAAGGGGCGGGAATACTCATGTTCATCATTGCCAATTGTTCTGTAATCGTTTAAGCTATTTATGAATATTCGCAGTGCTATATGCCAGTGATGGGGCAGTCAATATATTAAAGGCCAATCGTTTATTTTGTCCTTGCCCTTCCGACTGTTCTTTCTGATAGGCCGATTACCCACCCGGTATATTCCCGAGTTCGTAGTGGGTACGGCGACGATAAATTACTCGTGGCAATGGATAGCGAGGAGAGCATGTACGCGCATGTACCTACGAGTCGTACAAACGGATAAAACGTGTCCCGAGTTATCGAGAGAAGCTGGTGTACGCAAATCGGCGTCGCGGCTTCGCCGTTTGTCCGAACTTATACCGGGTGGCTGACTAATGCCAGATCGCCGGGCACTACGGGAGCTCGTGCTGGCCCGAATAAACGTTCGTTTCGACCGTGAATTAATCTCCATCGCTAATCAGGTTGTCGTAACGGTAAATTTTCCTAGCCAGCACCATGCCCGTCTCCCGTTCATCGATCTCTTCGATTCGTAATTAGTAAGCCGCACGAATGGCAACGTGTCAATGGTGAGGCTCTCCCTCTCAATCGTTATAGACTTCAAGGAATAATATTTTTGCAAAAAGACCAGAGGCATTCGAGGAAATTCTATCGTTTTGTTGCGGAGTGAAAGAGAAAGAGAGAGGCTAGATTCATTGATGAATTAAACCACAATAGTCGAAAATAGAACGCAACGGAGGCTGGTTTGGTCACGGACGGTTACGTAATTTTCAATTAGCCCATTGCCAGGATTTTTTCTCGCTACTCTTCCGCAGATAATCGTGCGAAAATTCCGACAACAATCGTCGGAAGTCACCGTTAGGATACGTGTACCCGAAGATCGACAGCAATTTGCAAGTGACTTTGTTCGCGAGCGGAGATATCCCGTGCGTCATAGTTTCACTCCATTTTCCATATGCCCTCGAGTAGTGCTTTTTCATCTTCAAACGAAAAATCATCGGGAAAATCTCATGCTCCGGTGAAACCGAACACATGCATCGTCAAAGTGCGATCATCCCTTGACATGAGAAATTCACTGCTAAAGAAGCAAACTCGGGTGAACTCCGACCAAAAGTAATCGGACTGCAAACACATCGTATGACTTCGAACCATTCAGCACGATGCTTTCGATAATATACGATGCACATTTACGACAATACACTATCGAAAGAGAAGGCGGAGAGGAGAGAGAGAAAGAGCCATTCGTCTTTGCCGAAGGGGATGATCTCGTTCCACTCTTCATCCCCGTTGCACACTCGAATGGAAGAGTAAAAAGAAAGAGTCGCCTAACGAGCGCGACACGGTACACGATCGTTAATCGTCCGACGTTCCATTCGACGCTGCACACATGCAGACGTACGTGTGGCGCAAAAGTCGCTCAACCATGAAGAATGAACTCTCCGCGAAGAGCAGTCCGTGGTAGCACTATCTATCCATCCCACGGTGCACCACCATCGCGAAGCCACGACCGTCGTTGGGCGTGACGGCCATTCTAACAAGGAGAGGACGTGGTGGTGTAAACGAGATTCGGACTGTAAAGATCATATGTTGTCCCACCCCCCGAAGTAAATCAAATCTTAAAACATGTTTTTCCAATGGCCGATAGCTTTTTTAGAAAATTACACAAGACGATTCCCATGTGCATATTTTTTCTATAACATAACACATAAATTTATGTAGTGCCTCAACTCAAGCGGCAAGGTAAGCGATTAGTGAGGCAGCATTCTGAATTCAAGTCCTTTACTGCCACTTTTCTGTTCAATCTTATTCTTTCTTACTAATATTTCTTTAATATCAAGGTCGGAAATATGGAGTATGAATTGCTTATATTCAATGCATATTGCATAAGAAAAAAATGCAAAAAGCTCACAACCCGCTACCAGCATTGGCGATTAAATTTGTCAAAATTAGCAGGGCGGTACAAATCGTAAAACCATATACAAAATAACAAAGATATTACACCATTTGCAGACATAACGGAACTTGGGATGTAGACCATAAGACCATATTTAAATCTTGATTTATCAGGCACTGTCATTAAATCTACCGCTTACCAAGCTCAAATTAACATGTTCTGAAAAGTGAATGCCAAAACGATAATTCCGCTCCAATCAGCCCGCGATAAATTTCCGCAAACGGTTGTTTGGGCGAAATCAAGGTTGTACCGTTGATGTTCATCTTGCGGAAATGAAGGCAAGAGTGTACCATTTGTCTACAATTTCTTTCGAACGGTCTAACTACCGGCGTAGGGGAATTCGTTATGATAAATTAACAAAAAGCCGTTGGAAAAAAATGTTTGAGTAGGAAGATCTTACAAAGGATGCGTAACTTTCCCAATACAATATCTCATTTTCTAATTTAATCGATCGGAATTTTCTCAGGTCAGGTGTGTTCACCCACAAATTAAGCGGCCAAATTCCGAGTAAAAGATAATTTGCATATTCGAAGTTCCAAACTTTCTTAATATAAAAAGAAATTTGGTTAGGAAAAAATAAAGCTGAAACAAAATCACACTCAACGGATTTGATAAACCCTAGATGCCGCATCACTAGTCGCACACGTCACCCATCGAGTAGAGCACTGGTTGAAATGACGTGTTACGTTATAGGAAAACTATATACATGGAAATTTCTCTATGCAATTTTCTAAAAAAGAAAAAAGCACTATCGGCCGTCCGGCAAAAATATATTAAGGTTTTACATGCCCCGGGGGATGTAACAACATATGACCGTCAAAGTTCAAAATTCGTTTACAACACCACGACCTTTTCTTACACGATTAATAATGTCAATCTATCTACTCCTGTCCAGTGGTAGTCGTTCTTGGTACGAAAAGAATAATCCAAGCTATCTCTTTTTGCCATCTATCAAAGACATTGCCATCAACGAGTTCTGGTACCACCGCCACCGTGCTCACACAATCGATTGGAAGGAATAAGAGTGTTGAAGTAAGGATTCAAAGAAGGGCGCGAGGTAGAGGAGGTGCGACGGAAACTTCGCACTGGAACAGCGCCTTACTTTGATGAAGACCATTTGCGAAGCTTCGTAATAAGATAGTAACAGAGTGAACGGTCGTCCTCGGACGCTCTATCTCGATGACTATCGGAAGAACGTTCGCGTTGGTTTCCTATCCTCGCCTCATCACGGTCTACTGTATTCTCTACATCACATGGTCTTCGCCGTGCTTCTCTGCCATTTCATTTTCCTTTGTCTCTCCATACGTGTCTGTTCGTTTTTTCCGTCTTTCTTCCGTTTTTGCCTTCGTGTTCCCTTTTTCACGGACTTATCCGCACGCGTGTGCAGTCTTGCTTCCTTTCTTCGTCTCGCCCTCGCGAGGTTTGTTCCATTTCGTTTCGTCTCGCTACATTTTCTTTCCATTCCTCGCTAGACTGCGTCCAGCTGACGGTGCTGAGCACGCAGCCGTCTGGCACTATGGAGCACTTCGCTCTCTGTAGCAGCGTGAAGAAATATTGAAACAAAACTTCGCTAATCCTGCGCGCCTCCGGGGAAATGTACTTAGGGCGGAATGAAAACGCAGGACTTTCCACTTAGGCGCGAAGTTTCTCTTGCCTTGTTACCGACGGCGAAGCGAAGGAGAATTCTCGAAACCGCGGCAATAAGTGACTGAACAATTCAGTCGACCGACCGTGAAACTATTTAACTATAGATTTGAGAAAAACGGTCATTCGCCGTAGGAAGAACGTCGAACAATTAAGTGCACCAGAGCCGTGCACCGCAATCTTACGAGCCGGGATCTCGTGGGTGTTCGACTGTGCGATTATCGTCGTCTCAAGGTTGACGTGTACAGCGTCGACAGGTTCTGTCGTCGCTTGTCGCTACCTTGAAGGTGGGCTCTGCCAAGGTGGCGAGGCGGCAGGAGTCGATTTACGAAGATCGTATCTCGTCAGTACATGGGGTAAGACAGCTACTCTGGGTGGCTCTTCGTGTCTCAGAAGCTGAGCATCCGGTTCGCGATCGGCATTATTTCTCGCGCGGCATGAGGAGGACAATCTTTACCGGTGTAAGCCCGGTTGCCACAAGGGAGATCGTTTCGCCTCGCCCTTTCTCTCTCCCGGTCTCTCTCCCGGTCTCTCTTGTACGGCTGTGTCCATGTGCTATTTATAGGGGGACGCAGGGGTGGCCCTGCACCTGGGCCACGGGGACAACGGTGTCCCGCTGTGTGGCTCGTGCACGATCCCGGCCCCGTTCTTCTCATTTTCTTTATTCCTCGCCGACCCAACGTCGCACGAACCGAACTATGTTGAAACCGTAGCCCGGTTGGCGTGAATTATTTGGCGCTGCGCATCAGCCGGATGCAGACTGACGGTCCTTTCTTGCTCCAGGCAGTTTTACATTTTACAAAACGTATAGCACGACAATAGAATTCTGTATCGAGATGCAGCACATTTCTATCTTTAGCCCGTGTTTATGGTTTCCTTAACTTGCAGGTTTTGCGTGTTTCAAATGACCGTATGCGCAGTCAGTATTAAGCGGAGGATAAATTTGCCACGGAACAACTGGCTCTTTCTTTGACCCACTCACGCTTAACGTGACCGTTGCAAAAGTTACCGGTTGCACTCGAGTAGAGGAGTCACGTTCCATTCCGCGGAATTGCGTGTACATTCGTCGTCATTACTTCCCAGGAGCACGGGCTGTTTCCAGCTATCGCCTTGTACTTCCTTATACCGGTTTCCTAATCGGGATGTCAGGACGATCTGAAAACTGCGCACAAGAAGACCGGCTGTCGCGACTCGGTAAGGGATCGTGAGCGTTACCTCGATAAAGGTCGATACAGATGCGCATGCCTCTGTTTGGAGTTCGGGATGACCATTTCTTTTAACCCTCCTTCCATACTCCCGATATCCAATCATTATGGTACCTCCGCCTCGGCCTTACGAAGAAACGACAGTGACAAGTTTTCTACACTCTCTGCTACATCAACCTGCGCAAACCCTACGATTCCACAAATCACGTAGAATCTTCGAATAGCAGGAGAATTGTTTGCTGAATTCGATTCATGTAGCGCTATTTCGTGCAAGCACTCGCTATCCACCACAATAGGGTTTCCCCGAAGGTTCGCTGCGTCGCAAAGAAACAAAACGAAAGAAAGAGTCGTGATAACGTGATATTCGATACGATCTTACTGTCCCGAGGCTATCCCCTTTCAGACGGTTTTCGAAACATCGAGGGGATGTCGGTAGATGAGATGTTCCCATGGTGCGGGAGTCCTATTTACCCTCGTCGATTCTTCACTAAGTGGCACGATGCCCCGAAGTTAAAGGACTCTGTGTTCCTTCCGAAGAGAACGCGCTCTCGCCGCTGAGAACGACCACGCCCAAAGTAAACTCGGTGTTTCAAGGTTTCCGTGTAAACGCAGAGTAAACAGCGCCACCCGCACGAACTTCGAGGATTTTCCCTGACGTGTAAACATGGAGGCCAAGAAAGGGGACGTGGTGAGCTGAGAGAGAAACTTCGAACTACGCCCACGCAAGATGCCTCCCATAGTACGCGCGAGTAAGGAGACAAGCTGTTATGACTGCTATTATTATTGTAATTACTCCCCGTCTAGGTACACCCGACGCGTACCGACGCATTTGCATGAGATTCCGCGTTCTTGCTATACGTCCCCAAGCAGCGCAGAATTGAGTTTCGACGGTGAGTCTGAAAGCCACGCACTCGCTTTCAGAAAATTATTTGCACAAGTTGACGTGGAATTTCAGTTGACAGAGGACGGTATGGTTTTGCATGATTTAAAATTTACCTGATTTACTGCTCACTGCGTTCGAGACTTTAACGAAGAGCAAACCAAATGCGAAATCATTCAATATTCACGATTACGGGAAACTTTCAATTGCCGGGATACGATTTTGCGTTTATGATTCAAGACTGACTTTGTGGAAAATGGACTGAGGGATTATCTGAATTCTGATGTATGTCCAGTGGATAAAAATCTGTCGATCGAAGATCGCTCTATCTATCGGACCGTTTAGTCGTTTGACTGGTTATTGGTGATAACTGTCAAATACCAGATAAAAAGGTTCATGTTACATCAACCCTTTTTGCGGAGAGCCTGAAATATTTAACACATAAATGAAGGAATTATGAGACCGAAAATTTCCGTACTTTGATCCTGATGCACAGTCGAGAGTTCACAAATATTTGCAACACGTAGATATTACTTATTTAGGCCCATCTCTTTCTTCTTCATCCCCTTCCTGCTCTTTCGTCTCATCCCCTGTTCTTCTCCATCCGCCTTCCTTTCTTTTCCCTGCAGTTGACACCACAAGGCGTTAAAGGAATCTCGAGTTTTCGCACTGCATTCTCTGCACGCGGAATGACCAATTGACATTCCAGATTCAATGAATTACTCGCGTGCCTCGCACGCACCTGTTTTTCCAAAAAGTCGTTCTCGCAGGCATTTGTCACTCTCTACCTTCGGGACATGCGTGCAATTCTTACTCGTTATTCTCCTACCTACGCTTATCCATCCGCGCGTTTGCTTGTAAAGTGCAGCGTACATAGTCCACGCATATATCAGCCGACATATCTTAGAAATATCTTGACGGTGCCAATCGATCCGTAAAATTCGTCATTTGTCAGCGCGAAAGACCGGCGATCGGCTAGTTTAAAAACATCTCATCCTCCGGAGCTATTCTCACGATGCCCGATAGCGATGAGGACCAATAGAAAAGCATCTCGTGGACGGTTTAAAATGACTAGGAGCCACTGGTACCGCTACTTTACATAATAATTAATTACCGGTGCTTCTCGTAACGGACAATTTCCGGCGCTGCCTTTCTCGAGATCGCGTCTTCATGGGCAGGATCAGCGAATGTGCCCACTGTGAAGTGCTGGGCGAGCCGAACACTCTCCATCTTATTACCGGCACGAGGAAGGAAGATATATATCTCCGGATGGCGGAAAAACAAACGACCGTTGCAACGACGTTTTCTCTTATACATTCGATTAAATTGCAACGCGAGGCTCGAGTGCGTCGGTAGTAAATGGTGTAGAGTCGTGCAATTTGTAACGGAAGTGCGTAGACGGTTTACACAATTTTCCGATCGATGTGAAGGAAGTTCGTAGCAGCCATGGCGGTCACGATAATCCGAAACGAAAAATAATAAATATGCAGTCAAAGACATCTGGAAATAATCCTTAGAAGTTGAAGTACTTCTTTATATAAGGGAGGTCAAATTTGATGTAGGATATTATTTCGTGAATATTCTACGTGCTCGTCGATCGATTGCAGTCATCATTTTTCCTACACCGCGATATCCCAGCGAAGTATAATATTATGGAGATCAGAAAGGAGGGCCCAAAAAAATTTCTAATCGACAGGACCACGCAGGAATTTTCGACCAGACGCCTTAAATCATCCGAAGAGAGTGGGAGCTGTGTAAAGTGGGGAGAAGACGCTTCCAAGAAACTATCGATACGGCGGGTCCCGGTGCCCATTATCGCGCAGGTCGTCCTGAATTATGCACCGACTAAGGTTTTGCCCGGCGATGGTGGCTTGTTGAGGGAAGAGGGCGGGCGTAATTGATGGGCTTTAATAGGCTGAAGATTACAGTTTGCCGTGTTTTAATTACCGCGATTGCGATACACCTTCCTGTTATTACAACACTCCGATGAGCGAATGGACACGAAACGATATTCTGTACGCCGAACTTCCCGATACCTGAATCGATCAACGTTGATGAACCGTCCCCCAGTTTCATCTCGTCTTCTTCGTGAGAATGATCGCTATCGATCAGAAGAAATTCGACTTCGTCAGCCGAAAGTCTTCTCCGAAGCGACTTCAAGTTCCTGTACCCCATTATGGCAGCGTACCATGCATGACATTTCAATTTTGTTACTTCACTTACTCGTTGTTATTGGACAACAATGGGCCGTCGCTATGTAAAGCAGTTCCTAGAGCAGTTTTATAAAACAGAAGGGTGGTTGGAAGCAGTTGAGGGCAGCGACGAGTGAAATGACTCGGAAAATCTCTCGCACGGTATTCTAACGATCTTCACAGAAATGGAACAGCGCTCCAAAGAGGCATACCCGGAGGCGCGTGCGCGAGGAAAATGCACGGGAGGGACAGACGTAAGAAAAGGTAAGAAGGAAAGGCAAGAACGTACATCATGCCTGGGCAGAAGGACCACTTATCGATTATCCGTGAAGAAGTCGTTGCATTCCCGTGGCACCCTTCATCTGTTTACACGAGGCGCAGCACTTCTCGCCAGAAACTCACGGCAGCTATATACGTGAGTTTGCCCTCAGCTACTTCCTTCCAACATCGCCGACGCTAGAGCAAGACGGAATATCGGGGCAAGAGGACCCACTGTGGAAAAAGGCTTTCGTCAAACAAAAAGCGTCCCTCGCTTTTATTATTTCTCTAAATTCCCCTGGCCGACCTAAACGTCGGCGGATGCCTGTGGATAAAGCGTGCGCGATAATAATCAACGCGGACAAGAGAGGGCGAAAAAGCCAGACTCGGAAAACACCCGGATTGGCCTGAGAATGAGGCGGATTGAGGGAAAGAAGAAGAAGCCTGAGAGTAAGAGAATCGTATAGAAAACAACCGCGGAGAAAGGGAGAAAGCTCATTCCATTAGGGAAAAAAGAAGGCGAGCGTGAAATGCGAAAAGAAGGCACATAAGGATTGTAATTGCCTTCCGCGATTCCCCCCATAATTCCACTATGAGAATGAAAAGACCATTGATCTGAGGTCAATGAAAAACGGATGCAAGAAGTTGTGTCCCACGTCTGTGGAGAGCCGAAGCGAAAAATTACATAGCGTAAAGCTGCACGGTAATGCGTGAGTGTGACAAATGGTGACAAGTAAAAAAAGAGAAGAGATGAAAATTGAAGGCACGACGTTAAGGGCGTAAAAATGAGAAGGGGAATGAGAGAGATGCGTATCTCTTGAGGTTGTTGGGCATCCGACACGATGCGATCTTTCGACGAGATATTATGATACCGGGAGAATCATCGCATCTTGCGGTAATACGCGTTATTACGTGCTGCCGAGCGATCGACCGGCTCGATCGACAACGAGGGGACGTTTCAATCGCGAGGAGAACCGAGGGAGATAGGGATACATCGCGTAAAACCTCGACGGGTTCTCAAGTTTCTCATTCCGCGGCTGAACGATCGCGGTCGATGTCGATAATACAATAGGAAAATGGTTACCGTGACCATCGATAATATTATTGAATCGAATAACTTCTTATGGAAACTTGCTCTACATTCTTATCCATACAGGTGCAAAGCCATGAGATTCCGATAGAAAACATTACAATTGACAGAATCGGCGTGACGTTAAAATTGTTGACAAATGCAAATTTATATGAAGCGGCCGCGAAACTGTTGCCTATTGAACAGCTCTAGGCAGTCGATTAATCAGAAGCGGACCTCATCAATTTGCAACATCGATTCATCGTTGGACGAACTAATGACTCTCATATTAAGTCGCATGTTATATTGGGTGGGCAAAGGAAGAATTAAATAGTTCGAGTCATCGCGACGAATCCCGCGAACATCCACCTCAATCATTATCCTTTATCGTCTCTTAACGGCCATCGGTGCAGTGTGACGAATTACTGGCACGGCCGCGAAGATTTATGATCCCGACCGGCGACGACTCTCACTAATTCGTGCGGCCGTGGCAATTTTTGCGTTACCGCGCTCTATGCAAAGATTTGGAAAACGGCTAATAAGACCGAAGGGGTTATGCGAGGCGGGAAGCCAGGAAAACACGAGAAGTCAGGAGGTTTATTCTCGACCCCACGTAATTCCAGCACAGGTAGGTCTATAAATAGAGAGCGTGTACGTGTTGCCGACCTGTTGCTCGAGCACCCTCGTGTGAACGCCGAGGCCCTGAGTAATCGAACCCCGTTGTTCCAAGCGCCTTCCACCGGTGCCGCCTCACGTTCCATCGTTCGTGCCCAAAAGCACTCGCCGCTCGCAGAGGTCATTAGGCGTAATGAATACTCGATAGCCCCTTAACCCCTAATATAATCGCCCGAAGCGGCTCTGCCCGCCACGGCCTCTCTCGATCCACCACGTTCATCCTCCTCGTCATACCTCCTTGCGCCGATCCCCCGCATTCTAATCGATGCGAAACACTTCGAAAGCAATTTTCGCCGGCGCTGCGTTTAGAATCCCCTTTGCAGACATTTCTTGGCTCCGCAGCTTCCTCTGGTACCGAAGCAAGGCGGTATCATTTTATAATCGTGCCTAGGTATCGGGCTCCGCCAAGGGTACTCGTTCCGCGCAGGTAATTTTTCCTCGAAGAAAATAAGCGCGTGTAAAACGTATTAGAGAATAGCGGCACGTGACGTTCCGAGAAGGAAGGAAGGCAGAAGGCCGACCGAGGAAGAAAGATCCGTATGATGGCCTGGTCGTTTGATCGTCCCAACGGGTTTCAACGGTGACAATTAGTAGGTGTAAGAGTTCAGGCATCGGCTCCCTGGTGCCTGCAGGTTCACGCGCAGTTGGTTCTCACCGACGGTGGCGGGTGTATTCGAAACTCCTTGTCCTCTGATCGTTTCAACCAAGGGCCGAAGAGTGTTCCCCGAGGAGCAACGACTCCTTTCAAGTCAAGATTGCTCGCTGATGATCGCGTAACGAGCCTCTCTCGCCGTCAACCTGTCCCGAGGCCACTGGGACCAGTCTGGAACTGTTCAGTAACCGGCACGCGGAAGTCACCTTTAGGGGTGACGCGACGAGAGGGCTTTCCCCGCGAGCCAAACTCCGTCTATGCGATTGCACGTTCCCTGACTTGCAGCTCGATTGGCAAAAAGAAACAAAGAGAGGAAGGGTACAAACGAGATAGAGACAAAGCACCCACGACGTGGGGAAAAGGAGGGACAGAAGACGAGAGAGAGTGAGAGGGAGAACGAGAGACGACGTGCTTCTACTAATTGTCATAATTAACCGTGGAAGAGTTCCCAGGGTCAGGCGAAGAGGTTAGAAACATCGGGGGCTGATCCTCACAACTAGTGGTATCAGGGTCATGGAACTTTATCGTTCGTTCTATGCAATTTGCATAACGTCATTTACCGCATTTACTAAAGCATCTTAGCTGTCACGTTGATCTCATGATCTCCAACCTCCTTTGCCCTCATAATTTCAAGTGCAAACTTCTCTCTAATGCCCCGCCGACGACTCGAACAATCCCATCGACGACTGGACGTTGTTATTAGACACCGTTTGTCGAATAGACCCTAGCGTATCTGCGTACTTGCACGCAGATAATTATCCTGTACTGAGAAATCTTCACTTTTGAACTTTCCCACAGTCAGTCTTGCAATATGCTTTCTCTTCTGCGATCCTTGATTTAACCTTCCACGATAAGAAATGTGTATATGAGTTATCAATGTATATTGCGTGACACTGGGTTTCCACCTAGCTTGTCGAAAGGAATTTTTATTTCTAACTTTATTGACCTCTTTGTATGTTGTATTGTCTGCGGATTTATAAAAGCCGTCTATCATTCAAACTAGCGATTTCTAACGATCACTTGATATTCATAGGACGCAGAAAACTAGTGCATGCCAACTATGTGTGGGGCCACGCTAATGATTGACCCACGTTCGCAAGGACACAATACCAAGCATATATCTCGTAGTTACATCCTGTTTGCCGACAACACGGGATTCGAAGATCGTTCGAATCCAACTCCAACGCTGTCAATTATCGGGCTTTTAGTCGTTGAAACGTGCGTAACTCAGAAGGAAGATGAAGCGTCATGTCCACAGCTCGACGAACATCGGATTCCCCCATTTGCGGGGGATGGACAGGCCCGTTACTCATTCGTTGATCTTTCTTCGGGGTACCGCCGTGACGGAAGTAAGCGTTTCCCGGCGTCACTTTTGCGTCAGATATGACGAGCCTCCTCCACAGATACCGCCCACTCGTGCCGGTAATTACTATTATGCCGCGGTTCGTAACAACCGCGAAGTAATTACGAATCGCGAAATTGGAAGATTCCGGTTAAGGATCGAACGAGGGCTTGCGAAAAACATGCACGCGAATTCGCGCTCAATCTTTCTCACTTGCCATCCCATAATTTTGATGTTCTTTATCATTGGCATTACATGTTTTTTAATTCTTATACCCACGTTTAAATGTAATCGAACGGAATCAAACGTGTTCGTTGATTGCGCTGTTCAATAATTGATTTCCGCGGTAGAGACATAAAATTGGGGAAACCATTAGTATTTTGTTGCATACTGCACTTACATCGTTTAATACTAAATCATCTTCACTGAAGGTAGATTATTATTTATTCTCTTAGGTTTTAACAGCTTCGAATCTGTAGCCACCAATCAATTGTATATTCGTTTATGTGACAAAAATATATCAATCTGCCAGATTAACAAATTCTTGGCCACTCTCAATCTATGAAGAACGAACTACGAAATCGGGCCGTCCACCCGCTACAAACGGCAATCGGATTATCCCATTAGCGCGACCATTGACGAGATTATCAAAGTTCTTTTCCCGTCCGGCAAGCACCGCTACTCCTCCGACAGTCAGCTCCCATTAGATCCCATTACATCTCTCGGAGCTTATCGATCGGCATGTAACAGATTCATAGTAAGCCAAGCGCACACACACAAGTCCTAACTCACCCATCACAGGAGAGTTTAGCCAGTTATTCGCGATTTGCATAAATACGCAGTGGGAAGCGCGTAATCGAATTAACTGCGGCGCGTTCGAATGTCCCGATCCAACCTGACTGGCACTCGGGCTCGTCGTTAAATTAGATCGCCGTACGATCTCGATCTTCTCTTAATCTCGCAACGTTCCTGTCCCCGACGTCGAACGTGTCGTAAGTGCGACGAGCCTTTCATCTCTCCTCTGCAGTCACATCTACTATGTATACTCTTCTACTCTGCTCCTGGAAGTAGGCAGAACCGGACGGTACGACACGGTACGAACTTCGCCCACGGTCTCCTTACTGGCGGGATCTAAGGAGTTTGTTCCCAGGTGAAGGTAATCATATTCCGCGTTCCACGGTAATGGTGAACGAACACGGCCTCCGGGCTGTAACGGAACCTTTGGCATCGGCCACCCCGTTCTACTGTGCCTGTGAGTACATCTACCTGCGCGTACGTGTGCACACCTACATGCGTCCGTACAATTCACTTACGCGCGTGTATATCAGCGCACGTTTCCCTCTTGTACGTGGCCGCGTGTACCCCGTCGTGTACTCGTCGCTCGCTGCCCAAACGCCTATGTTCACGCGCAATTATCCCTCGAATCGGCCGTTATCGGCGAAGAAAGCCTTTTCCCGAGATCGTTATCGCTGTCGCCCTGGTAGCTAATCGCTGACATCGGCTCGCCTTTGAACTCGATCCCGTGGTGGCGCAGTTCACACGTACAATGATGCACGACACCATGTGCCCCTGTAATCGTTCGTACTCCCCCGTAATCGCTATTATTTTAATCGCTGGTCGAGCAATTACGTGCTTGCGCGATGCCAGGGAACTTTTCGCGAAGACACGTAATGACCACGTTCCACCCACTGGAACTTTTTGCGATCGTGAATGTGTTTTGAGTCGTTCGCTTCCTCGCGGCACTGGCGGCTGACGTAAAACTCACTTCGATGCATTACTCGAAAGGTAAAGTGAATTCACGCGGGAATCGGTTTAGTGGGAAGAAAATGATGGGTTACGAGCGAGTTGAACGTAAAGAGCCTTCAAAGATGGTAACATCCTGGTACTCTAAGCCTTATCATATATATCGACATGCAAACAGCTTTGTACAGTTATCCGAAGCGTAGGTCTTGACAGGATTATACAAAAAGCCGAACACATGTGACTGTTGCAAATAGAGTCGTAATTGCTTAATAACGCACATAGATTAATACGGCAATCAGCAAATAATATCAAGCTGAAAATTTGAAATGTCTCCGTCAATTGAATTTTTTCGGTTTCGTGAATCGGGATGGGACGGATCTAAAGGTACCTCTGCACTGCCAAAGCCGGAACGGTCATCGCTAAAACCCTTCAAGGACAATATCACTGTTCACAGGACAGAATGCTCGTTGAACGGGTCGATATGCTTTTACGTCGTGACGGGACCGTATCGAGAGCGCAAGTGAAATTAGTCGCGGTTCGATGATCGCCGCTACGACTAGGTCCTGCGATAAAGATGGAAAGTAATGCACGTTCGCAACAATTCAGGGTAGACCGGGCAAGTAGAGACGAAGCAAATGAGAGAAAGAGATCGGGGTCAAAGATAGAAGGAGAGAGAAATGGCGATAGGACGACCGATACGAGTTATATTTCCATTCAGAAGGCATCACAGCGGGTGTGTCGTTTCTGGGTTGTCATCGGGTGGCCGTTTACGCCATACGTGTACGCACGCATACGTATGAACAAGCGTTCCGTGAGACACGCACAGGCAGGAACGTGATACGAGAGCGACAAACCTGGATTCCCCGAGGCTGGTTGCAAGTGGATACGGTCAATCAAGGTCCGCCACACGCGTTCTATTAATATTGCAAAATGGTCATCGTCCCGATCGATTCACGCCTCTGGAAATAGTTGACGTTTCATTAAGTCTGTCCGGGAATTAACCTGTTTCACGTGTGACGTCAGCCTTCTAATTCCTCGGGCGTCTTTGAATACTAACGCTCGGACACGATCATTATCCTCAAAGGAACACAGTGTTTCCAGAAAAATCGACAAGCCGCGATCTGCGATTGCGCGATCCGCCCCTGTCTGCGCACCGTTGATCGGCAAAGGTGTGTTCGCACACGCGCATGGCCGATGTATGCTCGTACCCATTCACCGAATTCCCCTGTTCAATAGGCCGTACCGTGAATACGGAATGACGTAAGGCCTTTGCGTTGCTTTGAGCCGTGTCCACAGAGTCCGCGCGATGTTCAGCGTGAAACCGCGCACGTTCTCTTCTTGCACCTCGTTCACCCTCGGCGGAACTCTGCCTCGGGACAGAAACACCCCGTGAGCACGAACGGCGAGATTCATTACGATACGTGCAGGATGTAACTCACGCGGGGCGGCACGCATAAAACGTGCAACGAGTTCGTTAACGAGCGACGAGCACGAAGGCGCTTAGGTGTCGCACGGGTCGCCATCGCCATTGCTTCCCTCCGGTCACAATGAGGATGAAGGTAGACGAAGTAGAAGGAGGAGAGAACACCGACTCGACGACGAAAAAAACAAGCTGGCGGACGAGAGTGAGAGACTGCCCACGCTCCTTCATCTCGGTCTGCCTTTGTATTAGGCCGCTGTCACGACCGGTATGCGCCGGCTTGTCCAGAGTGTTTTCTCTCCGCCCCCTTCCTATCGGCATCTCTGTTCTTTCTTTTCTCTCTCTCTCTCTCTCTCTCCCCCGCGTTACGTTTTTACTCCAGCTCCTCTCCTTCCGCCGACTTCGTCTTTCTTGTCCTATCCCCCGCCGACTCTCTTTCCGCCTTTTCATCGACGCCGTTAACACAGACCACCGTGAGACTATTCTGTTTCGAACATTCAACCGTACCAACTGGCGTTGATGACGTCGCCGATTTCGTATTACCTCGGCGACGATATATCGCTGATTCGATACACGCGCTCCCCCTCTTCTTTTCGCGGCGTGAGAAATTACTTGTGTCGAATCGGCCGCTAATTTTAGCAGCCGGCATGAGAGATCGGCAAGCTTACCACGACACGCGGCAGGGATATCAATGGCACGGTCAAGAGCTCGGTCACTTACGGTGATTTCGAAACGCGATCGCGTGCCGATGTGTGAACGTGCCTTAAACGCTGAAAGTCGGCGGCGGGTGCCATGCGAATAGGGGCGCGCATTCCCACGCACCCACGCCTCGTAAACTCGCGCGCCACGTAGGCAGGCAATTCTATTTAACAGCGTCACTTCTCGCCCAAGGCTCGTGACTCGCGACCGCGAAACGGCCCAACGCACGACATCATTTTCATGTCTCAACTAAGCATGCGGACGACACACGTATTTTCACGTGCCAACGACGCAATGTTACTTCGTACGCGAACTGCACATGCAAACGTAGCTGCTTTACGCTGGCAGAACAGCGTGCATGTGTGATCACATATACGATTCGCTGGAAACGCTCGGTCAAAGTGCGAAGGTATGCGATTGGCTCGTCTCCAAAGTCAGCTACTGCACGTCCAGCCGTCAGAGCAGGTTGACGGTTACCATAGAATGCCACGTGACAGGATAAACGCAGCCTTCGGCATTCATCCGTGCGCAAAGATAGATAAGTGTTCACCTTGTTACACATTACGGGTGCGCGCGTACACGGTACAATGCTAATGTCAGGGAATGCAGGAGAAAGATTCACGTGACGAATGGTAACGCCTTATTGTCGGGGAAGTCACGTAATCGACTCTTTCGAAAATAGACAACACATCTGACTGGTTATGGGCGGTGTTTAACAATCCCGCATGAACACAGCGATAAAGCATTTCTAGAAAAACAACCAAAGGTTTTGCAGTACACAGCACTTATCGAAACTTGTCGCACCGTTATTCCTGCTAAGTTGAAAGACGCTATCCTGCGATGAATACAAACTGATAGACAAATGGACAAAAAAATAATTGAATATTTCTTTCTGTCACAGGGGACGGAAAAAGAGTGCCGACATGTCGGCGTTGAGTACCGGGCTGTGTAGGCCCGGAATAACGCTTCATCTGCTTTTCATACTGCTGGCAACACAATTCACACATTCTGGTGAGTACTCTAAACGAAAACTCCTATAGTCATTTTACCGATTACTACTTCTACCCTTATGAATCTTTGTCTTCTATTTTATTTGTCTTGCCTCAAAGCCCCGTGCGCCTTTTAACTATCGAACGAAACGTTACTACATTATTTCGCGGCTTCACAGTGTACGTAAATTCATGTAACAATCAGTTTTTTTTTCATCTACAACACTGAAAATGTCTTTGTGCTTTGCCGGCACGCGTCAGGAATTGGTCGCTTAACATAGATTCCTAGGGAAGATTTTCAATACGGCAACTTTGTGAAAATAAAATTCATGTCATTTAGTTGCGAAATTAAGTAGTTGTTCGTGCTAATCGTGCATATTTAAAAAAAAAGTACATTTGACGAAATTTATCAACAGCATTCTTATAATGTCAGAACTATCCGTTGTTCGCACTCGCAAACGACATAATGACGCGACGTCGGTCACAGCTAAGCGCCGGCTTGAATAGGTATGTCGAGGAATGAAATTAATTTCCGAAAATCGTACTATGAGACATATCCTTGCTTTGGCCGAGCATGGTCGTCTGACACGAGGCAGACGAAAAATGTCTGAATGAGGCAGCCACGTTCCGTCAGGACGTCGAACCTCTCGACTCTCTGCTTCATAATGCTCACCTCTGGCATCAGCCACGTCAGGAGGTCCCAAGGTACTTTCCCATGGACCCAACGCACCATATTCGTTCCCTGACACATCCTGCGCCTCATCGTCGTCTTCGTTTGTCTTCATTCTCTTCACTGTCGGAGTCTCGCTGTTCGCGGCATCACACAAACCTCTTCCGTTTACGTCGATCCGGTTTCGTGGAGTTCGAGGACCTGTTCGTCTTCTCGCTAGTGGGAGCGTTCGCAGATCATCGATCGTGCGCTATCGTTCGTCTAAGATTGATCGATTGGCTTCGTTGGAAATCATTCACGGGCTCCGACCACTTTCTCCTAAGCCCGGTTGCCAGGCCCGGTTGCCAGGGCGAGGTCAAGTTCGTGAGATAGCACGCAAGGAAGTGGTAACTTCGAATTTTAATCCGGAACGATTTTCAGCGAACTCAGTGATCGACCGACGACGTTCCAGTGAACCGTGTCGCAATGAATGTCTAGCAGCCTGTCGATTACCCGAAGCAAATTGATATTACAGACGACACGGTGAATTTCAATCGATCGTCCGTCTCCCGCCGCTTGCCACTAAAAACATCAGCGCTGAGCGTATATTGATGGGTGAAAAAATGAATTTCACGGGCAGAGAATGGCAGGAAATCCGTCCGCCGTTCGACGCGATGAAGCAGACAACGATATCGAATCTCGCGATTTATCCTTGGAACAGCCGTGTCAGCCCTCGTCGCGCAGGATCTAGGATCGAAAAGTCAATCCTGTTCTCGCGGCGATTCGTACGAGACGGTAAGGAAGATCGGCGAACAAGAGTTCCTGGAAGAGCGTGTTACCGCGAACACGACGACGTGCAAAAACGTTGCATCGTCAATGAAGCCTCATTGAAGATGCGTCGTTCTTGCTCCCTCTCATCGTCAATTGCCCGTCGACAGTTCGTCGAAGAGCAGGTGTGGATAAATGGGCGGGTCTTCTTCCCGATCGAATTCCGCAATCTTGCGCTTCCTTCCTTTCGTTCTTTTTCTCCGACACGATCACTAGGTAGTCTTGTTCCATAAAACCATATCACGTAATTATTTTTTCAGTTAGGTGTTGCGTTAAATGTATTGCAACTGCAACTTTGCTTTCGGAACGATTTCACTCTTAACGATTGTTTTATTGAAGCAGTCAATTAGCGCTCAATCTGGGTTAATTGTGAAACACAATTTCTTCTACTGATACGTCTACCGAGATGATTCAACCTTTTCAACATCCATCGATCGCCGTTAGTATGCGATCCGCTCTGATATATACGATCATCTGATTTCGAAATTCTCGCGCAGCGGCTTAAGTGGCCGATCTTTGCCAGTGTACATACAGAATGGAAAGAAAAAAGATGCGTGTTGCCACACAGCTGCGCAGCATAGCGGTTCCTCTACACTTGCCTGCGCCTATACGATGCTGTGAATTCTGGTCAAACCTGTAGGCCCTGAAGAGCGTCGCCACTGCTTCAACGTCCAGATGTCACTGACCGCCGTACCTCAACGGTTGGCCACTTACGGTCCACGTCGTCGCACCTGACCCCAGAGGCGTTCCATATTTATGCTTAATGTCAGCAAAGTATTGTTATCGGCGAGCATCATCGGGCATCTCAACCCGCGCCTCTCAAGCCGTTGACGCAGTCTCACTTCAGGCATGAGATTCAGAATCCGTACACAGCCGGCCATCTCTTCACACTCGTCATCCCGTACAGTTATCATCAAATGCGCATTTTATCCGCTTAAGTAAACGTAGCTGCAAGAATTTCATACGGAAATTATCCCCGCGTTTCTCGTTCAGTCTTCGCCGCCATTCTTCAATACACACATTTTTTCAAGCGTTATACGTACACTTATCATCGAATGCAGATTTTATCCGCTTAAGTAAACGCAGCTGCAAGAATTTCATACGGATATTATCGCCGCGTTTCTCGTTCAGTCCTTGCCGCCATTGTTCAATACACACATTTTTTTCACGCGTTATATGCACATAGTTCTCCTTGCATACCGCGTATTATGTGTACTCGAATTCATAAATTTCCGTCTTGCGATGATTAGAAAATTCGAGAGACGGAAGATATTGACGACAACGAAAATAAATCTGTGCGAGCAAGCACCGCTGAGAAGATAGGAGAAGTGTCCTTAGGGAGGTGAGAGGGTATGTAGAAAGGATCCGTTGTAACCGGTACGTCGTAAGAGGACTTCAGTCTCTCTTCGTCTTCTGTGTACTCTCCTCCCTCACATTTCCCTCCATCTCTCTTCATCGTCTGGTCTCTCTTGACCAGTTACTGAGGTGGCGAGGTCAGCGGCGATCATCCGACGAGGGTTATAACGGAACGTGTGGGTGCAACGTCAGCGTGACACGGATTAAGTGATCGTATTAATCAAATACTCGCAATCACGTAAATTCAACTACGTTCAGCAAAATGTCTTCAGGAATCTTTCCAATTCGTGAGAACATACTGCACTTGCTATCGATTTTACGCATCGTGAGAATTCGACGTATTTCAAGTTCATTCAGTTTTCGCTTCATTCGGACATTCGCCGATTCGACTATGCGCTGGAACCTGTTTCACTGAGAAACGTAGAAAGTGGCAATGAACTCGATCCTTGCGATTGGGTAGAAATAAATTATGATTGCCCTTGAAAAACGCCTCCGCCGCGACATTATTACGCCAGAACCGGTCTACCGGCTTGTCTTTTCCTCTCTGACCGACTCAATCCCGCCGCAACTCAACGAACATTCCTGTATTCAGCGACATTGACATTGACAGTCAGTGTGTCGGATACCGCCGGATCCAGCTCGGTCATTTAAGTCCACCTTGTTCCCTAACTTTACGAAACTGCATGTGTAAATTGCGCTACAAGGACGCAGTTGTCCGACGACCGGCCGTATCGTGAATATAACACGAGTAGTCAAGCGTAATCGACCGAGTCCAATAAGAAGCCATATTCCGAGTAACAGTACCTCGAGTTAAGAGGCACACGCTTTATCGTCGTCCGAGTACCATCTTCGTCGGTTTCCGTAATTGTTCACCTCGTGGAAGCCCATCTCCGCGGCGATGAAACGAAATTAAACGAAATTATTCTGCTGCTTTTTTGCCTTCCTTCCCGGCGACCGCGAAAACCGCGACCTTGGACGAAGCAGAAGAGTAGAGAATTTCGTGCACGCGATACGTACGCGATAGGTACGCGAAGGTGCAGAGAGCCGGCCAGGTGTTCATCGGAGCGTGTGCGGTTGATGGTAATGAACTTTCGCGAGGCAAGGCCGCCGGGACTGATTTCATAACGCGCGGAATGGCTTTGCTCTCTCTTCGTCCTGTCTTTCCCCGTCGTCTCTGTCTCTCTTTCACGCCGACCATGTTCCTCGTCTATTCCTCTCTCGTGTTCACTCCTTCTCTCTGGCTCGCTGTCGCTCGTAATGTAACAGCATCGCTCGGCTATGACGTTCCGGCGTAAAAGAGAAAGAGACGCTGCGAGAAAATATTGCTGGGTGAACATGAAAGGTGAGAGAAAGAGAGAACGATCGAGTGTAAGAAGGAAGAAAGCGAGGCCGAACGATGGAGCGAGAAGAAGGATGTGGCAGTACGTTGACTTACATAATGACTCCTTGCGACTCCTCGAGGTGTATGAGAACTTGTGCCCTCGATTAGCATCGAGGTGAGCGAAGAGCTCATAAATCTCGCCGGGAAATTCTATTTGAGGGCGAACACGTTTATTGTTTGGCGCAGGCCGGCTCTCCGCGAACGTTTATAGCCGGTTTTTAACGTCTTTATAATTTAAAGCTCGTACACGATGACGACAGCGGAACGGTGAACAAACGGCGAACAAACGGCGGAAACAGCTTCGACCCGCGCCATTTGCTCTCGTTAAATTCCCGTTAATTATCGAGGCCGTCCTCTGCATTCGTCACGAAATCACGTCTCTCGCCTGGCAAAATTACCGAATGCCAGAAAGAAAAGTAATTGGCGGACGAGCGGTATTTCGAACGGTTGTCGACTTCACAAGTGAATCGAACAAATTCACGCCAGCCATGGGCTACAAGTTTTTCTGGCAGAACTCACGAATTTGTACGACGAAATAAATCACGGATCGCCTGAATCCGAGCGAATCGTAACTGCTCCTGGTATGTTCGACGCATTCGATCACGTCACAATTCGCCGTTAAAATCGCGAAACACAATTCTTTTCGTCCGACGCAATTTGTAACAGCCGCGGCGCGTCAATGATTGTCCCGTTACTTCGTTGCCGATCGTTTATCGAACGTCATTCGAAGAGGCTAAGAACGATTCGCCCTGTTCCCGAGTAAAAAGCGGTCGAGCAGTTTTTCGGATCCGCTCGCACGACGGGTCCGCCTATATGCTCCGCAAAGTCAGGGAAGAATATAATGTATCGATTTAGTGCCGACACAGACCTCCGATTGTAGAAACTCACAATGGGGCACGTCGCAAAAAGCTTTCTCTCGAAGGGATTCGCCGGTCGTTTTGGCTTCAGCTCAAAGAATGCGCATTATTCGACCCTAACTGTCCACCCGACGCGGGCTTATTTACCTTCCCGCCAAACTGAAACGCGTTCTATTTTCTGCGTACTTCTTTTCACGAATATCCGGAGACGTTCAACAGTAATACTCCGTCAAAATTGCCCACGCCCCGTTTTGCCGACAAAAAAGAACGGGCCCCGTAAAATATAAAAGTGCCACGAGTCATTGACAGTTGGAGTCTAGACGGCTCACAGACTTGTGACACATTGAGACGGACCGTAGGGCGCGACAGAGATGAGAGGAAGTGAGCAAAAGGGACGTAATCATTTAGTACGTACATTCTACAAGACAAGAATCGTCTCGGTAGGCCAGTGTACGTTGTACGTGCCATAAGACACCGGGTAACGTGGAGGCACGCGGCTAGGGCCTTTTGTGGGACTCATGGGGCATGATGGGGGCTCCATTCACAGTGCTCACCGTGGTTCCCAGTACAATTCAATTCGCTGGAAACCGCATGCATACACCTCGGAACTGGCGGGCGCCGCAGAATGCTGATTCTCGAATATACTACTTCGAACGAATGCTCACGAATGGAAAACGAACGTCTCGTGTATGGCTAGTTCGAGTGAGTTGCGGAAACGGGATGCATGTCGCATTCAGGCGTCGCACCACGGCGGAATCGGGATGAGACTTCCGATTGGGCACAATAATTCTTCGCATATCCTGCAAGAATATAGACGGAAGATTTATCTCGAACTGCCATACGCATAAAAGGCGGTTCATTCGTCTTGCAATTTCTTGTGAATACTAAGTCTGATTTGGAACAGTTGAATTCTGACACAGTCACGGTCGATGATTACCGCTTAGTTCAAAGTAAGTGTTACTAACAGAAGTTTACATTTGTAAAGACAGTCTACCTGCTTTATGGAAATTTTTCGCATTTCTTACTTACGCGAACCGCTTCAAACTGTCCTCGCACTTTTCTTTGTCAGATCCATACGTTCAATGACAGAGTGATACACCAGCTTCGAATCTTTCGTTTCGCAGTGCACGTATCCGCGCAGGTAACATCCCATGCATTACAAAGAGATCGTCTACTTTTTAGAATACATGTATGAATGACATCACACTCAGAGAAAAAAAAGATTGCTATTTTCTTATGTGAAATGTATACTGTTATACTGTCTTCTGTACGTGCCTTATTGACTCTCCATATTTTTAACCATGCTTATTTGTGCAGTGACGAATAATAATTCTAGTTTTCGCGCGAAAGAATTTGTCGAAGCATCGAATGAAAAAAAAAACAAAAAAGGGTGGAGGGGAATTGGGGAAAAAGACAAATTGGAAGAGAAATAGTACAAGAGAGAAAGGGCGCTTATTGTGCAAGTCAGAAGAATACCTCGACAATTATTGTACCGTCAGAGGGTGCATTGTCGTGCTTTAAGAACAATCGATGTCGAGCCCTCGCGCAGAACACTTTAATTCGAAAGAAATTGCAAATACGGCATTCGCAAGAAAAGATCGCAGGCAAGAAGGGGAGATGAAATGTGCCGCGAGAGACGGACGGAAAGTGAAATGGATGAGAAAGACGAACACGGTGCGAGTGGAAGGGAAAAAGAGAAAGAGAATTCAGTATTCTGTGTGCACTCGTCGTACGATTCGCTCGACTGGGGCGAGGGTGTTAACGAGAATTCGCCCACGTACGCTCGCGCCATATGACGCTTTGACTCACTCCGTTGTTAAGTCTGGCTCACCCTCCGGACAAACGCATCCCGCCGGTAATTACTATGATAAACTGCATGTACCGGAGGTACAGTCGTCTCTCGGCAAGTTTGCACGAGACATCACCGAGATGAGATTCGGAAACTGTTCCGAAGTTATCGACCTCTCCGGCGGCCGGAAACGACTTTCGGAAAGTCGTTTAACTCTCAGACGACGAACTTTCCGCTCGAATATCCGCACCACGGCAAATTTCGATTGACTCGCCGCGCCAACCGTGTTTCGGCAAAGTCCCTCCGATATCTGCACGGACTGGCCAGCTTATCAGGGTAGCATTAGATTTAAAACGGCTCATTGTATGGAAGCTCTTTGGTTCACGGTCGAAGGTGGACTGATCTAGGGATTAGGATGCGTTTTAATTTTGTCAAATGTACTAATCAGCAACAACTTCCGGAAATGTCCGCGGAATGGTGAACCATAATTTTAATATACGCATATATAATACGTATCTTTCATGATGTTATCACATATGGTAAAATGCGCAAAATACGAAAGCATTATTAATGATAGCGGTGTTTCGCCGTTGCGATCGTGGCAATAAGATGTGTACCTGTTTTATTGCAGCGCCAGTATACGACCACGATGCCACACAGGTAGCGGAGTACGACGGAGGTATGTACAACCGCACCGGCGGCTTTTACTACTCTTAATCAACCGGCACGCACGCTGCCGATGTGACGTTAATTGTATCGGCCACACGCGCTGTTTCGTTGAATGATTCTCGCTTGCTGCGAAGCCCGGCACTGCTTCAATGAAGGGGTCAGCTAGTCGAGCGAATATTAATGTATTGTCGAGCACGCGAAATCCGATATGAATTTCGCCAAAGGCGACGGCACAATAAGTATTTTTTAACCATTGCTTTATCTCGTTTCCATTAGGTGCCTAAATATATATAGAATTTGATATCACACTTAATAAACAACTAGACAGGATTTGGTCATACACTCAATCGTGAATGAAGAACAGCATTTTTCAGCAAAATCGATAATACAAAAAAGATGATAATCATTGAAGCTCCATATCTCAGAATAGCTAGAGACGTACATTTTTAGTATGGAACCAGTAACATTAAATAGCGGGGTACTTTGGTTATAACGTAGGCTACTATCGACTCGCTACAATTCCAATAGTTTTAGAGACATGACTTTTTTTTCTTAAAAATTAAAAAAATGTTTTGCCTTTAACGTCTTTTATACAATAGTTTAAAAAATATAAGCACAGATGCTTATGAAATATTGCATTATTCTTCTGTTTCGAGATAGATTATCAGTATACGGCTCGCCCGTTGTCGCATCCAGTGCCACTGTATACAGAATAATTTATGATCAAAATACACCGTTCTCTGCCCCGGTGAATCAACCATGTCAGCCATATACAGCTGACGCGACTGAAAAGTTTTAAATACCGGTCACGTTCTTTGATAAAAATGCAGTGATACTGGTGGCGTTACCATTCTACACCGTACTTACGGTGTCTTTAATTCTCACGCGGGAAACTAACACAGTTATTTTATTCAATTTAACCCGGACCCAACTTTAATTTTGTGAACGGCAGTCAAGTAAATGAACATATCCGTATAATGGGGACATAGAAATATTGAGACAAATCTTTCACGACGCACATTTGTTTCTGTATCAGTCGCACAACATCAAACTAACCGACATCATGACACTTTAAAGCACCGAATAACAAGCCCTTAAATGCATTACTCACCAACAAATCTGTCAACTCGCAGGTTCCGCCGGAACCGGATGCTACCACAACTTCCAACATTACCAGGAGGGCGACAGGATCATCACGAAAGAGCCATGTCTAAATTGCACATGCCACAATCGGATTCTCATGTGTTACTTGAGGGTCTGTCCGTTCACGAAGGCGATCGGCCAGGACTGTACGGTTGAAAAACGGCCGGATCAATGTTGTCCAGTGATCACGTGCCCGGAAGTGCCTGTGCAGCTTCTCACGTCAACGACAACCGCCCCAGCGACTTCCGGCTCGACGGAAATCGGCTTCCACGATAACTACGGATGCAACGTCGACGACCGATTCTTCCCTGATGGCGCTCTTCTGCCTCTCGACCCTCGCAATCCATGTGAACTTTGCTACTGCATCAGGAACCGAACGACATGCGTAATGCAGGAGTGTACTCTCAAGGTGGCGGGATGCAAGCCAGTCTATCAACCGGGTGTATGTTGCCCTGTCAAATACAATTGCGGTTAGTATTACGGACATCAAAATACCAACAGCGTTCGCGTTACACTCCAGTGGTAACAATTATTGTTTACAACCACTTATTTTTATATTTGTACTCAGAATATGACGAAGATACCTTAACAACGGTTGGACCGACACCTGGCCTCGTTATGACCACAACGATGGCACCTGGAATTCCTGCACCACAATGTTATCATGAAGGAAAAATGTACAACGACGGTGAACTGATTTACTCGACTCAGCCATGCCAACATTGCTACTGCTTCGGAGGTGACATTGCCTGCGCAGTTCAGGATTGTGGTGCACCAATGAAGACACACGGCAAGAATTGCACAGCTTTACCACCGCCCGAAGGAGAATGTTGTACAACAACGTATCAATGCGGTAAGAGACAGGAAAAGTTATATAACTCTGCAATCGATAAGTAAATTGTGAAACAAATTTCTTAATCATAATATTCTAATATTGCAGAAGACGATACTGGGCTAGTAACAATACCACAGGAGGAACAGGCTGAAGTTGAAGGCCAATCCACGCCATCGACTGAAGAAGAAGTGCAACAAGCTCAAGTGACGAACGAACCTACCCTCGAGGAAGAGACGCACGAAGAAAAGGAAGAAGAAGAAAAGGGTGTTGAAGGAGAGCTCGAACATGTTACACCAACTGAAAAACCACAGGAAGTTATGATACCAGAAGAGGAAGCTGTTACACCGGAACAAGAAACAGTTACACCTGGAATTCCCCATGAAGAGAAGACTCCGGAATTACACACGGAATTACCGATACCTGAACAAGAACCTGAAGAAGCTGTGACGACTGAAGCAGCAAAGGAAGAAGAAATTCAAAAAACAGTAGCACCATTGCTGCCGACTGAAGGTGTGGAACATGTCAGTGAAGAAGTTACCGAAAGTATACCCGAGGCTACTAAAGAACCAGCAACGCATGCAGTACCAGAAGTAACGCCGCCCGCCAAGGAACTTAAACCAGAGGGAGAATTGGAACCGGAAGTAGAAGCACAGCCAGAGGAAAAAGGCAAACCCGAACATGAAGCTCATCCAGAAGATGAACCAAAACTGGAAGAGGAACACAAAGCAGAATTGCCTCAACAAGAAGTCTCTAGGCCAGAAGAGGAAGAAAAGCCGGAAGAAGAAATGAAGCCTGAAGAAGAAGGTAAGCCAGAAGAAGAGAAACCAGGAGTAGAACACGAACCTGAAGAAGAGAAAAAGCCAGAAGAAGAATCAAAACCAGAAGAAGTCACTGAAGGATTAGAAGAACACCCTGCCACTGTAGAAACTGGTGCTGAAGAACAACCAACAGAGGCGTCTGTACCTGAAGGTCTTCCGAAAGAGGAGCATCCGACTGAACCTTCGCTTCTAGAAGAAACGCACGCAACGGGCAAGACTGAATTACCAGAAGAACATACCGAAGAAGCGGTTACTGCTGGAGAACATGCTGAAATACCAACAGAAGCAACTGTCGAACAGAAACCAGTTGAAGGTGAAGAAGAACTTAAGGAACAAAAACCAACCGAAATTCCATCGGTAACCGGTGCCGAAACGGAAGCTGCTCCTGCAATTGAAGGAAGCACAGAAGGTGCTATGGCTGAGAAGGAAGCACCAGCAGAACAACAAACTTTAGCGCCTGAAACAGTTGAGGAGGAAACGACAGAAATGATATCGGAGAAGCCAATCAAACACGAAGAAGGTTTACCAGCGTCGACTGAAGTACCCGCGGCCACGGAAGAAATCCCAACTGAAAAGGTATTACACGATGAACAGGAAAAAATAACAGAGGCGCCAATGGAACCAGAACAACCAGCTGAAGTTGCAACCGGTGCACCAGTAGTTCCGTCTACTGAGGAAGGACACATACCAAAGGAAGTTGGTGAAGAGAAAGTCAGTGAAGTAGAAGCACCGGTTACTGAAGGCGAAGAAACTCCGAAGAAGGAGGAACCGATATCAGAGCAGCCCAGTGCCACCGCAGAAACTACCACCGAAGGACTTATTGAAATGTCAACTCCAGAAGCCCCCTCGTTAGGTTCAACCGGCATCCCGATCCCTGAACGAGTACCGGAACATAAGGCTGAGGATAAGGAATCAGTTCCTGAGATTTACGTGACGGAAGGATATGTTGACATGAAACGACCTGAAATGCATATTCCGGATAGCCTCGTTACTGAACCGCCGCGGGAGCAACCCACGACTGTCGCCCCGGTTGAGGAAGAGGAAGAACAGAAAACGGAAACAATTGCGCATGAAGAACCAGTAGAAAAAGAGGAGCCATCAGCAACCGAGGCTGCAGTAGTTAAAGAGGAAGCAACGACTGTGCAAGGTAGACCCTCTGAAGCTGAAACTAGTCATCCGGAAATTTCAATGACCACAGAATCAATTGCGAAGCCTGAAGAAGAAGTTCAGCAGACGGAAAAAACGGAGCTACCGGAGGAGCATGTCACTGAAACTTCCGTGCCCGAAGTTCAGAAGACAGAGAAACCTATGGCTGGAGAACAATTGCCGACTAAAGGAATTGTACTCGAGGAATCCGGTGAGACTTCGTCGGAGGAGGTCAGTCCAGAGACTTCCAGCGAAGAGGAGTTGCATGGAAAGACGGAGCAAGAAGAAGGAATTGAAGAGGAAGAGCCTGAGAAGGAAGTTACAGAGAAAGAACCAAGTAGTACCGAGTCTGTCGCCGAAATTGAAGAGAAACAACCAACAACAGTTACAAGTGTCGAGGAAGAAACACCAGCAGAAAAAGAGAAAGAGGAGGGTGAAGTTCCTGTTGAAGTATCGACTGAAACGGCTGAACCCGAAGAAATTCAGACAGAAGTAAGCATACCGGAAGAAAAGCCAGAAGAAAAACCAGAAGAAACTCCTGAAGGAAAACTTGAAGAAAAGCCGGAAGAACCGCTTGAACAAAAACCTGAAGCCCCTGTAGAAGTTCCACAACAAGAAACCGGTGAGGTTAGCACTGTCGAACCAAGTGCACCCGAAAAAGAAGTAACGCCGCCAACGGCTGAGGAAGAGGGAACTCAAAAGCCTCAAACCGAGCAGCCTGCATTAGGAGAAGAACAAACCGTCAGCATACCTGTAGAAGAACACACAATGAGAGTGTCGGAGGAAGAACAGACTGTAAGGGTCCCAGAGGAAGAACACACTGTGAGAGTTCCAGAGGAAGAACAGACTGTGAGAATTCCAGAAGAAGAACAGACTGTACGAGTTCCAGAGGAAGAACACACTGTAAGAATCCCAGAGGAAGAACAGACTGTAAGAGTTCCAGAGGAAGAACAGACTATTAGGACTCCAGAGGAAGAACAGACTATCAGGACTCCAGGAGAAGAACCAACTGTAAGGACTCCAGAGGAAGGACAGACTGTAAAGATTCCAGAGGAAGAACACACTGTAAGAATTCCAGAGGAAGAACACACTGTGAGGATTCCAGAGGGAGAACAGACTGTGAGTACTCCAGAGGAGGAACACACTGTAAAAATTCCAGAGGAAGAGCAGACTGTAAAGACTCCTGAAGCACCTGTGGAAGAAAAAGAAAAAGAAGAAAAAGTATCAGAGGCACCTGCGGAAGAGGTAACGGAAGAAATTATGGAATTGACGACGAAAGCTTCCATTGAGGAAAAACCATCTGTGGATGAACAGGAACAACAACAGACTGAAGCTCCGGTTGTCGTAGAAGAACCTAAGGAGCCAAGTACTACAGAAATGGCACAAGAAGTTCAACCTACGATTCCATCTGTAGAGGCAGAGAAGCCAGTTGGAGAAGCGGAGGCAACGCCCAAATCCACTGAAGAAGTAACGGAATTACCAGTTACCTCGGAACAGCCTGTTCAACCAACGGAAGAAGAACATGAGGAACAGAAACCGGAAGAGATTCCATCAGAGGAAAAACAACAGACAGAAGCTCCGACGATAGAGGAACAGCCTACTGAAGCATCGGTTACTGAAGCAGAACCAACTCAGGAAGAACACACTCAGCCATCAGTTACTGAACAACACCCGCCAAGCGAAGTTCCAATTAGCGAACGCAAAGACGATCATAAAGAAACCGAAGAGAAAATGCCTGAACACGTACCAGTGACCGAAGAGGCAGAAACTCAGAAGCCATCTCTTGAAGAAGAGAAGCCAACTGAAACAACAGCGGAAGAAGAAAAGCCGACAGAAGTTTCGTTGCCAGAGGGGAAAGTGACGGAAGCACCTGCCCCAGAAGAATTATCAACTGAAGCAGCTACTACCGAAAAACTCCCATCAGAAGTTACAGAAGCTAAACTCCCTACGGAGATACCGAGTGTTGAAGAGGCAACGACGAAAGCTGCTGAAGAAAAACCTGTGGAAACAAGTGAAATTCCTAAGGAGGAAATAACACAAAGGCCAAGCGAAGCACCGCTTGAAGAGGAAAAACAAACAGAAATGCCAATCACTGAGGAAAAGGTCACTGAACATCCACCGCAAGAATTATCGACGGAAGCACCGATTGAACGAGAAGGAACTACTACACGTCCGAGCGAAGAACATCCGGAAGAAATGCCGGCAGAATATCCACAACAACCCACTTCAGAAGAAACTCCGCAGGAACAGCCAGAAGTTAAGCCAACAGAAGGTACAATTGGCGAAACTACAGTAAAGGCAGAAACAACACCTGAAATAAAAACAGAGCGGCCTAGGCTTGAGCAGGAAGCTGGTGAACACGAAGTCACAGTTCCCGAGGAGGGAGTTCCTGTTTCTCCAACTACCCTTAAACCGATTGAACATGAGCCAGCTGAGGAACATCTAACAGAGCCTTCCGTAGTTGAAGAGGCGCACACTGAAGAACAGCCTGAAATAAGTTCTATTGAACCCTTCACAAAGGAAACCCCGACAGAAGAGGCGCCTACAGTTCCAGAAAAAGAAGAAGAGAAACCAGAACAACCTGAGATCCCAGCTGAGACCGAAACAACGAAGGGAGCAGTTCCGGAGCAAGAAGTAACTACGGCAGCTGCGGTCGAACAGGAAACTTCTGCCCCAGAAGCTGTATCAACCGAAAAAGCGGTTCCTGAAATCAAAGAATATTCAACTGAACAACCCACAACGATACCGGAAGAAATAACAACAGCAGCACCCGAAAAAGTTTCTCCGGAGGAAGAAACTGTTGCTCCAGGCGTTCCGGGAGAAGGCAACTGTTTGGTAGAAGGACAATCTTACAACAACAACTCTGCTGTTCCACCGGCGAATCCTTGTCAATTACACTGCCGTTGTATCAGCAGTATTGTTCAATGTGAACTTGTTCAATGTGAACCACCACCAAGCCATTTATCAAACTGCATGCCAATGCATACGGGCAAAGATTCGTGCTGTCCCATTTACTCTTGCGATTCCATACCTACCGAAGTACTAGAATCTGATAATCACATGATCGAGCATCCAACAACGCTTCCGGAACGTAAGGAAGAGGAAGAAAAGACTGTCCCACCGGCAACAGAAGGTCCAACTCGGGAGACAACCATTCAACCGTCAGAAGAACAACCGACAACAGTATCAGAAACAATTACTCCAGAAATTAAGCTTGAAGAACATACTACTCGTCCGGAAGAAACTATTCCAGCTGAAAAAGAAACACCGGTAGAGGAAGGTGTCCAGAAGCCTGAGGAAGCTGAACAACCACAACAGCCTGAAGTGACTGAGCAGCCACAACCTGAAGAACATACTGTTACTCCTACTCCAACGTCCGCAGAAGGATCCACTGAAGCGCCAGCAGAAGAACCATCTGTAAAAGTTACTGCTGCACCTATGGAAGAGGAAAAAGTCACAGAAGCAAGCTTAGAGCCAGAACACACTGAAGCGCCAATTGAGCAAACAACTGCCAAAGGATTTGGAACCGAACCCACGGAAGCTCCAGCTGCCGGTGAGGAAGAACAAGTAACCTCCACAAAGGCAACTCCAGAAGAACCATCGGTAGAAGAAAAGACTGCTGCACCAGTTACTGAGTTGCCAGAAGTTGGTTTACCTGAGAAGGAACCTGAAAAGCCTACAGAAGAACAGCAGAAGCCAACAGAAGGACCTGAAGAGCAGCAAACAATAAAATCTATTGAACCGGAAGAAGAAATGGGACTTACGGAACAGCCATTTGAACATGAACCACAAGCAATGGAACAGACAGAAAAACCTGTTGAACATGTGCCAGAAGCCGTTGAGCATACCACAGTGCCTGAGGAAGCAGTTACGAGCAAAGAATTTGAAGTTCCAACTCCTTCCGGCATTCCTAAAGAACCAACGGTGACTGAAGAACAGCCTGTTGAACCTGAAACTCACGAGGTAGAACATCCAGTTGAGCCAGAGGAAGAAATTTCTCAACAAACTGAGCAGCCATCAAGAGATGAAACGACTATTGCACTTGGAGAAAAGGAAGAAGCCATAACAGAACATCCTGGCAAACACACTACACAACCGGAATTATCCACAGTAACGGAAGTACATACTGAGCAACCTGGTGAAACACAAGGACAAACAGAATTGCCGCTTGAAACATCGACGTCCGCTGAAAAACAACCAGAGCCAGAAAAGGAAGGACCTGCAACCGAACATGCAACAGAACGGCCTGAAGAGATTGAAACACCGACGACTGAAAAAGAGGACAGGATAAAGGTAACTACAGAAGAGCAACCTACTGCTGAACAAAAAACAGTTGCACCAAGCGTGGAGGTTGAACAGGCAACGAAAGCACCCGAACAACCCGAACAACCCGAACAACCTGAACAACCCGTGCAGCCTGAACAGCCGGAGCAACCTGAACAACCCGAACAACCTCAACAAACTGAACAACCCGAGCAACCTGAACAACCTGAACAACCTCAACAACCTGAGCAGCCCGAGCAACCCCAGCAGCCTGAACAAGAAATTACACAGACGACGGTCGAAGCAGTACAACCAACTGAGCAACCGACAACACAATCTCCTGTAGAAGTCGAAGTTACCCACGTACCCGAGGAACCGATAAAACGTATTCCATCGGCTGGAGAACAAACCAAGGAAGAACAGGCAACTCTTCCACCAGAAATACCTGAAGAAGAAGCCACGGAAGGTTTGCAGGAAGTGTCTAAAGGACCTGTAGAAGCGGTAGAAACTGAAACCACTATTCCTACTTTGCCTGAAGAGAAACCAACGGAAGGTGAAGTAGAAGAACACAAAACAGAGCAGCCTGTCGAAACAGGAACAGGTGCACCTATTGAAGAACAAACTCACGTACCAAGTGTTCCGGCTGAGAAGGAAACTGAAACCATGAAGCCAGTCGTAGAAGAGCACACTGAACTTCCTCAACAACCTGAGGAACAGCCCGAACAACCTGAGCAACCCGAGGTACCGGAGAGTCATACACCAGGACCCGTTGCACCCGTGGAAGAACATACCGTCCCTGAAGCAGGAACAGAAGCTGGTCCCCAGGAAGAAGTTACAGAAATATCTGCAACGTCTGCTATAACGGAGACATCTGAAGCTGCTGCAGAACAAACGACTGCACCTGGTCCATCAGAAGCAGAAACTGGAACCCCAGCAGTAAAAGAAGAAAGTGTAACGCAGAAGGCAGAGGAAGAAGCCAAGCCCGAACAGCCTGAGGAACCTGAACAGCCCGCTGAAGAACATACGGCAGCACCTGTCCAACCAGTCGAAGAGAAAACGCCGAAACCTGCAGAAGAAGAAATTCCAGAGGGCAAACCAATTGGAGAACAGCAAACAACTTCTGCACCAGTTGAACAAGAGACTGCACAGCCTGCGGTTCCAGGAGAAGAGTCGACTTCAGCACCTATTATACCTGTAGAAACGCAAACGGAGGAACAAAAGCCTGAAGAAGAGATAACGCAGAAGCCAGCTGAAGAGGCAACGGAACAGCCTACAGAAATCACGCAGAAACCAACCGAAGAAGAAATCACAACACTTATCACACCTACCAAAGTCCAACCACCATCAGCTGAAGGCGAAGAGGAAGAAATATCTCCAGTTGAGAAACAGACGACTGCAGCTCCAGTTGAACATGAAGGTACGACAGTCGTCGCCGAAGTAGAGAAACCTACGGAGGCTGCAGGTGTTGGAGAGAAAGTGGAACTGCCAGTTGAACCTGTTGTGATTGAGGAAGAGACTGCAGCACCTGAGCAAGTCACTGAGAAACCAACTAAGGTGGAACCAGAAGAAGGAGTCGAGCAACAAACTGTACCGGCGATTCCAGAAGAAGTTACTGTAACACCGACAGCAGAAACTGAAGCTGAAAAAGTAACGCCCGAAGAGCATCCAACTGAGCCAAGCCAAGCAGTTACTGAAGGAGTTGTGACTGAAGAGGTTCCAGCCGCTAAACCTGAAACGGAGAAAATACCAAGTGAAGGAATAGAACCTGCTGTTACTGAACAACAAACAATCACACCAGAAGAAGCAGTATCCGCCGAAGTTCCCGAAGGTGAAATTTCGGAAGGAGTAGTAACCAAAGAACAACTTCCTGCTGTTACTGAACTACCAGAAGTAGAAGAAGGTACTCCATCTGTAACGAAAGAAGTACAACCTGAAACTTCTAGCACGGAGGCTGCTGTTGTTGAAACCACCGTACCACAGGAAGCTGAGGAACAACCTGCTATAACAAAACTTCAACCAACGGAGGGATCTGTTCCTCTAGAAGAAGCGACTACATCAGGTGAAGTTCAACCAGCTGAAGAGAAAGAACCTACACCCACCGCATTACCTGAGAAACCCATAGAACATATTACTGAAGAACCGGAAGTGCCAACAACCGCTGGAATTGAAAAAGAACCAGAAATTCAACCTATACCAACGCAAGCTGCCATTGCAGAGGAAGAGGCTCCAAGTAAAACAGAACAACCAGAGGAAAGACCAGGAGAGCAAGCGGAAGAGAAGCCGGAGGAAAAACCAGAAGAGGAACCTCTAAAACCGGAAGTAATAGAAGACCACGAAGCTGAACCTTCTACAACTTCAATGAGACCAGAGGAGGGACCACAATCCACGGAAGCTCCGATTGAGGAACCCGTAACGAAATTACAGCCATTGCCTACTACAGCGCCTGCGGAGCCTGTCGAAAAGGAACAAGAACAAGAGGAAGAACATGCACCGCCTTCTGAAGCTCCGCTTCCAGAAGTTTCTACGAAACCTGAAGCAGAATCCACCGAAGGACAGCTGACGATTGGACCCGAAGAACATCCTCAGCCTGTCAATCACACAATTGAAGAACCAGTTACGGAACAGACCGTTAGACCTTACGAACGACCAACAACCCCGACCACCACGCTTCCTCCTCTCGAATATCCTGACCAATCGGTTTCCGGCGAAGATAATCCTCATTTCCCCACGCAAGGTGGAAGCTACCTGAGTCCTGATGAGGATTACGACGACGACGATCAAGCGATATACGGACCGGGTGCCTGCCGATATGGCGGAAAGGTGTACGTTTCGGCGCAGCAGATACCGAGGGACGATCCTTGCGACTTCTGCTTCTGCTTCAGAAGCGACATCATCTGCTTACAGCAGAGTTGCCCTCCACCAATTCCTGGTTGTCACGAAGAACCGATCAGCGGGTTCTGTTGCCCGCGATACGAGTGCCCGGTCTCAATGGCCACGTCTCTTAACTTGACTACCACCACGACCACGACTACGACCACGTTACCACCGCATTTCCATGCGCACGCCTACAAGGGTGCAGCGAGGCGTAGCGGATGTCAAATTCGCGGACAAGCGTATCGCGTCGGGGATGTTATTAAGTCCGCGTCTGGGCCTTGCCTCCACTGCACGTAAGTCACTCCTCATTTCTTGCAATTGCAAATATTCAGTTCCTCTTGAAATTAAATGTTGCACAGAGTAAAGTGAATTAAGTTTAACAGTTGCCTTCGAAAGATCTATCTATTATTTATAGAATGTATACTAGAAATGTACGCTGAAACGTTATGCTATTTCAGTTGCGGAGGCGACGGTAATATGAAGTGCGAACCACGAGTGTGCAGTCCAGAACCGATGCTGAGGCAAATGATCGCAGCCGCCACGGCCAGGAGGAGGAGATGAGCCATCCAATTTGGCAACGGGGATCAAGCCCCAACTTTGACGCAATCACGATGGAACCGTAGAAGAAGAGTAGCGGGAGCAGTGTTGTATAAAAGTGAATTAAAATTATTCCACACTACCTAAACATCGCGGGACACAGACAATATAGTGTGCTTCGGCGATCACGAACTGAGTGGCCAAAACGTAAACGTTTATATTATAATATTATATTATGTTATATATTAAAAAAATGAAGAATGAAGGGATAGGGGACGCAACAGAAGGATGAAGCGAAGGCAACCGAGTCGGGATGAAAATAGCCGCGTGTATGAGGCGCGCTTCCGGTGCCAAAACGTGAGAGAAAAAAGAAAAATAAGACGCGAGCCCGCTCGTGGTGAAGTTCCGCGTTCATCTCGTCTTACGCCATTTTTTACGAGTCTTGCGCCATTTTTGTATGAATAAACGTGCCGGTTAACATGGGTGGGGGGCTTATGCATACGAACGGGATAAAAAAAAAGCTAAAAAGTATACGAAAGGAAGAAACGGAAAAACGAAAAAAACTGCTGAACGTAACGAGACTTATGACTGTGCCTTCGTCAGTGTCGACAACGGGCGGCACTACTTTCGTTTCGCGGACAGCAAAAGCCAGCCAGCGCCAACGGGGCATCGAACTTCGTCAACGATCATTGTCGTCGGCGTTGACATCCGACGTGACCTATCATTCGTAATTAATCGCTACTCCACACATGGTGACGGGTGAAAAAAGAAAGAATCGAATGCGGAGGGAAAGAAATGAAAAAAGAATAAAACTAATCGGACAGGACGATCGCGGAATTAATTGTTCGCCGGCAGTGACATTGTAACAGTGACCTGAATCGCACGTGGGACACCCTTGAACTTACGTTCCCCTCAACTAACCTCAAGTTTTTTAATTAAGTAATCACTTTTTTTTATACATTTACTAATAAAAGTTGCACGCAACGACATGGTGTTCCGCGTGTGATTTGAGGCGCGAGTTTTCCGCAATATGGATGGAGAAACGAGAAGGGGAGGTAATGCGGACAATTGTCGCGCCACGATTGCTCTTGTAATATCACTGCTAGAGAAGAAAGTTGCACGTCCATGATCATTCGTGATCTACTTACGACCGGGAACGATTGAGAACAAGAATCGGATCTCGTTCGCCAGCGAGGTCATGCCCTAAGACATGATCAGTTCGCATCGTTTTCACGTTTGCCGGCGCATGCGCACACACTTGAGCACGATCGAGATCAATCGTCAACCGAAAGTTTTTTAAGCGACAAGATGTTATAAATCAGCTTAGGTGATTGTGCTTCCAGTTTTCGCACCAACCACTGCGTAGGACCAAATGCCCCGTGAGTCGTTGTCACTTTAGGATGCCTCACTGCTTTTCTGTCCAGATACATATATATGTATATATAAGTATAAATTAAAATATATGAATATGTATATGTATATGTATACGTACATGATACATAATCGAGGCGACGCGGTATTCAATGCCGACGGACGTGTGCGAGGGTGCGCGCGCGCATGTGCATGATGCATATATATAATACATTTAAGAGATATTAAGGAGAATCGAAAAGATGACGATGAGTTAATAATGAAGGGCAGACGAAAGGTACGCGCATCTCAAAGCTCAAACAGCGGCTCGCGCGGAGGACCGATCTGTGAATTTGCTTCTCCGGCGAGCTGGCGTCATTATACATAAATATAAATATATATATATAAATATAAATATATACATTTATATGATTCTTTATATACACTGTACCCTCCTAATAATAATTACTTAACGATAACGATGTTCTATACATTTGTACGAAAATATTCTTATCTATAGCGACTCGGCGTCCCCCTGTTCCTCGATCTCAAAGAATTTCGAATACATAGCGCTCAACCGACTTGCATTTGAGTCGAAAGAGTCAATTATGTCGAGTCAATCAGTACGCCTAAGAAGAAAGTCTCAAGATGAAAGAGCTGCCAATCGTGTTTTGGAGACATACTTTGAGATCCTGGGACGCGGGCGCCTTTAATTATAATAGAACAAACGCTATATCGTCACACAAATACTGCGCATACTGTCTGTATTTATAAATAATTGGACAAAAATGATGAGTCGGAATCTCTTCTCTGGCATCAACAGGCCTTAGTTCTTATATTTGATTACTCATTTAATCAAATCTATCTCTTTCTACCTTGCTCTCTGACACTGTTCGGTAGCGTTTACAATGTATGGTCGATATACGTTTATGTTCGCCGTTCTGAAGAAAGCAAAACTCTTGTTTAATATCTATGAAGTCGATTAATATCATGGTGCCAAATGCAACGAATTGAATATTCAACTTGAACACGTGCTATATAGACCACAAGGTATTGTAATCTGAAATATGTTGATTCGTAACTCGCCTCTGAAGATTTGGACCAAGTATTATAAATATTTCCCAAGCCATGCGGTCGTTTCCTAACAAGCATCGTTAAAGAGAGGATAAAATCGATATCGAAACTATGAACAAAATCGCGCGGCAGTAGACATGAGTATTAGTGAGAACATATGTGACCACAAAATTGTCTCGCGTTCAATGACCTCTATGAATAAGAAGTCTTCCTACTTGCTCTCATACTTTTCTGCTCTTACTTCTATGTTGAAACGAACACGAGGTACAACTGGAACTGCAGACTCGAACAACCGACATCTTCCTATCTCTTCCCCCCTTTCAACGGGAACATACAGTTTGCTCAAAGGCTTATTGACAATTAAATAGACCCCTGACGATGATTGCAAGATTACCTGTCATGCGTACCGAATCCGTCGAGACGACATGAGTAAAGACTCGAGTCGATCGCAGCTTGGTACACATGGAGCCGAGTCAATTCTTCTCAAGCCAACTTTCTAATAATTAGTCGAGCCTAGTATTTATCTTGGATATACCCTGCATTCATAGCGGTAATTAATACTGGAGGTAATGAGTATCGAGTGTTATGATAGGTACTATATAATAGTATACATTTAACTGTAACGTAAGGTATAAAATTACGGAGAATACATAGAGTGCATGTAATTAATAACATTGGTCGGCGGGTGGTAAAAACGGCGATAAAACGTAAGTGTCTCAACGAAATCGTCGTTTCTATCATTGTGGCCGACCTACCCTTTATATGTATACATAACCATAGTGTCATGGGTAAAGCGACCAATTTCACTCTACTATTCCACGGACATCTGCATGTGTACATTAAATGCGAACCGTTCATTTGTAAAATTGTTGCCACTTTCCATAGATCACCAGAAATTCCGATTCGAGAAAGATGCAATCGAGATTCGTTTGAACCGATGATTCTTCCTCATTCAAACTTACATGGGTCATTTAGCGTCCTCCTCCAATAAAAGACAGATCCGTTAGATTGAAATTGAACGCCTTGCACATGCAAAGTAAATATGGCGCTCAGTACGCAATATACTCAATGCTCGTGATGGACTACTTGAACATTTTTTATACTTGACTATGAATGACCACGATGAAAATAGTTATCCCTTTATTCTCAGTATAGCCTGTTATCGTTTTTCGCCGCGCATTATACTATGTGATAAATAATGAAACGAGCAAGCCGGGAGTATCATGATGCCCCTCCCAATTATACGGAAGTAGGATAGATTCGACAGTACGTGCTAGTATAAAGTGTCCTTTTATATGAATAAATCATTTTGTATGTCATACTGTGTCTTGTTTATCCCATAGTAAGTAACATTTAAACTCATTAATAATTAACCTAATGCCCTTTGGGAAAATACGGAAGTCTGAAGCTGATACCATAGAAGCACCAGTGTCGAAATTTGGCTTGGCGATAACAAATTGATTTTTTGGCCTCATACATGTTCCGCATCGCCGATATTGCTCCAAACCGACACGTGAAATACAACGCTTTTACATTCATTTTGGAAAATTCAACACAATTTTACTAGTGCAAAAATCGGATGTCATCGTCACATTTGCTCATCGAAATTTTAACTCAATTTACGGTCAAAAAAGAGCAGAATCGCCAGTTTAAAGAATCCCCAGTATTCCAAATCTAAGATTTGGAAAGTCTTTATAATTGACTAAAATTTACCAACATAATGTACATATTATGAATCGTTACAGAGCATTAAAAATGATTATCATCCAATGTAAATCCATCGTTCCGAAGCACTTGCACAGACGAAGTAGAAATAGACCCATCATTTAATGCATATTTCTGTTCTCCACCATTCATGAGCACTGAGGCCCTCTGTGACGACCTAATACATTTGACAATGACAAGGTGAACATTTACATCACGAGCGCGGAACAAACTATAAACAAAAATATCACTTTCGATTTCCGACTTCCGATGACTGTAAGAAATGTGGAATATCCCTTTGGATATCCTACCTCTGATAGCCGTTAGGTGGAATGTCCATGTTGTCAGAATATCCTAATTTTGATCTCAATGTATGCGCCCAAAGGATGGCACCAAAATGAATGAAGTAACGAATGTCGGAAACAAGAGGAGAATGAACTGCACGTGTGCAAATTGCTATAATTTAATATCGATATATATTAACTACGTTTAATTTTATACAAACGATAACGTACTGCAAAACCAAAGTATAACTAAGCTAAATTGATAAAACTAAAGAACTTTAAGCGGCTAACACCAAATTGCCAAATGCCTAACCCACGAAGCCAATGTGGTCTCGCCCAAAACCAAAATCGTAATCCTTCCTCTTTTGAATCGCGAAAGACGTCTCATCCCTTCTACCAACCATTACCCGATCGTATGTATACTTCACGTACCCGAAATAAAAAAAAAATAGACCTGCGGAGTGATAATAAGTAGGCCATCCATTTATCTTCACTCGCAAATACCCAAGTAGGCAAAAAGTAATGTAGGATTTAAACACGTCAAACTAGAGGGTATAATATTTATAAACAATAACAACACAATCAAGACACTTTCGTCTTATTTCCTAATCGCCGTTACGCCGTTTCGTCTTTACATCTTATCGTCAACTGACTTCTAAGCAACCAATAACACAATTCAACAAATTCATCACCTATGATACATCAAAATAATAACCGAGGATCATAGGTGACCTTTCATGGCCAATTAGAGGACCCTGTATTTGAGATCCTACAGTAATAAAATACAACAGGCCCGGGATAAATATGTCTTACAAAACCTTAACAAAGCAAGGTAACATGTCGAACGCCATGTCACCCAAATATACATAACGGGCAAATTATCACATATTTGGAAGAGTTTTTAACAGTAACGGATATATTTAATAGTAACTACACTCACAACGGTATATAAATGCTTACAAGTAGTTTAAGCTTTAAAACAAAATATAATGTTATAATTGCATATGATATCCTTCAAAACAATATAAGCAAGGTGTGCTGTTTTAGGACAATTGGGATAATAAGTCACAGTTTTTTTACGTTCGTTATAATTGTTTGCCGATCTAGAGCTTGTATACACTACTAACAACAAAACATTCACGCAATTATTTATGCTGCATACGTTTTTCTTAAACTTTATGACTTTAATTTGTCTTCGAATAGCTCCAGTTAAATTAGAAAAACAGACAAATTATTATTACCAGCTTATCTGCTAGCGGGCTAACAATTTGGACCTCCCGGGAATCATACTAAATTTACGCTGCGCGATTAACGCGTTACGTATGCTCTTCAGGGCTTGATCGATCCTAAATCAATTTTCCCTTGGGACCTACCATTGATTTAAGATCGATATACTTATTGGTTTTGGTGAGTTTTCACACATTTTGCTTAATTTATAGGATGTCTTACGTGTTTAACAGAGATTTATTTTCTCAGAATATAAGTTAACGGCCCTAATAAAAGAAACATATAAAATCCAAGACAATTTAAAAAAAACATGAAAAACACAATATGCAGTCCGAGATACGTTCGATAATAATCGTGATCCAGTATCATTAGGAATTTAACGAAAAAAGACTGACTCTCTAAAATGGTTGTGCGAGTAACGCATTGTTGTATATTATATTTTATTAATTTCGTGTTTGTTACAGTTACAATTTAGCTCATGCATACACCCCACATTCGTAAAATTAAAAACTATTACGTCTATTCCACAACTAAAAACATACTTGAAATAACGGAAATCTCCGTACATTTATGTTTTAAAATTTGGGAAAATGAATAAAGTGCCGCTACTACCGTACAACTCAGGGTATACGTCAACTATACATCAACCTGATGTAATCGACAGCACTACCAGACTTACTATTCCAATCCTTACTTGCAGCTTCTACCGCCCCCATGCGTAAAGTGCAGCCAACCTGCCTGGTTTTAGCTCAATCGATAATTTCTTTTAGGTGAACAACCAGCTGCCATAAAGTGTCATGTCTATCACTACCTCGTCTGTGATCAAGATATACGCCAACTACACATCTATCTCATATAACAAACAGCACTACTATGAGGGAGGAAAAAAAGAAGGGGGCGGTGGTGGTGGTTTGGTGGTTCGTATCGGGATGGACATAATTTTAATTTTTAACAAATACATAGTTAGTATTTTATTTCTTGTTACGGGTTATTATTCTTTCAGTATTACCTATTTTTGTTTTGTGTATGTGTGTATAATATTATTTATATATTACATTAAATATATATGTATGTGTGTGTGTGTGTGTTACTGAATTCAAATGTATATATAATTCAGTAACACACTCACATACACAACAAAATAGGAAATATAATACTAAAAGAATACTAAGCCATAATAAAACATAAAATACTAAGAGAACTAAATAAAAATCCTAAGTGATCTAAAGGAACTAATAAAGTGATTGTAGAACAAAACGGAAACTCATCGACTGACCTAGACAGTTGCACGTCGATAATCATCGTTTGCATAAACAAAAGACGAAACCCTTGTGGCTGGGCATGTACACCTCATATGCTGCTGAGCGTTCTTCTAAGAGTAACATACATATCTTACAGTATGTTACACTACCAAAGTTGGTCTTTTCATCATAACTACACAACAGAAGTTTCAACTTCCACCGTCCTTAAACTAGGCGACATGTAAAGTGCGCTGGAACTCGCCTAGTTTAACCCTTTCGCGCCGAGCGCCGCATATATGCGGCATCCACTCGACGAGCTGTGTGTACGAGCGCCGCATATACGCGGCACCCACGCCACGACTCCTGGGTACGAGCGCCGCATATATGCGGCATCGAAATAATCTGCACAAGTGCCATTTATTGTCGGTGGCAACATTTTTCTTTATCGGCAGAGCATTTTCCGTTGATTTTATTGCTTATATTATAACTGCTCTTTGTTGAAACCACATCCAAACGTATTACGCAATAAACTACAAACATCAGAGCGATCGTTTACTGTTTTATACCGAATATTCTATCAATTAAATTATAAATAATATATAATTATAAATTCTTCATATAATAATATAAATTATAAATTCTATCAATTATATTCTATCAATATAAAAAATCCATTCGGCAGTAAACAATTTTACATATTTGGTTTTTACAAGAATTACGAATAGATCGGCATAAGGTATAATTTTTAACTCTTAAAAATTAGACTTTTCAGGTTAGGGTTTTGTATTTTGCATTTTAAAAATTTTGGAAACGTTTTCATATTAAAAATGTAAATATACTTATTACATTAGAGCAATGATTGTTTTATTCAGCACAGTTCCTATTTAGCACTTAAAACAACACATATGCAGAAACCACGCGCACTGTGCATATTTCCGGCGCGAGTTTCCGTTCAGTGACGGTACTTCGGCGGACAGGGCTCCCGTAGCGAAAGTTGTTTATATCATTTATTTAAATTTTTGACTTAGACCACTTTCATAATTAAAACTAAATGAATTCCATATAATGTTGAAATTACAACCACTATCTAATGGTTCATTTTTGATAATTTCGTAAAAATTACATTGAATAAATTTAGTTAAAAATAATGTGATATGAAATAACTGATACCAACTCATTTTTTTTAATTTTGACTTGTATATTATATGAAGAAAATGTCCAGGTATCATAGATCCCAAAGCCTCTTTTGATTATGATTTCTATGACTAATTGAAAATTTGAATATCCATCAACCGCCTTTCTATTATGTGTCACTTACAAATTCAACTCCAAACTTTTCACACGTTTATACGCTTTCAAGTTATATTTATCTCACCATTATTCCGGGCCAATAATAAGTTCAGCTTCGTAAATTAGATGACCTGATATGCACCGATATCATCTGAATCTATAGTCTCCGAATAACTGAGTCACCTTTCTCCAACGTATTTTTGATTATATTTCCTAAACAATTACGAAGTGTGCACTTCATGTTGTAGAATTTTATATTCCCGTTGACATGTTGAAACAACAAACAAATCAAGGGACTTTCATTTTTTTGGAAAATGAGGTTCAAGACATATGTTCTTTTTCGTTCATTTGAACTATTTCCCGAACCCAATGGAAATAAAATAAAAGTCGTGTAAAACAACGACTCGAAATTATAACGTCTCCCCATTTCACCAGTTAGCTCTAATAAAAATCAAATCACTAGGTTTGTATACTCTGATTTCCATATCAGTTACATAACCGCGCAAATTACATGTGTTTAATCGTTTTCGGATTGACACAATAAACTGTTGGTCGGAAGGTACTGTATAAAGTTCGTCTTTACAATTAACGTGACCCAATTTGGAAGATAAAATCTTCGTGGACAAAGTACACTGTACTACTAGGCATTTTACGATGAAGGAGGGTATAGAGATGCTAGACTGTTGTATTATCCACTCCTACCAATCCGAACAAAGAACCGCGGTGGTAAATATAAATGACTGAATAGGTATATTAGCGATATATCTGTACACTTTTCCATCTGTGTTGATTGTTACATAAATCTGTTTATCATTAATAATTATTTTTTAATTTCCTCACAAAATTGAAGCCCACTACCAACCCCTACCAAGCCCTTGCCAAAATTACGTATATGTAGCAAATAACAAGAGTTGAAAGTTCCAACATAACCAGATGTTCCCAGCTGCCATCTGTGTCTAGAATATACATAACTTCACTTAATTAAACAAAACCGATAATCAATAATAGTTTGATAAACGTTTAGTCTTGCGTTAAGTACACATGGTACATATGCTTTCAGCAATCTTTAATGAAAAATTATAAAATGTATACTACACAAATTCGATTAAAACTCTGACCACATAATATAAAAACCTGTAACTGCTGATTTTAATTTTACATTGTAATATATACAATTATTTTCTTTAATTTATATCATAAGAGAGGCATGGCAATTTTAATTTAGATTATGCTCAAACGTAGATTTGCCTCAATCGTGTCTAATTTGAACCGAGTCGATATTTCAGTTCGTGGGGCACAATCTTTCATAAGGTGATAGGTCTATTAGTACAACTCGTTTCTGATACAACGCGTCCACGAAAGTGAAAAACTGATTAATCTCTGCACAGTTTATGCATTGCAATTGTACATAATTTTTGTGTAGTGATGATGTTTTCCCAATTACGGCATTTCGTTACTGGAAATGCCGAAACTAAAAGGCGTGTTGTTGTCACTGGATTAGGAGTTGTTAGTCCGTTAGGTGTTGGAGCTCGAAATGCTTGGCAAGCTTTAATTGATTCAAAATCCGGCGTGGTAAATCTAAATGATCCCGGGTATGAAAATTTACCATGTCGTATTGGTAAGAATCTTCTATCTATAAATTCTTCCACATTTTTAAGAAATGTTAACAAAGAGTGTGGCTCCAGGTAATAAGTGGCAAACTGTTTCCTGATAGCGGCTACTGTGCCAAAGGGAAAAGGTGAAGCTGAATTAGACTTAGAGTTTCACTTTCCTCAAGCGGCCAAATTACGCACCATGTGTCCTGCAACTGTGTATGCACTCATAGCATCGGAAGAAGCTCTTACCGATGCAAAATGGAAACCGACAGATGAAACTGATAGGGAAAATACAGGAGTTGCAGTAGGCTTTGGAATGATTGACTTAGAGCACGTATGCGAGACATACAAAAACTTTCAAACTCGTTATTCAAAAATTAGCCCGTTTTTTGTACCCAGAATATTGTCCAACATGGCTGCTGGAGAAATTAGCATTAAATATAGCTTCTATGGACCAAATCATTCTGTCTCAACGGCATGTGCAACTGGAGCACACGCAATTGGTACATAAGATCTCATGGTATATAGGACAAATTACTCTAACATTTTCGATAGAATGCTAGCAATTACAATGATTTATAGGTGATGCATTTAGGTTTATACGCAACGGAGATGCAGATGTAATGGTTTGCGGTGGTGCAGAAGCGAGTATAAGTCCATTGGGAATTGCTGGGTTTTGCCGCATGAAAGCTTTATCCACTCATAGAAATGATGAACCCCAAAAAGCATCAAGACCGTTTGATAAAGATAGAGACGGTTTTGTAATGGGTGAAGGATCAGCTATATTAGTTCTAGAAGAACTAAATCATGCCCTTAAGAGAAATGCAAAAATTTATGCTGAAATCTTGGGATACGGGTTGTCAGGAGATGGTTCACATATCACAGCCCCAAGTGAAAACGGTAGAGGTGCTTTATTAGCTATGCAAAGAGCTATAAAGGATGCTGGCATAACTGCATTGGATGTTACATATGTTAATGCACATGCAACATCCACACCTTTGGGGGATGCCATTGAAATAAAAGCCATAGATTCATTGATGGGAGATCATAGTAAAAATGTGGCAGTGTCCAGTACAAAAGGTGCACATGGCCATTTGTTGGGATCAGCTGGAAATTTAGAAGCTGCATTCACTATTTTGGCTATACAAGAAGGAATCTTGCCACCTACATTGAATTTACAAGAGACGGAAGTTAAAACAAAATTAAACTTTGTACCTAATGTAAAGAAGAATTGGGATTCGTTACGACGAATAGCGATAAAAAATGCCTTTGGCTTTGGCGGAACTAATGCATCCTTATGCATTGGTCAATACATGGGATAAAATTCGAGTACACAGAAAACTTGAATAATACAGAATATATCCTGTTCAATTAGCCACCTAATTGAAGTTCATATAGTAATTATACAGGCTTCATATAACACACAGATGTGAAATTAATGGTACCTATTACGAAATTTAGAAATGAATCTAGTTTTGTATAATGCGCAATAAAATTGCTCAAATATTTTTAATTATTTTATGCAACAACATACAATATATAAATCATATGATTAAGATAAATTTTTTATATAGAACATATTACATCAATATTACACAGAAAAAGATGTAAATTGGAATAATAAAATATATATTGGAATGCAACATTTATTTTATATTAAGTTCTCAATGATCTTTGAATATCTTACTATTATTACATTGGCGGCATTATGACTGACCATGACCATTTTATGGAGAAAAAAACAATCTTTAAATCCAACATTTTCAAAATAATAAAATACTCTTGAAGTTTGTAATAATAAATGACACTGACGCCTGCTGTAACAAATTTGCTGCATACGATAGATCCAGTCTGTATTCATTCTGTGACCAATGCGTGCTCATACAAAATTGCAGTATTAATTTCATTAAACAGGCATACGAGTTTAATGATTTTTTTTAGATCTGCGGGTTTTAATTATATCGTAAATATTCTCTAATCTATAGACTTGTTTTTTATTATTCTGAATTCAGCTGTATCGAAAACAACGAAATTCAACATGTAGGTACAGCTGTTTCTTTCTTTGATTTCTAATGTAATAGATACAGTTCCCTGTTTGCATATACTACTCATATTGCATGATGTTTCTCAGATGTACATCTTCAATGTTATTTTATTCACACAGGAAGGAAAACCTCCGATGATAACAGTTATCCAAAATACATCTATTGTACTAATGCTTCTCTACTGGCAGTAAATCAATGTAAAAAAAAGGAAGATTGTGTTTTTTTAAGTAACTGTACCTAGTAGGAATCTTTAACGAGGAATGGTAAAGGGCTTGTGATGACTGCACAAAATTGCAAAACGTTTTCGGAGCGTTTGCCGAAGTTCCTGCCGTTTTTCGAGTACTTGACACATACGAGATTTAAACTCTAAAACTTCTTCCGCCGGGATGTAGCTTTCCTTCTCTTCGTCGTCGGACAAATAAGAATCCTACATAGAGAACGTAGTCAGAAAACCGGAACAAATTGTAGAGTGTGCTGTGTTGATAAATATTTCAGACTGACCTCTAACATTTGTGTAAGCGTCAAGCCCCCGCCTCGTCCTTTTAACAATGAAATACTAGAATTGGAATGAACAAGTTTATCAGACGATCTCGTATCGTGACACTCCCCTTCATGGTTACAGCAGCCATCACTACAAGCCACTTCGGAGCCTTCGGGTGTGCTAGGGAGAGACGAACTACTTATATTATGCTCAGAAGAATAGCCACAGTCCTGAGATGATTGTTCACTAGACGAACGACTCTTTCGCTCGGACATGGATATTTCGTTAAAACGTTTTTTCATTTCTATCCACATAGTATATCTTTTGCTTGGTTTTCCTATCCAAGCATCCACTAGTTCCTTCTTCCCTGGATCCTTGCAACCATCAAGGTTATTCCAGTGCTCCTCGTCATGCTTTCCTTCAAAGTCCTAAGAATAAGAAAAACGTCTTGAACAATGCTCATCACAAACAGTGCACTATGAACTGTTAAATATATAAAGTACGTGATATTACTTGACACGATCCACAATTAGGTAATATTTCGTCCGAGAAATGCTTGAGCACCGTAGAAGTGTCTTCAGTTTGACTGGAATTAACGTGATTTTTTGGTTCATTAGATCCCTTCTTGCTTGCACTTTTCTGTGGACTTGAAGTCTTTTTGCCAGGGAATGCTAATTGATTTTGACCTTGTGACTGTGATATACTAGGCGTTTTATGCTTCTTTAAGCAGTCAGGACATTTACAAGTCGGAGGTCCTTTATTTTTTGGATCTAATACTTGTAACTGGAAGAATTATACAAAACGTATAATACAAGCATAGCAACGTTTTACGTGAAAAAATTCGTATTAACCTTATGCCGATCAATATTTTGTGTTGTAGGCTTTGAGTCCGTACAAGCACAAGACGATTCGTTACTCCCACTGCGTCTTTCATTTGAACACTTAAAAGAAAAAGGTTTTTTAACGCATTGTATGCAAAAGATTCTACTCTGCCATCTATGATCTTTTACATACGTCACACGTATTTTCTTTTTCATCAACTTCGTAGCGGCGCTCCTTTTTCTTCTTACGTTTCAACCGCAACTTTTCGCGTCGCTGCTCCTTGGCTATTTCCTCCCTAGTTAACTCTTCATATAAAAGTTCTAGTTGAGATATTCCTTGTTTAACTTCAACTGCCATCTCCACAAAAAGTATATTAATAAGTACATGCTAAATTATCGTAGGCACGCGTATTTTTGTGAGATAAGTATATGTAAGGAGATTCGATACAAAAATGTGTTAAAGCCAAACCTGAAAGTTTCTGGATAATGCGTCTACAGCCACAGCTGCTAACACTTTACATACAGTCTCCTCTTCTCTCAGTCGTCGATGAACTCTATGCAAACGTTCGGCAACGCATATACCCAAGCATGTGAGTACTTCCTCTTGTGCAATCTCTAACGTTTTTGCATGTCGTTCTCTGAAGTTTGAACACCTAATATACAACAAATCTTTAAAGAAGGTTGATAAAACGCATTAATTGTATATTGTACCTTCCCATAAGTTCTGGCTGAGCACGTCCGATCAGAGTATTAATGTATTCTGTATTAGTTAACAAGTGAACATGCCTGTCAGGTATACAACGTTTAATACCAGAGTATAAAGCAGCTACATAACCCTTTTCTTTCGTTGGTTCAGGCTCTGTTGTTAGAAGAGACGATGCCAATAGGACTTTGGTACGGCATTCTCCACAGAACCTACAACAATTATATGTATAACAGACATTGCTGTTTTACCGTTAATTAACAGTACATGTGAATGAACATACCGGTGTTTACGCAGATATGTATCCAAGATGGCATCAAGAGTGTCAGTTTCTATTAAAGCAAGTTCTTGTCTGCAAGCTAGTTCCATGCAGTCCCAAACTTCTCTCCATGCACTTGGAGGCGGTCTCATACGTTGAATTTCTAACGAATGTAGAACGCATCTCCTCGATTTCTTATTTCTTGGTTGCCTCTCTACTAAACTATTTAATCTTGCACTATAACAAGTCAAACCACGGTGATTAATAAGTAATGTCTACCGTGTAAGGCTACAAATTATGATACCATCATACCTATGCCCCTGTAACATTGTACAAAGCAGCTGAGGAGATTCCAGAACATCATCTTTAATAGATAATAAACCTTCTGGCGTAATCACCAGTGGATCTAATGCTGGATGACCTGATTTCATTAGGTCATAGAACAATCTCTCAACACTGAGTGCATGTAACAAATGTTTGCGTTACTTTCAGTTCTAACTTAACCCTTTGCGGTCGGCAGATTTTGCTCTTAAGAGGACCAGTAGGTCGGATGAAATCTAGCATTTCGCAGTTACTTTTCCGTACAAAATTTAAAGTCAATATATGGATATTCAAACCCACAGAATGTGTTGAAACTGATTTGTTGTGTTTATTACTACTTTTAATACGTAAGAATACAAATTATTAATCTCTGTAATGTTCTAGAGTTTGATATTTCACAAAACAATCACCGATGTGAAGTCCTGGCTTTCGTGTACAAGTATCACAATACGTGTGTGTGTATAGTCTTTTTGAACAAATTATATGGAATTGATTATTTAATTTAACGTCCACGAATGACGCTAAAGGTTGGGGTGTAGATAGTGTTTGGTGGCAGAAATTTCCTACTAACTGATCGACTAAACGTGTCACAAACTTTAAGTGTGTTAGTGGCTTTTCGTTGTTCTGTTGTTTTCTCGGTTGTTTTCTTAGTTTATACAGTATGAATGAGTTGATGACGTCCATCTCCAAGCCCCAAAAAATAATTGCATTTTCGGAGGTTGCCGCTACAGGGACACCGACTTCTACGGCGATTGAAAAATGTCCCCGCTACGGGGACACCGACCGCAAAGGGTTAAAGGTCAACGGTATGAAATATACAACAAACTAGATTACCTTCGTCTACAACCAACACAAGGTACAGCCTGACCTAGGATCGCAAGCATATCTTTACAAGTTACTTCAAAGGATGCTTTAATTTCATCTTTAGTAAGCATGTCCAATTTCCTAGTAAACTCATCAAGCTGTTTTCCACGAACAAGTGGGCTATCACAGATTGCTCCCAAACCATTTACATCCATAATCATCTGAAAAAACGAATGTTTAGATTATATCTCAATATGTATCAATAGAATATTTCAATAGAATCAAATAAACAAATATTTGCTACTAGATTTTTTATGACTTTAGTAGTGTGGCATGTGTGCGCAGCCTCATTATTTGTACACTGATTCGGTTATAAATTTCAACGAAAGATAACTATGCACAGATATATCATTATCAGGTGAGAAACAGAAACAATACAACTAAATATTCTATTTACGTTCGAAATATACGACCGTGCATTTACATTATCAATAGATAACATAACTTGCCCCAAAACAATCAAATGTGTCAGACCATGACAACAGTCTATCACAAGATATATCATCCCCTGAGCAAACAAGTAAAGAATAACTTAAAAAGCTGAAAATCGGATTCGACGTTATTGTAGCTGACAATATGCGCTCTGTTGAGTATTACTTCGAGTTTGGCAATATAAGCGAGTACACGACTAAGTGTGAAGTCGACGTCAAGTGGGCTCGACGTAAGTAGTTATGGCACGGGCGTGCACTTATTGCTGTTACGTTTAGGTTAAGTCATAAAGACTCCACAATGCCATTACGTAAGTCCCAACGAATTTTTTGGCACGTACGTTTGAGAAAACGGTATCGCGAGCGGTGAGCTCGGCACGACTTTCCTTACCGTCAAACTCTCATCGACGATCAACGGCATTTGTCTTCGCGTCAAATCGACCGGGTCATCGTCCCGCCAAACATTCACCAGCTTCGCCATCGCCGATCTATCTTCCCGTTGCAAGAGTCCTTAGGACGAACGTAATGTCAAGATCTCCGGACTGGAACGTCAGTGCGACGTAGCGACCGCGAAAAATGATAATTCTTTCGACACACGTTAACACCAAGGAAAACAAGTAGACGATGTCACACGTCTGCCATTTGCAACGAATGGTCTCTCACTTCCGCTCTGCGTGCATTGTCCCGCTTCCCTCCCTCTGCCTGCTTTTTCTTATTCTTATTTTAATCCTACCTATTTCTTCATTTAATACTCCCCTTGACTTTTTCCACGACCGGGACTACCGTTCTATGGAATGTCTATACAGTAAAACCTGCTTTTGTGCGGTCCTTTTTCGTGCGATTTTGTTTTTGTGCGATTTTATTTTTGTGCGATTTTTTTTTATGCGGTATATAAATCTAAGCGGCGTTAGCACCAGTTTAATGTTTCCTATCAATGTACATATACACGTTGTGGACGAAATATATGAATGTGTAATTAATCGAAACGTTACCGAAAACGCGTCAACGTTATTATCTGAAATTAGTGCGCTCGCACATAACATCGGCGGAGAAGGCTTTGATTCTTTCGGCGATAATGACCTGGACGAGATGATTGAGGACCAAACTGTCGATGATAGTGACATTATCAATAGTTTGATAGATTATGAAAATGGACAAGAAGAACCGGAATCTATTACAGCAGATAAAACATATGCAGGGATCCAAATCTCGAAAAAATTGGAAACGCATTTTCTTAAAATAGATACCAATGCGGAAAGACGCTTAAAATTCCGAAAAGAACTGAGATCATGCATGTCTCACTATCGTGGCGTTTACAAGCAACTGACCAGTCGACCGTCGTCACAAAAACTGATCACTGAGTTTATGGTACCAAAAAACAAATCAATTGAAATCCTATCTTCAAGCGACGAAAGCGATTTTCAACCGATCCATCACAAGAAGATGCGCGTATTGGATTACGACGAGTAGCAGCAAACTATTGGGTTGGAGGGAAAGTTCTGTCGTATTTTAAAGAAAATATTTGAATTAATTCACAAAAATATGTGTTTAATATTAATCATAATACATTTAATGCGTTGTTTGATGAATGCCAAACTTTTCTGCAATTTCTCGACTTGTTAAATGTGGATTATTTTCCAACATGGATCGTAAAACATCATTATTCTTGGAGGCTCAGATCCCCGGAACGAAATTTGCTAAATCATCTTTGACAAGTACGAACATTTACAATATCTTTTCCAAATACCGTACATAAATTTTTACATGCAACCGACGCGTTGTTTCCTTTTTGGAATTCATACAAAATGCAGTGTCGTAAATGCACTTTGTCTACTGAGATGTTTCTCACTTTAAATATCACAAGTAAATGATGAACGGTAAAAAAGGACTCCTTTTATATTATACAGCAGCTATAAAAAACAAAAAAAAATCTGAATGACTCACTAGCCAGATGTTTTTTATTTACAAGAAAAATTACCTGCCTATTAAAAATACGACAGAACTTTCCCTCCAACCCAATATTTAATGTATAATGTGAAAACTTCTCCATGTATATGTACAATGAAGAATTAAATATTTTTACAATTTCTTTAGGTCTAATTTAATTATTTAATTTAATTGAAATCATTCTCTCATCTATTTCATAAATCATTGATGTATTCTCTAAGTCCGACTTTTTTTATGCGGTCCCTATCCACCGCATAAAAAAAATTTTAGGTACTATATTGCACAAAATTGTTTATTATATGTAAGAATTTATAAAATTTTCGAATATTTTTTTGTACGATTTCTTTTATGCGGTCCCTATCCACCGCACAAAAACAGGCTCTACTGTAGTTCGCTGGTTATTCAGGGACCGAGTGGGGACCGGCGGTTCTTCTGGATAAATCGTCACAAATTGTATTGTAAAAATTTGTTCGGATTTTTAGTTTCTCTCAGAAGTAATGTCTATTACGAATTCAAAGTTTGTCACAGAGTGCTAATTGGACAGTGTTGAATAGGTCTTGTAGAACTTTCTACGAGACGATATTACACTTTTTAGGTATTACAAAATTTTAGGTACTATATCGCACAAAATTGTTTATTATATGTAAGAATTTATAAAATTTTCGAATATTTTTTTGTACGATTTCTTTTATGCGGTCCCTATCCACCGCACAAAAACAGGCTCTACTGTAGTTCGCTGGTTATTCAGGGACCGAGTGGGGACCGGTCATTCTCCTGGGTAAATCGTCACAAATTATATTGAAAATATTTGTTCGGATTTTTAGTTTCTCTCAGAAGTAATGTCTATTACGAATTCAAAGTTTATCAACGGGTGCTGGTTGGACAGTGTTGAATAGGTCTTGTAGAACTTTCTACGAGACGATATTACACTTTATCAGCGGTAATCGTTCGTGTCATCGCAATGTTAAGTCCGATATCTTAACACATTGCGGACGGATGACGAGATATCTCGTCATTGCTATTTCATCGTTCGGGACCATTGACGAGATATATCGTCTTGCGTATTTCGTCATTCTAGAACACTGGCGAGATATATCGTCTTGCATATTTTGTCGTTCGGGACAGGTGACGAGATATCACGTTGCTACATGATTGTCAGCGGCAATTTTTCATAATTTGTATTGCAAATGAATTATTTGAAACTCTGAAATATGGATAGCGGCAAAATGATTAGCAATACTACAGAAATATTTGTGGACAGTTTAACACTTTGACTGCCAAGCGTTTCTTGCTATGTTGAAACCGCGATGCGATAAAATACTGCAGAGTATGATTAAATCGTGCAAAATGAAAGTAATGCACAGTTGTTAGAAGCCAAAGTATTGAACCGCCGTTCCAATATCAATTGCTTTTACAAAATTGCAAATATGATTCATTGCGAATTTTTTGCATTTTGAGTACAATCTTTTGCACCGGTGACCGATGACCACCATGGCAGTCAACGTGTTAACTACTAACAAGTCATCACTAATTTCAAGATATTTGACGCAAAAAAATACCCGGCCACTGGGTACGATTAGCAATAGAATGCTCGGTCCGCAAAGTGTTAAAGAGGCAGTCCACTTACCGAAGTGTACGCCCTTAAAAACAATGTACAGCACTATTATCTAGCGCTCTAACGAAACGTTCAATTGTTCGCTCATTTTTAGTGCTTTATATTGCCCGCGTAGTAAGATAAGGACATCTGTCGATTGAACGGGAAATTAATAAATTTGAGGCTCAGATTTTCTGATTTCTATCATTTTTGATAAACTTGAAACGCAATGTAACTTGTGAATAAACCCTTGTTCGAAAACACGTTCCACCGCAGGAATGTTAAGTGCACGTTATTGTACGAGGCACTGAATCTTCAACAATGTAACTATGCGATACGCTGGCATTTTCCCATCGTCGTTTCACAAATCCAGGAGAAAGTATTTAGGAAACTAGGTTTCAAATAACTGTAATGACTGCACGTACATTACCAATCTATTGATTCTAGTCATTGTGCCCAATGCGGTTTAACGGACTGTATAAAAGAAATTACCGATATGTTTTCTAAGTATTTTTCGTTATTAGTTCTAGCTGTCTCTGTTTACATTTTATATATATACGATTTCCACAAAGAGTTGAAGTCGACTTTTATCCGCGAAGGTCTTAGCTTTCTCGATGTCATTTATCCTGGGTTGTACGACGACTCGATTCAATTGTCGAATGAAATAAATGCGGAACAGAGACTGTTCACTTCGAATGAACTTAAGAAGTATACGACTTTGGAAAATGGTTTATACCTTTCGATATTAGGTAAAGTTTTCGATGTTACGAAAGGAGCGAAATTCTATGGACCTGGTGAGACCTATCATGCTTTCACAGGTAATCATAATCATCTGAATTATGAAGATGCAGGACTTGTTGATTTAGAATTTATGCAATGGTTTTTATCCTTCTTTTTAGGATGTGACGCATCTTTGGCTTTTGTAACGGGAGAATTTAATGAGAAGGGTTTAACAGATGACATCTCGAGTCTATCTATACAGCAGGTGAAAGCACTAGATAATTGGGTTCAGTTTTACAATAAAAACTACATTTACAAAGGTTATTTCATTGTTTTAGTAAATATTCAGTATCTTATAGTTTTATGTAACAGTTATTTGTGCATTTGTTTCTTTAGGAAGACTTAAAGGAAGATATTACAATAATGACGGTAGTCCAACTTTGGAATTCTATAAAGTGGAAGAGAAAGTACAAGATGCGTTAAGAGCGGAGTTAAAAGAAGAGCAAAAGAAGAAATTGTTTCCTCCCTGCAATGTGGAATGGAATAGAGACACCGGCACAAAAGTTTGGTGTACGAATAAAAGGTACGTGTACTCAAACATCGGTTTGCGCAAAACTGACCTGTTTCTGTTTTTAGTGGTGGAGTAGAGAGAGATTGGGTAGGTGTGCCAAGACAATATCTAGAATATCCTGGATCTAAACAGTATAGATGCAGTTGTGTAAACTTGCACAGTCAAGAATACGAGGACAAAAAGGGTTATTTTAAGGAGTACGATGGATGTCCAGAAACTTCCCTAAACTGTTTTATAAAAATAAATAATTAATTAACTTAATGGTTGCAATAACTCATTTCATTTGACTTGTATTCCATTATGACGCACAGCGCAGATAACATACAAACCCATTTTATGCATATTTTTGTACATTTTTCATGTATTTGTAATAATTATATTACAAAGTATTAAAAAGGAAGTTCTGGTTTTTGAATTAACGCAACAAAATTCGTGGTACTGTTCATACAAAAGTTTATTTTGTCATACTTTACTATAGGATGCGTTCAGTAATATAAAATTAATATTTGTATTTTATATGTGAAAATAATAAACAAACATACATTTCATTTTTATTAAGAAAAACAAATACAAAATAGTATCGATGTGAGCATCAAGCTCGATTAACTCTATATTGTATATTTTTCATCTCATTTCATTGCATTCATGTTCTGCGTAGTTTATCAGCTCGTATGAAATTACAAAATGTATGTGCTAATTCATTGTTAAACCCACATCTATTCGTGAAGCAACATTTGCATCTAAACGAATAGTGTTTCTCCATAGAATGCATATTAACTTACTATCTCTATAAGCAGATAAATAATCAGTCTTGCTATAATATGTCATTATCCTCTGCAAGTCTACTTTTCCTTGTCAGTTCCAAATTACCGGTTTACTATCCTGAGTAACTTCTTTTGGAACCAACTAAACGTAAAACATTGGGCAACATACGACAGCAGATATGATTCTTCCTTATTACCAAGCATCCACACACACACACGCAAAGCAAGTACATATATAAGTTCAAAATTTGATCTTCCTAAATACAAGGTATAGTGTCTATTACATTGCTAATACTGAAAATGAATGTAAAACTTAGTTCCTAAATAATTGTTCTTTACTACACCAATTACAGTTAGTCTAGTAAGATACATGTTCAAGACTACTGTATCATTGTGTTACCACTTTCTTTGTGTGTTACTTAATACACAGTATCACTCAGGCACAGAACGAAACTGGCACAGCTTTAATATCCCGTAAGGAATTTTGGCAGGTTAAATTTCAGCCCATTAGGAGTAGCTTATTACATTTGTACAGAAATTGTTTGTTGGGAGCTATCCTAAAACCTCATTGAGGGCATAATCCGTACTCATTGAGAGCAATTGTATCTCAATTCACCCAACAGCTTATGTACACCTATACACATTGGTAGGTCTCTTCTCATTTAACTTCATTCTCAAGTTTTGACGGCGAATCTCCCCTAATACGATTTAACTTATCCAGAAGTGTCTCCATTGAAGTACGCTTTCTTCGATAGTTAATTTTTGAGCCAAACACTTTTTTGACCTTTGCTCTTCTCTTCTTTATCTTAGAATCAGTCGGGTATTGTTCAAATTGTATCATCCGCTTATACCTTTTGACACTCATATATATTGAATTATCATTTAATCCATCCTTCTCTTCAAAGATAGTTTCTAAATTGTTTGGCTTTTTCTTTAATTTCTTATCTAAGTAATAATCCTTAACTTCCTCTTCATTTTCCATTTCGAGGCAAGTCCTTTTCCTTGGCCTAGTGCTACACCTAACATTTGTAAAAAATATACAGTTTGAAGTTTTAAATAAAAGTATCCATTTTTAATATAATGATTGTATATTTTATAAGTGAAACAGTTGAAATAATTACCTTCTGTTCAAAATCTCCTTAGGAATAACTTGCGAGATCCTTTTTCTAAGAACTCGTTTGTTTGTTGGAGATTTTGTCAGGCTTGTATTTACACTGAGCATCTCTAAACTGGCCATTACAGCAGGCAAGTTAGTACAATCATCTTTATCATTTATAGGTTTTCTGGAATATAAGTTATTTGGCAAGTTTGTATAAAACTTTCAAATTTGAAGTTTGAAAATGCTGAGATTCAACACGGTATCCGTTATGCGACGTATCAATTTATTTCCACCCAAGAATTTGAAAACCAAAATTTACAGCTAGATTTAACATGTATTTCCAATTGATCACAAATATAAATTACTGTGGATTTAAAAATTGTTCATCAGTATTAATTGTACAATCATGCTCAGTTCCTTTACATGCAGAGTTAATAACGAGTAAAGAAGGAAAACAAAACAATCAGAAATGATAACGATTCGTCAGAACAAATTCGGGAAATTTTACTATATTTACTCAGGCATGTTAGATAAGTCCACACATGTATTGAGTGCAACTTACTCTGCTTCAATTTGTTTCACGTCCATTACACACGACTTCTGTCAAGTAATTCCTGTGACGTCTACAATGAAAGCACTTATTGCAAAACCGTTTTTAATGTGTAAACATTCATTTATACAAAATCACAGTTTACCGCTCACGTAGCTGTATATGTAGTGAACAAGTCAATGGACTCTGAGAGTTTAATTACATACTATTTAACGGAAATTGATGATCGGTTGTTTATCGGTTAAGTGGCAATTTTCAAGCCAATTTTCGATGGCGTTAATAAATGTTCATCGAATAAAAGAGGCATTAACAATAGATTGATGCATTCGTCATAAAAGGAAGGAGAATTCAGCTGCCACGCCGTCGACTATGTGTTTCAACAGTTTAGGCTACCAGTTACGCCACCTACGTTTAAAACATCGCCATCCTTCTGATTACCATTCACGCAATTAAAAACTAACTTTTAAAGAAGTTTCACAATATAAGCAATATATCGTTGCTAAATTGACAAATCTCGACGTCTTAGATTAAACAGCAACTATAAATGGTTGAGTTCTAAATACAGAGCTCCGTACACAAAATACACAGGACTTAATAAGCTACTCACAAACTGTCAAGATGGTTTATTATTGATAATATGCGAATGAAACAATGAAGAAAGAAAGAACGGCTGATAACAGCCGGCCATACAAATTATGAGTATTTTATTTTAGTTACTTTTTATTCTCACGAAAGCTTGAACTTCTGTACACCGCCGTGTCAGTTACAAGTTCGGTATTTACTATGCTAGGTTAATTTGTATATATGCTGTTCTACTGTGCATTAGAGTATGCAAACATAATTATACATACGTACCGAAATATAGAATGTGCTATTTTAATAATGGTCATGCAATTTTAATTATTTATTTACTATTTTACAGCCCATCAAATACTAAGCTTAACAGGAATAAGTTTTCAAAGAAAAAGTATTATTGTAAGTACATCAATAAATCTCTTAGTGGATCTGTATATATCTATAAAATTTATATTATGTGTCTGTAATTAGGGCTTTGTTGAACTAACAATTGTGCCATTAAGGGATACCTTAAGGCTTATAAAACTAAACGCCAAACAATGCAGGATATACAGGGTATGTCTGAACGATACCTATGAAGCACCATTTCAGTACTTTGATCCATTCTTGGATATTTGTCAAGGCGATGGAAAACAGTAAGTAACCTTGTGGAGAGAGTACATTTAACTCTTTGCGCTCGACCGGTGCCTCTCAGGCACCACGGCATGTGCTGCGCCAACTCGACCGGTGCCTCTCAGGCACCACTCGCATCGATGCGGTAAATTGAGCGGTAACTGTGTTTATTTGTGTTTGGCCTAACGAATATCGCTTGACAAGTCTACCTGGCCTTTTGTAGATCATTTTATGACGTGTCCACATAGCTATAAAGATGTCTTATCTCAAAAACACAAATGAATTTCAATGCGTGCATTATGCCTTGAGAATAATAGAACGCTGATAGACGTCGCAACGCTTCTTTCAATTCGCTTCTTTAAAAAAAAAGGTACAAAAAGAACCAATCACAAAATGCAATCCAATTGCAAAGTTTGTTCCCAACAAAAGTCCGGCCAAAGACGACAAACTGTGTACTATTGTGACACATGCCCCGACAAGCCAAGAATGCACATTGGAGATTGTTTTACACAATACCACAAGAAGAAAAATTATAGAACGTAATTCTTAATAAATATCCTTCATTAAGTTAAATAAATGTATGTAATGTTAAATTATACGAGTTTAAAGCGTCCCATTGTGCTTAAAATTATTTTAAGTTAACAGAAACGAACTCATGAAATAGGCGCGCGCGCGCGGCGGATTACTGTCGAGTTGCTGGTCAGCCCGAGAGAAAAGCGCGTCGAGCGCAAAGAGTTAAATGCAAATATTTAATTGCAATTATTAAATGCAAATATTTAATAATAATTATACTTTAATTTCAGACGCTCCTTGGAATTTTTATCGAACCTCCATTTGGCAGCGGCTCAAAAAGTAGATCCTGACAATAATGCTGGAGAGTTGGTGGTTCAAATTCCACCAGATGCAGCACATTTGGTGGCTGAAGGACGGACTTTAAGAATTAGTATAGAATTTTCATTGGAACAACCTCAAGGGGGTATACATTTTGTGGTGCCTAACTGTGAAGGAACCTTAGCTGAAGTACGTATACTTGTTAGTACATATTAACCGTTTGAGTCCGGGGAAGCGCTATTGCGCTTCACTTGTCGTATGCCAAAAATACGGCGCAGCGCGATAGCGCTGCTCTTGTTTTGTATCGAGAATGCGAAGACGCTGCTGTTGGTAGTATACTTTACGCAATTATTGAGAGCAGTTGCAGTAATATCAGTAGCAGTTTTTATTCATTTAACTCAGTTGTGGCTTTTAACAATATAAGAATTAAATAGACTGCAATTTACTTCGAACATTATTGACACTATAGAGGAGGAATGGTTAGCAAGCAAAAATGCCACAGGAACATCACCAATAAGTACAAAGTCTTCTTTAGAAAAATTGCCTGGGCGAAATTTGCGACAATGTGATGTATGCAGTAATAAAAATGGTAATGGAATTAAACGATCCAACCTAATTTGCGCTATATGTAAAACAGGAATTCATGGAATTTATGCAGCAAAACATTTTTGGAATAAGTGAAAATAAACATTTTTTTTATCGTAATTACTTGTTATATAACAATTAGTGTCAATTATAACCATTTTCATTGTTTCCCAAAAAAAAATACTACGCATTTCATCCCGGACTTTTAGCATATGCATAAGAAAATGCTCCCATACTCAAACGGTTAAGGTTTAGCTGGTTCACAAACTTTATTTTTTTTTCAGAGGGGTGCTCATATGTACACGTACAGTTATGAAAATTCATCCAGGTTATGGTTTCCTTGTGTTGATAGCTTTGCGGAACCATGTACATGGAAATTGGAATTTACAATTGATGATTCTATGACCGCAATATCATGTGGCGATCTCGTAGAAGTTGTGTATACACCAGACATGCGGAGGAAAACGTTTCATTATGTTCTTAATACACCGGCTTGTGCACCAAATATTGCTCTTGCCGTAGGGTTAGTGATTACAGTGCTCAAATTATGAACATCTTTATATCTTATTACAGTGTATATGTTTTTCAGGCCTTTTGAAATATTTGTTGACCCATATATGCATGAGGTGACGCACTTTTGTTTGCCCCAACTACTACCGTCTCTCAAAGTATCTGCAAAATATATGCATGAGGCATTTGAATTTTATGAGGAAACTTTGTCTAATAGATATCCATACTCTTGTTATAAACAAGTATTTGTGGATGAAATAGATGAAGATATCAATGCATATGCAACTATGAGTATATTGAAGTAAAATCAGTCTTTCTTTTTACACACCCATGTACCAATTTTTACATACTACAACTCATGATTCTTTGTTACAGTACAAATTTATTACATTCTACCGCGATTATAGATCAAGTTTACATTACGAAAAAAGCAATGGCACAAGCAATTGCAGAGCAATTCTTTGGTTGTTTCATATCAATGCAAAACTGGTCTGACATGTGGTTGCCTAAAGGAATTTCAACATACCTTACTGGGTTGTATGCTAAGAAATGTTTCGGTAACAATGAATATCGTGAATGGGTTCAATCGGTAAATATTTTCACGTTACATCTCAACAATACACCCTCTTTTCATATTTGTACATTTGCGAAAAATTAAATTATAGGAATTACAAGAAGTTGTAAAATATGAAGAACAATTTGGAGGTATAATATTGGACCCATCTCAACCACCAGCCCCATTGCCGATAGCAGCAAACACTCCAGCACCTGCACCTAGAGCACCGGATCCAGGTTTCTACTTTCCTATTAAAAATCTGCATACCATGTCACCACGGTATATCGAAGTTCTACGAAAGAAAGCACACCTCGTTATTAGAATGTTGGAACATAGGATTGGTCAAGAATTGCTTTTACAGGTAATTTTTACAATTTCATAGAAGTTTTTGGTATAATAAAATATTTAAGATGAAATCTATTCTGTCTTAGGTGTTTAACAAACAGTTGTCTCTCGCAGCTAACGCTGCGCAACAAAAGATTGACTCTGGGCTCTGGTCTCATATGTTAATCAGTACAAATGTATTTACGAAGGCAATTTTTACAGTGACAGGAAAAGACATGGCTGTGTTCATAGATCAGTGGGTAAGAACAGGTGGCCATGCCAAGTTCAGCCTTAGTTTCGTTTTTAATAGGAAGAGGTATGAATGAGTCGGTTATTTCAGTTGTTAATTGATTAAAAATGTATTCAATGCCCTTTCATGCATTGTGCATAGAAATACAGTCGAGCTCGAAATTCGACAAGATACTACTCATCAAAGAGGAATTCGAAAATATGTGGGACCACTATTAGTTAACATACAAGAATTGGACGGCACATTTAAACACACATTACAAATAGAAGGCACTGTAGCAAAAGCAGACATTACGTGTCACAGTAAAAGTCGAAGAAACAAAAAGAAAAAGATTCCTCTCTGTACAGGGGAGGAAGTGGACATGGATCTTTCCGCTATGGAGTGAGCATTGCAAGTTCATTATTCTTAGGTTTACTGAAATTACTATCAATCTGCTTGCAGTGATTCACCAGTATTATGGATAAGACTCGATCCAGACATGACACTTATGCGTGCTGTACAGATAGAACAACCGGATTATCAATGGCAATACCAATTAAGACACGAAAGAGATGTTACAGCCCAACTAGAAGCTATCGAAGCTTTACAAAATCATGCAACACCTGCAACACGTCTTGCATTGACTGACACTATTGAAAATGAGCACTGTTATTACAAAGTTAGACTTCGAGCGGCACACTGCCTGACCAAAGCGAGTTCATGTTTATTTTATTGTTACAAGTGCCATGCGTCCCTAAAACAGTTTGATCACGCACATTTTTCAACTTACAGGTTGCGAATGCAATGGTTGCTACGTGGGCTGGACCACCAGCTATGTTGGCAATATTCAGGAAATTATTCGGATCGGCGTCTTGCAGACGAATTATTAAGCAGAACAACTTTCAGAATTTCCAACATTACTTTTTACAGAAAGTAAGGATTACTAGTTCTTGCTCTTTTTCTTACTTTTTATACAAAAGTGTCTTTAACGTGACACGTTTGTTTTTAGACTATTCCCGTGGCAATGGCTGGACTACGCAATGCTCATGGTATATGTCCCCCGGAAGTATTATCATTTTTAATGGATTTGTTCAAGTACAATGATAATAGTAAAAATAGATATTCGGACAATTATTACAGAGCAGCGTTAATCGAAGCTCTTGGAGCAACTGTTACCCCTGTAATTAGTGTGCAGCAAGGGTAAGATTACAACCAGTATATGAAAACAATGGTATACACCCGAAATTATATTAATAGATATTCCTTGCAGAACAGCTATTACGGCCGAATCTCTGTCAGTTGACACCAAATCTATATTAGAAGAAGTTACAAGGAACTTAAATTTAGAAAAGTTGCTTCCATGTTATAAATACACGGTCAGCGTAGCATGCCTGAAAGTTATACGAATTTTGCAAAAGTTTGGTCATTTGCCAAGTAATCCCCATATCTTTAGAGCATATGCTGCATATGGACAATTCATAGGTATGTCTACACATTCTTATAGTACATATTGATTTCAAATTTTAACATCTTTTTGTGGATCCTAACACATAGATGTGAGGATTGCCGCCTTAGAAGCGTTGGTAGATTTTACAAGAGTTGACGGCAAGTGGGAAGATTTAGAATTTTTACTGGATATGACAGAGATGGATCCACATCCTGGAGTACGTCACAGATTAGTAAGGCTCATGGTTGAAAATGCACCTTTTGAAAGAGCACATAAACATCGTTTAGATAAACCTGAATTGGTTGATCGTATATGGAACTTAATCAAGTGAGTTTAAGTTATATTCATGCTTACCTTTACGATCACTGTAGATGCAACGATATTATATCGAATTTTTTCAGCGGTATGCTTTCTCATGATGCAAAATTACGGTGTGATTTAGTGGATTTGTATTACACGCTCTATGGCGCAAAACGTCCTCTATGTCTTCCTATACCGGAACTAGCATTACTTACAAAACCTCGAAAGGCAGGACCAATAAATAGCCCAGAAAGAGATGTAAGTTTTCTAATTTATGATCTTTATATAAGCTACTTTTTGACATCGGTAATGGAAAAAAGATAATTTTAAATAATCATACGCAGATCAAACCGCCCATACCGCACATAAAGCATGAACCAATCAATGAAGTGGAGGTTGTAAATCCGACGAACAAAAGAAAAGCATCTCCAGTCAGAGATGTGCCAGGCCCGTCCAATTCTGCTGAGTATTGTCCAGAAGTAAAACGACCAAAGCAAATGCCAAATGTATGACAGTTTATTTTTCAGTCATTTATTCGTGTGGGTCGTTATATTGGCATTTTGTTTTCAGGATGAAAAGGGTCCTCCTGGTCCTCCCCCCGAAGGTAAAGTAAAGTCTGAGTATTACAGTGATAATTCCGCGTCTTTGCCAGGAATTATGGGCACAGCAGGCCCCGTAGGTTTCGAGCCAGGGATGTTCAAGAAGGAAATTGAGGACCATAAGCAAAAGAGTGATTCTACGAACAAGGCAAGTGCCATAAAGAGTTCGGTGAATATGGGACGGGACATAATCCAGCGCACTTCATGTACATTGCAGAACAAAAAGAAAAAGAAAGACAAGAAGAAGCACAAACACAAACATAAACACAAGCACGATCACAAGCACGGCAAGGATAAGGATAAAAAGGAGAAAGAAAAAGGCAAGGACAAAGAGAAGGAAAAGTGTAAAGAAAAAGATCCGAACCTTAAAATTAAAGAGGAGACCCTTAGTTCGGCAAGTTCCAGTCCCAGCCCAGATGCAACAACTGTAACGAATGAATTTATTTTTCCTTAGCGAGTCGTTGGACGATCAACAAAAAATTTTGTTACGTCTTATGTTTTATATAGATTTTATATAATTGAAAGAAGAATCAAGTCCAATGTATTCTGAAAAATTGATCGATTGCATTAGTAGCTGTACATATATTTTTATTTTTTCGAACATGTGACTGCTTTTTCTCTCTCCGAATTATTATTTCCCTGGTATCACGTCACAATTTATGAGGTCACCGATATTATCACCGTCAAATACACACGAACACAGATTTTATACAACCTTTACATACTTGTATAATATACAAATTGTTAATAAAACGATTATATAATTTATTCGTGCACTACCGGCTAATTCCCTACATCCTCACTTTCATATTCTTTTAACGGCACTTCAGTATCGATACTAGAGACGCGGTTACATTCAAATATCTCCTGCGCATTACTTAGGATGGCGTCCACGGTGTTGCGGCAATTTCGAAGGGGATAGGAAGTTTTGAAAATTTTGACAACGGTCCTGGCAATGGCAGATAATCAGCAGAGCAGATTTGAAAAGTCTCTTGGACTACTGACCACCCGCTTCGTTACCTTGCTGCAAAAGGCGAAGGACGGCGTTCTTGATTTAAAAGTCGTGAGTATTCCTGCGAAAAGCAAGATAAAAAGTTAACCTGTGAGCTAGGTTAACTTGTCGCGGGTCTTCACGCCATTTCTACCTTGCGGGAATTTTGAAAGAAGTGCATGCGAAAATTGTGCATATTGTAACCTCCCATAGATTAATGGTTACAGGACGTGGGAACTAATTTAGAGCGTTTTTGGATTCATTCTAACATGCCCGATAATGCTGTGGACTTTGGTACCACAGCATGTATTCCCACATAACCTAGAAGAAGTTGGAGATGGTAATTCTGTATTATTTAACCAGCCGTTGCGATTGTGACTTTCCAGGCAGCAGATATTTTAGAAGTACGTCAGAAGAGACGTATTTACGATATTACCAATGTTCTTGAGGGTATAGGACTGATAGAGAAGAAGAGTAAAAATAGTATTCAATGGAAGTATGTTTTCCTACCTCGTACAGTAATACCAAACTTATTTTTTCATACCCATAATGATTCCAGCGTGCATGGGTAAATGTAATGACTCTGTACTTTTGTATTAGGGGAGCGGGGCCTGGTTGCAATACACAAGAGGTGGGCGAAAAGTTGACCGACTTAAAAGATGAAATTAAAAAATTGGAAGACCACGAACAATTGTTAGATACGCACACACAGTGGATCCAGCAAAGTATAAAGAATATACAGAATGACTTGATTAATAGAAAATATGCTTACATTACATATGAAGACGTAAAGGAAAATTTCCCAAATGACTTTGTATTAGGAATACAGGCTCCATTGGATACTGAATTGACTGTTCCAAATATGACTCAGGTAAGCTATTCGACAGTATTTAGAAACCGCGATATGGATGAAGTAATATGCAAATATCTTACTGAATATTGATGTATTATATATATCAGGCTTTGGACGAAGAAGAAGATAAGGAATTAAATTATGAAATGTTTATAAAGAGTAGTTCGGGAGAAATCAAGGTGTATACAATACAGCCTGAGTTAGCGAAAACTTACGATAATAAAATATTAGAATTAAGGTTACAAGAGGAAGCGAAAGGTACAAAACGAAACAAAGAAGAGGAAGAGAAAAAAGAAGAGATTACCGTCAAACCAAAGAGAAAAGTTGGAAGGTAAATATCATCTTGTTCGCCATCAGACGCTGCTCTATTCGCATCAAAAATAATAAAGAATTATTTCTGATCTGCAAAGAGCAAATAGTGAACAGTGGTCTAACTAGGGGGTGAACAGTTATAAAGATGTAACATGTTCACTTGGATTAGACTGCACATTTTCAATATACTTGTATTTTAATTATTCATACGCATAAGTCAACTAGCTAAAAATTGTGTGCCCTACTGCAGACCTCCAAAAGGCACTACCAAACTCGATCCTGTACTATCAGAGGATGAAGAAGAGGATGATCCTGAGTTAATAGAAGCCAAGATAGTTCTTCGTGATGTAAGCACATCAGGTAAATATTATCCATATTTAAACATAAAACTCATAAATTAAGCGTTACAATATTCAACTATTTATTTTTTCAGATATTGCCCAAAGAGATCTGGATTTACTTGACCAGTTTTATTCTGATAGTAAGTAAATTTTGTCAAAATTTTCTTAATAATAATTTGCTCGAAACTTTACAAAATGTATATGTAATATTTACTTTCAGTTTGTGGGCCACTAATTAGATTAAGCCCGCCGCCGGGAGAGAAAGATTATCAATTCAACCTCAGTGAAAGTGAGGGAATTTGTGATTTATTTGATATTGTAGCACAATGAGAGCTGAAATGTATAGTATGTCTAATGATCGAACACGTATATGTTAGGCAGTGTTAATATGCACGATGTCAATAGAACATTTAATAACACCGTTAATTAAGGCTGCTGTACTGTGTACATAATTTTAAAGAATGTATGTGGATTACAATGATTGAAAATAAGCAGTATTTTTTTATGATTAGGAATAGCAGTCTAACGCAAGAGAAAGCTAAGTTAAAATTTGAAGCTTTCTGAAACGCTTTATGTTGTAGATAATGCAATTCGTTAGGAATGCTAAAATGTATTGTGATACTGTTCTATGCTGCTGGCTCCACGATTTTGATTTGAAAAATTCACAGACATGTAATGTGAGAAATTACGTGACTCGATATATTGCATTGACAATTGGTTCTTCGTTTTCTATGACACCCATAACACAAGTTATCTGAAAAGATACCGTTTTGGTATATAGTTTCGATGTGAATATATTATAGTTACATATCCGAATAGGCACAGATGCCTAATTATTCAGATATTGTAATTTCCTATTATTGTAGGAAACCTTTTGAACAGTGCATGTTAGATATATACATTATATAATACCATGTAAAATGTATATTGTGCACAATAATGAAGTTTATCTTTTCGATCATTTTGTAATATTAATGAATACATATTTCTTTGGCGTTCGCCCAATTAAAAAGAAAACACGATATTTCTATTTTAATACCACGTGATTTTCTCACGGTGAACACCATCCAAGTTTCATTGACCATTTCGCCGATGGTTGCGTGTGTCGATTCATACAGGGATACTCTCACCAGTGCCGAAAAAACACCTGGTCATCCATGCGGACGAATTGCGCAAGGCGTTGAACCAGGGAAAAACTGTTTCAGAGACTAGCAGCAAATACCAAGGACAGATAAGAATGGATCGACCAGTTTCGTCATACCGCGCGAAGTTTTGCGCGTGACGTTCATAAGTCGCGTGTCTGCCTATTGCCAGTAATGCGCGTGTTTCCGTGGTAGTGATTCATTTCCAAATGTGTCAAGTGAACTTGATTATTCTGTCGAAGGCGACAGTCGCGATTCAGCGAGTTTCTTGCACGTACCTTTAAACGACCCGCCTAAATAAATTTGTTTCAACGCACAGTCAAATGTAAGATATGTTGACAAAACACAATCCGTAGGGACGAAATGTCAAAATCGTTCAATGGTTATATGTCTATCGGTTGATGTTACATCACGAACTGCCCCGTACTTTGCGCCGCGTTAGTAAACTCATGCATGCCTTTGACGTTCGATTGAATTTTCATACGGTAAAAGCAGAATCGGGCTATGGGAACTATTAGCGCCATGTGCGAGGTTTTCCGCGAAAATATGCGTCTAGAAGAGGAATAGCACATGCAGCGTTTGGCGCGCTACGGCGACAGACGTTTCGAAGTGTCGAATCGGATGTATTCGTCACGTGCGTGTCACCTACGATTGCATTATGTAGTCTAACACGGAATAAGAACTTTACATTTCGCTGCACATGACAGTTTCCATCTGCGACCCTTTAATACGTTCCCCAGAAGTATTAGCAAAGACACGTAGGTTAAACATGCTGCCAAGGCACTGTCAACGTCTCATATGCGAGATCAGTTGACAAACTTGTTTGTTTGCGTTTCCTGGTGTATTTGTCGTACGTGTTTATATACATAAATAAATATGCAGTTTATCGCAATATCATTTCATTCTTTGTTTCTTTTCGGGGAATTATTAATCACCGTTTATGCACGACATATCTTGTTATCGCTTTCCGTTTAACACCATGTTAATATACCTTAAGCTCGTCGAGTGATAAAGATCGGGAAAGTATTTTAAGTACTTCCCCGAAAGTTCAAGAGTTAGTCCAGTGTTATTGTAGGGATCAGACACCTATTTAAGAGTCTTAATTTCGAGAGTGCAGTCACGTTACAGAAAAGTTTTGCAACTGTTTTTACTCATCTTTCTGGAAAGCTTCCGTAACTTTGGTATTTTTATGGTATATTTACATGGACTAATCTAATTATGCGCAGCAACGTGTTTATTATATAAAGTCATAGTTTCACGGTAATGAATAATAATTGTATGTAAGATTTGAACTCGTAGTTTAGATAAATACCTATTGTGTACTTTTGCAGAACAACACCATAAACATGAGGATAATACTGATAAAATTCCGTGAAATTTCACAAAAGTATCCTGTGGTTCGTGGTATGGCTTCGTATGCCATCATTTGGCCAAGTGCTAGCTTGTTGCAACAAAAAATAACTGGAAAGGAAGAGTTCGACTATGGGCAAGCACTTAGGTTTAGTATCTATGGAAGTCTGTTTGTTGCACCAACACTATATTGTTGGTTAAGGTGTGGCTCATATTTCTGGCCAAAGAGTGACCTAAAATCAGCGATAACAAAGGTATGTCAATGGTAAACAATTTCCGATAGACTTGTGTACTAATGATTTCACTAACAATTTTTCCTTATAGGCGCTGGTTGAACAAGTTACCTATAGCCCTGCTGCAATGTGCTGCTTCTTCTTTGGAATGAATCTCCTAGAATTCAAACCTGTTTCAGAGTGCGTTGAAGAAGTAAAACAGAAATTCTGGCCCACCTATAAAGTGAGACTCGTATATAAGAAATATATATAAAAATACTTATCTAATAGTACTACATTTATACTACTTACAATCATTTTTGTTATAGGTTGGTGTTTGTGTATGGCCAATATTGCAGACAATTAACTTTGTGTTGATCCCAGAACATAATCGAGTAGTATATGTCAGTGTCTGCAGTTTAATGTGGACGTCGTTCCTAGCGTATATGAAGGCACTTCAAGCAAAGAGGCAACTTCAATTAGAGATGTTGAATTCAAAGGAGCAATTAGATTCTTCCAATAAGGTTGTGTCTGCTGGTCAGATAAACCAAGTATCTAACGATAAGAAAAATTCACTTGTACCACGATGAAAATCGTAGGGGAACGGTACTTGTTTCTAGCCTAATTTACTTGTACAAAGCTTAGTTTGTATATGCAAGATTGTTATTTATATTTTACCTTTGTAACATAAAATTACATCAAGTACCTGTGATATTCACAGTTGAAGTGTGTCAAAAAACTTTTTATGTGAGTCTTTGTTAAATTAGAGCATATAGTACAGAGTATAATTAGTGGCAGAGCTGTAGACAAGGTCTGAACGATATTTTACTTTGACAATATACATATAATGGAGAGGCTTATGTAGACATGGACGACGTGTACATACACGACTGATCTCAAACTTTAGAAGGAAAACTGAAAGTGTTCAAAGTTGACTTTTAATGTCATATTTTTTGAACTTATCTGACAATAAAACTGTTGTCGACAATAAGTCGTTATGTATAAAAGGAAATTCTGAGAGAAATAAAATATTACGCGGGACCAACGTGTAACTCCAAAACATTCTGTATCAGTATTGTTCCTTTTCCAGCGTTTCTAATTCCCACGTAATTTTCCCACGATATTTTACTTTGACAATATACATATAATGGAGAGGCTTATGTAGACATGGACGACGTGTACATACACGTCTGATCCCAAACTTTAGAAGGAAAACTGAAAGTGTTCAAACTTGACTATCAATGTCATATTTTTTGAACTTATCTGACAATAAAACTGTTGTCGACAATAAGTCGTTATGTATAAAAGGAAATTCCGAGAGAAATAAAATATTACGCGGGACCAACGTGTAACTCCAAAACATTCTGTATCACTATTGTTCCTTCTCCAACGTTTCTAATTCCCACCTAATTCTGCGATTGCGTAACTTTGTTAAGGATTTGGGTCTTACTGTCTACATATTCTTACTAAATTAAGGTTGACAGTCAGATATGGGGCGATATGAACAATGCGTTGCGGTTAACTGATTATTTTTCGGTGACTTGTAAATTTTTAAATTTCATACAATATCGACGACGGTTATCGATACCTTCGATAGTTGTGCCGATTCACACTGATCATGAGACCATCGCATAAACATAACATGGTCGCACCAAAGTGGCGAGCTGTCAAGAAAGCTGTAATTGCCGCGTAAAAACAAAAACTAAATCGTACTTAAGGCAAGTCCTATTACGATTAACTGATTTATCGTTAAAATATACTGCCTGACACGTAAGTGAATTGTTATGTTCACATTTGTAAATTTCATTTTTTGTGCATAGGGTTATATTTTGTCTTTTTTTCGAAAGTTACATATTCAAAAAAAAAAGTTCATGTCAAAGTTTTTGGTTATATTGAGATTGGTATATTTCTTGACACTTTTTTTAGAAATATGTCTCGCCCTCCTGTTTCTGCACAGTGTGAATCAGTTGCAACTTATATGGATGGTGTTCATGTTAAGATTGCGGAGGCATATAAGCCACCTAGAAAAGTTGGTCTACCTGCTGCGTACAATAATAAATTGCCAGATGTATCTAAAATGACCTACGATTTTGGATTGGAAAAGTCAGTTCTTGAAAAGGTAATATAAATGTTTTACTCAAAATTGTATTACACGTTTTTACTTAATTGCTCTAGCAATGTCTTGTTCTTTGTTAACACATTGTACGCCAGGCCCGCGAAAACGCGGGATTCAAAGTCTATCGCTTGACGCCGGAATCACTTTCAGAAACAAGCAAAACAAGTGACCAATACGTTGCCGGCACTCAGGCTTTAACCCTTTGCGCTCGAGCGGTGCCTCTCAGACACCACTGCATGTGATGCGCCAACTCGACCCGTGCCTCTCAGGCACCACTCGCATCGATGCGGTAACGTAAACAAACTCATGAAATAGGCGCGCGCGGCGGATTACTGTCGAGTTGCTGGTCCGCCCGAGAGAAAAGCGCGTCAAGAGCAAAGAGTTAAATGTCTCAGATGCCACTGGCGTACAATGTGTTAATAATATAATTGCATCTGTAGAAATAGTATTTAATCATTTTTGTGTAAATCGGCTGGAGCCCACTTATGTATTTACACATAATTTTTCAAAGGTGGCAGAATGGAGGAAAGTTAGGCAAGCAAACAATAAAGCACGTCTTAATCGCATAGAAGAAAGAAAGAAGAAGGAAATGGAAGAAGTTTCCTCGTCACCACAGCCTTCTCCTACAGATATACCAAAGCAAAACCCAGTAAATAATGTACCAGTACCGGAGGCAACAATACTTACACCTCAACCCCTATCCCCTCCTACGAATGACCGGCAAGTACATGTGAAGACGAACGGCCTTGATCTTGCAGATTTTGATAACGATACAAGCAGTCCCTTTGATAATATGGAGTTAAAAACTATCAATGATATGGAAGAGCTGGCTCAGGTTAGTTGTAGACTTTTATAATTTCTATAAACAAGAAATTTATGTGAAATTTATACTGTAAGAATGATTGTATGACTACTACCTTATATTTACAGTGCTTTATGCCTGTAGGTATTGCAACCTACTTCACACTGGGTGCCACCGACAAAGTTGAAGAACATTTTAGATGAATTATCAATCGAAGATCAGCCTAAGGTTAATAAGGACGAAAAAGGGGATGATACTAAAACTCAAGGAGATAACAAAGGTGAAGTGGATAATGATAGTACTGTAAATCACCGTAGTGTGTCCACAATAGTACAAGAACTTCAAAAAGAATTAGAGCGACCCACAATGGAGGTAACAGTATTAGCTTAGAATATTATATCGAAATTTGTGTTATCCCGTATTACTAGTTACTATTTGCATCTTTGACAGAACTGGACTCCTTGGCCGGATTTAGAAAGTCCTAATGACGACGATACGTGTCAAGCACTGAAACATGAAGATTCTGTGCCAGTGAAAAATTATACCAGACTTCCGGATCCATTGCAAGATCTATCCGAGGAAGATCAGAAACTAGCACGGCATTTAAGCGACATGGGGTTCCCATTGTCGAGAGCAGCCCATGCTGTTCGCGATCTTGGCGGACAAGATAACAAGAAAGTCGTGGAGTATTTGCTGGCTGTCCAATCGTTGGAAGAAGTTGGAATTTCAGGAGACGACGCGGAGAAGGCTCTTGCTCTTACGCAATATGATCAACACAAAGCCAAAATATATTACGAGAACTTATGCACACTCAGAGATTTAGGTTTCCCTGAGGATCAGGCATCCATGGCGTTATTGAACTGCAATATAGATCGTGACAGAGCGCTAGATTTTCTCATTGCCTGAGTATGAATTCGTTTTAAAAGCAGTGCGAATGGTGCAACTCAACTATTTTACCCACTTAAAAAAGTATTGATACGCATGTATTGTGGAAAGATTATGAAGCTCTATCAAATAGTAACTTCTGAAAATTTATACTTCTATTTAATTCAACTTCTAAATTCTTCTAAAAAACTTCTTAAGTATTAAATTTAACTTTTAATGTTTTTTAAAAAATTTCTTAACTATTCAATTTAACTTCCGATTTCAAATTTGTAATCTGTACTTAAACCAAACAAATGCGGAAAATTAATCACATTAAAGTGTCTAACAGAGCAAGATATTTTCCAGCACAATAAAAATTCGGATAAATAAAAGCAAAAAATAAAATATTTGCGCATGAAAAATAATACTCTACGATAAATAACTTACATTATTGAACGGAACATGTGTTTGATTTGAACATGACGCTATTAATTTAGTAAGCTTTCTACTAAATTTCTGGATAGCGCAATGATATCTGAAAACAACGTTAGAAACGATAAATCTTTTTATTTAGTTAACGATATTTTGTACAAGGCAACAGTAATGAATTATCGCATTACTCTAGTGTTTAATTTACACGATGCCACCGTCCACTAATAAAGTTCGGGTTTGTAGCAGAACTGGTTAAAAAATCACAGGCACATCTATAAAAATGGAAACAACATTTACGTACTCTGGTATATATTATCTTTGCTAACGTTTATATGCTTTACCTTTTAGAGCAACATAAAGCAACTGTCGTATAGTGCAAGCTATGAATAGCTCCGACAAGAACATACGCTTCTGTGAAGATCGGTTGATTGCAGCAAGAATTTACGCAAATACTGGCAGGTCCATTAGTTATCAGATCGTACGAAACATGGTTTATGAAATCGACGGGTAAATTCGTTTCGTTTGCGAGGCGTTCAAAGAATATATTTACTCTCGAAGAAGCTAAGAAAATATCGACAGTATGTTTGTACCTAAAACATGTTATTCTAGATTTTATGATACTGCACTCAATTTTCAAGGTATGATTTATAATGGAGGTTTACCTTTCGGTATACAATTTTCTCAACGCTAACTCATACAGTGAGATTATTTGGTTTTCATCAATATTGTGAACTATCAGAAGCTGCCTTGGTAACACAATTACCGTGTTATTATTTCTTTCGTCCGACGTATCCATAGTTATTTTCAACTTTATATTCGTATTGAACGTTTCATTCTCCGAATGTATTTCGAAACAACTGTGATATATATATATATACATGTATATATATATATGTATGTGTATTAAAATATTTTAATTTTTAAATGTAAAGGACTGAATGGAGGAGGAGACCTATTTGTAGCATTATACTTATATACAAACATACAAAAATGGCTTTCGGTTACTTGAGTCTTCATTCAGTCCTTGTTTTAATTCTGAATATACTTACCTATAGTCAACGCTATTTCTTACATGACGGAAAATAAAGGTGTCAAACTGAGACATTAGTTGTACTAGAACTGGATAGGACAAGTAATTCAGATGTTCGTTTGCATCATATCTAATGCAGGGGGATGACAAGAATCCATTTAATGGCAAATATCTGAGTCTGCATAAAGATTTCATGTAACGTCTAATATAGTCGAATAATATAGTTTCAGGAACTTTCTTCTATATACAGTCTATTGAAAGTAACAACCTGTTTGCACAGACTGACAGCATGGACAGTTGAGGAGATAGAGTCAACCTATTTGGCAATTCCCTCAAATCATTTTTATCTGCATTTAATTCCTTCAACATCTGTAGAGAACCAACCCATTCTGGTAATGCAACCAATTGATTTGCAGAGAGAGACAATATTTCTAAATTACACAGCTGGCTCATCTCTGTTTTAAATTACATTTGTAATTAGTCAATAATTTTGTATCTGTTAAGCAGATGTATAATGAGATAGACGGTGTATAAAGTTTTCTAAGCTGAGACAAATAAGATGTGTTAAGCACGTGCAAAACTTACCGACAGGTAGTTTCTGTATATAATTATTGTTCAATAATAAAGACTTTAAGTTAGACAAATTCCCAAGACATGGAGGCACTTCTTCTAGCCTATTTGCACTTAAATCTAATACTGTCAACTGAGTCATGTCACCCAACTCTTTCGGCAAGTCCTTAATGAGATTACCATACATGTACAAATTGGTGACATTGAACAATTCTGCGATCCACGGAGGAAGAGTTGTCAGTTTGTTCCATTTCATATATATCTCACGGATATGACTACCATAAGTTTTCATTACATCTGGGAAGGCCCGAAGACTGCGACAGTTCCAATGCAATATCACCTTGTCTTTGATCTCCCTCACCATTTCTGCAGAATCTGAGCCCATTTCAAATGAGTTTTATCAAATATACTTTTTCGAATGGTAAAGTCAAAAAAGACAGTCTGAATTTCTAAGGTTAGTAGCCAACCTTCAGAGTATGCTCAAAATAACTTGGCCTGCTTAAAAGATTTGTATTAATAACTTTTGTCATAACAATACATTTGAACACATAATCTTCAATACCAAATATTGCCAAACAAATAAAACAATGATCTTCATGATTTCACAGAACATTCTATATAAGGGGTACAATGTTTCTATGTGTAAACTATCTTGTAGAGGAATAATATGCCATGAGTATCACTTGTTGATGAAAATATCTCAATAATTTCATAGACGTTTACAAAGCTATAACAGATAATATTCTGTCAAATTGTTTGAGTCTGTTGAAAACGACATTCAACAAAATCCAGTCTTAGGTGTAGTTTTTGCAAAGGTGCAGATGAATGAAAATAAATAAGATTTACGAACATCATGTGGGTCTTATACTCACGCATATACCACAGGCGAAAGGATGTACTTATTGAGAAAACAATATATATTTTATAATAAACATTTTAATTAAAGCTGCTCTTCGTTATGATTTGTACGATAGTCATAGCAGATAAACAACGGTTCATATAACCGTGAATTTTGACAAAATAGGTTAAAAGTAGGTTTTACTTGTGACATACAATACAACGCTTTCGTATGTTTCTTTGAAGCATAGGATTCCGATAGGTCTCCGGTTCCTTAGAGATTTCGCGTTCTACTGACTCCAGGCATTTAAATCCGCAGGTGATAACTAAGTCCTGTCCTTGACCATAAAACAACTGTCAATAATTTTAGTGGCCCGAACTTAATGAACGATCTTCATGAAGCATAGCGAATTTACAAAAGAAAAAAGGATTACGCTATTTTCAACGTTATTGTATCTCGGTACAAGTCGATACGTAGATACGATGCAGTTCACAGACTCAAACCAATCAAAGGTCTCGGAATGAAAATGAATGCATGCCATTCGTTCGTTCAAGTATTTCATGCGTATAATGTTATTTGCTAATCGTTTTCATGATCTACCTGATTTCAGTGAATTATCTCTGTTTTTTCGTAATCCCAATTTTACAGTTTATAAATGGATTTTATTAGGGAAATGTTATATTCAGACATCAGGTTATCGTAAATATATTTTTTAACAATAACTCTTTTTTGCATTAATCAATGCGATTTATCCCTAAGCGCTATCGAATTTGATAAACAACACTATACAAGCGAAGGAGAAACCAACTCTTATTTCATTAACATAATGATGCACTGATATTCACACATATACATATAGCGTTGTTTGCATTATTTTTGGTATGAATTTTTCCTTCTTTTGATCTCATTTCTTCCAACAATGTAAGCCTGTAAAATTGATTGTAACATTTTTTAGCTACTATTTTAAATTTCTTTCCTACTATAGGACTTCCCAGGGAATATATCAATGTTATGCATTTATTGTTATTATAATAAAATATGCATGCAACAAAGGAGTTACTTGAAATATGATAAGATATGAGTTATTGTTGATAGGCATCTTATAAAAATTTCACCGAGTATTCATAATTTTGCTTAATCAGTTCCTCATTAGAACAAATGAATAAATCGTATAACTTGTAATAACACGAATAATAAAAAATAATATAAGATTGAAGTAGCTTATGTTTAGCTCAATAACTTTGGCTTGTAAGGCGAAGCTGTGTACTCGTTAGTCGTTCCTTGTTCGAGCTATTTCATATAGCATTGCGCGGGCGCCGAAAATTTAAGCAGTAGTGCAAACTATCCCGTTTTACGTGTGGCGATGTCACATATATTAACGATCTTCATGAAGCATAGCGAATTTACAAAAGAAAAAAGGATTATGCTATTTTCAACGTTATTGCATGTCGGTACAAGTCGATACGTAGATTCGATGCAGTTCACAGACTCAAACCAATCAAAGGTCTCGGAATGAATATGGATGCATGCCATTCGTTCGTTCAAGTATTTCATGCGTATAATGTTATTTGCTAATCGTTTTCATGATCTACCTGATTTCAGTGAATTATCTCTGTTTTTTCGTAATCCGAATATTACAGTTTATAAATGGATTTTATTAGGGAAATGTTATATTCAGACATCAGGTTATCGTAAATATATTTTTTAACAATAACTCTTTTTTGCATTAATCAATGCGATTTATTCCTAAGCACTATCGAATTTGATAAACAACACTATACAAGCGAAGGAGAAACCAACTCTTATTTTTGTAACATAATGATGCACTAATATTCACACATATACATATAGCGTTGTTTGCATTATTTTTGGTATGAATTTTTCCTTCTTTTTATATCATTTCTTCCAACAATGTAAGCTTGTAAAATTGATTGTAAAATTTTTTAGCTACTATTTTAAATTTCTTTCCCACTATAGCACTTCCCAGGGAATATATCAATGTTATGCATTTATTGTTATTGTAATAAAATATGCATGTAACAAAAAAGTTACTTGAAATATGATAAGATATGAGTTATTGTTGATAGGCATCTTATAAAAATTTCACCGAGTATTCATAATTTTGCTTAATCAGTTCCTCATTAGAACAAATGAGTAAATCGTATAACTCGTAATAACTCGAATAATAAAAAATAATATAAGATTGAAGTAGCTTATGTTTAGCTCAATAACTTTGGCTTGTAAGGCGAAGCTGTGTACTCGTTAGTCGTTCCTTGTTCGAGCTATTTCATATAGCATTGCGCGGGCGCCGAAAATTTAAGCAGTAGTGCAAACTATCCCGTTTTACGTGTGGCGATGTCACATATTTTAAGTGCGACGGTGTAACGATTAATAATAATAACACCGAACGTAACATAGTGCCAATTGAATTAGGTTACAATTTTTCTTATTTTCGAAATGATGGAATTGGCTAGAAACGCGTGGAGAAAGTCAATACTCATATACAAAACCGGCCTGCAAGCTTCTGTAAGAAGCAGGTACATTTTGCGAAGTAGCATAACCTTTAAACGTGTCATTAAATCTTAGTGAGTTTATAATCTGTTATAATTATTGTCAACTGAGTAGTAATTTAGATACGTAAGCACTAATACATCTATACACGTTCATAGAATATGCGACCTATTGTCACATTTGGAAAGTAGATATATAGAATAGTATTTAGGTGCATAGGCGGAACAGTTAAATAAAGTTAAACGATTTAAACGTAACTCGTATTACAGCAGTAGTACACCGTCAAATGTGGCTGAAGTGGCAGCATTTTCAAGAGACGGGGATACTGGATTGGCAATAACAGACGCTGGGGACACAAAACCAAAAGACGACTTAATCTTTGATGCACTCGGTGCAACAGATGAACTTTCTTCATATATTGGTCTAGCAAGAGAATTTGCGTGCGATGGGAAAGTGAAACATCCGTATGTCGATAAACTTAAGAGAGTACAGATGATTTTGTTTGACTTGAGTCATGCCATATCTAAGTCTATCCCAGGAAAAACTAAATGTTTTGAAACGAAACATACCAAAGATCTTGAGGAATGGATTTTAGAATATGCCAATCAGCTTCCTCCTCCAGAGGATTACATCATTCCAGTAATTATTACCACTTTGTCATATTTAATGCTCTTCTTTGAAGTTGGTTGAAAAATATTTCACTTTAACGTGTTCATTATCTTAGGGCGGTGGTAAAGCTTGTGCTTCCCTACATGTTGCAAGAACGATATGTAGGCGGGCAGAAAGAAGTATCACATCTTTGGTACGAGACGGAGCTTTGGACAAAGAAGCCCAAACGTATCTAAATAGACTGTCAGATTTTCTTCTGACAGTATCACGCATAGCGGCGAAGTGTGATGAGCGTACAGAAAATATTTATATTCCTCGAGCAGAGGTTACAAAGGAGAAGTAAATGACTGATTTTACAATATACCAGTAGGTTTTTTTGTTGTAAAAAAGAACTAATAATTACAAAGAAATTTCACTGTTATTGATGTAATATAATTGGTTATAATATACCTTAGTATCACTACAGAAGGTCAATTGAATTTATGGTATTTCAACGTATGCATAAATTGGAAATATCGCACTTTGATAGATGCATAAACTAATATTGGTATACGCACATGTAATATATGCAGTGAATGAATTTAACTTTGAAGAACTTCCAAAAAACAAGCATTCAAGTATAAGTGGCACAAATGAAACTGTTACTTAATACAGTTATGTGAATAGCTGCGTTTCCTGATGGTACACAGTTCATATCGTTAATACTTATCTAACTGATTCATATTTATTGCATGAAGTAAACAAATTATGCTGTCAACATGTAGTTGACAATTATGTACAGAAAGTAATGTAAAGCAATTGAGATATATACATACTTTACATATGTAAGCTTTCCGCATGTGAACTTTTGTTAATAATTTTTAACTTGTCTGTAATAACACGAAGGTTTAACAAACTAGATAATAACAAAATTATGTTTATATTACAATCATGTAAAATAGTGTCATAAATTATAATTCATAAAAGTTGTACGTTACATATAGTAATAGGTTCCAGAGGATAACAGAATTATGTACAACATTTCTGATTTATGCTAAAATGCATAAAGCACATGCAATTAGTAAGAATCCAAATGCAACTATCACTGAAATCTATTCCAGAACTTCGTCTCCTTCTGTGATCTCCTTCAAATTGAGTACTTCCAATAATCCAGAACCCTTTGTTTCAGATTGTACCAATTCATCAATTTCTCTGTATTGGCCAGGGTCAATGAGAAGAACTGATCTCAATGTGCCATTATCCCAATCTTCACTTTCCAATGTAGTATTTAATTTGAGTATCTTATCTCTTAGCTTTCGTGCTTCTTTTCCAGATGCTGTGATACTTAATCTCATTTGAGCACGTTCCAAAGGTATTATTTCTTTTAACTGTGGTATGACATCAAGCGCTTGCTGTTTTGTATTTCTGTTTGGCTTTACAGAGTAATGTACATCTTTCATAGCTTTCTCAATCATTGATACCGGATATGGTCGTTTTGTGTTTGGATTCACACATTTGTCAGCAACTGTTGTTGCTATATCTTTGAACATGGAATCTAAGGCTAAGTGCCTCTCTTTATCAGAAACTTGTAATTCTCCTTTTGCCAGGATGATCTTGCAAATTTCTGTCTGATCTTCTGTACCAAAACCTTTGACGAGGTCTTCTTTCTTGGCAACCTGACCTTTCGATACATTTGTGAACACTGTATGTGTTTGTAGTACTTCATCAATATCTTTTTCTCTGTAACATATATAACAATGATGTATCAATGGCCAATATTATATTGAAGAATTAAGGTATTGTAAATTCTACTAAAAGCGTGTACAAATTTTATTTTCATGATAACACTTTATAGGTTAGGTTGCTGATGCAACGGCTAATAATAACACTATGCGGTTTGTACAATATTTTAAATATTAAACTCACAATTTATTTCGCCATGATACGACTTTATTTCTGTAGCAAGCGATTTCAAATCGTTTTCCTGCTTTTTTCATGCGGACAACAGCTACATTAGTCAGTCTTATTTGGTTTGTCGGCGTGAAGATCATTGCCATTTTTACGATATATTCAATGTTACTATTGATACAGTATATCAACGATTGTATGAAATAGAGAAAATGTATTAACTGCGCACAAGTAAACAACACGTTGATAGCTATGTCTTCATGTTGTGTAAATCTTTCGAATTCTCGAACCGAAATCGAACTTACATATCGAATCGAACTATGTTCGATATGCACTATCGATGTGTTTACTTTTCAAAATGAAAGTGGGGAGAAAGGTCCAACGTCGTTTTGTCCGTGTTATTCCTATAAAAACTACCGTATATACAGACCGAAACAAAGTATTTTGTAATTATTCACCAAAAGCTCGCATACGAAAACGAATTTTCTGTGAACTGACTTATTTAACACGTTCACGCCGGGGCCGATATTCATGTTTTTCGCTGTGAGGCGGCGCTCGAATTCATGCAGCACTTAATTTGGTGGCGCACGATTGTTGCTTGTTTCAATTATTTAAAATTTATTATTTAAATGTTCAACTATACGGCAATTTTGTCCACTTTAGTAACGAACTATAGTTTTGATGGTGAGCGGCGTGTAAACAAATGTTCACGCCCGATGGGACAGTCGAGCGTGACCCACCGGTGGTTCACGCCGGCGTGAACGTGCTAAATTATCTATAACGTAAAATATTCTCAAATATTTAATGTGTTGTATACCGCAGCAAAGAGTTGCTCCAATTCAACACGGCACCCCTTTTGACTTATGACTTGTTTTATTGGAGCGTGTCAGTAATAATTGTGAGCGTCCACTAATAAATTTTCGTCTGATTTTCAGAAGTAACAACCTTTTGTCAATGATAGTGAGAAAAAATTGGAAGCCGAAATATGGTGAAAGGGGACGTCTAGGGTAATAATTGTGAGCGTCCACTAATAAATTTTCGTCTGATTTTCAGAAGTAACAACCTTTTGTCAATGACAGTGAGAAAAAATTGGAAGCCGAAATATGGTGAAAGGTCAGTAATAATTGTGAGCGTCCACTAATAAATTTTCGTCTGATTTTCAGAAGTAACAACCTTTTGTCAATGATAGTGAGAAAAAATTGGAAGCCGAACTATGGTGAAAGGTCAGTAATAATTGTGAGCGTCCACTAATAAATTTTCGTCTGATTTTCAGAAGTAACAACCTTTTGTCGTTGATAGTGAGAAAAAATTGGAAGCCGAACTATGGTGAAAGGTCAGTAATAATTGTGAGCGTTCACTAATAAATTTTCGTCTGATTTTCAGAAGTAACAACCTTTTGTCAATGATAGTGAGAAAAAATTGGAAGCCGAAATACGGTGAAAGGGGACGTCTAGGGACGACAAATGGAATCGTATAGTGCGCGCAAACGCAAGCACGAGTATGCGCAGTAAGCAGGCTGCGTGAGACTGTATCGAACATGGCCGCCGCGAGCGTGATGCCGTTAGAGGTGCATGAAAAATGATCGTTTTTTCGTGGTCCTGACGGCACGAGCATTAATACGCGAGTGTCGAGTGACGAAGTGCGCTGCGAGCGTTGTCCCAACGACGTGGGAGGCGTTTATCATGGCGTTGGTTACCGTGCAACGTTCCCCGAGCGTTTCCAGTTCCCCCCAAAGTTCGGTGAGTTTTCCGTGTTTCTCGTTATATTGCGCGAAATAACGTCGAACGCTCGACAGGTCGGGCTTATCAGCCGGCGGCGCGAATTATGTCGCGCGCCCAATCTCGCCCACTGCGTGCGAATTCGACCCCCTGCCAATATCCTAATCGCACGTTCCCCCGGCGCTTATGGGGAAACTCGAGCGTAGCCCGAGTGTCTGACGGGCTTTTCCTTATTTGGCGGCGCTCTGTCAACCGAGCGAGAAAGGCGATCGGGAAAATTCAAAGTCCTCTTCCCTCTGATATTTTCGTGCCGGTGAGTCAATTTGACGTTCGCTCGCCAGGCAAGTGAAAAGTTACGCGGAAAACTTCCATTGTGGTAAACAAAGCGTTGTTTTGAGCGCTCGAGTCGTGCCTCGTATACGAACTGTCACGAGCGCTTTCGATGAAACTCTCCCTTCGCCGCCAGTGTGCCGTGTCAATTTAATCGGGTCACGATCAGCGACCCCGTCGCGGGCTTAAAAAGATTTTCCCGGTCGCCCGTTTTCGGCAACTTTTGTCAGCGCGGACGCTTTGTCCTCGCGAACTCGTGTTGCGTTTTGTGATTGTGCATCGCTCGTAGGCGAGTGTGCGTGGGTGCATTGGCAGCTGTGTAATTCACTCGTGAAAATTGGTGAATTGCATGGGTTTCGGTAGCGCCTCGCCAAAATGCCTTTGTCAGATGTAGGAAAGGAAGTTCTGATTCGGCTGTGTTCAGTTGTGGCATTTCCGTAAACATTACTATTGACGATCGTCCACTGTGACAGCGCATTTGTATCTAGTTACACATTTCTCTATTAGATAGTATACGGCATTTTGGTAATTGCATAGCATACGGCATTTTGGCAATTGCAGAAAGATATATTTCTTTGTCAACCCTGTCATGAATAAATTCGGAAACATGAGGTTACAAATTTGGGAGTAAATTCGTATTTATTTACAGTAAACGTGAATATTGTATAGACGCAATAATAGTAACACACGTGTTTCGACTATAAAAAACTGCTTAGCTTAGGTCAAGGATGTGTAAATTCGTATTGGAATAACAAGGAAATATCGTATGTTCAGTAAATCCAAGCATCGCTATCAATTTCGAGTCTGTGTGCAAACGACTGAAATCATCGCGAGATATAGTAAATAGGAACTGCCTGATAAGCTGATAAGTAAATAGCACGGTTATTACAGCAGATTTTACAATCTTCACACTCATCAACCGTGCTCTTTACCAGCTTGAAAACTGTCACGTACTTGATTAGCATATTGATGGCTGTGTCAGCCGCATATGGTTGACACTATGGGTGTTTCTGGACAATGTGGAACATTTACTCCCTATAGAACACGACTATAGTAAAATTAATGATGAGTAATTGAGTCTTTTTATACTAGTGTTGATAACATATATATGTTTTATCTTTTTTTTGCATATTTTTAGCGATAGCTCCGAAACTACTGAAAGCTTTTTTATATTTCCTTTCATTTTCCAAAAAAAGACAAATTAAACGGAAGACTTCTTAACACCAATTTCCTCGGTTAAGGCTCTAATCCAGCCCGGAAGTGCTATTTTTAATCCATTCTCGTGGATTAGTTAAAATTGCCGTCACTCGTAGTTTAACGCGGTGACCAAAGTTTAACAACTATTATTACACATGGCAATGAACGTGTCAACGCTCCACGCAAGGCATCATCGACAGCTGTTCTATTCTCGTTAGATATTAAATCGACGTCGACCATCCGTACAATGTCACACCCTACTACTGGTCATCATCGTCACAGTTTCTTATATATTCCACTCTGTTCATCCCTCTCGACACCGACACCCTTTGAACAAACTTACAAAAAATTTACGCCAGAAAATCACACTACACTAAATGCCCGAAAAGAACACCCTTCAACCTTGCCTACGTCCACGAACTCTGCCACTCACGTTATAATATAAAATCAAGAAGTCCGCGATTTATGTACTTGTACCGAAGAAAGTACTTCGCCAAGAAGGGAAATAATTTGCCGGTACCGCGTGGCATCACGACGCTGCTCCTGCACGGAGTGAATGCCGTGTTTAGGCGTGAGGATGAGCAAACGATACGTTGTGGAGGCGCTGCTGGTTCTCACTGACTTGCGCAAACACTACGAAAAGACGTGTACGTTTGTGTGGACTCTGGCAGCCCTCGTCGGCACGACGTCGACGGGTTCAGTTGGTTCCCCGCCACTCGACACGACGGTGGATCGCGGTGCAGGTGCTCTTCAGGGTTGCTCGAGCCCTTTGCCCGCGATTCATGACGGAAGATCTCGGCACGTGGTCCGTCTCGATCCTCGTCGCGTACCCCGAAGTGTAACAGTGCCGAGTTGTCTCGAATTAGTTGCGTTCGAACATTAACAACGTCTGGTACTTCGGTAGGGCCCGCGGAGTAGAGTAATTTACGGGTCATTTCATCAGTTTTGCTGGATTCCTTTCGTAGTCTCTTCGTAGGAGGTCGTTAGCAGCATGGACATGGTCAATGTAAATTTATAAGCTGCGTTGTGAAAATGACACAGGGGTAGTTGCCGGCATTGTAGTAAGACGTCGCGCGTTGAACACTGTTTATTCGGTAATCGTCACATATGAGGCTAGTCACTGAAGCGGCTGGAATCGACGATGATTTTGCTGAAGCAAAAGAGTGCGCTGCTCTATGGGCTGCCACCGCCACCGGCTACGAAACCGCCCTCGCCATGGTCCAGCATTTTATGGGGTGACGATGAACGCCAGCCCCGTGGACGAAGAGCAGCCTGCGGCCTTCGGGTGATGCAGCTGCGCGACAAGGTCATAGCAAAAGTAAGCTTTTCGGTGTTTGAGCGGTGGAGGAACTGACCTGGCTGCTCTTTTCGAGTCGCTCCGTGATCTTGACATGAATTTACTGGCTGTAAAGTGTCCCGTTCCTAAGACCGCGAGGTGAATGAAACCCGGAACACGTTTTCGGGGCTTTACGTTGTACGGGGCGGAACGATATACTTCATCGCGTCGCTTTGTAATTTGAGTTATTTGTGTAGCGCTTTTTCGGGGGATGGTATAGAAATATTTTTGTATCTTTGCGATTTGGAAAACAGGACGTGTAGACGACCCTGCTGGTCGGCGATTCCTCATAATCCTACGTCTATTTACTTGTACACCCTGATGGATTAGTGTAGCGAATTACCGACTGTTTGAAAATCTCATGAACGAACTAACGACGCTCGTTCGTGGCGAAGGTACTGTAATTTGATGGATTGAGTAGATAAACGGCCAATGTACTAACGGAATTAACGATCTCCTTGGCAAGGAGCGATGCTTCGCTCTGGAAAGGAGTGCACAGGAAAGAGAAATGGAGAACGGTATCGAGTAGGGAAAGTTAGCCTAATAGCATGTTAGCCTAATAGCCTACTGTATTGTGAGCGGTATATTATTAAAAATTTATTAGCGTGGCTACGGAGAGTGTCACGGCGTCGCCATTATTTGCACGTTAACTCGGAAATATCGTAACGGGTAGAAAGGTAAAGTCACAGCCATCTATCGTCCGTCGGGGATTAAAGATCTACCGTTCGTCGCTGAAAAATATAGCCGCCGCGTGACGCATGGAAAATCCTACCGTTCGTCACACTCACGGCTCCGTTTGTACGAATTGTGACGAATATGGAAAGAAGCTCACGATCTTAAGCTGTCAGGAGCACTTACTTGTGACCCCACCGTTTCCAATTTACATTTATCGAGTTACAATACCTCCGCAACTGACTAGCATGTGTTATGGTACCGCACTAGGTAGGTTATGCCATTATAACTTCGTTGTTTGCGCAACGGCCACTTGTACTTTACGTTCGTTATAATTGGGTTCCGTTATTCAGCGATGGGATTCGTAACTGACGTAACGATCGTGTGCATATGTTGCATTCGCCTCTGTTGCGCAATTTTTATACGCGGAAAGGAGCGCACACCTTAGATACCAGAAATCTCGGTCGTCTGTGTTTCGTTTCTTAGATAGTATCACCCTTACATTCATGCTGTTACCGCGCTTCGAATGCGTAATCGCGGTTAACAATGTGTTGTGCAAAATTCCAGATAACGATCACTTTCGTGGATACCGAACGAAAGTAAGAGTTCGGCCGGTTAATTATTCGCGTTTCTCATTGTTTCGCGTGCAACGCTGTATCAGCGAAGCATTCTACATTTTACTCGGTTCCGCGATCATGTCACCCGCCTTCGTCTAGACGAATTTTCCCATTGCACGCATCGATGTCTTCTCTTTTATGCTTTCTTTTGCACATTACAGCAATTTGCCCGACGATTTGGCTAAGCACCTAGGGGGGTTCTCAAGAAAACGATATCATGTAAGACTCGCATCAACGGCTAATGTCGCGGTGATATGACCGGTTTACTGGTTTTATGAATACGAAGTCGAAGGACGTCTTTCCCAGTTGATCACGCACTCCCTTTGACGACCGTGCTTCTCCTGGCATGTACTAATCGGGTAGTCGCGACGTTATAGCGTGCAGACTCGTTTACACACCTACCTCCTCTTGTACATCCTGTCGCTGTATCCCCTTTTCTTCACTAACTCTTTATACGCACACTTTTTCCCTTGTTTCGTTGTCAGGATCTCCGCGTCCGGTCGCATTTTTCGACGTTTAGCAGAGAAACTCATTGCCCCGATATTATTCTCGTTGTACCACGTACGAATCTGCCAACGATAGACACGAAATATCGATGTACCACCTGCGGCGTTTCCTTTGTTCGCCGAGCGCGAAGTAGCCGAACTTTTACTTTGAGTAGTTCCGTTGCCTGTTTGCGTAGATGCACGCAGCGTGGTGCTCCGAACTGCTCACGAGTGGCTCGATTTAAAGGCCAGATGGTACATACAAAGTGCTTCGTCGGGAGTGTCTTCGGTCGTTCGTTCAACTGAGATTTTCAAAAGTTTACTATAAAGCTCTTTATCATCTTCGTTCGGGAATAAATTACGAGGAAACAGATTACACGAGTTACATAGTTTGGATTAGTTCAAACCGATAGCTAAAGTACTCGCGTCGATGAAACGCTTATTGCAAAGTTACAGACTAATCAATAGACATCTCGCGTACTTGGGAATTGTTCGCTAAGGAAAGATCTAATGCGAAATACCACGCCAGTGCGATTTACACTGTCTGTTGGTATTTTCACGTTAAGTTTTTGTGCAGCAGGCGTGTCTAAACATGGAAAATAATACATTTTGTTACTATCTTCCTGATTCGTTCTCGGCATACTTGAGATTCGGAGTATGTTGCATGGCTGTTATTGGTTAACACGTTGACTGCCACGGTGGTCACCAGTGACCGGTGCAAAAGATTTGATTAAAAATGCAAAAAATTCGCAATAGAGTCCATTTGCAATCTTGTAAAAGCAATTGATATCGGGACGGCGCTTCAATACTTTGGCTTCTAACAACTCTGCGTTACCTTTATTTTGCACGATTTAATTACACTCTGCAGTGTTTTATCACATCGCGATTCTAACATGGCAAAATACGCTTGGCAGTCAAAGTGTTAACACTCGGTGACATCCAGGCAAATAACGCCAATTTATTTCGTAAATTTGTTAACGTTTTTCGCCGCAACCTTCGAGCACGAATTAAACGCACAGTACACTGTATATGGGAAGACAGCTGATCGGATTATTAGTTATGCTATCTCTCGCAAACAATTATTCCCATCAAAGCTTGAGAACGCATCGAGACGATAACGTACTATACGTATTATACGTAAACAATACTTTTTGAATATGATGTGGGCGTTAATGCCGACCGCACATACGCGGTAGGTCAAGTGATGTAATCGTATACGCAAAGTGCACCCATACTCTCGCCCCTTTTTTTCTGCGATGTATCTTGCTGAGTACGAGCCAGTTTGGCATTTGAAGTCTTCAAAGCGCGTCCGTATGTGTTCGAATAGAGCGTATTAAGCTCACTGCCGGACGAAATATTGACGTCGGACAGAAATAGAGGAAACGGGACAGCTCAATACCAATAATGTCAATTTTACGATTCATTCCATTCACTGACCATTCCACTTGATTTCAGTAGATCCACCTAGGCGAGATTTTGATATATTAAAATACCTCGTTTGAATAGGTTCAGTGAATCGTTATTGACTCGAAAACCATAACAGCTCATTTGCCATTGAACTACAATGTCTGTTCGTTTGTCGCCATTAGTCCGGTTCGACGCGTAAGAGTTTCTAACAAAACATAGCGATTACGTTTGAGTTCACATGGCTTAATTTCTTATTTGAACTATCGTGTAATTATTTAATTTCCATTCATATTTGACTCCGGTTTAGTCCTTTTTTGCATCTTGTTGTGAAGTCCTTTACGTTACTGTGCGCTTGCAATACCAACGCTTATCTTATGATGGTCGAACGCTGGCGTGCAGGCACAGATAATACTTGTCTGTTGGAGCTTACGACCACACAAACTGGACGTCGTACTTAGGTTGTTCTGACACGCGGTTACGCGGTCTTTACGCGTCAGAAACTTACCGTCGCAAAACTTGGAATACATCACGCTGAAACTCTACCACCACTATCACCATCAACACCGCGATCAGCGTCAACACAGCGTCCAGCCGTAATAATTTAGTCGTAATTCGCGAGGCGGGAGCGTGCAGTTACACATCGTAAAGAATTATTGCGAGAGCTCAGTGATAAATATACTCGGTAGCCGACTGGTTTATTGACCTCGGGCTCCTTGAGTTACAGGGATTTCTGCAAAAATGACGCCGCTAGTTGCGCTGACCTGCAAAGAATGGAGGGCCGAAGGGCGATATGTCCTGTCCCGGATCGTTAATCACGGTGTTACTTTGTTGCCGTTTGGCCTGCCGCGAGGATTACGGTTAATGAATGGTCAGTTATAAAATGTGCGAACCCTCTGCGAACGCTTCTGTTGTTAGGAAGCACCCGATGCAGATATATTTTACGTGGTAGATATTACGCACGAGAGTGCTGTGACGCGCGTGAATCCGTTACATGAAATTCTGCGGATGCAAATGAGCATGGAAATTATTTCACGAGCGGCGTGTTAATTTGTCAGATGCAGGCGTGGCTGCTCAATGTTAATTGTTCTTGCTACGCCTATCTTTATGTCTAACACCGCTGCATTCTTCGAAAACAGCTCGATAAATCCAAAGTTGCTAAGGGCATAGGGTAAACTATTTCCACAGAAACGTTTCAGTGAATTCTTAATTGTTCACGTGCGTGCGTTCTTATTTTGCCTTGGGATTAAAAAAGTCTCAGCTATTTATTAATTATAACGATACAAAAATAAACGTTCTAATAAAGTACGAGGATAATAATAAGTGTAAAAATTCCAAGGTGGAATAGAAAGGTAACCTTGTAGTTTATCGGATAATAAACAAGATCAAGGAAAGTTGATATAAAAAAGGTGTACATCATAAAACCAAACTAGAATATTAACACATTGCGGACGGGTCACGAGATTTCTCGTTTTAACGTTTATCGGTACGTTGCTAAAGTAATGAAGCCTTGCAGCAATTTTTGATAGTATAATTGTGAAGTAAATAAATGTTAAAATGTTGAAAAAGTGCGAATATAGCAGTCAGTATTAAAAAAACCCTGTATGAATTGTACTCAACTTTTTAGGACGCTGAAAAATGTGCGAGGTCTGGATGAGCAAGAACGCCGTTCGCAATGTGTTAATATTACGTTAACTTAATAAGAAGTGTTGAAGATGTGTTTAGTGTCAATTGCCAGATACGTTATTCTAATGCTATAGTCGAAAAAGTTAAATTCTGTAGAAGTAAAGAGAGTAGGTTTAAGGTGTGCTCATTCGCGTTAGCCGAGTACCGAAAGGATTGGCTCAATTTATCTCGGTGCTCCTTAAGAAGCGACAGCTCCTTCTTTCCTGCGAAGCGTATTGATCTCTCGGGGGAAACCTATCGACGAGTTTCACGAGTTGGGATGTTGTGAGAAAGCGAAACCAATCGCTGCCTGGTGCGCCTGGAGAAGTCTGCCACCGTGAAGAGGCGTAGATCGTTGTACGAGCTCACGGCCGATGCGTGCAATCGTTCGGAGAAATTCGGGGGAACTCACGTGGGACGATTTGAAGCCCCGTTCTACGTGATCGAAACGTGCATTCGCATTTCGTTCGACGGCTATGCCACGTACAAAGCGCGCCGATCGTGCACCGCGCTATCAGAATTATACAGACTGGGAGAGAATGATTTATGCACCCCCGACGCAGTCATTTTTGTTTTCGTGGAAGTATGTTTCACACAAGAGAGCCGCATATTTCGATCATCGGAAATATAAATTTTGTTAAATGTTCACAAAATAAACAGATAACACGAGCGGTTTTATAACATACACGCCCGTAGCAAAAGAAGGAAGCCTCGCAAACTACGATTTACCCAATTGTCATGTCAATGGAACGGATACTGGTTACGTCGACCTATGTGAAATCGTTAGCGGGTCGTTAAGATCAAAGCGCTCTTTAATGATCGTCAAACATAGTAGCAAGACAATTGCTGCAGTGAATTTGAAAGGTCGAACGCGGAGCGCTTCTTGCAACACAGCTTGAAAGGCTGGTTAACCGCTCGTCGATGAGATAATTAGATCTGATGTGTGTGTGAGTGCGTGGGTGTGCATGTGCACTGCTAAAGAGATTTACGATTGATCTACTGATTTTTCGAGTCGCTTGTCTATCGGCCTTTCTCTCATGTACTCGTCGAGTCTACCGAACACATTATATGTGTATTTGTAGACTCGCCTATGAACCGTGCACCTTGTTTATCGCGAGTAAAAGTGAAGATGGGTGGGATGTATGATTGTTGGAAAGGTCACGTGCTAGTGGTTTACGTTCACGTTTGTCACGAAACGCGGCCAGGGATGGTAAGGTTGTAATACCGTTTGTCAGATAACGCTTACACTGCCACGTCATACCGGCGTGCTACATCAAAGGAAAAACATTCTTTCTCTGGGTGTTATTCGTTAAAAGGTACCCGGTAAATTCATCCTAATCGTCGTAGTGACAAGGTTCCGAGTGTACCACCGACGCGTTTAGCGTCTGAAAAATTAGTTAAGGCTGATTCCGTGTTCCGCGACGTTCGAAATGAATTGTCTGTCGTCTCGTTATCTTTATTTCTTTATTCTTTTCGTTACGCTGAGTGCAGTTTCACGCATATTGCAGTCAGCCTTGCCAGATACGGAGACACCGCGACCTGATAGCCTCAAACATGGTAGACCTGCAGGGGCACGCCAAGCCTTCTTTGCCTTTAAACTTGACCAGCCAAAGCGGGCTCTAACCCTGGAAACCATGCTTCTCTCCTCTCGCCCCGTTGCATACATTCCTCAACGTGATGTGCGGAATTGCAGACAAGAAAAAGTCTAGCGTACGCAGTGCGCTCCATGGTTTTTCTCATATAACGACTCCCCCTTTGGAAGTAAGCTCGAATTCCGTCGAATGGTTTCCCGACCCAGTTTCCTCGGGAGCTAAAAGTATTCGACTATACATTGTTTACGGTCACCGCATAAATAGGTCTCGTCCATGGGCTGTAATAAAATAAAAAATGTAACGCAGAAAGGACGCGTCTGTTATATCTTCGATAGCCTTCGTGTAGTGAGACTGGAGCAAAGTGCATATATGGCCAGAAACTTCCGAGACCGGCAGAGTGATGCACAGCATGCAAAAGTGGACGCGCTTCTACATAGTGAACTTCTACGAGTGTGTGGGTCTATCTACCGCGCGGGAAAACTGTCATATGGGTATCCTCGTTAAAACAAGGTCGGCCGATAATATCATTTACTTGTTACAAGTTTTGCGCGGCGCTAGTTTCCTAAAAAGGCTCGTGTCCGCCGGTCGAGAATTCTCAGATCCAATGACCTAAAGAGAGCCTCTCTCTCTTGATAGTTGTAACCACTTACTGCAAGATTGTTTTTGTCCGCGGATAATGCAAATGTTCGTTGTTCCCTCCCTTTCTGTTGCCCCTTTTTACGAATGTCGCTGGCTCCTGATACGGCGCGTGCAGGTTTTTGTCGCCGGTTCGCGTTCTCACAGGTGCAATGGGGAATATTAAATAAATCATGTCGCGAGTACGTGAGCGGCGATTTTCGACGCTGATCTTGCCGGTGCTTACTGTCTTGTACATAATTTATTTTGCTCCTTCATGTTACCGCCCGGTCGCGCGAACGGTTTTAGCGGACGCGTTTCGCACGGTTAACACCTTGGGGACAATCGGGAATTCGCAATCTTCGCAAATTGCGGTTTTACTTTCTCATTCGCGACGTGAACGTTAGATAACTATTAGGTGATCAGACTTCCCACGAAGGAATTTGATTAAGCCAAGTTCACATTACATTTCATTCAACGGCCTCTCAACATTGATTACTCTTATTTTAAAAATTCCATTGAACGTTAAAATTAATCGACCGAATGCAGAAATCGTGCTACCTGGATGCAGAATAGTGCAAGCCCGTTCGTTGACTTCGAAAGGTCTAACGGTAGATCCTTCTGCAACAGAGTTCGTGAGCACGTCGATATTCTTGAGCCAATAAGACTTGCAAGGGAAAACAGGCGACTCGACGAAATGGAATAAAGACAGAAAGAAACAAGGAGAGAGAAAGAGAGAGGGATAAAGTAACCTGCAGGAACGCAGTAACTACTCCAAACACAACGGAATCTCATCGCTATTTTCAACAGTCGACGGCAACACGTGGTGCGCGATGCTCGGTATTCAGTCCGCCTTGGAAGTCGCAATTAAAAAGCTGCAGGGCCTCCACCTCTGCACCAACTATCTCTGTCTCACAGAGTCCTCTCTCTCTCTCACTCTCTCTCTGCAACCATTCCATTCCATCCTTTTCTCTTTGACGCTATCTTTCTCCTTCTGCGGCCAGACGCAATCTTCTTTTCAGCAAATGAAAGGTTCTATTTTAAGCCCAAGCACCAAGCCGGGACTGGAAAATTGCGCGGCGATGCTAATAACCGGCGCTATTTTATGCGCTCGCACGATAAATTTTCTTGGTTGCCATGGAGGCGCGCGGGGCAAGAGCTTCGCATCCCTTCCGTAGGATAATTCGCCCGATTGGTCTTTCCCAAGACGGTACGCCTGCTCTGGCGAGTTTACGATCAGACGGTGCGACTCACGAGTGCGTTTTCTCACTGTCTTGGAACATCTCGATCGCTGTTTCATAAAACAGAGATCTTAGCCGTGTGCTGCGGCAAAAAGCGCCTGTAAAACGATACTGGACTTTGCAGGAAACGCAGCCACTAGTTGCGTATTCCAAAGAGTGAACCTGACCAGAGATTGGACGTGGGAACCGAAGCGGTCACGGGTATTTTTCGAATCCGTACTCATTTGCAAAGTGCTTTCAGCGCTGTCAGATGCACGAATATTCACGAAGAAATTCTTGGAGGCGTCGAGGGAAAGAAGACATTAGCGTTCCCTTGTTTAGCGGGGTAAAATTTCACCTCTTCATGATGACGAGGGAAATGTTCGGGTGGCCGACGAAAGTAATAGAAACGGAAGGCGAAAGATTCATCGCGGTTTCCTAACTTTCTTGGAGATTCCACTCTGTCATTCTTTCACTGCCGCAACGCCGTCGCATTCGACAAAGGAATTTCTCGAAAATTGAAATTAGATATTCCTTTGACAGATTTGGCTCGCTTCGGTTCTTTCTTCTTTCATTTTCTTCCTTTTTTTTAATTAAGCATGCCACTGTAGTGCAGTGTAAATAGACGGAACGTCGAATGTGGGAGGAGGGAATGTGAATATAAACGGGGTAAATTTAATGGACCTCTGTTTGGACAAAAGAGAAAACGCAGAGTCCTGTCCACCCCATATAAAGGACTCGGATTGCTCTCTCCATCGTTACGTCGTCCCATTGGCTATCGCTTTTATCACTCACCATTTGCAATTCACCGTCAACCGTAGGAAGGTTGCCTGCTTTGTCTGACCCTACTGTAAACTTTGGCTAAATTATGATTTATGAGCAGTGCTTGAAGGGATGTTTCAACGATGTGCTGCCAGGCTTAAATGATACGTGAAATACGAAAGCTTCATTGATTTTCAAGGGAAACACTTTCAGTGTTTTGCATCGAAGTATGTAGATGCGACAGTGATGGATTTTAGTCTCGATAAAACTGAACGTAATCCATTGATCCTCTTACAGTACCGGCTGAAACTTTATCTGCATTGCCATCTCGACACTTCCAATTTCCACGGTTCCGAACGATTTTCTACTTAGATGTCCATGACTTTTTGTCTGCACACGGCGACCCTATCTATATACTAAAAGTTTTAAACCTCTATTCGCGCCGGTGCCCCTACAACATATACACTCTTACGAGTGGCATAGCATACGTATCGTTGTTAAATTCATGTTACTCCGTCTCTGATATTCTGTATTGTGGCACTGCTTCAGTAGCGTCCGAAGTGTTATCAGCAGACACCGCATGAAAACTGAATACTATCTTCCATGCACTCGTATCCCCTACCTCCTACGTATCTGAAACAGAAGCTAGATCTTCACACGGTAGCCGCGGCATGTCGTGAAACCGTGTCGGAAGATTCCGGCGATGACTAACTCTGAGCCGGACCCTCGGGCAATCTCTCCATTTTAAAGCGATGCTGGCAAGGGGTTCCCCGTGTATCCCCCCAGCTATGCACTTTGCGTACGCTCAATGCTTCGGGGCCTACGAAGTGCACTTACGACCCGAAGGGGTAGTTGCATTTTTCTAGCGCGTCAAGAGAAAGTGGCGAGAGATGGTAGAAGGGGACTGGTTTGGCAGGGGATGCGAGGCTATTGATTTTGAGGGCACGTTTTCTGCGTGACGTGCACGAGGGGGTCTCACGTGCGTGGCATCCTGTGTATTTACGACGTGCTTTATTAATAAAAGAGCCACCCCGATCGCAGTTGCAGATACACGTCCGCCGACCGTTATGCAAACTATTCCGGGAACGTTTGCGATTGCGGGCGGAAGTATGCTGGCTTCGGTATCTATCGCTAATGTAATTGAATTTCTATTACGAGAGTTTAATAACGGCGTCTAATCTCGTGCATATTCCATCCCAGTTTCATCGGAAATTGAAGTACCACGATATTTTCGACTTGATGCGACACGAAAGGAGAAGCTTTTAAGATACTTCGACAAATACAACTCCTATTACAAAATCCGCAATTGTGCAATTTTGGTTGATTTACACTTGTGGAATCCCCACTCGACGCACGTTAATTGGCTTAAGCATATTTTCACCCCGTATACGGTTTATCACGTTTTGTAGTGGAGTACTATACACCGGTGTGCTGAAACGCGCGAGTTAAGTGGGTTTTCCCTTTGAGCCCGTAACCGCGTAAAACCGCCTAACAAAGGCGACCTTACCGCGCGGCTCCCAGCTTGTCATCTGCCTTTTTCCATAAGAAGTACACTTGGGGCACACGGCACGAGGCATATGTAGGCGCATGTGCATCGTCATCGAGTTATTTTGATGTACCTTACTAATGAAACGCTCGTTAAGGCACGTGACTTACGTGCATTTTCATAACCGCTCTTTTTCACACTGCAAGTATTTCGCATCAGGTGCCTGTGGAAACACTTTCTTTACAATAGGTACAGAACATGACGCTATTCCCAAGTGTCTCAATAGACAATGGAAAGCAGGATTGATATCCATGTGGCACGCATTTGAGTATCAACAATGAAGGTTTTTTTTTCGTAACTATTCATGCAGGATCATATATGTCGCCGTCGAATCTGTACTGCCATCAACGTTATTACCGTTCTCCGTGTATGGAGGTACGGTTTGAACTAGTGGATACGGTAATGAAGACCAATTTGTATGTGGCGTGTTGTAGTAATCAATCATACACCATTTCTTTATAGCAGTATACGCTGCCTAGTCTTTACGTTTACTTGGCCAACTCTTAAGTAATGAGACGTATTTCTAGTTTCATTGTCAATAGTTATACTACATATCGGTTGTCAAAGGTAGACTCCGTTACGGTCTCGGACATTATCTAGTCACGGAAGGTAATAGTCCTGACTATAGTGGCTGAAATGAGATTCGTGGTCTCTAGTCATATTCTTGAAGCTGATATCTTCCAGAGAGTGTAATTTTCAACTTTTTTTTATTTCGGATTACTAGCGTGCCGGCGCTCTGCCGTGCCATCGGCGCTGACAAAGAACTGTTGGACGACTGTAATAAACTTTCGAATTGAACGTTCACCGTTGCAGAAGTTCGCTGGCAGCGTGGCCGCAATTTTATTCGGTAGCTCACAAACGGCATTGTCTTCGGTCGGAGCACTGTATTTTCTCTATTTATTTTTTCATTATTTCACGTGGTCCTCAAGATAATTCAATTATCCGGGCTACCAGCAGTAAAGGTCCCTCGCGATTTCCTACAAGGAAATTAAAGTCAATGGGTTTACTTTTGCGGGCGCCCATTTTCCTGCCCAGTACCCCACCGTCGCTTTCACTCCGAATAATCAAGTTGTCGCAGTAGCAAATTACGAATTTTTCATTCGCATTCTGCGAGCGAGCGGAAGTAACTGCGGCATTGGTTGGGAACAGTAACTTTCTGCTGTCTTTTCTATCGTACCGGTTAGTAATATGGATTTTTTGCTGTTTTCCAGGATTCAGGTGCAGGAGCACCGGCCGATGACGACGATGCGGCAAGGAGCTGTAAAAGGTGAGTCGACTTTCGGGGCATAATTAAAGTTAAGAGTCCGGACACGAGCATTTTGACTGTCTGGGTCGGATGCCGTGTTGACTCGCCAAACACGATCGAAGTCCGAAAGCGAGACTCGGCTCATTCAACGGTCTTGCGTCAACTTAACACAGTCGGCACGATCGACGCGGGATGCCCTCAAATGTAAAGCTCGGTACTCCTGGTCGTATTGCGCTGGCGAAGCGTGATGCGGCTCTCCTCACATAAGGACGTTATCTCATACATATTTATTTTGGTCACAAATAAGGAAATCGAAGACTTTATCTACCCTCGCGCATCTGCGTGTGCTTCGTTGGCCCAACCGCTAAGTACCTCGAAATAACGAGGAGAGATCCCCTATCAACGACTACCAATCGCCCCAGTAATGAAAGCCGTAAAAGAGTTTCACCCCGTTCCCCGTACCTTTGTCTATGCGTGGTGTTTTCTGGCGCCGTCCGACCGCCGTTATTATCCCTGCCATAATTTTCCCGTCGGGACATTATGAGCGGGCGTTTGTGGGTTACTCAGTTCCGCGAGCCCCGTGAGGCACTCCGCTTCTGATGGTTGTCTCGTAAATATCCTTTGTGATCTCTTCAAGTGTGTCCCTGTTCACGTGCAGGCGTGAAATGTCATACGTATGTACATGGCAGTGTATGATATACCGATTTAGTTCAGTCTTAATTAGTTTCACAAGTGAGAATGCCGCAGCATGTTTCGCGGACGAATAAAAGTTTCATGAACTGTAATGTAGGCGAAAGTCAGTTAGTTCTGTGGTATTGAGAAATGAAATATAACGAAATAACTAGCTGGAGGACGTGTACATTTTTAGAATCGGATACAGCCAATTATGAATTGATTTAGTACTTGCAGAGTTCGTATATCATGTCTTTATTTAAACGAATCATAGATTTGAAGGTATTGGAGAAGTAGTAGAATCATCTTAACTTCAGAGAACTATAAAAATGCTTAGCAAACAGAAGTGTCCATATATCACAACGGTTAAGATGTAACAAAGTCTGATAAGATCGCATCGCATGTTCAAACCATTAAGTTCGTGTAACTCTTATGGTGTTTCCGTTCTTCAGATCTTTCCTTTCTTTTCTTTCCGCGTTACGCGATGGTAGTTGGTGGTTATCGGTGACCAGATAGACTAGAAGGAAGAACAATTTTACGCGACCGGTCGACGAATAATTTGCGATAAGAAATCGAGTAAGCAAGCAGTGCGTAATTTGTCCCTGCCGCGAGATCTCGTTCTGCCCTACAAAACAGAAACTTCTATTGCCAACAGGGAGGAAATTCGGTCAAATTCTGCGCATCTACACGTTCCTTAAAACAAAACGTACCAAGCGGGGTCAAACGACCACTTTCAAAAATTACTTTAAAATCGTAAATTCATTGTTATTCTTTTGCTCATTTGACTTTCTGTAAATTCTTATATCATCTGATTATTCCCTTTGTCGCTTTAATAAGTTAGGAATTTCTTTCCGAAAATCAACGTTTATTTCATAAGAGGTCAAATGACCCCTTACGGTAAGAATAGGCAAGTGTAAAATAGAGGTACGTCTAGTGTTAACCCTTAACGGTCGTAAGTCACCTCTCACGTGACAACAGTACTTTATCGCTGCGGTCGTACGTCACGTGGGAGGTGACAACGGGTAAAACAGTCAAAATTCGCGTTTTATGAAATTCGGATACGATTGACTTGTGAGTTGTCTTATATTCTGTATAAAGCTGATTGTAAGCATAACAACAGTAAATTAATGTCACATAAAATTTATTCGGGAATTAGTTATGCCTCTAATTGGGAATTCCCGTGAAGGCAAGACTCCATGATATGAAACGCCATCAACAACAGACAATCAGGATAAATCAGATGGAAAACTACATATCTTGCAACCTGATGCTGAAGGAAAACGTAACGATTGCTTAGTATATATGTTCTAACCGTAAAATGCCCGGAAGAAAAAAAACAACAGTATACTTCTGTGAAACGTGCAACAGAAAACCATTCCTTCATATTGGAGATTGTTCAAAAAAACATCATACGTTAAATACTTATAAATAATTATTTTAAACTCATATATTTGTAATATACCTTCAAAAAAGAAGTAATTTTTAATCAAAATGTTAGTCTTATAATACTGAAGATTTTTCGCATATTTACTGAAACCAGCTACAACCTAGTGAGAATCACGTATGAAAAGCTAGCGACCGATAAGGGTTAATTACGTAGGACACAAATATTGACTACGGCGAGCATCGAAAATATTCTTACTCCGCTTATTAAATATTCTCTTCATCTTCCTCATCCTTTCTCGGTCTCTCTCTTCCTTCTTTATTGATGTCAAAAGTAATTCGGGTAACTGGCCCGGAACCCTTCCTCAGTACCTACTTGCACGAACGAACGATATTCGTTTTTCATTTGTTAGTCTCCGTAACAGGTTCGCATCTTCGCAGGAGTTTTAGAACATGTAAGAAAGTTGCGGACGTTACGCAACTTTCATGAAGCGCATTGACCTTTGTAATCGAATAAATCTTAACGAACTGACAGCACTTACACGGGTGATTGCACACAACCGGTCGTTCCGTAGACTAGAAGACGCCAGTTTAACAGGAAATAACGCCGTAACGAATTGCCATTACGGAAGAGACGGAGACTGGGGAAAGGAAGAAGACGCGACTTTCCACGAGGGAAAATTTCCTCAAGTTGAGTAGACCTGTCTGAACTTCCTCTTGTATTCAGCCGCCCCCCAAGTTGATTCAATTAACGCGTCCTCCCACCTGGCGAGAAAAGTAATTTCCCTCTGCGAATTTCCGCCTCACAATTGGCGAACGCAAACAGGTGGTACGTTCATTTTACACTGCGGTCTTACGTGCACATTGTGCACGGTTGTTCCTATTTACCCGAACGCGGGCAGGAAATCGTTGCAGGTGACTCCTTCCATCTCCTCCTCCGCTTTCGCAGCTTCTCCTGCCTAATTGTCCAACTTTCTATACATTCTTGCGTAATGTCGCACCTCGTAATCCGTAAACGCTGAACTCGTTATATTGCATGTAATCGTGAACCGGCGTCCGCTAGGAGGAAACAGGAAAAATTCTTGTTCAACCCGGAAATTGAGCAGGCGATCCTGCGATATTGCGAAAGGGTCCTGAGAGAGATGCGTCTCGGCGAGCAAGAAATTGCCCGATGATTTCTACGACTTTCTAATCGGAGCTGCAGAATTATCTGAGAACTTGAATTTCTTTACAACGGAATTATGATACAATGTACAATTTTTCCGCGTGTGCTTTATGTAATCCTCCACAGATGTATGTGCTCAAGATGCGATTTATTAGACGATAGTTTTTCTTATTACTTCTTTAAAATTCAAATCATTCACGTAACCGGAGCACAAAAAGGTATCAAGTTTAAGATTTTATATCAATCTGCTTTGTTCTTGTCCCCTCGATTTGCCTTTCACTTTCGCGAGCGGAAGTCTCCTCGTGTCTGTAACTAATCCCGTTTCCGCCTCGTTCCAGTCTAATGTAAAGCTCCCATCGTGCTAAATCGAATCTCATGACTTGTCTGTTTCTGGCCACAGTCTTCGGACGTATCTAGGGTCTGCTATTTTCGGCCTTGCCTGCCTATAATCGTTAGACGTAGCGTTACAAGTGACGCGTATCGCACGAGCGACCTTTAACTCGACGCCTCCGGCAAAGATCACTCCGTGGAACAATTCCAAATAATCAATGATGATCGAGGAAAGAACTTTACATGGCATAAACACGAAAGTTTCAGTTTGCGAGACGTCAAGGCTTAGCGAGAAAAGATAGCGCGAATGTTCGTTTGAACGCGTTATCGATAAGTCGTCTGCAAACAGAGAGTGCGCTTAGCGCATTAATGGCAAAATGTTAGCAGCGCCGAGGTAATTAAATCCGCATCGTAGCGCCGATCTAGATTTATAATCGCAATTAAGCTCGGTGAGTGCCGCCTTAAGGCCTGCTTAGTAGGTACTAGGTACTATCCGATAAAGCAATTATCGTTAATTGCGATCTCCAATCAAGGGCTATGCAGTCAAGCTTGAGAATGACGACGCTTCGGCACGTTGTCCCGTTTCGTAAAGGACAGGTGTAGGCATTCTGCACGGCCACCGACTATTCGTTTGCATAGCTATTTATGATTTTCCGCTGTCAGCGGGACAGAACAAATTTCGAGCACGTTCAGAGTAATTTTCGTCACGCTTTTGGACGCGTCAATCTGTAGTACCGTTTGCATTTCTCGCTTGTATAGTTGCTTAACTATCGGTCATAAACATTTCATCATACGTTCATTCTGGGCTATAGATAGAGTTCATGGTAGGCTTAAAGATAGAAATGAAAGTTAGTTTTGGCCGAGTTATCGGGAAACTTTTGTAAACAGTAGCTTACTTGAAGCATTGATTTTCGTATTTCCGGAGGTGTTCAAATACTGGTTCGTTGCATAAAAGCGGCTTCCCTCTGAAGAACTCTGTAATGGCATTTGATATTTCGAGAGGGAACATCTGGAAGGTGGAGCATCCGACCCTCCCTGAAGCTTATGCTTGCGATTACTTTCTTACCGCTTGCACCATGGAATCCACGCCCTTCTCCGTGAACGTGAGAACCAGCAAATACATACGAGGGGAGACCTGTCATGTGCTTTTTGTTTACCGATTTGGGCTCAAATCATCTATACGGGTGGCTCAGTTGTTAAGTTGTCTTAAACAACAAAAAGAAATGGAAAAAATACATAAAATACATTTCATGCAATTGAGCAGTCAATTTCAAGTGTTGAATGATAGGGTATCTATAAATATATCTGAACTATTTGTCGTATATCCCATAAAGTCATTCGCACTCACGAAATATTGGGCGTATTTATCGCCTCCACTACCGGATATCCCAGTGATTTTTCAATAGCTCGTGAGTTAAAAGAGGTGACGATGGGACTTGTGATACCAATGGGCAAATTGTAATTTACGTAGGGGTTGTCGCACACGCCCACATGTGTATCCAATTCCACCGTGTGACAGTGCAACGTTTCTCAAATAAGGGCGGACGTTTATATGTGTTTCCGAGTCCCTGGGAAACTGGAATCCCTATATAGTCGGCAAATTTATAGACGTTTCCCGGATCAGACGTCTGGGCGCCAGGATGAAAATCGACTTTTAATTAAACCTACGCCGGCGTAGCATCGTACGCTTTATCATTTAACAAGTACTGCTGCGCCGGGATTTAATCTTACAAAACGCAGGGGTGTAAGTTTACAAAGTGAACGCGGAGACTTCGAAACAAGATTTGTTGAAGTAACGATACTCGTTTTCCACCACGGCGATTTCTCGTATTTCTTCTCGCTCGTTTTAACCGCTTGGATAGAATCTCGCAAGCGAATAATAAATCTTCGTTGATAGGCGCGCCTGGAATATCGGAGAGGATTGTTTTTCCTTTGGAAGATCTCACCTGAGAGATTACATTTTGCTCAATAAAGAGGCGTGCACGGAGGTACAATGCAACTGCGTCACGCACACTCGTGAGGATATCCCGAAAAGAAGATCTTAAAGTGTAATTGCATATTATGAAGGATAGAATCGGTAATTTACGAAGGCGTGCATGGGGGAATCGCAGCAGTCGTAAATATTTGACTTTTCGCCGTGGCCCGAATTACGATTACCTGTCCCGGCAACAACGTATGGCGTGCGAATCGCCAATCGTAAAATCTCGGTGGATCTATGGCGGGAGAGACTCGTTACACGTTGCTCTTCCATAACGAAGGCGGATGCGTAGGCATCCGAGTAATAATGGTAGATAACTCAGCCGACACATTTTTTCGTCCACTTCGCCTCACAGTGCCCCGCTTAAAATGCACGCGCAAGGATCATTACGTATTTATCTCAGTCGGCTGGTTCCGCTCGAGCGTGCATTTTGCACAGGATGCATTGAGACGTCTTCGCGTTCATTGGTCAAACCTTTTGCCAGTTTGTTACGCATGTGTCGCGTGTCTAGTTTATGAACTTACTCGTTTGTTATACTTACGCACTTGTAGGATGCGCGTATTATACTGCGAACCATCCGGTACGAATATAAAGCGTTTTTCAAACAACTTTTTCATGCCCAACGGGATCTCCTTTGTTCTCCGCCATTCAACTGTGTTTTCCTTTTCATCTTTAAAAAGTAGTGTCGGAGCTGGACAATATTCAAAATATTTTTTTCTACCACCGGAAATTACTGTCGTTAAATCGAAAGTCTTCTTCAGAAGCGACGAGACGTGCGAGAACTGGCGGAGACACCGAGTTAGAGGAGTGAGTACCCCGTGACGGACGCTAATGAGTTTGTGGTCGGGTTCTAAATTGACGGCAGGTCACACGGAACGTGAAAGTACACCGCAAGCCCCGTTCCGTCGTGAGCTCAGTCGTTGAGGTTTGATTCAGGTGAAAATGTATTTCCCGACACGAAGATAGTCATGAGCTGCGGGTGTAGAAGGCACTCTGCCGAGGGTCGTTTCAGAATGTTGGTATTAGTGTGATAGACCTGAAACTGTCGTACTACCAGGTGCAAGGCCTTTGCTCAAATGGTTATGAGACCTGCACGACGCCATGTTTACTAGAGCATTCATTTTCACTTAAACGATGTAAATCTACGCTTTCAATTTTAGCCTGATTTCAGGTAAACGACTTCGTTGTCGCGAGGATAAGGCCAAATTTATAACGTAATTATTAATTATGTACATTGTCAATAGCTTTACTATAAACGATGTAACCTTATATGTTAGCTATCGTCGCCTGGAGTTTGCGATAGGAAATTCCTTACATTGACACTTACCTTTTTTAAGTACCCGTCGAAGTTAATGATTTATGAAATGATTCCTGCACTCGACCCTGATTGGCTGCCGGTTTCTGGCTCCCGGTATCGGGATGTTTAACATAATGTACTGCACAGGCGACCGTAGACCCTTGGGGCTGCTTCATAAATCATGTTTCGTACTCGCTGACCGCTACGAATAAGGACGAATAAATCACGACGAAACTATCGCCGTGTCTCGTACTGCTGGAAGGTGTTTCACTCTTCCCCCCTTACCATGAGGGGAAGAGCAACTTTATTACGTGGAAACGTTTCTCCACCCGACTCGTTCGCGCGAATAAGTCGAGATGGTCTTTAAGTAAATCGCTTTTAAATGCCGCCCGAATAGCTTTTTAACGACCTGTACGAATACTCGCGGTGATTAGCATTATCGGCTATGTGCATATATCCGTGACATTTATGCACACTCCTTATTTGCATAGCCGATTTCATTAGCTACAGATTTGAGAACAATCACACGAATAAAGTAGCACCCTCGCCATTGTCGTAAGCTCGTGATTCGAGGAGTTATGGGATCGAAATCTCTTTCGCAAAACCGTATATTCCATCAGTCTGACTGACGTGGTCCATAATAATCCACTGGCGCATGATATGTCAACTGAGTTGCAGTAGTTTCACCACATTCCCGATTAGATGAGCGAACTTTATAGCGGCTAACAGGCTTCTTATCTCGAGCGCGGTCCAATGAAACACTTGAACATACTCTGTAGCCGTCTCTATATTTCTTTACGTTTTTTTCGTAAGTTTATAGCCGCATCGCGTTTTAGCAGGTATCGTGCAACGTTGCATCGATGTTCTTATTTTGTCTAATGAAAAGCCGGCCCGTTTAATGAGGAGTCGGGGTCTATTGGTCTATTGGTCTGACTCGGTATCACGCGAGTCTATAGACGGGACCGTAAGAATCCTGACGATTCGTCTGGGGACCAAAGCTGGCCAAGGAGGCGGTCTACCTTGAACGTTGAATTCTCGGCCGTTCGTAAATTTCGCTAACAAAGAACCGCGAGTCCCTTGAGAATAATAGCCGGACATGCACATCTCTCTTTCTCTCTCTCTCTCTCTTCGTTAACGACGGGTCGCTACGGTACTCGTCGGTACTTAAGGGCACGATAGAATAGAAAAAGATACCCAATATGGTCGATCCTTTTATTTCGCGTGTACTGAAATTTCAGACCATAAATTCATTCGTTGACTACGTACACTATCGCTTGTAATTATTTCAACAGTTCGAAAAAAAAGAATATGCACCCAACAAAACATAATTGCGACATTGAAATACGTATCTAAAAATAACGTAATAATAAACGTATCTAAAGATAATCATTAATGCTACTCAGGTAATCCATCTTATCCATTCGGAGTAAATTCCGATAATACTATGATTCGAGTTGTTATGGATTACAATGTATGAATGGAATCTCTGTAAACATTCTTATCATTAACAGCTTAACTACTGCCGCAAATTTAGCAATGCTTAGCAAAGATAGTATGTCTCTTAAAAGATTTTCACATCTCTTGCCAAAATTCGTTGTTTACTCGGGGGGTTTCCTTAATTCTCACTAACCCACGTATTTACTTTCCCCTGATTGGATTAAAATTAAACTTTCCACCCAGGCAATGAAAGCGGCTCCATTATTTGCGGTGTCGTTATACCTGGGGATAGCGAGAGATATTTTCCCCTGTTTGAGTTGCCCGTCCTTTGTTTAGCCGACATTTACACAATGGACTGTGCTTTCCCTTTTTACCGTGATCGCGAAATTCGTCCGGACGAATTTACGCTCCGAAATGTGTCCTATCGTATCTTTCGTGAATCCATTAATTAATCGACCATTCTATTTGCAACGTCCACGTCGCAATAAAATTATTACTGTGAGTCCATGTCACATACCATTTTCGGTGCGCACAGTTCGGCGGCAAATCGGGATCGCATGTTTCGAATACACTGACCCACTTTATTGACGTACGCGTATTCGTGGTGTGAAATCGATCTAACTGGGCCAGCAAACGGAAATAGTTCAGTCAAAGGCAGACTCAGGTACACGTATTTTCGTCCGTACTCATGTCCTCAAAACATTACAACGTATGTTAAAGTGACTATAAACGGTTCGTGATTAATGAGAGCTCTCTTGCGGTGACTTTAGATTCGCTCGAACGGATAATGCAAACGCACGTTTGACGCTAACCTTTGCTGTTTCTGCCTCTCAACCCATGTTCGGTGAAGTGTCCCATAATTGACACTGACTCAGGCACAGGCACGATGTTGTTTATTTCAAAGTAATCTGTAGAATTATAATATTGCTTTTTTTATTTGACACTATTCGTGAAGTATATTTGGATTTTAACATATATTATTATTTCAATGCTTTATTAGAATTTATATTTTTATTTTATTATGACTTACAAATGGATATTTGTAATTACATATTTGGATGTTAACATATATTATTATTTTACTGCTTTATTAGAATTATTTTTTTATTTTATTATGACTTACAAATGAATAAACTCGTTTAATACAATATAAATTATGCCGGTTCCTGCGGATTGCCTAAGTGTCAGTGTTAACCTCGAAAGCTTATACATTGTAAATCATACGATCTTAATAACTTTGTTTACACTTTCTCAATGGGCTTTAATAACGGAAAGCCAAATAAGGTCGACTCCGTTGTTAAAGTGTTAACCCCGATGTACTGAGAGGAGAATTTTTAACTTTTCACGCATTTCTCAGAGGCTCTGGTGTTTTTCGGCGTTTTGCAGATTTTTCTTAAAGGTATGTTTTCTGCGCAGTATATCTTATCTCTGCAAATGTATGAAAGTCAGCATAAAAGAAATCGTACAACACAGGACAATTTGTCTAGCGAGTCATTCCCTATACCACGCAAAGTTCACAAACACGCAATGTTACATTTTGGAAAGTAAAAGTACCCGAACCGTGGAGTAAATTAACTCATGTCTTGCGTAGCTTGACTCGTCCTGCGTCATGTCTTTACGTAATTATCTACAAAGTTGCGTTAAATCTGTTGTATTTTTTTCTTTTGTCTACGTCAAACGGAAGCTTGACAGTTCGCTAAAGGAGACTGTCCTACTTGCGTAGATATGTTACAGTCCGAGGGCAGTTTGTATAGTCACGCATTCATTCAAGGTCGAAACTTCGGAGAGAATAATTAACCCAAAAATTGTCGTCGCGGTCACAACGCATTACTTTCTGGTGTTTCGGGCGACAACATTTATATATGAAATTAGCAAATTTTTAGAGATCTAGTTTCCCAGAAACTTGACCTAGAACTGTATCTCAGGTGTGTAATTAAGATGACTCAGAACAATGAGTATCGACCTTGCACAATCTTAGATGAAATCACGTCCTGAAACTTGCTAATCCTTTCCGGTTCCTTTATCGCGTAATATTAAGCTGTTTTAATCTCCAGCCCTTGAAGAACTTAGAGCACAGAGCATAAATGCAAAATAGCACGCTATTGTAGAAAAATATTGTTTCCAATTCTCGTTATGCAGTCTTTCCGGAAGAACAAATCGTATTGCGTAAAAATCCCTGGGTTCGTCGGGTTGGGACGTAAAGTACATATATTCCAGTAGCAAATGCATGACGCGATCACGCACTTCGGTATTCGCGTTTTATCAACGTTTTATGGTCTCCGCGAATGTGTTTGCTGTTTCTTGTTCGTCGGGAATCTTTCATGGTCGAGCAGTCATCAACGCGGGGAGACACGTTTGCGAACGTGGCGATGGGGAGACAAGTCGATCGGCACTTGAATTTATTTGATCACTCATAAACGGCCGCGTGTTTATCTATGACTATGGAATGTAGTCGAGTGGGTGACGCAGTGACTTGCGAAGAGACTCCTGCCACGATCGTTCGTTCGTTCTGCATCAGATGGACACACACTGAGAATCGCATCGTTAAATTGGAAGTGTCGGGGCCTTGAGATTTGAACAACGTGCTATGTCTGCGGCATAATCCATAATCCGCCGGGTATACCTGTTATTACCACCGCTTACACGCAGTTTTTATCCGTCCGACTTTAATGCGCTGTTTCCGATTGCGTTTCGAAAACCATGAAAAATAATAGTTGTACTGTCGTTGTTAAGAGAACTCAGTGGACATTAACACGCCCGACATCGTGCTACTTAATATCGGCGACGATATCACACACGTAGCATGGCTTTACACTCAATGTAGATATGCCGCTCTTAATCGCTCAATTGTAGAGCGTGCCATGACCTAACGTACAACTGCGTGGTAACCGGTTATATTGGAAGTAAAATATTCACGTGTTTGCTGGTTACTAAATTCGATATATTCGATTCCTTAGTACTATGGATTCGGTCAAAGTTCTCTAACATCAACAAATATCCGAACGACGATCGATGATTAAAGCCGTCGAGTTTCACGCGTCCTCTCACCGGGAAAATTGAGTGTAGACCGACATGGGTCACGAATTTGCATTGAACAGTCCCGAGAAGAGCCTCAAACGTAACCCTTTGCATATTGGCTTTACATATTGTCATGGAGTGCATCCGGATCTCGTAACAGAAGCGGTATGCACGGTAGTAGAGCTCAAACGGATGACTCAGCGGTCGTGTCTTTAAGGTGGCGACGATTAAGTAGCCCCCTTGCAATCTACGAACACATAACCTCATGTAGATGTACACATATCCAACGCGAACACTGCGATAATTATTTTCGTCACGATATCCCGACGATTGTTGCCATTTGGCGGCGTTCTACCGGCTTCAAAGCAATGCAGGTTGAATAGTGCAACGCGCCCGGTATTTATCGCCTTTGGCCGACTATTTCCCTTGTATTCTCTTATTTCGAAGTTGTTCCGCCGATTACGTTCGTGTGGGTTTTCGTAGCCTGCTTTCTCAAAGGCTATGCCCGCGAAGGCGAGAACTTCGTACCTGCAATGTTATGCTTGCTCGTGAAAACAGCCTTTACACACGTAACACACTTTGTAGCGATTCTGAACAACCTTTGACAGAACGGGTAGGTACGTGCGACGGTCCCTTTGTCGAAGCACTATCGATGTGAGAACCGTACTCGGTGAGGTTGGCACGTCTTATCGTTCGACAATGCATGACACCTCTGCGGCAAAGGGTTTTGTCCATCGCGACAACGTGTCATATATGTACATTTGCGTATATATTCATCGCGGTCGCTCATCGATCGCTTTGCCGTCCGCATGCGGAGGTTTGTTTCGCATACCCCGCGACTCGTGAATAATTCATGCGAAACATGCGTCTTCGTCGCCGGTCAGTCTGGCATGGTAATCCCCCTTTCGTCCGTTAGCGCACCGTCTGGGTCGAGCCTCTTATAAAAGCGCGAGATAATCGACATCCCGCGCATTGCTACTCGCCTTTTTCGCCTTATCGTCTCCTATATCTTTCTCCGACTTTCCATTCTGCTCTTCTCTGCACGCCTCCGTCATATTCGTTCTACTTTCTCCTTTCTATCTCCTCCGTTACCATTTACTGTCACCCATTTCACTTATAACTCAGCATTATTTTTTGTTACATTACCATCGTTTGCCTTTCGGTCGAGGCTCGAGAATGAAGTGGCGAAAAGACAACGGCAGATTTAGGTACCGATCGAGTAAATCGGATAATGACGGTTCTGACTCCGTCACCTCGACATCAACGTGCTCCTACGTTTTCCAATTATCGATCGGTGCCACAGTTATCGCGATTTCGCCGGACCAGCAGGAAAGAACAAGACTTTCTATTTGCGACTACCCGATATCCAATTGTGGATGCTCAAGCGTGGAGCAGAATTTTGTTCGTGGTTTCGGATTCTCGCGTACCGTGTTATTAAGCGCTAGTTCTCGAGGTTTAGGCAAGGAAGCCCTTCGATTTTGCCCTCTGCCGGACCCGTTCTTAAGCCAGTAAAGTCGGAATATTTATGCAAATCCCATGTAATAACATGCCGCCGATGCGCGGGTGGGTGTGTTGCCTTCGAAAAAGGGAAGAACATGGTCCGGGCACTTTGTACCAGTCAGAAGGGAATATGTCCATTTGAATTTTTTCACTCACCGTTCTTTATCAAACAATCGTTTATCTTCAGTATTCAGTAAAACAAAATTCATGTAATTTGTTATCCCTTCAAACATCAAATATTTATTCGTTTTCAGTGCTATTAACTAATATTCGGTAGGATTAATTCATTGGAACGAATATGGATGAGTTGGGAGGTTCCTTGAGTTCTTATTGACATCTGAAGGAATTGAATTTTGTACGCGGAAGTTAAATATTCGTGATTTCACATACGACGCTGGCTTAATGCTAAGCCGCTTCATGAATAAACATTGGCATACGTCGTTTGAACACTAGCCGCGCTTGATTTCAAGACGGATTCTTAATTGGCCGATCTTTGGTCAGGGAACATTCGAGTTTGCTCAATCTCATGGTCATTGTACTATGAAAACGGACCTCAGTCTACGCGAACGAAGGCGTAAGAATCAGGTGGAAGGAATTAGTTGGCCTAGATTCTCATTAATGTTGCGAAACAAGCTTGCCTTTGTTCGGGAGAATTGTGGGATGTAACGTCAGGTAAAGTCTAAGTAGGAATCTCCGTTGCTTCAAACTGCGTTGCATATGCGCGGTACAAAATCAACGATAGGTACTTTGTTAACGAATAAATGTTAATTTTCTTTTTATGGAATCATTACTACAAAATCACGGTAGCGTAAATTGATGTAAAATTCCCGTGCACGTCAGCTATTGCAATTTTTTCTTTTCCTCTATATACAGAAACCGTTAATTAGTGGCCCGCAACGGTATGAACACATCGTTCTCCTGCTGTCTATGAGGTAACGTTACCGAGTATACGATACGCGTGTTATACATAAAGTAAATTGCACAACGGGCAATTTCATCGCATGGTACCAACTAACCTGCTGCCGCAGTCGACATTATTTATCTTACTTTCTTTTTGCGGCGAGCGAATGCGAGTTCGCTCGGTAAATGCACGCTGCAACTTTCTTCCGGCTCGGAGCGCTATCAAAAGTAATAGGGTTACCGTACTTTATGTACGACGCAATGTATAATTTTTCGATTTTCCATTCTAGAAGTCAGTTGTACGCATCGATATGTATGCATATATTGCATACAACACATATATGCCTTTATGGTACTATAAAATTCATGAAGCGCCCGGTGAGAGGATATAACGGACCGGTATCGAAGGGGTTAAATACACTATGCTATGGCTCGCGGATGAATGAAAGCGAACTCACGCGAATGGCACTTTAAGAAGTGGGAATAGACTGTCATGTATCGTCAGTATAGTAAGAGTGCCCGAACGAGTTACACCTTACGCTTCGCATTGTGCTCGACCATTTACGTAATCACCCCTGAGATTGGTACGGTTCTCCTTGCACTTTCAGCCATTCTTCTCCTTGCCTCTTCACTGCCTTTTTTTGTCACTCTACTCTCGCCATCGCGCGTGTCTGAGATCGGCGAAGTTTAAAGTGAGTTTAATATCATGCACCTGGAGAAGGTGAACGAGATGGAATTTTTTACGCGTGTAATTTCTGGACTTGAAATATTTAGCTCCGCAAAGTTAAGCTCAACTTGCTTACTCGTCGTGAAAATTTAATCTGAAATTGGCTCGCGATGTTATTGCCTCTGTTCTAATCATTTTCGTTGGGTGGGATATGCTTTGTCTTCTTTCCGCAGTGTTGCCACTCGAAATAAAAGGAGGAATGAAGGTCGCGACAACGGTGGATTTCGCAAGGGTAGAGTGAGTGATCGAACCTCATGCCCTTCAAAGGTCAGAGCGGCAGTTTCCTTCGTCTCTTCGACCCTCGCTATAAAAGCGAGCACGTGTAAATGTATCCCGCGTATATCTATATATACGTTATACACTGCCACGTGCCCTCCGGGTGTACGACCCTTGAATCGCTGGAGATAGTACGAAGTATTGAAATTCTGCACGACTTCTCTACGCCTGTGCTATTTACATTTTATTTTATGCACTGTATCGTGACATGTATACTACTGGACGCGTTGACAGGCATAGGGGTTGTAAACGCAAAAAGCGACGTGTGCAGGGCTTAGAGAATACACCAACCACTCCTAAAGCTTGCACGCACCAAAAAGCAGAGATTACACGTTGCGTCGGACGGATTACACGACTTTGCCATAAAGCGGCTCGCCGACCTTAATGCAGCTCCTAGAATCAGAGTCAATTCTTCGTCGAGCATTGTTAACGATCCCTATCGAGTTTCAGCGCAGGCAAAACCATTTCGCGGGCGACGGCGTACATCGACGCGAAGGGGAGTAATTATGCGACAGATGATTCGTGTTTGTCGCGTGATTACCTGCGGCGTCACCCTTCTGTAAGCCACCTGAAAAATCCGTGGGGTGCAATCGTCACGAACACTGCGCAAATTATAGAGGGCAAGGTATAAGTATATCCCGCATGATCACCTTCATCTTTTTGACGAGGTGAATTTTCGTGAGCGCCTTGACATTATTAGAAAAACAATTCCATATTTCATAGCGGACGTTTGAAATCTGGGATATTCGCGTTCAATGATATCTTTTATTACTATTTGCAGTGCTACATTGCGCAAATCTTCATTTCTTCCACTTTCAACATCTTGTGAATTCCCAGTCTCTGTCTGTAAAAAAGGCATCTAGAAACATGAAATGCAATTATTGTTCAATTACCATCCGCGGGCAGCAAATGTTTCAAAAATTTTGCAGATCAATAAGATATCGTAATGCGTTCTTTAGTTGCACGCGGGTACTTCGCAGAGGTTGAGTTCTCCGCGATAGCAAAATTTAACGAACGTTCGATATTACTAAGGGGACGAGTGCATGATATCGCGAATGCAAAGCAGACATTTCGCTTAGGTTATCGAGCAATGTTGTTTTCGCTGTAATTTGCTCTTAATCGAGAACATTTTACGGGTCGTTGCACCGGTCGTTGCAGTATACACGCGAGATGCTACCAACCTTCGACTTCCTGCGTGCAGAACTTTCCGTAAGCAGTGTCATTATATCCTGCAAGCTACATTGATTGCAGCCAAAGTTGCTAATGGTAACAAATGTTACGCATTAAGCCAGTCGAACGAAGTAACCGTCCATTATACACAGAGTCATGTCACTTACAAGGTAATTTTCCGCATAAAATAGCAATTTGCCTTTACGCGGATGCTTGCTCGTGACGACATTTTATTATACCTATCAACAATTATCCTAGTCATTATTCTGATCATTACTACGAATAATGTCTGTCATCATGGTGCTGTATTAATAGCACAACTACTAACTAGAACAAACTGAAAATCAAAATTATTCAGTGTCAAATTCTATTTACAATACTATTTATACATTATATTATATTTACATTTTCAATATCTATTCTACACTTATATTCTAACTTTCTTAAATGATCGGGATGTAGGAATTTGGGACAAGGTTCGATCTTTGGTTTTACCTATACCAAACACCTTCGTCATTTGACAACTGTACTTAGCCTTGGTGTGCTGTAGTAGGTCCCCCGGCAAAGGACCGATAGCAGTTGTCATCCTCCGTCTTTGAGTCCTAGGGAACACGTATCCGTCATAGGCCTCCCTCCTCTCCTTTCTGATGTGCCGTCTGGCCAATCTTCTCAGCATGCGATGCGACGAACAAACGGAGAACCATTTCCGTGAAACTTGAGCTGCCCTCAAAAGAGACTCAGCGTCCAACTTGCGAAGGATCAGCTGAGAAACTTCTGGTGGCAGATCAGCTACGAAATCGATTCCAGAAAAACTCGCGCCAATGTTATGCATCAAGCTGCTGAATGATTCCATGTTGATTCAACGTTCTCGCGACAAAAAAATCTGTCAGAATGACCCTCCGTCGGTGGAGGGTCGGTTTATATACCGGTGGTGGTCGATCCGGAACGGTGATTCCGCCAATCGGAACACGTATCGACGTTCTGCCCCATTGATGTCGCGGGTAGGGGAGGATCCGACGCTAATTTTCATTAAACCTCATCGATAGAGCTGAACAAGCGCTCCGACTTAATCGAAGTATTGATTCATTAATTTAGTTTATGGTGCAACTATCGGGCGCTGATCATTTTTTCTCTGGACAACGTGAAGAGTGGTCCGCGGTTTTAATTTGTCTCTATATAAGGCGATCTAATGGTGGGCTTAATTAATTATTAATTGCAATCCTCCGCCTCAGGGTATCGGTAATCCTATTACTGTGATGGGACGGTACCACTCGTAATCGTACGGTGAGAGCAGAAATCGGCGCATGAATATTCAACGAGTGGGTTGACGCGGCGTCTGAGGATAGACCAGCGTAGGTTTTTTCTCACAATCCGGAGACGAAGAATTTGATAGGTTAGCTGACCCCACTCCGGTAGTCACGTGATATGGACCAAGAGGGCTGAATGTTTATCGTCCTTTTCCCATCATTGATATGCATGACGTAAAAGCAGTCTGTGTGATGGGAATTCTGATATTGGTTCTACCTATATGCGGGAGGAGGCTAGTATTACTTTGCTGTGTTAGTTATTTTTCTGTGATTTTTATTTTATAGGCAGGCACGTTATTCACACGTTAAATAACCTTCCAAACACTTCATCAGTTTCTTGTTTGGAGGATTGCGTGGTTCTTCGAGTATTGGGGGACAAGCGAGAGTAATCAAAAGCTAACAGGAAACGATAGACTACTGTTTCATCTCTTAAGATATTTTTTTACGCGTATCTTTGTTGCATCTGCCATTGACATTGTATATACAAAGTACGCGTGCATATTCATTAATTTTATTCGTTTCGACTCCCCGGTGTTATCCCATTATGTTTTGTCATAATGGACGCGGCTACTATTTGCATGGAAACGACGTGTGCCTTCATTGTATCCCGTACGTGTTAGCTTTTGAGCAAAATTCCTTTCATCTCCAGATGTGCAATTACTTATTTCTTCAAATTCCGGTCACTGAAACATGACGCATTTACGGTGTGCTCTTTAATGATACAGCTCATCAGAAACTATCTTTGGCCACCGTGCTCCCGTTTTCCTTATCCAGCACGGTTGGTGTATTGTCGAAATGTTGCATTACGCAGAACAGCACGAGGAAAGGCTGCAATAATGACGTACTTGGGAAAACATCAAAGGCAGTGTCATTCCTCACTTATTAGACTTTTGCCTGTTTCTCCTGCATCCCGCAACATTCCTTCACACAAATCCAGCGGTCCGTTCGTGTCAGGTTTTTCTAATACGTTTAGTATCTCGTGTGTCCAAACGAAGAGCACATATGTGCTCTATGACAATTAAACTGTCAGCCCCTTGGAAATTGCGAATAAAGTGGATAGCTTGCAGGAAATCGACGGTGCACAGATTTGCAACGACACTCGTGACAATCAGAACACGACCTCATACAGTACGGGTGCAGTGTCGCTCACATTAGACTTTGGTGTGATTCCCCAGCGCTTAGATCGTTCTCTGTGAACGAGCGTGCATGCGTATTCATTGATTTTTTTAGTTGTGCCTCTCAACCGACGGAGGTCATTTACCTCGTGGCTCGTGCAGTCGCAGCTGCTACTGCTTCTGCTTCTGCTTCTTCTTTCTACCCTCCCAGACGTTGGATTCTCCTCTGTACTCCGTTTATCGGCCACTTGTCAATGGGTCCCGTCAACGCGAGCTGCTTTGCTCGTTCGCGCCTCACTATCCGAGATTATTTTTTCGCGATTGACAAATCACCTCGCCGCTATAGAGAACCACAGCATAACACGCTGACTACCGCGTCATTTTCCATATGAACTGCGCTAGAGGTTACAGTGAAATAATCTATTTCGAACTGTTGATCTCTTATCGGTATCCCTTTGCTAGCAAAAGTCACCGTTTGTCAAAAACGTGGAATTGGAAGAGATTTAAAAGACATTAGGACGAATCTCAGTCGCAGTATTCTCCTTAGATAGTTCTGGAGATATAAACGAAAATATATAAACGAGAATGATGTATGATTTTACATGTTCTTTAAATTAAAAAGTTGCATACTAATTATGGTCAGCGCATTTAATCGGCATAGAATAAAAAAGTTTTACGTTGTAACGTTATGGTTTTCTAACGCATTCATATCATATATATATATCATATATATAGCCAAAATCGTCCTATGGGGTAAATGTAACAAACACATGTCAGCCATGCCAGTGGTCAGTACATTTATGTTTGTATTACAAATTTCTTTATTAACTTTCACTCATTTGTGGTTAACTTATCTGTACGTAATTTTATGAAGAGAATTAAATAAGTTTCCGGTCCCGTATATGATTGACCAAATCCGTTCGTGTCGCGGTGCATACGCGTGCATCAAAGCGATAGCATATTAACGGAGCGTTAGATTTACACAAAGCGGTTTGCCTCGGGCGGGCACGAATCCAATTTATTGGAAATTGCCAGTGATATTGTCTTTGATGCCCGGTGCCGGTGTTCACCATCGATCGCTCCCGCTTAATAGGTTTGTTCGCTTGCGGCTTTCAGGTCTAAACCGGTGTGAGTAACTGAGAATTCATCGGTCGAAGCGCTGTGTGTCAATCAAGTTGATTAGTAATTCAATAATTGTCCGAAGATTCGCGAGCAATTGTTTTATGCGTTATCGTGTCCTGCGCGAGAAATTATTTTCTTGCAGGTAACGAGGCGCAGGTGCTTATTTCTTTCATTTTGGCGGGCACTACTCGTTAATATCTTTCCAACGACTAATCCCTTCACCCTGTGATGAATTAAAAAATAATTACGAAGCAGATTTGGAGCACAATGATGATTATAGTACGTTCAACTAAAAAAAACGCGCCTGTCGCGTGGTGCTATTAACCTTAATCACGGGGTCCGAAAATTTCTCCGTCGCGGCAATTAAAGGATTAAAGAAGTAAGACCGCGCACGTCAGGGAGGTCACTTTATGTCTCTGCGAAAATTAGCTTTCTGCATTAACCGTTAATCACACAGAATCGTGTCACTCGTATTGTGTGCACGTGTACGTTGAGATTTAGGTAGGCAATGCTCGCGCCTCTAGAATTCCAGTCTTGGACCAAGATCAGTTGACTATCGCGAATAGTTTGCGGAAAGCATGCGCATCACAGTTCCTTTCTATCCATAGTACGTGTGGGTAAAATTTAATGAGAACGATAAAGCATCATTCGCGTCACGGAAGGAGCGTGCCTCGGCACGCAAATGCGCATTACCGATAAATCTTGAAAATAGTCCCTCGACCCTCGTCGATCGCTTATCGCCACGAGCTTGAACTCCGGTTCTCTCATAAGTGAGCATTTCTTCTTATAATTAGCGCAAGATAAACGAGCCCGATATTGAAGCGAACGCAACGGAGTTACTACGTTTACGTTGCCCTTAAACCAGCGAGTTTTAAGTAACGCACGGTAGTACACGTGTTTTTTGTAATCATTTCTTGTCGGAATGGGTATTCGCGAGGCCGGATCGATCCGTTACAAATTGAGAATGCAGAGTAGCCGTGCATTCATTATTTCCCCGGATATTAATAACCGGAATACGTCACGTTTACGATCCGCAGTTTCTATTTAATGACTGCTTATTCCTCAAAGAAGGATCCATTACCCGGGTCCCGTCCGTGTGATTTATCCTGTATTCTAGATTCGATTCCCCCAGCCTCCTGAATTAGAGAAATCAATCCCAGATTAGGTAGCGCTAGATTCTTTTGTGCTTGATTATCCGTCATGGCCGGCTGTCCGTTTTAATTCTCTTTGTACCGACAAACTCGAACGTGAAATGGAGCAATTTACGCGAGTGCACATCGCTTTATTATGACTTCTGCGTTAAAAATATGCTTAAAGACAAGCTGTTCCTGTCGACGGCAAGTTACACCTTCGATTGCAAAAGCGCGTCGGTGTGGTATTGTGACGGTTGGACAATGTCCAGTGTGTTTAAGATTCGCCGTACAATGGGAGCATTGTTTGAGGGAGGCGAGACAAGCGTTTGGGCACTTTGTGCACGCTCAACGCGCCACGAAGAGTGGAACAATAATTGTTTGTTCTTGCCTAGGTGCCATTTAGCGCTGTCCCGCTTGTGCGTCTCTCCTCTTCTTTTGTCCCGTTGTCTCTCCTCTTCTCCTCACCCAGCCATACGAAATTTCGTGGTATGCGCGTTCTGGTACTATTGCTTTACCCGCTCCATTTCATTCGCTGTCTGCACGGACTAATGGAAAGCGAGAAATCGAGTCATTAAATCGGAATGATATATCGCGGAGTGAAGGGAGTGGTGAAATTGGGAGGAAAAGATCTCTCCGACAGAGTTATCCCTTTTGTACGTCCGTTGCAGGCTGCACTTTCGTCTCGTACATATTTCGTACACATTATATCATTCTCTTTATTGCGCTCTATTTAACGCGCGGGTAGAGCAATGACGTGCGAGAAATCGCACAATGAAACATGAAACGTCTGAGAAAAAAAGACAGAATGATCCGTGTACATATTTTAGGAATTACGTTGTACAAATTGCTTAATTCGCGGTCTCAATGGATGGTGTGTCCGACAAGCTGTTCGCCGTGTAAGTTATCCCGACGCAAAACGCGCTGTTCGACACAATGCTAAGAGCCTAATAAATACTTAAATAGACGTAGCACTTATTTAGCGGAAATACCTCGCTACCGAAGTAGATATTTATTGTGCCATAAGATAAAGCCGTCGTATCAATTGAACATAATTGCATGTCGCGTTTCGCTATTATAACGTCACGGTACGTTCCTTTTAAGACTTTTAAAGCCATTTATTGCAAGGATGAAGGCAAATGAAACTGTTATTTTTGGAGCGAACCTTGAGTAGCTCTCTTTTATCGGCGGAATGTGTTACTGGTTTTATACAAAAGCCGAAGCGTCAGAAATACATCATGGTATCTTCAGAAGCATCACTGAATTTCTATTGCCAGACAATGTGTCTTTCGAAATTACACCCTGGAATGATTATGACGAGTTACCAGGAAAACACTAGTAGCTTTGTGATTACCTAATTTCTTCACATTTTTATATTGTTCGGAAACTAGTAGGAGACTGCTATGCATCATTTAGCTGCGTACCTTGTGAGGTCCTTATTGACAAAAGCCTTCCGTGTTTTTTTCCGCGAATGTTTCGTTTACGCATCGATATATGCTGATTTCGCGCCATGTGATCTTCATCGGTACGAAGTGGAGATGAGTTTTAACCTTCCTACAATGTATAATGCTGACGTAAAACATTAATACGTAATACGAACTTAAATCCTGGATAAATTCTATGCTGTCCCTTATGATTATCTTGCCAAAAACCATTACTGCCTCTTCGTTCTAAACCAAACCCTTTCAGGTATCTTCATTCTTGCCCTTTGCAGACGATTAACGATGTTTCTGTCCGATGAAAAACAATTGGCATAAGTATGACGTACGAAGGTACATATTATATATGTATACATTCCTACACTTGATGATGATATATCTACATACACACACACACACACACACACAATTTCAAATAACAATCACTGCAATGTTTCGTTTGCGCATCGATATGTAGTGTAGATGCGTTTTAACCCTTTGACTGCTATGGGCGCATACATGCATCCACCGAAATCTATCGGTGTCGACTATGGGCGCATATATACGTCCCCAGTCGTTTCGATTTCTTACCTATTGCAGCAACAATTATCAATGTACGAGATTAATACAGCTGCGCTCTTTATCAAATAATTTTCTTGCATTATTTAATTTGGCGTAAGTGAAGAATTATCATTAGAACTTCGTTGCGCCTTACATAATCAATCAATATAGTGTACACAAACGGAAAGTATATTAATGTCCTCAGCGAGTGACGAGTTTGTTGAATTGTGTATTCAGCAATCAAAGAGTTAATCTCTCTGCAATCTATAATGCTGACGTAAAACATTAATACGTAATAAGAACTTAAATCCTGGATAAATTCTACGTTGCCCTCATGATCATCTTACCAAAAGCCATTGCTGTCTCTGCATTCTAAACCAAATCCTTCAAGGTATACATACATATGTGTGTACTGATCATTTCAAAGAACAATCATTGCAATAACCCAGCTTCATAGAACAATCAGCTTCGAACTACCCCGTTCACAAAGGACTAAAGAGTGCAATGTCGGGTCGCTTGCCGCATATGCATCTGTTTGTAAATAATTTACGCTCGCAGCACACTCATTAGCTACGTTATGTAGGGCCACTAGCCAACGATAGTCATGAGACGCGCTTAACGTCACACTTTCTACCCCAAGGTCCATTTCTTCGTAAAGGCCTAGTCATAACCTGCGTTCAGGGCGAAGCAATAATAAACCAAATTGGCTTCGACTCCGTTCTTGCATATAGTTGCTAACATGTTCATAGAGTAACGCGCGCAAGGAGACCTTAAAAATGCGGCATTGATCCGTAGAATGGGCCCGATGAGTCATTGTTTGAAACGTAGAGACCGCAGGCCTTCCAGCCAGGTGTCCCTTACCGTGTTACAGGTTACAGATTATACAGATTGCAACGGATACTGGGATATCCTTGGCAACGGGTATCAATTGTCGGAGAATCCAACCGAACCATTGCATGTCAATAAGAAATGCGTCACTTCCCCCATGCTTCACTCATTTTTCTACGATTCTTCTGACATGACCCGCGCGTATAATCATTCATTTGCGTAGTTTGCGAGACGGTATCTGCTGGATATAGGGGTGCGTAGATCTAGTCGTCAAATAAATTATTTCCAAGCGTAATCTCGGAAGAATTAGTAGCGCCACGTAACGTCGACGGAAAGGCGCATCCACAAGGAAGGCTTCTGAGTATAAGGGCTTGAAGCTGGAGACCATGACGATCAGGCCGATGCCCTATCTTTTCTTCCGCGCCTCTTGTCTTCTGCTCGCCTGCCTTTCTACGTCTTCCCTTATACCATTTACTCCTCCGTAAAGCGACTTCTTGCGTAGCGCCCGATTGCACCGTGGTTAACGCGAAAACGGGAAGGGGAGCAGCGTCCACTCTAATTTTCCTACCCTATAATTCGTCTCCTGTCGTTACTCACGAAAGAGCGTCTCTCTAATTTTCACCGCCAATTGTTTTTTGCCGTCCGCCTAAAGAGGGAGGAAAATATTTACCGTACAGGATATCGCACAGTTTTTTTTTCAATATCCGCCGCGTCTCAATTAGCACGGTTCGTCAAACTTTTTAATCAATCCCCCTTACCGCAACGGGGCAGGGCGGCAGGCAGATACAGAGGGAATGAGAGAGAGAGGGAGAGACTACCAGACGATGTCGCGTGGAGCGTGGGCGTGTAGATCACGGTCGAGTTAGCCACTAGACGAGACGACCTTTGTCTCCGTTCAACAGCTGTTAAAAACTTTCGGTGAACAAGCGTCTGGCGCTGCTGGAGCGTGCGCGTGCGGATAAAGAGTGGAGAAAAAGAAACAAAAGATGAAAATTGTCGGCGGCTTGAAATTCTCGCCTTTGATAGTACCCGTGAGTTCTTTGTGAAAATCTATACGTGCGAGGTTGCTGCAATATTGAGCTTAGGAGAATATTTCATGATGCTTACATAAAAATTATCTAAATGGACCGACAGTGTGGGATGAAGGTATTGTCAATCCTTTGACTGCTAAGTACCCTTGGCCGAACGCTCGCCGAGGACGAGATATTTTTCGATAGCTTGAAATCTATTGATTGATTATATAAGGCGCAATTGAGTTATAATCGTAATTCTTCATTTACGCCAAATTAAATAATGCAAGAAATTATTTGATAAAGAATGCATCTACATTCATATCGTACGTTGATAATTGTGGCTGCCGCAGGTAAGAAATCGAAACGATTGGGAAACGCATATATGCGCCCATATTCGACACCGATAGATTTCGGTGTTTTCGTTAAATAGAGTTCGGTGTGTTTTCATTAAATGATGAGTGTTGTACACTTGTTTGAAATATCGCCGCTCATGGATGCCAAAGGGCGAAACGCATGACAGAAAATCTCAAGGTCTGCCTTATGACCGTTAACGTGACCATACACTTTGCGGCCACGATGCCGTGACGGCTTCTGTAATCTAATCTATTAAAGTAGTTTAGTGCCCGGTAAAAAATAAAGAAGATGGACGTTCGAAGTATTATACAGCATATCCTTGTTAAATTATGTTACATTATGTGATGCGATGACGATCGCGTTAAAATAATGAAACCCCTTCGTGAGTATGCGTAGTTAACCACATTTACAGCAGACGTATGCTTAATTCCGAAACCACCTTATCGCAAATTGCACAAATCTACATTATGTTATAGTCACTCCAATTCATGTTCCGTAACGTGACTCTCACTTATATCTACTCGCAATCGTGATTTTATGAATTCACACGAAGATAGCAGGGGCAAATGAATTGAACGAGGTACGCACGAGCAAAGGAAAAACGTGAGACGAGAGAGAACAGAGCGGAAACATGCCAGCGCATCGACTGCGTGCATGTCTTCCTCGTGTTGGTAAACAAGGAACGAAAAATATGTTACGGTGCCGCGTTACACTCGACAATTCCCGACTCCACCATAGAGTTCTGAAAGAATCCCACTCCTCATTTCGGTATTGGAGAAACGGAGAATACGAGAATACGGGGAAACACGGTGAAAAAAAAGAGCAGGCAAAGAGACATTTAACCCTCTATGGGCCCGCGTGACTTTGAAGTCACATATCGATAAATCGATATTTTATTAAATAGTTTAATTTTTCTTACTAGATGGCGTATGCATCTCATTATATAATGTCTCTTTAGTAAACAATAACATGCTTGATGCGGTTATCAGGTCTAACCTGAAAGGTCAAAGTAAATGCTTTTGCAAGTTGTCTGCAAATAGAAGCCAAATGAACCGTCTTGTGGAATTGTCAAGAGGTTAATATGTATTTCGAGGTTGATATTTGTTGATTTCACGTTACATAGACTTTGTGTTAACCGTTTGAGTGCGGAAGAGTTTTCTTATGTATATGCTGAAAGTGCGACATGAAATGCGTAGGTATTTTTGGGGGAAAATAATAAAAATGGTTATAATTAACTCTAATTATTATAAAAAAAGTAATTTTTACTAACAAAAATGTTTTTTTTTCACTTATTATATGAGTGTTTTGCTGCATAAATTCCATGAATTCTTTTTTTACATACAGCGCAAATTAAGTTGGATTGTTTAATTCCATTTCCATTTTTTTTTACTGCAAACCTTACTCTGTCGCAAGTTTCGTCCAGGTAATTTTTCTGAACAAAACTTTTTACTTATTGGTAGCCTTTCTGTTGCATTTTTGCTTACTAACCATTCCTTCTCTATAGCATGAATAATGCTTGAAGTAAATTGCAGTCTAATCAAAAACCACAATTAAACGAAAGTAATAATAAACTGCAATGGATATAAGTACAACTGTTCTCAATTAATTCGAAAATTATATTAACGAACAGCAGCGTGGTCACGCGTCTCCGCATTCCTGGATAAACAAGAGAAGCGCGATCGCGCTTCTTCGCACTTTTGGCATAGGACAAGCGAACCGCGATAGTGCTTCACCGCACTCAAACGGTTAACACATTGAGGACCGCTCACGAGTTTTCTCGTGTTTCGCGTCCCATCTGTTACGGACCGCTCACGAGTTTTCTCGTGTTTCGCTTCTGTCTGTTACGGATGGATCACGAAATAACACACGCTTTCAAAGATATATATGTAAATTTTGTATGGTACCTCTTCACAGAGAAAAATGTTTTACACAATATCATACTTTAAAAAAGTACTAGAAACTTCGGTGAAATTTATTTTTAAATAAAATGTTATAATAATTATTATAAAACATTTTTTTTAACCCTTTCGCTACGGCAGTGTCTTCCGTAGGAGTGTCACCGCTGTACGGGCCCGCGTTTCGCGTCTTCTATCGTTCGCAGTTTCGCGTCTTCTGTCGTTCGCATGGCAAACAACACACCTTCTCCTTGGTTTTTCCCTACTTATTTATAAGCTGACGGAAAATGTCGTTCTATTAATGGTCAAGTAGTACCAAACTGACGTCGTCTATATGCGCCGCTCGTATACACAAGTTGTCGCGCTAATGTCGTCTATAGGCGACACTCGTACACACAGGTCGTCACGCGGATGTCGCCTATAGGCGACGCTCGTAGCGAAAGGGTTAATAATACCTAAAATGCATCCTATTTTACAATTTCTAAAAATTTCGGACAAGTTAATTTTTTAAGTAAAAAAAGTTATTATAATTATTAAAAAACATATTTTTTTCCAATAATGCCTAGAATGCATCCTATTATACAATTTCTGAAAGTTTCACAGAAATTGCTTCATAAAAAACAAAGTTATGATAATTTGAGAACGACAAAGTTTGCCCAAAAACGTCCGGCCCCAGGCGTATGTCTTACAGATTTCTTTCCGGTCCGCAATGTGTTAATATGATTTTGTATAAAAAAATGTATTTCATTATAAATGTATGTCATTACAATAATGATTTTGTATAAAAAAAAAATCGGTCCATAGAGGGTTAAAAAGTTACGAGAGGAAAAGCGGGAGGTAGGTTAGGCTGGTATGGGGAAGAGCGTATATATATGTACATAATTAAGGCTCGATTGCGTGTAGTGGTGGTGGGGCAGGCAGGAACTCCCACTGCTCGACAACTCCGTTCCGCACTTCAGTCGTCTCCCGTACACCGTAACGTGAGTGTGTACGGTCGAGCTTCGTTCGGCTCGGTAAATACCACGTTGTCAGTCGGTTTCGTTTTTAATCGGTGCCTGCCGATTCCCGGTGGCCACGAACTGTGGGTCTTTTCACGTCACGTTGCGCTGCTCGTATTCCGTCGAATGAAATTCGGGCCCAGTGTAGAGAGGCGAAAGTAAACAGAAAGCGTGTGTCAGAAAACAATTATGTTTCCCCGGCAGTTGCTTCAGAATCGTGGACGGTCAAACTGATCATGGTATCAAATGTTTAAGTTTCACGAAAAGAGGTTGAACTGGAAATGCACCTCTTGCGGGTTCGAACGACCCTCGACAAAAGGGTTAGGAGTCACGTGACTGGCGCGCCGCCGTTTAAAACGTTCAGCGCGAACGACGTGAAGTGCTCGTCGGTGATTTCAGGGTGCATTGTGCGAAAGAAGTGAAAATTGGTGACCGTGGTTATATACGGGCCGTATATATATCGACGGTACCCAGAATTTCGCGCAACGCTCCCCTCAATGCTGTGACTTCATGGTGTTCGAGAATATCGAGATGCGGAACCCGGGGTTCCTGTTGGAGGACGCTAGGCATGGGTACATACAGTATATAAGGTAAAATCTAACGATATGGCACATATTTCTACCATCTGCGCATTTTACTTTCAACAATAAATCGGAGTTGAAAGGAAATCAGCTTTTGTATGATCATACGCGGTTTGGCGAATTATTATCGAACTCAATTTTCACAACTTTTGCGTAAAGTCAGGCTGTAACACCGATTAATTCTACGTTCGCGCGAATGCAAAGGTGTCAAGATCGTTCACAACTTCCATTGCAACTTCACAATTTTATAATTTCACATTATCTATCCCTAGCGCTTGTCTGTTTACAGCGTCGTTCGCTAATGTTGTGCATATCCTATTCTCCTGGTGAATATCATTATTCTCGCGGCGTGTGTATCGTTGCGTGCAAACCCGAGAAGAACCGTCATTAAATTCATTGTTTGACGTGGCGAACATTTGCGCCGTTTCTCCCGTACTCGCGTGCAAATTACTAGCGAGTCCATATGGAAAATTGACTTTGCGGAAAGTCAACTCTTACGTTGACGTCGTCGTGTGTCGGGTTCACATCGGTGCGTACGTTTTTCTGTTTGCTCGAATCTCTCCGACTATATGTCGATGTACCCCTTATTGCTCTGTCGATGTACATATCGTATAATGACACACGTTGCGTATAGCTTAAGAGCCGATGTATTTACCTTCAACGGGCGCCTCATACGTAAACATGTATCTACGTACTCTTTGATACTTTTATTCTGTCAATACAACGTTCGTTCGGTTTCGAATACAGCGTAGTTTGTAAACGGACATATTTTTTTTATAAATTTTATAGTGAAATGTAAACGACTTTTTGGGCTATGCTCAATTTTATTCGTATGTAGTTTGCTTACTTAGGTCGACCTGTTTACGGAACATTTTATCTTAAACGGTTATCATATATTTACTGGAGATAGTATGATTTGGGGTTTCCTCGTTGCTGGAGGATAGAAAACATCAACACTACCGTTGCTTATCGCAAACGAAGTAAAAGGGATCTGCGGTTAAGATTTCCCAATGTTAGCATTACAGTATTCTAATTCACGTAAAACGCAGAAACAAATTAAACGATAGTTTGAAGTAAGCGCTTTATCTGAGCGCGATTAGAGGTTTATGTTAGTCACATGTACGAGATACCAGTTCTGTCAGGCGCGTCATTGTAGCTGGTGCGTTGTGCACTATGCATATGCATGCATATCGACGCATATTCGTAACGAAATATCAAACAGAACGTCTACACACTCGTGCTCGTCAGCTGACTTAGGAAGAACAGCTGCGCTCTTTGACCTCCGAGAAAGAGGACCCCTCCAATTATTTTTCAAGAAACAATGCCGCTGGGAAGGCTACCTACCACCGCGACGCGGCCTTTAAATCTTTCCTGGAAGTTGCCTGAAACATTTTGCCCAGGAAATGGCATCCGCAAGGACTGCGCGAGAAGTTCTTTGTTGATTCTACTAAATCGCCCTTGCAGACGTTTAAACGAACAATGGTGAGAAACGAGAGAAAGTTATTTCGGAGTAGTCTTGTTACGTGATTTAAGGAGCACTCTGAGGTATCTGCTTTTTAGTTTCCTCGTGCATCGTCCTACGACTGTTCCACATTTTTCAGTGTTGCGTTTTGCGCGCTTTAGAGCTCAGTCTGACACTTGGGTGATCCCGAAGTTAAAAGTCTTTTTAAAGAAAATTTATATGTATATACGTACGAATGATTAGTGCGGAGTAATGTTTAGATCACTGTTGAAAGCTTTGTAGCAGATTGAACGTAGTAATTCACGCTCAATTAAGTTCAATATATTTTGCTTTTATACTCTCGTCTAGCTGCAAAATTGATATGGTAAACAGCTCTTAACCGAGTGCGAGTGGTGAGCGATTTGCGAAAGAAATTCACAGCGGCTTGACAGATCATTAGTCTTTTAATCCATATTGTCCGGTGGCTGGGGCCGTAGTTAGTCGCGTGACCCAGGGATCAGTAACCATTAGGAAAAGAAAAAAATTCCCCTATTCGCACATCTGCCGTTCACGATATTCCCACAGAGATATTGTACCTTCGTCTGCGATTGAAAATTCAGAGGCAAAATGAAGAACGTCGAAAGAGTCGCCCGGAGACTTGCCATCCGTCGACGATGTCAAACGTTACATCTCGTTAAACGCGATGCCGTTGTACATCATTATTTTTGCGGTCCGCGGTAACCGCGGTGATTAGAAATTTAACATCGTCCCTGCGCATATAGCTGTCGAGTGTAGAGTCCGACCTAAGCCTCCGATATTTATAGACGAGGAAGCCTCCTCATCCGTGTGATTACTCCGGAGAGCGTTACCCTGCTATTACGTAAGTCCACGGTGAAACGTCCATTAAGTAACCAATTAATTTTATTGCCCCGCACACAATGTATCAGCGTACGGGAGAAGTTGCAGGTTCGTGCGCGAACTTCCTTAACGTTTGTTCGGAGAAGGGCAAGAAAGTTCGCGAAACGTTTACAAGTGCGAAATTGCCAGAATTGAGATGCTCGCTATAAATTCGTTTAATTGCGTGTTAAGACGACGGACGGGAATATAGACGGGGCAACAATTATTTGTAGACGGTGGGCGTTCATTAACGGAAAAAAAATCGGCGCAAGATTTGGAACACGATGTCTCTTTTTACGCTTGCGCGACTTCGGGTAATTATCGCCGATCCTAACGCGTCGGGTACAAATTTATTTCGCGCAGTCGGTGGTATAGAATATTGGTCGGCAAATTACGACGGTCCAACGTCTGGCGGACCCGTGAAGCGTTAATAATCGGTGTGTAATTTATGAAAGATTGTGACGTACTTCTTGCATGATTAAGATTTTCAGTTGCGGGGGAATTGAATGGTGTTTAGGCGTCCGGTAATTCAGCGTTAACGCGAAACGAGGAACGTAGTAATTGTCTTGTTTGTCGGAACGCGTTTTTTGTACACCTTTTGTGACAATCGATTCGAACAACTCGTTTGGATCGACAAGTATATCTATACTTTTTTCTGTTTCGTAATTATTTCGCAATTTCTTTGTTGCTGGATGTCGTTTACGATATTAGGAAGAATAATGGTTGGCACAAAGACGATTGATTGTCCGGCTATACTATGTCACTACCGTTGCGTCAGAATACGTCGTGCCGAATGAACTATCATTACATTGACCATCGATTAAACTGTGTGCTCAGTCCATTTCGACTCTGTCCGGTTGGATTTTTATCGTGACTCCCGGTCGGCGGTCTCTGCAGTTACTACGGATTTTCGAAAATTACCCAGTAATTTCAGACCGATCGAAGCATCGCTGACCTCAGCGGGTCGAGGCTACTTTCCAGTAATTTGCCTCGCGGATACACGCGATGACGCGCTTATTTCGCTTACATTAGTCTTTACTTCACTTATGCGCGACCTTCGTGGTTTCTTTGTTATGCTGAACAATTCAATGAGCAGGTCATCGATACGGTCTTACATAAATTATAATTAATTGCGCCTGAATTGCATGAACGGTCTGGTATAGTACACCGACTTCTACGCGGGCTCTACTACAATTTTGGTTTTCGTCGAAAATGAGTAATGTACTCTGTAAGTTGTCAACAATTATTGAAATGGTTATTTCTGTATAAAAACTTGTATTTCTTACTCATTTTTGGTAAAGTGACATGTAATGGGTTAATTGGTATACCAAACTTTTAAGTGATTAACTTTGGAATATGAAGTTATTCAAGTTTTTTAGTTTATTGATCCGAGTAGGTATTGAAACTCGTGGACTTGGCCTCTCTTCGATCATAATTTCCAGGGTATGGACGTGCAGCAATGCGGGGTTGCTTAGTGACGAAAGTCACAACAGAACAGCCTTTGCGGAACGATGATGAGAATCGATGGGGTCAATGAATTAGTCTTTGAATTCAAACAACGGGTATTATGTCATGGTCACAGTATCTGTGATCACGCTCTTCCAGAGTAGCGTGCGAACATTAAGAAATTTTTTCTCTCCACTCCATCTATGTCCCATGAAACATTCACCGATGCACGGTGAGACCAGCTTCGAAATAATGTATACAGCGTATCATTGTAGAAAATGATCTTCCAACGTAATGGCGTCTCTCTGGCGCTGCTACTTCCTGGTTCCGGGCTAGTCAACCTGGCGACACAGTGGATCGATATGTCATCAGCCTGATATTCGTTGCAGGTAGTTATCAACGTCAGGCTTTATTACCCCGCATTGTTCTTCGACCGGGATAGTCGGCACGAACTTTAAAAGATACGAGGAAAATAAATGAGTGGATGTAGATATGTTCTGTGTTTCGCGAGTATAGAGGTCTCCTTAACCCCTTCCCGTGCCGTTTAACTTGGAAGAACTTGGGCCTAAACAATGCGTAGAAATGTTCATGAAAGGAGCCAAAGTGGCTGAAGCGTATTGTCGGAACTTGAAACAAATTATATCTTATGATTGCCTCTGAAGTACTCGTCTGCTTATTCATTTCATGAGATGATGCTCTTGTTGAATTGAAATGAATTCAAGACCAACCATTTTGAAAAGTACTTTAATTTTTTTTTCATGTCTACATTTCTGATACAATATTTAAATGTTGATTACGAGTGATACTCGCGATATTCACGTTTGGTCCAAAATTCTCATCACGAGTCAGACTCGTCAAAGTACGGCAAGGGGTTAACACGTTGACTGCCGTGCGTATTTTGCAGTATTAGAACGGCGATGATGAAATGCTACAGCGTTTGATTGAAAGATGCAAAATGTAAATAATGGGCAGGTATTGGAGACCAAAGGATTGCATCACTAATCTAACAATAACTGCATTTATAAAATAATTATTGCTCCCCATTGCAAATATTTTGGATCTTGAGTAAAATGTCTTGCGCCGGTTAGCGGTGATCATCACGGCAGTGAAAGTGTTAACACGTTGACTGCCACTGTGGTCACCGGTGACCGGCGGAAAAGACTTTACTATAAATGCAAAAAAATTCGCCGTGAAGCCTATTTGCAATCTTGTAAAAGCAATTGATATTGGAACGGCACTGCAATACTTTGGCTTCTAATAAGTCTGCATTACCTTCATTTTGCACGATTCAATCATACTCTGCCGTATTTCACCGCACCGCCGTTCTAACATAGCAAAATACACGGTGACCAGCGTAAAAGACTTTACTAAAAATGCAAAAAAATTGGCCATGAAGCCTATTTGCAATCTTGTAAAAGCAGTTTATATGGGAATGGTGCTTCAATACTTTGACCTCTAACAACTCTGCGTTACCTCCATTTTGCACGATTTAATCATACTTTGCAGTATTTCATCGCATCGCGGATCTAACATAGCAAAATACGGTTAGCAGTCAACGTGTTAAAGTTAACACCATCAGATATTTTGAATAGTTCTGAGATATATGTTTCTCCCTTTACTTTCACTTTAGTCGTAAAGACTTTCGGAGCGAAGGTTGAAGATTTATGTGGGTGCGATTCATGGTCCGTTTCTTATCATAACCTTCCGGAACAATTACCCACGAGGTCATTACGTCGCAATAAAACATTCGTTCTTCTTTATCGTCCCGAAATCTTCATTGGTTCCACGTGCACCCAAGGCTTGTGTGGCGAGCTCATTTTTTTCATTGCCCTCGAACGTGCCGTGCACGTTCAGCCACACCCCACCCAAGTCGCAAGATTTATCTCGTTTTGTTCTTCCGTGCCGATGATCAAAGGCCACACGCGGGTTTGATCGATTTTTCAAGCGTGACGCCGAAAGGGTTGCTAAGCCAATTTCTCAATGTGCTTTGCGTATCGTCAGCTAAGCGGACGACATAGAATTCTTCCGGATGAAAAGATTGATTCTGCCTTTTTTGTTTTACTTTTCGACAGCAACATAACGTATGGTCAGATTATGTAACTGTTGGTATTTTGAAAACGCTACGCAGTGTTGGGAAATATTTAATTTTATTATCGCTTACAACTGATCATATTACAACTGAAAAGACTAATTAGTATTAGGGGTTAAATATAATAAATATGTGATAACCTCAATATTAATCGCATAATATGATCAAAATCGCTTTTTTCACTTCCAGGCTACATCCTGAGGTACTTTTCATTTTATCGACGTGCGTCGTATTTTTAGTCGTTAGCTATAAACAATTAGCCGTTAAATACTCTTATCGATTGATGACTAACGCTTTTGCTACGTAGAGATCATTGAAGGAGTCATTTGCATTTTACATAGTTCCTCTCTTGTTTCCGTTACTATACACGCACGAATCCCAAGGATGCACAATTTCCCCTCCGATTTCGCTGAGAAACATGTGCGCCGGATGATGTGTGTCTTTCGACGAAATACTCATATCACTGCGTCATGCGTTTACAGCGCAGTTTGTCCTTAGATGCGATTGTGCAATAGCTTTAACGGAGATTCTCCGAGTGGAAGTGACGTTTAGTAACGTGCACTGCTTTAACGAGTTAGAGATGGTGCTAAATAGCAGGCAGATTACCGTCTTTAAATGTCACTGACAAATTTGCGTCTGGCATTCAGCACGAGTGAGTTGAAAGTAGCGTGAATCGAATCTACACCGACGCAGATTCGAAGAAAGCATTTTACGGTGGCCCACTTGCGCCGGATAATATCTTTTATTTTAATAAAATGACGCTGGATCATCGTTTTACTCGTCGCGGTTGTCGGAAGACGATGTTGCGGTCTAACAAAATTTTAACAAAATTCGGGACACACTATGGAACTACTCCTTCAAACATATTCTTAGAGAAAAATGATAGTTTTAAAGCTTGGTAGAGAAATTACGTTCTAGTGATGTTTCACCGTAGGGAAAATTCCGTTAACCCCTTCAGACCCTGTGCACATTGTAATGTACATATTACTCTTCGTGCTGTATTTTATTACGTATATTGTTTTTACGAATACAAAATTTATTTTTTTATGCAAATGTTTCTCAGAATCTCCTTAATGTTACAAATTTCGCGTAAGGACCATATGTCCATTAAAGTGTACATTTACAAATTATAAATAAATAAATATATATTTCTGTAAAAAGTATATTGTTGCGTTCATTCGCATGAATTAAGTTAATTTTAGTAGAAAAAATAATTTTTCTTAAACAAAAAAAATTCAGGTCTGATGAGGTTAAGTACGTAATTTCTTTAATACTGTGATATTTTGCAGAGAAAGCAATTTCAAAATGTTACAACAGTGGTAAGCAAATACATTCAAATAGTATATATGTCAACATGACATAATGCATAATTTCGCAATAATCGGATCAATCGTATGCAAGATCCTGACACGTGATGTGGTTTTCTATTGTGCTGCATTTGGTTTTTTAACACAGCGAGCTTACTTCAGTCTTCACTCAAATTATAGCTGTTTTATCATTAATCAGTTTTTACGTGCAGCCGGACCTTGATCTCAGTTAGAGTTTCAATCTCGAGATCAGGTAAGAGCGACTGGACCACACAGGACATCTGTAGCGCTTCTGTCTTCCCTTGGACGGACTCCAAGTGAGGCAGAAACGAATAGTGAGCTGGTCCAGTTCGTTTGGCTTCCAAGAGATAAAATTTGCAACCCAAATCACGTGTTCCCCGATAAGAAGTTCACCATAGCTTCTTTGTTAACCTATCCTGTAAAGAATTTTTTTCTCCTTTCGAAACCTTCTCTCCTTTTGCTAGTTCACTTACCGATCATCATCAGTATTCAGTATCACCTTCGATACGTCTGGCAGGTGGCCAGCACATAGTGCAGTTTGCTTATGTCTTGTGCTTCACGAACTTCAGAACTTTGTAATGCACATGTCGCTGCGGTTGAATACGACCTATTTAGGCAAAAGCAAGTAATTTAGCAAGCAGTAGGCGGTTTAATAGAAAAGACAACTAGCCGTGGCTTGGCGTTCTAACGAATAGTTTGAATCCCGCCGTGTATGGAACTCTTTGCCGCGTGCAATGTGACGGGTTACTTCTGCCAGCCGCAGCGTCTATTCCCCCTAGTAATGTCTTTCTCGTAATTTATGCGCTGACAATAATAGAGTAGGAATGTACGGTTCACAAAGTAGCGCAAGACGGGGCTCGATTAGTTATGTGTTAGAACAGCAATGACGGGATAAGGTAATCGGCGACAGTGTGACTGAGTTTTATGGAATTAACGGAAGATCAACGCGGAAAGGGTAAATGGAGGTAAAAGAGGCTTCGTGCGGTAGCGCGTTTGACCGCAAGGTGCATTTTATGGTCTCCATTGTCGAGAGCGGCTTCGCATATACGTACGTGTATATATCGTTAATGTCGTCTATGCACGGAACTGTTACTTTGTATCCTGGCCGATTAGGGTCAGGGCATGCTGGATAAATACTTATGCAATAATCTCTTGCCACAATGCCGCGAATATCGTTACCTCTTTGGTTAAACATAACTACGGATGCCAACATAACTGCGGATGCCGAAGGTGATACGCTTGTTTATTGCTACGGCAGGATGTATGCATTTTGATATGTGTTGACGATTATGAAGTACAGTAAGATAAGCAATAAACTGTCAAAACGATTGTGGGTAAGACACGGTTATCGAAAGAAGCTTCGTCAGTTTTTGACAGTGTTTTGTTGTAGCAGGAGGGTTAGCTGTTAACTCGATAAATCGTGCAAACGTTGTCGGTTGGCAGGAAGCACCGCACGGAGGATCATGATAAGAAATGCATGTCGTACGCCCGCGGGACATTCTATAACTGCGCATTTCATGTTCAGTTAACGCGCATCCCACTAAATGACATACCTCTGTTTCTTCCCGTGCACAAAATACGCAGCTCGTAGCTTACCCGCTAAGTAGATGACATTTTTCTTCTTACGATCCCACTAAAACGTTGGTTCTTTGAAATCATTAGTATTAACTTGTGAGTTATATCTTGCTGGCCAATAAGCGTCCCCGTTTTATCTGTCGTTAGTCAGGCCGCTTGCTTTTACTTTTATGCACGACGGGTTTATTCCTCCCGATTACGCGTGTACGCACGAACGAACGCACGGTAATATGTGTGCGCGCTTTTACGACAGCTTTCTCTGTGAACCAGGAAGGAAAAGGCAATCGGTCGGATTAAGAATTCTCATAGCAAGGAAATTGCATTCGGAATTTGCTGAACAAAAGGAGATTCTCTCGTGTTTGCGCATCCTCCGCACTGCCTTCATTTAAAGGCACGAGATTCCTTTTCCAGATCGGACGGGCTTCGATTTCCGGAGATCCTCAATAACGGCATCGTCAGGTCCAACAATCGATTTTGCGCAATCAATTACTCGACTGCCGATTGCGTCGTCCTTGATTCATCGGTTATTCAATAGTCCGCCGAATAATTCAGCGTGGCTTCGATATGATCGTAAAAGGCATTTTGTCAGTAAGTGATTCGTTTTGAAATTTGATAATGTAATATTTCTATAAAATGCACCCATGTTTTTCCTACATTCTCTTACTAAAAACAAGGAAATGTTCCTTTGTACATTTTCTTTGACTGCTGAATACTTCTGACCGAAACGCTCGCTGAGGATGAAATACTTTTCGTTACTGTGAACTCTATTAATTGATTATTTAAGGCGTAGCTAAATTCTAATAATAATTCTTCATTTACGCCAAATGAAATAATTCAAAAAAATTCTTTGATAAGAGAAGCGTCTGTATTGATCTCGTACATTGATGCTTGTGGTTACAATAGGTAAAAAATCGAAACGATCGAGAAACGCATATATGCGCTCATAGTCGACACCGACAGATTTCGGCGGACGCATATATGCGTCCATAGCATTCAGAGGGTCAACATCATGTATCTGATCTCTGCAACTATCAGAGTATTCCGTGATTAAACTTGAATGCTTTTAACTGTCTTAAGTTCCACACAAGCTTCCTTCCTAAAGCTGTTTGCGGGTTGAACCTTACAGTATCTCAAAGTATGAATTATTTCGAAATACTCATCCTGGTCTGTACCTTGATTTATTTACGATTTTTCTCATTCTTTTAAGGATATTTATACACATAGGATAGGTCATTTTTTAGGATATCTACAGATAGGTTTCATACTCGGGTTCCAAGTATATTTTGTCTCAAATTTTCCGACCATTTTTCGACATTGTCTTTTATATTGATAACTTCTTACTGTGCAGCTTTCATCGCATCTCTCTCACATCAATTCGTCGTAGATCCACGCATTAGCGCCATCAGCTTAGTTGCGACAGTGATTGGACAGTTAAATGGCTACAGTCCGGATAATTATTGTAGTCCATTCTCTTAGGGAGAAAGGGAGGAGTGTATGAGAGAAAAGCGCGTTAGCGTGAGAAATCCTCATTATGCAGATTTCTCGTGATCGTGAACGATTCCTCTTCCTCCTCCTATGGAAGTTCACGGCATCGCGCGGGGGCGATTTTTATTTGCCCCGATGCCGGGAATACGTTTCACAGCTGAGCCGCGCTGAAATCGTGTCTCGCGGTAATTACGCTCATGGTATTACCTAAAACCGTTGAAAGCTCCAGCCGCGTTATTGCTCAGTCATTGTTCGTACACGTATGTGATGATCGCGCTTGATCTACGATAGACTTCCTATTTGCGGAAACAATCGTAGGGTCGTTTGAACAGCTACTGGAAATTGCATTGCCATTAACACATTGACTGCCAAGCGTATTTTGCTATGTTAGAACCGCGATGCGATGAAATAGTGTAGAGTATAATTAAATCGTGCAAAATAAAGGTAACGCAGAGTTGTTAGAAGCCAAAGTATTGAAGCACCGTTCCACTATCAATTGCGTTTACAAGGTTGCAAATAGGCTTCATTGCGAATTTTTTGCATTTCTAGTCAAATCTTTTGCGCTGGTCACCGCGTATTTTGCTATGTTAGAACCGCGATGCGATGAAACCCTGCAGAGTATAATTAAATCGTGCAAAATAAAGGTAACGTAGAGTTATTAGAAGCCAAAGCATTGATGCACCATTCCAATATCAATTGCTTTTACAAAATTGCAAATAGGCTTCATTGCCAATTTTTTGCATTTCTAGTCAAATCTTTTGCGTCCGTCACCGCGTATTTTGCTATGTTAGAACCGCAATACGATGAAAGTTAGACACCAAAGTATTGAAGTACTGTTCCAATATAAATTAGTTTTACAAGATTGCAGATAGACTGCATTGCGATTTTTTTGCATTTTTAGTAAAAAGTTGAAGATATAATCGAGTCTTTCGAACGTCGCACTGATTAACACGTTGACTTTTGTGCATATTTTGCTGTATTAGAACGGCGATGCTATGAAATACTACAGCGTTTGACTGAATTATGCAAAATGTAAATAATGCGCAGGTATTGGAGACCAAAGCATCGCATCACTAAACTAGCCATAATTGCATTTATAAAATAATTATTGCTACCCATTGCGAATATTTTGGATCTTCAGGCAAATTCTTGCGCCGGTCAGCGGTGACCATCACGGCAGTCAAAGTATTAAAAACACCGAACGAAATCAACGCGTAACGGCTACACACGTATTTCAGCAAAGAAACAAGTGACGTCACTTTCGGAATATTCAATTAACACGTTGACTGCTACAATTGACACGATTTTGCTATGTTAAAACCGCGATGCAATGAAATACTGCGGAGTATAATTAAATCGTGCAAAATAAAGGTAACGCAGAGTTGCTAGAAGCCAAAGTATTGATGCACCGTTCCAATATCAATTACTTGTACAAGATTGCAAATGGGCTTCATTGCGAATTTTTTGCATTTTTAGTAAAATCTTTTGCACCGCTCACCCGTGACCACCGTGGCAGTCAACGTGTTAAGTCACACGTCTACAAAATTTTATCGGCAAATGTGACGTGCATGCAGCACGCGTGACCGATAAATGCCGATTTGTTTTTCCGACGTGAAACGTAATTCCAAAATGCCGTGCGAATCACTGATGGCAAACCACGCATCGCGGATTAGAAAGTAATTTAATCGTCGTCTTAGGTAACGTCGCGAGGAAGTCATCTCGTAACAGGTCAGGTTGTAATCTATGTATGCGAGAGCGTTGTCAGTGATTGAAAGGAGTCGTTACTTTCCCATTCGACGAATAATATGTCGTACGTATGTATTACTGGACTTTCACCGCGATCGGTTATTACGACATGTGATTCTTTTCTCATGCGTCCACTTGAACGTCGAAGATGACGAAATTGGTTGAAGCGAGTGCTAACGATTTTATTGGAATCGGCTTTAGATAGGTGTCGGGATTATGTACAAAGGGCTCAACGTGTGTGACATTAGTAGGGTACCATAATTCACGGATGAAGAAATGTATTTACTCACTTAATCATTGACGCGTCAAGGTGTGAGCGCAAAAATTGCAATTCGTCATTGGAAAACTATTTACCTATTTCATTTTTTATATCCATACTGCGAAACGGGATGAGTCGCTACTTTACTCGAATGCTTCTTTAGGAAAGGAGAGACGAAAAAATGTGGCGTTCCAAGAAGATTGTCTTCCGGATGCCGCATAAATATCTTCAGCGTTTCCGTGGCAATCTTTCTAGCTCGTCGAGTTGCAAGTCGAGACGTGTGCATATTCCTGCATCACGTATGCAACGCGTTGAACTGTTAGAGGGGATTACTTGAATCACTAGAAAATACATGCGATTGTATGGTCGTGGCCTAAGCGAAGTCTGGAATATCTCGTACTTCACCTGTTGATACCGATGTGGAAGTTTACCATTTATGCACACATGCTAGTAATTTCATGATATGCCGTCACAGGATGAAGTTTAGAAAAACATATATGCGCGTGCTTCATCATACATAACTGAGTGTCAGTTCGAGTATCTTCATCTAGTTGAATGAGATCCACATAGGAGACCACTAATTAATATGGAAGTGGTCTAGGTTGATGTTTTGATTTATTTGTTACGTGCTACACGCGCGTTTATGCGTAATGTAGTTTGAGGTAGCAATGCAAAGGTGGCATCCTGGCCAGATATGAACACATGTCTTGTCACGCTACAGTTAGCGTGTGCAACTGAGATAATACCGGCTACACCTCGCTGCGTAAGTGCTTTTTTAGTAGGCAATGTCAACGACCTTGTTGTCGCCTAGCGATAACGCCATTCAGAAACGTTATCGTAATGTGTGACTTGTTACCTAGGTGGATTTTTCACCGTAGCTTTCTTGTACTTGTTTGATACATAGGCAAAAATTCAATTCGTTGATGCTATCTTCTGCGAAAGTGATGCGGTTCTTATCCGAACACACTACTTCGTACATTTCGACGCATAATTGTTAACACTGACTGCCGTGATGGTCACCGCTGATCGGCGCAAGAGATTTTGCTGAAGATCCAAAATATTCGCAGTGGATAGCAATAATTATTTTATAAATGCTGTTGTTTTTAGAATAGTGATGCGATCTTTTCGTCTCCAATACCTGCATATTATTTATATTTTGCATAATTCAGTCAAACGCTGCAGTATTTTATAGAATCGTCATTCTAATACAGCAAAATACGCATGGCAGTTCGACTGAATTGTGCAAAATATAAATAATGTGCAGGTATTGGAGACCAAAGGATCGCACCACTATTCTAACAACTACTGCATTTATAAAATAATAATTGCTATCCATTGCGAATATTTTGGATCTTCAGTAAAATCACTTGCGCTGGTCAGCGGTGATCATCATCACAGTCAAAGTGTTAATTACCGGTTTTGGTAATCTCCAGTTGGAAAACGGTCTACACGAAACTGCATCTGCGCGCATGTTCAATTAACTTGGCCTCGGCAGGCGGGTTTATTGTCGTCCTCGCATATGAAAACCGAACATTCGATGCGCTTATGCCACTACTCACATCCGAGCTGCCTGTCCAGCTTCCGGTTCGCAACTCGACCGATCTGCCGGAAGCTCGTGTCGATTACATCCGCGGACATGGCGTGACACGCTGTTGCCCGTTGACATGGGAAAAATTGCGATCGCTTGAAACTGAAATCTTTAATTGACAACTTCTGTCATCGGGCAATTCGATGCGTCGGCGAAAATGGCATGAGCTACTGATACATGACTGCATGCGCTTTTTAACATTAAAGAGTTGGTTAAAGGAAACTACGGTGTCATAAACGTGGCAGTGCATTTATACCCCGAGTCTTCTTTATTTACCAAGCTGTCCGCACGTGTCGGCGATGCGTATCGTGCGAAAAGAAAACGTGGCACGTCGGATGCGTTCAAGGTGACTGGCACGTTTTATCGCTAAACCGTGATCAGGCAGCGTGAAAGACGCGCTGAAAGTACTATCTCACCTCTTCTTGCGCTAGGCCTTGGATAATGTGAATTTATCGATTCTCTTTCCTTCTCCTTATTAATGTGTCACTGGCGAGCAACGGGTTTATCGGCGAAATTGAGAAGACAGATTGATTTTGCACAGGTGCGGTAGAGTGCGAAAACGTTTTATGAAAAGATAGGCGTGGTAGGCAACTTTCCACGACGCGAGACTTTTTTGCAGTATCGTCGCGCAGACCCCGTTTATCGCGATTCCAAGGTTGTAAAACCACTTTCAGCCGGAAATATTGTGGGGTGAACCGATTGGCTACGGTGGCCCATTCTCCCCTGATTTGAATGGGAAACAGGGATGAAGCGGAAGAGTAGAAAATTCCGATATAAAGTCGACTCCCTAAATCGTGATAAAAATAGGTATGAAAATAATATATGAAACGGTTACGTGTATGCGTTGTCTGTCCTACGTTATCGCATCTTCATACTAGGTGTCGAGAACTCTTCCTGCCGTGTACCAGGCTTAATATATTCTTGCTCCAAGAGGTTCCGTGTCAATCATAAGAGTGTGTCAGTTATTTCAACGGGAAGATGATATACGTCATCATCTGTATGCGCAGTGCATACGGTGCAATGTGTCATGAATTACTGATGGTGACCGATTTAAATCGTTGCGCCGTAAGTGACAGCAGAGTGGCGTATTGGACTCATTAAATGAAAAATCTTTAATCGTTGAATAGTCGATAAATTCCTATTATAAGTTGAGGCAACGGACTGCGGATTTTTTCAAACAGATTCGCCATGTGAAGATATATACTCTTCATACGTTCCACATATAAACGTTAATAAAACGTGGCCAGCGCAAATACAGTGGAATATTAGAGTTATACAGTTCGCAAAAGCTTGTCTGGAAATATCGTAAAAATATATCTACGGAGGATTTTCTGCGTACTTTTGTTTGTCATGCAAATGCTGCACCTGACACCGTAAAACGTGCCTTCGCCGGATCAATTCCGTAATCAAGGAATACGTGTGAGTAGGTGCCATTGAGTCATACCGAGATTCCGCAGAATCAAGGAAAACGAGAATCCGCCGATTCATTGAGGTCGTTCACATCCGTCTGAAAGAAAGCGCGTATTAATCCATCGACGGATGAAAATGATCTGTTATGCCGATCCACCCACAGGACTGGCTTTTCCCTTTATAGTCGCGCATAATTCAACGGAGTGGTAGGCAAAGGGGCAAGATGAAGTGTAGGAGTTACAAGATTCCGCTGGCACCGTCTGCCAACCGCTTCTATTTCTATTTTTCCGTGGTTTCCATAGGAATGAATTCTCCGACCCCTTAGAAATTCTCCTGGAAGATCTGAGTCATCAAGGTTAATTTGAGAGTGACATGATATTTCGAGACACGGTCATTTTTAGGACGACTGTTTCTCTGATCGCAGAACATCCACGAGACTCGCGATATGACTTCGTACCAGTGGCTAACTTTCGAAAAGAATTCATGTTCTTGGGAAAAAATCGTAGAGAGACTGCTTTTCGAATTTTCATGCCGCGTTTGTCTCGCTCATTCCCTTTCTTCTCGATTTTATCCGCCGAATCACGGTTTGACTTTTCCTCTGGGAAAGCGGCAATAAATCGTGGGGACATTTATTCACACCGGCGTTGAACTTGAAGCCGTGCAATATTTGAAAGAAACTCCCTTTTCTAGTGCTCGCCAACACGCAATGTTACGTCGAGAGAGAGAGTGTATGTAAAAGAGAAAAGGTTCGAACAGAAATATGAAAGAAAGTCCGATGTGTACACGGAATAAATTCTGTCCCCTCGGTTTCATGCTGCGCAAGATTGAGCAGCAAAATGGATTGCATGGACATTCTTTTTTATTCATGCTCGCCCCTTCCGCCCTCCAGGGTCATACGAAAACTCATTTTTTCTTATATTACATAATATATGACGTTTTCGTCGACGTCTTTATACGAAGCTGGGAAAGGGATTGGCTTCATGACTCAGTCTATCAACTTTTCGTGCTGACTCGTTACTGCTTCTCGGCTTTCTATTTCGTCACGATATCGTCATCGCGTGTAACATAATTATTTATCATCCGGTTTGATCGATGTAGGTTTATTGGATATCATTCCGTTTGAACGACTCTTTTCCCTGTATTCGCGTGTAAGCGAAGCATTGCTTATCACGCTTATCACACTGAACGTGATAGGCATTTCGCTCGTACTAGCCTTACGATTTCTAAAACGCGCGCAGGTCTCGTCGATAAATTTCTCTTCAATTTTACCGCGAACAATGAACCGACGCTGGGCCGTTTAAAGCACGACGACTGGCCAGTGGTCACGGTGCCGGCACGATTCACTCGATCGCACTCGGAAATGAGATGTTATTTTTCACCGACCGTAATCAATGGGCGCCGCGAAGATTACCGGTGCGGTTGGCTACGAACGAAGAAGAGATACGAACTTTCTGCACCGTATGAACACACATACGAGCGACGGCGGGCGGTACCGGTACGTGACATACTTTACGGGGTTATGCGAATTGCACACGCGGCACGAAAGGTCGGCCCCCAGCGTACGCAAGGATGACAATTGCAGATTGTCGATCTTTGTATGCCGTGCCATCGTGTATCTGTTTCTTCGCTCGTACTCTTCAATCTTCCCTTCGCGCGATAGATATCTTTTGGCGACCCGGGGCGATGACCAACATTATCTGCGCGCTTCTCTCAACACTATGTACATGACAAATGCACTGCAATAATGTAACATATAAGAGAAGAATTGCGGTAGATGACCGATGGCTTTAGAAGTCTAGAATGTAAAAAAGTTTAAGAAACAGCGCGCGAGATGTGATGACAAAAGCGACCGTGCCATTTATGACTGTAGGAAATTATGACAGGTCCGTTGCACCAGTTGGTACATTCAGGACTTGATCACGTTTCAATAATACATAACGCATGATACACGTCATGTTCACAGCTGGATGTCATTTGAGATCTTAATTCGTGGAACGCACTGCTTAATCGTCCAATTACAGGCTTAATTGCGCTATGTCATCAATGCAGGAATTCGGTAGTAGTGTATCACACGTTTCCGCGAAGCCACTCTTTTCCATCTCTTTGCGACCTACTTCTTTCGTAATCTGAAATACCATGTAAATCAAACTTGCAGCAGATGATTGTTGAAGAATCTGTAAGTCGTGACGTAGTGAACTTGTCAGGGCTTTGTCGTGGATTTTGATTGGTCGGTCACGGAGATTGTTTCGTCCAGATTTTATGGAGTTTTAACGACGTTCGCACTCGTGGGTAGAAGATGCTCTATTCCAGCACACACAGAGCGTCTTTTTTCCCTCTGCAAATCGTCCCACCGAATGACACTACGTTCGGCGCCGGTCCAATTTGCGAGTCTTGTGATAACCATCTCGCCTTCTTTGTTTTCTTCCCTCAGCCTATCGTGTCCCCTTCTTCCTCTTGCCGAAAGTTCAACGATCGAGATAATCAAGTGGGCCGTTTTTCTCCCCAAGAAATTTATGTGATACCCCAATCGCGTGAGGGCTTATCTTTCGAACGCTAAAAATTTTGGGAAGTGTTCTCCATGTAAACATTCATTCGTCACGAACAGTTATAGATCACTTCACTGAATCATACGGAATCATTTTATAACAAAGTCACATTTTCTTATATAATAACTGCGCACAATCGCTACTATGATTATCTATGCGTTGCACATTTTGGATGACGGAGGCATTCTGAGTGGTTACCAACACTGTAGCATCCTTCGCTCTGCCTCTGTATTCATCGTAAAAGATTCACCAAGCAAATCGGTGGAATAATCCATTCGCAGAGATTGCGGCCAGATAAATTCTGAAATTCTTTCGGAGCGAAAAGTTCGGTCGCCCTGCATCACGTTTGGCCTACTTAGAGACAAGGGACGTTACTTCATGACCTATGCTGCAACGGATCATCACAGCGCGCAGGTTTCTGTGCCGTCGGTTGCATCGGCTTATAACCTGCACAAACGTACCGCGAAGTAAGTTATGCTCATTGTTGGCTGCACGATCTTAATTCATAGTCCTTCCTTGCTTGCCTCCTCTGACCTCTTTGTCTCCGTGCTCCGTGCCTCCCTTCTTCTGTCTCTTTCTCTCTACCCTTCCGACTTATCACTTCGTCTTCTTCATCTCTTGTAAGCCGCGCTCTCGCAAGTCGAGTGGCAACAGGATCGAATTATCGTTGAATTATCACCGCTCTCTGAGGCCAGTTCGCTGTACGGCCGATTCTAATCGCTGCACCGGCGTTATGTCATCAGCTTTTCATGATGGACAACGCACGGTCGAGTGAAACGATAGCTGATACAAGACATTGGCGTGATAACCAGAGAGTAGCGCGTGACAAGGTGCAGTTGCGTGCTTCAAGAGTATTCACGTCCAAGCGCGTGTCTTGACAATGTTTGATAGCACCAATATATTACCGTGCTCTTAACTATAACTTCGTTACTCAGGCGTTTTATTGAGAATATTGAAAGTGAACATTGGACCGATTTTTTTGGGGGATTATCATGAATTAGCCACTAAAAAGAACAGATCAAGAGTTTTTATAGCGGACTTCACACTTGCTGAAGGCTCCAATTTTCCACAAATTTCTCTTGCCGCGCAGCGAATATAATAACGCGGGGACGACGGTCTCCTTCTGCGCTAATAATACGGCGAGCCACTGCCAGTAAACACACTGTTCCACGTATGAGCACATACGAACACGTCCGGGCATGCAATCGTCCGCGCAGTTTCGCCCACGCATCATCATTTCGTTCTACCAGAAATCCGCGAATGATTTTAGTGTATCGTCGGACCTCGTTCTAATCGTATGTCCGCCGAAAAACGCGGCCTCGCGAAATTTTACGTACCGCGCACAACTTTAATTCCCCACGCGTTTGGCCTCGATGGCAAAACTCCCAGTAGATGAATGTCGAATTCCAGTCTGGGTCTCGCTGAGCATATTTTCGCGCGAATATATCGTGCCCACCCCGATAAAACTTTTTACATCGGCCGCGCGCAACGTTTAATGCAAAAGATCGTTAAGTGCGCGTTAACGAGGGAGTGATACGCGAAGGAAGTAAAAGGCGACTTGAAAGGTACTGTAACCGCTGTAAACGCTTTATTGCCGTGTACAACGAGACTTTTACTTTATGACCGCTGAATGTGATTCGGCAGTTGGCCCCCTTTGAGTTGCGTGAGATTGAGACTTGAAGATTTGTCGGAGGTACCGCGTTGAAATAAACGGTAAAGTCACGAAAGCACAAAATAAACGGCGAAGACTCAGTCTCGAAGAAGAAATTCGGTATTACTGAAGCCATTACGGAGGAGGCTAGACAGGACGACACCCCTGCGGCACCGAAGGCAGGGGTACCATCCATATGCCTGAACGGCTACGTGGACAGGTAAGGATCTCTTTGTCCTTTCAAACGGACGGGGAAACGCGGTCGTGTCCTGCCTTCGTAATCCTTTTCACCATCATTGTGGCCTCCCAGCCACTTCAATGCGAGACTCCTTCTCAAAGGGATTTGTCGCGATTCCTGAGTACTTAACGAGCTGCAGCTGCCGCTACCTACAAAAGTGCCCAAGGGAATCTGGAAATATTTCATGTCTTGAAACGCTCGGAAATTGGGAAAATCGATGGGGATTTCTTGCCTCTTTTGTTGCCGTTTCGCCTTGACTCGTTGTGTACCGCAATCTATCGGCACTACCGTTTGAAACGGTATACCCTTGTGCTTTTTCTTCAAGTATTTGTTTTTATGCTGCGAAAGTAAATTTGTTTCGTTTAGTTACTTTCGCCAATCGTAAACTTATCTAGGACGGATCTTTGCGACGTTGTTGTATTAAAGAAGATGCGATTCATTGTTATTTTATCTAATTATTCTCTCCAATTAAAGATCGACATGTCACGATTCAACACACGCAATCTGGCTGTTGTAAAAGCCAGCCGAGGCCTTCGGCAACGACGATGCATTATCAAGCGGTGTGAGGGTCGGATTCGTGTCTGCGATTGTAAAAGAGTGGACCGTTGAGGGGCAATCTAAAGAAGTTTAGAACGCAACCCAGTGTAATCTTCACTGTGCCTGCTATTATCTTTACTACTCCCGACCGTATTGATTACTATATTGCTCGAGTTACTTGGCGTTTTACACTGGACATTCTGAACCCCTGAACTAAATGAAAAGAAGTAAAAGAAAGTCGTTGGAAAAATAAAGGACTCCGATATGGTATCTGGGTATCATCTCGAGGGATTGGTAAAAAAAAACTTGTGCAATGTCAGTCGAGTGAAATTGATTAAATCTGTTCGTCTGTCAATTTGCTCAAGTGTGTCACAACGGATGACCCTCTGTCGCGTGAAAGTAATCGTCACAAGACGTGAATACGGCCAACGGAACGGAGCGAATGTCTATGAAAAGATATTTTGCGGCTTGAATGACAGTGACAGTGCAAGAAGAGAAGAAAACTTTCTTACGGTTTCTTTCTCTTTCAAGCTCGGCGAATCCAAAGCTTAGACTTGTCTTTTTCCGTTCAGCGGCGTCAGCTTCTTTTCTAAAATTGCATTTTCAACTACGTTTATGCACTCTAAGTTCTAATGCAAATTGAAATTGCACTTGTGTTACTTTTGCTATCGTTTAAGCGTACTTCTTTTTTATTACCTTCGTGTATTTACCGGTCAACGGCCATTATTGCACGAATGTAATAAACTTCTGCTCATCATAAGAATATGGCCGGGCTGTATAACGAAGCGAGCCGATTTCTTCTTGCGTGCTTTTCGCGATTCTTGTTTGCGTGGCCGTCTCGAGGAGGAAAAAGTTTTCCGTACCTCATTCACTCGTCGAGTCATTAAAGGCAACCAATGCCCGCCTCGTAATGATGATGCGCGCATAGATCTTATGCATTATTTGCTAGTGTTTGGGCTGCGGTAAAACATATACTACCACATTGTACCGGTAACGTGCGATAACGACGGAGAAGAGTTGGTAGATATTCGTTTTGTGTAACAGTACGTCGACCTGTTATACATTATCTCGCGCATATGCAAACTGGCTCATCGTTACAGGCTCATGATGCTTTTTCTTTCTCAAAGGAACGACATCTTCGATAACTGGTCTCTACTTTCTCCAGAGACAACTTGCATCACTCGCGTATCATTTCTTTTTCGCTGCTTGGTATGTTTATGCGTGGCCGATTCATAAATAATTCCGAATTTCGTTTTCTGCAGTTCCTCCACATGTTACTCATACAGATAGCAATAAATGAGCCGTTTATTTTGAAAGTGGCCTAACTCCGTTTTTCAATATTTTCCGGTTACCATGGATACATGTACAAATTCATGTTATTTATCAGTAAATGTTATTTATCTCGATTTAAAGATAAATGGAGTTAGGCCACTTTCAAAATAAACGGCTCAAATGTAGGAATGTAAATATGTGAAACTAGAGAGCATAATATTTATAAACAATAACAACACAATCAAGACACTTTCGTCTTATTTCCTAATCTTTCGTCGTTTCGCCTTTACGCCGTTTCGTTTTTACGTCTTATCGTCAACTGACTCCTAAGCAACCAAATAACACAATTCAACAAATTCGTCACTTATGATACATCAATATAATAATTGAGGATCATAGGTGACCTTTCCTCGCCAACTAGAAGACCCTGTATTTGAGATCCCACATAAATAAATAGGTGTTTCAAAAATTGCACTCAGGAATATAATAGTTATCGACAGGGAAAGGATAATAGGGAAACATACAGCTGCTTCTTTACAACCACTTTCCCAACCTGCGGCATAAACGCTTCCCACTTTTCCGTGGGTTGCACAATCAGCTTTGGCATCGCTCTTGACATTCATTTTACGACGACAAAACAGTATTTCGTAGCGTTCCAAAAATAGCGCTGACGGTATTAGAAATGAACAAATTAGGCGCACGTGTGTTTGACAGCTCGTTGCTAATCGTATGATCCCTTTGTTGATTAAATCCAAACTTCAACGAAGGGATGGGCTAACTTTCGTTTTTCATGCAGTCTTGCCAGCAGGTTGATGAAGCCTCTGTTTGATTGTATAGAAGTTAGAGGGTAAAGGGTGTAGTATCTCGGCTTATGCACCCGGGCGGCTGTCGGGGGCAACTTTATCAGCAACTTAAATCCAATTTACTAAATGACGCTGTTAGTTAGTTAGGCAAAACTGCCAGGATTCATTAACGGACTTAGCGTCGGATTTGTTTAGCATATTCGTGGCGCGATGATCGATTAAGATTCTTGCTGCAATTCATGTCCGAACTAATTTATGCAGGTTGAAAGTTTCCGAGATATTGTAAAACATGGTAAATGAGACGAGCGCGAAATCGTTTATCGTCCACTATTGGTTTGTTCTAAATTTGCACCGCGTACTGATGTACTATGAAATTAACCCCATTTACGTATAATACATTCTTGCGTTTTAATAATTATATTGTAAGCGACTGTACTGTGCAATATATAAATAGATGCGACCTCTGTGTCTTATATTACCTCTCAGAAGTCACACGGAACTTTGAAAATGTGTAACTTCTATATAAGTCATATTAATAATTCATTAATCTATGTTGTTAATTGACGGTGAAGCGTCCGTAGAAACTGCACTTCAATTACAAGTTGAATGCCTTTATTTATTTTTGTCTAGTGAGTGCTCTGGTTTCCATCGGCGTAATAAGTAAAATAAAGAATATATTATTTTTCCTGTTTCAGCCTGAGCGAATGTTACTTCGCAGGGAAGGGCGCGGCCTTGGTTTTACCACCTAATGAAAGGGCCCGACCCTCGAGGAAAGTTTCGGCAGCAGGATGCGATATACAACAGCATTTACAGTCCATGTTTTACCTGCTGAGGCCAGAAGAAACCCTCAAAATGGTGAGTTGACAGTTATTTTCGTCCATTTTCTTCACAGGTAATGTCATCTAATAGTTGCGAAGGCATTAGAGATAGCATTTTCGCGCTGATTCTGAAGTCTTATGAGGCTAATCAATCTTTGCCATGTGACCCAAAAGCAGGAACATCTTCAAAATTTAATTTTGGCTCCAATGTATGTGCGGGAGGTTACAATATAACGGCCCAAGCCAAAAATTCCAAGAAATTAGATTAAACTTTTATTTTTGTACGTTACGCTATATAACAAAATAAATTGTCAATATAATTTTGTTTACATTCATGACTTACGTCAGTTTTGTAATCACTGGAGTATATTAAATTTCGATACAGTGGAATTTTTATTGAAAACAGATTGCCGAAATTTCGATGAATTTTAATTCGTTTTGAAAAATATATATAACGAAATATATTATCAGCATAATTTTGTTTACATTCGTGACTTACGCCAGTTTTGTAATCACTGGAGTATATTAAATTTCGATACAGTGGAATTTTTATTGAAAATAGATCGCCGCAATTTCGATGAATTTTAATTTGTTTTGAAGAATATGTATAACGAAATATATTAGAGCAAAATTTTGTTTACATTCGTGACTTAAGCCAGTCTTGTAACCACCGAAGTGTACAAAATTCGATACAGTGGAATTTCAATTGAAAACAGATCCCCGCAATTTTGATGAATTTTAATTTGTTTTGAAGAAAGGACCGAAGAAATCTAAAAACAGCGTAAATCTTGAAGAAATCAGAATATGCCCTGAGCAAAATCGTACCACTATATTTTGCTCACGTCGTGCTAATCTAGAAGTTACCGGAAGACGTGTAAACAACCGGCAGGTATTCGCTACCTGACGTCAAGAGGTCTTGACGGGCTACCTCACGAGACTGCGGCCAATTGCAAAATCCTTTCCGACATAGTTGAACGTATCGTGCCTCTCGTTACGATGGAATTCAATCTGAAGCACGTTTTAAGCGTAGCCAATTCTTCCTGGCCTGAGTCTCGTGAGGGTTGATCGATGCATGTCATTCAACGATATAGTCACTCGGCACTGGTTATTCGGTATTTCAGCAACCGAATTTAATGTTTTGACGTAGATTCGTCCGATATCCGCCAACTTCCTGCACTTGAACATATAAAGTGTCTGTTTTGTTGATACCTCTTCATTGTCAGGAGAACCGTGACAGGCGTAACTTTAGAGGTTAAAAAAGTATAACCGGATAAGGGGCTAAAAAGTGAGCCTAAACCAAATTTAACGTGTAATATACCATTTGATAACTTATCGAAAAGGACAATGTGTGCCAAGTTTCTCTCATAATATTGCATAAAAAATGAAAAGAATAGAAACATTTCGGCCGAAGGAGCACATACTACTGATTGTTTTCAGATTTTGTACGAAAAATTGTGCAAAAAAAAACTGCATGAAATGCGACCCCCCCCCCCCCCCCCCCCCCAAATAGGGAAAACACCAAATTGCTATTGAAGGAAATGCAGACTTTTAATTATATGAAGCCTGTAAGTGTGTATTGTCAATAATAATTCTCTGATTTTTTTATTCTTTTTTATTCAGGTGTGCCATAGCTAAAAAATAGAAAAACCGCCTTACTCGACGTTTTTTTCTGTGTCAAAATAATTTATACGGCATAATCTTTTCGAAATAGATGCATTTTGCAATGTTTAATGTTTTTACGTACAGTAAAACCTAATAGCTAAGCCTAATAGAAGAAAGAATATTCTGCTGGTGCGTTATCGGCTAAAGTATCCAAGATATTTCTAACTCTGCCGATGGTATAGTGATAAAGTGTGAAGTTATTGCCGAATCACTGCAGACTTTTTGTAAGTCCGAGTCCCCATAGGTTCACTTTTCTTTCACTAAGTATTGAGTTGAAAAAAACGATTAAAGCGGGTTTCTTGATTTCAAATGCAGCGTACACAGAATAAACAATATAAAAATTACACGTTTTATATATTCAAACGCCTGCATCCCCTTCAATATGAACTTAACATTCTTTTCGACTTTTTTAGGTTTTTTATTTCTTACAGCCGGAATTTTCAATATAAAAATCTGAAAAAAAATCTGCAATATGTGCCCCTTTGGCCGAATTGTTCCCGATATTTTCTAACCTATTTGTGCAATATCGTGGTAGAAATTGGACAAAAACGTAACGAATGGTATATTAAAAGTTGAATTTGGATCAGGACCACATTTCTCCTCTTGTCTGGCTATGCTTTTTATATCGAGTCCTGAGGGAATTTATGTTCACAGTCGTTCTTCGGGTATTTTCGTTTGGAACATTTCCATTTGTCTCATTATAGGATACGCCGTCTTCTTGCTCTTGAGATGGAAATGTAGTAATTAGGTTCTGCGAGGCTAATTATTAAGTTATCTTCGGTAGAATAGTTTGGATATTAGATTTTCCATTTTCCCTCCCGTGAGATATCGAATTTCTCGACCTCATGGTTATGTATCTTTCCAGGAAGTTTAAAAAATTACCTTGTGGAGATGTGTGTTTTTCTGAATTAGGTTCGTTGAAAAGTAGTGTGGTCATTTTGCGAAAAAAATGCATACCTTGCATATAACGCGAACTCTGTTAATCGTGCGATAGTTTTTAATCATACTAATCTGCAAAAATTGTACTTACTGTCAGCAGAGAACAGATGTACAATATATTGGTATTATCTTGTGTACTACTATCAGGTAGAAAATATTGATATGTTTTGCGAGTCAGTTATTTCAATGCATCTGATATCTTAGGGTCTTAGGATTAGCAGACTTTCCTTCATATAAATTGAAGGGTTAGCAAGAAATGGTTTTGCATTTCGAAACAAGAAAGAAACTAGGCTTTTTGGGAAAAGAAGTGATATGTCTTGCGAGTCAGTTATTTCAATGCACCTAACATCTTAGAATCTTGGATTAGCAGACTTTCCTGCATACCAATTAAAGGGTTAGCACGAAATGGTTTTGCATTTCGAAACAAGAAAGAAACCAGGTTCTTGGAGAGAAGGAATAACATCTTTTGCGAGTCAGTTATTTCAATGCATCTGACATCTTAGGATTTTAGAATTAGCAGACTTTCCTCCATACCAATTGAAGGGTTAGCACGAAATAGTTTTGCATTTCGAAACAAGAAAGAAACCAGGCTCTTGGGGAAAGGAGTGATATGTTTTGCGAGTCAGTTATTTCAATGCACCTGACATCTTAGGATCTTAGGATTAGCAGAATATCCTCCATACCAATTGAAGGGTTCGTGTGAAAAGGTTTTACATTTCGAAACAAGAAAGAAACTACGAAAGGAGTGAGAATCGCAACAGAAATTTCAGCCGAGCGCCCGAAAGTAGCGGAAGTTCGTGCCCTTGTCAGGCCACCCACGCTTCCTCGTTCTCGAAACTCGAACGAAATTGAGTTACATTGGGTCTCTGCGAACGTCGTTGTAAATGATCTCTCCCGGTGGACGTGAGTCGCCTGCAAACTAGCATTTCCACCTTGCCGAGCTGTGCGTGCGGCACGTCGACCTGGAATTTTCCACGTGGGATTGTTTCGACTCGTCGTCGCAAAGTGGGCTAAAGGCGACCCACATGTGTTGCGGGACGGCGACGGAGGCGACGCAACGAGGTCGCGGCCAATCAGAAACGAGTGCTTCCGGTCGCTTGCGCGGGTCATCGTCGTATATGCATTTAGTCTGCAGGCGACGGAACTCGGAAATTCGATGGGTCAGAACCACGTCACCGGGTATCATCGTACTTTGACGGAATTCGTTAACCCATTCGAGACGACGATTTTTTTCGAACACGGTCCCCAGGAGCGACATTTTTTTTCTTTATATTGTTCATTTTTATAAAAAAAACATGTTTACTATGGAAATTAGCCAATTCGTAAGTGAATTCACATAAATAAGATTATTGCACACCGGGTGTGCGGCTCGCTCCTCGGAAAATTTTTATTGCGTTCACATTGGAATACCCCCTTAAGTGCGCCCAAACATTTTAGTTCGTGAATGCGTGTAATTGAATCAGATGGTACAGGACGCTAATATGTGTACAATGACCTTTCTTGAAGCGGATGAGAAAATTATGGTCTGTTCACACTTTAAGAATGGAGCCTTCAACAGAGTATGCGAGAATGTCATCGTAGATATGAATGGATAGAAACCTACCTCGAGAAGTAACTGAAATATGAATAGATTTCTTTTTGGATGGTACTCCAAGCCCAACGTGTTGTCCTTGCCAGAAGCCCGTAGTTTGCTGAAAAGGAACCTTGTCACTTTCAATCTTGCAGCTCGTATCTCAGGAAAAACGTGTCCCCACGTATTAGAACCTTGATCCACTTAAAGCTACTTCATCTTAGTTTCCGAGGACCGGATAAAACTGTAGGGTACTTTCTCTATTTTCCTCCATTTTTCCTCAACGTTTTCACAACCTAAAGGTTAGAGTTGAATCATAAAATAATGAAGCAGGCACATTGTTAACACCACATGCGACCGCGAAAGAAGTTTTACAGATGTTAATCTGAGGTATGTAACAAAATTCTTGACGCGTAAGTGACAAAGTAGTTAAACTGAAGTGTTCAACGCTCATTAATTAACATTTGAAAATTGAGCCAAGGAACTCGTCGAGTTTTTAACTTTTTCACAACCTAAAGATTGGAGTTGAATCATAAAATAATGAAACAGTTACATTGATAACATCACGTGCGGCTGCGAAAGCAGTTTAATGGATATTAACACTTTAACGACCGCTAACCGATTAATCGACTTTTCGGTTCCAACTGCTATTTACCCGTAGCCGTTTAATCGGCTTTTCGGTGGTCAACGGTTATATTAGATAAAATAAATATCAGATGATATTATGACAATTCTAAATGACAGTAAAATTACACTGCTTTGAAAAGGTTCTCAACAACACATTCAGTATTTTTCAGTTATAAAGCTTTACAAATAGGCACATACACAATTCCTGTGCGATATCCAAAACAGAGTCGGTCGTTAGTGAGTGGCATCTTCAGTCAATAGCAGTTGGTAAAGTGTTAATATGAGGTATCTAACAAAATTCTTGACGCCTAAGTGACAAGGTAGTTGAACTGAAGTGTTCGACGCTCATTAATTAACATTCGAAAATTTGGCCAAGGGACTCGTCGAGGGAATTAGCTTTAATTAGAGTCGATCAAGCGACAAGATGAAATCTCGCCCGCGAGGAGGGCTGCCGAAGATTGGCTGGAAAGTTTCCTCGTGCACCTCCTTATCGTACAATCGGCAATTTCGCGGTTAAGCCTGTTTCGAGACTTAACTCGACTTCCAGGCAATTCCCCCTCTCGCCTCGCCTTACCAATCAGCAATTTCGTGGTTAGGGCCGCCCTGGGGCTCGTCTTGAATTCCGCACGATTCCCCGCGCTTTCTTGATAAGTGTCAACCACAAATTATTGTTGATGCAACCGTCGCGATCTGTCGTCGGAAAAAGAATATTATCGAATCACATCGTATTCTGACAAGAATAGCGAGGATTCACGACTTCCGACAAAAATGTCGTAAGGCAGAATAAAGGAGAAGGCACTGAATCGCACGGCTACATCTTTCGATGTCGCTCAATTCGTTCGATTGCGAAATCGTTCCTTGCGAAGATTGCGCGACAGCTGAACGTGACGACAAAGAGTGCCATTCTCAAATCGAACATCCCGTTCGGTGGGTAGTTGAGCAACTCGCGGTATTCATCTCGGTCGCCGCTGGAGTACTCGTTGAAAAGAGAATGGAGGGACGGCGTACAGTTGGTTAGCGCGATAAATGCAATCCCTTGAGAGCAACGCAATATATATCGCGTCGATCGTCCCTCTCCTTTCTCTTTCTCTCGCGGCGTATGCACTCAATTATTCTCTTTTTCTCCCTTCTTCTGCTTCATCTCTCGCGATGTCTCCGTTTTGCTCTCGTTAGAATTCTCGCATTTCAATCGGCGATCTCGATCAACGTCCGGCAACACGATAGACCCATCTGTACGCATTAACTGGCGATCAACCGACGACAAAGCAGAACCGCCTACGGGAGCACTCACTGTCACAACGATCGCGGCGAAGAGAAAAGAAGAGACCAAGCGAGCAACAAGAAGATCGGGGAGAGAAACAAAACCTACAAGCGGTAGATGTGCAAGAGGCAAAGGATACCAGTCAAAGGATATCAACTCTCTACCGGCTGAAACTTGCGAGACTGCGGGGCTGCGCGATTCTTCCTCGATGCAAATCCGACGATTAATGACAAACCAACCGCGATACGCGTGCAATATTGTTGCCATCGCTCGCTGCCTCATAAATCGTCACGATACGATCCATGGGATGAAGGAAGCGGATATCTCCAGGGAAAGAGAGGGAGACTAGTCCGCCAGGACACGTGGGCGCCATTATGGACCGCGTATTATTTCCAGCATGATCGTTGGGCGCGTAAATCTCTTCGACGTCGCGTGAAGATTCTCGATTATCGCGAGAACGAAGTTGTAATAGGGTTGCAAAGTTGCTTCGTCGTTGGCGAGGAACAGAGTATAAGGTGGAAAGGAATTTCAGATGTAATTTCCGCAAAGTACACCTTCTGCGCATGGAGTGAGGCTTTTTTCGACTCGCGCGGATTTATTCGTTAAGCGCTTGGATTTCTCGCGGTTGGCAGATGTCCTTCGAGAATATCGAAGAATGCCTCTGAAGGTTCTGAATTAAAAATAGTGGCTATCTTTAGTTAAACTCCCCAGCTATGACTTTGTAGTCTAGCCACATTGATTTAAACAATTTACATGTATTAACTTGATGGCTGTCTTCAAAGTTAGTGGATGGTACTGTATCAACGAAAAAGTATTCGATCATTCGCAGTCTCGAGGAGATCATAAAGAACCCACAAAATCTTTCGGCCAGACGTTTGAAGGCATTCACAAGTGCCGGTTTCAATTCAAATCAGTGATTTTCGGTCAAACCATCGAAATTTCGTGGAGAGCCTTAAAATCAACGGCCGGGGTGTTGGCTTCGGGAGATCGTGCAACGTGAAACTGGCTCCGTACAAGGACAACGAGGTAAGGGGGACGGTACGATTGGCTACAGGTCGTTTCGTCGACTGCTTTTCAGCAGAGAGGAGCCCGTTACTTTTTATGCCCGCACTTAAACTTACGCGCTCTCGCAAGTCGCTCCCCGGGCCCGGACCTTTTATGCGGAAAGGGTCAGCGACCTCAGGGCCCATTAATCCGCACTCGCTAACCCACTTCCGGTGCTTTATGATGCACACGAATCTGCATCGCCCTCTTTTGCCCTCTTTCGCCAAATAAACGAATCCGTTCGTCCGATTCGATCCTGCGGCCGGTTTCAACGCTATTACCTTCTCGCGGCTAGACTTTTGTTGCGTCTTAACACATTGACAGCCGGCGACCTAAGAGCATTTAACACTTCGACTGCCACGGTAGTCACCGGTGACCGGTGCAAAAGATTTGACTAAAAATACAAGAAATTTGCAATGAAGCACATTTGCAATCTTGTAAAAGTAATTGATATTGAAACGGTATTTCAATATTTTGGCTTCTAACAACTCTGCTTTATCTTCGTTTTGCACGATTCAATCATTGCAGTATTTTATCGCATCGCGGTTCTAACATAGCAAAATACACTTGGCAGTCAACGTGTTAAAGCCTGAGCGCCGACAACGTATCGGCTTAAAATACTTAAATCCCAAACGCTGGCCTTATTCGCTTGTTTTTGATCAATGAATAGCCAAAAAAGGTATTCAAAACATTATACATTTTCGTAAAATAGTACATTTTATTTGCATATCCGTCATATACAATTTAACGGTAATTAAAACCAGAAACAAAATCGAAATTTCTGATTTATAATTATACAAAAAAATACAGTTCCTTGTTTCATGGTTGATTATTGCCTATATATAACGTAAACCGAAAACAAAAGTTTTAATATTTAAGGAAAGTGTGGCATTTCTCGAAATATGGCAAGTAAATACAAATCTATATGTGAGACATTCGTACCAGCAAAAAAAAATCCACATCACAGGGGCGCCGCCACTTAAGCAACAAATTCAAAAACCCGCTTTTTCGCGGGGCCGACTGTCAATGTGTTAATGTGGTGCGGTGGTGATTAGCGGCAAAAATGTGCAATAACGTGATCTGAAAAGAAACAATTAAGACAAACTGCGTGTCGCTGCAGGGTGAGTACAATAAACGATTTCACGTCCTAATGATGTCGACAATAGAAAAAGTTGAGTTATTCTGTCAGATAAACTTATATACCGCACACCCGGCAAGTGACATTGCCGGCCTAGAAAGTGGTACACATTAGCGTCCGCTAATCTCAGAGATTAATAGCACTACCCGAGGATTCATGTCCTACATCTCCGATTTGTGTCCGACGCCGTGGCTGTTCTCGAAGCTAATCCCGCGGTTTTAGAAACCCGTGCTTACCCCTACCGTTTTGCCCCTTGCGCGACAACGCATGCTTCTCCGACTGGAGCCGTTCTTTCGCCGCTCCTCGGACGGAACTATCGCGATAAATTATCTTCGCCCACGCAGGCTCCTGCTTTTCCGGGGTTTCGTAAGGTCAAGTTAGACGATAAAACCGTGTAAGCGTCAACGCACTTGAACGATCGGCTGCGCGCGAATCAGGCTTAGGCTTCGCGACAAATTGCCTAATCGTGACCTCCGGATATCGCTCGGTAGATATGAATTTACTGCGTTGTATACGACCATTCTTGAACTTGGCTCATCAAAATACTGTATTAGCCCGAATATAACGCGACCCCGAATTAGCCCGAATGTAACAGCATTTCTTAAAACTTTTAATTATCGTTCCAACCTCTGTAGGAAAATGTGCTTGTTTATATTACATTCCATTACTTAACACTTTGACTGCCGTGATGGTCATCGGTGACCGATGCAAGAGATTTTAGTAAAGATCTAAAATATTCGCAGTCGGCAGCAATGATTATTTTATAAATGCAGTTATTGTTAGAATAATGATGCGATCCTTTGGTCTCCAATACCTGATCAATATGTACATTTTGCATAATTCAGTCAAACGCTGTAGTATTTCATATCATCCCCGTTCTAATATAGTAAAATACGCTTGGCAGTCAACGTGTTAAACCCTGAATTCAGTTCGAGCCGATTTTTTAACGGAAAATAAATGGTCGAAAAATATCGCTAATACGGTATATCGTTTCAAGTTTTTCCATCTCTCTTTTTTCTTATGCTCGATTTATAATCGCTGAACATTCCGCAATGTCGATGCGTGTAAAGTACACGCTTTTGTTTCTTTTCGTGTGGGTACAAGAATTTCAGTTCGACTCGACTATTTTTTAGAGTTGTCGTCTGGGTTCGGTAGATATGTCCCCATACAAGACTGACCCAAATCCATAATGGACAGTGCAGCGCGATATCGCGAGGGAAGTCGAAACGTGGAGGTCTAATTTCAATTCTGACGTTCGCCGATCGAAACTCGGCTATCGCGCGGTACTTGAACGGGCTAAAACGGGTTTTACGACTGGCTTCTGGCCACCTTCGCCCGTCGTTTTTCTTTGCTGGTGTAGCCTCCACGATACCTCTCCCCGTCGTTAGACTGGCAGCGAGTCTCTTCATGAAAATTCATTTTCTCTCCTTCCGTTTCGACGTAGCATATGGCGTATGTTCACTATTTCTCAGTAAGTATCGACTGGCACCACTTTTCTCTGTTAGATACTCAATGTTCTGGATCACCGGTTGATCGTTAAGTTCTGCAAGTTCTTACACTCTTCGTCTTTCTGACTTTGTTTTAGATTATTGCTTGAAGGATTCATATACGCAATAGAATTTTTTAGACGAATCGTACAGATGTTATATGGCCTTATTCCTTGATTTCGAAATATAATACTATATACGTAGAGTTATTTATCACTTATTTCTTAGCGGGGTTTCAATTTGTACCGTATCTTGTTACTACAGAAACCGTAATACACATTCGGTTGTTTTGCTGTTAAATAAGTTTTACACCGAGTGTCGTATGTTCGTTAACCGCAAAGCTTTTTCATCGTGTGCCTTACGATTTTTGCCTAATAACCAAGATTATTCCGTTACCGCCTCATATGTTTCTCCGATATCGTGGGCTGGAAACGGTCCCTGTATAATTCTCGCGGGATAGCACAAAGTGAATGTTTGCGCGTGTTATAAACGTCGAGCCGTATCGATGTCTTTAGTACCAGTTTACCTTCGCTCGGGCAGGATGCCGTGAATTCGTAAAAGCACTCTGCAAACGTAATCACGCGACATAATGATCGTCGAAAATTTTTGTCATTCATTACCCAGCGGTGTACTTTAGTTTAGCAGTCACACTGGCAACGTATTCGTTACTTCATATTCTCTCTTTCGTATGTCTCTAGTAAATACGTCTATCCTGACTCCATCGAAATCAATATAGAGAAAGCTATATCAAAATAATGTTTCCGCGATGGAAACTATTAGTCAACATGTTATCTAACGGACTGTTTTTTTTCCATAGTCTCTACATAACGGTAGTTGTTCGGTCATTATCTTCAGTAATGAATAATGAAAGTCACGTTCAGGCGGTTATGTCTTTTTGTTGTAAGTGTACCGTCGTAATCAGGCGGAAGGGACACAATTCAGTAACTTTCGAGAAATGTTAATTTTTTCCTACCATAACTGAGTTTCAGGCTTACTCAGAAGGGAGAGTGATTTACTCAGCGTGTTCCACGCCGTTGCACATCGGTCGCCGCAAACTCGACATACACATAGTGTGTGTGGTTTTCTCGGAGTGACTAATGCCGCAACTTTTTCTCGCGGGCAAATTTTTGCCATCGGAACGGCTGCGACGAGTCTCGGTACGACTTACCGCCGACAAATTCGATGGTTTGTCGATCGCATTGTAAGAGATAAAAAGAACTCTGTGCCGGGGAGAATCGTCTTACGTGTCCAAAGAAATGCATTATCCCGTGCAGTAGCTTTATATATGGTGCGACTAGATTCGTTGAGGTTTCCGCACTGACTCGCGGACAATAGTGTACATTTCACGCAGTCACAAGTTTCTTCAGTGATCAGAAACGTGTCGGTATCATTCATCGTAATGGGAGAGACATCTCAGTATTTTCAAAGTTTTCAGCTAAGTATTCACATATAGTCAGAAAGGAGGCCAGTACTGACCCGGAAATACGGGTAACCCTTGACCGACACGATTAATTGACACCGCGTTTTTCAAAACTGTGGTATACAAAGTCTCGGAATTTATACAAACATGATGATTATGTTCCGTGTTTGAGAAAGTTATACTGCTTAGACAGAACATTTGTATAACGGTGGCGGTAAAAGCTACGAAAGATTACTCGTAAGAACTGTGTATGTAGAAATATGTACAGGAGGGTATCCCAATTATTACCGGTACTACATAAAACTCTGCCTAATATGCATATACTAGCTATGCTATTCGATGTTTTCCTGTATTTGAGTTTGTAGCATCAAGGTTAACGAGATCATTAATTTCGGTAAAACTTTCAAGATGCCAAGAGTCGTCAGTTACGTCAAAGGCTTTTAATGAACTTTACAATGAGTGGGAATGCGTGCAAAGTGTATATGATACGTGATGCCCTCATCGTTCGGTCGCCTCGTTCCATTGGTGTCACAGGATTGTCTCGGGAGTCTCAAGTGTCTCATTGTGAGTAGTTACGACACACTTTTAACACGGCCGGTGCACGTGACGTGTCGCGATGAGCATCGAAACTACGCCCCTCCATTGCACGTGACATGGAAAAATGTTCAGTACTGAACAGTGAAACACCGCAAACACAAAGTACCGTGACTTCGACGTCTCCCTGGAGACGAAACTTTTCTGTTTCCCACGCGTTTAGGTTCCCGAACGAATCGTATCCGCAGTCGCGCAATAACGGTATAACAACGATTGCGGAATCTTACGGGTTGTTAGAAAGCAGGCAGTTTTGAAGTTACGCGAACAGTGAATAATGTTGAACATTCGGTGTTAAGCTGCGTGCTCAGTGGTCAGCGCGGATAATGTGGGCTTTGTTGCGAATGATTGATCTCAGCGCTGCTGGAAAATTTCTATTATGCTTCTACGAAGGTACAGAGAGTTGCAAGAGTATGATAGCGCTTTGCAACCGAAGCACTTACATGAAACGGACGCGAGAGGCCGGCTTGTGACGAGAAACGGAGTAACCTAGCGTGGCACGTGTCGCGGATTGCATGCATGTAGAATTTCTCCGCGCTTATAAATACACGAAAGGGCACGCACACGGTATCAAAGACCCATCGGTGCAAGTCCACTTTCATTACTGTTTCCAGTTCGTGTGACACCGTACTTGATTCGTTTCGCCTTAACCCCAGAACGGTACCGGCCTTACATGCACCGACATAAATGGCAAGCGAGTACTACTTGAATTTCTATTAGCATAAATTTCGCTCGCGTCACGGCGTTCCGGACGAATTATCAGTGCGCGAACGATTATAGGCAGTGATTTGCTGCGCCGATCTATGCGTATACACTGGACGGTGTCAAGTTGCTTTCGTAGACAGTGATAAGGGGACTTCTTGTTTTTGCTAAGTGGAGAGTGAGAGTTACCATCTGGAGTCTATCTCGCGTTCGCACCCCCGACTTTTAAAACGTCCACACCAGCGCCGACAGTTGATTTCCTAGTCGGAGAAAGTTCTCCCGTGGACGAAATTTGTCCGCAACACAACGTTACGATGAAATCCAGGAAGCGCACGCGCGGTTGCCATTGGCACAGAAAAAGATAAGTTGTGAACTTGTAACGGTTGTGGTCGCGACAACGTTACGTCACAACGAACGTGTCACGGCCGTCGTCGAAACGTCCTACACACCGGCACTTCTCGCGCAATTTGTTCCGGTCGCGCCGAAATCTCGACACTTCACGCGTCGGCAAAAAGAACGAGAATTCGTTCGTCATTCGGCGAAGCGGCCTCGTTGTGCAACGTGCTCCCGTGTCAAAATATTCGTTGCGCATTTGCGTGGCTTAATCACACAGCGATAAAAGAGACCGCGATTGCGTGAGCGAGAGCACAAGTGCTGCTGAAGTGTCGAATAACAAGAATGCTGTGCGATCTGGAACGTGGGATCTGAAAGCTTGTTACGCAAAGAATGGATGGTTATTTACGAAACTTTGAACAAAAAGGAAAACGGCAGAACAAGCTGACGCGACGTACTCGCGTGCGGCTTATCAAGAATTTTTACAATGGGAGTGCGTGTAAACGTTTAAACGGCAACCTTGCGCGGCAGTTCGTGCAAGAACGGGAGCGCTTACCTTTTTGCGCGATGTTAGTGTAAATTTCACGGTAGACTAGTGAACTTCACTAATTGGCGTGTAACATGTCCATTACGGCGAAATATTTATGTTGCCGGCGTGAAATGAAATCGGGTTTGCTACGAGTTTTCCAATTTACCGTTTATTCGCGACTTGCCAGTTCGGTACTTCCGCCGTTCGATGAATCATTTTACTAGCGCGACTCGGAACGTGATTGCGTTAGTTAATTTCATCGCCGCCAAACCGACTCTTTTTCTACAAAGCGGAGAAGTTCGATTTCTGGTGATACCCAAAGGCAAACAGTGATGCTGACGAAAGCAGTGCAATATCGTCGGCGTTTCACTTCGCGTGGCAAAAGTTTAATTGCGCGGAAAGGCGTAGCGACGGCCTTCGCGAACGAAAACAAGGGGACTCCCCGTTCATCGAACCCTTAATCTTAACTGAATTACGTCGAGCAGAAACTTCGTATTTATTGCGTTCCGCAATTTGCGATATTTCCTCGGGAAGCTCTCAATAACCGACGGAATGTTTTTGAAGCAGTAAGATGAATAACAGACTTCCTACATTGAAGATAGTTGGTTCATCAAAAACAAAGAGTCATGTGCTTTGATACTTGGAACGCTCTTGAAAGTGCGTGTTAATTATTTCCCCGTTTCGTCACTTTCTGCTGACGTGGAATTTCATACGAGCGTGCTCTTTAAGTCCGATCAACTAAAATGTGAGCGTGAAGCATTTGTATGACGTAAGCTTAACGAGTATGCGCGTATTGGCTGTTCCATGAAGACGAGCGACATTTCACTTTACATTTAACTTTTCCTTCGTCGCCTTTATGCTCAGCTGACATTTTATGCGTCGCATAAAGTCACAATGGTACAGCACGAGGTAGCCTCAAACGGCGGTTGCTGTTCGCAGTTGCTTAGGGCGCTCTTTAGAGACCATTCTGTTCCAGCTGGTCCACTTATTCCCCTTGTAAAAACTCGTTACCTGGCCTGCACCCGAGATCTGGACGTGGACGTGAATCGCTCCGAGCTCGAGCTCACCTGTCCAAGCTGTAATGTCGGTATCCTTACGATCTTTACGACTTCGACTCACTTGGGAAACGGGAGTGCAGCCGTGCGCGAGTGCGAGTACAATTTTTATCTCCTGCTCAAGTTTTTCCCCATTCCCTTCCTATCCGTCGCACGGACCTTTTTCGGTACTTCTCACATTTTTCGCGACTCGGAAACGGTGCAAAATTGTTCCGTTGACCCCACACCGTATGGAACAGATTTTGTTTGGCATAAAAAAAATCATAGTGATTGTTCGTCAGTTGACCTCATACCGTAGGGAACAGATTTCGTTTGGCATAAAAAGAATCGCAGTGATTGTTGCTCAGTCATGAACGGTAGTCAACGTTAAATCACCTTCCCAGAGAAACAGAAGGAGCCGTGTAACGGTATTGTGTAATAACTGACAAGCCAGTCAGCGTGATTAATGCCAAGACCACCTTCATGTTATAGATTTAGACACATTAGAATGATAATGGGCGTGGTGACAAATTAATTTTTTACGCTTCGTACAACGGAGACGATCGATTGGTATCTGGACAGAGTAACTGATTGAGGGCCACTTGAAGTCAGATATGAATGACACATGAAGCCAGTCCTCCAAAATTTCAGTTCGTAAATAGTGTACTTTCTCTTTCGCATGTACCGTCGTCCGATTTTTCGAGCACATTTTCTTTACACACCACTACTGAACTCTACCGATTTTCTGCTCCATCGACCAATCAACTATACGGCACGCTCGCCTACAAGGGGCCCCAGACGCATTTAGTATTCTTTCGAAGACAATTCCGATTCCCTGAAAGCACTTTCACCGATCCGCTGTCTGGATAAATCAGGCGGTGCCACCTGACTCTCGCTTTCCTCGCGTGGTCTTGGCGCGTGAGGAAAAAAATTGCACGAAGAACAAAGATGTCGAGAGTAGAGAGATCTATTATTAGCGTCGTAGCGATTTAGTATTATTTCCAGCCAGCGTTGGCGTGTTTCTGCTGCAGGGCAAAGAGCTCTCTCGGGCCTCTAACAATTAATACCGATCCTAAGCTAAATTACTCGGCTGCGTGTAATTAAGTACACTACCTACCGGCACTGGGTTAAGCTGGAGGCGTTCTACTCGCCTTACCCGACTTCGCGACATCCGATAAACTTGCTCTACTTTCGAAAGGGCCCCGTCGTAACCTTACCCGGGTCCTTTCTTTCTTCTCTTCTCTCCTTAACCGTTCTGTAATCTTCGTGAAAACTGGTTCGTGCCGACTATACGGCTGAACGCTGCCCCGACACCTTTCGATGGTGCGCGCAGCCTTTCGAGAGTGGAACAATGGCGCGGGGCAAGAAACTACTCCGTTCTCGCTGAATTTTCTAGCAATTTAACACGTCGATCCCCGTCTTACTGACCTATCGACGCAAGAAAAGGTTGCAGTGAGTCAGTTTTCTATGATAACCACATCGCGCGAGTATAGTTCACTTGGCGGGAGGTGTTGAGTTGTATCGATTGTGGATGAAAATAGAAAACACATGGGCGGACGGTGTGTGATCAAAGTAGGAGTGCCAGTTGTTAACGACTTGCAGTACATGATGTGATTATTGATAAGGCGAAAGTCGCACGATCGGGTATCTTCTTTGTGCGCGATTCTCCTTGGCAGGTATAAAAAAGTGTAAGTCGAGGTCCTATAGGAGGAACGGGCACATCTCTTTGATGTGGGGTCAATATACGTTTCACGTTGAAAGTCACGTACGGATTCCCTCTTTCCGCTCCGATGTTCGCCTACCGATTGGGAATCGACGGATGTCTGCGGTAAGCCAGTGACATGAACGCAAACGCCGTTGGTGTCATCCCAGGTGTAATTGGATCGCCATGAGAAAGTTCAAAGCCTTTGCACGTTTAGTGCTTGCTTTCGCACTCGACCGAATGTTTGCCACAGCGGACCATGTTTTGCGACAAAATTTGACTCCTCAGTTCGCTTGACGGTGACAGATGGCAATTTGAGGCATGCAGCGGACCAACTTTGTTAGATCGCACAGTTTACACCTTAATCAACGGAACGTTTGCTTTATTTTAGATTGCAGTGTGAGGGCGATGGCAAGTGGATAATCGCAGCCGCGTGATTTAGATCAAATTTTATGATAAACGAATGCAAGGTCGGTGGGGTTAGTTAAAATTATTCTAAACGCTTGGTGCTCCGACGTACGTACATTTGCGCGCAATAAATGAGAAAAACTCAGTTCGCATTCCACTGCACTGAATCATTGAGGCAAATTCACCGTTTAACTACACATGGACGCATTGCATTTTTGTCTTGCCAATTATGGGTACATAGAGAGCGGTGAATCGGGATGACTCATTATTCAGGATTCATTCTGCGATCGATATACCAGGATCCTGTCTCATTTTGAGCAGGATCTCGGCTGTTGAACGATCGACCTTGAATGCTCGCACCGGCAGGAATTTAATGACTGGATGACCGTCCGACGGCGATAAAATACGGGAATTGGGCCGGTCACGTGGTTCAAGCTAGTCGGGCGATGACCTTCGGAAGGATCCTCCATGATCACGCTTTACCTACTCAAGGATCAACGCTTTTTATTTCGTGGCCCTTTCAAATCGAGCACCGAACCGAATCCTTCGGTTTACCGAGAGCACAACTCGATTTCTGGCGGGCTTTATGAGCACCGAAAGTGAGAACGTGTTCTCGGAATGGGATCAGAGAACAATTACGGTCTAGCTGACGGGGGAACCAGTGATCAGAGGAAAATTATCTTGGAATTCGGACGTAGGTAATATACAACGGGAGATAAAGACACGCATTACAATATAAGAGACTATACGTACCACAACGGACTACAACTTTTACACCCCATTTTTGTGACACTCTGTTAAATGCCACTCTGTTCAGTATCTGCGCATGGTAATAAACATTCTTCGATACCACGCGATGACCCGTTAACTTCGTGCGATGTGATCCGTCGAGCGCATAGATATTTATTGGAAAGTCTGACCTTTATCAGTATTTCCTACGGTGCTTGTTTATCCGAATCGTCTGTTCTGTGTCGAAATTGTTTACGGAGCCACCTCGTTTTGACTTGTCCGTGAAATACGAGAGACGGAAACGATTATTTGGATAGCCCACTTACGCGTAATAACGATTCGTACTGTCCGGATATTGGACGGATAAAAATGAGTGAGTTAACGATCTGCCTTTAATTTCGCAGGGAAACAGTTCTTTACCTCTTTTGCCGGGTTTCTCTTCTTTTGATTTCCGGCGTGTTTGATCACAGATCGTTTTCGATCATTACCTGTCGATACACACGAGCGAGATATATCGATCCATCCGCGGTGAGAGTTATCTTGCTTCCTAAGGAGGAAGTGTGCGGAGGGGCGTTCTCGTACGAAACTGACAAAGAGAAAGGGAGTGGAAGAGAAATGGAAAGCCCCCGTGGAAAAGTAATCTGAAACGTGCTGCGCTCGTTTGAACGATCGGCGAGGTATACTAGAGACCGGAAGCGATCGATACGTGCGAAATGTGAGAAGCTCCCTACGAGGTTATCTCCGGCGATCATCGCATGCGAGATAACGACGTATATATATTCATTTCGTCCCGTCGAAAAGATAAGTGACCTGCGATATAGACGGGAGGCACTCGGCCGTATCAAACTATTTTTGCGCATCGACATAACCGGTTAACGAATTTTTACTAGTCCTCCCATAGGAACACTTTGTACAGAACGGATAATCTGCACGAGAACATGACGTACCATCGTTCGGAAGTTGATCCTTGCGCAAACGTTGATTTATTTTGTTTTTCCTCTGCTGCTATGCTTCTCTTAACGCCCGACGGATCAATGTTGCTACAGTTCGAGGTCGCACATTTCGCTACGAAGTTGCGACGACCTTATTTGGCCAGCACGGCAGTTTGCTTGCGAGCGAAGAGATACGTTGAGTCATAATGTCTCATAAACGTTGCATTTCGTCTTGCTTTGGCTCTTCAAGGGTTGCACACCGTCAGATCAGACCCCGATCGATGCACCGCACCCCTTCTGCATTTTCGCGTTCATGCAACGGGTGCACGAAGGGGTTATCCGCGTTAAGTGGTCGACGCTAAGCTTTTGGAGAACCTCTTCAAGGTCATCTCTTACTGTCGAGGAGACTTGATCACGTCACCCGCAGGGACGAAACTCGTTGTCTTTTGATTGAACGGATTTGTCGAGCCACGCTCGTATTATGTTCGAGTTTTACCTCGTTTGCTCGTCACTTCAGAGGAGCTGGATCTCAAGAGATAGAAATGCGGAGGATCAATAGCAACCGTTGTCATGGGGACGTAGTAACACTCGTTATTTGAAGAAGCTGTTTCTTTCTAAATGTGTTCAGTGGAAACAGCGTAGCTTGTAAAAGCAACGCAATACAACGAGCCATCTAAAGTTTATAACTTAGAATGGTTATTTTAGGCAGTATAAGTCAGAAACATCGAATCCTACGTGAAAACATATTTATATAACTATATATATATGTTACGCCTTACTTTAGTTCATTTTCAAGCTAGTTTTGCTAATCGCAAAGATCATTGAAAACCCTTTCAGTTGGTTGCAGTTATTTATTGTTAATGTTGTTCGACACTCGGCATGTTTGAGGAACCTTGGTTCCACTTTTCAGAAGTTTACAAATGCTACGTGTCGTTATGATGTGTAATCTAATGATAATTACCATTACAATTATCCGTTTTGTTCAATTAATAGATTGGTCTATGTACAGCAGTATCAATTCAAATCGGAGGTAATTTGATGATTTTGCCGCAAAGGAATGTGTCTCTTCTCGGCACTTTGTTCCGTTAGACCGTTATAACTCAGATATAAAGTATCTTCCGTCTTTGACCCTTACTTCTTCAAGTTGCCGCAGGCTTAGCCAGGCACGTTCGCGGCCCAGAAATGTCGAAACGTGATCGCGGTTTTCGCGGTGAATTATTATGCCCGCCCCAGGGAGCACTGATCGTCCGTTAGCGGCGATGCATAGGCAGCATTCGCACCACGTAAGCACACAAGCCTATGCATGCACGATATGCGACTACTGATATGTGTCCAGTGAGGTCAGCCGCAGGGAACACTCGCATGTGCTTCGCGTAAATTTATTATCATTTAAAGACGATGAGGATGTTTTTTGCACGGTACCGAAGAAAACTGCTGTACATATTCTGCTACGGAATTTCAGAATATTACGTAACCTATAATGATAGACATCGACAGAAAATGATGCATCACGTGCAGAAAGTAAGAATAACTCAGCGAATGCAGGTTTTATTCGCGGTGAATATAAGAGGCAACCGAGAGGATGTAATAACAGAAAGTAAATATACTTGAGCGAAAGGCACGAACTTTATACACGGAGAGATGATTTTGTTCAATATCGTACAATGAGACTGTGGGTAATGAAAGCAACCGATCGTCTTAAAGTTCTCTTACAATTCGCTTTCGTTCGTGATGGGCGCCGCTCTTCAATAACACAATATAAACGCAGACAACGGAGAAACACGCACTTTGGAGCGATCGAGCAATGATCGTGCACGCTAAGCGATCGACGATCGAGGAAGATGATCGAAACGCTTTCACGCTGGCCTTTCGCGCCCCGTGATCGCCGCTCCTTCTTCGTGGGATTCTCATGACTCTTCGAGGATAGACGGGATATTGGTGATGAACGACCTGGTTTTCATTTCGAAGGAGTGCTTGTATCAGCGCAAGCGCTTTCAAATTGCATTGCAACGAGTCACTCCGCCGAGTGCGCTGAGAAATACTTGTCCTGAGAATATCGATCGCGGATGTTGAATAACAAAGCAACGGCGTTCTCGTCCTCCTACTAATAATATACTCGGATTCTTTCTATTTCAAACACTCGTCGCGTATTGATCGGCTTATCCGGTTGTATCGCTGGTCCCGGCCGTTTTACCAAGAAAGCAAGCGAACACGTATTGCAGTTACTGAGTCGGCGTTGGTCACCGGCAAGGCAGTCCGCAAGTGTTTTACTTGTCACCTGCATTCGGGAAAGAATTGTAACCACGTTATTTGCTTTGCTTTGTAAACACGCGCGTTGTACTTCGCTCGTTATGCGCGGTACGTGGAAAAAGTGGAGATGAGTCTGAGTCGTGAGTCGAGTAAACGTGACCTTGGCTAACTTGCAGCACGTTAATCTCGCCTTGCCCTCGACAAGGTCGCCGTGGACGAAGAAGAATCAAAGATATTCTTACACGGTAAGGCCGTTGTCGTTGCCAATGCCGTTCTCTGTACCCCGTTCTCCGTCGTCGTGTGTTCCCCAACTCGTAGTCGTGCTCTCGAGTGCCGTCTGAGAGTAGTGCAGGAGGAGGAATGGCCGTCTGGAGATGTTATCGTCCTCCTAACTGCGAGTTATGACCCTGGCGTATCAAACTCTTCCTCTCGTTCGCCGTGATCCTCTTTAGGGTTCTACTTGCTTTCGATAACGATTATCTCGTGGGCGGATAATAGCCTTTTTTACGTCGACACAAATGCACGAAGCGCAGCGGTGACTCGGCAATGAGGTTTGCTGGCGAATATTACTGCGTCCTAGCTGTATTTGTCACTGAGAAATACACGAGGAATTTGACTAATTCTGTGGTGCGTCAAACTTGGCGATACTTTTAAATAAACAGTTGATTCGCCCTGTTGAGACACCCTGCGTTTGCCAAATTCATACGAACGTGGGCAGGTACATCAGAAAGTATTAATCTAATTACATGACAATCGGCTTAATTAGATACGAAAAATTAATACGTTTTGTAAGTAGTTATTTCGATATATTTGATTTCATTCCATCGCAACGTCAGTGTTATGTATATTCTTCTAATTCCTACGGTAAAAAGAGGTCTCTCTGATACAGCAGTAAACTGCTATATACGTAATGCATATAAATTATTTTGGTTGCTATAGTTAGAAGAAATTCGCTGCAGCTGTTAAAGAATTGCAGCATTTAGAAGAATTCGTCTGTGAACGATTACGGTACATCATCAAATACAGTTAGACCGAAAAGCGATGTAAATCTAATTGTTCGATTACGTACCGCGTCTTCTCTATCGCGATTCGACGGATCTATCGAAACACACAACCTGAAAATGGGATCGAATGTGCAATGGCACATATGAACTAGGTTCTCGTAATCTTGTATCTCGTATCATTGCGATATGTGTTTAATACATATTTCTCCGATATGCGAACGCCTGTATGTTCTGTACACGCTGCCTAATACACATGTGCAAATCCGAATGCTCACAACAGTATCCGATCATGTGCATACGTTTTCGTATGCATACATGTAAGTGGGTCGCTGTATATCATACGATTATGCAGCTAATGTCCGATGCGAGCGAAATGTGCGGAGAAACGCAATCGCATAACCGGCACGACTTCGAGATAACAATCTGAGGCACAGCCGCAAGACAATATGTAAAAGACGCGTAAATCGACGAAGTAAAAGTGTAACTCGCTACCCACGACGTTTGAAAGCTCAACGTTTTTCCGCTTATTTGCCGTGAAAAGAGCTGCTGCGGCCGAAGGATGTAGACAATAGCCATTGCCATTTATGTCTAACGTGTTGAGTTAATTGTTCGTTCAATGTCGATCGTTATGCCGACATATCGTTTTCGAAGGGGTGCGTCCAACGGTGGATAGATTTTTCTCCTTTATATTTTCGCTGTGGCATTCTGATTCTTTTTTGTCGCGAGAGAAAGTAAGGCGAAAACACAAGATACTGCGGACATGTTATTTGAATGCTAAATACGGCTAGTATGAATTTTCATCTGACACGGTCCGCCGCCCTTGCGTACATTGCCACATGGGCGTGGTGCTATTTCGATAAACGCGTGATGACGTTTGTTTCTGATTTAGCTGTTTCACCAAATAGACGTCTGCAGTTAATTAAGAGACTGAGGTAAAAATGAATAAGCAAAAATGTGAGTCATTCTTTCGCCCGTATTAGTTGAAATTCGCGTGGAAGAGATTTAAAGTGTCATTCTACTCACCGAACACTTTTGTAACCGCTTCGTAAGAAAGCTATCGAAACATATCAGATGTGATTTACGTAAGAAACACGGAAGAATCGGTGCTGGCATTTGACCTTTTTGCGGCATTGAAATACGGTTCGATTTGACGAACGTTGTTACTGTTACTTGGACCCGGTGGACTTTCGATTGCATAATCGGTAATCGGTCTGTAATAGAGGAATTTCAACTCAATGTCTTCGGTGAGAACATGCCGCCACGGTGGCAAGCTGACGATGGTCAGACTTACGCAATTCTTACGGGGCACTGAACGTTCGGAAACTGTATGCGAAGGCATGCTGCGAGGCATAAATAGGCGTGTGCCCATATCGGAATGGAAAATTGTAGCGGTCGTTTTGGCTTTACCGGAACGTCTGGTTTAATTAACTTCCGACGGTTAAAAGCAAACGTTCTTTATTCCGCGACGTTCTTCCGTGCGTTTTCTCGGCAGTAACTGCGAAAGGAAATATACGCCTGGTTTATGGTATCCCATAAGAAGACGTGGGCTAGCTAATTAACCGCTTAATGGGGTTAAGTACGCGTAATTACCGGGCCAGGAAGTGCAACGCACGTCCAACGGCCAGTCATATCAGCGATGTTTAAATTAACGCGACGTCGTTGGCCTCCAAAAATCAGCCCAAAGTGAAATTTATCTGTTCCGCCGAATAGTCAAACGACCCCACCGGACATCAGTTATTATTCTCAAGACATTCAGGTTAATAGAGATAAGCGGTGGGACTCATTTTCTCTCGCCATGTTTTACACGCGATCGAATGCAATATGCTGAAGAAATGAACCTGTGCGTTTTACAGAAAGTGAGGTTGGACATTGAGGTGTGACCGTAGAGAATCTCGGCGTTTGCAGTGAAATCAACTTTTTTCTGTTACTTGAATTACTACGATACGTTTTATAATACCCCGCGCTCGCGTGCGGAAACTACAGTCTTCCATATCGAGAAGAGAATCTCTGTAGAACATCTCATCATCGCTTTTTGCCCCGTCGCAACCGTTATTCCTCGCAACAGCTCTCATGGTTTTTCAGGAACAGAAAGAAATCCGCTGCGTAACGATTTCTTCCCTAATCTTTTTGCCGCGCGGTGCAACGATCGCGCATGACCAAAAAGTATCTCCGCGGCTGCAGGAAGTCGGCCGCGTAATCACATTGATCGTCTAGGCGATAATCTCGGCAACATATCATTGCGCTCTTTTTGCCCGTTTACTCATAACTATCCGAAACAGCACTCGCCACGTAATTCGTGGAAAGTGATTTTTTCCCGTCGTTCGCCACCGGAGCAAGTACGCTGAACGCACCAGCCGAAGGAAATCTGTGCACGTGCCTCGCGATCGTAACGTTTTCTTTCTCGACGTTTTTATTCCTTAATTACCGTGCGCCGATTGGGAACATGAAATTAGCGAGTTTCCGCCTTTCCCTTTCATTAGATCCCTTCGGCCGTCGGCGGGACACTTTCTCCTGGTTTTTCCGTCCGCCTTCTTCCCGCCTTTTTCGGTCGGCCTACCTCCGGTCGTCGGTCGTTGCTCGTTGGACTTGCTCGTTGGTCGTGCCAGGCGGACGAACGTTCGCGGACTAAAAATGCAGCACGCGCACGAACGAGCGAGCCGTGTAATCGTCGGTCATTAATCGCGATCGGGAAATCGCTCGGGGTCGATGATTAACAGCCGATCGAGCTACGTCGCTCACCGGGGAAATCACGATCCACTATTACGTGCGCATTAATTGGCCGTTTCCTTCTTCGCGATATGCGCGAGAAGGAGGATTAAATCTCTTGCTGAGGCGAAAGATGCGCGCGAAGATTTTAAGTAATCTTGTCCGATTCGATGCGCGCTTTGTCTTTCTGTCGGGATTCGTCGTGCAAAGTTTTGTATGGACGGTAGTGTTTTGTTCTTAACGATTCGATGAATTTCTATTTTTGCATACATTTGTTGTACGTTATGGAATCGTAAGGTATTAACCCTCTGAGTGCTATGGACACATATATGCGCCCTCCGAAATCTATCGATGACTAGAATATATTTCTATGGACGCCACCATTATCAACATATATAAATGCGGATGCTAATGTGTTCTTAACGATTTGATCGAGATTTCTAATTTCAATATAAAAGACAATGTCGAAAAATGATCGGAAAATGTGCGACAAAATATACTTGCAACCTGGGTGTGCAACCTGTCTGTAGATATACTACAAAATTACCTGTCCTATGTGTATAAATATCCTTAAAAGAATGAGAAAAATCGTAAATAAATCAAGGTACAGACCAGGATGAGTATTTCAATAATTCATACTTTGAGATACTGTAAGGTCGAAAAATTTAATAACAAGTTTCATGGAAGCATATATGTAAATCCCGCAAAAAGCTATTAGGAAGGAAGCTTGTGTGGAACTTAAGACAGTTAAAAGCATTCAAGTTTAATCACGGAATACTCTGATAGTTGCAGAGATCAGATGCATGATGATAACCCTTTGACTGCTATGGACGCATATATGCGCCCTCCGAAATCTATCGGTGCCGACTATGGACCCATATATGCGTTTCGCAATCGTTTCGATTTCTTACCTACGGCAGCCACCATTATCAACATATGAGATAAATGCGGATGCGTTCTTTATCAAATAAATTTCTTGCATCATTTAATTTGGCGTAAATGAAGAATTACCATTATAACCAATTTGCGCCTTATATAATCAATCAACAGAGTTCAAACTGTCAAAAAGTGTCTCGTCCCCAGCGAGCGCTTTCGGAAGTATTGCAGTCAAAGGGTTATATAATGTTAAAACTACGATGCGATGAAATACTGCAGAATATGATTAAATCGTGCAAAATGAACGTAACGCAGAATTAGAAACCAAAGTATTGAAGCACCATTTCAATATCAATTGCTGTTACAAGATTGCAAATAGGCTTCATTGCGAATTGTTTGCATTTTTAGTGAAATCTTTTGCACCGGTCACCTGTGATCACCGTGGCAGTCAGCGTGTTAACGATCTCTGACATTAGTATGTGAATGCACAGTGAAATTTTTCTAATCGCGCTTTGTGTAGATTGTATAACGAAAGTGTTAAACGGAATGATTCAATAATATATATTTTCTCACAAAATTAACAAAGGTTCACAAAAAGAAAATATACTATAATCGTGGTGAGTTTAGAGAATGAGTGAGTACTGCATTGATCTAACTTTGGTAGAGGTGCTGAGCAAGTGACGCCCAAAATGCGTTGATTTGTGGACGTAAAGGAAATAGGGATACTAGACGATCGGGTAGGTATCAGGATTGAAACAAGGTACTGCAGATTCGGAATTCGTGAAGAAAGAGGGGTATGACCAGAAAGAACAGGAAGGATTAGGCGATATCTGGTTAAGCGATAAGATTGAGCGTGGACGTTGATGAGTTATTCGGGGTCTATTAAAATACGGAGGACAATGGGAAACCAAAGGTAGTGTTGGCTAACGGTGGCCGATGAGCTGGAGGTGAAAAACCCGGGTTTCGGTCGTCTTGCGAACGAACACACAGCAAATTTAAAAAGCAGGAAAAATCAAACGCCTTGTTCTGATTGAAGTAACTTGTTCCCTTTTTTTTGTATTGTAAAACATCTGTACATGTTTCGATATAGTGGGGCATCCTCTTCAGAAATCTATCAATCAAGTTAATTGTTTTAATATCGGTAATTTTTATTTTAGCGTCCGAAGAGGTGTCAGAATAGTATTTAAATACAAAAAAAGGGAATAAGCTACTTCAACCAGAACCAGGCGTTTGAGCTTCTCTCGCGGACACAAGGTCGAATTTAATGAAAGCAAGTTTAGAAATGGAAGCCACAGTCCAGTCGAAAAGTGGAAGCGGTCGCTCGTAACGAGATTGACACTACGCAACAGTTTACAGAATTTCTATGTCACGAACGAGGCTCCGATAATGGGAACAAGTACCGTAAGATATATTGCGGTCGAACGCCCTAATCCTGTTACCGTCGATTATGCATTTTTCTGTTCTGCCTTGCCCCAGATGTGAAAGACATCTCCTTATTACTCATTGTCGCGTTCCTCTATCTTGATTGAGTGCACTGACGTTGGCCATGGCGCAGGACCGCTTGCAAAGTCAACACGCTAATTGTCCTTCCCGTTGCTCGCCGTTTGAATGACGAGGAATTTAGCGTACACGAAACACGGACACGTTGATTGCTCACTCTACATATTGCAACAATATACGCAATTATGCGAATGGAGAAGCGTTAATTGCCTTGCTTTGCACCTGTGCCTGCTTCGCTTTCTGGCTCAGAAAGCGCCATTGTGATCTATAAGTCTCTAGATCATCTACTGCAAACGCAGTGCTTCTCAAACTAGGGTTTTCGTCACATTCCAACAGTACAATATGTGAGATGTGTAATTTTGTACGAATGGGCAATGAGAGAGTGTGCGCATGAGAGAGAGAGAGAGAGTGAGAAAGAGTGCATGAGTCTGTATTTGTTATTAGGAAGGTTCTCGAACAAATTCATTATCATGAAAATGAAACAGAATAAAAGGGTCGAGCGCGATGTTGAGATAAGTGAGTCTCTGTGAATCTTTCGAGAATACCAGTGAGTGCATCTTACCGAATTTTAGTGAATCTTTTGAGAGTGTCAGCGTTTAACACGTTGACTGCCAAGCGTATTTTGCTACATTAGAACCGCGATTTGATGAAATACTGCGAAGTAAAATTAAATCGTGCAAAATGAAGGTAACGCAAAGCTGTTGGAAGCCAGAGTATTGAAGCACCGTTCCAATATTAATTGCTTTTACAAGATTGCAAATAGGCGTCATTGCGAATTTTTGCATTTTTAGTAAAATCTTTTGCGCCGGTCACCGGTGACCACCATGGCAGTCAAAGTGTTAATATAGAATATAGTGCGAGTAACATTATAGCTACTACTTTTGTGACCATGGCCGTTTAATAATATCATTCCAGTCTAAATCTTACAAATATATTCGATTTTTACGCAGTTACAAATTCTATCGATATCGATCCTGTCATTTTATTAATCTTTGCCACCGGCATCGTAGTACGATACCGTTTCCTATATCCAAGAGAAGGTATTGACACAGATTCGAAGCGCACTGCCAAGTGTTTGTGTTCATGAATGAACGAGATTTGCGTAAAGCATGTTTTCTTACCTCCTGAAATGCAGTCCGAGATTTTTTATCCGAACTCACCAGCAGTAAAATGTATCGCGCTCTCTCGCCTTGTACAAGTTTCCGTGGTCGCGTTGCTGCAATCGATTTCTCGAATAAGAAGGTTTTCTTACTCCGAACGAATGTTTCGCGAACTAGCCACACCTGATCCAGTCGGTCGATCGTGTCTAATTGTATCGTTGTAATCGGAGAAGCCACCGCGAACGTGCGTTACCCACGAGCTTGGGCACAACCGGTTCACTACCAGTATCTCTGCGTCTTTTTTATTTGTTACACCTGTTCTCCCGATGAGGTCTTCCACTTGTATGTTTCTTGCGATATTCTCTCGGCTTGTCGCCGCTCGCTCGACCGTGTACGGTGCAAAGCGCAATCGTAATTCGCAACTCTTTCTCACCACCTCGCCTTTCGGAACTTTCGTTAATTACATATGGCGAGATAATGTCCGCAACATCGTACGCAACGTATCATTTTTTCTAAAAGCCACGAATAGTCTTTGGAATTAAACCGTTACGTTGGCGAAAAGCACAAGCCGCCGCCATTCGGCAGCCAGCTATCATGGTATTAATCTAGAAATTGTTGACCCGAATCGGTCCCGGGTTAAGTGAATGTGATAGCAGCGAGTAATTATAGAGGAAATAATGCCCGCTGGTCATGCGCTGAGGTTTCTCAGTTCAGCTTGCCTCTTTGCGATAAAAGGTGAATCGCAGTTAAAGAGAGACTCGGCTGTTTAAAATGGCCATTACGAAAGAACTATCAGTAAAGAACGCATTCTTCGTTGATACAACCGTTTCCCAATCTCACGGAAAATTGTGCCTTTCATAAAGGTTCGGTAAGAAGCTATCCAGCTTCCTTGGAACGGCAATCCTTAATTGGCGGTACCGGACGGCAATCTATATTCTAAATATCCTGATTTTTTAATTCAACGCCCATAAAACAGGCTGTCCACGTCAAGTGGGGACCGTTCATCGAGTAAACGACCAATTATAGGCACGGTCTGCTTTCGTTCGACAAGGAGGAATAATCCGTTACGGGAAACGAATCGATTCTGACAGACGGTCGTATTATTATCATCGGTTTAATCGCGAAGCGGTATCAAGCGGAAGCCGGGACGAGGTTGTTGTGCAACTTCACTTCCCCGCGATGTCGTTCACCCGTACGACTCCTGCGCAGATGTGTCTCGTTGTTCTGATCGAAAAACGATTGAGAGACGAGATCGATCTGCTGGAGCCGGCGTTAAGAAACACGAGTCGAAAATCGACCGGTTCGCCGGTCTTGCCACTTTCTCCGCTTCTCTCCACTCCTTCGGGAAGTCGAAGGCGAGTGTCGATCGTAAAAATTTGCTCAGAGATCTGCGTGTATCACGGTTAGTTCATAAAACGGAGAAACGGAACGACCGAAGACATATCAGCTCCTTCTGCAGGAAACAAGAAGACGGCTTTATTCATAAAACTCACGGCTGGGCAAAAATTGAGACACATCGTAAACCGGTGAAACCGAACAATGTTAAGTGGATGAGTACGGTGATGGTTCGAAATAACCTGAGCAGACGGGAGATACTGTTCCATTATGAAAAGCAGGAATGCTTTCAATATTTGTATGCAGGGGCCTATGTAGATTTTAATGGACTTTGTAGGAATACGCTGATTGTGATGAACATAACGAGCATTTCAGTGAGTTTCATACAAAATAGACGGGAAGCGCGTTGCAAAGAATGCTTTCCTGTTTGCAGACTATAATTACAGATTAATTTTCCGAGCTTCGTAGAAGCGCGGTCGTCCTACTTCCTTCGCAGTATTTATTATATTTGTTAAACGCGCTCTCCGGTGTTTATGGCGTTCACTCGCATTTTGCTTTCTTACGTTACTCGGAGACCACTGAAACCTTCGCGATCCTTCACCTTCGCGTTTGCCTTCTACGAGTAACAGGAAACTCGGCGTTCTTGTTTCAGGCCGTGAAACTGGAGTCGGTGCATCCAGGAAGAACGCGCTATCTCGTCGTCGTGTCTTGCACAGGACGACAGGACGCTGAAGAAAGCTGCCTCCTAGGTATCGATTGTCACGCCAGAGCGACCGTTGGCCTCGTCCTGCGAGTCTTAGCCGACACTGCCATTACACTCGACGGCGATGGGTGAGTTACCTCCATTCATTTCATCAACATTTCCACCAGTATTCATTTCTTTTTTACGCGCAATCAAAAAGGTCGTTCCGCGACAAATGACGTACAACAGGATTAAGTTTAACACGTTGACTGCCATGCGTACTTTAGCTGTATTAGAACAGCGATGCTATGAAATGCTACAACGGTTAACTGAATTATGCAAAATGTAAATAATGTGCAGGTATTGGAGACCAAAGGGTCGCATCACTATTCTAACAACAACTGCATTTATAAAACAATTATTGCTACCCATTGCGAATATTTTGAATCGTCAATAAAATCTCTTGCGCCGGTCAGCGGTGACCATCATGGCAGTCAAAGTGTTAATACTGTAAACATCCTCTACTACAATACGAAACAATGGCCCTAATATGTTTACATATCAGTATCGAGTAAATTTCAACCTATTAGTAGTGCATTGCTATACCAATACGAACGCTTCTAAGCAGCGCACGTGGCCTGACTGGGATTTCCTTAAAAATACGCGTGGCGCTCAACGTGTTAAACGTTAATATCACTTGACAGAATAATTTATAATATATAGTAAAGGCGGGGAAGTTAATCTAAAAGGTTAACGAAGTCCGAGTCTCCGCAGATATGACACGTCTAGCATTTCTCAGCATTTGCGTACTCTCTCCTTCTCCAGTTACCACTATATCTACATCCCCCTTACCTTTCGACATTCGCGTCTGACGCGAAGAATAACGCCTCGTGTCCCACGTTATTACCCATCGACATGGCGCACACCAGACTCGGTCTTACCCAAGTCGTGAAACTTTTCGCTCGATCAATTGCAAAGTCAGTACGTAGTTGAAGCATCTCTGCATTGAAAACGCGACGTTGCCCTACATGCCTATTTCGCAAGGAGACTGTTGGTATCGTGGGAAGCCGCTGCACTGCGGTCTGCATAATGCCTAAGTGCATCGTCTCGTCAGTGTACACGCTTGTGTAATATTTGCTAAATAGATATGCCTAGGCATTAACGCTGGGGCCGACGTATGACAGGAAATGACTGCAAGAAGCGCTTACGAACGGACGAATAAATATCGGTGGGATGGCGTGTCTCCCTGCGCGAACCTCTTTCTCTTCTCGCATTCTCGCTCTTTCGCTCTCCCTCCTTTTCCGTCGTTTTTCTTGTCATCCGCATATATACCTGGTCTTTCCACACGCACACATACAGAGTCAAATTCACGTCCTCTCTCTCTCGATTTCTCCTTATCTGCTTGATGCAGGATACGAACCATTAATGTGAGGACGCCAAAGAGAGAACGTGGACGAAAAGTCGCGCGAAAAAATAATATCGCAAACGTGCAGGTCTTCTCGCGTCGTTTCTTACGTAACAGACGACGTCTCTGCAAGGTGGCTGTACGGCAGCTGCAACGAGACCCGACGTATGTAATTGACCGTGTGTGCATGGTGAACGGTGGACGCTGACCCTAGTGCCGGATGTTGCGACTGAGCAAAACCTTTGAGAGCCGATACACACGACGAGTCTGATAAAGCGGCCACGTCGAGATAAGTAGGTTACAAGTACGGTGTATGTCATCGGGGAAACGTTTTCCGCCCATTTTTCCTGCTAATTCTCATTACGCGGTTCAGCGGATTTTTGTTCGCCGCATTGCAGACCACTTTTCTCCCGCGTTATCGAATCTCGCTCCGAGGCAGATCTTTTTCGCCTTGCATATTCTTACCTGCGGCCGGCAAAATGCTTCGAAGACATATTTCCTGTCTTTTGCAACGTTCTCCTTTTCCGACGCGAAATACGATGAAACGGAGAATCATGCCGAGCTCGCGATACCCAGAGCGACTGATTTACACACTCGTCAGTACAGGTGCGCGAGATACCACGCCGCGGCCTCCCTCTCGCGCGATGATTTGTGCAATCGCTGCGAGTAATATAGGATCAGGGACCCAGCGATTTATTATATCCATGAAAGTAGCTTACGCTTTATCCGGGACGCGATACGACGATGGTGCGTAAAATTTTAATCACGCAAAAATCTCGGCCTCCGCGCCCGCGCGCGCACGTTACCGGTACGAATTTATTGTACCATTTCGCGGACGGGAGACTTTATCGTAATTATCGATCTGCAGGTATCTCCGCTAAAGCTCGCCGGCATAAAACTACTTTCTAACAGCCTGCCCGGCTTCTATAGCTTCCTCTCATTGGTGCGCACTATCGCTGAAGCGCCAAAGTGACTCATTACACTGGCTCGCCGCTATCAGCCTAAATCTGTTAACGCGAGATAATTAGCCGACTAAAAACGGGCAACTCCTTTAAACCGCTATGCCACTCGCGTTCACGGCTGGTCTGTCCTGGAGGTGAACGGAAAAGTATGGCGGTTGTTTATGCACTTTAGCTTCCAATGCACCGGCTACCGCGTTAAGGTGAACTGTCGAAGGTCACCGCCGTTCTCCGTAGCGAGGCCATATGAGCACATAGGGAAATGGAGCGCGTTACCGTAACGCACGTTGGGGCCAGCGACTTGACAGGTGAATAGCAAGATCACGGCGAAAGGTCGCGGAGTCGGAAATCTGAGAATCGCTTAGTTGTTAGTGTTTTGCGATAGCGTCCACGACACTTGAGTACCGACGGAGACGCGGATCGTTGATACGTTCGCTGTCATGTGAAATTCGCTAATGCTTCGCCGGCGGCAACAAGGTAGTAAACCTACTTATGCTTGGGCTGTCCTACTATTTTCATAAATTTACGGGTAATTTGAACCAATGTTTAATAGAGGGTTGTGGGAAACGCCTCCGGACTGAATCTGAAAATCGGCTATCAGTGTTAGTGCCGTCTGATAGGGCGCCGCGAGGACTTTCGAAAACGCTTTTAGAATGGGAGGAAAAATTGGTGGAGGATGTTGAAATTGTTTATTGCGTCAAATTATCGACGTCGCGGGTTTCAGCGGCACAACAGCGGTAATCGGTTCATTATTTCTGAGCAGTACAATTCAACGTGCGTTTCTCAGGAGGCTGAGTCAGACATGACAACGGTTTCACAGCGATGATCTTCGAGAGATGATCGTATAAATCGAAGGAGAAGAGTAACAAGGCTTAAGTCATGGTATACTCGGTGATTGACTGAAATAGATATTCAATGATGCATAACGTAAACACGTCAGTGCGGTGGCGGATTACTCTTTAAGCTGACATCTATATGTCAAAGTTCAGACACGGAAAACAAAGTGTCGCTGTCGTATGATATGTTACGCAAGGTTCTCAACAAGTAGCAAATTCAAGAAAAACGCTATCTGCGAAGGAAGCATCGCGCGGCAAAGTCAAAGTGCATTGTCCGCCGCCGACTTACCTGCTCATTACGATGAAGGGTGTATCGTTAATCAGGTGTGCGGTTGCAGAAGCTAATTCTCGAAATTAAGCATTCATGGTTTATGCATCTCCACATTCTTCAGTGACATTATTCTTTGCTCGACACACATTTTTATGAAGGATCGCATGATACCGCGAATAAAAAACTTGTCTAAGACTCGGCTTTACCAGCACCTCACAAGTCGCCGCGTGAAGAAATCTCGTAAACGGATGATAAGCTCTAAAATAAATGTCGCACTCGTTCTAACGCAGTGAAGTCACCATGTCTTGGCGAACGTCTTGGATTTATACGAAGAATGCATCGGAGGGCTCACCTGTTCAATGACTCGAGTGCGTAATCACAGGCATTCGGGAAAGCGAGTGGTCATGTAAAAGTAGCAATAAGGGTGTGGAAGATGCGTGGCGAATTGGAAAAAGGGAAGAAAAGGGGCAAGCAAGGAAAATGAGCGCAGGCGCCGTTTACTGCGTGCCTTCGATGTCGATGACCCCCCAGGCGCTCTTTCTTCTTCTTCCGCTCTTATACTTGGAGCCCCTGCACCGCACGTACATACCTATGTACATTGAGGTGACTGTCGCGAAAACGTCGCCTGTTTGCCGTGCATTAGACACGTGATACGTCATTCGCTTCCTCGCTCGACTGGACTTTCGTCCGGTTCAATATAATTAAGCTAACTTTCGTTTCAAACTAATGCATCTCGTATGCATGACTTCGATGATGCGCGACAAATGCACATTAAGCGGACTAAAGCTCAGTAATTATAATATAAAGTCACGATTATATTAGTTACCGGGACAGGTGATTTCAAACTTGTGTATAATGAACGGACATAAAGACAATTGAGTTGAGTTCGTTCCGGTCTTACGCAAAATTGACGATTGCACCCGATTGCTCTGCATTTACAATTAAGCGGATTACCCACCAGGCATGAAAATGCTCATTATTGCGCAACAGGATTTCAAGGCCCCGACGTCTTCTCCACTTTTTTTGCATCTCAGGATTATACGGGCTTTATGATCGATGGACCGTTCTCCAGGAAGCGAGGGTTCGCGATAAAATTCGTTCGCAGAAATGTGCGTGAAGGCTAACTGTAATCGATGCAGGCGAAGTACGTTGATGAGGAAGGAGACGCGGCCGAAAGAGATGGCTGCGTTGTTATATCGAGAGGAAGAGACGAAGGAGGCTCGCTTTACGATCAAGATGATAACGGTGTAACCCTGGTAATTTCGGACCACAAACCTTTTTTTTTCCACCTTCGTCTTTTTTTTCATCTCGATGCAATGCAACTGGGTCCCGAATCTTCCACTTCGGAATACACCGGGACCTTGAGTGCGCTGCCCGACATTTTGCATAATTATTCCTATCGCCCCCGTGGCCAAACGGTTTTCGAAGTTCCAACAACAATTTTATCTCCTGACGTACAGTTACCCCGACACATATATTCGACAGTTTTATGCCCCTTGCGCACGTAATTCCCACTGCCATTTAATTTCCATTTTATGTCATTATCAACGTTTAGTGTGTCATTCTGCGTGATACAACGACAGAATAAATTGCGGCACTCAATTTCCACGTGCAGTAAATTGTTGAATGAGTGACGCCATTTTTAAGTATGCACGAACCGCACAGTTTGTAAGTACGTACTTCTACTGAATTTACCCACTATTACATTTTTTAATTTTTTTTTTTACGTAAGTACATAAAAAATGAAAATTTATGAACAGCTTTTAGACTTAAGTGCACGTTTTCTAAGCACGACTTGACACGAGTTAAAGAAGTCAAGTGTAAATCAGTATTTCATGGCAATGCTACAGATTAGCGTGATGGGATTCGTTTCACCATGGTTTATCGTAGATTTAAGTGTTGCAGAATTTCTGGGGAATACGAGCGATGCAGTAAAATTAATAAGACGAGTAATGGAAGTATGTTTAATCTCTTCATTAAAAATGCAAAAATGGTGGACTTTATTTAATAATCTATTGTAGTCTATTCGAAATACTCACAACGCGGCATTTGCCTGTGGGACAAAACTTGCGTTCTTCATATCGGCGGGTTACTTGGAAGCCTTTGGCCGATTGTAGACATCGTGCTATCCGGCAAATTCTACTCGTTGGCAATAATTCGCGAATCGCTAGATGCACAGGAACAGAGCGTCGTCTCTCCACGTCTTTGCTCCCCGTCTTTTACATAATGCGTAATTAACGGTTATGTTGGACGGCATGTCGTAACGTCAGTGCAACGCGGGAGTCTCGTTGCATTACCGTTGCACTTAAGAAACCAGACGCGCTTCTTTTACCCGTCCCGGTAACGGCAAAGTGTTCCTTGAATCTCGGTGAAATTGACTTTGAATATCGCGTGACCAGGACGTATGGCTTATCACGACGGTTTGACCGATGTATTGACTGCAAGTTTTAACGTGAAACAGTATCAAAGGCCGGATCGCACACACGGTTACTGTATTTTGAGATACGTATCGGCATGCAGACGGGAGAAAATGTTGCAACCTAATAGCATCCGAAAATAGTCGTGGAGCTCGGTACAATGGGCATCACACGTTTTGGCGAGCGGTAAACTAGCATGTCGATACGATCAGATCACACTCTGCAAAACGCTAACGTTAGAATACCGTTTCACGTTTGGATCCATTCTTGTGTGTTACAGAGGCTTCAGTGTCAGCGTCTGTGGTCGTCAGCATATCTTCAAACCGGTGTCAGTTCAGGCGATGTGGTGAGTTCATAATACATCATTTGTTGCTTTATCAGTTACAATGTCATTGTTGTACTTCGTTATCTTCGGACAGCGATGTCGTTCATTTAAATATGGTGCAGGCTGTTTGAACGTAAAGTAATTTGACTGGATCATGTGATAAGACTAGTTGCTGCGACGTATTATTGTCACGTAGCTAATAACCGTAACCGACAGATACTATCGCACAATTATACGGATGGTTTAAGACGACACCCACGGTGCGCCGCTTTGCAGTAAAACGCGCGCACCTCAGCCAGTGCTTTCCAAGGTGGGCAGGAAGAAGAAAAAGCGAAGTGCGCACGTGGGTGGGGTGTCTGGTGATCGATCGTAGAAATAACACCAAAGCTATGGTTGTCCGAGCAAGTCATTTTCTTTCCTTGTTCACGGTCAGCAACGTTTCACGCAATGCAAAAAGTTCGGCATGTTCGCATAGCACAATTAATCTCGATACCATACGTGCATCATACATGGAATATTCCTGTTCAATGAATAGTCAATTGACCAATTCCTTGTACATCTTTTGACGTTGTCTCTTGTCAGATCCATAAGACAGGAAGTCGGTCCGTTAATTCTCAGTTCGACTGTTCATCTACTTTGGCACTATCACTCCGCAAGGCTTGTGCGGAAGGAATGACCGAATTTTCGCATGAAATTCGATTGGGTCGTTGACCAAGCCAAGCGAGTCTGTTAAAAGGTGGAGCAGTAGGAAGAGGGTTATCGATGCGGAAGAGATTGGAGCCGGGCGTAGGGAAAAAATTGTACGTGGGCCGTGGCTTAATTGGTCGCCATCTCGATTGTCTTTCGCAGGGGTCGGTAAATAGATAAAGATAGGCGGAGGTACATATCGACCAACGGAGGGGGAGGTAAGAAGGAGAGAGAGAGGGAGAGCTTTCTTGGCTGTTGTGCCCAGCCTCTTCCGGTCGCAGATTTTTCAGCGCGGGTGAAAACGTCGTCCTCGTCGTCTTCCCACACGCTCTAAGCCGCGCGAACCTATTGCTTTACAATTATGTTCGATGATCCCTTTGCTTACTACTCAGGCCGATGACTAAACGCGTCTATATGTCTAAGCCCCGTGCACAGTCTGTCTATACGGTCCTCGTACCCTGGCTAGATTTGTTCCACGGTACATCATTGACGCGCCTCTTACGGTTAAGCGGAAACGATTTCGAGGCAATCTACAGGCCACGTTTTCATTCACAGTACAATCTCAAATTTATGTCGGATTGTAACTCACGTTGCGCACGAGTCACGAGTTTACCGGTATTCCGTGTAAAGCGTTGCGCCGATTCACGGAGATCTCATACCGTAGTTCACTTCCTTATTTATCCACGCCGATAATTCATGAACTTTTTGGGCGGCTGTGTGCTCTCCAGTTAATTTTGGGGAGTATTAAAAATAAAACGGAAGAAGATAGAGTAATGCAAAATAATGGTTTAACAAGTTGTCTGTTATCACGTATGGGCATAATTTTAACCAATACATAATAAAGAGTAAAAATTACGTCGGCGAATTCTATTAAAAGTATTCAATTGTGGATCACATTTTTGTTGTATGGCCAGAAATGAGTGAAAATAATTTTTTTTTTATTTTTTGCTTGGATCTATACCATTCGATAATAGATAATGAGTACTGAAATAGATGGTTCTTTGCCCCGGAGAACCAATAGTGTCAGCCAAATATAGCCGATGTACCAGTCAATGTGGTAAGTTAAATGGAAGCGTCTCGTCAGAGCTAATGTCAGGCTTCTTTCCGTGTATGAGCCTTTATAACAACATTGTTGTACATGCTGATGTACGTACTTCTAAGCATAACCCTCGCGTACGTGACCCCTACGACAATACAGTCACATAAGATTCATCACCGTTTATTCTTATGTTCGTGTCATTGCTTCCCATAATCGTCCGCTAGTATTCATCGTCCGTATATACACGCATCATCATTATTAATTTAGATTTCACCTGAATATCAGGAGCAACTTTACATACGCACGGCAAAATCGATGCCATGCAATTGACTAAACGAGGTTGCGTTAATTACAGGGGATGAGTATAAATCCGTTAACGTAGATTAAATATTCGGTCGTTAAGCTTTATCCGTATCGATGCTGTTTAAAAACGAACGAACGAACGAAAGAGACATTTTATTTGACTTTTATTTTGACTCTACAGGCAGAGTTTCTAAAAATTTGCACGCAGAGCATGCGTCCGGTTGCCTGACATAGCGAAAGAGAAACTCCGATTTTTGTTATTCCTCTCTTGACGATCTGAATTTACGGCGCCGCAAAGACGAGTCTCGCCTCTATTTCCGGGATCCGAAATACACTCGCGCAAGAGGAAGAGTATTGTGCCTTTGATTCTTCCCGCGTTCCTCCTTTTTTGCCACCGACGATTTCAGGTTCGTTAGCTCTGGCAACGGCTCTCTGCAGATCTTGTAGTCTGTCTGTCTGCCTCTCTCTCTTTCTCTCTCTCTCTCCATCACTTTATATGTGTGCCTGTGTTTAACCTATAAATAGACGCCTCGCCACGCGCTTCCAGTATACGCTCCCGCCAACTTTTGCAAAGTCGTTCGATAGTCTCAACGTGGGTGGTGGCTTCGCGCTATCGACCGCCGGTTAGATTTTCGTGGGTGGAACGGCTATGGAATTATCGATCGTGGATAGAGGGATGCCTACGCGCTGAGCATTCGATCGCAATGAAATATTTCGAGGGATAAGTCGCACTCAATGGAGCCAGCGCGTAAAGGACTTTTTGCAAAAAGTTCAGTAAGCCAAGACTGATCCGTAATCGTGCGAAGAAAAAGACTCTAGCACTTTGCAGTTTTACGTTTAGGGTATTTTTGGACAGCATTTTTTACTATTTTCTACTGGCGTTTGCAGCCGCAGGGCTGCTAAATGCAGTGAACGGCGCGGCTAATTTGCAGCATATAATTCATTAAAACGTACCGAGGATCGGGAGTACAAGAACAGGCGTCCCGACGCCAAGAGTCAGTCGTGGTCGTCGTCGGCGTCGTTGTCGTGGTCCTATTTTTGGACAAGCCTCGTTGGTCTCAACCATCATCGTGGTGGGGTTGGTTACGACCATGGACCATCGCCCGCGCCATTTATGGGCGCGTCGCGACGCATGGTCTCTTTGCCGCATTTCTGCCACGTGCTATCGACGCACCCTTCGTTATTATGTTTTTTTTTTTCGATCCGTTCACTTACAATCAATAACGCGTTGACTGCCAAGCGTATCTTGCTACGTTAGAACCGCGATACAATGAAATACTGCAAAGTATGATTAACACGTTGACTGCCACGGTGGTCACCGATAACCGGTGCAAAAAATTTGATAAAAAATGCAAACAAATCGCAATGAAGCCTATTTGCAATCTTGTAAAAGCAATTGACATTGGAATGGTGCTTCAATACTTTAGCGTCTAACAAATCTGCGTTAGCTTCATTTTGCATGATTTAATCATACTCTGCAGTATTTCATCGCATTGCCGTTCTAACATAGCAAAATACGCTTGGCAGTCAACGTGTTAAGTAGTGTAAAATGAAGGTAACGCAGACTTGCGGAAAGCCAAAGTATTGAAGCACCGCTCCAATTTTAATTGCTTCTACAAGATTGCAAATAGGCTTCGTTGCGAATTTTTTGCAATTTTAGTAAAATCTTTTGCGCCAATCACCCATTGGCAGTCAACGTGATAACTGAACAATTTTGCGACATTCACTAGTTGGTAACGTATTTAATTTGCTTTGACGTGTTTACCGCCCTACGTGCATTCACAGTTTTATTGTAGGATTCGTGGGAGAAATAGCTGATGCATCAGCCGTTAAATATGCGAAATCTTACGTGGAAATTCGTATGGTTCATTGTTTCGGTATTTTATAAATTTTTGTTCTGTATAGATTGTTTATTAATTTCGTCATGATACCTTTTACTCCGGCACGATAATTTTCGTAATTTTTATTAGTCTGACGGCGTTCACCCACGTATCGATCCTTTATATGATGTTGAAAGGAGTTCTCTCGATATGGGATCGATCTATTGCTTTTCTATTTTCCAGCGAGTCCTTGACATAAAAATAGACCGGTACCGATTCCCGCGCGTATTATCAACACGCGCGACTAATTAATTTGCGATTCTCTAATTGGTACGCGTCTGTAATTAATGTGCATAACCCAATTAATGGAGCAACGAGCGATGTCACTGTACCCTCGAGTCCGTCACGGCCGTGGACATTGATACGCCATAACTCGGCATTACGATCAGCGGGCGTGATTCGTTAATAGCTGGCATTGCGAGATCTCGTAATCGATTAGCATAAATCGGCAGTCAATTTCTGCCGGACGAATCGTCCGAAACGAGTAACCTTGGCCGAAGATCCACAATAGCTGTACTGCAATCGATATCAGGTAAATTATTATCATGGCCCGAGGTTCATTTGCATGGCTAATTAGCGATCGCTGACGAGGACGGTTTATCGCTGTTCGACTATTAATCATTACAGGTGCGCGCCTCATTTGCAAATATTTTCTCGCGTTCACTTTCGCCGACTGCCGATTTATTTCAATCCGCAGCGGTATTATCCAACTGTATATAAATCATCGGGTAGCTGATAATAAATGCAAATTGACTTTTTCTTCGTGCAATCGTTGGCGGATATAGTGTCGAGACTCACTATCAGCGCAGTCGTTCCGATGGCGCACAATTTACGTTAACGTACGCTCATTCCTACTTTTTATTTTATTTAAGATAGGGGCCAGTCAACGACCTCGTGCTCGCTTTCCAACAAGGCCAGCGATACTACAGGTCTTGTATGTTTTCTTCAGGCAGTTTGCTCTTAAGTTTAACTCGAAGTCTGTTAAGGGGTATAAAGGAAAAAGACTCCGCGGTATAAAAATCTAATTTCCTTTTTACGGTACGAGGCTTGTGCGAGGTACAATGCTTTCCAGTCGATTTGCAGCGGCAATTCTTCCCCGTTTTTCTTCACTCCGCTTCTTTCTCTAGGCGTTAACCAAAATGTAGATCTCGCTTAAACTGAAATCCCCTTTCAAGTGGTGCGCGCGAGCTCTATTCGTCGAAGGAACTGTGCTGAATGCCAATAAATTATAAGCGCAGCCAGTGAAAGGCAGAGATGGGGCCATTTTTGGCGCCGTAGTCACGTGCCATTTAAGTATCGACTTTCAGTAAGTAGTTGCCGCCCGGCATCACGATCCGACTCTCGGAAAATATCAAATATTGTGTTGCTATTTGCATTGACTAAACCAAATGACTCCGCTGTACTTGCAGAATCGTGCAAAACAGCCATAGATCGATCGCTTTTGACAAGTTCATGAGTGGTAATCGACCACAACGTAGTCGCTGGTATAAAACTTTATGAGATGTGTGCAAATTGACCGTAATTGCTTGTCGATATCTGATTCGGAGTTAATGCGATAGGTGATTTGAAGTAGAACATACTTTTTTGTCATATCATTTATTTAATTCTATAAGCATTGGCTGAACGAGAAATTTCCGATTTGATCTATATTTTTCTGATCTCATATCCCATTACTCGTATCCCGAATCGATCAAACATCGTTCGTTCACAAATATGGAAGGACTGGTTGGTCGAGATCCTACAGCAAGGGTTTGTGATTTATGAGATCGTCAGAATATTCATTTACGTACGCCGGCATGATTATGCATCGTAGGATGATCGTGCAAGTTTAGCCCTTTCTCCTGTAACAGTCCGATTTATGCTCGATCCATACAGGTCGGCCAACGAGTATTAGACACGAGAACAATGTGAGCAATTAGCGAAGACGAGCATGGGCTTTTGCAGCAATAATTATCGTTCAAGGGCCAATTAACTCTGGCTTGGAGAGGCGATCGATCATTGTGCGATCGAAGCTATCATTAAGCGACGTGCGGACAGAACGGAATCGAATTAGATGATGTGCAATTATGAATCTAGGCAATCTTAATGACCGCCGCATCTCTTTTGGACTGATTAACTCAATTTTACCGTCCCACGATTGATTATTCCGCAATCAATCGAGTTTTTCGCTACTTCGGCACGTTGGCCTAATTGTTTAGTTAGCCGACACACGTTGTAAAGTCTCTCTTATTTATCCGCGCTCTCTTCTCTCTGGCCCTCCAGATTTTTTCTCAGCCTCTCGAGAGGTGCGCTTTAGCATCCAGCCGCGAACCGCTTTTTGTTCTTGGCGTAAAAGGTGTCAAGCCTGGCGGTTTCCAGGTCGCCGCATGGGCGTGGTGAGTGCCCCGATCGAGCAACAGTATATCATGGGTCCAGTGTGTATAACCTCTGTCAACGTGTAAAACCAGTTACCCTCTCGGATTCTAATTAACCAACCTTTCTATATCTGTCATTCTGTTCGCTCTTCCCTTGCATTTAAAGGCCATCTTGTTTCTCTTTACGCAAGTAGTTCTGGTCCGGCAAATCAAGGCTCCGCACCCGATTTAATGCACCGTGAACAGGAAGCGCGAGCGAATCAATGAGAATGGATGAACTTTGGTGAGGTTTGCGGAGAAAGACGGGCAGCGAAAGAGGAAGAGTGAGAGAGAGACTTCGAACGTCGAACTGGTCCTCAGGCGGATGACGAAGACTGGAGCTCGAAATGACACCTCGGCCGATGATAAGACCACCGACACTCGATACGAGCCGCTTGGCACTCCCGATACGCAGGGAATATCGAGAAGACGCCGGGGAGACACGTTTCACGACTGGTCCGCGGTGAAAGACAGCCAGAATGCTGTCAATTACGTGCGAGATTATCCGGCTGATGGCCTCTTCGATGTCCGCGTCGTCCTGCCGCGCGATCCAACCAACGATTCACTTTTCAGTTTACGCCCGCGCGCGCGAAAATCGAGCTCGCAGGAAGGCCATTTCTTATTCTTGGATAGGAGCAAAAAGGTAGGAACGATGGAACACTGCGGAGGTGGAAATCCGGCTGGATGTTTCCCGGCGTAAACTGACGTCTGAACGGTTCTTCACTTTTCGTCTGACAGTGTCGGCGAAAAACTGCCTCGAGTTATCCGCGGCCCGTATCTCCGGATGAAATTAAAAGCAATTGCGTCAACCGTTGCGCGAAAGTGAAACGTTGCAGCTCGCGGTTTTGGTGGAATGAACTCTTGGTTCCTTAATTGGAAGCTTCGCCCGGAGACGCGAATTTCTCTCGGCAACCTGGAGATACATTGTCTTGCGAAGCGTTACGCCGTCACACGCCGCTCGTTATTATAACGAAGGCAGTTGGAAAAAAATAGTGAGAATGGGCAACGCTATAACGAAGAACCTATTTATAATGACGCGCATTCTTTTTGCGGGTATTGGCAGTATGCGCCAAAGGTCACTCGCAAAACTTTACGCGGACGGTTGACTGTATAACGACAGTATATTGAGGTCTCTATTTATAACATGACGCTTAGTACGTTTCACTTGGCGCGTATATCCTCCGAAGGACAATTGGCTTAATCCTAGCAGGCGTTAGCAGTGACTGGATACCACCGGCCTTATCCCAGTGCACGTTCTACAATATTAAGTGCCTGCAGCGCCTCAAGGCCGTCTGCGATAATCCTGACAGAAGGCAGAGCTTGTCAAGATGTCGAGAAAAGAGGTCGGCCCTGTTCAAAAGTCCTGACATAATCGTCGATGACGATGTAACATCAAGAATTTCGTTGTAATGCGTACTTTATTTTTGGAGATGAGTACTGAAGCTCATGCAGTCGAAGATCGTAGCGTAAATAGCCTACATAGAGTGTAGTTTTCGTTTTTAACAGACTGCTGATAACTTTGTCCCTTCGTCAGTATTAAGTAACGACTGTCAGAGGAACCTTCAAGGATACCACGCTCTCGTTCGTTCCTTTCCTGAAGCAATTTCGCAATCAGCATTATTCTTTTCGTCATCGCGAACGTTGAGCAGCGTATCCGGATGTCAACTAGGGCTTGTCTTTAACACTGAGATTTAATCTTCAGCCTTCTTATGGGATACTCATTCAATGTTTAGCGTGTGTAAAAGTTGCGAGACGCTAGCAACATTGTTGCGGGTCTGGCCTTCGTCGGCAGTAAGCTGTCCTCCCAACTTTAATGTCCAGACGAATTCTCATCGAGTGACGTCAATGCGATTTATGAAGAGAGGCGTTGATTGATAATAGAATACACTAATCGCCGAGTTATCACGGACAAACGGTTCTAGGTCGACGATAACAACAACGTCATGCGTACTACACCGGTTTATACACGCCTATCATTGCTGGCAACGACCAAATGAAATGTTTTCATAGAGGAAATGAAGTGCTCCTCCCTCAGCAGTTTCCATTAGTCGAAGTTTTTAGCCCCACGAAGATAACTGTGATCCGTGTTCTCGACAAGGCAAGTCACTAACCAGGCTTATGGTTACTCTTATCAGACACGCACCAATCCTCTTCCCGCTCGAAATCTAACTCTATGTCTACTGTGGTGCTGTCTTCCTGTTCTGGATGAGTCATCGGACTCGCCTACTTTTTTCCTTACTCTTCTACAAAGGGTCGACGGATGGGCATCGGTTCCGGTTGGAAAGCCTGACCGTTATCTCATTATGCTGGTAGCCAGACTAACGGCCTCCTCCCCACCGTAGAGATGTCACCGTCGATATTTCATCCTTGTGTGCCTCACTTCGCGTGGGTCTCTTTCATTCTTCGTCTCGTATGCTCAACTTCTTTCCTCGTCAAAGAGATCGTAGCGGGTCTTTCATGGAACGTTCTTTCGACTGCAGAGAGTGAGTCAGGTCAGGTAAAAATGATCTCCCGTGACACCGATTCCGTTTGTCGTTTTTGCGTAAAGTGTACCACTTAACTGTACCGAACGGGGGCCTAAACGTAAACTTTCGACGCAATAGCATGGTCTACTTTTGCGAGATGTCACGATACATTTCTGCGAAATGAATTCCGTGCGGCCACCGAGGCAGAGACAGGACTTCCTACGTTGAAACTAGCGTTTGCAAGGAATGAGGAATATTGTTCAGTCCATTCGGAGTAGTCTGGGTCACGAATCTGTCCTCATCTAATTACCTGTTGTGCCGGGTACATTCAGTTTGCCTGACGGAGGCTGCGCCTATGAATCCGCCCAGCGGCGCGGGGTGTCGGCTAGATCGTTATCGGCAGTAGTTAATGCTTTAACCAGGCACCGTTGATGTCACCAGCTGTTCTCGCCGCACTCCGGTGCACGTCAGAGCATAATCGTTTCCATTCCTTTCACTGTTGTCACTACCACCTGGAGAACAGGTTGCTCGCAGATACATATCTGCGTATATGAACATGGAACATATGTGCGGGCGACGAATGTGTATGCATATGCGTAGTACATTCTTGACTTACAGCGAAACGCCAGGTATTGGCTGTCTTAATACCGAGATCTCATCGGTTGCGATGTACAGCGATCTAAGGATTACAAATGGCGATCAATGCTTAGATCGTTTTTCCTTCGTCCACGGTCTCTCTGTAATTTACGAAACCTCATTAGGACGAGCCTACGAGTTAATTAACCGACTACTCGAGTACGATGGATAACAGCACGCGCAATATTAAAAGTTAATTGGATGAGTGGCGATATTTCGAGGTGTCTTCAAATATTCAAGACCATCCCAGCTCAGAATCCGTTGTCATGCCTGAAAAACGATACTGCGCTCGTTACGAGCGAACGATCAGAGTTTCTTTTGCTCTGTTATCAGTAACCAGGGTGCAGATATCTAAGAGAGAAACTCCTCTGACATGTTGCATGGCGTCGAGTATGAAGGTGGTTGCGCGTGCATGGAATTATTTGACGAGACGGAAGACATCCGATAGTGACGATATTCTTTGCTTTCCACACACAGATTTCGTTCGCTGGATCACAGGAGACTGCTTTACAAGGACAACTGTATGCATGGTATCTGAAACGTTTATATCGCACGGATTTGCACCCGTCAAGAATGTCCGGCTTTCAGTAGATGAAGTCGAGATGTAAGGCATAAGAGACATGTTAGACGAAATACGATCGTTTGCAGTGTGCACGTTTCTTCGGTGCATCGACTGCGTATCAGTTGGTAGCCACTTCACTGCACAGTCCGGATCGTTTGGTCTGCAAGCATTTTATTTTAAAGGAAAGTCTCTTGGACACGAGTCGTTGAGCGTAAAGGTACTGAGACGGAATATGCGTATGCGACATTACCGCAGATTAATGGCTATTGATGATCCAGTCTTAGTGAAAAATCGGCTTTCAATCTTAACGACGATCGCAACCATATTCTTGAGGGTACGTGCATCATTATTCTTTTCGTGCTATTTTTTTTCAAGACTCGCAACATAGTACACTGACATATATGTACCGACAGATGACTTGTACTCTGGTAGCAATTATTCAGCTGTACGATTCATCTTTATTATACCGTTGACGTATCTGCCTATTCATAGTTTGCAGTATCTATACGTACTACGAGATACACGGAAATAAAACATTCATTCGTTCCTGGTCTCTTGTGATTCACTTTCATTCGACATTAATTTTGTTAGAAATCATTTTCGTGAATATTCGACGAATGTCAGTACATCATCAGTACCTGGCAACATCGTCTGCCGGCGAGTCCATTGGGTTAAGTGTGTTTGACCCACCGTGGAAACGTGATAAATCGCATTCCTGATTGATCTTAGCTTGTGCTAAAAGCTGTAAGATATTTATCATCAAGTGACATATAGGCAACATTGACTAAAAAAAAATCGATGTCATACGATTTATCTATGTATGCATCTGATGTTTCGTGACGAGTATCAAGGTTCTTTATTAACACCTTCCAACAGGCGCTTCAGCAACATGATCGAAATCTTGACTACGACAGGCAAAATGAAATAGCACTATTCATCTAACGTTAGAGTGTAAATTTCTTTGCGCAAGGTTGTACGTTTCGTAAGAAATATTCTGATAATCACTTTCGAATGCCAGTTGCAAAATTGATAGAACGATACACGGCTTGCTTACTGAACCGTGATTATGGAAGCCCGAGCGTTTCACAAGCTAGATCTCTAAAATCCAATAAAATACTCTTACCACTTCTCGATCATCAGCGATGAGATTCATACATATCGCGGTTCGTAACGTTAAGAGGGACGCTGACGGTGAATTATGAGAAGGGACCGATTAGAGCCAGAACACTTTTCTTCCATAAATTCGCATGTCTATCACGCAACCCCGGGCACGTGCATTTACTTCGCAACTCGCAGTAATAATAACAATGATGATAATGTTACATAATCCGGTGAACTCTCCCCATTGTTTCGTCATCCTCGGGCATTCCTGTGCCTCGTTCCTCTCGAATGTACCGTTCGTTGTCGAAGACCATTCGCCTCGTCGTCATCGTGACTCCACGCTTCCTGCTAGGCTTAACGACCCTCTGTAGTAAAAGGAATACGTCTATATCGTCTGTATCTCGTCCGCAATTAGATGCATAACGCGATTGACGGCCCCGATAAACGGACGATCGAAACTTAAGTAGCGGTTGTACTCGTCGTTAAAATAAATTGATCTATCGCGATGTACTTGTTCCGCACTTCTGGACATCGGCGCGAAATGAATCGTTTAACCTTCGTCGATCGGACGATTAACTTAAAACGAAAAACATGCCACCATTCGGGGAAAGTCTCTTCACGCTTATGTAAATTGTAGGTTACGTTAATTGCATCGCAGATGATCTTACACTGTGGGTTTAAAAGATGCGAGTAAGCAGTTGACATAACGATTGATTTTGTTTTTTAGCTGGTGGCGACCAAGGTCTTTTATTGGACCGGTAAGAATTTCATGATGTCAAGATCCATTTCCCCCGCGTCGCAGGGTGGGAGAATATTTCTCCTGATCAAGCGCATTCACTTTACCGTCATTCACGTGTCGAACTGATTTTCCGCGACCAACACGTGCACGAATACCTTGCGAGTGTAAAAATTCGGAGAAAAAAACGTCCGCGTATCAATACTAAATATGGCGTCTACTCCGCTGTCTGTCACTGCCCCTACCGCTCGAAGACGGTCCCACGCGTTACTATTCTGATCCTCTGGCGGTCTTCGTGATCCAATCGTGTCGTCAGTAAAACGGGGCGCACGTCGATGTATGCTTCGTAAAAAAGGAAGCCGCGCTGCGACGGTTCGCGAACGGCAACGCGAGTAAAACTTCATCGGCCAATCGTTAAAGAACCGGAGAGAACGTGCGAGGCTTTCAAATTTCGCGTCTCGGCGAAGTTACTTCTGGACCCGGTTCTCCTTAAAGGAAACGTTCCACTTGCTTCCGTGTTTATCGGTTTTCTATTTAGGTAGTGAGTGAAACATTTTGCACCTTGTCACGTTGACGGCAACAAACTCTTTCTAAATTCAATTTGTGGCACGACAGTGGAATGCCGTAATGTTTTACAGTTTTCTTCTTCGTGAGAAGCGAAAAGAGAGTCAGTGTCTTGATCGTACAAACATTCGCACGTGTCTTGTCTCGAAGCACAAACGGAATGGCTGCTGACATAGATCATGCAAATGAATATCAAAGAAAGACGGAGTTATCGCTTGATAAGCCAGTGAAGATCGTCGGGACAACACCGTCCTTGTTGCTGGCCGTTAGCCTCACAAAAGCAGGATCTCGCAAATCACAAGGGAGAACAGCGGGTACGGAGGGGCAAAGAGGGAATGGTTCATGTGAAAGCGCCGGAAAGACAAAAGAGCGGTAGAAATACTCGTGGATCTCTCGAACGACGTGTTCGCGAAAGAACGAACTGCCCGTAGAACTGCTTGCAGAACTCGCGAGAACCCCCTTTGCGAGCAAATAAGCCTGGATTTATCTGGGATCGTACGGTCGATCGCATGACCTTGAGACTCCTCAGGAGCGCCAGCTCCCTTGAATCCTGAACGTAGGCCTCGAGGGATACCTCGTAAGAAGAGCCCCCCCCCCCCCATTCTCTCTCACTCTCTCCCTTGTCTCCATCTCTGTCCACTTCATCTCGGTCTCATCCATTTGTTTCTCACGTGGACGAACGAGATAGAGAGAGAGCAAAGGAAGAAAAACGGGTGAGAAGAAGAGGGAAAAGGAGGGAAAGCGTGTTCGAGAGACGAGCGCCGATCGTTGTCCTGTGCTCTTTCTCGTAGGGTCGATCCGATGACCTTGACGAGAATAACTCGCAAGGTCGGACATCAGCTCGGTATAAAATATGGTGACGCGCGATTCCGTTTACGCGGGGACCCTCTTTGTCCTACCGGTGATCCTATGGGTCCTAAGGATCGCCCGCGGAACGGAGATCGGAATGGCAGCGGTGGCGACAGCCGTTAGGTAGGTTCACTTTTCTGCTGCTTTTGTCAGGCTACACAACTTCGTCTCTCCTCTCGGAGAGCTAAAAACAGATTTTGCAACGTCACACATGTCCCACGACGGAGTGAAAGGAGAAACGTGACAGGCCGGATGGGGATCGTAAAAATATTTATCAAGTTTCTAAGCCGTCGATTCTTGTAACCGCGTTTCGCGTATCGTTATTTTGTTCCAATCAAACTTTACACGAAGCGCAACATTGCTCGGCGAATCTTTATTGCCCCGCCACTTGGCAAATATGTTTACCCGCGTCTGCGGACGGAAAGGAAGCGCGTAAATATCCGATGGATACGCAATGTTTTTCTGTCTAACGCCGCTTGCAAGGCGCGCCACTTTTATTTTCAAGCCGCGACGCTTTCCTATTCGAACAACATTTGGCGAGTATGGTTTTGCGACGGTATCGTAAATGGTGCTTCACTACGGTTCGAGTGGTTCTGTTCAAGTCTGCGCGCAGTTCCTCTCCCGAAATAGCAATATTGCACTTTGCTTCGGCGAATTGAAACTTGTTATTGAGACGGCAGAAGCCAAAGGCGGTTTTTATAATTCATGTTGCGCAGGTTCTGCCGAACTGCGTGTATGAGGATGAAACGCACCCAGAACCGTTTCTGTCGTTCTAATCTGACCCGTCATTCTCACGCTGTTTTCTCGTTGGACACATAAAAGCGACAAAAAGCACGTGTTGTTGTCGACCTCTTTGTTCTAGTCATGACACAGTCATCAATGCTTTCTCTTTCTTTACGAGTTTGCGTAGCTCGAGCCACAGTTGGCGCGCATCCAAAGAAGAATTCCCCGAATAAGATACACGCTTGTCCATGCGTCTGCTGAGTCCATGCCGAAAGGCGAGGTGCAATGATCGTATGGCAATCGAAACGAGATGCGTTTGACGGGAATCGTGAAGTAGCCGCGACGTACTAGCACGGAAGTTGCTTCTTCGTTAGATGTATCCTCGCACGGTGAATGTTAAGTTGTCAGCACGTCAGCACAATACTCTCAGCGAATTTATTCGCTTCTTTGTTGCGCGCGCGGAAAATATCTTTCTTGGCACGCATGCCCGTAACGGATTACTACGTATTGTACCTAACTCATCATTGTATTCATTGTTTAAAATATCTTTCACATGGTATGTTCTTTAAATGACAAAAGGGTATGGAACTTCTTCCATAATAATATGTTCGAGACTTGAAAGTACATTTGTCGTTGTACAGTGTCATCACGAGAGAAACACGGCGCATTAGCAAAATATATGACGTATTTGTGAAGAAACGCACTTTTGCATGTCGGAACTCATAAATCTATGCAATCATTCGCGTCATAGTCCCCCAGAAATTCGGTTCATTAGGCTCTGCTGGCAGTGCGACATTGCAAGGGCGATATTTCACTTGTGCGTCTTGGCAAGAGCTTTTGTCATGTTGGAGTCGCTCTCCTACTGTTCGCGCGGTGTTCGTCTTTCGCGTAACGTCAACGCAAATATTCGGATCGGGCTCGTAACGCTTGCCTCATCAGTCGTTCCATTTAGGATCTACCGATGACGCGACTCATTATAATTACGTAGTTACGCCTCGACTCCCAGTCTCACTCGTGCCTCTGTCCACGCCGCTTCTTTCATGACTGCGTAGTTTTCAACTTGAGTGTTCTCCAAGAGTTCTCCGACACTTGTCCAGGATTCGTCCAATCCTTGCGATTCTGGTTCTTCAACTTGGAATTTGTTTCTGTTATCAATCCGCTTTGCTCAGGAGTGTTTTCAGTTAATCCTGTTCGGCTTGCGAAGATATTGAAGGGCATTCGAACACGCTGAAATCGCGAACACTCGATGAACTCGTTTCTTTACGGTCGACCGACTGTGCTAGTTTATTGGCAAGCAAGTTCTATCTACTCGAACATGTAATGGTGTCACGTGTGCGTTATCAGTGTTTGTATAGTTCTCGCGGATCGGACATTGGTAATTATAAAATGCTTACGTATCAAATAATCCTTTCATTCAACTAAAAAGTAACACTATCGTGTGATAATCCTTAACGGGATAGATCTTGGTGTGTTTGGAATGTCTTTCTCCTCGTTCCTCTCTGACCTCAGCCGAAACGGAAGGGAAAGTAAATCTTTTGCAATCTTGTGCATCTTTCACGGAGTAGCGAAAGAACTTGGTAGATAATTGATTAGATAAAGAATATACGCGCGTCGGCCATGAAATCCCAAACAACGCTTGTTTCGCGGTCGATGTCTGCTGCTTGATCAAAACCGTGAAACGATTTTCGTGGGCCGTCGTTAAATCGATACTGCCAAAAGTTGCCCATTACATAAACAGCGTGGCTATAATTACGGTGCTGTGTACTCTCACACCTCGCTCAGGGATCTTTGTAGATTACGCAAAGGTTTCAAGGCGTCGACAGAACTCGTACACACCGTTGCGTCTCGCGGCTCGTAAGATTAAAAACGGAAATAAATAGGTTTGTTTAAACGCGCACGTTCTGTCAGCACGTTAACAAATTGTCCATAATTTTTCTTCTAAACGTGGTTTTGCGATATCATTTGATAGCCTTGGCAATTTGTATGCCCGAGGTTATCCCGTCATGAACATATCCCATAGCGAAACCATTTCGTGCCGCATAGTTATTTTCGTTGACGTCATGTCGTGCGTCCCAATTTCCGGAATTACTCATAACATGAGATGTGTTTCTACAATTTTCTATTCGTGTGCATATGAATATCGACCTTAAAACTTAGCCATGTGATACATCGTGAATTACGTGAGTGGCTTATTAGTCAGCTATGGCCTAATTTGAATTTCAAAGACTCACACATTTTGTCAGGAGTTGTAACGCATATATACCCATCGTAGTGAAGTTTAAAATACATTTATTCTTAATGGTTACGGACAATAAGTTGTAGAAGCATTTCCAGTTTACAACAGTAAGATTTATACAAAGCACGCTGTGTTCACCGTTGTCTCTGACTTTCTTTGCCGCTTCTTCGAGGTTTCACGGTGCCTCGTAAGGTGCTGTTCATTACCAGCGCGGTTCCTGTGCAGGCCTTCAAAAGGGTTGTATTAAAACTCTTTCACGGTCCGCACAGAAGACAAATTAAGCGGCATGTGCGCGTTGCCGTAGCGGCTGGCTAATGCAGGAAAAAGCCGGCTTGCTTAGATGTGCAAAAGAAGCTGGATGTATGCAGAAAGTTGCCCCATTAAAAAAAGGATGACATTGTCCATTCATTCTCGAGTATTAAGAAAAGAAGAGATTACCGACGTCAAAGCCTCTTCTCGTTGATTAATCGGTGTTTAATGATTGTAATCTGGCATTTCATATAACGACGGTATCTTGCTTCCTGATAAAGACATTAAAGAGACATCTGGGAATAACTATACTATATGACGCAACGCTAAACGTTCCTGCCCGGAGATGTAACCTAATCACAGATTTCCCGTATTCGAGAGTGACTGTAAAGTTCTTTTGAGATCGGAGACGGATAATCGTGAATGGGACGGGTGTGAACTCGTTAGAAAAAAAAACTGGTTTACTTTGATTCTTTACACCCGCGCCATATAACAGGGCGTTTTTACCAGGATGCGGACGAGATGTAAGCACGGAGCTAAGAAATTACGCGTTTTTTCATTCGTTTCTTTATATCGACTCGTGTTACGTAACGCCTTATCTACGATCCGGCTCGTGGTTAATGCTCGGCAACAGATTAACCGCGAAGCAGTCTCGAATATATCTGCAGAATGTATGTTTATTTGTGGAAGATTAAACTTTCCCGCCGGTCGGGCCAAGGGATGACTTGAGATGTTGCAACGAGCGAGAGATTATTGCCAGACACGTTACGGGGGGCTGTTATCATTATCTTTCCGGGCGACTCCTAGACTGCGAGTCTTTCTTGTTCACTATCGAGAATCGACAAGTTCGCGGACGATGCTCCGTTCGACGTTTTTATACTTCTTTGTCGTATTCGACTTCTTATCCCGATATCAGCTTCTGTTCGCTTGTTTTGTAAATAAGTTGATACATTCTAATAGAACCTGTCCCATACGTCTTAGCATACGGCGTCCTTACTTATGATCTTCGAAACTTGTCGTCCGGTATATATTCGTTACGTTTGCATACATCCGTTGCAATTTACACACGTCGGATATGCAGATTTTATAAGGTGTCGCGGACCGTTGGGATTATGTTTATAACGTCCATACGTTACACCCGTACCGACATTATATCTTATTTATTTATAGAACACAGATGTTATAACGCGTAAAATTGTGTAATAAATATAGGCATCTTGTACTCGGAACGGTCGTATACTTCCAAAGATAACTTTGAAGCAAATGCTCTCGAACGAATGACGGAAGCTACACCAGCTGGATAGTAAATATATGGTCGCGGAAAGTTTAACCGTTTCTAGATCTTGCACGTCATCAACGAAGAAATTGAGGAATATAAACTATCAGTTTTTGCGTAGGTATGTAAATTGGTATGCAATACGTGGTTATTGTTATCGTTCGCGCAACGCCTAGACCGCGAGTCTTCTCTCGCGCTATCGGGAGTTATCTTCCATTGTGCGTCGTTAGTGAGGTTTACCAAGCGGCGAGGCATGCCAGTTTCCGTAGTGGCAGGCCGCAAATCGTCCTTGTTGGCGCAGGCAGTAGTAAAACCGGCACTATGCTCCAAGCCAGCTTCCTGGACATCGGAATCTCTGGAACTTTACGACGTGGATTTCCACCGCTGTATCCTGCGTCCCTCGCGGCTTCCCGAGAAAAGTTCCCCTTCCGCCTTTTTACTTTTGCGCCGCGCAAAATCGTGCGCGCTGTGTAAATCGAGAAACAGGTAATATGCGAGAAACAGGAATCTGCGAATGCGAATTTTTTCACCTCCGTCTTACCTCGCTGCGCCATCGATCCTAAATCAGGGATTGCGTACGTGTAAATTACCCTCATCGTCCGTTTTTCTTCTCCATCCTTTTTCGCGCGTTGACCGTGCCTTTCTCTTCGTTTCCATCCTTGATCGCGCACAGAGCGAACTCGTAAAACACAGTGAAAATTCGAGGTAACGAAGAAGCGGTCTGACTGGTAAAGCGAGCGTCGGCTGCACCGTTCGCAATTGCGTAAAGCCCGAGATAATCGACGTTCTGTGAGATTACGTTCGATCAATTCCACGGACGCCATTAAAGATCGACTTCTTCCGTCGATACGCTGAATTGGATATCAGCCAGAGCTTTCTTCTTACGCGGACAACGCGCTGTTACGCTGGAACAAGCACGCTGATGACGTCCAAGGTTTTTCGTTTCCCAGGGTGGTCGAGCATCCTCGAAGGCATTTATCAATCACTTTCTCACGTGGTAATCACTTGGACTTCATCTCTCGCGGTCTTCTTATTTCTTTTCCGCCGTTCTATCGTACTCAGATCTCCGGGCGTCTTTCTCTTGCGGGCTCTGCTCTCTTGTTTCTCTCATTCACTCGACTGAGGGAAAAATAAGCCTCTCAACGCAGTCTAGCCACGCACTTGTTCACTTTAGAAGGCCTCTCAGCGGCATCTTCCTGATAAGACGCAGCGCATCAGTCTGCAGTTGCAACCTTGTTGCGCGATGCAATTAACGCAGGGGAAAAATGCGAAATTGAGCCCTGCGTATATTTGAGGGAATGTGTGCGATGCGTGCGAGACCGGTTTGAGGTCATTCCAGCGAAGTCGGTTCTCGAGATATATGGAGAATACTGTCGGAAAGCAGCAATAGTAATACCTTTCTCGACCGATCGCTCTCGTACGCGATGATGTATCGAGACAGGCAATTTTCGCACAACCAAATGAATGCAGTCTAGCTACTATAGCTACTGGCAGTCTGGGTACAATGTCAGATCTTAACACGTTGACTGCCGTGGTGGTTATTGGTGACCGGCGCAAAAGGACTCACGAAAAATGAAAAAAAGACCCAATCGGTAGCATTTATAATCCTACAAATGCAATTAATATCAAATAGTGATTCAATTCGTTGGTCTCCGATATCTTCGCATTATTTTCATTTTGCACAATTCAATCATATACTGTAATACTTCATCACGTTGCGGTTTTAATATAGTAAAATACCTACGGCGGTGGTCATTGGTGACCGGTGCAGAAGGTCTCACGAAAAATTCAAAAAATACCCAATTGGTGGCATTTATAATTCTGCAAATGCAATTAATATAAAATAGTGATTCAATTCTTTGGTCTCCGATATCTTCGCATTATTTTCATTTTACACAATTCCATCGTATTCTGTAGTATTTCATCACGTTGCAGTTTTAATATAGTAAAATACGCACGGCAATCAACGTGTTAATGGTACTTGTCGCGAATACCATAATGGACTATCTCACTGCGTTGCATGTCGCTCGCGCATCAAAAAAATATGACGATCGAGAACGCAGCGAACACTGCACCGGCGGTAGAGAGCGAGTTGCAAGCTGAACGCGAGGCAGATAAGTAGTGTTATAAAAGACCTTCTTTTGTAAAGCAATTTGAGTTTATTTCTATTACGCTTCGCCACCGCGTCTCTTTTGCACCAGGTAGATCGAGGGAAGTAGACTACTTTTCTGCTGGTATTAACAGTACTGGTCTTACTACTAATGTTTATGAATCGCCTTTTGCAGCTTTCTCCTCCGAATTTTGTCTTGATGCATTTACGGTGCGCATAAGTTTTCTAAATGATACATGATATGTTACAACACTGCCATTACGAAAGTTTTCCCAGTTCCCAAAGGCAATTTTTGGGTTGGTTAATAAAAATGCAAAAATGTAAACTGATAGGTTTTGTAGATTACGTGTTATCTCGTTTTATTCAGTAGACACTGGCACGAAGATAAGGATTAGGGTTACGTTGGAACTGAGACGCTTAGGAGAGGAAGTGCCTTGTGGTTAAGATAAGCCTCAGCTTCTCATAAGATGCTGATTTAGTTTTCGTCCGATCACCATGAGAGTACCAGGCAAGAAATGCAGAGTTTGTGTTTTCAAAGATGTGGATAGGTACCGTGATACAGAGAGTGAGAGTGTATTTATACTAGGATAAGATAGATGTTCGCGTGAAACCATGTGCGAATAGGATAAATCATCGGATCAGACATTTCGATTTCATTTCGGATCGTTCTAGAGAAAGCGGTTAATGACCGAGTGTGCTTTATAATGGATTCTGTTTCTCATCCGGATTGAGAAAGGAAGATCGCTGATTCATTTCTCATCATCTATTTTGCTGGGGCTGGACTTAAATACTAATGATTGTTCATCATGAAATACAGACTGTTAAGACGTCTATAATCAGACCGGTTTCCATGTCAAAACTAGGGTATCTGCTGTGTCTCACCGCATATCTGTTCAGGAAATAGTTTATTCAGTCGCTTATGATGACGGGTTAGCGTTGCTAATGAAAAATACTTTAGCCCTGTGATATGCAAAATTCAGTTCTTATATACTTGACACGGTAAAACGTCGAATTTTTTAGATTAATACTGTTTTTCCTGTTTAGGTCGGCCCTCCAAACGTTGCACAAAGTGTCCAGCAAAGCACGGGAACAGAACTATTTCCTGGGTGGGCTGTCTCACGACTGGGTCAGTTACTATGAGCAACGAATCGAGAGCGATCGCTCGTGCCTCAACGAGTGGCATGCCATGGACAACTTGGAATCCCGAAGACCACCGTCACCAGACAGCGTTCGCACTAAGTAAGAAGCCTTCATCAATATTATACTTCACACCTTGCATCCACCCTTCTGACACAAATGTTTCTTCAAAATAACTATGAAATTGTTCGAGTTCAAAGATTATACGTTTCAACATGGTAGCACCGCAGTAAAAATCGTATACAATTATACAAAGATGACGTGCGGTAGTAGTGCGCGCCTGAAGAATGATAATTCTACGTCAATCCATGTTTACCCATCGCCTACGCTTCGTCGTATTCGCAAAATGTGGTTGTTAATAAAATTGTTAGAGAAATAGCTTTTTTCGGTGTAAGTACTTGTACGTGAATGCAAGTGGCAACGGTGGCATAGGATTGACTAGGTGTATTCTTCGCTGAGAAACAGCTGGCCACCCTGAGCGAATTTAGCTTGGTCCGCTGCCAAAGCCAGTGGTTTGTTGACGTATTGCGGTGCATGCGTTGGTTCGCGCACAACATTGGCGCGATCTACATAGCCGTCCTTCAATTATTTCCAGTTTCAACGTCTGCCGTCTCTTTTTTGAACGTCAGAAACTTGTGTTTGCGGGGTATTGTATCAGCTTGACAACTTATTGCCAGGATTACGATGCGATATCAGTTAATAAGCCAAATGTCATATATCGTCCTGATGGCAAAATCCGTTCTTCTCATTCATATTCATTGATGTATTTATTCAATGAATGTTCTTTTACTCTTTTGTAGACCAAGGGAAAGAGCGGAAACTGAACGGGTGATTAGGTCAACGCTGAAAGAGATCATGATGTCGGTAGACCTCGACGAAGTGACATCGAAATATATCAGAGGTCGACTTGAGGAGGATCTCGATATGGATCTCGGGGAATTCAAGCCCTTTATCGATCAGGAGATGCTCACTATTCTCGGGCAGATGGACGCGCCGACTGAAATATTTGATCACGTATATCTCGGCAGCGAATGGAATGCCAGTAATTTGGAGGAACTTCAGAAGAATGGGTATGTTATTAATTGCAAATTCCTAGGCCCGTTTCAATAATTCACTTTCATAGTAAATTGTATTGGCATTGTCTCTTGCAGCGTCCGACACATTTTGAATGTGACAAGAGAGATTGACAATTTCTTCCCGGGAATGTTCACGTATTTGAACGTTCGTGTATACGATGATGAAAAAACTGACCTACTGAAGCACTGGGACGACACGTTTAAGTATATCACGAAAGCGAAGAAAGAAGGCTCAAAGGTTTTGGTGCATTGTAAGATGGGAGTGTCCAGATCCGCTTCCGTTGTAATAGCCTATGCCATGAAGGCCTACAACTGGGACTTCTCTCAGGCATGGAAGCACGTCAAAGATAAACGAAACTGCATCAAACCAAACAACAGCTTTTTACTGCAACTGGAGACCTATCAAGGTATCTTGGACGCCATGAAAAACAAGGAAAAATTACAGAGGTCTAAGTCGGATACCAATCTGAAGTCTCCCACGTCGGTGGAACAATCGAAGAAAGAACAAAAGTTAGAAAACGCAGATAACAGTTTGCAGGAGCCGTCAGGATCAGAATTGAGGAAGAACGGTCAGAGACCAAAAAGTTGGTCGCCAAATGTGGAAGTAGCTGAGAACATACTCCCTTCAGGTATATTTCTATAATGCATTAACACGTGTACGTTTGTGCTTGCGTTAACTTTTTTTATTTATTACAGCACCTCTATCACAATCACTAGAAAGCATTGATAAGACGAATATTGATGTGACTAGGGAAGATTTGCTTCGGGGGACAAACCAGAAGCCAGCTCTGGATAAAGAAGCCCGGAACGTATTGATGCCTTGCGACAACGGGCAGTCTTACAGCGTATCCCAGAATAAAATAATGCATCTTCCTGGTCCTGACACCCCTAGTGTTAAGCATAGAGTGGACAAATTGGAGACTCAAGGCCAGAGGAGAAAAGGCTTGGTCTTAAACCTGACGAACCAGTTCGAAGCCGCCAGTAGTAAGCCCTCGTCTCCGGGATCGGATTCTGACACGAAACCGTTAGCTCACAGTCCGGTCTCGGAAACCAGTAGTGAAAAGCCGCTGGAAAACGGTCACGGACAGTCGGATAGGTTACAAGCGGAAACACATCAATCGCCTAGCATGTTGGCGTCAGTATTCGTTCAACAAGGAGTCTGGGATCCAGGCAAGAAGTACGGTGAAAAGCAAGTTGAGAAGCAAGTAGACAAGGTTGAAAAAAAGGCTGATAAACAGGTGGAAAAGCAAGTTGAAAAGAAGAGTCAGAAGCAAGATGAGAAGAGAGAACAAACGATCGAGCCGGTCGACAATGATAGTGAAAGTCTAGTCTGGACTGCATCTGCGGATGCAACGTGTACTAATTCGTGTAATAACGTTAAGACTAACGGAGTAGTGAATAGGACGGATAGCGGGTGCGGTGCGAGTGTGCCGTTAACGACAATGGCAGCGGCGACGACAACGACAACGATAACGTCTTTGTACCCCGGCACTCTGGGCAGAAAAGCGAAAAAAGACGGTGACCCATTCAGTGCACAACTGGACAGGGTATTCGACCGCGAGGAGAGACGGGGCGAGCCCGCGTCCAGAGATTCGCCGAGTCGACAAAGTTCCTGGAGCAGTTACGATAGCGCAGTGGTCCTCGATAATAATTCGGTTCACAGTTCGTGGGCCACGCTTCCGTCGAGAAACAGTTCCTGGGGTTCCTACGACATGCGACCGTCCGACTTACTTGGCTCCAGTGGTCTCTTTCCCTACGACAAGGAGGAAATACCATGGCATCCGGGTACGGTAAAGCGCACCAAGCAGAAACTCGAGGAAGGAACGGGAACGGGAACGGTGAAGCGGGTCTGTTCCCAGACTGACGAGGACAAGCCCGATAGATTAACTGTCGATGCGGATGGCGTCCCGGTCGAGGCGTACAATCCTGTTTTTCTACACCATACATCGTCTCCGACGCCACGACGGAGGGACTCCTCGCCTGTACAGGATCATAACTTGAAAGTAGAAACAACGAGGAATACGCCGAGTCCTGTCGGCGGTATAGATATTTCGCCAACGTCGATACCTCAGATTGGACGACTGTCCACGAGTGCCCCGGCGCCGTCCTCGTTGTCCTCGGAATCTAACTTGCCGTCTTCGTTGAGGTCTTGCAGGTCAGAAAGCGAAACTTCAAGTCCCTGCGTGGTTAACACCACTCAGTGTCCTTCCGTGAAGCATCACAAGATGGTCCTGGAGAACCTAAATAACAAATCGATACTCAATAAGCGCTGCCTGTCTGTCGACGACTCGCCGGAATCCGAGTGTCCACGTAACACCTCCGGTATAGTTAAGAATCTCAAGAAGGAGTTCGAGGCGAAATCCACGAAGCTGGAGAGAAGTCCGGATAACAGTTACGATCACGAAGGCTCATCGCTGACAGCGCGGCCCAAGAGGGACATAAAGATACGGAGCCTACCCTCCTCACCGGTGATACCTCATAACGAGTCCAAGATCCAGGGATCGTCATCCAGCGTCGGAGAAGCCAAAGACAAGAGAGAGAAGAGAAAAAACGAGCTGAGCACTGCTTCCACGACAACTGCCACGCCCATGTCGCAGGACACCACGGAAGATCTTTCGGTAAGAATGTTGGTGGATAAGTACGAAGTCGGTAAGGCGGAACCGAGGAAGACTTCGGAGATTCAACTGCGCGTACACAAGGACAAGGAATGGGACTCCATGGAGGTTCATCCCCCAGCGAAGTCGAAGATTGCGCCAGAGTTCGCAAGGCGATCGGCGCCGATTATGATTAACAATCACTCCTCATCCTTGTTTAGTGAAACGCCAGAGGCGCCTGGCAGGCCGCCGGTTCCTTCGCCCAGTGTAGTGGTAGCTAGCGTCGTAGCGAAGGCAGCTAGCAAGAAACAACAACAGCATGGCAGAACTCACCCCCTTGCCAGGCTGCAGGTCAGGCCTAGGCATAGCAGTCCCGTTTACAACACCATGTAAGAGGTGATACACTCGTATCGCTCCGCGTTGCTCTGTCTCTCTCATCTTCATTCTATGTCGATGTGTCGGATTTTTAAGCCGTGTGGCACTTTTCACGGTCGCCACACGGTGTGTCGAGTATCCGAGCCAACGTACCTGGATGCATTGGCGCGTCGTGTTGTAACCATAAAATATGTGTGATCTCTTTTCAAATGCCAACGGTCGGGGTTGGTTTTTCCTCGAGCGGTATTTAATAACGATAGTTTCGTCACGCGAAAGAAGTCCTTTCAACGTGATCGTCGTCATTGTCGTCGCATTTGCCGCCACTGCTGTCGACTGTACACTCATCGTTTTACCAACGCCAAGAGAAGAAACGCGTTCCCTTGTACGTCTCGTCTTTCCCGGGAATGTTCAACGGTTAATTCGGGCGAGCATTCTTGATATTCGTTCTGTCGATGCACGGTAGCACCGCGCTTTTATTTGTTCCTTCTTGTCATAGACGTCATACATATCTTGGCTTGGTAATTAGTTCAATTACAAATAAGCTGAAAATGCAACAATCGCGATGTTGCACGTCGAGAGGAACGGAGCTTTTTAAACGTAAATAAAACGGAAAACTGTTATTCCTATGGTCATCTCGTCATAAACTAGTGGGCTTGGAATCAAATATTTGTTAGGGCGAAAGGGGGCGTCGACGTATGTTCAGCGAAATTGAAATGCAGTAACGGGAAGAAGAGGCTGTAACGACAGGGCGTGTGCTCAGTCAGGCTGTGAATGTAAGGTCTGAGCACGTGCCTGAAAGATTTTAAAGACGAATAGAGAAAGGTCCTCCTTAACCTGCTTCGCTTTAACCGGCATCAAAGGGTTGTGCGGTAGGAGACTTCCAGTCGACAGGACGACGCCGTTGCGATTCATGTCGAAGTATATAATGAGAAAGATTATGGAAAATGAAAATGATAAAATGGGACAAAAGAGAAAAAATATACGAAGAGACCTCGAGACGGTTAATGTTAAACTACACTATTAGTAATTTATAGCGACTAATGTGATTAGGAGCACTCGGGGGTGCACAGTGTGCGAGGACACGAAGTAGCGAGGTGAAACATTTTTTTGCGAGCGACTGTTGTAAAGCACGAGTGTGATCGGGAGGAGGTACTTGATCGACGAGCTTGATCGGAAACTCACTAATTCACCCTCACCCCCGCCTGTACGTGGCACATCGACTTCACGCGATATGTTTGCATGTAATCGATATAAGTCCGGCTTTGTTCCGCAGTTAGTGCGAGTATCATTCTTGCGAACCAGGTACCTCCCTTCTTAATTAATTGTTATTATCCTACTCTTTGTACTCCTACTATTCTATATCGTCGTACACTCGATTTAATTATTAATTCAGGTTCGGTTGATTGTAATCGCTTTTTAATAGCCGCCAACGACGTGGCTGATGACCGTGCATCAAGAATTCTATGCAACTGACCCTTTCCCCTCTTCTCCCTCCTCTCAGACAAGCCAAAAGTACAATAACCAATATAGTTGAGTAACTCCGATACGTTTGTAAATTCCTCGTCGACCAACGGTTTATCGATTCTCTTTGTCTCTTTGACGTCGAAAAATATTTTTTCAAACATATCATCGTATCACTCTCATTCGTTTGTAAAAAATTTGCACGGTTACTCTTTAACGTGTAGCTGGCCGTTTCAGCGAATTTTAGTTAGACAAACGGCATATATATCAAAAAGTCATTCATATTTATACCGACGTGTATACGCAGTCACTGCATACGCGTCATCGTGTTCATCATTTTTATCGTCCGCGTCATCCCTCATCGCCCTCGTCATTTTCGTAATTTCTCTTCACGCGTCAAAATGACCAATTTTATACTCCGATGAATTTGTGCGCACTGTTGCAGATGCGTATTGGCACTCCGTGTATTAACAAGCGCACTGCGGCGACTATGTATAAATATATTTTATTACCGTGCGACTTCTCAACCAAATAGGCTCATTGATCGTTTAGAGTGTAGGACACGTAATTCCCCTGACTAGTTTCAGCGACCGAGGATAGCGATTATAATTGACACCCAAACCTCTTAAGTAAGATTGGAAGCGACTTCAATGGAGATGATTTTGATCTCTACCAGGCGAACCGCGAACGAGGCGATCTTACTTCGGCGTAATGTATTTTAGGCATGAATTTCGAAGGAAACCGGAATTCCTTTATAACGATGCGAAGTAAGGCGTGTCAAAATGTGCGAGGCCGCCTTTGACTGCGAAAGGCTGCGCAAAGATTGCGTAAAGCTGCGTATTCTGCTCTCTGAAGACGTGTTCGCTTGCTTGCGAACTCTATTTTTTCCGCGGCGGGACGATCGCCGGTCTACATTGATATCCTCGCGTCAAGTAAGTTTGTATTGTCACGAATCGATGTGCTCATTTTTAGTAATTATCGTTCCCCAATAATTCCTTATTCCAGAACTCTCCCGTCCCAATTTTTCCTCTCCCACTATTTTCCTTTAATCCTTGTCTCTGCTTAAGTGTGTGCGTTCAAACGAGACGAGAAGCTGCTGTCATACGAGAAATGAAGAAAAATAAGAAAAACTGTGCGTTGTTCTGTATAAATTTTGTACCATAGTTTGTATTAAATAAAATACATTGTTTATTGCTTGAGATGGCTGTCTCCACCCGCGGTGTAGTGTTTTATCTGTTGTTAATTAGAACGTGCACAACCAGAAAGAGAGGAAGAGTCTCGAGTAAAGGATAAAGTTAGAAACGAAATTGGTATCCTCTCATCAGCCTGGTTGGACATCGATTTCAAAAATTGATTTGCCAGCACAAAATGCGAGCGTTGGTAAACGAGAGCCCTCGGATACTTTCAATTTTTTCGCATGTTTCAACAACATTGGTCCAATAGCCATTCCATAAACAGCTGCATTTAAATTCCTTATCGATGCAGTAGTCTACGTCCATTAACGTTTTCATACATCATGCAAAGGTTTGTAATGAATACTGATATATCAAACAACTCAGGTGCATGAATCGTCTTAATTAAAGCTGTAAATTGCAAATGCATCGAGGTTTGACCACTTACAGAATGCGAACGAAGATCCACAACCCTAAAGAGGTTTGCATCGGCACCACCACCAGCGATGAAGAGATTGGTAATGTACATTCCACAATATAGTAATGAAGGGTACGCATCAGGCTCGAGAGTGACGATAAGTTTTCCGCTAGCATAGTCCCATAATTGCAAGGGATCCTTCTTCTGCCAGGCACACGTTAGAACCTATCAAGATAAAGAAATCACATGTTAAATTACATCAGTATGTTGCAAGACATACTAAATGTTTTAGTTTGTATGATACCAATTTCAAGAGTATTAATTTTTTCATTTAATTCGCAAATTATCGACGAACGACTTTATGTTGATTGTTTTGTAAAACTGTTTCATGGCTGTTATTGGCTGTCAATGGCACATCGCTAAAGTTTTGCACTTTTCTTCAGTCAGGACCTCTTTCCCATTTTTACTGATGTCCAATCCGTCCCCACACATGTGGACGCCCGATATATGACGAAGAGCATATGGTTGCCTGGTATCCCAAAATTGAACAGTGTCGTCCCAGCCGGCGCTTATAAGCTCGTGCGCAGATTTTGGATTGAAACACGCGCTGAATACTCTTGACTTATGACCGTCCATCACCTCTGGTGCATCACTACACAGAGAAAGACAAGAGAGCAAAACCAGAACTAAAAGTTTACTACGTGGTACCTTCTCTGCGACAAGCCACAAAGTTAATTGCAATCAATCATGTGAAAAATGTTACCTGCCATGAAATACCCTCTCTTGAGTTTTAGTTTCCTCGTCATACAAATAAAGTTGAGCATCATCTCCTACTGTTACGAATTTTGGTAGGTGAGGGTGGTAAGCCACTCCAAGTGTCTGTCGCTTCTCCCGTATTGTGTAAATGCATTGCGCACTTTGATAGTGCCAACATTTTACACACCCATTGACATCTATTAAAATAAGCCCCAAGTAAACTTCCCAAGGTACTGTTTGCGTAACACTTCAAATTGGGGTTGAGAACGGAACAAGTAGGCAGAATGTTAGTAATGGATTTCAACGTATATCGTACTAACAAGTGGCGATTATCGTTTGCGATATCGGATGGCCCTTATGGACAGGCCTGTGCTTGATAGCGGTTGTGGGAGCAGGGCTTCGTGTCATCTCTGCATCCGATAGTGTCATTGCCTCCTCGCCGGAGTTGACCTTAAAAACTTTGATACAACCATCAGTCATTCCTGCAGTTAAGAACTCAAATGTTTCCGTGTAACAGATGCACATTACGTCTTGCTTCATGTCTCTGCAAAAATGTTACGTGCATGTTTGCCGTTCTTTAATACTATTAACCCTTTGAGTGCTAAATACTTCCGGTCAAAACGCTCGCTGAGTACGGAATACTTTTTGCTAGTGTGAACTCTATTGATTGATTATGTAAGGCACAACTAAGTTCTAATGAAAATGTTTAATTTACGCCAAATTAAACAATGCAAGAAAATTACTTGATAAAGAACGCATCTGTATTCAGCTCATACATTGATAATTGTGGCTGCAATAGGTAAGAAATCGAAACGATTGGAAAACGCATATATGCGCCCATAGTTGACACCGATAAATTTCGGCGGACGCATATATACGTCCATAGCAGTCAAAGGGTTAACTATAATTTTGCGAAGCAAAAATAAAATAGAATAGTTGTAGAATTATTAGAGACAGCAGTACACCGATAAATCGATGAATTTTAAATACTTAAATGAATTATGAGAAATGGAACGCACATCTGCCGGACTACACTGATGTTACCATCTAATTGGTAATTATCTCGACCACCTGCCTTGCTACTTTCGACTGTAGTAATCATTTGCGTGGGTTTCGATGATGTTGGCATGGAAGGGTTCGATTTTTCCGATTTCGCTGCGCCTCCTGATGTTTCATCGGTTTTTTTGGGCGCAGCGCCTATTCGACTCAACGGTTTCTGTTTACTCATGTTTTCTGGATCAAGTGTCTCAGTTAATGTTTACGTCGAAATTCGAAAGCTGCTGTAAGTTTCACTTTTTTCGAGGCACTTGATAGTACATGGTTCACATCTGCACGGTCAAAGTAAGCATACATTACTTGCATCAAATGGAACTTGCTATGATGCGGCGTATTCACTGGGGGATGATAGTTTTAATCTTTACAAAGGAATTTACTTAAATGATTAAGGGATATATCTAATCAAATGATTAGGAGATATCAACAAAAAATGGCTTTATGTTCCTTAATCGCTTAAATAAATGACAATAAATAATGGAGTTTCAATCATTCATCAAATATATAGTCGCAACATGTGATATTCAAAATCCCGTGCTTCGGATGTAACAAATGTTAAATTGAACAAACAAAACAATATCTGAAAATCGGACTTCCAGGCCACAAAAATAACACAAATTGGGCTCAATGTCACACAAAACGCAAAATCACCGAGAATCACAATTTTGATTGTAGCAAAGTCGCAATTTTGGAAAGGGTGCGGGACCAAGGGAAACGTCTATTTAAGAAAACGTTTCACATTTATAAGGAAAATTCTCTAAACCAAAAAATGGAAGCCATCACTTTTCTAAAATACATATGCCCCCACTATGATACTCTGTTAATCCGTGGACCAGTACACACGATACAAGCAGCAAAAAGCATCACAACTACGTCACTTTGACGTCAAAGCTGATATGACAAACTGACGGGCAAGAACCAAACCAAAACATTCAACTACAAACATAGGTCAGTTTGCACTGATAATAAACCAACACACATGTGCTCTCGCACTTCCGTATATTCGCACAGCACATAAACTTTACAAAAAAACAGTAATAACATCAGACACGCCATTTTCAAATTAGTGAAGGTCATTGTGCAAAATGCTGCCACGGAAGAGTGATTGATACAATTTTTTTCCGCACGTCAGAATCTTTACATTGTGCATATCATTTTGAAACGAACAAATTTTTTTAACACCCATCCACTTCTATAGACTACCAGTGACTCATAAACATGTTGTATTACAGTAATAACGTTCTACAGGCAGCATTTTCAACCAAAACCGAACTTTATATTCCTTAATCATTTAAGTAAATTATAGTAAGATTGACATGAGATACATGATCTAATGTTTCCAAAGGAAGACCATGGTGGTGTAATAATGGCGATATGGTTCAAGTTTTTTAAGATATTCTTCGATCAAAAGTAAAGAATTCTGTATATCACTCATATGCATTTGTTTGGATAAAACTTAATTAAAAATATCGTCGTTGTCCTATCCGTATACTCGTGACAACTGATAATCGTATTTACGACGTCAATTTGCCCATTTTATATACACTACCGTTGACTAATACGAACATCACTGTATACTCTGTACCATGTTACGGAAAATGATTTAAATTGAAACGACGCGCTACCTAATCAAAGTTATATCAATCGTCGCCGTCGATCAGATCCTTTTATCGCAACTGCCGTTAATACTTTCCTACGAAGCATCATGGCCGATAAGGAGACACATTATTTTGTACCAGACATTTCTTATCTCTCAAGCCGCAATCAATACTGTTTCAGTTCACAATTTATATTATAAATCAGACTGTGGATGAAAGGAACCGAAGAGGATAGTTTTCTATAGTTCCACATCCTTCCCTATTCTGTATTTAGTCTGTTACCTTTGATTACTTGGTGTTTGCATCAGAGTTACGTTCCGCCATATTTGAGCACCGAACAACGCAGCGACCGATAAAAATCTTGCATTTGATGAGATTTTTCCTTTTACTATTTTAAGTTTCCGAAGTATAGGACGGGCTAGTAAGGAATTTGTAAGCACGTGATGCAGTTTGTGAAGATGTAACGCTGTAGCTGAGGGCCTTTGGATGTTGGGACGTCATGGAACGTGATGTGGAAGTTGGATGCAGATCGTTGTTGAAGATTTATTGAACGATATACGTACTTCGCGTTTTCTTCTATATTGACTTATTCTTTCCCTTGATTTGAGACTATATTTCTTCATTTTCGTCTGTTGTTTATTGCCAACCTTTTGTTGCATATACAGATGCGTCTGACTAAATATATGTGTAAATTATGGTATATGGTATATGTCACGTTTCAAATTTAAGTATAGTATGCATTAAATACAGTCTTGGATCTTCTACGAGAATGTACCGGGAATACAGTCCTGCGGCGGGCAATATAGCTGAATCAACATTGAGCATTGTTTATCTTAGCTATAACTGTGCCATTTATGTTTAATTTATTCAGCGCTATATATATTATCTATTTGCTTTATTGCGATTCGTGTAGTTGTCTCGACTGTTTACGTATTTGCATACATTTTCTTTATGTAATATTGAAAGACATGGATAAGGTAGCTAATAAAAAATATCAGGCAGACGGAGTTTTTATTCTTTTAGTGCTCGTGGCCGAAAGTAATTAATGATACGGAGAGTAAGTATGTATAATAAATTATATATAGTATTATATATATATTATAATAATAAATTGTTTGATATCAAATCAACATGAATGATTTCATGTGTACATATAGAGATGCATTTGTATCCTTATAAACGCGTTTGTTTTTGTATACGGTATATGATGGATTATGTATATACAGGTAACCCTCTTATAACATGATATCCTACAATACGGTTTCACTTTGATACGATCAGAAATTTGCGGAAAATCCTCCTATAACACTGTATCGTGAACGGGACGCCCACAACGCGTGTGTTCATTACACAACTGGTGGTTTACTGGCATGCATGGAATTAGTCGACCATTCTAAGTAACTCAATTTACTGATGTAACAAACTAGTTTAAATAATTGTATTATGAACGATATTGTATTGTAGCATAATTGTAAAGTAAATAGACGCAAGTTGTAGTTTGTCAAGAAAATGTTTGTGCAGTGAGTACTGCCTACTATCGCATGCTATTGTAAGTTGAAATACTTAAGCAATCTCGTCTTAGTCTTTCTGAAATTTCTTGGTGAAGGAAATCAGCCGTGATTCACTGTATGCAGGCCGTTTTCTCGAAAAGTGCTCTGTATATTATTGGCAGATGTTAATTGCCGTTCGTAATGTACGTCCATGGAGAAGATGCTGCGATTGAATTTGTAAGAAACTGCAACATGCTTTCCCTGGACATACCAACCAAAGATAATATGGGATTCTAGAAGAATTAAGAATAATTTTTCTCAAATGCAGACCTATCCGCTAAAAGAAGTCCACAATTAAAAGGGAACTGCAAAACTGCATATCCCTGTAATAGGAAATCGACAACGGTCTTCTAAGTAGCAACAAATAAACCAAAATTACAGATTGTTTAGGAAGGGTAGAAGACAAATATTATGGAAAAAATCGGCGGAGTGAAAATATTATCCATGCGAAAAAGAAAATTAAGTTAAGTTTGTTAAAATGAAAACAGTTATGTTTTTTTTCTTTTCGTTATGCATATATACGTTTTTTATTTCAACAAGAATAAAGTTGCATTTATGGATTAAAGAAAATCGTTTTTAACAAGTTTGCGGAACCTAACCACCTTTTTGTATTTGCTCTGGGTCTTATACAACGTAGCTTCATGTAACATGGTACTTTTTAGGAACCTATCTATCGAGTTATAGGAGGGTTATCTGTGTGCAGTTATGTATATTTTATATACGCAAGCAAGTGTATAGGAAAATTACATACATTACTCTGTACGTTTTATAGGTATATATTAGTAAAACTGAATTATTTTATTGGAATCAACAAGCCTGTTATGTATTATTCTAGCGTTGTGTAACACTTGCGTAGAAGTATTCTACCTAGAGTTATTTAAGAAGCAACCAAACAGGGGTATATTATACAAATCTTGAAAGCAATATTCTAATGACATTAGTAGTTAAATTTTCACTCGTTTTGTGCCAAATCAATGTTCTCTAAATATAGAACCATAAGCGTTCAGTTTTAAGCATCTGTGCACTCTTAGGAAAATAAGAGTTAATTTCGTATATAAATAAAAATTTTTAATTATTTTTGTCATCGGTCCTTGCTACATCTACGTACATACATTTTAAACGAAATTAATGCACTGTAATCAATTAATTATTGACGTGGGATTATTAAAATGGATAAATGGAGCATCTGATGTACACCGAGGTTTAACGGTATTAACATGTAGGTTAACCAATAATTAGGAAAATTGATATTTATGACGTTAATTTTAAGATAAGCATAAGAAACAAGTACATACAAATTACAACGCGGTGCTTATACTAATTAACACTGATACAAATAAAGCTGTAAAAGCCTATAGATAGATAAATAGATTCACCTATTTGGTTTGTTTTCGTACGGCTTCCATATCAATCTTTTTCGAAAAAAACATCTGTCTTTCATCCACCGTAGTCTTCCTTTGCCAGAATATATATTTTCCTTTATATGTCTGTTAGCACAAAGGAAGATAAAACGTTACATAGAAAACTGAAAATTCCACTGACAATATTCAATTTTGTAGTAGGAGCATAATTTTGACATTTTGACTTTCTGAAATTACTTCATTATTGTCCCTGTCGTCTGAAATTAGTAACGGGCGCAGTGATGATTAAGTATACAATTACACTAAAATTAATTCCACAACTTTTTACGTCGGTAAACGGTTTATACACATGGGAATGGACAGAAACATTTTCCTAGATACTGTTCTTACCAACATGGCAGCATTCCTACGCTGAAAAACGTAGTTAGCTATCGATGCAGAACGATGGCAGCACCATACCATGTTCTCCTTGCCCAAAGAAATATTCACATTTACTCGAATCCAACCAAATTAGCGCCTCATCATTCACATTCCAAGAACTTTTCCTTTTCGCATAATTTTTTGTACAATACACAGAACCTTGTCGAAGTACATCGACAACTATCGTTCCAACATTGAAATCTTTATGCTTAGTTCAACCTGCGGCAAGTATCCGCTATTACACAGATCGTGCGACCTTTGGTATCGGCATTTCAGCCCGACAATACATCGGCGAAATGTCAAGTGCTCTCATTCCGGGCGCGGTTAATGTTTCGAGTGTGATAGCCGCGAAAGTAGCACGAGCGTTCGCACCTGACCGAAAATAAATACCGGAGGCTGTATCGAGGGTGCAAAAGACATCTCGATGGTTGTCGATGCACTTACCGTTAGCTCCGGGTACATGAAAACCATAAAGGCGGAGAGGGACGATGGTCGATGAAGAAAAAGACGGGGATGAGGGTAAGAAAAGGAAGTCGGAGCGGCGAACAAAAAGGACGCCGTTGTTTGACGATGCTCCGGGTATTTTCTCAAACCATTTTTGAGGATTGCAGAACCTAGAATGGAGAGGGGGGAGAAGAGATAGAAGGGTTGATTCCGCATCCTTCGTTCGCCTTTTTGCTTTCAATATTTCTCAGTCTCTAGCCCACCCCCGTCAGGTCTCTGTCCTCTTCCCACTCGATCTATCTTGCCCTGTCTCTTCTTGCTTCAGTTTTATTTGATTGGCCACAAGTGCTTTTCGAGAGAAACGCCGCCGCGGGCTGCTACCAGTCAGCATTCTGCATTCCTGCAACCCCCTGTCACCCCCGTTGCCTGCTTTTTCTGTTCCCTTGTCTTGCGTTCTCTCGTATATCCTCTTTCTGGACTCTTCTCGCGTCATTCTTTTCGCCGGCGTCTTACTCGCTAGGGCTTCCTGGCTCTTAGGCTCCTGCCCTCCTACCTCTTCGTTCTTTCGTACCTCGTCTTTCCCTTTCGTCCGCCGTTCGGCGAGACTCCACTTTCCGCAATTCTTGATAACGTCCTCTCATAGCAGATCACTGGCAGTCAGAAGCACACGATTTGTAAAATCTTAATTATCCGTTTTTATAGCGATGTACTCTTCCAACGCCGCGACTGCAATATCTGAAAATTCAAAACATCGAGTGTAGGAGTCGTTTCACGTGTTTTATATAGTAAATGTTTTATAAATAGATGTATTGAACTAAGTCTAACGTTATACAACATATTTCCCGTACGGAAAAGGTAGTAGGATTTGAAAAATCTTAATTATCCGTTTTTATAGTGATATACTGTTCCAACGCCGCAACTGCAATATTTGAAAATTCAAAACATCGAGTGTAGGTGTCGTTTCACGTGTTTTATATAGTAAATGTTATATAAATAGATGTATTGAACTAAGTATAACGTTACACAACATATTTCCCCTACGGAAAAGGCAGTAGGATTTGAAAAATCTTAATTATCCGTTTTTATAGTGATATACTGTTCCAACGCCGCGACTGCAATATCTGAAAATTCAAAACATCGAGTGTAGGAATCGTTTCACGTGCTTTATATAGTAAATGTTATATAAATAGATGTTATAATATATATAGTAAATGTTATATAAATAGATATATTGATGTTATATAAATAGATGTAACGTTACACAATATCTTTCCCCTATGGAAAGGGCAGTAGGATAGATCCATGGTATTCTCTATTTCTGGTAAGAGGCGATGGAAAAGGGTCTGCGGCTAATGGTTACACGTGGACACTGTAATCCATGCGCATGATGGACTCGTGTCTAAGTATTTGAAAATTTTGCACCATATATTACCAGATTAGTATACTGTAAAATCCACGATTATGGCCCTGGTAGCATTCAACCTGGGATATTGTGCTGCGGACCCTGGCCAGGTCTCCCGGGGATATGTTCCTAGATATGACACGTACATGTCGTGGTGTACGTCTGTAGTTGCATGGGTAGAGACGCGGAATAGTTCGATGTATGTGTGTTGTCGGATGTGTCAAAGGGGTGAGGTAGAGCTAGCACAACCATAACCAGATTCCTCTCTTCGTTGAGGCATTGCGTGTCGTAGACGAGTGTAAATATCACGTTTCTGTCGTTGCGTGTCGCCTTCTTTATGTGCTCGGTAAAAGCTTATTGCGCGAGATGGGTTGCAACCTTGTAACGTTGCTTATTATGTGTATCATTTGGTATGCCGTGTCGACTGTTGCGTTTGATGTAGAATGGGCGTGCACGAAGCTTGTCATTGAAAGATAAATCTTTCTCACATTTGGGAAAAATACAGGGATGAACGAAAGATTCTTGTGATAAATCGTAAGGTGTTACTTTCATGCGATAGAAGGTGAGCATTTTGAAAGTAGGTGCATGCGGTCTTCCGGGAATAAATTCATGAAGTAAGGCGAGTATTTGATATTTTTGCCGAACCGCCGGGTGTAATTTGAGCTACGAATGAGTGCCGGTTTATATAAAGTTGGTAGCCTATCAGGCCAAAAGGATGGGGGTTGAGGGTGGAGCGATACCGTTGATAGAAATTCCTCGATGGTTCAGAAAATCGACGTCCCGATTAATTAAAGACTAGTAGATCGTCCGTGGAAGCAGAGCCACATCGCGATCGTAGACTCCCGTGAAATTGTGTTTTCATTGATTTACGACGCGTGGAGCTCCAATGTTCGTGACTGGCCATTCCTTTTCCAACCACTATCGCACCGACTCCCAAGTGGTGATAGAGTCTTGCCCCTGTAGACAATATTCGAATATTTCCATTTCGTTCGGTGATCTTCCGATTGGCAATCTTGGGACGGTAACATATCACTTAATCGGAGCAACTTCATATTTTGAATATGATTACTTCGCGAAGAATGTGAAACAACGTAATAAACTCTCTCCAAGTGCAAACTTAACATTTTCTTTCCCGGGCGAAGAATGTCTTTTCAAGCTAAATTGCCGGAGCGGTTAGAATAGCTATTATAACGTTCAGTAAAAAGTTTCTCTCTCTGCGAAGATAGAATAGTCCACACGCTATACCCCACGAGCCACATTTCATTTGCCGTTTTAAAGAATAGCTTATGCGCTAGGCAAAGTTCAGCGCTTCATAATTCAAGAAAGCGCGCTATTCTTCTTGAATAAAACGTCACCTATTCAGTTTCCAGCGTGCCCTCCGTATCAGTATATTATCTTAGCGTCCGCGATCTCGGCTTCCGTCGAGATCTATTACGTTCACCGTGTACAGTAATATTTCTCGGTACATTTCAGCAGCAGGAGCAGGTAATCCGAAACCGTAAGAACGAGACACCGAACGTCACCAAATCTTCAAGGGTCTCGTCATAATTTTGTAAAAATTGGACGTGTGACTCATCGCCACACGCTGCTGAAAGGGCAGATGCGTATTCCAGAAAAAACAATTGAGGACTCACATCGAAAGATGTTCGAGAAAGAGTAGTCGGGATGGGGAAAAGGACGCGGGAGGTAGCAAAGTCGACAGCGAGAGCGTACGCATTATCGAGACGAAAAATTCGCGAGACACCGAGAGTTACCTTTTTGTTAACACGTTGACTGCCACGGTGGTCACCGGTGACCGGTGCAAAAGACATTACTAAAAATGCAAGAAATTCGCAATGCAGCCCATTTGCAATCTTGTAAAAGCAATTGATAATGGGACGGTGCTTCAATATTTTGGCTTCTAATAACTCTGTATGCTGTATTTCATCGCATCGCTGTTCTAACATAGCAAACTACGCTTGACAGTCAAAGTGTTAATCCCTGTTACTTTTCATTATAATAAAACGTTACAAATAGTTATTTTCATAACGACGTAAGCAGTGGTATGAGACCCTTTTCCCCTCCGCCACCTAAAATTTTACATCATTGGCAGCGACGATCTGCGATTCCATTCAGTTGCCACCCTGCCATTTAGATTCCGCGCAGAGTATGCATACGAGGAAAAGGACGGAAAAGGTGGCGTGGTGTTATTATTAGAAGGAAGATCGTGCAATCTATCCGTGCAAATACTCACGCTGCGAGGTAATCGCACAACGTGGTAACGGGCCAGATGAGTTCCGCAAAGACAAGCGGGGCGCATTGTTAAGGCGGTCGCGCGGAATCGCAATATTTCGTGGCTGGATAGGATCGCCTTATGAATCACTGTCGCGCGATGGCATTGCGAGGCGTGCGAAGCGGATGAGAAAAACGCAGGAGAAAGAAGTGGCCAGCTCGCTCGCTCTCGCTGCCGCTTCGTATATTTCATTACGGGGCCAGTTTTCCTACAATAACAAACAACAGGGAGAGGACGGCGCTGGGTTGTAGTAGATACAACGAGGGTCGCGCAACGACAAAACACCGGCTGAGGATATAAGGCGAGACTTTTCGGCTTGCTGGACCGTCGCGAATCTTGGAAGGTAATAAGGAATCGTGAGAAGGGTAGTAAAACTGCGAGAGGCGGCCAGGCGGATGCGTCTCGCGAAGGCGACCAAACGAACGCTTGATTCCTTCTTATTGTGTGAAGAATATCGTGCGACTCTGACGCATTCTTTCGGAACGCCTGTAATGCGTCGGGCTTCTAAAAATCTTTCCAGCTCCGCGCGATGCGTTACGCAAGAAAATGGCGCAACGATGCCTGCGGTTTAATTACGCTTTTATGGGAAGGCAAGGTGGCGAGTTGAATGCGCAAAAGTAGCGTTCCGGCTTTTTGACATTTTTCTTCCGCACAAATTGCCAAGGGAAGATTAAAAATTGAACGGTGAGCGCAGCCGAGCGGAAGTAATTAACATTGTACTCTTCAACAGTAAACCCATCAATCTGGACGCGTTCGAAAAAATATTGCCATCACGTCGAATAACGCCGGGGAGGAATGTGTCGATGTTAATAATACAATGCATCTTGCTCGGGGCGATCAGTGCTCGCTGGCCCATCACGAAATCCGAATACATTTTACCGTATAAACGGCCATCTTGTTGGCCGGACATGGGCAGCGCTTTTGAAGGGGCCAAGTCAAGTGAATGATTTTAATGATTCGGCCGAGTTGACGCGGGAAACGACTGCGAAATGAATTTATTAATCGGTTGGCTACGCGCGTACACGTTTGCCGCCTATGTGTGACGCTTGTATAAATCGAATCGCGCGCTATACATTACGTCGAGGTGAAATCTAAAAGAGGCATCACGTACCGGCAGGCCTTTCAAAGCTGCTCTATTTGACAATGGGGACTCGACTATTATATACCTAGTTCGTGATTTCACTCATTGTTTTCTTTATACAATTTGGTACAACGAACAACTTCTTAACAAGTTGACTGCCACGGTTGTCACCAGTGACCGACGCAAAAGATACGACTAAAAATGCAAAAATTCGCCATGTGGCCTATTTGCATTCTTGTAAAAGCAATTGATATTGGTACGGTGCTTCAATACTTTCGCTTCTAACAACACTGCGTTACCTTCATTTTGCACGATTTAATTATACTCTGCAGTATTTTATCGCATCGCGGTTCTAACATAGTAAAATACACTTGGCAGTCAACGGGTTAACACATTGACGGCCACGGTGGTCACCGGTGACCGGCGCAAAATATTTGACTAAAAATGCAAAAAATTCGCAATGAAGCCTATTTGCAATCTTGTAAAAGCAATTGATACTGAAACGGTGCTTCAATACTTTGGCTTCTAGTAACTCTGCGTTACCTTGATTTTGCACGATTTAATCATACTCTGCAGTATTTTATCGCATCGCAGTTCTAACATAGTAAAATACACTTGGCAGTCAACGAGTTAACACATTGACTGCCACGGAGGTCATCGGTGACCGACGCAAAAGATTTGACTAAAAATGCAAAAAATTCGCAATGAAGCCTATTTGCAATCTTGTAAAAGCAATTGATACTGAAACGGTGCTTCAATACTTTGGCTTCTAGTAACTCTGCGTTACCTTCATTTTGCACGATTTAATTATACTCTGCAGTATTTTATCGCATCGCGGTTCTAACATAGTAAAATACACTTGGCAGTCAACGGGTTAACACGTTGATCGCCACGGTAGTCACCGGTGACCGGCGTAAAAGATTTGATTAAAAATGCAAAAAATTTGCCATGAAGCCTGTTTGTAATCTTCTAAAAGCAATTGATATTGGTACGGTCCTTCAATACTTTGGCTTCTAACAACTCTGCGTTACCTTCATTTTGCACGATTTAATTATACTCTGCAGTATTTTATCGCATCGCGGTTCTAACATAGTAAAATACACTTGGCAGTCAACGGGTTAACACGTTGATCGCCACGGTGGTCACCGGTGACCGGCGCAAAATATTTGACTAAAAATGCAAAAAATTCGCCATGAAGTCTATTTGTAATCTTGTAAAAGCAATTGATATTGGTACGGTGCTTCAATACTTTGGCTTCTAGCAACTCTGCGTTACCTTCATTTTGCACGATTTAATTGTATTCTGCAGTATTTTATCGCTATCGCTGTTCTAACATAGTAAAATACACTTGGCAGTCAACGGGTTAACACGTTGATCGCCACGGTGGTCACCGGTGACCGGCGTAAAAGATTTGATTAAAAATGCAAAAAATTCGCAATGAAGCCCATTTGCAATTTTGTAAAAGCAATTGATACTGGAACGGTGCTTCAATACTTTGGCTTTTACCAACTCTGCGTTACCTTCATTTTGCACGATTTAATTATACTCTACAGTATTTTTTCGCATCGTGGTTCTAACATAGCAAAATACGCTTGGCAGTCAACGTGTTAACCGATTTACTATCGAGATTTAATTAGAAAAAGCCACTTCGTAGCCGATGTTTTTCTTGCAAGCTTTATGCAATATGTTGTTCATATTCGTGTGTACACGTATAAACGCCATTACGGTCAAAATGAAAATATCCATAAAATGCATGCTACATGTCTTTTTGCAACGTTTACGTAATATCTGGTCCATATTTATCATCTACATACAACGCATACTAAATGTATCACACATATGTAATACGGGGTAGCGAACGTGCTAATAGGTTGACTCGGTTTCCTTTCTGTATAAATATTACTTACTTTGATCATTTCACTGTTTTTGTAATGCACATATGGCATTCTATGTCATGTCAATAACATTAAACTAAAGACAAAGATTACTGAACCTTGGCTATTGTTCAAGGGTAAGTGATTGCCCTCTGTTTTGGTTGAGATATAATTGCATGTTTATCAAGTTAAATTCAGCGCTCCTGTTTCAGAACCTTAAATTCCTTTTCCAGGAATCTATATGTAAGTACAGATAATTCGAATAATGCACTTTCTTGAAATTTAATAATAACAAACTATGCTTTCCTAATTGTTGGATTTAAAGTTTGACGCGTATACAAATAGAGACATTATATCAATATTTAAGCTCTAAAATGCACAATTAAGAAATAAATTCTTAGTTTTTCTATTCTTATTAATACAAAATATCTTATACAAGAAACAAGACAATAATCTATACAGGAATAATAATATTAAGCTACACGAGCTATTACCCGCACGGCATGCAACGGTGCATCACATCACCTACGACTAGCCTCCTCTCTTCTCTGGGCAACAAACGGAGGAAAGCCCGATTACGCTATTCCTTGTGCTCCACACAAAAGGATCCTGCACGCAATGGTCGCTCGGCAAGTTGTCGGAGATGTTTGGACAAAGCGAAAGTAAGGATTAGAATCGGTAGAGATTATGACGTTAAGGGGTAGGAGGGAAAACGAGATGAATGGACTGGATACTAGAGACGCTGGAGATGGGACGCGGGTCGCGTAAAGAGCCTTACAAGAAGGGCTGGGATATAGGGAGAGGAAAGACTAAAAACGCGAAGGTGGTTCTGCTTTGGCTGAAATGTTTGAACAATACATTTCCCTCGCTCACTTACGTCGTTCCCGGTACAATTTCTCAGACACAAAAGGAACACGGACCCGAACGGGGGAATCCAATTTAGTAATAGGTCTCTTTTCTTCGAGCAAGGACTTTAAGAATCGTAACGTTAACACATTGACTGCTGCATGGTCACGTATGGCTAATATGAGTGTCTCAGGGAATTATCCTGGAATGTACTTATTCTATCGTGGAAAATTATGTTGCTTTCCAGTGAACGCGGCATGTCTATGTTTCATCAGTTTTTCACGTACAATGTCTTAAATCTTTACCAAATTCCGGAATTATTTTTCATAATGTTTTACGTTATTTTTTACCGTATCTGTTAAGTTACTATCCACTTTGTAATTCTACCAGCATCTTTCTAAGTTACGCTTCGTCACTTTTGATATATTAAAGGATCAAGTAAAATGAATAACTTCAATTTTTACGTAAATTATGTAAAAAATATATGTTAAAAATTCGCTGAATGCATATGATATGTACATATTACCATTTTCAAATAAAAATTGAGTAATTCTTCTTCCAGGAACATAGTTTGTGATATACTATATTTAACCGCTTTACAGATAGGAGAAGTAGTTTTTCACGCACAATGTCTTAAATGATTCCCAAATTCCGGAATTATTCTTCATAATGTTTTACATTATATTTTACCGTATATGTTAAACTACTGTCTACTTTGTAATTCTACCTGCAGCTTTTCAAGTTACACTTCGTCCCTTTTGGTATATTAAAGGGCCAAGCAAGAAGAATAACTTTAATTTTTACGCAAATTACGCAAAACAATATATGTTAAAAATTCGCTAAACGCATATAATATGTGCATATTACCATTTTCAAATAAAAATTGTAAAATTCATCTTCGAGGAACATAGTTTGTGATATACTATATTTAACCGCTTTACAGATAGGAGAAGTAGTTTTTCACGCACAATGTCTTAAATGATTCCCAAATTCCGGAATTAATCTTCATAATGTTTTCCATTATTTTTTACTGCATCTGTTAAATTACTATCCATTTTGTAATTCTACCTGCAGCTTTCTAAGTGATGCTTCGTCACTTTTGGTATATTAAAGGATCAAGTAAAATGAATAACTTCAATTTTTACGTAAGTTATGTAAAAAATATATGTTAAAAATTCGTTAAACGTATATAAGATCTGCATATTACCATTTTCAAATAAAAATGGAGTAATTCTTCTTCGAGGACCATAGTTCTTCTATTATATATACTATATATACTCGCTTTACAGTCAGGAGAAGTAGTTTAGTTAGTGATTTTAGTTTAGAATAAATGATTTGAAAGACTCCCTATTACAGTAAAGGAGCCAAAGACGTGAACGTGAAATAATTGGAGGCGTATAGCTGCGAAGGACGGTTTCGTCCCGTCCTACCTGGCAGTCGGAGTAAACTCTCGTTACTTCTACTTTGTGTCAAGGGAGTCGAGTTGGTGGCCACCTTGCTATCCGGCACGCGTCATTAATCCGTAATGTCTTTTTCATTAAGCTTGCCCTCGGCCAAAGGGCGCGGATCAATGGCGGTAACGGACTTTTTATTGGATGCTACTAATTTCCGCCGCGCTTGTGTGCCCGAAGCTCACCCCCGATCTTCGCATTTACATGTTGGCGACCTTTTTGCCGCTTCTCCGCTAACTCTTTTAACGGAACGTCAATTTGTTTCGCCGACCGGAGGCCGCTCGGGCGGATTTTTATAATTTCGCATTCAATACTTTTTCTCTTTTTCTTCGTCGCTTAATGTCAATTTAGCGTACCGATTATTTATTCTTCGCTGCCTTGGCATTTCTGTTATGGTAATTCCAGTGACGGTCGCTCTTGTTATTTTCCGTCGTCTTTTCCAAGAAGCTCTCTCTCGGCAGCCACTCCGCTTCGCAGGATCATTAATCCGTAATTTCGTTTTCATTAAACTCGCAATTACCAGCCGGCGGCGATGTTTCTTCGGTTCCCCACTCCGGTGAGCTTGATCTTGATCGTTCGAGATGAAATTTTTGTTCCAGTCATGGGAGTCAACCCCGTTATTTTGCATTTCTCTCTTACCTGTTGCACGAAACACTCCCACTTGTTACGTTTGTATTCGTTAGCTCGAAATCATTAGTGCGCAGTCATTAATCTGACTCATTCATTAGGGGTTTCTTATTGAACGGCACTAATTTTGCTCTGGCCATGTGCCTCCTCTCTTCGCCTCTGTAGCTCTCTTTCCCTTCTCCTTGCTTCGAATTCGATTCCTGGCCGAGCGACATTTAATGGAAGCCGGCGACAGATGTCGCAGAGCGCCTCGCCGCTAATTTAAATCCCATCACACAGCCAACGTCGCTTTCCTCTCTCTTCGTCCGTTCTCCTCATCCTTCGCATCCTCTCTCTCTCTCGCTCCCCCTCTTTCTATCTATTTCTCTACCCTCCTGTACCTCTCTGTTCACTCACGCTCATCCCCCGCTTTCCGCCTACCTGTCGGCATTTCTTCCTATTCTGCCGCGTTTAATCGAAAAATAATGCCTTAATTACGTCCTTCCGTCGCATTCGCTCGCTCGCCGATTGTCGTTGCTGAATTAAATTTTAATTATGGCGCTTTATTGGCTGCCGCCGGGACGTCGCCACCCTCGATTGGCCGGCCGATCGTCGGGGGTGGTGAGAATTCATGGGGACCTACCCATTGCCGCCGCGACGATCCACTTAAGGGACTTGCGAGGAACGTAGGTTTTAACGGTCTTTATTGTGCGCATAAGTTTTTAACGCGAGCGCGACGTTTAATGAAGACGTTTTATTAAATCGGTGCTTAGATCGTGAATTTTCGGCTATTTTCGTCTGTAGCAAAATTGGACTTATCTTTCTGGAACGTTGCGGAACGTCCAATACGGCAGAATCAGAGACACTTTGACCGCCGTTTTTGCGTGCTAATTTATCCGAAATTCTTCGATCGAACGTTTTTCCCTCCGCCCTTCTTTCCCTCTCTTTGGCAACCATAAGGCATTTCATATTGCCGCATTTCGTTCGTAAACGAAGCACGGTGGCGCGGGTCCAACAAGTTTTGGCCGGGTCGATTGTGAAGGTAAAAGCAAAGCGAACATAAGCGGGGAGGCTCCGAGCCGTGAGATATCTAGAAAAGCAATTCCCCGTGAAATGCATTATTATTGCATGGCCCGCTGAAGTGCAACGCACTCTCTCGCGCATCGAACCGCAGGCGAAATCGCGATCGGTTGCGCGTGCCTGTCCCCTTCTTTTTTCGACGATTTACCCGTTTTCCCTCCTTTTCCAACCTCTTCGCCCCCGCTTATTTTTTGCGCCGCGCGGCAGCAGGAACCTGCTTTATCCTCCCTCCGTGCCAGCCTGCAAAAGTTCCCTGCGAGGCACAGAGATGGAGAGAGATTTACTGTTTCCCGGTCACGTCCCCTTTAATTAAAATTTAATCGCGCAATAGTGAACGATAATGGCTATTGGGTTTTCGCGCGATAAGCGGGGAGGCTGTTTAGTACAGATATTTATAAAAAATGTATTATATTATTTCTACCACGCCGTCTCGTCTACTGCCTTTTCATTGCCACTTTTATTTGCCAGGATTTTGTGCGGTATCGCGTATTCTTTACCTTTCCTTTCGTCGGATTTTACTAATGTTGCACGGTCGGCTGGCTATTCGAAAAAACAGAATATTACGTAATGCATTCGTACTGATAAGGCCGCACGATACGTTATATACTAGACAGCACGTAGTCGATGCACGGCTTGCATTCTTTTTATAGCATCCCGATTGCAAAATATATGCGAAATAAACGTGAGACCGTTCGCCAAAAGCCGCGAGTGCCCATCCCGGTAAATGCAATTGGTTGTTGTTGCCAGCTGAGGTAGGTAGTATCTGATTGGAGTAGCCCGATCTATGAACCAGTCCGCCCCGCGGTTTCTGCCAATACTTCGAAAATCAAGGGTGCAACATAAACGGGTGCATTATTGCGTGGGTTGGTATTCTACAGTAACGGTGCACCGAGATTAAATTAAGTAACACTTTACGCGGGATACGTTGCCTCGGCGTAATTCCGCAAAGTTCCATCTTATCGTGTCGGCTTCCGGAATACCAAATAACGAATAAGTTCTATTAGCCCCGTCCGTTAGGCTCTAAATGCAAGATTCACGAAATAGAACGCGGGGCAAGATTAGCGGGCCGAATGCGATGGTTCTGTTCGTGCAAGAAATTTCGTTACTAGCCCTCGCCATTTATCACGGTCAATTGTTAAACGAGGGCTATAAGACGTAACGCGGCCCGGGAAAATTGTAATCTCGAACAGCTGGTTGATATTAATGACGCCTGCACTCGCGTGCGCGTAGCAAAATCGAACGGCCGGAGCCGTATGGCCGCCGTTAACTATACGTAACTGGACGTAACTACACGCCGGAGCGACTACTCGCGGCTATTTGACTTACTTAACCCAATTGTCTGATAGAGTCTTGCGGTTTGCCCACGGGCACAGGCCTCCGATGGATATCGCTGAGTGTTCCAGGGTAAAGCCAGCCGTGGAAATGTCATTTTTCCTACCAATCTCATTTACGGAATCTAGAAGAAATAGAGGATCATTAGTTTTCCGGACATCTTCTAGAGACTTTTCCTTTCATTCTGCCGTTTCGAATATCATATTTGATTCGCTTTTAACATCTTGGCCCAGTTTATTACCGCTTCGCCAGCAAAGTAAAATTGACGTTTACGTCCACTGTTCCCAATATCCACTGACGTATTCGAACATGCAAGCTTGCGCCTCTGGCTTCAAAAGAAAGTCAAGCGGTGACAGATTTTATGAACCAACAACTTCACGACCAACTTCCTCCACACGCCAGTTTCCCTGCGTGCACCTACGGCAGCGCTATATAAAGAAAGAGCCGAAAGTTTATCGCTTTCAGCATGTTGCAACGACGGAGAAAATCCTCGAGTTCAACGGTATGCTCTTGAACGTTTGCCGAATTTTCCAAAAAGCCTCGCCGAAAATTGTGCAATTCGAAAAACGTGCGGATGAACGATCGCTCGAACAAAATGTCTTCGAATGAGCAACACCGTTACACCCTTTCGCGTTTGTTTATACGCGTCATATTTTTTTTTACAGTTTTTCCGAGGCATTTCGTTTTTGTCGCTACATTTGTAAAAACGGCACGACCACGGGGGGGGGGGGGGGGGGGGTGCAATTCGCCGGTCCACTTGACACTGCACCTCGCCATGAAATTTGTTCCGATTCCACTGTTGACTGAGAACGAATCAATCTGTCGCGGGCGAGGGAGCGAGAGATGGGACGAGAGAAAGAGACAGCACGAGTGAGAAAAAAGGTTTCGTCGAATCGATCGGGCTTGAAGCAATCAGGTCCGGTAGGACCGTAAAATTTTTTTACGTTCGAAGCTGCCCGACTCCCATGACGCGGGCGCCCGATTTACCGAAAGGCGTAAGGCGGCCGTTACGTTCGACGTGTCTTCTTGCGACGGAATGGCATTCGATTTTATTCAGCTGCATGTTCCGCCAGCCTCTGTACATTGGCGTTTACTTGTACGTACAACGGTTGAGCATTCAGCGATTCGGAGATTAAACGTCCCCGTGCTTGTCCACGTGAAAGTCTACCCCATCCGGCACCGGACATCGTTTAACCGTTCCTTACAAGCCAGACACTTAGTCACCGCCAATGTAATCGTGCCCTCTGTGCACATCGTAGGATGCCAAGGCAACGGGAGATTTTAATTGGGTCACCCGTTATAATCTGTCATACGACGAACCAGACGGCCCCCGCAGCTGTTTCAACCCTCTTGCAGCGGTCTCCGGCCCTCTTGTGTTCTCTTCCGCCCTCTTCCGCCCTCTTCCGCGAATTGCGTCATTCCCATCCTTCGCCCATTCGCCTTCTCTGTCCTTTCGCGCGACCCGTCTTCATTCCTCCCCCGCTTTTTCGCTCTATTCCCACGATTACGCCGAGAAATTGCTGCTTTCGCCGTTTCCACTTCCGGAAACGAGGTTGCAAGTTGCAACTTTGCACCGACATCTCATCTGATCTTCACTGTCTCTTCTCGCCTAGTCCCGACTTTCGGGGAACAATCGCGAATTTTTCATTGCATCGCGGATTTCTCCTACCCTCGAGCACCCTCTTTCACCGAGCGTGATGCACTCGCGTGACGTTGGACGGAATTTTCGCATCGTCATGTTTCGCGAAATAGATTGCGGATAGGCGATAAGGTAAACAGTATTAGGGGACGCGTAGCCCGGAACCTGGCGGCGAATTATACTTTTTAATTAGGTAAATAGACTAAAGAACTTTCCAACTAATATAGGAAGCTTTCAACTAACGTTTCATTAGCTAACACTATCGGGCCCGTATTTTCGCGAGGAGAAAATGTATTCAGTTCAGATCTTTTGCGAATATAACCAAGATTGTTCAACAGGGTTACGGCGGTGTGCAGCATCGTTGGCACAAACATAATTATCACATCGGGTAGTTAGAAACAAAGTTAATATGTGATCTGTGAATGCCAAAATGAGATCCGAATCAGCACTTAACCGTTTGAGTGCCACGCGTCTCTGCTGTTTCTCCGTCCAAATGTGCCAAGGAGCGCTTTTGCGCTTGTCTTATTCCCCGTCTAAAAATACCAAGCGGCGCGATAGCGCTCGTCTTGTTCTCCGATTAATAACATTTGCATCCAAATGTTAGTTCGCAATTAAAATTCATTCTTTTATCAATTGTCTCCTTATTTTATTTTTACCTAAAACTGAACGGTAGCCGTAAAATCCGCATCGACAGAAACCGAGTGTGTGCCGGTTGTCGGTTTCGCAGCCTAGAGCGCTGGCACTTTTTGAGCGAAACAGAAGAAGCGCAAAATCGCTCCTTGGCACTCAAACGGTTAACTGAATCCTTAAGTACTTTAAAAGTGCCGATTTGATTAGCAGTGCCGTTGAAAAGGCCGCTAGTCAACAGAGAAAGGTGCAGCCGTGTGAAAACTCCGTAATTTTGAGGAAGTCCATTGCACACAAGAGACACTGTTTAAATGGTCCACGTTTGACCGGTTCGGCGGAACGCGACGCGGCGGGAAAGGGACCGGATAAGCGTAGAGTGACAAGCGGTGTCGGGGGTTGGGGTCGGCGAAAAGCACCTTAACGAAATTTCACTTGCACTTGGATGCACGGCCTGGCAAAGTGACACTCCTTCGAGGAGTAATCGAGTTATATCGACGTCTTTCCTCTTCAGGCACCCTCCCATACTTTCAACCCTCTTCACCGCTTTCCCGTCTTTCTTGCTCTTGCCACGTTTCAACCGTCGGCACATCAAGCCCCGACTTCTCTCGTCGTGATCGCTTGCCAGGGCTCTTCGGCGATTTGCTGATTACTCTACGAAGGAAAAAGGGAGGGTAGGCTGAAGAGAGCGGGGATCTGGGGAGGTGGAGAAGAGGAAAGGTCGTTCCTCTTCTTCTCTTGTTCCTCTCCCTCTCGCCATCTTCGCTGACGTTGCTCTCATGGCGTTAGGGGCGCAGACACGTTAGCGGCACGAAGACACATCGCGGTCCATCCACACTGTATTCATTGTCAGCTCGATGGCGAGCAAGAAAGCTCGTTAAAAAATTATTTTTCAGCCGACAATCGCTGCAGCCGTTGGCCCGTCATGTCTGTTTCTGCCCGCGACAATCTGTGTTAAAAGCGTGCCATCACTGTTCGTCGTGTTAATTTCCGCGGGACCGAACAACCTCTCGCAGGCGCCACCGTTTCGTTTCTGTTCATTTGCGGAGAAAAACGTGGTGCCAAACGCGACAAAAAAATCTTTACCCGACTGGATGTATTCAGTGCAATTAAAAACGGGCGCCTTGCTGTGCCTCGAAAACCTAGCTAAAAGAATTATTTTCACGGTGCAGCGTGCAACAATTTTCCCTCAAAGATCCGGGTCTCTCTCTTTTACTCTTTCTCTCTCGTTTAGCGGGAACAAACGACGTTTGACATTTAAAACTTCGATCCCCTCCGAGCGACGCGCTCGGTTTGTGGGTAAAGAGGCAAGGATGAAAAATGTTCTTTTATTCATATCTTCCCGTTACCTCGTCGTACAATATCGAATTTGGATGGTGTCAGCTTCACCGCGAACGATCGTCCCTACTATGCGCTCGACTATTTCTTTTCCTATGGAGTCGTTTACACTCTGCACGTTCGGTAGAAATTTTGAATGTATCTTCCACGTTGCAGACTCTCCTATACTGCACATATATTAGTAATTTTCTGATTGAGCATTTGTTACAACGTAGGGCAAGACCGATTCGCATACCTACCGACAATACTTGTGTCACACTTTAGCTGCTTCGCAATAACTCCGATGAAAAAATTGAGTCTTGAAGATGTCAGTAAATGAAAAACAGGACTGGTACACACAGCAGTTAAAACACGCAAAACTGATTTCCTTATCCTTTTCCGCTTTCAGTGACCTCGAGTCGATCGTGACACCGTCAACCCCACCCACGTGTTCCTAAGTCCCTGAAGAACCACTGAACGTACCAGCAGGACTAATGAAAGGCAGTCGCGTTGCCAAGATTTTTTTAAAAGCGTCTCACCCCTCACCATTGCCCCAAACCGTCCACCCCGTCGACTTCTTTCGTTCCGCTTTCCTTTTGTGTCGGCGTAGGCCCGCACAAGAGACCCTGATTGGTCGCGTCTTTTAATTGCACAGATCCATCGGCATCTGCCTGTTTTTTACGATTACACACTAATTGGCGCCCAGGTCAAAGAGTCTCTCGTACGTGGTTGCTAAGTAGAAACAGTCACAAAGCCTGTTTGGCCCCCATGGCTGAAAATAGGTGTAAACGCTGGAATTCTTCTTTGTCTCCCTCCATAATGACGATCTTTCTTCGCGACATCCGAATGAGAAAAGGCATCTGAATTTCTAGTCCGGTCTGGTATGCGAATTTAGGGAGACCGTTAACCCCGCTTATTAGAGAATTCTCTGCGTCTGGTCATGTTGCCGAAAGTACAGCGCGGAAAAGAAGGACGATGTTCTCAAAGGGTCACCGTCGCGCCCGTAATTGGGAACTTAATGCCCGGTCGTGCGGCCTTTAAAAAGATTTCTCCAATTAGCGGAGTAACCCCAGATGGAGATAAGACACGCCCTGCCACGCCGCCCGATAAGCATCGCAAATAACTAATGCGTCCCACGTGCACGTACATGCGTTGCAATGCTGACTGTGGTGCAATTAAACCCCATGCATATATAAAATATCGTACCAATAGGTATATATAGCTTTTTATAAGAAAAAATTGCGGCTTGCTGTATTGCGTAATACGAACTTTTCCTGCTTCCGTTATATCGCTTTTCGTTCCTCACGTCTTTAGAACGTCTTTAGAAATTTGTCGAACACAAAGTTGGCTAATTATAAGTTGGACTCGCAAGACACTAACTTCGCTGTAGCACGTCCGCGCATAGAGTACCGATTTTCAGTTATCAAGCGAGGTTAAAGGTGCATTACGCGCCGCGTTAACACCATTTTCCGGCCATTCATTCGTTGATCGCGTGGACGGTTTAATGCGTTTCTTCGTACGCGAGCATGCGTTCGTCAGTGGTAATTCGCATATCACGCGAGGATGCGTGTACAGCCGGCTTTACGATTTTCGCGCCTCTGGATTAACACGTAATTTAATCGTGCATAGACACCATTTTGATCCGCGGCTGCTAGTCCGACGGGAAACTGAATACTTACCGATGTTGTTAGTAACAAAAATTGGGACCTTGCGCAGTAATGCTACCTTGTAGCAGATGCATGTCAGGACACTTTGATTTAGGAACGGTTAACCCGCGCCTTCCACTTGTAACTAGCTCGTTTCATAAATAATTCGTATCTTGTGCGCGGAGAAAGGCGACGGTCGTTTGTTTGCGGTAGAATACAGAACGTATATCAGTACAAAGGAAGACACTTGCGACGCGGTCAGAGCCAAACGAGGGAATATCGCGAGCTACACGAGCCCGGATATCTAAGTGGTTTTGAAACGTAAAAACGCACATCTACCTAATTCGCTTGACAATTAAGCGTCCTGTGATTCGGTGACCGCAACGAAATGGTAGCCAACGCCAGTCTCACCGCGGTTCCCGAAAACGCCTGAGGCCGGCTCTAAGCAACCGCGTGGCCACTTATCTCGCGTAATCGCGAGAACGGCGATCGGCAAAAATTGCGGACCAACGTCTACTCGAATATTTGCTGTTTTTAGCTGAGCACACGAGAAAAGGCCAGGACAGGGTTTTCAGGTCGCGCCGGCCAATATTTCAAACGGCCAGACATTCGGAAAGAATTGACGAGGTACGCGCTCCGGCAAAACAACCCTTTCGTCCGTGGGGCATGCTGGCGTCGAGGGGTGAGGATGAAGGGGAAAGGGGTGCGCAAGGGAAGAACGGCGTGGGACGAGGCGAGGGGGGTAGATGGAGTTTGGCGGCAGCCATCTTGTTGTTTGTGCAAGCTCGGCCTTCACACTCGAGCTTGCAGCGCGGTACCACCCTCGAGTGCATCCTATTGGTGCACTTAATTGCAAACAACCCTACTAAACGAACCCGACGAACGCCGAAGAGCTCGAAACCGGATTATTTCTTAAGCATAATTGGAATGGAATGGATTAGTTACCGGCAACTGAGGGAGGGGGAGGGGGCTTGAAATTGACGGAGGTGAGTTTGGGGGTGGAACGGGGTGGGCGGGCAAGGGTGACTTACATACGAAAGGGCCTGCGTGTGGAAGAGCGCCAAGTTTGTACAAGTTTGCGCAAGCCCGTGCAACCGTACGGCTCACTCGATCACGTGGTCCAAAGGGTGTGTGTTGTAAAAAGGAGTTCAGCTATAACATGCAAAAGAGTCGAATTTTTTGTTTTCTGGCTGATGGGTATAATGTAATATATTCGTTATGAAGTATAATGTGCGATGCAGGGGAAAACTGAATAATTATTTGATACGTTCTATGCCACTCTTGAGTGATTATGCAGTTCGGGACGTTTTAGCAGTTGTAAACGAATTTATTAGATTGTATGTTGGTAGCACGGACAAAGTGTAATATCTTAATGTAATTTTATGATGGTCGGCTGTATAAAGGCAAAATGTTTACACATGTTGGATGTACCTGCGATGCATTTGATATTACAGTGTAATTAAATTAGTTAACTTTCTTCTTGTATATTATGTACAATAGTGTACAGCACAGCGAATGCAATAGACCAGTTTATACTTAGTATTAGACGGCGAGATGTCGCAACATTATGTTGTAAATATAATCGATTTCGGTTTATCGGGGCGGAAATGAGCGGATATAGGCATTGGCACTGGCCCGGTTGAAACGTTAATGAGTGGTTTAATATTTGCGGCTCGCGAAATGAAATTTGCAATTTTACGCGGCGGCATGATTAACGTTCAGGAAATTTATTTGGGAAAAGGATAGGGCGAATAATCTTTTGCGCAAATATATACACACAGTTGCATTAGCGGCTAATGAAAAACAACTGGGCCGTTCGGGTGCAACAAATGAGCCGCCTTTATCATTTTCACCGTCAATGGGGGAGTTAATTGTTAATTGTAATTTCTTGAAGCGCCGAAAGCGAAACAAATGCATGGGTAACTACAAAATGTATTCATCGGCACGCACGCAGTTATTTTTTCCAATTTATAATCCGCGTAATTCCTTCGCACACGCGGCAGCGAACAACGCATAAAAAGCCGCTGGCCGCATACCTGTTGACGAATACATTTTGTTCGAACAACGGCGACCGAACATCTACTCCTGGGCGAACTCGCTCGGATTCATACAGAATTTTACCGAATTACAATTGCCGCGATACCAGGAGTTTGTTATAATGTAAAACTCAATTGTTCCGCGGTACCGGTATCACAATCAACGTTGATCTCAACGGAGCATTGTGTCATTTGTCTTCCTCGCCCCTCTCCCTCTCTCCTTCACCTTTTTTCTCTCCCTTCATACGGCCGTTCTTCTCTCTCTCCCTACACGGCGGATGAAAATATTTTCCTTCTCACCGTTCTCTTCGGTCGCCGCCACTGACACTGGATTTTTCCAGCCGGCACCGTGTGGGCGCACGCATTGTGATAGACGTTCGTTTCTAAAAACGTGTCGGGCCGCGTCGGCGGCGATGGAAGCGTCGTCGGTGTCGGTACTTTTCGCGCGCCGATATAAAATGCTCCCGCGATATTTCCTATTCTAAAATTGTTTTCCAAACGGCGCGCCGAACGTGCGCGAATTTCATGAAAAATATCTCCGGTGCCACGTTGTTTTTGGCAGAGAGCGGTAGCATGCTGGACGAGAGCAAGTCGCGTATGGAGATGAGAAACAGAACGTGGGGATGGAACACGTTGTCGAGAGAGGAACGACAAGCGCGGGATAGAGCGAGTGCGCGCCGAAAGGGAAGCGGAGGGGGCGTATGGAATCGTAAATCTGAACGTGTCGATTTGAATCACCCGGTAGTGTGAATGCGAGCGCCAGTTCGATGGAAGGCACACACGGGTCAATAACCCCCACGCACCGACATTTTTCCATAGCCACGAAATGGATATGGAGGCCGGTTGCGGACAGGAACCGAAATGCGCAAGTATACCTGCAAACCGGGGATGATCGAGTCCCGCCGCAATTGAAATTGATATGTATATACATTTTTTTTTGCCGCGGACGTAGAAGGCCTCCACACTTCGAAACATCGGACGCTCAAAGGGTGACCGAGAAAAATTCATGATTAAATCGGGGACATTTATCGAAATTGCACGGAGTAAGTTAAGCGCTGTCAAGCGTTCAACAGTACACAAATTCATAACTTCAATCTTTTACTGGTAGCATTTCCGTTTCCGGTATATCACGTTATCGCTAACATTGATCTAACAATTGTACATTGGTGATGGAAAACACGCAGTATGCATTTGAGGGATCTGTTAAGCAACGTCTAGAAGAAAACACGTAACCGAGTTATACTTGTTTACGGACAGCGTGCGGATTCCACCACGGGGAGCATTTTTATTTGTCAGCGACATTAGTTGAGGGGAGCCATCAGAAATTTTTTCTCCGCCAGCAAACGACGTGATGGAGTTCCATTCTTCAAGTTTTCGATCGGCGTAGCGGAACCCAGAAACTTACCTTTATACCATGGACGGAAGTCGTGAACTCGCGAAAAGGATCGTGCCGCCATCGGAACTCGTAGAAACGAATGCGGAGGGATAGTATCCGATGGAGAGAGACGGGGTTGGGTTTCGAAGGAGGATTGGGGGTGGCTGAGACGACAACCGTGGAACTAACTGGGGGGAGAGCCTATACGACGCTTTCAAACTTTTCCACTTTAACAATTATGAGTCGGAATTGAATACAGCTTGGACCAGTTGTAAGTTCGCTCGATTTGCTACCGACTGTCTCCTTATCGCTTCCGACTGTCTCCATAAATAACGTGTACGATTCTTTAGAGTTTAGACGTGGCCCGACCCCTCCTTCGAGGAAAGTTAGCAGGATCCCGAGCTCCTTACTGGCGCGGTAATTTTCTTTAATTCTTTTTCCCTTTTCGGGGCTAACGTGTCCGCGACGCTGCAATTCGTCATGTCGTCCTCCTTAACACGAACAGTTATAATCGGCCGGCGGTTGTTTCAACTTCAAACGCTTCCTCGGAGGCTCGCATATCGAATTACGCGACTCGCCTAGTGGCGAGTCGAAAGAGTACATGCTTAGCGCCAGCCACCCCGACTGCTGCGCTACTCATAAATCATCCATACCGACAACTAGGGTTGTTCTCCGACTACGCACACCTCGGAAAGCCGTTTAACCGCAGTTACACTAACAGCCAGCGATATCATGGCCCGGCGAACACAGCCGAACGAGCAATTCCGCCCGACCAGTAATGAGCGCGTAAACGACAATCGTCGATCGTATCCATCGAGACGACGAACTGTCTTGGAATGTTCGCCCGCGATACGGACGCGGCCGCCGAGCGGCGTAAGCGCGTGGCATTGTATGCGGAGTAAGCTCGAAATTTGCGTTTAAAAGTTTCCCAACGGTTCCGCTAAGTTTCAGAGCTCCGGCACGCCCTCCGTCCGTTTTGTTCGTCGGTGGAAGTGCATCCGAAGGCGAAGTTCGACGGGCAGGACTGCTACCCACGGACGCTTGAATGTGTGTCCGCACGTTGTTTGTTTTCGACGGAGCGAGCGAGGGGGCGAGAGGGGGGCGAGAGGGGGGCAAGAGAGGGGGCGAGTAGGAAAGAGAGATATCCTGGAAGAATTCATTCGGGGATGGGGAACGAAGGGTTGGTTGGACGGGAACGACTGGCGACGCGGGGTGGGTTAGGTGGGCGTTCGGGAACGGGAATCGTATCGGATGCAAAATCGCGAGGAATCGAGCGAAAGTTAAATAGACGATAGTGGTCTTCTCTCGTTTCCGGCCCGGCTTCGATGTCCGCAGACACCGCCGCCGCAGTGGAAACTTGCCTTTACAGTATTTTTTCGGATGTTTACTAAACAGAACAGCACTGTGCCGAGCTGCCTTTTATAACTGCGGCGGGGGCTCGATGCTCGAAAATTCCGCTGGAAGTTATTCGCTCGATGCCGGTCATGTTTGGCGGAGCGAGCGATTTCGACGATTGCCCGGAATAATCGTGTGTCAAGCTTTGAATAATGAGACTGATGAATATTAACGCGATAGGGTAAAAATATCTGTATTATCATTTCTGTTAAAATGTTCGCGGACATGACTTTTTGATCGTTGCGTACTCGTTGAAATTAACATTAATGCCTCGTACTGGTGGTACAGGTAATGCGTAACGCATCGGATATACTGGATAATGTAAGCTGTTTGATAATTCATAGCGGTAACTTACATTCGTACGATATATGGATGCAATTAAGCCGGAGCAATTGAGCGAACGATAAATAGACGATTCAACTGTTTCGTTACCGGTCCGAACGTTCGATAGACCGTGGAAACGTGATTTCACAATACGTTTTGAAATGTCCGCTAAATAGTAGAACCGACCCGGACCGGCTTTTATGGCCGAGAGTATGGGACGAAGCTCGAATACTCTGTCGGGAGTTTACGTTCGATGTTGGAGGCAAGAGGGATGACTTTGTGAGCTTAAAGTTGGGGAGAATAGGAAGGGTTTCTAGAGTCTGTCGAATAACTTTGACAAAGATCGCTTCGATTAAAAACGATCCACGGTAATGAAATTTCATAGAATACTTTCAGAATTTATTATTCCTCACGTACAATAACGTTTATAATCTTTTATAGCGACGGCGTAGCGATCGTTTCAACAATGCAACATAGCTGCGTCACGATAAATGATGTCTGATCAATAACATCCTCCACCTACTTTAGGTACACCGAGGTTTTACGATCACCGTGTAAAATAACGCGAACTCCGGTCCGGTCTTTGTCAATTTCCATTCGCGGCAAGATGAAATTTTGCCGAATTCGCCGGACAATATCCAGCCAGCGGATGAATTGTCGATAAAACAATGAATCCATCAATGGAAATCGTCTGCCTTTTTGCGTGGATTTGTCACTTGAAAACAAATCTCGTATACCTAATAAAACAACGATTTCTGCCGGCGGCAAACGAAATCCGAAAGCTCCTGATAGTGGATTAGCGAAGCTTCGCGCCAATCATTCGGCGGATTAGCGTATCTCTCTCACGCCGTGTAAGCTTCTCCTCCTCCGAACGTTCTCCCGCTACGCAAATCGCTTATCGTTCCTCCGCGCTTACGTCCGCCTGCCAGCATGAAATTATCGTCGAGCATGACGCATTGCTCCGCTTGATCTTCGCGCGAGCCTTCGGTAAGCTTCTTATACGTTCTTTAATTAAGTACCCAGTGCGCCGAGTTAAGCGCTCATTTCACCTCGCTCGCCTTAAACAGCGTTCAGCGTTGGAAAAATTTGCCACGCGATATAAGGTAAAGTACGCAGTAATCGTCACCTCACGCAAATTCCATTAAACTATCACGGCTGATTTACAATAGAATAAAGAAAAAAATTCTAATATAATATGCAGAAAACAATATCGAAATTTTAAGGTATATTAGCTATTTCCAGCTCAAAAATATCGAAAATGTAATTTTCCGGGTAATTTTAAACTAGACGGGATCGCATTTAATTTATATTAAAGTAAAAATGTATACCAGGTCGCAATTAAGAAGCCAAATTGATAAAGTAATGGTTAGTAGTATTGTTGCTTACTGTGTATTTCTCCCTAGTCATGTGACGCCAATGAAAAAGGTAATTAAACATTGATAATGTTTCTGCCAAAATGCGTTTGCAAAATAAATCGAATGCTAACTTAATAGCTATCGCATTTTTAACAGCGACGACTTCTGCGAGGGTGCAACTTTCTTCTTGGAGTAAAGTCCACCTGGCGCGATTATGTATCGATGGTGTCATAACCTGAGGGTAGTTTTATAGTGCGCTTCAGGTCTTCAGTCGAGAATTGCGTCGCCTTGGACGCTGAAGGCAAAAGAAGCAGACGGGATTGGGGAAATAAGGGAACAGGAAGGGGAAAAGACGAGTGAAGAAGAAATGGAAGGGAATGGAAATCGCGGTCGCTTCTTGCCAAGTTGATGATAAACTTTCATATAAGTTAAATACGAACGGGATGAAGATGCATTATACCCGCACCGTCCTATATGTCGCCGCAGAGCAGATCACGCGGAATTGAAGGTGGATTCGCTCTCTGTCGGTCGCAGGAAAACACAGCAAAGAGGGTGCATGTTCTTCTCCGAGCGTATCGCATTCGCCGTATCGCTCTCATTTTACGACTGCCGATTTTGTGGGAATTCTATTGAGGAGTGTGCCCCTTCCTCTGTTCTCTGCCGTAGTCTATTGTCGTATGATTATAAATTGTCTTGGGATTCAGGTTTTACGGCAGAAGTCATTTTAGGATAACTTTCTTTCTTCTTGAAATATGTCCGAATACCGTTGTGTCTGGATAATAATTTAAAGTGAAAACTTCACCATTTCTTTGGTCGTTGCGCCAACGATGTATCCTATAAAAAAACATTTGTTTACCGGAGCTTTGCTCGACGATTCTTTCTGTCCATAGTGATAACGATATCCGACTCTACTTAACCTTCGTGGAACTGCTAAGGCGGTGCTAACGTACGTGCTAACATCTTTATCAGATGCACCGTCAGCGTAGCTTTCTATCTGATATTTTTATACAAACGGGCACTGATTGTGAGCACAGTTCACTTCAAGGCAAACTCAAAAACTGGATATTTTCAGACATTCGCCGGCATTACCGTTTTTCACGTTCACCATCCCATCTCGAGGCGGATTTTGTACAGCGTAAGAATGCGAATAATTTGTCTTATTCAAACGTCGGCAAGTACGATCAATGAAAGATTCCTCCGCGTCGTCGGGCGTAAATTGGTCGGGGCCAGGCAAGCAAATTAAGAGCCGCGATATACCAAGGGTGTGTTAGTGGTTAGTTGGTGGGCCTGGAGGCGCCTCTCGGGGGCAATCCGCACCCCCTACGACCGCATCCAAGCCCGCCATCGTCGTCGTGGTCGTGTTCGTCGACGTTCTCATCGTTCCTGTCTCGTTTCTCGTTCGTCTGTATCACTATGTCGTACAATGTCCAGTCTAGGTAACGGCAGCCATTATAAGCAACTGAACGCCTATAAATGTTACGCATTAACGAACTTCGCTGCCACCCTCTTGCAAAGCAGGACGTAACGTGTTGATACAAATACTGGCTACTGTGACAACAGTATCGTACGTTCCGGAAGCTTGTGCTTGTCGCTGAGCATTATAAAAGCAGCATAGTGTCCGCACGGATTGCAAGGCAAATTAGAACGCGGCAACGCTAGAGAAGGAGACGAGCCTACGCTTGACGAAGACGGTCGTCAGAAGGGGTCGGCAAAAGGGCTGACATCATCCAAATCGGACGTAGTACCATTGGCAGTCGACTGTAGAGCGAACGAACGAACTATGACGAGGCTGCCGGTTGAAGATGGCGGTTTCAGCAGTGGCGCTCAGCGAGGGAGTAGTGGTAGCAGTGACGAGGAGGAACGTGGTGGTAGTGCAGGCCTGGAGACCTGAAGGGCCTGAGTTGGCAATAGTGGAGAGCACCCACTCGTTGCGACACTCGTGAGCGGCCTCATTGTCTCTCGAGAGGCTCCGCGCTTCTCCAGCTTTCACCTACTCTCCGCCCCTCTGACATCACCCTCGATCCAAGGCTTCCCCTCGACCCCGCCTTCGGAAAGACAGGTCGGTACGGCAGGTTCCTCTCCGACGCGCTCTTCCTTCGTCTTCATTTTTTCGTCTTCTTTTCAACTTCCCCCTTCTTCGTCCTCCACGACGCGAAGTGAAGAACCTCTTCGCGCAGTCAGTCCGGAAAGGGCACTGCCACGAGCACCAGTCAAGGCACACTGAGCCGCAGAGCTGTGGAGCCGTGGAACCGTGGCAGGGCAGCTAGCCCTAATAAGCTTATGCAGCACTCTCCAACTACGTCAGGGCTAAGCTCGACCCAATATCCCCCTCGACGTCTTCGAGACGACACCACCGTTCTCCGGCGCCTAATTACCTTGTCTCGTCTTTCCTTGCCTAGTCTAGCATGCCACCACTGATGCTTTTTATTCCACCGCGACTCACACCTTTCATGTTCGCGCATCGTCATTTGATGTATCAAACTAAGAGTGCCGATCGTCGGACCCAAACAAAGGCCGCAAGCAAAGGACGCGACCCAGGGAAACCGATGATGTTCGAAGACATCAATGCTCCGTATCGATGTTAAGCTGCGTCCGACTTAAGCCGCTCGTGATTCTTTACTTTCATCAGAAAGCCTCGGAGACACGGCGCCCATGTACTCACTGAGGGAATCATTTTCAGCTGACACCTCGTTTCGCGCCCTAGATTACACTGTTTCTAACCGTGTCGTCTTTTCTTTCCTATACGTGTCAGACGCTATATGAGCCGGCCCGCGTGACATACAAAGTCCTTTCAACGAGGACGCAGGTAAAGAACCTCATCCACCAGATACGTAAAAGCGCAGTTCAATTAAAATCTGATCTGCAATCTAACATCGGCAACAAATGGAAACCTACCCACGCTCTTTTGGCCACACATCCCGCATCTTAATCAATAAACGCGACACACTCGTCCTCATCTCCTCCATAACCGTCGTCGCAAGAATTCTTCCGATCTTTATCTTCTGGCTCGTTTGCAGTCTGGCCCCAACGTGCGGGCGGTAATGGGTCAGGTGTGAATGAAATTCGCGGCACGGTCCCGTTAGTCAGCTCTTGGCACCGGCGCCCGCACGAAAGGCATTCGAGACGCGATCGGGCACGTTGCGAGACAATGGCAACTAAATTCCGCGGGCTCCTCCACAGTTTCAGGGTGGTAAAGCGGCGGAGCCAAGGAGAGCGAGGAGAAGACGGAGAAGGACGAGAAGAAGAGAGGCCGGAGGTTGATGAGTGGATAGAGGCCGGGGCGGGGAACGGGTAGCGTCCATGAAGAAGGGACTGCATCTTCCCTTTGTAGAAATGCCGTAACACTGGGTAGACACTTCCTTTCATCCGCAGCGCCAGCCACGATGGGTCGCGCGCGGAAGCGTTTTTCCGGCAGAAAGAGAGACGGAGGAAAAGGGTAGGCCAGAAGTGGCTCGGAAAAAAGGCAGGGAAAGGGAGAGGAAGTAAAACTCGTTTGATATTTTTTTTCTTGCATGCTCTTCGATAATGATTTCGTACACGACAGAATTGCGCTTATTTACAGAAATTCTGGTACTTCTTTTTCCACTGAATAAGATCTTACATGACGGCGGCAGAGATTGTATAATCGTTTCGGCGACAACTACGGCAAATGAGGCAGTTGCAACAGTTTACCGTTTACGGTTGCTTCATGATCGTAAACGTACGTCGTCTACTCGTATATCAAATCAAATAAATGCATTAACGTGATAGCGCTCGTAAATAGCACCCAAATGCACTTTATGGCGTCTCTTCTTCCGAACCGCGGGAAGTTCACTAGAATTTAACTCCATCTCCGCTATTTGTTGAAAAAAGTCGATCGTTCGAGTTGTTTTACCAATGCCGGCGGAAGAAAAACTGGCGAAACTGGTGGGTGGTATATGGCAGTGAGAAGAAAGAGTGGCGAAAGGCTCCTAAAGCACTCTGCGCCTGTATCGATATTTATTAGCGCGTCGACTCGACGCTGAACGTTATTCGTTATCGCGTACGTGAAAGCTTGGAGATCGAGGGGCACGCGTTTACGTGCGCCGTAAGCGTTTCTTTTCTCGGGCGGGTATCTATTATTTAAAATCGATGCCGCGTTATTATTTCAGACCGCTCGGGACAGCCGATGTCGATGATGTCGATTGCGAGGAAAGAACGGGCGAGCGTTGAACGAACGCAATAATGCTTTTCACAAACAATTAACAAAGGGACTTTTTAATTGGAAGCTCCTGTCAGACTTATTACGCAGCCACAAATGTGCTTATTACGACAGTGAATACCACATTATATCTAAATTGCAACTTTGTCTCTGCAAACACGGTAATTTGGAACCTTTGCTACATAGCTCAAGCAACAACAAACATTGACGCAAATTTAGATGGTAGACTACAAAATAATCAGTTTTAACGGCTGTTCATTTTGTTTTGCGTGAATTAAGCGGTAGCAATTAATTTTGGGAGATTTTATTCAGTCATTAAACAGCAGTCTCTGCGTCAACGCAGAACGAAAACAGTTTTACATATGACTACGATAATTTACATTATAACTCGAGAGTTATGGCGATATCCAGATTTAGCCTCTGTTGGCGCGCCAGAACAAAGAGGGATTTATACGTTGTAAGCAGATTATAGTTCTGTTACATGCGAGAAGACGTCTACGTTTCTCGCAAAGGATGAGTTATAGGGATGAGACACAGGGAAACTATGTACACTGCTGATGGAATATTCCAGAACGTGAAATGTCACCTATTTAATTTTGACAGATCGAGTGACATGTCGAGGGTTTCCATCGTATTCGTAGGTAATTCGTAGATGAAGCGGCGAGGATGAACCAGTAAACGGCAGTTGATCTAATATCCGAAAAAACAGGGGGAACCGAAGTGAGCCACAAGGTGGTTCTTGCGATCGAAATTCAGCTCGTTTACTAAAGTCATTATCGACACGGGATGGCGGATCGACTTAATCCCCCTCGTTCTTCGTATTCCCGCAGTGGATACAAACAGCGACTCGTTCAAACAACCCTTTGAACTGGGTGGGGCATGCATATTAGCTCGTTACTCTTCGACAAAAGACAAAGAGTGACAGAAAGTCAAAGTGTGCGAGTGGAGAAACGGGGCAATCTGGAAGGGATGAAGAGAGTTGTAGAAAAAAGAGGGACGGAGATCGAGAGCGAGTGGAGAATAAAATACGAAACTGGAAGGCGCGGAGGTACAGGTCAGTTTGTCCGCTCGATTCCGTTCCACCTACGTCCCTTTCAATTGCTCGAAATTCACGAGTCGCTCATTTATTCTTTGCCCCGTACTTTTCCTAGCGCCGATTCTAATTTGTTGGCAGAAAGCGGGTCTGCTCTCGTTATACCAGTCTTCATCCGTTCTGTTTACGCGTGTTTTCCCTCTCCGGTTTTCCGCAAACGCCCCGTATTCTTTCTCTCGGCCTCCCGCTTGCTCGCATCTCGTACGTCTACCCCTATTACGCATTTCCGGCTCGGTGGACCGGAAACGCTAAGATAAGACGGGTCTACACCACTCTCTCGCGCTCTCCTCACCTCTTCCGCTCACTCCCTACCCTACTTTCTCTTTCTCGCTCTGGCTTAGTCTCTATCGGAAAGCTCACGTTTCTTTTCAACGGGGAAGAGGAAGACGACGTTAGGCCGGGTGCGTCTTATTCGGAAAATATTATGGGCACGTGGCTCGCATCGATCTTACGTGTAATGGGTTGGGGAGACGTGTGCGATCGAATTCGCTCCCGCGACATGGTCGGCAAAAATTACGCGGATGCTCGTTCCTAAGTGACTTTTAAAAGAGACGTAATGACGTTGAGATGACTGGTCCTTGACTGAGTACATGAACAAAATTCTAATGACTGTGTTCTCTTACTTTCTATTCTACACGTCTATTCTACGTATTATAAGAGACAAGACGTATCTGAAGACATGTTTCAGTCGATTTAAGTGCGCTATTAGCGATGGCACAGCAGCAAATATGATCTCACTCGCTCGATATTAAATCACCGGACCCTCCGACTGAATTCTCTCAGAAGGAATCTGCCGCTCTTGATCGAGGCCTCGAGTGCCATCGAAATCGACAAAATGCCTGACGCGACAGTCGCTTCGCGAATTTGCCGTAGCGTGAAGTACAGCAGGATACGCTCGGTTCCCCATTTCTTTTCTCTCTTCGGCGCTGTTTTTTCTCCTTTTCAGCGTTGACAACTCTGGGAAACTCACCCTATAACCTGCCCTCGCCGTCTGTGCCTCCTCACAGCCCTCTACTCTTCCCCGCCTTTTCATTCACCCCTTCGTCATCCCTCGCTCGCCCGCGATCGTCGAGGTATGAATATCGTCAGCTCTTTTTCACCCCCATCGAACATATTTCACCGGCAGTAGGCACGCCGGAGAGGCTCCGCTGATGCTTCATCCCCCTTGATGCAACCCCGAATATGCCGCTGGATGCTCGATCGCTTGCCTCAGTTCAATTGGGATTTCGCCACTTCCGGGCGAGGTCGAAGTACCGATGAGAGGATGCCGGGGTGTTTAAACTGAGAAAAACCCCTTCCGTTTGTCGTGCCGAATAAGAATTGGCTATATCGCCTACGGATTATACGTCCGATGGAACTTGCGTATGTGTGGAGCGATGAGTTAGTTTATGCGTTTACGGAAGAGAGAATGTTCTTCGTGATGTAGGAAACACGGTTAAGCGACGCCAGAAGTTGGGAATCGGATTGCTTGACAATGTTACTGAAAAGATCTGTTTTCTCAATGAATGAACTGTTTTGACGATTTTTATGTGTACGTATGTAGGGAAAATCTCGGACAATCTGCTGCAAAGTGGGTCAAATTTCGATGGGACGGTAAAAAGTAGACGTCGCACTGGCGCGAAGTAGAAAAAGTAAGAATTGACTTGGAGTACACGAAACGATCTTTGTAAGTTGCCCTCGTTTTCAAGGATGGGTCTTCTGTTTCCCTATATACTAAATTTGGAGAAACCTGCAGAGATAATAGCGTTATTCGTTATCATCATGCGTAATAAGAGTATTCTTCAAACATCTCCCCCCACCCATCAATCATTTCAGAATGTAAATCAGTTCCTGATCACATTAAGAATACGTGTAGAATTTAAATACGTGAAAGTAGAGAATATAATATTTATAAACAATAATACACAATCAAGGCACTTTAGTCTTTTTTCTAATTCTTTTCTCGTTTCGTCGTTTCGCTTTCTCGTCTTTACGTCGTTTCGTCTTTACATCTTATCGTCTTTACGTTTTGTCGTCAATTGACTTCTATCCAACCAAACAACACAATTCAATTAACTCGTCGCCTATGATACATCAATATAATAATTGAGGATCATAGGTGACGTTTCCTCACCAATTAGAGGACCCTGAATTTGAGATCCTACATACGACTCTTCTCTAATCTAGACAACATATTTCCAACACCGCAACGCTGTCCCAAACAGCTTCTTTATAATAAGCAATACTTGAGTTGTTGCGGTGAACGTTCAACTGGCTTCATTATTTACCCGGCAACGTTTCCCGCATCACCTCCCTTGGCATCCCCCAACGGATTGTCCGGCAGTCGGATAAACGAATCGGATCCGCCCCTCCGATACATTTCCACGTCCACGCACGAAGAAACAATCAAAGAACAAATCCTGATCGCAGTCTTCCAGCAGAAGGAACTGGGTCGAATTTCGCCCCGGTCCCAAAAAGTACGTTGTCGGTCTGATGCGAGGTGGAGAGTCTAAGTGGGTTGGGGAACCTCCGGAATGACCGTTCTAGCTCGTCCTCGCCCCTCGAGGACGATTTATAAACCAGACGTTTCAGCGGGCTCGAGTGTGCCTTGCGCCTTCCCTTTGCGCCTTCCCTCTCAGTTTCCTCTCTTCTTCGCTTCTTTTTTACGGTTCCGGATCTCTTCTCTATTCCTTCCCTCAGACCCGCGCCTGTCCTCTTCAACTCCCCGCATCATTCGCTCTCTTCGCTCCCTTTATCTCGTTCGCGAACGCGCGCACCTTCCCTCCTCGTTTTTTTTTTCAAAACGGCACTGCCTCGCATCATTTCGAAGATGAATACACCCCGAAGCTCCTCCGTCGTTGAGAAGCTCGAAGAGATGAGCCCTCGGAAAGGACGTTCGATGGAGACAGGGAAAGAGAAGAGAATGGGGAAGTAAAAGAGGGGGATGAGTAGAATGAAGACTTATTATCCGTCTTACTTCGTTACTTTCCTTTATTTTATTTCGCTCGACGTCAGCCCTTACGTATTCCCCGCCATTACCGCTTGCGTCTCGACAACTTCGGTCTGCTCCGTAACCGCCGCAGAATCCACCCCCGCCGGCCTCTTTTGACAATGACGCGCCGTTCCGTTCCGTCCCATTCTCATGTCATGGCACCACTTATCCTCGTACGTGCGTTCGTCTCCCTCCCGGTTGCATGGATAGGAAGAACCTGTTCCTTTCTTGTCCGGTACCCGCAAGGGGCAATGTCGCGGACGTCTTTAATCTCCTTCCGCGGCTTTCTCCCTTGAAAGGATCTGCTTGTTTGTACGCAACGAGCTAGACGAACAAGAAATGCCTGTCTGTCGCCACGAAAACGCATTCTTTCCACTTTCGCATACCGCTTCTATCAAAATGAGAAACCACTACTCTCTGAAATGAAACGGTTAGTTGACTGTCTCAAACGATACAGCTTCTGATCAGTGGCTTATTACATTTGTGGACTTACATGCACTTGTATGCAACGTTGTTAATTTAGAAAGAAACGGTGTCATAAATTAAGGAAATCATTGGAAACGATGTCTAACTAGTGTGAAAAGGATAAACGACGTAGGAACGGAAAGTAGAAATGGATTCCATTAACCAGACGCGTGGTACCAGGCCGTCCTATTAGATGGCGCCACCGGCTCTAAGAACAACTTCTAACGCACTCGCTCACCCGCAATTTCTCTTTTCTGAGTAACACCTATGTGAAGCATGCCCCCACTCACAGACATTTACAATTACAAGCCGCTCAACGAGTTCAAAAGAAACACATTTCCCACCATAATTCTTATTATATCAACATACGCAAGAACTTATTTAATCCATTTTCTTGCATTACTACACATTCGTTATGACTTTCGCACGAAATGGAGGTAAACTTTTCAGGCGGATGTATGTAAATCGTGGTGAGTGCATTTTAGCGGGACGCAAATTACATTAAAATATAGGTCAGGAGGTATTGCCGAGACGTTAGCGGTACCCCGTGCAACGAAACAGCGTGTAAATCCAATATTCCCGTGCCTCGCAGTTCTAGCAACACCACGAGCAAACAAAGAGAGTCGCTCGCTCCTAAAAAATTCCGCGGCCGGCAATAACTCAAGGCAATTGCATAACTCGGTTAGCGACGTGAGAGGTGCGCTGAAAATTAACCGGCAGGCAAGACAAAGGTGATCGATGGTTCACGGGATCAGTCCCGATCAACATCGTTTACAGGGACTATCAATGGGTTTCGAGTTTCGAGTTTCTAACGAAGCATAGAGAAAGTCGCTCGCCTCTCGCGATTCTCCGTAACTTCTTAATGGTGCCGCGCACATGGTCTGTGTTCCAATGGAACGATGACAGTGATGGACATTCCGGGCTCCACTGATTAATGATATTCTGACCTGACTGCGAACGATGAGGCCCGCGTCTTGGCACCCCCACTACGTCCGGGACTACCACTACTCAAGATACGTTCTCTCAACCCTTCTCCCGGGGGTGAGAGAAAGTCGTTAGCTTGGCCCCATACGTCGGAACGGAGGACTTCCTTTAAGGGATCGACGCCATTAACTCGACGACACATTCTGCTCTCTAAAACCCTTCGAGGGGCACTGGAATAATAGATTGCCCGATTGCAGGACCCGTGCACACTAAAATTAGCCGACTAACTGTTTGTCAGAGGACATATCATTGGGTTTAGCCCTGTGCAAATTATGTATCGGTCCGCTAATTTGCTTACTTTTATCTTCCGGTTTAATAATGGAATGATTATGCCATAAGCGGTATATTGTTGAGCATTGAGTGCTATTGGGTTAATAGCATTAGAATGCCTTAACACGTTGACTGCTATATCGGATGTACCTCAACAATTCTTCATTTATCTTACATGGAACGAATGTTCAGTAGATTTTGAACACAAAGTTGTCTGTGCCCGAAAACCCGCCGCATGTCCGGAATTATTATGATTTCACTTGACAGGGAACGATGTATCTTTAACACATTGACTGCCACGGTGGTCAGCGGTGACCGGTGCAAAAGATTTGACTAAAAATGCAAAAAATTCGGAATGAAGCCTATTTGCAATCTTGTAAAAGCAATTGATATTGGAACGGTGCTTCAATACTTTGGCTTCTAACAACTCTGCGTTATCTTTGTTTTGCACGATTTATACTCTGCAGTATTTCATCGCATCGTAGTTTTAACACGGCAAAATACGCTTATTTTGCTTAAATAGCGTATTTTGCTATGTTAGAACCGCGATACAATGAAATACTTGTGATTTAACAGATGTCTCACATAAAATTTAAATAGTGCAAAATGAAAGGTGAGACTCGGTGATATGGAGACACCATCAACAACAGACAATGAATTGATTAGATGGAAAACTACATAAAAACTGATGCTGAAGGAAAACATAACGATTGCTTTTTTGCATTTTTGTGCAGGAAGAAAAACAAATGTATTTGCGCCAGAAAACCATTGCTTCATATTGGAAATTGTTTCAAAAAACATCATACAAAACATCGAATTTATAAATAATTATTTTAACAACATATACATATTTGTAATACACCTTCAAAAACTAAGTAATTTCTAATAAAAATGTTATTCTCTGGAGATGGGGGAAAAAATATGTTGACATTTTCATTTGTTTGACCTGGAAATTCATATCTTCAGTTCATTCTATCAACTGTGACTTCAAATTATACACGAATTTGATCTTATAAAAAAAGATACGACTGAAAAGTATCGTTTCACTATAATTTGTGACAAAGACCATACTGAATCTCAAGTGGCAATCAATATGTTAACGTGACAAGGTAATGCCTTGCAATAGAACTTGAGGCATGTGCTTCATCTTTTCCCCAACGGTCCCTTTCCCCCCAACCTTGCCTCCTGCCAGTCGAACGTCGTGAAACCACCTTGAGGAGTCTGGTAACCGCTTCTAATCTGCTTTCTGCTCTTATGTCGCGGCTCAGAAACGCCTCTTCGCGACGGCTTAATGCGATTAGATCTCAGTCCCGACGATGCGTTCATGACGCGTGAACATCTCTCGTCTCTGCTGTCTGCAAAAGGCAGAGCGCTCACCCCTAACAACGGTGAGCTAATTGACACGCTCGTCGGAAAATACGAATCGCAAAGTCAAACGTGCCTAGACCATCTTCAGGATCCCTTTGATCTGCAGCCACGGAAGAAAGTGTTAAAGTGTAAGAGAATGGGGAATGGGTAGAGAATCGAAATGCCAATGTTATCCGAATAGAATATTAATTTCCTAGAGAACGCCGGCATTCTGTGGAAATACGTTTCGCTGGTCATATTGATCGGAAGTGTAACAATAAACCGCGTGGTAGTAGTGATAATAGGTGTAACATTGAATATTTTATGTGACAATATTAGGTTAACAGTACAGTGTGTTCCGTTTAACGCGCGGTTCATAAACTCGACCCGGTTATTGGTTGACCGGCGATGCGTGAATTTCGCGGACAATGTCGGACGTCAAGTTATCGGGCGCAAGCAGAAGAAAAAGGGAATGATCAAAACCACGCGTCGTTCCAATGGATACGAAGCGGGAAGGGTGGCTGAGAGCTCAATGTTTCCTCTTCGCGACTTCCATCCACGGTGGGAGGACGTGTTCTTTGTGTAAGAAACGACACCCGCCTTCTCTTTCTCTACCCCACTCCATACCCCTTTCGCAGACTCTCTCTTCCGTCCGTCACTCTCAGCGAACGCGTCTCGGTCCCTTCTTAAGCTTCGGAGTTTGCTGTAAAGTTTTGTCGAAAGGCAGCGTGGCAAGTGACGCGCGTAAGAAACCGGAGGGGTAGCTTAGGGGTGCTAAGAGGGAAGGGGGCATGGCTAGCATTAGACATTATCTAGGCGAATGCGCCATGCTTCAAGTTTCCTCGATATTAATGTTGACGCCCGCCGCATAATGAACGTGTACCCCTTAACATCTGTTACGTATCGGATTTTTGTCAAACAATAAAAATGTATAGGAAGCTCTATCAATGAAGGAGGCAGCGGGACATTTCTGTATTTTCTGTGTGAAGTGCAAATCTTCCATCCACCGGCACTCGATGATCCGTGACGATCAATGCAGGGCCGTCTTTCACAACCTATTTTTAGTACAGTCCGTTTGGGAGCAGTCCGCTCCTGTACTTTGTGTCAGGGCGTAAAAAGTCCAGTTCCTCGATCGCGGTTGCTCATTTTAGCGTGCTGAGCGGCAATTACGAGCAGTCCGGTTCGTTTGCTGACTGCCAGGAATAAAAGGTCTTCCGACTTTGCGCGCTGAACACCGTCCCCCTTTCGTCCCTATATTCTTTCCGTTACCTACGATATCGCATTAGCCGGTCCTGGTCCCGGGACCTTGACGTCAGAGGCGGACTTTTACCCTTTCGCACTTCCATCTTTCGTTCTCAGTCACCTTCGGCCTCTCCGCACTCTTTGCTCCCTTCCGTCCGTTCCTCCACCTCCTCTCCACCTCCTGCCACATCGTTCAAACACCTGCGAATGTTTGTTTAGGACGCTTGGCGCGAGCGCGCTAATTGACTGGTTTCAACTTATTAGTGCGTCTGCGGCGTATTTTAAAACTGGATTAACCATAGGCTACCTTTGGACGATGCATAAGTACACGCACGTTCGTAGGTGTACGTGAACAGTGCAGTGTCAAGGTATAACTCATCAATGAATTTCTTTCAGAACCTCGATGACGAGGTGTGAAAATTTCGCAGTGAAATTTATTTCCTGGGAGGAACTTACGCGTGGAAGAAGCAAGATGCGAAACGCGTCATTAATATAAACTATCGGAGAGGCTCAGCACGTAATTATGTGAAATCTTCGGTAATCCGATTATACAGGCCCGAATATTCGGATACATCGTCATACCCGGATTTGTACGCCGCGGGGGATGATGTGTGTACACGTGAGTTTATTTGTGGGACAACTTTGGATTCTGTCAACGTGCTGGTGGCGGCGGATAATAATGCATGTGAGGATTTGCGGGGAGCGGAGAATTTAAGAATGAGCGTGGTGAAACTCGGCCGGATGACAAATGCCGCGTCAAATGGCTCGGTATCAGGTTGGAGAATACCGTTGGAGAATACCGAGCGACCGTACGACTTTATAAACCTTCCCCGAGGTTATGGGACAGTGCAATTGAAATATTTTTTCTCCCTCCGCGCGGATTACACAGATTTATAGTTGGCGAGGAAAACAGCGATCGTCCTTCTTCGACGTTTTCCAGGTGCACAAACATGAACTAAAGCGGAGCGCGGCTGGAATGAAAACTAAGGCAACTCTTTATTCGGCGTGTCTGCTGTCCGGCGGAGCGTAATCGAATGGCACTAAATCCACTTCACATTCAAGCGATCGTCGTTACGAAATTCGCTACGAAACTGGCTATGAAACTGACTACGAAACTCGCTATGAAACTCGTGACGAAACTCGTGACGAAACTGGCGAAGGCGAAGACCCGCAGAGAAGTCCGGGGCTTTCCTCGGCGCACGCAGTCGCGTGTAAATGCGAATTGGCGAACCTTGAGTTGGGGGGAAAAAAACTCGCGGCCGTGCATTCGGCGTTCGCCACCCCCGCATTTCGGCACGTTGACAGTGTGGTATCGGAGTCACGTGGTGTGCGTAGGCGACCTTTGTTCGGTAGCGTGGAGCCCGCGAGGCAGTTTGTGTATACACACGGGGACAAGTGGAAGCTCTCAATCAGACGTCGAGTCTGAGCGGGGCGTCGCGCGAACGAAATCCATCGATCACCTCAATTAACTAATTGCCCTCGGTCCTGCTCGTCCCCTCCTCCACCCTTGCCGTTCGGCCACTATCAACCGGGTTCGCCAGGCCGCGTCGATTGGACACCCTGGCACACGTTGGTAGCCGAGCGAAATGAACCGGTTTTCGTCGAAATCGTCGGCGCGCACTCACTTTCGTTCGTTATGTTTTCCAGGTTCATCCGACTGGGTCGATCCGACCTACGGAGTGCCCTCTCGAAACGGTCCACTCGACGAGCACACACCGCCCCCTCTTTGCCCCCTCTTCATCTACTCCCGGCCCCTTTCTACCCCGTGCATTGGTCAGCGCGCGGATCCTGGCCAGCGGGAACCCTGGCCAGCGTATCGATGGCCTTTGAAAACGGGATAACCCGTTAGCCGGTCTGCCTGGGTTACGTCAACTTCACAGATGCCCGAGGAACGTTCGCATGAAAATGCCAATTACCGGTAGGAACCTTCCTCCCCCGCCTAGCTCATCCCACCGGCTGAGTTATTAAAGATTCCGAGGCCGGCGATAATTTCGCCGCGACTAATGTGTGTGATTATCGCGCGCGATGTATGGCGGAGAACATAATGAGGAAGTGGGATTCGTGAGGATAGCCGATCATTATGCGCACGATGCATTACGCGATAGGCGAGAATCAACGGCATTTCGTTTCGAGACAATATATATATACGCTGGTAGGAAAGCCATCGACTTTGCATAGAAATGGCAATTGCGGGATTCTCTCAGCTGATCCTGCGTTGTCGTTATTTTTCGATCCGTTCGCAGAGATCGGTGGCCAGATGGAAGCCGGACTTAAGTGCGGTTGAGTTTGCTCATCTGAATTAAGGGAAAAGCGGAGGAATTCGACGAGACGATAAGTCATTATCGCAGATGAGATGTGGTAAGAGGATAACGAGGAAGTACAGTTTCTCAAAGTTGCACACAACTTTTCTTACTTACTTCGGCAATCACTGAAAGAAGGTAGAACGTTTATTTCGCTCCGACAGAGATTCTTTGAAGCGCCGCACAACTAAAATTTGTATGCCTTGCCCCGTTGTCCACGTTCCGCTAACATAGGCCAGTTCAATATTTCATCGTGCACTATGGAGTACATGCGATCTTGAAATTCCCGCTGAATGCTATGTGGTGCGAGTAGAAGGGCGCGAGGGACGAGCCGATAAAAATGTGATCGACGTTCTTACGGGGCGCCTAAAGCGGCCAAGTCGTTGCCGTCACTATCGCCACCCTCACCGCCGTTGCTTCCTTTATTTCGCGTTCGCAGTGAATGTCTGCAGAACCGCTCGATTCGCACTGCCTCCGCGTAGAACCTGTCAACACGACGAAAATGAGGTTTTCACCGGTAGAGGACAGATTCGAGCAGAACGTCCCCTGTTCTTTAGCGCCAGCAAGTTGGCAGAAGGGCGCAGACGTCCCCCCGGGACGACCAGACGTTGTGCGCCCTGTTGCTTAAAATTTGAGAAAAATAGAAGCAATTTCTTAGGTAGCGGTCGGTCGAGCGAAGGTTGCGCGTCCCGTGAAACCGTAAACGGGAAAGAGTTCAAATGCTCACGTCGTCGAATCCACAGATACACCGACTTCCCTCTCTAATCTCTGAAAGCTTCTGTGCAGGAATGCAAGGTAGGCCGAGACCCGAGGCGCCGTCGGTGGATTTCCGAAATCTAATTTCCTTCGGTTGCTTTACCGGAGAGGACCTCGACCATTTGGAACACGTACGTACTCGATTGTGAAGGTGCATGTGCCACACAGTACACGTACCGCGTCTGGCCCTTCTCCGCTTTCTCACTCGCTCTCGAATTATGTAAATGTAGGACCGCCGGTCCGGCAATCCGAAGCAGCTTCAGCCAAAGGACAACGCTAATGACGACAGCTTAACGTGGCTCCAGCTCAGGAACGCTCGGTTACGTGACGTCGCAGAACGTTACTCCAGGGAACAACGAAAATCCCTGTATACTGATTGGCAGGTCCTCAAACGTCCTTCGGGACTGTCATCAGGAGATCGGCCGTGCGACTGCGTCACATGCGGATCAGGGAGTTGTTTTCTTACCCAACGTGAATGCCGATTCAATGCCTCCACGTCGCCATACAACGACGCGATAAGCTATTTTCAATCTCTATCAATTCCTCGGAGTGGATCGCAATGTTCAGCGGATGGCCTTAACGTATGCGGTAATTGTTTTTTCATGTGAGTTCCGAAGACCTGACGCCCATTCTTATAAATGTGTCTGTGAATGTTGTCAACTTTCATTTCCTTTCCACTGTTTGAACTTTTCACCATTGCGCAAAATCACCAGCTCTTTAAATACATGTTTGGTAAACGTCGCAATTGCGCAAGTAAAATATCTTGGTGACGAGGTGCCAGGAATGACGATGTTCGTTAATTGAAATTGATTGGCGTGAATATGGGTACCAATTTGATTTATTTTCCGGCACCTGGCATTTGCGGCAACTTACCGGGGGGCTCTTGAATGTCATATAATCGCTGCTATATACGCTACCAGAAAAGTACGGCATTGCGGCGGGTGCACGTGGCGTGATTGGCATGATTCCGCCCGCTGTTGTATATTCGCCGTTGCGCTTGGTACGAGGAATTCGCAATGCAAATAATCGACGATTATCGTGCGCAGCGAACCTGATAATTCCATCGCGTTATGTTGCGGCCAGGGCTTTTTCGTTCTCGTCGGTGGGCAATGGTAGCAGCAACGAGAAAAGCAACAATTGTTCGTGCGTGAGAGCCTCGTAAAAGGTCGTGGGATCTCCTGGTCGTTCGCCGGTAATTTGGCAAAAAATGTAGATATCACTTTGATGTAGTCCACGCATTTCAACGGACCGTATCAACAGTCGTAATACAGGACTTAGCATCCGGTAACGAGACAATAAAAAATTTGGTTCAAGAGAAACAAAGTATACCGCAACATAATTATACGGAAAAGGGTATTTGAATTATTTTCAAACGAAACGTTATGATATAATTTTCATAACGAATCGTTATTAAATTAACGGTATTAAATGAAATATTGCTGAAAGAGTAAAATGGCACAAAGGACATCTCCCGCACGTCACCTGACTATTATCCAAACAGGGTTTTCGAAATTCGCGTCGGTACGTTCCGCTTTCTGTCAGCAAGTACATTTTTTTTCCAAGTATCACTCGTTACGAAATCCACAATAAACGAGCGTTATGAGCGCACGACGTCAACGACGCGCGTTCTCGCATGACTTGACATTCGCGCTCATCATCATCCCCGGCGCAGGATCTTTTTACACCGTCACTTGTCACCGCGACAGAAGTGTTGATGTACGTGAAAGGTCGCGTTAACTGGATTTATTAAAACCTTACCTTTCAACGGGTTTTATCGTAGGGGGGTGCATGCATTTCAGCGATCGCTCCAATTTTAATTTCGTTATTACGTTTCGCGTAACGCTTTACAGTAAAGTATGATAAATATGCGGGCTATGCGGGTTGCGTGCACCCTCTGTCTTTTGTATATTGAATGTTGCCGTGTTTTGACTTTCTCTTATTTTTTCTGTGTAATCCCGACATAAATGCGTCATACCGGACACCGGAATCAATGTAGGAAAAAGAATTAAAATGACAAGCCGGCAAAAGAACGGGTTTAAACTGTCGGTTCATTAAATCGCATCATAATATCACCGACGAAAAAGTACTGCCGGTCAATAAGAGCGAACGGGAGGGTAAACAGGGATTAGACAAAAAAAATTGCATTTTCAACTGCGGGTGGCTCTGTGAGAGCATTTCCTTGGAATAGAAAAACTGCACGCACGTGCGGTCGCTCGATTTAAATCGTCCGTGCGGTTTTTTCCGCGACAGCTATTTATACAACATATTAACTCATTTTCACTCGTACCCGAGCGCATTTTATCCGCTGGTAAAGCATCGCCTGCAATTGATTTAACCGGCGGCTATTTTCTGCCGCCGCCTAGCACTGCCGCCCCGTAGACGCATCATTAAAGCTAATCGGCCATCGTCATCGCGGTGTCACTTGTTCGATATGTCAGATGCATCCAATAAGTCTCCTCGGATCCCGCGGCCGCCGGAATAGAAGATGTCTCGGGGAAAGAAGTGGCCGCTCGTTTACCGTTGACTCGTCGGGAAGACCGTTTGTCATTCGACCGTTCGCACGTGCAGTTCACCCCGTGCAACCATCACGCCGATCGTACCTCCTCCTCGCCTCCTTCGCTGAACCGCGCGACGGCCAGCCAGAACGAGACTTGACGCTTGGAGACATACCGTGGAAGAGGCTGGGACGCGCGGGGTGAACGGAAACGGGGAAGGCAAGTAGTGCAGACTGGCGGGTGGTCGGCCCTCTTACGGCTGCAGGCATTCGCTGCGTCTCTCTCTTTCTTCCCGCTCCTCCGCCGCGACGCTCTAGCAGGAGAGACGGCGAGAGAGCGCGTCGTGGCGCTAGAACGCGCGACGAGCGTCGGGAGAACGAGGAGCGAGCAGGCGAGCAGGCCGCGGCCGGAGGCGGGTACGGGGTCGTGGCGCTTTCCCCTTCCCCTCGGCCGGCTCGGCCCCAGCGGGCAGGGACGGCGCAAGCGCGAGCTTACCCCTCTCCGAACGAGAGGAGAGAGTCCTCTCTGCCCCGCGGCCCCCGGCTGCTGCCCCGCCGCCGTTGCCTCCACCGCTGTCTCCACCGCTGCCTCCACCGCCTCCGCCACCTCCACCGCTTCCACCGCCGCCGCCGACGTTCAAGCTTTAACACGCAACGAGTCCCCTCTTCGCCGATGGTCCACTGCGTTCGTTCGTCGTTACTGCCAGCGCCGTTTCTATCGCCGTTGTCTTTCCTATGGCTGTTTCTACTGTTCTCGTCACTTCGCCCGCTCCACTCTTGTCGTTTCAGTTGTCCCCGTTTCTACTGCCGTCGTTCCTGCTGTCGCAGTTTCTACTGCCGCTGTTTCTACTGCCGCTGTTTCTACTGCCGCCGCCACCGCCGCCGCCGCGCTCCGTGTACGCTCCATACCCCACTACGCTGGCTTGCCTTGCCGCCCCGCCGCTGCTGCCGCCACCGCCGCCGCGCGCGCCCCTTCCCCCCGCCCCGCGCCGAGAGCGCAGTGTCGCGTCGAACCTCTCGCAGAGCGCGTCGCACGTCCGAGTACCGGCCGCCGCCCGTCATCAGTAGTCGCCGTACCGCGCAGCCACGTAACCTCTCACCTTCTCCTTAGTTTTTAGTAGTCAGTAGTAGGGGAGAGTGTGTGGAGAGAGAGAGAGAGCGAGAGAAAGAGAGAGAGCGAGCGAAAGAGAGAAAGTGACGGAAGAAGAGAAAGAGAGAGTGAGAGCGAGAGGTCGACAGCCCGTTCGTCGTGATCTGTCGTCGTCGTCGTTGCCGTCGTCGTCGTCGTCGTTGTCGTCGTCGTCCGGCTCGACGCGACCAGCGCGGATAATCCGTCATCCTCCGTGCGTAAGTACGAGGTGTACGCGGCGTCCTGCACTTATACGTAGCTGCGTTCCGACAGTTCCGTTATCGATAACGTTTCGGAGCATCTCTCATTCGGACCTCTCGAGATCGTGTCAGGTCGTGTCGCAGCTCGACCAACGTCATCCGATACGTCGAGCGCAACCCCTGCCCCGTGTGTATCACGACGGCTGTGTCGCGGTGAACGAGCAGAACTAACAAACAGGCGAGAAAAGGAGAGCGCGACGCAGGAGCTAGATAGAGAGAGTGAGAGAGAGCGAGAGAGAACAAGTGAGACGGAAGAATAGAGAGAGAGGGTGAGAGAGAGACAGAGAGAGAGGGAGAGAAACGCAGAGAAACACGAGATAGCCGAGAGGAGGAAGAGGAAGAAATTAGTGGGAGCCCAGGACGAGGATCGACGAAGATACGAACGTGTCAGCTGAAGTACGCGAGAAAGGCGGTTTGCGAAGTCATCATCGTCGAAGAACAAGCTGCTATTACGGCGGAAAAGTGTAGAGAGGAAAATTCAGGAAGAGGACACTGCGTTGAAATTGGACGAATGCGCCTTTCGCTTGTGCAGTCGGCGTCGAAGAAGCTCTCACAGGCACAATAAGAGACCGTCAGACTCGAGACGAGCGGAGGTCATCGTCATCGAACGTACGACAACGCAATCGAGAGAGACAACGTGTGCTAGCGACATCGTCAATCAAGCGAGGCAGTCAGTCAGTCGGTCGGTCGGACGTCGGTTAATCGTCGTTTGTCGATTAACCTCCGCTACCTGCATTCCGACGCTTCTGTCGCTGCCGCCGCCACTGCTGTTCGTGGCAGTTTCCATTTATTCCGCAACCCCGGGCACGCGAGAGCGTCGGGACGACGACAAGCCGTGCGCCGCGCGCTATGGAATCACAAAATCAGGAAATCGTGGCCAGCGGCTCACCCGCGGAGGTGCCCAACGATCCAGGGTACGAGACCTCATCGTCATCCACGGACCGCGCGACGATCCTTGTGACTCTCTCCGCTCGAGAAGTCAAGACAATGACGATCGGAAAGAGTTGAAGAGAGTCGCGCGGAGGGTCACGCTGTTCGCCAATAAAAAGAGTTCCACTACATCCACCAGCAACGCAGAGCCGCGTGAACGGATCGGGATCGTGAGAATCGACGAGAAGGATCCGCTCGCCGCCGTTCTTGATAGTGTTGTTATTGCCGCGAATGAATTGAAGAGCACGAGAGCCGCGTAACACCGCGCTCAAACTTGTGTTTATATTGCCCTGCTCCGGACCAGTGTCTTTTTGTTATGTTGATACGTCTCGTATGGTTTCGCTAGCAGCCGGTGGTTATGTCGGGTGAAATGTTTGGCCGCGAGCCTCCGGCGCCACGCTGCCACTGCCACGCAGGATCGTGTTATCGTCGGTTTCCTCGTCGTTCCGCGTCGTTTCGCGTTGTTGCTACGAAAATCTGGCTCCTGCCCACTCGCAGAGCTCACTCCCATCGATGTTCTTGTTATTGTTTTTGTTACCCTTATTAGGGGGACTGTACGGAAAGGAGGTTCGACGGAATCTCGCGTAACGCGCATGGTGTTTATGTTTGCCGGGACGCGTGAATATGCGTGCCACGGCGCCTCTCCTCAGACCAGTGGCGCCTTCTTTCAACGAATTCGGCACCCTCTCAGGCCCGCTTCGCTCGTGGGGCGCTCGGGGTGGGGGGAGGGGGATGAAGTGGGGGTGTGGACAGCAGAGCGCCGCTTTGGAAAGGGGCTGAAAGGGGAAGAATTAGGAAGGAGAATATCGCCTGGCGCCTTGAAAATTTTCCCACCAAGAAGAATTTGCCGGTCTCCGGTTTCGCGCAATACGCTTTCACGGGCAATTCGTTTGCACGCGTCACAATTGAAAATTTAAGGGGCCATGCCGCCAAATACGAGCACGAGAGTGTCATTATTCGAGCGCGCTTTTACCATTTTCCCGAAATGAGAATGCAGTTTTTGTGCTCTCCTTTTAACCAGCCGTGAAAACAGCAAGATTCATTTATGCGACGAATTTATAACGTATGTGGGATGAGATGATGGGTTCTGATTAGGTTTAGGAAGGATGGGTCAGCACGACTAGATTGAGGAGACAGCTCCTATGTAGGTCCAGGTACGTCGTACCCACACGATCTTCTGGGGTGCAAGGGAAAAGGATCGTGCAACATCAGGCAGTTACGCGAGCGTGAGGACGTGAGCGGGGAGAAAAGCACGTTAAGCGCGTGTATCACGTGGTGGTGGTGATGAAGTTGGAGAAGGTGGCGACGGTACTGGTGGTGATGGTAGGAGTAGCGGTAGTAGCAGTAGAAGTAGCAGTGAGGTGGTGGTGGTTCTGCTCATCGCGTGGTGGTAGTGGTTGTGACGGTGGTGTGGTGGTGGTGGTGGTGTTGGTGGTGGTGGTGGTGGTGGTGCTGCTGAGGTGGTGGTGGTGGGGGTGGTGGTGGTGGTGGTGGTAGTGGTGGTAGTAGTGGTAGTGGTGGTGGTCAGGATCCTTCCGCTCGAATTACCGCGGGTCGGCTATATGTGCGTGTATGTGTGTACCACGTGACCACCCGCGGGAGGAAAAAGCGGGAGAAGCCTAGTGATTTACGCTACCACGGCCACGGGAGTCGAGAGTCGTTTCGCCTTGTACGTATGTCGGTGGAAAATGATTCACGGACGAGCGCGCCGGTTGAATCGTTTTCGCGCTGTCGAGCGCTGTCGGGCGCTGCCGAGCGACGCACCGCGATCTTACGATTCACGAACGTCCGGGTTATTCCGCGCGATGGTACGCGCGACACGTGAATTTTCTCAACGTTGCATATCGGAGAGCGTAGAGAAACGGGTTAGGTCAGCTATTCAGCCTGTGAAACGTTCCGCAGAGTGTTGGGGGAAGGGGAGAGGTTATTCGAGGGCGTAAGTGAGAGATTGTGTGGGAGTAGGAGGGAGACGGGGCATGTATTCATCCGAGATGCAAAGAGCGAGAGAGACGGAGGTTGCGAGGGAGGGCGACGGGGAGAGAGAGAGAAAACGTGAGGAAGCGGGACGGAACGCGTTTATCCGACTGAGCGAGATAGAGAGGATAGGGAGTAACGCAGAGAGATATAGAGAGGAAGGGCAGCGAGAGGAATGGAGAGAGAAAGATAACGCAGCAGCGTGAGAGAGACACCGGGGAGGGTGGGAGAGAGCAGCCCGTGTCGTGCCTCGGAAAATCGATGTTCAAACGAACCACCACGTGATTACGCGAGAGCGTTATCACTGTAAGCATATAGTCGTATCGTGGCAATATACTGGCTTTCAGTTTAACAACTAAGTCGCGTATTTCGATGCACGCGTAGATCACATCGGTCCCTGCGTTTCTTCCTGCTCTACCTTTCGACCGGTCGAAATCGGAAAAAGTCAGCGAAGCGAAGACGGCGGCGCCCCTCCTCATTGAGTCCTGATAATCGATCGTTACCCCAACGCCACTAATGATGCGTACGAGCATCGGCGATGATTATCGACGCTAGGGCAAGCAACGTGGAAGCGTCGCTGCTTCGCTCTCTCCATCTAACTAATGATTACGTACTAATGTGTCTCTGATGTCCTTACTGAACCATCGCTTTAAGCCAACACGAAACTCCAGATGGCCGACTGGTTCCCAGGATGCGTTCCAATTACCGTGGGTACATCTAGAACGTGTTTACACTAAAATCGATCTTATCTTCATTAAACAACCGCTGCTGTTACTATTACTGCCCTTGTCCGCTCTCGACCCAGGACTGTCCCGCTTGATAGTAGCGATTAGAGTATCTTTACGACAGAGTAGTCTTCATTAAGAAACATCTTCCCGCGTATACGTCTCGATATACGGCTCCAGCCGTTCCATTGCGCCGCTCCAGAAGCACGCGCGCGCGCGCGCACCCCACGCTCGTATCGAGGTATTTTATCGTTGTGAACGATCGACGAGTAAAGAACGACTCTCGGGTCTCCCGATCCGCTGTTTACATTAACACTCGGCGAATCGACGAGACCGGAGATCTGTAAATAGTCCCCCCCCCCCCCCCCCCCCCTGCCCCAGGCGATGTAAATCCACGATCGATGCTATCGGCGTGGCCGAGGTCCGAGGAGAGGCTCCGCGATTCCTCGACCTTCTTTTCACGTGCTCTCGTTTCCCGGAGAACGGATTAAGCTCGTCGACGCGTCGTGAGAATCGAATTCTTACGGAAAGGGATCGTTTTCGGGGGTGTTGTTCAGTTGTTGGTTGATGTGTGGTGACACCTGCCGTCGAGACACGGAGACTGCGCAGGGGGTTGCGAGATACAGGAAGTTACCCTCTGCCGGCAGTCTCCCCTGTTCTGCTCATCCACGGCCCATCACTCAAGGCCCAACGAACGCTGGGTCACACGTGACAACGGAGACGCTGATGGATTCATCTTTCTTTTCTAGGAAAATGTTCATCGGTGGTCTATCTTGGCAGACCAGTCCAGGTAAGAGACAATGTTTCAAGTCTACGGACCTTTATTAGCGCTTTTAATCATCGCTGTGTCGCCTTTCTGTGACACACCGCTTTTACTTGACCGCATTGATGCATTGTGGCGCTCCGGCCGTTTATGACGGTCGGTTTCTACTTCATGTTTTCGAATATCGCGCCTGAAAGTTCATCGAGATACCGTTAACGACACAAGTTACATCTATACATAAAAACGTTCCCGTGTATTATTTGCTATGACAACAATTTTAGACACACCGTCAAGCGTTAACTACGTGTTTCTATGAAGAAAAACAACTAGTGCGTCGTATGTTATATGCTCGACGAAGATTTCCGCATGCAAAGGCGAACAGTGGAATCGGGAACGGGTGTAAATTCGTAGTATTCCTGTCTCGACAAATGTATTCACTGATGCAAGCGTGGCGCAGCAGCCTTTTATTATCTCAGCTTGAGCTCGTGCCGACAAGAAAAGAAGCGGCACGACTGTGCAAGAGCTTGGAACGCGGAAAGATTATCGCATGATGGGCGAATCGAGTTCAAGACGTGTCGCGTGTCTTTTAAACGTCTGCTGCCGAACTGGTGGGGGTTGCGGAGGAAAAAATTAGTCAGCCAATGTTGGCTCTGTACTCCCGACCGTCTTTATTTATCACACTACGCTCGTACGCTCGATCGGTGATAAGATTAACAAGAAATTGGAACCAGGCCTGTATCGAGTGATTCTGAAAAATGATTGTGTACGCAAAGGAGACGGCATATGAAACGTGACAGGCTTGTCGCCGGTGATGCTTAACGTCCATCACCTGTCACTGGCTAAACGCGCTTACGCACGTGTGTTCCACTTAGACGACGGAGTGCGAAAGAATGTTACAAAAAGAGAATCCTGCGTCGAACGGTCGTTTGCTAAACAACGAGTGCCTCGAAGGAATGCGAGTCTAAGTACCAGGTGATTTGCGCCGCTGTTCGTAATTGCGTACTGAGAAATGGCTGCTATAGTTATGAGTGTGATAATGATTCTGCAGTAGAAATATGACGTCAGTTGTGACGATTGTAAAACAGTGGTTCATGAAGCGCGAACGTGCACGTTAGTGTGGAATGATTTCGCGACAACAGTCGATAAGACGAGAAAATCACGAGTCGTAGGATTGGAGCATCGAATTACCGTGCAAATATGAAAGAAGCAGGAGCGAGCCTAGCGACGAACGAGTGCAAAGTGAGGCCCGCATGTGTCGAGTTATCGCAAGAATCCTGCGGGGAATTTGAAGAGAGCTCAAAGTGGGATACAATAGAAGCGCGCAGTCACTTTCATGGAATTTCCGCGGGAACTGTCGCGTGTTCGATATCTGTGCGAGCTTTTTTTCGCGATATCTAATCGGGTCGATGGTGCGACAGGTTGATGATACTCGCACGAACACGCCAATTCTAATTCGTCGTAGTCGTCGCCGGCGTCGTCGGTGTCGTACGCCACGTGTTACCTTGGTAATGTAAATGTGCCTTTTATGAAAAGGCACGTAAGGCTGCTCGTTATTGCTCGTCACGAACGTGTCCCGTGCACGTTACTCCGCGGGGCCGTTTCTGAAATGAGCCTCGATGCATGAAGTAGCTCCGCAGAGTTAATCGAACGCGCTGTCACGAGCAAGCGAAGCCGTACGATAATAAAAGTTAAAATAAGACGCTGGGCCGGGCCTGGAAATCCGCGATTCAAAATGCCAACGATCGTTCTGACACAACTACGTCGGTTTATGGTGGAATGTTATACCGGGCAAGTGTAAATATGAAATGAAATGTCAACGCCGCGATGTGACGTATGATCCATTAACATTAAACTTCGTGATTTCGCGTTAACGCTAATGCCCCGGCTGTTGGACGGCAATTGCGGTCGCTGTAGCACCCACAATGATAACATATTATTACGTTAATGTATCGCCGGGCCATTGTCAAATCAGAAATCTGTAATTTAATTGTCGAATCGCTGTTGATTTATCGTATTGCCTATTTATTAGATCGTCACGTGGTGCGTACTTGTCGGCGATCCATTAAAACAAATAACGGAAAATAGCATTAAATGAATCCATCAGTGAAATATCGTCAGCGATAATGTTCGGTCGGCGACTAATTCGGTCCAACTTGAAATTCGGGCGACAGTTGTGCAACGAGCGCGGGGCGATAAGAGATTCGTTACGTTATCTCTATGTTAGGATAGGTAAGCTGTCAAAAACGCCCACGTTGCCTTGCCCTCATGACACGTTTTCCATTCGGAACAACTATAACCTGCGATACTGTAAGCAGACAAGCGACTTATTAGGATCTTACGCGAACTAGATCTCTATTTTCGGTACACCTTTCACTGAAGAAATACAGGTGTTTAACCAACGAAATAGGTTTGCGCAGACATTTCACGAAATTTAATTGATCACGCGTAATAAACGAGTACATGCTAATTGAAAGTTAATTACCACCCGTTTGGACATTTGCAACAAGTTTACTACCGCAATAGCGCGCACGAGTGTACCGACACGTTTCATCAAAATGCTCCGATATAAACCGCGCGGTGCGCAGAAGCAATGAATTCCATCTTGGTATGCGGTCAATTAGTTACCCGACGGAGTGAAAAAAAATTATTCAACGTCGCATTTCCGACGAAAGGAAATTTTCTCCGCGCGGTGGCATTTTTTGCCCGATTACGCGTGATCGAGCAGTTTTCGTAATGGGGACAAGAGGGTGGGACGAATGGTGAAGGCGAGCCTGGAGAAACATCTCTCGGAAAAGAATAAGAGGTACGAAGGCGGAGTAGGCTCATTAGCGTTATTTGCAGTCGTTACGTAAGCCGTAACTCCATCTCGCTTCGTCCCTTCATTTTCTCGACTCCTTTTTCGCTCTCCGCCTCTCTATTTCTGTATTTCCGTCTCCTTTTTTCACTCCGTGCGCTCCTCGCGCATTTGAGGAAATGTGGCAGGAACGCTCGCTTATTTCTCCTTTTCTTCGTCTTCCGCTTTTCACGGTGTGTCCACCTTCTCATTAAGGTCGTACCGGAAGACCGTAAGGCGTACGGCATTGCCAACTCCGGCGACTGCCGTGTTCAGCCACCGTGCGCTTTTAATCCCTTCTGACCCGATCATTTTTTCCCGCTGGATTCTACCCTCGTCCAACATCGCGTCTTACCGCGCCTGCCTACTTTGCCGGCTCGACTCGGCACGACTCGACTTTGACGAGGTTTTTGAATAAATTATAAAGGCTTTAAAACTACGCTCGCCTAGCGTGAGACCGGCTGGGAAAACTGAAAAAGATCAAGGAAATCGGAAATGCGAGTGTGGCGTCTTCTTTTTGGATGACCGTCGAAAAAGAGAATGTTTACGTTCGCGTATATTTCCCGTACTCTCGTTTCTGTCATTAAAAATTAACGTTACCACGCTGCGCGTTTCGATTTAATGAATTCCTGGCCGCTTTTCCAAAATGTTCTCGAAACCCAGTTTTAGACAGTTCTGTCGGCGTATTCTGCGTTACGCTGCGCTTTAATTCTCAATTGTCGTTATCCAAAACACCCGCCGTCGCCGGTGGGCACTGTTCGTGCACAGCCTAATACCGTCACCTGCATAATTTTGCTTATCCCACGACAGAGACGCCTCATAATCATGCACGGTCAGAGTTATCGCACGTTGCCCATTGTCCCATTATTCTTCGCCGTCTGAACCGCACACACGAACGCACGGCATGCGCGCGCGCACACAAACGCGATGGAGAGCGTTGCAACAAGTTTCGCAAGAATCTAATTCGGCACAACTATCAATCTATAGCCGCGCGTGTTACCTTAGCGAACAACTGCGAGTTAACCATAGAATATTGTTCGATTTTCTACCCTTTGTTTATCGGGCTCGACGACGAGAAAAAAGTGTGAAGAGAAAAAGTGAGAGAGTGAACCCGTGCCCGGCGTATTGGCGCGCATTTTTTCTCTTCCTCTTTCAATCCATTTCATTCACATCCCCCACGCGCTCGGACGACGCAGAAATCTCATCGCCGAGGGACGTGTGCCGCCGCCGATGGCGCGGCTTTTTTTGTCGGTCGATGCATTACATTGTCAGCAGCGCATATCCGTCATGTGCGGACCTGGTCGATGCATTCGTCGCTCGTGTGGAATAACATTTGTCTTGATACCCGTCGGATACGTGAAAATACTCCGGAACGGCCTCCCGGCGAGTTCGTGTGGGTGTGAGAGAGAGAGATGGAAGGAGAGGGAACACGAGTAGGTCCGCTCTGTTGATTCAGCAACCCATGGTTTTTGCATTTGACACGATTTTAGGGATAGCCAAGTGTTTGCACACGTGCTCTCCCTGCCTAACGCGATTTTCACTTTTCCGTCGTCGGTTTGAGCGAACCTTTCATAAAACGGCAAAACGATTACCTTTACGTGATAAATTCTCGGATACGATTTTTGTCACGCCTAATTACGTTGTAAATATTATCGTGCGGTAGAAACATTCGGGAGGACTCTTTTCTGGTCACCGCGCACGTGGTTCAAAGAGAAGCGATGATCGTTCGGCTGGCGCGTTTTACTGATTTGGGACGGATCCAAATATTGCGACGACAATGTATCGAGTCTCTCAACTCGTTCAAAGCCGCGTCTGTTTACACCTGATTATCGTCACACGGCTCGTAATTGTGTGATCGCTAACGAGCAACGTCTACATCGATGGCACCTCGCTGTTCGCCAAGAAACGCTCAACAGTACTTATGTAAAGCCTTTTGAAACAGGCACCTCAATCTGGCGTCGGGGTCAAAGTATTACGGCGTTCGCAATTTTTGCGTACGCTTCCCCAAATCGCGCCCTGCCAAACGCAATTTGGCACGATGATTCGGAACTTCAGCGATATCGTCGCGCACTGCGCGCGGCAAAAACGGCGTCGAATAACTCGCGGCGCCGAAATCCGGCGATTTATCTATGCGGAGCGTGGAATCGGGCGAAACAGATTTGCGTCAGGTGAACAGAGAAGAAACCGCTGAAAGCGCTTTATTTACGGGATACGGGGCCGACCAATATCGGGAGTACGGTATTATGCCGTCACCGGGGGATCGTCGTTGTCACGTTCGACTTGCAATCGCCGTTATTTCTTTGATCCGAGGGTATTAGCTGCCTTGGTGGCCGCGTGCGTGCGCCTCGCCCAGAATGGAGTCGCAGTGCGACCATTGCGTGACTCATTGTGGAAAATCGTGCTTCACATTTCATCGGACCCGTCCGCGGCAACAATTCCTTGACGAACGGCTGGTGACACGCGGCTTTGCGATATTGGATCTCTCGCAACAATGGCGCTGAAGTTGACGATCGTCGATTAACACATTGAACGACGTGTCACCTTCAAATGGGCGACTTCTGCTGCACACGGAAAGTGCCATCATTCGTGGATGAATCACGGACATAGTTTTTCATGGGTTCGAGTTACCCTAACGTCGGCAAAAATGTGTTGACGGTAACATCGCCGCTGGTGGTCGCGGTCCGAGGGACAAGTCTGTGGCGAAATTAAATTAAAGTTTTAGCATTGTGCATGGCCATTCGAAGGTAACTGCTAAATTATTACACTTGGCACACTATACTTGAGATTTACGTGTATATAAACAATTTTTAATTCATGAAACGACAAAAGTACGAGTTCGAATTACATTTAAATTAAAAGCTCTCAAGGAAGGAATAAGATAAGAGACCACTTTAGGAAGTATTGTTTAACTTTAGCCTCCGACGAAGTTCATATAGAACTTCATGAGCCCCTTTAGATGTTTGCGCAAATTGTAGTCAATCATAACCAGTAGAGTACACACAACAAGGCCAGCGGCATATACAATATTATTTCGCAAATTTTCATGCGGAATAAGTTTAATGGAAACTGAATCGTTCACTGATCAATTGAATCGTTGAGGGAAATTATGGCCACTGCAGTCTATTATTCCAAGAATACTGCCGCGCTTGTAACTTCAGTTGAAGAAATTCTCTCACAGCCAGTACCTTAATGATATTTTTTCGTCGTGATAGTAAGAGTCCTAAGCTTTTGACGTTTTCCCAGCTTCGCCGCCGGCATCGTCGCGGTTGTCGTCGTGGTGTCTGATGCAATCGAGCGCAACAGAGTCTCCTGCTCGACTCTCTCGCTATTTTTAAACGTAATTGCACCCGGCCGTTTTAATGGGCGAGCGGGCATATAGACGGAGATAGATAGAAAGAGCGAAGAGAGGAGGCGAGATAGCCAGGCAGCGAAAATTTGCGACTACTCCTCTGAGTTGACCAGCGTTAGCGACTGTTTTAATTCCATGAAACTGTGAACCGGTATCGTTTCACGTATCCCCAGAAAATTTGATGATCATACAATTGAAAACGTTAAGTGCTCCGATGAGTCCCATGTGAAAATCGGCCAGTTTTGTTCTCAATTTTGACAGGAAGATCGTAATGTCAGAATGATCGCAGAAGTTAACGATTTTTGTCAGTCTGTGGACATCAATTTTATTATGCGTCACGAAAGATGTATCACTTTGAAACCGAATGCATACAATTGCGCGAGTCCTATTGCCCTTCGCTCTCTGCATTTTCTGGAAACTCGGTGTAAATGAAATGAAGCTATTCATAGGAAACGTCCGTAATACTAGAAGATTCTTAAACAACGCCAATTAGTACGGCCGCGTATTATAAAATAGGATAGTACGTGGACCCGAGTTTGAATTGAGTCGTCGTTATGTTACGCACGAGCGTCGGCTAATGATAGTCCCACTCATGGGAAAGAAGAAAACGAAATAATCAGTTTCATAACTCCGGCTTCGGCGTTCGCAAACGTTCAAACCAATATTCCAAACACGATAATCGCGTGATTACAAGTTAAGGGCGTTAACATAATAATGACAATTCTTCGAACGATTACTTTCATTATCACCTTCGAATCAGAAACTACCGAGAAACGCAAAGTGATTATTCTCCGCAGTCTCCGTTATCTCCCGCGCCGTGTTATTAAAACAAGAGAAAAATAAGAGCGACTCAGCGCACTGGGTTACTCGATCTAATGTCAATAAACATGGTCGCCCTAACACTCTTCCTTTCCTTCCCGCTCGCCATAAATTATGCAAGTCTTTGATGTTCGCTTTCAGTTACGTAGCGTTCTCTTACGTTATCCGCAAGAGCGATAACCTCGAATGCTGGAGAAGGCTTACAAGGATTCGCCGAGCGGCCTTCTTTAGTGGGGAGGCATAAAAAGGGGCAGCAGGGGAATAAACGCGCACGCATACAGGCGATGGAAAAAGAGGGGCTTTGGAAGAGCGACGCGGGCAGAAGGGAAGTCGCGACGGTAGCGAGAGAGAAACGGAGACAGAGAATGCGTGGGAGGGAGCGAGAGACAAGCGATCGGTCAGCTGACTCTTGCTGGGTCGTCCTTGTCCCTCTTGTACCCTTCCCAGTCCCTCTTAAGGCCGCAAAAGGGGGCTTTAATTACGCAACTAGGTCGAAAGGGGCGCCTAATTTATTTGCGACGACGTAGGTGACTTTGCCCACGGGCCGCTCTCTTTCCGCTCTCGTGCTTTGTTAGCGCGGCGATATTTGTTAACGCCGAGCAGGGTCAATGATTCTTTTTTTTCTGACACCGTTTGGATTCCGCTCTCTCCGTCACCGCGCGCTTTTTGTTCCGCGTATTCGGAGCAACGTCGATCGAACCAATACAGGCCGGCGTTTATCGCCCTTCATCGTCGTTTAGCGCCGTTCAGCGTTGTTCAACGACGTTCAGCACGGTTCAGCGCCATGCGGTGTTATGCAAAGCAAATGACACGAGAGAAGCCGACGTCGTTAAAATTTGCCCGACAGACCGTGCGGTTTTGCGTCGGATCGTGTTTATTCATTGAGAAATTTATTTATGTGCCGCTGCCTCCTTTTCCGGTCGTCGCGGACGTCGAAAGATTTTTCGGACCATCGGACGTTGGTTTTTCCAAATTTTCGTGTGACGTACCGGTGGATTATGAAGTTTGTCTGAGCAGCCTTACGGAAATATACCTCGGGTTTCATAATACAATTCTGTAACTTGCAAATCGTATTTTCGTGCCTGATAAAAGGATGGATGGTTTAACGTTTCGAAATGCGGCCGAAATCGACGGTGCAAGTAGCACGCTAAACAGTTGCATTGGGATTGATTAGAATTTCAAGTTCCAAGTTCCAATTGATTCGTTAACGAGTAAACGGGCTCGACGGTTCGGTTCGGACCCGTTGGGAAAATATGATCGGATCGCCCGGTCTCCCGAATCGACGATGACAGTTACGTGGCGGCGTGTATTGCCTTCTGAGTTATTATATCCGGGCGAGTAGGCAGCGTTTCATCGATGCATTCGGTTTAGTGTGCTAAATTCCGTTTGTTCCGTCAAACCTCTTCTGCAATGCTATTATAACGCATACACATCAGAGGCATTCTCTACCACGCTGTCAGAAGCATTATTCGCAAACGGACTAGCAATTTGCCCGGAGCTTTGATAAATATTTTTCGCGTCGGCGTTCAATCCGGGCATTTTAGATTTCGCATGGGGACGGAAGGGGATAAAGGAGAAGTTGCCGGTGCAACTATCAACCTGAATATTCTGGCGCATGTATGCGTTCGCTTGACCGATGCCCATGCTCGTATTTGCGCCGATCGTATGCCCTATATATTTCTACCCGCGCTGGGTCTCTGAATAGTTCGAATACGTACGTAGCTCTCCAACTTGTTCGCTATGGGCGGAGACGCATTCTTATCTTCGACCATCGCACTTTGCCGCTCCGTAGATCCCGAACAGGAGTACTTTGCGTCGATGGACACGTACGAGGTGTTGGCACAGTGTGCGGGGAAAATTGTATGATGCCACTTCACGCACGGTTGAGAGCAAGGGCTAATGACGCAGACCCGATTCTAATCGGGCAAATATATGGATGCAACGAATACGAATAATTGCAGAATGCCGGCGTTATATAATCTAAGGATCGTCTAAATTGTAAAAAAAAGGACGACCACTAGCATGTGCTTTAGCGGCTTGATTATCATCTTGAATTTCATTACGGTTTATACGTCTTTCATATCGTTAGTGTACTCATTTCAGAAGATGCGCGCCATGGCGATAGCGCCAATTTTTTTTTACACGGCTTAATTACGAATGTCATTAAAGCCTTGTGCGTTTTTCATGCTATCGGTATGCTCGTTTCAGTAGATCCACGCCGCAGCGATAACTCAAGGATTTTCTTTCGCTTGGCCAACGTTTTACAAATGCTTTATGGTGTCAGCCTACTTATCTAGGAAGATTCACGAGCCGCGCGATAATTTCGATTCTTTTTTCTGGCTCTAATAACGCAGAGCTACTACAACACTGAGGTGCATAGCTTTGCAGCGCCGTGTGTACGTGCACCGTCTAACATGAGCATATATATGCGCATATGAGCGTACGTAAGGATCTCGTAACAGTAACGGCCTCTTGGCCTTATCAGGCAAAGTCGTCGTCATGATACGCTCTCAGGTCGCGTCCCCTTTTTCGCTCGGTGTGCGTTGGCAGAGACGATAAGCCGAATGCTCCGAGATAAAAGAGATTTCTTGTTCGCCGGAAGTCTTCTTCTGGATCTGACATCGAAGGAAAGAAAACTACGATCTCCGCGGTATCTATAGTGACTTGGGCGAGCGCTTCTTGGACCTTCCCTGCCGGTTTTACGCCCTGGGCATTTCGGTTGTTTACTATCAATGCATTGCAATTAGTAACGGCCGGGCATGCCGGTTGGCGCGGGTGAAATGAAAATTCATTGTCTTGACCCCGTGCTGCGTTCGGCGGATCTTAAGCAAGATTAACGACATTAAATGAAGTTTCGAAACTTAACCGAGATTTATTACACCGATTTTCAGTGTTGCCCGCCGTGAGCGTAATTCGCCGGGCGTAAATTCAGCCCGGGAGGAATCGTCTTATGGCACGTTTAACGGCCGATAAAATTAGATAAGGCCGAACGAACACTTATCGGAAGGTTTTTCCGAATGAAACGGTCGCTCTTGCGCTCTACGCGCCGGCCATAGCTCAAACCGTCAGTTTTGATAAGCAGGCGCGTCAAATCGGAAGTGTTGGCTTTCGCAACGCACGGCATTGGATTGATAAAATTCTGAGTTCATATTTGCCGCCTTATAACATCCGTGTTGCAGAAATTGGTCGCGCGCGTCGTTATTTTGGAATCATCGGTGTCGACGAAAGTTACACAGGAGACGTAAAATGTCGCGATAAGGAAATTGAACCGTGCTCACACGGACCCGACCTATGCCACGATATGAACGATAGCGCGCCCTGTTCGCACCGCGTACGGGCAGTCATGTTCGAACGGAGTACGATATATGGAATATAGGAAAAGGAGCGAAGTGGACAGGGTGAGCAGGGATAAAAGGGAACGGAGAAAGAGAGAAAGAAACCGAGAGAGAGGGAGAGAGAGAATAAGAATGAACGAAGCAGGGAAAGAGTAAAGAAGCAAAACGGAGCGAAAAACAGGCAGAGAAGCGCCTGCAAGTCGTTTCAGAGTTTTCAGAGCACAGGTTCGCTCTAGAGGTCTGGAGAGAGCATATCAAGGCGTCTCACCCGCACCTTCCTTTTTCCCTTCCTCCACTGGCTCGTTCACGCCAGATGCGTCGTCGATCTCTCCTGTCCAACGCACGTGCTGTACATGTCGTTTCGCCGAGAAACCGGGAGAAAGAGTAAGAGGAAGAGAAGTGCGGGTGGAATTCGGGAGGAGAGACGGCAGAAGTTGAAGGCTGAGCGAGGATGAAATAACGTTGGACGAAAAGGGAAGGAGGGACTGGCAGAGGAACGGCAAAGAGACGCGACGGGAAGATAACGTTCATGCGTGCATAAATGTTTATATTACGTGTTGCTCGATAACGTTCGTTATCGGTAGTCTTTCAACTCGATGCAGTCGAACGAGCTCGCTCGCCGGATGCGATTTTACTTACATCACTGTGCGTACACGCCAGCCGAGAGGAGGAAATGACTGGCACGCGAAGGTGCGCGGGGCGAACATCGCGAGGGACTCCGTTTTAAAATAGCGCCCGCTACGAAAGTGCGTTCCATTGAAACGCTTTCTGCTCTGAGCGGGAACAAGATTTTATTATGATAGCTGACATAAGCGTCGACGGCGCGAAAGTGTTGTTCGGCTAATTATCTAGAATTGCTGTTGCAGTGCCGGTTGTCACTCCTGGGAATTGTGGCTACATGCCTCCTCGCGCTTTATTGATGCTATTTGTGCGAGTTTACGTCCTACTGGTACGACGCATTGCATCGGCGGCTAAATATAACGGGGATTCGCGAAAATTCCCCTCCGCGTCTTCGCGTTTCGCAATTACTTTTATACCAAAGCGATCGATTTTTAGATGAGATTCGGCGAAAGCGCAAACGCGCGCGTCCGCTCGCGGCGTCGGCAACATGTTTTCTTTGGCTGAAAGCCTCTCCCGGATATTGCGCGCGCGCGCGATTTATTAGCGATATCCGTGCGCATTGTTTGGCTAAAAATTTCGAATAGGAAACGGCCGTTGCGGAGATGTGAGTTAGATGGGCGGCACGGGGGGGAGATGTCGAGGAAAAAAGTGCTGGGAACACACGTGAGTAGTGGCAATGCAGCTACACGGGTAGCTGCGCATCGCGAGGATTTCCTGTGCGGTATTGGAGCGTCATAGTTTCCAACAATGGCAGTCGTACCCCATCTCTGTCGTGTCTCCTTCACGTCTCTCATTCCCTGTTCCTCTTTCCTTTCCCGCTCGATATGCCCATCTTTCTCTGCGCTCGAATTCATTCAACGTTTCCAATTAAGGGGTTAGGTCACTTTGCGTCGGCAGTGAGGTGTGACTCTGTGCTGAGGATGCGGCGCACTCGCACGTTCTAGAACTTCATCCGACTGAAACGCTTATTATTAAAGCGGCACTTACGCACACCGCCGTTTTGGAAGCCGAAAATTTGTCACTGAGTTTGCGATAGAATATGGAATTCGATCGGATGCGATTATGTGGCCTTTGAAACGTTCGTGAAAAGCGACACGTCGACGTAACTGACTGAACTCTACTCGAACACTTCCTCGGTTTATGACGCCGACGTCTTTCTTTTGTGTTTTCACTGCGCGCTCTTTTAACACGTATTTTGCCAAACGTATTTTGCTATGTTAGAACACCGATGCAATGAAATACTGCGGCGTATGATTAAATAGTGCAAAATGAAGGTAACACAGGGTTGTCAGAAGCCAAAGTATTGAAGCACCGTTCCAATATCAATTGCTTTTACAAGATTGCAAATAGGCTTCATTGCGAATTTGTTGCATTTTTAGTAAAATCTTTTGCGCCGGCCACCGGTGACCACTGTGGCAGTCGACGTGTTAATTCTTTCAGGAAAATTGTTTCCTATCGCCGTGGCGATGCATAATCATTTGAATGTAATCCGGATTGCAGACCAGATAGCAAGAAGTCATCATTACGTTTGTGTTTCTTTGCCAGCATGAGGAAGAGTAGCGGAATGTTAGCGTTTTGAAGGAATTTTTGTAGTTTTGCTCAAGTTTATTGGATGTGTTTTTTTTTACCGGTTAGTATCTCTGACTCATTTATTGTCACATTGCAAGTCCTCTGGCGTTTCAACGATTCTCGTCGATTTTCATTATTGGCTAGTGCGGTCGTTTGATGCGGTTAGCACCTATGGGACCATAACGGTTTGTAGCAATTTCGAAAGTTATGGGAAAGCGTAATCTCAAAAGTGCAACGGTCTTCCTGGGTATTTTGTCGACAATGGCCAGCGACACGTACATGGATGATTTGACATGTCCATGGCACTGAAATTCTGCAATAGGGGAGAAGGTTCAACGTATCGTCGCGGACACCGATCCTAATTTAGATAGTTACGGTTAACCAAGTGCTGACAATGGGTCGTTTCGAATGATCTCGATAAGGTTTGTGAGCCATGCGTTACTGCTGGAACAGTGCAGGCTTTCAGAAAGCCCTTGACGTACGATGATTTTTCTGCACAATTGTTCTTTCTCATTTCACAGTTTAGTACGCCAGTAAAAACTCGAAAAAGTCTAGTGAATAGTTCCCCTTCTGCCATCAATCCGTTTTTTATGAATATCCGTTCGTACGACGAATACTTGAATCTTAAAGCGCTCGCAGTTCTTGATAAAAAGTGAGAAGAAAGTAAGCTACCGGCAGTAGACCGTTCGAGCGGAGGTAGTGGACATGCCCTCTTCGGCGTCAATCGTCGGGCGGAATATTAAATCGTCGGAAAGATCTCTGTCGGTTATACACACGGATGACGTGTCCCAGATATGCCAAATAATAATCACCCGTAATCACAGTAGTCGAGTGAATCTGCGACGGCGCAATGTGTGCAACGTGTCGATATCCACGCTGAAAGAATCCTCTCTCCACCATTTGGCTCTTCGGAATTATGTCCCTTTACGACGCATGAAGTCATGAAATCATGTTACCGGCTTTAACCGTCGCTGGCTATTGGATTCGAGCACGTTTCCGCGAGTGTCCTATAGGCTATAGACCAGGTCAGGCTCTAGATAGAACCGCGTTCGGGATCTATAGCCATGTTAGCATGTGCGGGTGCACACTCCTATACGTATATAGTATGCAGATACGTAGACGTGCACATGTGCAGCAGATAGGCCACCGTACAAGCATGTGTATCGAGCCAGTTAGCCGAACAACGGTTACTTTTTAATGGACTTACCGTGCTCATCTATTACCCGGCTGATTCTACGTTTCCAACGCTGTTATGGGGTACATACGTGACACCATTGGCACGCAGTGCCTATAGCCAGCCGTCACTTTCCTACGGGGAGGTCTTTGCAGTTCTTAGTATGATAAAGTTACATTTCCGATGGCACACAGTCTGCCGCCATGCGGTCTATAGTCCATAGCAGCACATCGATACGGTGGCCGACTGACCTTGCCACGATCCTAAGTGATTGGAGGTAGTAGCTAAGCAAGCAGGTGGGTCGTCTTGCTTTTTCCTCGCTTCTCTTTTTATTCACCGTTATTGCGTTTCGCCGCAGCTCAAGACGGAAAGCTACGACGTGACGCGGTGCTTAAGATTGGATTAACGTGGGAGAGTAAGCGGGAGATGTTTCTGAACGAACAGAATTCTAACGAAACAAGGAGCACATTCGTTTGCGCGCTTACACAGTAAGACGTTTATACACTGCCAGCTCGAGTGCGGTGTTACGAAACGACAAGGACGAGGAGCGCGCGTCTTCTTGAGTGTACACTTTACCCGTTTAAGGAAGTTTTGTTTCCCGAATTAACAAATGCGCCGGTTTACACCAGCAATTTCGCGCGCGGATACATTTCGGGGTAAAGTGATTCCGGGCAAAGAGCGGAAGTGCAGACAATCGGGGCGTCAAAGGAATTTGTGCAGCGTGCGAAATATCCGCTTCCCAATCAAGGCCGAGAACGACAGTGTCCGACACCGATGAGCCAGTCAGAATCTCTGCAGCCCGTTGGCGCATTGTCGGATACTAACGAGCGGCTCGAAACGAGATATTATTGGCATTTCAATTGAACGACGATCGTCGGAGATTATCGCAAATTCGTCACGGCAGTCTCCGAGGCTATATAAAACGTCGCCGATGATAAATAAAATCCGTCCCTAGGATTTGCTAGGTGCATGAGAAATAAGGTGGAAAGAGGTATGAAAGTGGGAGACAGTTCCCCGGGCAGAGAATTACCGTTATCTTCGAGACGGGCATTATCTGTCTCTGCAAAGGGGGAGACAAGGACGAAGAGGGAGAAAGAGGAGACGGAATGAGAAGGAGAGAGAATTACTGGCGCTCTAGAAGGGAGAGAATCACTTATCTGCCTAGAGGAAGGTGATCCGGAGGGGGTTTACCGCGTTAGAAGGAGGTGTATCTATCAATCGTTATCGCGATTCGTGGAGGATGAACGCGTCTCGTTATCAGGCTGCGGAGCTTAGCGCAGGCAGCATCGACCGAACCAGCCCTGGAAGACCACACACCACCCTGCCAGACCGCCCTGCTTAACCTGGAGAGTTCATCGAACCTCCCTTTTCGTACGCGAAGTTTCAACCGGTATGCGGGGTAATCTCGAATATCCTCCCATTGCGAGCATCTTGGAAATGAGTATCCGGGACGTCGGAGCGAGGATCCTCGAGGTTTATGCAGACGAATTCTGCACTTCGCCCTGAATCTGTCCCGAAGGGCACTCCATTCTCGCACAGCAATATCGTCATATTTTCTTCGAAGATCGACACTCGCTATTTCCATAATTTCTGCCGTTTGGGTCAACATATGGTTTTCTTCGTCGAAACAGGTAGGCCGGTACTTCGGTTCAGGCAATTTGCCACTGTTAGACAATTTTTTCCACGTAATATTATTTCGTTCCCCTGCTCAAATTTTCATTAAAAGTTTCGACGAGTGAAATACTCTACTTTCTTCTCCCAGGATTCGTCCATACGGCTCCTGCAAAGCTTCTTTAACTGCATTGCAGTACGCGCTCTGTAGTGGTCTTCTAGTTCGTTACCCCCGGCTTCCTAATTCCATTGGAAATTTAAACTTGCACTGTGAAAGAATTTTCCTGACTCCGAGGATTTCTTAAGTAAGCGCTGATGTACGGTGAATATATTGGAATTTAACGAACTCCCGCAAGCAGAGACAATTTATCTGTGTGCGAAACTGCCGGAAGACGAGGAGCCGGGGCAAAAAGATTCGGAAAGACCGCTTCTTCGGGTGGAAAGAGCGTAGTGCAGAGGGTTTAGAGGCTAAAAACGCAATGACGTGAGCAGCTGCGGGAATGGAAGGCGATTGTGGATCGGCAAGGGGAGAGAAATAAGCAGATAATTTCGAAAACGCGAACGAACGAAATTCCGAAAACCAGAGAGTCGAAAATGAAAACAAAGGTGTGTCTTTCGGAAACATTATGGAAAATTTCATCCGAACGTCTCTACTTTTTGGAAGTTACGTAGATCCGATGTACGCGGGGCTCTTACGCTGAAAGTAACGTGCCTTCTGTTTTCTCCCGAAGTGCAATAATAATGCAACCTAGTTTGCGGCGAGCGATAAACGACGGAAAGAAATCGTTACCGTCGTCTTTCACCCGGCGTTATGCAATATTCATGTTACGAGTTTATGACATTTAGCTGCGGTCGCGGCAGATAGAGCTCGGTGTAAGGACAATTCCGACTTTAATACGCCGTCGCTACTTCGTTTAGTAGTCGTAAGGGGGGAGGGGGGCGTAAAGGCTACTACTTAAGCACGACCAGTTATCGGGCAACATGTCGTACATACGCGATAAGAATTTATTGTAAAACCGTAAAGGAGTCGCGCGTGCGACTGGAACGTAAATTACCGTCCAGGGTGGGATTACATAGTTGCATATTTGTGTAGAGAAAAGTCGGGACAGCCTATCGGCGGACACACGCGTGCCGGGTTCGAGTTATTCTCATCCGACTCGCTGAATTTTTAACGCTGCGTCCTGGCACGTGTGCAATTTAGTTTACATACCTGTCGGGCATATTTCTCTTTGACAGGAAAGAGCCTTGATCGTTTTATTTCCGCCTACTGACGCGCGTTTGCACGCGCATTCGTCACTTTTGATTTTCAAGACCGACTGCTTTTTGTTCGACGTTCATTTACAATCAGACCGTTTCCACTGATGACTCTCCGACGATGCATTTGCGGTGTGAAAATGATTGACTGCCTACGGCGTTAAGACGGCGGATTATAAACGCTTGGATTTGATGTTGCACAGTGACGTCAATGTCTTTACATCGACAAACTAGAAGAAATCGAGGATTTAGCTCGATATTGGGCGTTAAAACCGTAACGACCGGCGACGGTGCAGGATTTGGCTGCCACTTGTTGAGTAATCTACTTAGTTCGGCAGACGAGAAGCCAGAACGGCTAGAGGAAAACGGAGAGAGAATCGGCGAGAAAGGAAGAAAGAGAGAGGGATGGGAAAACAAACGACAAAGGCCGGTTCGAGCGGGGAAGGGAAATAAAAAGAAAGTGGCGAACAGAGGAAAAGGGTGAAGGTGGAAGGCGCAGGCGCGAGAGACTAACGCAAAGAGAAATAAAGGAAGAAAAAACTGAATGGAAATAGCTAGATGAGAATAGCTACGCCTTGTCCCGCACGATTATTTTGGCTTTGCCAAGTTAATTCCCTGCCTCGTCGCTTCTTTTCCATTTCCTCGCTCTACCTTCGCCCTCGCCCCTTTCACTCGAGGGAAATAATCGGGTAATTATAATCTCTCGCAGATCCCGCGCAGTCGTCTCACACTCGTTAAGTTTATTTTCTCTCGCAGGTCCTCCCCCGATTTACTGCTTTCCCTCTTTCTTTCTCCCCGTCGCCCCGCTCTCACCTTACTCTCGGTGCTTCTGTTTCTTTTCCGCCGCTCTTCCGCGAGCGCATTCTCCGGTGTCTACATAAATTTCTGCTCTGCGGTTCATAAAAGCCGTCCAAAAATATCCGCCGCCCACGCTGTCAGACACAAGTTTGCAAAAGCGGCGTGACGAATCCCACCATGCCGCGAAACTCCCGGAACAAGCCGGTGCCGGAATTTCGCAGTAAATTACATAAATGTCGACGACTTTACGCTCGCTTTTTCGGGAGCGCTTCACGCCTGTCGCCGCTTACGATTGCTTCGTAAGCGTCTGCAATCATGCGAACTCGATGCTGTTCCGAGATGCGAACTCGCGACGATTTCAGGCGACAGCACGACAGCTCGAGAATCGGAAGCGATCGAATCGCGATCGATGTAAAGCGCATGTTTTACGGAGCGGGAATTCAATTGGAGCTGAGCACCATTGGCACGCGTCGTGTGTTTTTACGACGCCGTAACCAACACTAATTCGCAGTCGTCATAGTGCGGGTCTAATGGTGAATGAAATTCCAAAATGCGAAAATCTTAATGCTAATGCATCGCCGGAAAGTTCGGGCGAATACCGGCGGAGTTTTGACTGGGCAAAACGTTGTGCGACGTTAAACATAGAGTTCTTTGGTGGAAGAAAATGAAAGGAGTGGACACCGTGCTAGACACTCCGGTTTTTAACTGGAGAGTGTTTCAGTAACTGCAAGCCACACTTATCCTAATTCTCTCTTTTCCTCCTGCTTTGCATAATCACATTAACAGGAGCGCAGTACAAAGCGCATATTATATACACGTGTCTACGTATAATGCCGAGGAAGTTATAATGCGAAGCTGTCGCGGGACGCATCAAAGACACGTTGTCGTCACGGACGGTAATAATCAGAAATATGTAGAAGTTTAAACGTGTACAGCGTCACGATGTGTTTGTTGCACCCTCTTACCGAATGCTGTCCAGCCTCCGTTCATAACCCGTTATACAAGTAATATACCGAAGCATTTTGGTGTGGTTTAGGAGAGCCTATTTACTCGCATCAGGGCTAAAAATAAAGCGTGCCGTGTTTATTTTAGAACAGGAACGTCCATGCCTAACGTACGCGCCAACGCGTATGCCTACGTAATTACGTGGGTTCATGAAATCAGTCGCGTCAAGACCCACAAGCGAAAAAAGTCGATTAAGAGTGACAGGAAGCGGACATTTTTTGGATAGGCAGCTGCGGCCCGACGCAATCGCCGAAATATTGACATCGAATTCACTCGACGTCAAAAACTAAATTCTCCGCTTAGAGGATTTAAACCTGTCCCAATCTGCCTGTTTACAACTGTATTCTGTTTCACTAAAATCGCATGACGGACACAAGAGGAGCATAAAAAGTAATCGATTTCTTTCGACGAAAATTAATAATTACGCTTATCGTCCGCTCCCCTCCTTTCTCTCTCGTTATTGATCGGTTATATCTCTTTAATTGCATCCGTTGCGCATCGATATTTCATCATTGCTAAACCCAGTACCCCGGTGATATACATATTAAGGGTGTTCGCGTTCGTCGAAAATTTGCAAGCAGCAGGTAGTAGCAATCGGGACACTAATATCAACCAGTGAATTGTTCCATATTCCCCATTGCGCAGTCCCCCCTTTTTCCCTTCGACAGTTTCGTACACGCCTGCTTGTCGTCAGCAAACCGGTGTCACGTGCCTGTTTGATGGCCCACGCAAGCCACCCGACAGGTTCTAGAACGTATGAGTGCATCGAAAGGGAACAGGGTCGAGAGCGAATGAGAGGAACAGGATATTTATCGTTGTTCCAGCATAAAATTCCAAAAGAAAGAAGTGCGGGAAGTGGCTAGATTGGTCATATTTAAACGGTAACACGCCGGACACAGGTGCACGGTTCACGTCAGTGAACACGCGATTCGACGGCTTACTAAGAAAGTGCTTAACCATTTTTAGCCTCTGCAAAATCAAAAGGGCCGAACCGTATCTAGACGGCAAGGGTGGCGGTTAGATGACAGATAAGCGCGCGCGTATATCAATTAAATACATCAGGCACTTGTCAGATGCATTCCTTTTCCAATAATTACGTGTCCTCTGCTGTGCGTTTATTTTCACGCTCTGCTTGTGTCCGCCGCGTTCATTCTACTACCGAGCCGTTACCCTCCTCCATTCACTTTTCTTATATCCTTGGCTTCCTATACGTCCGCCTCTCTCTTCAAATTCTTTTACACTCGCTTTCCCTCGCGTCTATCTGCTGTCCCTCTCGCGAACCATTTCATTGTCCTTTCTACTTTACCTCTCTATCTTACCGTTTCGCAATTTACTTTCTTCCATCTCACATTCTTTGTTGCCCCGGTTCTTCTCTCAGCACTTTCTCTTCAGCCACTTTTATTCCTCCACCTGATCTCTCTTCATGTATCATTTCTGTTCGTTCCGTCTTTACCGTCTCTTGTATTCGCATTCTCCCTCCTTATTTCGCCGCCGAAATGATACTCTTATCTTTTACCCACACACGCACCCTCTCATCAGAGCAACTCTCTCTCCAGTGCACGTTTCCGTTGTCTATCTCACTCCGTCTCTCTGTACTGTGGAGAGAGCGGGCACACGTGCATTGAGAACGTGAGATAGAGTCGAACGATGGAAACGTCGGCACAGAGACGAGGGGCAAACGGGTGTGGTCGGTTGAGGCGCACGTGTAAGCGACGTGTTAATGACATTACGTAATACTGAGCAAGCCAATCAATATGGCGGACATTGTGTGAGCACTCGGTGCACCGTCACGTCCATACGCATTATTGCACCAGCCGATGGCTCGGAGGCTTCGACGATTCGGGGTATGAGGGAAAAAGACCAGTTTACTACCCCCGGTGTCAACGCACCCTTCAGTCACTGACCACGCGCCAATAACTACCAGCTTTCTTTCCCTCGTCACCTAAATTCGCACGACACGCTCGCACCGTGCAATTTTTCAAATCCGCTTGTGTAACCGGACGTGTGCCGAGCGGAGATGTGTGCGTTCGCCGCACGGCGCGGAGGGGCTGGTGTTCTACGCGCGAAAAATTCCCAGAAGAACGCAAAGTATGTTCAACAGAAAACAGTGTTCCCGCTTGCCGCTTTGCATAATTGTCGTTAACGTTCGGGTCGAACGTAAAATTCTGCGGTGCGCTGTCAATCAGTCGCGAGCATGAGATGACAAAAAACGATGAGGCAAGAGAATGAGAGAACGGGCGGTGCGAGCGGGAATACGTCCGCCTGCGGATTCCGTGAATCGTGGAATTTGCCGAGGGAACGAAGAAATAATTGCGAACGAGGCATGTCCGTTCGGTCGCGGCGAGTGACACGCGGAGCAGGAAGCGACGGCGTGTACGACTGGATGATGCACGTCGTTTCTAGACAGCAGCAGGTTCGCTGAGGACGAGGCTGCACGAGGAACGAGTGTTTACATCAGTGCGTGATCTATCGTTGCGTGTCGCCTCGGCCGCCGCCTTTGACTACCGTTGCGCGCCTTATGTCTCGTCAGGCTTACGTTCAGTTGCGCGCCCAGTCACGTGCCACGGACCTACATGTCCCTCACCGTGTGTGAGATCGCCGCTCGTTACGATGCGACCGACGGTCTTCCGGAACGATCGGGTGGCGTTTGATGTCGCATGGACGTGGTTAGTTTTGACGCGTTGCAGGGTTGAACGTTTTTCAGACAGGCGCGTGCTTCAGTTCAATGATTGCCACGCAAATCACTTTTCACTTTTTAACACGTTGACTGCCACGGTGGTCACCGGTGACCGGTGCAAAAAATTTTATTAAAAATGCAAAAAAAAATTTTATTAAAAATGCAATTGATAAAAAATTCATAATCAAGTTCCCAAGAACTCCGTTACCTTACTATTTGCACGATTTAATCATATTCTGCAGTATTTCATCGCATCGCAGTTTTTAAAATACGCGGTGAATAGCTAGAAATGCAAAAAATTTGATATTGCAATCTTGTAAAAACAATTCATATTGGAACGTCAATACTTTGGTTCCCAAGAACTCTGCGTTATCTTTATTCTGCACGATTTAATCGTACTTTGCAGTATTTCATCGCATCGCAGTTCTAACATAGTAAAATACGCGGTGACAAGCGCAAAATATTTGATTAGAAATGCAAAAAATTCATAATGAAGCCTATTACCTATCTTGTAAAAGCAATTGATATTGGAACGGTGCTTCAATACTGTGGTTTCTAACAATTCTGCGTTGCCTTTATTTTGCACGATTTAATTATATTCTCCAGTATTTCATCGCATCGCGGTTCTAACATAGCAAAATACACTTGGCAGTCAACGTGTTAACGATCAACAATGAAATCGCCCATGCGGACGAATATAGTTGTTTTTCTGCAACTATCCACAAAATAGCCGTGCCAAATTCTTTCTTCCGAGCGCAGGGCAATGTGCAATTTCCAAATTTGTTGCAAACGCGGATCTACGAAATTCCACATTGCCAGTCAGCAGGCAATGGTCGCCTATTATTTGACGTGTGAAGAAAGCGCGCGGTAGTAATGTCGCGTTGATTTATGGTCGAAATTACGAATGCCAGCAAATTACTTAATAACACACAAAAGGGGGCCATTTGTCGAAGCTAGAATGTAGCACAACTTGTTTACGTCACGACGCTTGTCCATTCGCGTGAACGGCTGGGTGCTTTTTTTTTACGTCGAGGAATAATGGAAACGGAAGAGTGAGGAGGAAAGTCGGTGTAGGTGGCTAGCGTACGAGAGAAGACAGAGAATGACGCAAGGGGGTTTGGATTGTGGCAGGACATTACATACAGGGTGGTCCACGAAGCGGACCACTAAAATAACATGTTTCGAGGAAAGCCTCAAAAAGACTGCACCAAATTTTTTGTCAATCCCCTTTCCCAGAGTTATCAAGGTTAGCTTTATTTTTTTATACCTAAACCTACATCCATATTTTAGGAGATACTCAGACAAACTCGGCAAGCATCACAATACATTTTTTTTCTGAATCTAAAAATACTGAACAAAATTCCTACTTGAAGGAATTTTACAAGCTACAATATTGTACACTTCCCAAAGCTGTTGATAGATTAGTATTAGTCATTAATAACTTGATCTGTTAAGCATTCTTTGTAAACACTTTCTTCTGTACTTTTGAACACATTTAATAATATCGAACGTAAATTGTTAGTAGTTTTCTGTGATTTGCATGAACTTTTACTGCGTTGCATAGTGATTACAATATCGACGAAAGATCGGCATACTCTTGGTTTAAAGAGAGTGCGGATATAATGTGTCGCCTCAGCGATTATACGCCGAACAATTTCCTAACGAGCGTCATTCTTTACTTTGCATATTCGAACGAATAATTAAAACTCTTCGAAAGACTAACAGTTTAAATCCGCGAAAGAAAGGTTATCTGGCATCTAAAACAAGTGATGCAAACGCACGTGTTCTTTTCGCTACTGTGGCAAACAATCCACAAATTATTTCCCGGCAATTTTCACCCTTTGCCTGTGTCACTACATCAAGAACTTCAGGGAAACGATTGCATAATCGTATAATGTTTTGTCGATTGGCATTAGAACAAATACAAAGTATTGCCTTATTTTTTGATAAAGTGCTCTTTATGAAAGAATCGACATTTACGAATCATGGTCAAGCAAACGTCTGTGTGATCGGGAACTGAATAATTGGACCTTACATCATTGATGGTACAATAGGCGGCTAGAAATGCACTGCATTGCTTGAAAATGAATAATAATTTATTTTCGATAAAGTATCGATAGTGTATCGTAACGAGACGTGGTATTAATATGACAGTTGCCCAGCCCATTATGCAATGGTGGCATGGCAAATGCTCGATAGGAAATTTCCTAGTGTTCGATCCGTCGTAGCAGTTTGGTCAATTGGTCAGCTCGCTCTTCTGATTTTATTATTCTGTTATATATCATATTGTGAGACACATTGAAGGAAAAAGTTTACAGAGAACCTCCAATAACGCCGGAAAATACTCAACAGAAATTGTTGTTGAATGCTTAACTATAAATGCAGTCATCACAGAAAGATGTAGGCAGTCTTTTTTGGGCCGTTTACGCAAGAATATCATTGCTAATAGACACCATTTTGAGCATCGATGCAATTAAAATAAATATTAATTTTATTACTGTTTCTGTGGTTTACATGAAGATGAAATACTTTTTATGACGCTAGCCGAATTGGTCACAATATCTCCTCAAAGATGGGTACAAAAAATTGTAGATGTACCTACAGAAAAATTGAAAGTGACCCTGATAACTTGCAAGAAAGCGGGTCAATAAAAAAATTGGTAGAATCATCTTAAAGCTCTCCGTGAACTCTCTTATTTTAGCTGAAAGAACTTCCGATCGGACTTCTAACGGCAGAATAAGCTAAGCAGATCACGCTTCGTGGTCCACCCTATATAAGCACATTTGTCTGGTTCAGGAACGTACTGGACTGCGACTGTGGAACGCGGCGTTTGTCGGGGCTCGCGCGTGTGCGTGATCGATCGTTGCGTGTTTTGCCGCTTTACGCGGTGCACCTGCCCATGTGTGCGTTTTGCACTATGTGCATGCAAGTCTAATTAGGGCTGTATGCGCCGTTGCGTGCGCGATCACGTGTCACGACACCACGCACACGTCCGTCGCGTCATGGAAAAAAAATGTCTACGTCATGAAAAACTTTCAAGGATCGTTGCGGTGTACACCCCACGCCGTCGGCACTTACCGCTGCGTCACACGTGCAAGATTCCTCTGTGGAAGTGGACGCAATGCAATTAGAAGTTGTGACGTTAGATGTAATCAGATCGTCGATCTTACTTGCCGTTCCGCGCGATGCTCACATTCGCGGCGTTAAAAAAGGTTCGGCTGGAAGGCGGTCGGCATGCGCGGAACATGAAAAAATGAGAACGCCCCAGTGTCGAGCGCGACGAAAATACGCAGCGTGTCAAACCGTACGGCAAAGCATTTACAGCGTGTAAGTACTCGATTAAATTCCCAGCCCCTTTTTCCACCGGACATACGAGTCTCCGCGTTTGAAGAGCCGTTTATTGCCTCCGGGGACAGAATATAACGCCGGTCCATTTTGTCTGCCGACCCGGGGGTGTGCGCGCGCGTGCGTTCGCACACGGAGGAGAGCACGGATGCAAAGCAAATACGCATACATACGTGTGACACCATGGCACCCGCGTTTCTCAGACGTTGGTAACCGGACACTCCCCTCGCAAGAGTCTTCTTTTCGTCGCGACGCGCTCAGGATGAAAACGTGAAAGGGGGTTGCTGCGGGGCAAGTTGTACACATACGCGACGGTGGAACGTAACGTAATAGTAGTGCAAATATTTATCGGCCGTTATGTGCATGGGATTTCAAAAAATGAGGGTCTGACACTAGCTTACCATACTGGCGACCCGAAAATCAATAAGGTGCAAAATGTAAAGAGACGCCGGGATTGGCAAGGGATTTGGTGCGCATTGAATGTCATACTTCGCAGTGTCCTCGTGTGTGCTAAAAATCCTACGCATTGTGTTGAGAGCACGCGAAGATAAAGGTCACGTGAAGTTGTAGGGGTAAAGTACGTCATACGCCATGCAGTAACTCGTACACGTTGCCAGATGGCACAATGACCCAGTACGTTGTGCGCTAGGCCGACAACATTCGTTGAATCGTATCGAACCGCGATATGGGAGATTATTTTTAAACGATCGCCTTTGCAGGCTCGCAAGGTCGCTGTGTTCAGACTCGTTGCAGTCGGTGGCTTACGGCGTTCCTGTTTGCGCGTAGGCGGAATCTCTCTATGTGCGCGTCAGATAATGCCTTGATCCAGTTTACCGAGATTAGTTGGTTACGATTCCCGAAAAGCTGTAGAATCCACTAATTCCGACCAACATCCTTTGGGTGAATATGTACATGCGAGCCCCCGTTTATTCTTCCTATCTTATTAACTTTGGAGGGGTTGAGCATAATCAAATGGGACGCCCTTAAACGTAATCCTTACAATCCGTATCATTTGTTCGCTCATTCCCCAGATTCGTCTCTCGAGATAATGCCGAGTATACACTTTCGCGTCGGGGGTTGTTAAAAAGGCTACCGGTATGCAATAAAGTCCCGAAGGGATTCTCACGTAGCGCCGTAAGGAACGGCATTACGCATTCTTTCGGCCGATGCTCTCACGGCTTCGCCACTCTCATTGAGCGGACTCGGCTTTAAAGTACACAGGTTACGTCTAACGACGTTCGAACCCCCCTCGCATCGGATGCGTTGTAACTGGTACAAGGGTTGCGTCTGTGTATGCGCCTGGGCACGTAGCGTGTGCGGAATCGCATTCGTAACCTCATTGGAGGCTTATTCTCAGCAAGGCAGTCAGCAGTGAAGGAAAATGAGTGAGAGAAGGCGAGAGACGGGAAGAGAAGGTGAGAATGGAAAAGAGGGAGAAGGGGTGGGTGGAGAAAGAGAAGAGGAAGTCCTACGAACGCCTAGCTCGTAGTCGCGACAACGAGGGCGTAAATCAGACGATGCTGCATCGTGGAATTAAGGGAGTCTCTACCGCCCTGTGTCCTTAATGAACGTAGCGCCGGCTCTAATTAGACATTCTTAGTACGACGGTTCGTGTCAGGCTAGCGGAGAGGAAGCATTCCTTTAACCGCGGATTAAGGCGAGTATCGGGAAAACATTTCCCGTAATAAGTGGGATCAATTCGCCCGACGCGTCGACGTCCCGCTGCATTTTCGGAAAGTGAATCTTTTAAACGCCCCCGTAAAAGAACACGGGCCATTTTTTACGGGCGCAGTTTCGAGAAAAATACGATGCTTAAGGGGAATCACGGGGAATACTTAGAGCGTCATTACGCGACAGTCATTAATACGTACGGTCGTTATGTTCCGAAGGGGTCCCAGTTCTGCCTCGTTCGGAGGGCCAACGGAGATGAGATTCTATTGGCGCGGCATGAGGGCCGCACTTGATTTGTCTGAGACGTCCTAGTTAAACATGGCCAGGTCGGAGTCAAACGACAAAGTAACAGGTTGCACTGGTGAACAGTATTTAAGCAACTCCGTACATCCCTATAGTCACCACCACCACCTTGAACGCGAATCGGCGTAAATACGAGTTCTTCGACTGTGGATACAGGGGATGGAAGTTGCTAGGCGGGACAGAATAATTTCTGTCTGGGAGGGTTGCCTGGGGGTGACGATGTTCCTTCGTGAATGAAAGGGTGCAACCCTTTTCCTCTGTCACTTTCTCTCGTTCCCGGCGTTCTGCGCTTCCTCTTCCGTCCTTCTTGCGCTTCAATCCCCTCTGCATCCCGAATCGTATCCCTCTCTCGGTAATGTCTGTACTACCTTCGAAGACCAATTACGGATAATTATCCGCAACCTATTACGCGCTAAAACCTTGTCACTGCGATTATCGTTAGAGCGTAAAGCGCCTGCCATCGGTGCGCCATCGTCGTGGCATCCAGTTGAAAACTCGCCCTCCTACCTTCTACCTCCTCGCGTTTCTGTCGCCCCATGACCCCGTCCATTCTCCCCCGTCGAGAGAACTGGGCTTAAGGCCACGTTGAAAACGTCGGGGACAAACGGATCGTTCGGATAACGCGATGGGATTTAACGTTCGCGGACCATCAGTCAAGGTGGGTCTTTTTGCGCTCTGCTTCCTGCTTGCGGAAAAATCAGGCTTCTCTCAAAGATTTTCCCTTTTCTTTTCCGCGGCAGAGATGAGGTTGGAAAGGTGAATCGTTTCGTTGTCTCGAGAGTGTAGTTGTCCTTTTTGTGCGCGGGGGTGGAAAAAGAAGATCGATCGTCTTAGCGATCGGCAGGATGTGTAATTGCGTGGCATTTTTGGCGGAACGACGTTAACTGAGCTGGCTTGATTTTGACGAAAGCGTTCGAAATTTGAGCTGACCCTGTTACGGGCGAGGGATACCCAGTGAATTGGCCAGGTGGCTGCTTTCAGTGGCGGTGAACCGCGTGAGCTGCTATTTCTGCATGACGTTATGGAGCTAGAATATTATATCCATCGCGGAATTATGCCATCCATCAAAATACCGATGCCTAGGATAATTGATGCCATCGGGACGGCGACGCCAGTCATGCTAGACAGCACATGGCGTAAAATTGAATATCGATTAGACCTTCTCAGAGGGCTTGCAATGGGGCTTTGCGCGTGAAAGTTATTAATATCCTCGCCCGTCTGAATCTCTCGATTATACGCTGCTGCCGGCACACTCGAGTTTGTTGCTGGATCTTACTATTAATTAAAGTCTCTACCGGTTGTAAATGCTAAACTGGCAAGAAAGGACGACGGGGGATTAGATAAACCCGTACGCCCTTCATGAAACCCGGAATATTTTCACCGAACAACGTCGTCGGCAGCGCGTCCAATAACTGATGACGGCGGTTACAGAATTTTCGCCGCTTTATCGTAATTCCGAAACATCATCGTTTGCGCCTCCAAAGCCGCGTCAAGCCGTTGGCTTGAAATTTTGATAATCGATTAACTGAGCGCGAAATGGATGTATGCGCATAATCAGGCCTTTTGCCTTCCTCTCGACGGCAGTTACCCGTTGGCACAAAGCGAAAGCAGAACAGTTGCGGTCAAACCACGGACCTTTGAAAACGGAACAGAAACTAGTGAGCGGGTTGCGAGCGAGTTGCAAGCGGGTTACGAGGCAGCGCCACGGATAGCGGCCAACAATGGCAGCTAACTCCTACGGCTATCGATGCTAATCGATTGCCGGGCGATATATCTGCGCTGACATAACTCGAGAATTTATCGGCGCCAGTCCAGACGGTGGTAGAGCTCGATATGCTAATAAAGCACTCCCGTGCCTCGGTAAGTATACACACGCCGCGATCTACAACTACATCGATTTGCACGTATTTCCTGGTAACCGTGACGAATGCATCCTCGTGCGGGTTGATTCACGCAGGTACACTCACCTGATTCGACACTGCACGCTCTCGGGCTTACCGCATTGTCCGACTATCGAGTTTCCGGCGTTGCAACTTCGACATTTGCCTTCGCACGAAAATTATTCCGGCTGTCGTATTACGGAGATTTTCCACTTCCTTAGCACGCCATTGCTTGTCTCCGTTCTTGCCACGTGGAAATGCATAAATTTCATCAATTTTCCTCTTCGATTTACCAAACTTTGTATTGCGTTTCTGGCACCCCGAGAACCGTTCAGCCTTTGATGAGACTTGCTATTCCATTGCTACGTCGTTATCTTTCCACACTTTCCGTTTTGGGTTAGATTTCGTAGTAAGGATTCTACGTTTTTCTGTGCTAGGCTCGGCAAAATTTCCACCGGCAGCTATCCCGATTTTCGTGAATGTTGACGTTTCCTCCCTACCGCTACTTTCAGCTCAGCGTCTCTCTCGAGTGTCACCGTGTCCCTTCCTTCATCGCAGTCTTACCTCTATCTCTCGGGGGCGATGTCCAATAGAGCCACGGTTTTATTTTCACCCTCGCCGTCTTCCCACCTCCACCCTCCTGCTTCTTCGAACATCCCGCGCCCTACACGGATTCGTCTTCACCGTGTCAGTTGTCGAGGGCAACAGAGATGCAGAAAGCCAGAGAGCGCAGGAGAACAAGGGATGCCGAGCAGACAGCGAAAAAGAGAAATGAACCCCCGATCGATATTTTAGAGAAACCAAAGGCACACCGTGTGTTCTCCATCGAGTTATTTGTCCCCGAAGTGCATCAGACACGTGCGACCCAGCACTGTATGTACCGTCGTAACTTTATAGATATGCGACGCAATATAACAGCAAAATACGACTCCTGCGCGACATCTGACATTCTTACCTTTACATCAGGCCGTTAAGCTGCGCGCTGAAATTTGCGAGCTTAAAGCGCCTACGTTGACGACGAGCGATTTGCCGAAACGAGTGTGACAATTATTCAGCGCAGGTGGTTACGGGAAGATTGCCGGGTAAGGGGCAATGATCGATCGTTCATCGCTCGCGGCCAGACAATGCAAAATCAAGCTAGGTTTGTCATCGTCGCTGACCAGATTGGTAAGCAACTTAATGGCGCGCCAGGGTTTAGCTATTTGTCGACCATTTCGCATTTGCGTTACCGGATTGCGTAACTGTGCTGCGTTACAGAGGCCAGTGTTACGCTGACCGAGCACGGCCAGTTTCCACTTGATGAGATGGATCTTCCGAAACGCGGTCTATCGTGGTCTGCTGATCCGCGAACGCTGATCACTTTAGTTGTCAACGGACCGTGGAAAGAACCAACTGCGAACAATGTAACATTATCGCAGTGCTTGAGTCGCCGATTATTGCCATTGCCATCTATCTCTTCCGAACAATTCACTGTTGCACCGTTATGTGAGTTTGCTGTGATAACATTGCAGCCACAAGTATTATGTGTTAGGTACTTAAATAGTGTTACGATAATCAAACCATACACAAAATATAATGTTACCTATCGTGGTTGTTTTATTTATATCCAATATCAAGTTTATATATTTCCTATGCCACAACAACCGCGATCACTACAAAACTGTTAGAGGTATTGTTTGACCACCAATGGCATTAATCGTGTTATTAACACGTTGATTGCCACGGTGTGGTCATCGGTGACCGGCGCAAAAGAGTTTACTAAAAATGCAAATATTCGCCATGAAGCCTATTTGCAACTGATATTGAATGATTATAAAAGCAATTGATATTGAAATGGTGCTTCAATACTTTGGCTTCTAACAATTCTGCGTCATCTTAATTTTACCCGAATTAATTATACTCTGCAGTATTTTATTGCATCGCGGTTCTAACATAGCAAAATACGCGTGGCAGTTAACGTGTTAATTGTATTTCACTAATGAACCATCTTTCGACAGTCAAGATTCGCTATGAAGTAATAATACAGAAATAAAACTTGAACGCTTTGGACATGAAACCGTAGTAATTCGGGCAGGTGATCAATTCCGCGGCCATATTGTGCAGGAACTCGGAGAAATGGTGCAAATATCGTTCCACGACTAAGCTCGTATAAGGTGCTCGCAGAGTCTATGCCCGGGATAAGGGAGAGGGCTCGGAGACACAACGTCAGACAGAAATTACAGCTCGTAAACTCGGCCACCGCAGAAGGTTACGGAAATTGGGAGCGCATGGGGCGTTGCGTAATACCGCTGAGCTTACACGTGTTTCTCTGGCTGGAAGCAAGGCCGTACTGCATTGTAACAATGCCGGAATAAATCACCGGGGGGTGTGTGTAGGACTGTATTTTTGGCCGTGCCAGAATGGGACGAACGAGCCGCTATACGACCGGGTCAAAAAATTCGATTATTTGACAATGCATAGAAACGAAACGTTTTCTTTAGCATCTCGTTGGCATCCGCAAAGAAAACTGTATCAGCATTGCAAGTGTGCAAAAAACGTGTATGAAAAAAAGTCGTAGTAGCACAATTGGGATTCAAATATTGGAAGTCTGTTTGTCACAAATATAGGTAACTGACCCAGCTTTTTCCTTTCTTTGAAGAAAAAAGTTTACCAACAACTTAATTTTCCATTTGACAAAGAGCGTACCATTATTTTCCCTTGAAAAGAACGCATAGTATTGTCGAATTTTTATTTGTTTCATCTACTTTTTTTCTGATTGTAAAATAATACGCTATAGATTTCTATATATACCAAAATAATATGTACAATGTTGCTTAAAGCTTTCAACGTAATTTCGCGTGGAATAAATGTCGACCTGTTTCACGCATGTTGGGTCACACGTGCAAAGAGGCAAAGTGTAAAATATTGTAATTTTAACTATTTTGCCTTTATTCCGCATCGAAGATCGTGCCGACATTCGGGTCGAGTTAAAGTGTTCGACATGGAATGCCGCGCGGGAAAAAGTTTTCCCGTTTAACAGCGGACTATGGCCGAAACGGTCGGTGGGGCCATTGGGAAGCATAACACACACGTCGTTCCAGGTCTCTGCGTAGACGCGACATTAGTTGCTTTGCGCGCAGAAGTGCTCAATGCGAAAACGGGACGAGAAAGGTCGAATAGAGGCAGTAGAGCGAGCCAGCGTAAGCGATATATAGTAATGATTACGACTGGAACAATCCTCGAAGTCCAACGATCCTTCGCGAAATTTAAAGTGTACGGTCCCTGGCCACCCCCACCAGATTCTTGGCTACTTGTCCTCGGAGGATTCTTGGAAGTTGCCCGACTGACCGTAAAAGTTTATACATGCCCGGCTTAGCTGGCGTATGCCTGGCCATAAGGTACAGGAACCCTTGTGAGCCACCTGGTGCTTTCTTGGTAATGGCAACAATCGAAACGTCGATAATCTTTACGAGGGTCGACTCCGGATTACAAACAGATTCCGTATTCACCGCGTCCCAGCTCTCATATAATTACGTCTACTTTATCGCCGTGGCGAACACGCAATTTTCGAAACGGCGGGATGCGTTCGGATTATTAAGCGTGCGATCGTTCGCCTTTGCGGAGTGGGCGAAGAGAGCGTAGGTAGAAGGGTCGCCGGTAGTAGTGTTGCTATTGGCAGGAAGAAGGGCATCGTTTCTGATTGTAACGTAGTTTCGAATGGCTTTTTCCGGGAAAGACTGCTCGAAGTACCTGTTTAGACCTCCGCAACGGATCGCGGAGCTTCCATTGCTCAAGTTTCTCCAGCTTCCGGAGCGATTGTATTGCGATCTGTATTGCGTTACGGATATTATGGACATTACTGCTTGCCCTGGAAAGACAGCCGGCCGTAACTTCGAACGTTACTCCAAGTCATTTGATTACGTAGGCTTCTGCTGTTAAAGAAATATAACGGCTAATAGGGCGTAGGTTAAATAGATAATGCGTGAAAGTGGTTAAATTTCAGTGTCGCCGTTTGTGATGCGTTTAACGTGCAGCTAAACGCGTCATGAAGTAAAAATTATTCGCTTTCGTTACATTGATGGTCGAAGGAACGGATGAAGAACTTCCGAAGCAAAGTAAAGAACTTTACGTTTTTCGCTACATCTGCAGAACTATCGCGAAACATACTTCTGTCTGTAACTTTCTGAGTTATCATAAATTTCTATTGAAGTATCAAGAGATCATGCAAATCAGGGAATGTTGATTTTTAAGAAAACACGCCAAGGCGTCTTCAGTGGTTCTGTAGATGGTATTTTTAATCCCTTCTTGGGTGCGCGCTGAACGTCTACTAATACACGGAAAGGACCAACGACCCAAATTTCGCAGCCCGACTATTATTTCACGTGGGCGTCGACGTATTAAAAATACATCGTCTTTTTCTTCCATACGGAAATTAGTATCCATTGACATTATTGTTTTAGCGTACAGCAAAGGAAATTAGGCCGATTCATTAGCTCATAGCCTAGGCGCGTTTATTTAACGGCTTTGCGCACGGGTGGCGAGCGGAATTTTGTCATTCGCGCTAAATCGGCCTGCTTTCCCGCGTCAGTGGGTCCCACATGGTACATACGAGCGTATATGGTCGCACATACAAGGGCGTAACGACGGAAGTGGACATGGGATCGCAGAGAAGCGTCGGTGCTTTCCAAAGTTTAATTACGACCAGTTACGCCGCTCTTGATTACACCGTTAGTTAGCTAACTGAAGTTGAGTAATTTATTCCTGACAAAGCATTATGCCTATTCCCCATTGGCCGTTGCGGCGGCATGTCAATCAGCGGCACACGCCCGCGCTTTATGAGCAATAACAACTAATCGCGATAATAATCTGCACGCTTGTTCCTCTGTTCACCTGCCGTGGAAACGTTTCTGTTCTTCGCTCGCTCTGATCGTACTGCGGCACTCGCTTTTTCTACTGCTCCGTTTGTCGCGCCTTGGCACAAGCGTGTTATTCGACCAGCGGACTAAATGACAAAAATGTTCGGACGCCAATTTTTAAGGCGACGGTCGCGAATTTCGACTGCATCCAATTTGTTATTCCGACTGGCGAGTTTTCCAGGTCTCTTTATCGTTCGTCGCAGTCAACTTGGACCACTTGTTTGCGGGCACACGTGCCTGCGTATCATAACCGGCGCGAATTACTTTATTGCCGCGCCGTTCTCATTGACTTTCGAAACAGTGTAATTCGCGATTCGCCATTCTAGCGCGGCGAAGATCGTAAGGCGCGCCATAAAAGCCCAGAGAGACGAAGCGACGTAGTTATGCAATGTCCGCGTTCCTCTCAGGACGAGAACTTCTTTCTCGCGATTAACCGACCGCGTCGGACTTCCTCTGTCAGGCTAGATGTCGTTCTCCGTCCCGTCCGTTTAAAATCCCGAGGCCTCCGCCAGTCTCGTGTCTCAGAAAATTATTCTCTTTCGGGACGACTTCAAGAAACGTCCGTCACTTCTCATTAATCCCGAAAGTCCGTTTCGTTGATTCCAAATTATCATTCGTGCCAATGCTTATTTTCATATGAGGACAGGTGCTGGTTTAGTCGGTTGTAGTAGAGCCGAGAAATAATTAAAACGTCTGCTTTTTTTTTAGGTGTCTCATTTTTCCACTAACGCAGGGGTGTGCACTAGACGTTAAAGTAAATCTGGAACGCGAGCGGATATCGCGTTGCGGTTGACGAATGTAGTGAAACGTATTATTACTTCAGTGCTAGACTGAACAAATTCGTTGCAACGTGGAAACATTGAAGTGTGTAAAGCGAAATTAACGAGACCATCCCATTCCAGCGCTTTTTCGGGACAAAACGAATATCGCAGCGGTCTTTACTTATTCATTTGTATGTCCACGCGTTTGCTCATGTTCGCAACTAAAATCTAAAATTGAATGTCGTGGATATTTCACGATTAAAAACAAAGAATCGTTTATATCTATTGTTTTTTCCCAAATGCAGCGAAAACTCGGTTAATCTCTGACAGGTCTAATCTCGTAATGCTTTGAAATACACACCGGATTTATGAAATTCCCTCATTACACGACCGTTTATATGGACAGCGTATTTATAGGAGAAACATACCGTAATATATTAATGTAATTTTAAGGTAATCGAATACATGAGGTGCCAACTGTTTACACATTTTCGAACTAGCTATTTTAGTGCATCCAATTCCTCTGTAACATGCAATTAGCTGATTTTCAATCGATTCAAACGATGCGATGCAACGGCTACTTTCGACCGGACTTACAGGTCATTTATTTATGTCAGTTTAAGTAGACATTATGCATATAGCATAAACATGCCATAACATATCAATGTAATTTTACGGTAATGGAACACACGATGTACAAAATTCTTGAACGTTTCCCAACTATTTACTTTGGCGTTTAATTTCTTAGCATCGTGTATTTAGATGATTTTCTGTACGTTTAAATGTCGCAATACAGTAAAACCTGTTTTTGTGCAGTCCTTTTTTATGCGATTTTGTTTTTGTGCGATTTTATTTTTATGCAATTTTTTTTGTGTGATTTATTTTTATGCGGTATATGAATCTTAGACGCATTAGCACCAGTTTAATGTTTCCTATCAATGTACATATACATGTTGTGGACGAAATATATGAATGTGTAATTAATCGAAACGTTACCGAAAACGCGTCAACATTATTATCTGAAATTAGTGCGCTCGCACATAACATCGGCGGAGAAGGCTTTGATTCTTTCGGCGGTAATGACCTGGACGAGATGATTCAGGACCAAACTGTCGATGATAGTGACATTATCAATAGTTTAATAGATTATGAAAATGGACAAGAAGAACCGGAATCTATTACAGCAGATAAAATATATGCAGGGATCCAGATTTCGAAAAAGTTGGAAACGCATTTTCTTAAAATAGATAGAGTAGATAGAATAAATTAAAATAGATTCTTGAAATAGACCAACGCGGAAAGACGCTTAATATACCAAAAAGAACTGAGATCATGCATGTCTCACTATCGTGACGTTTAAAAGCAATTGACCAGTTGACCGTCGTCACAAAAACTGATCACTGACCATATGGTACCAAAAAACAAATCAATTGAAATCCTATCTTCAAGCGACGAAAGCGATTTTCAACCAATTCATCACAAGAAGATGCGCGTTTTGGATTACGACGAGTAGCAGGAAACTATTTAATGTACAATTTGAAAACTTCTCCATGTATGTGTACAATGAAGAATTAAATATTTTTACAATTTCTTTAGGTCTAATTTAATAATTTAATTTCATTGAAAGCGTTCTCTCGTCTATTTCATAAATCATTGATGTATTTTCTAAGTACGACTTTCTTTATGCGGTCCCTATCCACCGCATAAAAAAAATTTTAGGTAGTATATCGTACAAAATTGTTTATTATATGTAAGAATTTATAAAATTTTCGAATATTTTTTTATACGATTTCTTTTATGCGGTCCCTATCCACCGCACAAAAACAGGTTTTACTGTATAATGTCATCTTTGGATCGTTTCCGCTTATTCTGCATGCACTTCTGTCACGTTCAAGGCTACACCACCAAATCACGCAACTTTCTTCCGAAACGTGTAACAAATACGTCCTAAACATGTCCGCGGAGGCTGAGGGTTGATCGAGAATATTGTGCACCAACCGCTCGATCGGTTCCAATCAAAGTTGCCGATCAGCAAGCTGGTCATGCGTACGCGGTATAATCTTTGTTCGTGCTACTAACACCGCCGCTTACAGCTTATCGGGACGGTTTAAATCTCTCACGAATACGTCCCACCGACTTCTCGCGGGATTAAAGCCCGTGCAGGTCAGCCAGTAAACATTCACCAATTAACACGTTCTATAGAAGGGTATGTTTTTACGACCAACCGATGACGTAGACCTCAGAATTTTACGCAATGAATACGTTACGTGGCTAATCACGTATTATCGATAACTGCTCGACTTTGCCTTATTGTAAATTTGCTGAAGCAACGAATCGTTACCGTTACAACGACGTAATACTATTTGTTTGCAAAGTATTGCACATGAAAAATGCGTGAAAAATCTTGTGTTTATAAGATTAACCCTTTTAGTGCCGGACGACGATATATCGTCGTTCGTAACACTTGCGAAAAGTGCCAACAACGATATATCGTTGCACATCCAATAGCGCCTTACTATTCGCATTGCGAGAGAACTCTATCTCAAAATAAATTTATAATACGTTATAAATGATCTAATTTTATTAGGAGAGAATTAAAAAAATAGTTTTTCGGTTTAACTTTATGTTACCTGTAACAATTACTTGTTTCGGAAGAGATAATCCGTCCGGCGCTTACCATGTACCTTGGAGTTATTCTTTATTTTTAATATGCAATATTATTTATTTTGTTACAAAATATTTTGGAAATGTAAAGTATATACTTTGTCATAAATGGTCTATATAAAGTTATGATGAAAAGATGACTTTTCGAATGTGGTAATACGTTTTGAAAGACAAAACTCAATTTTTATTTTCTTTATGACCATTTATACTTTTGTTATTTATATTATTTTCAATGAATGTAGAAAAATAGTGTCATTGGGTTATTCTCTATTTCGTCTTTAATACACTGCTTTTTGAATTATATAAATATTGTTTTTTGTTTGGTTTTTATGAACCTTCTTCCAAACCCTAGTAAAATCGTGAAATTCGGCCGGTTATCTTCGCATAGGCACCTCTTTTTCGCCCGGCACTAAAAGGGTTAAGCATTAAAACTTTTGTTGTGCCGTAAGATTATCGGTCCCACAACTATTTTGTAATCGTGATCCATATTTGACCGAATAAATTTTCTTCGTAATGGATCGTTATTGATATGATGTACAAGGGAGAAAAATTGTATGATATGAATATTGGAAACAATACTGATAGAATATTAGCAATAAAAATAATTTGACCGATGTTTTACGTTTCGATATTCGTATATAAAATCTATCGATATAAAATTATCGGTCCCACAGCTATTTTGTAAACGTGATCGCTATTTCACCGAATATGTTTCCTTCATAATGAATCGTTATTTATATGGGATACAAGGAAGAAGAACTGTATGTGACTGGTGTGAATATTCAAAACAATACTGATAGAGTATTAACGATAAAAATAATTTGGCCGATGTTTTATGTTTCGACATTTCCACACATTTGCCGAACAGTGAATTAATCCTCCACAAGGGGTGAACAATTTAGACATGCCTCATTGAAAGACTCATTTAGTTATTACTTTTCTTCCCAATTGGCATAACGAGGGTCCGTACTATTGAAATTGAAGTTCAAAACACTAGGGCCTCATGAGTCGACACCTGGGTCCTCAAGTCATTGGTCGATTACTGCATGACACGTACTTTTGCGCAGCAACAACAATGAAACTCCGATCTTATTCGCATGGTCCCTCCGCAAGAATGCGGCGTACGTCAGGTAAACAACCTGCTTGTGAATCGAACTCGTGCAACTATTAGCTGGTGCACATGCACAGGCGGAACACGTGGTGTACACGCAACTGATTGCGTCTTATCGCCGTGCGCACACGAGCAGTCTTACACGCGCCTCCGCGTAAGACTTATGTTGCTTACTCATACGGGTATCTAGTATCTGCACCGTTACCGGCAATAAAGAAAAAGAATTTACTTTGGCGGTGTAACACGTACGGTGCCGTTACAACGAACAAAAACAAGGTAAACATTAGAATACGTTTCTAGTCAAGGAGTAAGGTGTGGTGCTGTCGCAATTCCTGTGCATTTGTGTGGTCGACGCAGATATTACGTTGTTCGATGGTTCGTCATTAATAATTGATTTACAATCTATGCAATCGTACAGAAGGCTGTTAAATTGAGTAATGCACTGAATTGGCTGCTGTTATTGGATGTATACAGGTAGGATACGAATATAGGGTTGATTCTAAACTATATTCTATGTGCTATGTAGTGCAGAAGGACTACGAGTATGAATATGCGTGCGCTGTAGGCTATGGCGTTAAGGTACATTGAATACAAGGTATTTATGGTGTCCATTGCGCCACAACATGGTGGTACGCGTCCAATAAGCGTTATATTGAAACGGAAAGTGCATGGTGAGAATAATTGCGGATATTGTCTCATGCGAAAGAGTAGGTCGAGATTGTTTAGATGAACATCGGCGTTGATAGTTAATATTTTAACGGTATATGTGTGCGCAATCTGGGCGTTAATACTATAAACAAGATTATGATCGCACGAGAGCGCAAGCTTTCGATTCGTCTACCGCCTTCTCGTCGGTGATCACGTATGCAAATATATCGAGTCATTCGTATGACGTACACTGCAAGAGGTGTATGTTAATTATTACGCAGTTGAGCTGGCGCACGTGAATAGAAGCCTGCGGCAGGTATTTGCAGTCTATACCGAGTCGCGCACTCGTTTAATGTAATTGCGGGTCTCGGTGCGAAAATGTTATTACATTCCGGTACTTATATATCCTATGCGTCGAACAATGAAAGGATAATTGAAACTACCAAAAGTCGAGAATAACATTCTAAAATCGGGGCTATTGATTTTTACGTAATACCTTGTACTCGCGATTGAATTAGGACGACTTAATTAAGTTCCATCTTGCCTCCCGCGCATCACCGATAATGGACTTTCCTCGAAGAACTCCGCAGATACGTCCGTCGGTTGAAGCTTCAGAAATTCTACTCGTGAGTGTATAATTAAGTAGAAACCGAGCTGGCGTAAAATGGAAATCAAACAGCAGGTGATGTTTACAATCGATTTTCTTTGCGACGAAAAAACTTCGCGTTTGTCATTGAAAAATGTACACGTCCTGCGGAGGTCCAGCAACTTATCGCACAGCTGTAACGCGTTAGAGAAATTGAAAGTTGCATAATTGATTCGTACGATGTCCGAGTCGAACGGTGTCAGTTCCTGTACGAGCCGTTAGGAGCACGTGCTTAGGGCTTTCGATCTCCACGACCTTCTCGGCCGAGTTTCCTGTCGCAATATACATGTACACATATAACTTTCATATAACGCGAAATCCATATGACATACAACCCATAAGTTAAGGTAGTTCTAAAACAAGCTGCAACCTACGAGCTAGTATTGGTTACATTTCTCAGTACGACAAGAAGGTTACCGTTATAAAATAAAACTCTTCATAACTTTATCAATGATCGCACGCTCGCTCACGTATGATGCAAACGAATTTTTAAATGACAGACGTAAAGGTCCGATTGTCGTCCATATAATATCTCCATGTAAATCTAGATGGCACGTGGTCGGTTCGTTAGAACGCCCCCAACAAAGTGAAATGCGACGACAAGCCAATCAACAGGGGTACCCACACGCCGACGATCTTTCATTCCGGACCATATTCAAATCGTTTAAAGTTCACCCTATTATCACCGGGCTCCAAAACTTTATCGGACACACGAGATCGCCATCTCACGGTGCGAGATTAAGCCGTTGCCCGACGGTAAGAAAGTTCAGATCGCACTGGGTACTTCAACAGTTAAGTACCCCGGGCGCCCTGCTTCGTTCGTGCCTTAAGTGGCAAGCATTCAAATGTCAAACGATGACGCGAAGCAATTGTACGAATGACTTGCCTTTTATCTTGATAGGGAGACAAGAGGAGTGAGAAGTGCTGCCTCGAGCTTTGAGTCAGCGATTTAATGACTGCCACGCAACAGCGTAATTAATCGTATTAATACACTTGTAGATATTTCTTATGCAAGGTGTTAAGGAATTAGTGTCGAATTTACACGCGTTACATTGAGATAGTACGATATTATCCGCAGGGAAAACAGGTAATTCCGCGTTACTTACGAACAAACATCGTTCATAACGTTACCTTAGTTTTAAGCAAATTCATATAGACAATACAAAATATTTGCATGTCGCCTACTTAACCATTCCAGTGCAGTCGATCGTCCAGTATCACCGAATTATGTTAGTTTCAAGCAAGTTCATGGAGGTAGTATTTTGTAAATATACAATAAATTTGATAATAGACTGCACCACATGCGACATATTTACACGTCTTCCACTTTATCATCACGATGCTTTCGATTGCCTCGCATCCCCATTACCTGCTTTTCGTCTACCATAAAGTAACTTATGACTGCAAAAAAATCTGAAACGCGTGGCACTTCAGAAAGTGCCATTAATTTTTTAACGAAACGGCGTGTCGATTAGTCTGGTTCCGTTGGGAGCAGACACGCCTAGCCTTTGGCCAGGTTTCGAACGCTCATACACTCCTGTTCCTCGTCGTAATAACATCGTCCTCGAGGGCCTAGGTACCTACATAACGCGGATCACCGTGGAAACTCTCCGCGGAACGATTCGGTGCTGGTTCATTCGGCGCCTAGCACCGGGCCATTTTGCTTCGCGGAAACGGGGCAATGCTGTTGTGTGACTAACGTTTAATTGGCGCGGGAATTAGCATTCAGGCGTCCGCGCTCGCCGTCGCTTTTTCGCCCCGATGATCGAGCCTGCGAGCCAGCCAACCGACCAGTCGCGCAAACGATAAAAATTCAAAACAGCTCATTGTATTCAAATATCGCCGCGGCCGCTCCGCTCCGCTCTGCGGAACACTTGTAAAACAAGCGAGGGGAAAAAGGAGATGGAAAGGGAAGAAGGCAGAACGGGGGATGCCGGACAGCGACGTCGGCTACGGTGATGCAAGGAAACGAGTTAACGGCTTGTTCGGACCTTTGCCATGTATCGCGTTTTCGTATATCCGCTTTCACTGATTTCAATGATAATTGCGACTCGTTCGTTAACTGTCGCCACAGCGCGTGTTTAAACAACCTGTGCACTGCATAGAAATTCTACTCGCGCGGCGCAAAGCAAAACGCAACTCAAGTCGACCGGCACCGCTTGCTGACGACGTCCAAGACTCATGTTAGACCCGATCTTCGATCGTACCTCCCACATTGAAGGGTGCGCGAGGACGAGAGAAGAGCCGCGTTGCGGTGGAAAGAAAGAAGCGAGCGAGCGGGGGATAGTGACAGGGCGACGTAAGGGCGCGCGCTTAAGAAGAAGATGAGCAACTGAGTGTTTCTCGCCGCAGATTCTCCTTCTGTCGGTTTCGTCGGGCTTGTGCAGACCCCGAGTCCATGGTATGCGATCTGGGAAGGTTCTAGGGAACTGCCGACAGCAGGAGGGGTCGAGGACGGTACAGTGGCACAGGGGTCTCCAGGGATGTCGAGGAGTGAGGGGAGGTTAGATGAGGTGGAGGAGGTTTAGGCTCGGTTGCCGCTTACGCCAGGGCGACCGTGTGGGCGCGTGGTTTGAGTTCGACCCCGAAAGCGAGACAGAGAGAGCGGCGAAGTGAGGAAGGAGGAGCGGGCGAAGAGAGAGGAGACGGCTGGAGAGCGAACGGAAGGGCGAGAGAGAAGGAGAGTTGAACGGGTTGGGTTCGCCGGCTCACTGCTATTGATTTTTCCCGCCAGACTCGCGGCCTCCTCGTTCCACTCTTGGTCCTCAGCGCGTCTCTCTTCCTCTCTCGCCTTCTCTTACTCTCGCCGCTGCCTCCCTCGCATTCTCACTCTCTGCGTTCCTCCCTTTCCGCCCTGCCACCCACTATTCCCTTCGCCGTCCCACTCTTTTACTCTCCTCCACGCAATCGCACCCGGAAATGACTGTCTCGCTCGCGCGTTCGCTTCTCTCGCGCGCGCTTTCTCTTTCCCGCCCTTCGTCCCTCGTTCTCATTTCACCCGCTCTCGTTCTTTCGCTCTTTATGTGCTTCTCTTTCGCTCCCGCTCGCACCCGCGCACGGCACGTGCGTGCCAGTGTACGTGCGCGTACGAATGCCCGGCGAATGCGTCCAGTCACGTGTGTGGGTGCGTGCCATCGTACGTGTTTCGTGTACTTCAGTCGGAGGGTCGTCTTGACGAGAGGCTGACGATGCCGGTTCTCGCACCTACCATGCCGTTGGTATCGTACCGTTCCTTCGCTATATTCCCACCTTCAGGAAGATAGGCATTGCTAGAGATCACTTAGTTTTTTATTTCACGTTGCGGTGTTTTACTGCGGTGGTTAACCGAATTGATTGAAATGTGTTTGTTCAGTTCTCACACATATCATACCGTTTCTTCGCAATATTTCTGCCTTAAGGAACATAGGCATGAGATAATAGAGATTACTTAGGTTTTTGCACATGGCGGATGTTTGTTGTGGCAATTTAATGGGATTGATCGAAATATATTTGTTCGGTTTTCGCGCCTAGTAAACTGTTGGTATCGTACCGTTCTTTCACTACATTACCATCCTGACGAACATAATCATCAGTAGGGACCACTTTGTTTTTTTTCCTTTCACTTTGCGGTAGGTTAGTACGGTAATTGGTTGGAATTGATCGAAATAGATTTGTTCGGTTCTTGTACCTACCGTACCGTTCTGTCGCTATATTACCGTTTTGAGGAACATGATCATCGGTAAACATCATTGTTTTTTATTTCTCGTTTCGGTAGTTTACCTGTGTAATTTAGTGGAAGACTAACACTGCAATTCACTTATTAGATGAATACAAGTTTTGTGGGTACCAGTGGGTCCTAAGATTTGCCGCCTTACCAACACTCGTTACTTAGTGTACGCCTGTACAAGATTTCTGGATCCCGTCGTTACCGTGCTTCCGCCAGATTCGCACGAAGGAACAACAATTACGTCAATTATATCAATTGCCTCACCTCGAACCTTGTACGCCTTGCTTCTTCACCCTATCTATCCCATGTCCAAGGTAAGGGGTTCCCTTAAGAGGATTGTGTATTTAGAAGGAAATCACGGTCGGTAAGCGAACTAACGCGCGACTCTCAAAAAAGACATTCATCCGCGCCATAACCATCCGCTCAATACCATAATTACATTTAATATTTATATCCGCGTCAAATTGAGAACTACGCTTTGCCTGAGGTCTGGATGCAAGCGACAACCCAAATACAGCGAAAGGCGAGGCCAGCTCATGCTTTGGCGGAGTCGTTATTAATTCATCTTGAACCGACGTGCTTGCGTTAAGCCGGTCAGCTATATTTTCTTTTTACTGCACTTTGGCGGGAGATATTCCTCGTATCAGGGAGGATCGACTTGACTCCGGAAATTTATTGCGCTACCCGATACAATATTCATGTAAATAGTATTATTAGGTCAGCAAAGGTGTCGTAATCGACGCGAAAAGCATGTAAATATGTGTGACTGCGTGTACGTGTAAAGCGTGATCTCCGGCTTTCTCGACAGTATTAACGCTCCGGAGAGGTGTTATCGGGAGTTTATCACCTTCGACCTAGCCGCGCGCTAATCGCATCGAGTCTAGACCGTTTATCGGCTTCGTGGTCTTCTTCCTCCTCGGAGCCCGCGGATTGACTCGCTGCTAGTCTGTTATCTCCAGACGCAAGTGACAGAACGCTGGTTCTATATTCATATATATAGCTCCATATCCACAGCGTACACACGCGCGTGTGTTTGTACGTTGTGCGACCCGGCGCAAACGCGCGAGAGCAATATATATCCGCGCACGTACGTTCAACATTCGTGACAACATCCGGCAATAATTTTCACAAGATCACGCGGAAACGACTCGTTATTACCGAATAGACCCGTTTTACATGACAAAGAAAGAAACGTATGTTTAGACCTAATTGTTCGTACGATAATCACTTGGCCGCACGGACTCGCGGAGATGGAAACGTAGCTGCAAGCGCGCAGGTACTAATGAGTCGACGGTAATTACGCGGATAATTATGTTGATGCCCCTTAGCGTATCGAAGTTCTTCCCGTACGGAGACAAACGACGAAGCGGCATCGATCCATGGATTCCAACCGGTTGCAGCCGCCGTCGGAAGAATTTCGACGAGAGTGCTGACGTACGGAATTATCGACTTGAGTGCCGGCAGTGCATAAATTAAGTTTTAGATCCGGTGCAGAATATTAGCCGTCGGGGTGCTCTCCTCACGGCGGCGAAGTTATACAAAACCGGTTCGCCGCATAATAACAACTTTCAATTATCCGATTCGAACGATGAAATTCGGGCGTACGAGTACACGTCTCTTTCATTACTTTATTGTTTCCGCAATAGAGTAAAGGGGCGATTATATCAGTGCAGGGTACGCTTCGAAACTCTTGTTAGTATCGGCATTCGATGATCATTGCGTCCTAATAGTTTGTGATTTCTGATTTTTTGTTCTACCGCTACGTCGAGTTTCTGTTGCGGTAATTATTCGTTTCATGAAACGAGGCACGGGCGAAGAAGGGTGTAACCTGCATAGCGGATGAAAGATTTGCCGCTTGGTCGGGCCTAATGACTGCCTTTCCTACGTATCACGTTAACCGCCGAGTGATCCAATTGAAAGTGGTTCCCGTTGAATTTGCCATCACCTCTTGTCGTACCCTATCCACTTTCACTTTTTAATTTTCCCCTTCAGTATCGTACCTCGTTTATTTTTATCATTCAATATTTCCTCTCGCGTATTTTGAATATTTATTGCAATGTTTATGATCACATTTGGCGAAAATATGCAAAATTCAATGTGTAATAAACACAAAGTTGATCATAAATTTAGGGGTCTCAATATATTTGTACATTTTATTAACCTTTACCTTTCATATACTTATCTTTCTGTTATTATTTTGACCTGGTACTATACAAATATTAATTATTATAATGGTACTATACAAATATTAACCCCTGATGTCAATCGATAAAGGTATGCGAAATACAGTGAGTACCTTGACCATAACTGCCGCACGATTAATAATTCTTTTGCAAACTTTAATGTTTACATTGAACATACTCATGTTTTTGTTATTACCTCGATACGGACACGGGATGTTTTTAATGATTATAATTAATATTTGCAACAAATCACATGCATACATTCAATTTGAATTTGCATAGAATCTGTAAATTGCCCGTAACTTTTGACTGCCGGTTTAACTATGGCGATGCTCGATAAATCAAAGAACCGAAGTAGCCGGAAGGGCGTTGCGAAGTTCGCGGGGGCAAGAGACAATGCAGTGGTAACCCAGAATTCATAAAAAAGAGGGGGTACATTCTACCTGACCCAGTGTTGTTGTCATGCAGTGATTCAGTGCCGCATGAGCTCCGCATCAAAGCCCCGTCTTTGCCGTGGGGCACGTATACATTGACAATGACAGATGGCTTAGAATTCTTTGCGACGTATTGTTTGGTTATTACACCTGTATAGTCTATACCGTATACAATAAAGTGCTCTCGCATGACACTGTTCGATGATAACGAACGTTGATGTCACGGGAACTGTCGATATTAATAGTTCAATTATCGAAACGTAACTACTCAAAGATAATTGAAGACTGTTTCGTCAGATTACCCATTTATTTTTTCAACAATTACACGCAAATGACGTATGGCCACGAAATCAGCACGATCATTGCCTCTTTACGTATAAACTACTGCGAGTTTCCGACTTACTCCAATTTCGCAAATAATAAGGTACTTAGTAATTTTCAACGAGAAGGCTGCTGTTACACGCGTTGAGTTGCGAGGTTCATTAAAATATAAACGCAAATTGGGCATGAGCGACACAGGTTGCCTATGCACGCAACGTATACACTGCAGGTTAACAAGATGCCACTTTTCCCCACTTTTATTGAATTACTATCGAGCGAAGCGTAAATGGGGCGATTACAATGGGCACAATTTGCACGTTCGCTTTTTCGTCGGGGGAAGGGAAAACACACTATTGTAATAACAAGATACAAAAATCAATTGACATTACGCGTGACTGTGCGCTCCCGGTGCACCTCTGGTGAAACATAATTTTTCCACTCGCAGATTTGCAATTCGCGGAATAACCCATCGACCTTGCGCCAGAGTCGATCGGTCGCCGGCTCGTTAAAAATTAACGTTTAATATCAAGCGTTATGGGTGGGCCGCGAGTTTCTCGTAGCTTCGTATGAAATTTATGCCCCTTTTATAGCTCAACTCGTATGGGGGCGATCAAAACATTTCGAAAGAGTTCAGTTTAACTATCGGATGCCCTTTACGCCGGAATGAGCCAACGATATTGGCATACATGTATCCACAAATTCATAGTTTCTGACGCACCTGGTCATTCTTCGGTAGAGTATAACGTAGTCACTTTGACTTTCTATTGTGAGAAGGGGTAATAAAGGTAAGAAAAAGGGAAGGCAGGAGGAGGAAAGAAGGGCTTGGGCGGTGGTGGTACAATTGGGCTAATGTCGGGATGGATAAAGTCTGTGATTATCCTGTTAGTGAATGTATATGAATATGTAAATATTTGATATTAAAAAAAAACAACACAACAACACGAGAAAAGAATATTAAAAGGCTAAAGATAAAACACTAAACAAAACGTAACTAAGGAACTAAGGTACTAAAAGGAAATAAACTAATAAACGGAACAAAACTAAATGATCTAACGAAAAACCGGGCTACGTAACACGACTATCGTACGCCACGGAAAATCTTCGACTGACCATGCAACGGTACGTCGAAGCTTGTCGCTTGCACTAAACAAAAGGCATGGCCCACCCAAAACGGTCGGAACCACACGTGCGTCTTGAGCATGCCTGATGTGTCATCGCCAACAACATATATATATATCTTACACTATATAACTGTAATGAAAACAGACATTCCATATTTGGTTATATCGAAGAAAAAGTAAGCAGTATCAATAAGTAACGCGATTTAGCCAGGAGAAAGTTTTATTCATGGTGCTACTGTTGGACTGGTCTCGTTCCGCCGCTTCTCCGGATTTCCCGCCCATATCCACGTTCTTCTTTTTGTCCTAACGGGGCAATCTCCATCAATTCCTTTCCGCCGAGAACTTGAAGGATTCAGAGAAACGTGTTGAATCATATGACTTGCCCCAGAGCGTCGCTTGAAAACGTCACGCACACAGCGAAGTACATTTTGCGTATTGGCCGTGCGATGAAAATCACCAAAGCTCGAGCGGCAACCGACGTGCCGAAACATAAACAGCTGGTAGAAACGACTCGGTCGAGTACAGTACATTGAATGACAGAGCCGTGGAATAATTGTGTAGAAAGTGTGCATATTTGGTGGTATCGCTCATATATTCCCATAGTTTGCCTGACCTGTCAAAATGGATGTACCTTCGACCAGCGAGTGCACCTTTTTTGCAACTTTTGCAAACGGAACTCGTTGTGTGGCAGTAGCACATCAAATAGTGATGCTGAACCAGAAGAACAAGAATCAAAAGCCAAGGAGATCTTGCGTCAAGGCATATGCCATTATAGAACCTCTCATGGAATAGTTTATCGACAAATAAAAGCAAACGGTCCATTGATAAATGCTTCCATTTATTCATCAACGGCGATATCAATGGCTTTACTGTTTTGTACCCCAATAACAAAGCAACGGCAAGTATGTCAGAATATTCCCATAGTTTGCCTGACCTGTCAAAATGGCTGTACCTTCGACCAGCAAGTGCACCTCTTTTGCAACTTTTGCAAACGGAACTCGTTGTGTGGCAGTAACACATCAAATAGTGATGCTGAACCAGAAGAACAAGAATCAAAAGCCAAGGAGATCTTGCGCCGAGGAATATGCCATTATAGAACCTCTCATGGAATAGTTTATCGACAAATAAAAGCAAACAGTCCATTGATAAATGCTTCCATTTATTCATCAACGGCGATATCATTGGCTTTACTATTTTGTACCCCAATAACAAAGCAACGGCGAGTATGTCAAAAGATAAGAGGCGGAAGCTCGTAAACCGAATGAAATTATTACGTTTTTGGAACTCCTGCTAATCATAGGCAGATTCAGCGAATCGCGAGAAAGCAAGAAAGACGCACGGCGGACGGACATGTCGCGATAAATACATAAAGCAATAATAAAACAAATAATAATGTGACCCTATAATAAACAAATAATAATGTGGCCCGATCATTTCATTGATGTTCTCCGATACATCCGGTTTGACGATCCTGCCGCGTGAAGAAAGGAAAGTGAACGATAAATTGGATCCAATAAGGAATATGATACAAATCTTTATCGAAAACTGTAAAAACTACTAGTTACTAGTAATTACTGCGCTACAGAAGTTGAATGTACGAACAAGCAGTTAGTTAGTTTTCGAAGCCGTTTCTTGTTCGGAGACTATATGTCCATTAAACCGGATAAATGCGGCATAAAAATATGGACGCTGTGCTATCTGAAGACATTATTGTCATAATATCTATATGTGTTTGCGGAAACGCGGAAAAGCCCCAGAAAAGTGACAGACAACAAGTTGTGAAAGAAATGATCGATTTTCGGACAAATTCAGAACACTGAATTACAAGGTACATTATTTTTGTCAATGTCGCGTTAACGGAAGAATTGCTCAGGCAATTTTTTTTTTATTATGAGGATGTAGAATTATAAGCGAAACTTGCCAAAGATAGAGAAGTGAAAAACCGGAGTTTCTTATATGGACCCTAAAGGACAGGAAATGAGGGAATAAAACTTCGACACAGACGAACAGGAAGATGTTTTTAGGAAACTGGTAAAGAAATTGGCTGGTGCAAACATTGATAAACGTGCTATGGAATTTGAAAATTACCTAATAAGTGCACACACAATTAGTGCATTTGAGGTAACGGGTAGAAAATTCGTAAAGAAAAACAAAGTTCGGAAGTCAGATACATGCGAGATGTCTCCGTATAGGAAGTAACAACAAATATTCAGCTAAATGCGGTGTCTGTCGATTCAAAGCACTACCAGTTTGTGTAATATATGCACAGATACAAATACGTAATGAACAGTTTATGAATGAAAAAATTTGTTATTCAATTCACGAGGGCACCATTTTACCAAACATAAATCCATAAAATAATTATGCAAACGCGGTATGAACCACACACACTATACACTTGCATACTGTATGGGCCTTGAGCTGCAGCGATCATCACTGTGTTAGACTGAGGATCTCCAGCTTGGGAGCCGTGACTGTGTTTATACAGTATCGGCGAGGAGTTGACTGGGGACGAATATGTATTGGCAACATGTCAGTGTGAGTCAGAAGTGACTCCAGCATCGACTTCTGTGCTTCGCTACTCGGAGGATTAACACACTATCGCCATCCGGCAGGACCGCACTATTTTTTATTCGACGTACCTTACACCAAATTACTTTCATTTTTTTAACACGTTGAACGCCACGTCGGTCGTGTGTGACCGCAACTTGTTTCTCCTGCAGCGCCATGGTGGTCATTAGTGACCGGACTGCATCAAATACTTACAACTGTAAAAGTCGAATGAAAATACGCTAATTAGAGAATGCTTTGAAATAAAATCTGCAGTATTGAAAAATTAAAAGTTTTTATTAAATCAAAAATTAATTTTTATCGAATCTTTTATCTACCAGTGCATTGTATTGAAGCATTTTAAATATAAGTGTGGCTCGTCAATGCAATCGTGGCAGTATTTAGTGACCTTTTCGGTCGGATTTTTTGTACTTTGTGTTCCGAAGCTTGCAACATTTTATTGGTGCCACTGTTTGCAAAATTTGCATACCGAATACGGCCCTTCCTTCTTTTGCAATTCATGCCGTATTTTTATAAATAACGAAATTAATTATTATTTTGCCATTACATGCACAGAATAGTAAGAAAATTTTCGTGGCGTTCTCAGCGAAACATGTGATTTTGGCGTGGCAGTTAACGTGTTAATATACGGACGTGTTATCGCAAATGACTATTTTCATATTTCCACCAATATTGAATCCTCCGACATGTATTTACAATTACAGCAGCAAGAAATACGTAGGTAACGGTAGACACGTAAAAAATTTGCGTACCAAATACGTTGGCCCTTCCTTCTTTTGCAATTCATGCCGTATTTTTATAAATAACGAAATTAATTATTATTTTGCCATTACATGCATAGAATAGTAAGAATATTTTCGTGGCGTTCTCAGCGAAACATGTGATTTTGGCGTGGCAGTTAACGTGTTAAAATACGGACGTGTTATCGCAAATGACTATTTTCATATTTCCACCAATATTGAATCCTCCGACATGTATTTACAATTACAGCAGCAAGAAATACGTAGGTAACGGTAGATACGTAAAAAATTTGCGTACCAAATACGTTGGCCCTTCCTTCTTTTGCAATTCATGCCGTATTTTTATAAATAACTAAATTAATTATTATTTTGCCATTACATGCACAGAATAGTAACAATATTTTCGTGGCGTTATCAGCAAAACATGTGATTTTAGCGTGGCAGTCAACGTGTTAATACACGGACGTGTCACCGAAAATTACTATTTACATATTTTCGCCAATACTGAATCCTTCGACATGTATTTACAATTACAGCAGCAAGAAATACGTAGGTAATGGACCCGTTGTTCGTAACCTGCGCTGCTGGAAGTCAAACATACCGCAATGGAGACAATGCGCTCTCTAGCCGTTGGAAGTTGGAAAAAGTTTCTTCCCTCGTGCATCGTCAAAGAAAGCCAGTCTTGTGCACGGTAAAACGAGCGACAGAGTTTCAGAGAAGCCGCGCGTGCGTCTAGCAGCGACGTTTCGTTGGGGGCAGGAATAAGGGATGAAGAAAAAATGATAGGTCATGACATAAGGAAAAAAGCGACGTTGCGCAAAAGGCAGGAAGCCGCGGCGAACTGGCGGGAAGAGACGAAAGAATGAAGTGGGAAGCGTGAACCGGACGGGAAAAAGACTGCGATGGGTGAATGGGGTTGAAAAAGTGGGGTAGCTGGAGCGGGATGAAAGAGAGATCATATTGACGCATGATTCGAGAAGGCGTCTCGTAAAGCCCGATGCACTTCGTTTCGGATTCCGTACACCGTCGTTTTCTACAGTTGGCGTATGACTTCTTTTCACATCGACCCCTTACCATTCTCCCCATCTCTTTTTCTCGGCCTTTTTCTCTGTTTCTTCTGCTTGTTCTTTCTTCGACTTCCTCTTCGCATTTTCCCCGTCTCGTTCCATCTCTCAGGCTTTTTTCGCCATTTCCCGCAGACCTGAGATCTGACACGACGATACACCTGTTTTATCTCCCTTCGAACTGTTCTCGATAAGCAGCACTGAATCTGTCAGTATTTGCCGACTCGGTGACAATTTACGTGCTTATGAGACACTCGCTTCCCACCATTCTACGGTGCTGGTATATTCCGCGCCATTTTCTAACGTCGACTGCTCCATTTAATTACATTGGCCGACGTGTGTTACAAACGAGCGCCGACTTTTGTCTTTCGTGAATTGCCCCGTGTACTCTTTTGTTCATTTAAACACACCGCGTTTGTTACCCTGCCGCTCTCAACGCGGGAATGGATAAACTTTGTGATTATGTTTCTGCGGTATTACCGCTTTATTAAGTGTGTACGCTGTACTCCGCGGACCATTATTCACGTGGTCAAGTCAAGTGAAGTGTGTTATAAACGAGATTAAAACTGTGAAAGATATAATGGTATTGATGAAAGAAAAGGAGTTGACGACTCAAAGTGTCAATTGCCAGTTGTATAAAATTTAATGTAATACGGTATTCGAATTAAACTAAATGCACATCTTACAACGCGCCGAAGTTGAGAAATGTAAGACTTGCTGAACACGTTCACGCCGGGGCCGATTTTCATGTTTTTCGCTGTGAGGCGGCAGTCGAATTTATGCAGCGCTTCATTTGGTGGCGCACGATTGTTGCTTGTTTCAATCATTTAAATTTGAATTATTTAAGTTTTCAACTATACGGCAATTTTGTCCACTTACTAAACGAACTATATTTTTGATGGTGAGCGGCGTCTAAACAAATGTTCACGCCCGATGGGACAGTCGAGCGCGAGCCACCGGTGGTACACGCCGGCGTGAACGTGTTAATGAGTAATCAGACGAAGGCTCATTGGTGTTAATCGGATATCTAACATAATCGCTCGAAGGTGATAACACAAAAATCGTCACACCCATTCATCCTGCCTCTAAAAACGACATAGACTCAGAACGCGTATTTTTTGTACTCAGATATTCGCGCCATAGTCTCTTCAATCTTTCGCTCATCTTAATTACACGCATCGCGAAGTATGTTCTCTCTTTCTCTTTCTCTCAATTTCTATCCATATGATCGAACACATCTGGCAACCTGTTGGGGCGCATTTCTACTGCTCAGCGCCGGTGAGAAGATACATCGCAACCGGCTGATTTTTGCCTCGAAAGACGTGTGATTTATAGCGTAGCGTCGATTCGCAACATTATTAACCCGCATGATTGATTCTCGCTGCTTGAAGGAATACGGTTATAGTCGATTGCGCAAATAACAGGTATCGACGGAAGACGAGCGAAGTTAATTGTAAGACGATACAGCCGACTTTTCCTTCCGTAACGAAGTCCGCTAACGAACCGCATTAATCTTCCGATTATCCAATAATTTATACCTTCCCTCAAAAACATTACGACCATTGTTGTAATTGCCTGGACGTCGTTCGGTGGCGCAAGGAAATAAATAATCGACTTCTCGCGCTTCCTTCGTCGATCTCTATCACATCCGCGAATTAAAACGGAAATTGCCACAGTTAATCTCGGCCAATTGTGTCGCTAGCTCTTCCCTCGGTTTTTCTGAATGTAAAAAGCGGCACAGGGAAAGCCGAACGGCGATGGGTCGAAGGTATAGTAGCAGCGTGCGCAAGGGCGGGGAACGAGAGGGGGGCGAAAAGTGGAAATGGTTCTCTTCTGTTCAGCCGAATCGTTATGAGTCGTGTAGGTATAAACTAGCAGTTCGATCGGACGTGATGGCGATATACGGCACGATATTGCGAGAGGATAGCCCGAGAGAGGAGTATCGATATGGAACGTACTCGGATCACTCCCTTTCCTCTTCACCCTTCGCTCTGTCCTTGTCTCACGGTGCCTGCCTGGTTCAGTTTAACCCTCTCTTTCTCCCTCTCGCTCCCGCTCGCGTCTATCCTCGCTTCTCTCTGTTCCTCTACTCTGCTCACCATCAACCCTGCGCGCTCTTCGTCTTTCTATCTCGAAACTTCGTGAGTGCCCCAGAGGGGGTCAACGATCCCTCCGGGGATTTTCAGAGATCCGGAGACTCGAACCGCCGACGAAACTCGTCACGACTCAATTCGAGCGGCGCGATGAAAAAAGAAGAAGTCGTTGAGTCAACCCCACGCCAGCTGAGACGCTGCAACTTCTATGCGCCTGAGACGACCGTTCGGACTTTATTGTTTTCTCTTAGCGCGCTGGCAGATTTCGGATCGTGTTGTTTCGCGCGCCTGATGCAATTTCGGAGTACGTACACCGGTGACAAGACACTTTTGCGTTGCAGATTCGTTATGCGCTCATCGAAGTTTAAGTGAATATCCCACGTGTGACGGTGTCATTCTACTCTCGGCGTCGCTCAATATATTGAAGACATACGAAGCGTGTCCGCTGGAATACGTCAGGGGAGTAACTCATTACGTATGCCGGGCGCTTAAAATTTGAGAGGGTACTTTACAATTTCGTACATAAATCGTGGCCGTGTCGGAGAAAAGGCTTGAATGCGCCGGGCTGCTTTTTACGTCGCGATTATATCTCGCGTCTTGGAACATAATGCAGAGGAACGAGGAGTGTCTACGTACACGGGCGCACACATCCGCGTCGCATAGGAATCGACAGTCTTCGCAAACGTAAAAGCACAACGTATACACAAGTATCTCGTAGAGTGTGTACTACCGCAGAACGCACGTAAAAGTTAAACGCCGAACTTCTCCTCTCCTTCTCATCCTTTTTTCTCTCCCTCTTCAGCGAGGGGTTGCAGCTTTTACGAGTCGTACGTCCTCTTTTCCGGACGTGCGTGTGCTTCTAATGCGCGTGCTTTCTCTGTACCGGGCTCTATGCACACCCGCGGCTGTGTGTGAGTGCGCGCGCGCGTGTTTATCCGTAGTATGCGCACGTGTTCGTACACGGCTTCGTTGTACGTGCTCACGAACTGGCATGCTCATGCATGTTTGCGCAGTACGAGGTTGCATGGCTTGCTGTATATCAGGCGAAGCGGTGGAAAACTTGAGTTATAATTTTTCCTTCTGCCGGTGCGCAACTCACGCGAGCTCCGTCCCTCTTCCCGTTGCTTTACACGTCCGACCGTGGCGAACTTTTGGTCGGGATCATTTCTCCGATGTATCTGACCGGGACGCCGCCGTCGGCGAAATAACGATTTCTCTCCACCGCTCGCTTCCCCGTGGTGGCATTGCGAGAAATACATTTTAACTACCTGCCGAGCAAAAATTGCCCGACACACACGGCCAATTAATTTGCTCGCGACGGGGTGGCGACGAAAAATACGCGCTGCGTGACGTGCCAGGCTTAACGCTCGTCAAACGTGTTTCAGTAAAGAATATTAGGCTGTCAGTGGGACTGGCGACCGGTTCCGAAATACTTCTTCGAAGCTGGAAAATTTGGCGCGCGGCGAAATGCTACTGGTTATTGTGAAATAGTGGTTAACGATGATAACGTTGCGAGTGTGCGACTGATCCCAATGAAGCACCGTTGCCGGTCCGTAAATGGATTACGTTATCCATTCCTTTGACAGGGATCCAACGCGGAGAGCTCATATTCTTTTTCGCCGACGATCAAAGACCGTGAAAACTCCTGTGAATCAATTAACGGTCCTCCGTGAATCTCCATGTGAGATCGCAGACGGCGATGACGAGCGCACAATAGTCCAAGTAATCCACGCCCTGCCGGACGTTTATTGAATTTAGTTACAAGTACGGGATGTACGTTATGGGCTGGTCCAATTAACAGTTCGATTAAATAAACCGATAATTGCCTGAAAATGAAATATACCTGCTGAATATTGGATCTTCGGTTTTCTCATATTCATTATTCCGCGGATGTGCTGTGCGGGTACGCGCAACATTTTCACAGTATGTCCGTAACAAGTGATCCTTTGTCTTCGACGTTAGCACGGACGTTCGCAGTGCAGTGGTGATCAAAAGATAAATATTTATTTTTTCAATAATGCCTTTTGCGTGCACAGGTCCAGTCTCTTCCAGGAAGTCACACGAAATTCAGTACAAAGGATATTCTGAATCTCGCACACGTTTAATACCATCGCACTCGTTAATCCGTGTACCGCATCTAGCAGGTATCATCCGTCAAAACCCGAAATACTCATTATTACAATCAACCCCGAAAGAAGTTTAGCCCGAAAGAAATTCCAGGCGCATCGATTTGTCCAACGCGCCGCAATGGCGGCCATAAGCGTTCGAGATGTGAAAAAATTACCCACGAATGTTCCTTTGGTGCTTTACGATCGTCCGGGGGGGCCCAGTAAAATTTTTGAGAAGGAACCTGGAGGACGGGAAGGTCGATGGAGGGAAAGGCGGCATTACTTCGCAATTTTCCGTTGTATCGCCCCTGCCCCACGCCGCGTGAGATCTCCATAGGGAAACGGGGCTCGCTCGTGCACAGCAGTTCGCCATGCAACTTAACCTATCGTAACCCAACCCGACCGAACTCAGCTCCCAGCCTTACCTGGCGCTGCGAAACACAACAGCGCCGGGAGTATAATACACACCGCCAAGCCGAGAGAGTCATTTATGCTGCACGAGGTGGCGGAGAACGGGGGGGTGTCGAACGGGGGTGTCGAGAGGGGGTGTTAGGTGGGGTGGCGGATAGCTGGGGATATACGCTTGGTTTCCCAGTCACGTGTTCGCCCACACTCATTCATTTGTTCGCCAGCAGTGGCGCTCAAGCCCTGTCAAAGGAAGCCGACCACCCACCGTGGATGTGGGTCAATCGCCTTTCGCGGAATTCATACGTGCCGCTTTCACGGTCGATTGAAACTTGCATCGAACTTTCCAGCTTCGTACACAATGACGGTTCCGTCGCGGCACGCGCGATAATCCCGCGATATCGTCGCTTTATCGGCCGCGATTATAGCGCCGCATGAAACGGTTCTTTGTACGGCGGATGTATGGAGACGCATGGTTTCGCGGCTCGCTGCGTTTCTGTGTAGTTATTCGGATTTTCGAAATAGCTGCGTTTCCGCAAATATGTGCCCGAGAAACTTTGGACGTTGTGAAATTCTGTTGCTTAGCGGCAACTTACCAAGTGCATCCGAAACTTGAGCTTTACGCGCGTACTCATTCCTACTGTAGAATTTTCGGGGGGACTCGGTTATTGTTAATTATTTCAAATGTAATGGCATCTCATAAAGAGGTCGCGCTGCGTAATCTGAGTTATTGGACGCGCAATGTGCTGTAAGCTTACACCGTGCAACCTGTTTCAGCGAACAATCGTGGTCATATGCGATAATGCAAATCCTCTATCTTCAAGGTCCCAACACGCTCGCGGCAACCAAGGTGACAACGTAACTATAGTCACGTGTTGTGTGGGTAGGTCGTTGCAGTCGCGTACGTCAAAGACTGTAACGCAAGCACTGAGATGATTCATCATGATTCACCGGTGAATTGGGATTGCCTAGAAATAGACAGAATAATCTTGTAAATGAATAACGTGGAGGCACAAGTATCCGATAAGGAAATCATAATACATACAACGGAGCTTAAAATGACGTATCGAATTATTCGTCGTTGCGTAAAAATACGAGTTTTACGCAATCATAATACAATGGTTCGAGGATCCACGTATCGACAAATCAAGTCCCAATGTCTCGATGGCACTTCAGCTTTAATAGTACGCACCCTCGTTATGTTAATTGGAAAGAAAAGAGATAATTCAATTAAATGAGTCCTTCAAGAGACATGTCCACATCCCGTATTTCTTCTTGGAGGATCGATCATATGCAAGCAAACCTATATGTAATACCTGAGCCCGATCACTGTTTCGCATTTGCGTGAGAATCTCAAAAACTAAAATATCGTTCAAATTCTATTGTTAATATTCAATCACTACCATTTTTAACATTCACGTCAGTTACATACAGTTTTTCTCATTAGTTTTATATTTCTATAGGAAAACATTGCAAAAAAAACTCAGTACATTAAACATAAATCATATCTACCAATACTATTGCATCATTATTTTGGCAACGTAACAAGTGTTGTAGAATTTAATATAATAATCACTATGCCCATCCGACATTATTTACGAATCAAATGGCTAATTTCTCCTTTTCTTTCTGTTTCAGGTAAGCAATCAATGTTCTTAGACTACTCTACTGTCTAAGGCTACTCGTAAATGAACTCCAGAAGTACGAAAATTCGGTGAGTATTTTCCTCGTCCAACCTTTCCGATACACCTTGCGTAACACAGCGGTTCTATGGGTTGGGTACGACAGGGGTGTGAGAACGAAAGAGAATCGGAAGAAATCGAGAGGACTCGGCTGTTGGAAACAGGCTACGATTACATATTTGCGAGACTGAGAAGGGTGGCCACCGGTCGAATGGCGGCGAGAGGAGAAGAAATCAAATGGAAATCCTGATTTCATTCCAAGACGCATAGCGTACACTTCGCAAGGGTCGTCGAGGGGTAGAAAAGAGCACGGTACGGCGAGGGATAGTTGAAACGCAATTTAAGCGGATGCAAATATAATGTCAAGATGTTTACTATTAGTTGGACGCCGTCCAAGTCCTACCTTGCTCCGGATTTCCATGTGCGATTCCTGGATTATCCGGCAGCTTGAGTGGCACCACTTTGAGGTGCAGCAGTGCAATCACGCTGGTTAATCATGGGGTCAAGTGCAGCTAGTTTAACTTCGAAACGCGGAAATTGGGATTTGCATTACCTTCAATGAACGGGGTTCGAACTTTTTGGCAGCGCTGCGCGGCGTCGCTGGATACCAAAACTATGTAACGAAGTTAGCCTTCTATGAAACCGCGTTGTTAAAAGGGTATTAAAACGTTATTATCCGCAAACCAGGCATTAACGCGCGGCGTAGCTTGTTCACATTTACCGCACTGATGAATTTACACGTGTAAACAACCGTAACGACAGGGGGCGGATGTGGATTTTATAATATTCAGCGGAAATGACGCGGGTCCCGGCGGGCGAGTCTCGAAGAATTTCATTTTCCGCGTTACCGCCGGATTTACATACTCGCGGATCTCGACGCGGCATGTGAACGCTGGCTGTTCGATTGTAAAGCTTACGATACGATAAATTGGGGAACTCCATTACCGTCCTCGAGCGATTCGAGTGTGATTCGAAGGAACAACGAAGGTCCTCCGGTCGAGGGTCTCCAGAGATCTCGCTTCCTTTCAGTCGTGAGAGGATGAGAAGAAGAGAGTTTGTCCTCTTTCCGCTCGCCGCCACCACTTTCTCGCCCCCTTCCTCCCCTCTTACCCCTTATTCCGCCCTTTCCCACCCTTTCTCGACTGCATCGGGCGAACTCTCGGCGAAATCTCGCCTCTTACACGGCAAACAAGTATACCCGACCACGGCGAATCACGACGCCTTTATCGCGTTTCCCGCAGAACGATTTTTGCCCCATTTAACTTTGATTATAATTCGTCTCGCGTTACGCCGGGCTTTAGCTGGCAGCTTAAGGACACAGAAATCACGAGCGGGTATCTTAAGGCTCGCCGAAGCAGACCTCGTTGGACCGCAAGGATGCCCGCCCTCGCAACTGACTTCGGCACTTGGCCCTCTTTTCGTTTGCATAAGGTGTCGGCGCGAGTGGCATGGGCAAGCTCGCGGCGCGCGATTAGAAAGTTCATCCCAGGCCGCTGCGAGGGACTTACGTAAATGCGGGAAGGGCGCTTTTTGCTTTCGGCGCGACTGACTCGATGACTCGACCTATGAGCGTACCGGCTTTTCTTGCGGGAACTTCAGCTGTTTTGCGCGCGCTCGCAATCGCCGACTGACTTTCATACTCGCATTATCGCGCATAAGATTCCCTGGGGAGTTATTTTACTCTCATGTCGCGTCGTAGAAACGATGAAATGTGAAACGATCTGAGGAGGGAATGTGGGAAAAAGGAAAGTAAGGGGAGGATAAAACAGGGCTCTCTGACAATGTCGACGTTCGGCGTTCTCATTCTCGATACGAAAAACGGTTCTAATCCCATTAGCGGGAGCCGTACTTGAGAGTAGACGAATTCTTGACCTCCGATAACGTATCCAGAGAGCTGGAAGTTTCGATGCGAGGCATACCGGGACCGTTACCCGGAAAGCGGAGCCAACTGACTGAGCATCCCATCGTCTTTCCCACGTTTCCGTACAGAGAGTAAATTCGCCAAGGATACACGGTTGTGTTCGCCTTTGCTCGTGGCCGATATAAGGCATATCGCGGATACACTTGCACGTGTGCAGCGTGCTGTACGTGTACATGTTGCGTGCAGTGCATTATCTGATCAGTCATAACAGCTCCGACCGGTCGTGCGTTAAAATGCGCTGCTTTGTTCGTGTGGATCGCGCATCCGGAACGGACGCATCTTCCTTTACTCAATGCAGATGCCTGAGCCCTCGGATGGATTTTCGTAACACTAATGGCCGATGACGCCACAGTGGCGTCGTTTGCGTACCGACTGTTAATAGCTGATTGTTCGTCCGAGATACTCTGCGCGTTTGAATCGAGTGAAAGCGATATTACGAGCTGGGAGATAGAAGACGGCTGCATTGATCTTCCATCCATACGTAGCAGAAGTCGCTTTTTGTTAATACCGGACAAAAAGTATCGGGCGCTGGTAAAAGTTACTCGCGCAACTAGTCGGCGTGTATGGTGCTAACAACGTGGTGGCATCGAATGCATTCCGCATCGAAGAAACGTCGTGTGCGGGCCGTTTAACGTCCTGGACACTACTGTCATTCAACTCGGCTCGCAGAAATCATCGTACGCAGAATGCGGAATGGCCTTATCCATTCTAAACACGGCTGGTTTCGGTGACGGGAAATTCAAATCCGTCGCGCGACCGCAGAACGAACGAACACGATGTTTACCGGTGGCGTTTGAAAGCAGTCCCGTGGAAGACTAATGAGATTCAGCTTCCTTTCTTCATTAAGCCACCTACTGTTCGCGAGCACGCCGGCAGTGGATCTCATTCTCTCGTAATTTACGATCTTCAGCGGCTCGTAAGTTTCATCCTCGGTAATATTTACGCGCTCAAACTCAAATATCGGAACGGACAACTCTCTCGTTCAGATTTTCTTGACCGCTGTTTATGGATTCCACAACTGAGAATCTCTGTCGCGCGCACCGCTCTCGCAAAGAAGGAAGTGAGGAGGCCGTTCATATGGAGTACGGCACAATTTTATGCGCTTATATAAGCAATGACAAGCATACTTTGAGCGAGGCGGGAGTATACTTTGAGCGGAACTCTTTCTTTTCTCCCCGCACTCTCGCCTCCGCAAATTTCCGTCGTTCGTCGCCTTTTTTCTTCTTTACGGCACGTTCTCTTTGGCTTCAAACTGCCAACTGCAAAGAATTACGCTATCTATGGAAATGCGGTAGCTGCGGTGTCTGCGTGCGGCGGATTTTTTTATGCCCCACATCCGGATTTAACGTTGTAATTGTCGGGGACGCGACGATACGGCACACATCTCGCCGGATAAATCTCATTTCGTAACACGTTGAATTTTTCAAGGCGATCGATCCGCCCGCCTCACGACTATCATATACCGTATACACTTAATCGACACTGTCGGGTGGCGGTGCCTCTCGGTCGGTCTGATTTATGACAAATTCCTCGCGTGCGAACTGTACGCCGATTACAGGATGTAAAAGAAAAATGAGTTTCCCACATTTATTGGTTTCCGCGCTCGTTCGGTTTATCGCGTGGTAAGGGATTGTGAGATTACACGACGTAAGGAACAGATGTTGGAAGGAAGCAGTTGAACCTAACCAGGTGGGATTATTACATGTATAGGCAACATTCGCGAGAGTGGACTATTGAGCCGCCATTTTTGGCCTGCGCTCCGTAGCAAGCGGTGATGTTCTTTCCACTCATAGAACTCCCGGCTTCACCATGAACGCTTTTCGCGTGTAATTGTATATGGTTTAACCACGAATGTTTGTTTATGAAGAGCCTTAATTGGTTGACGGCTCACTTTAGATATCGTCAGCCAGTTGGCCGCATACACATACGTGCAGGATTTGTGTAAGGCGGTGATCATATTGCAATATCTGCCTTACATGTATACATTTCAGTATTTCTTACGTTTTCTATGTTATATCTTTGGTGTACATGGAGCAAGATGCGAGAAATGAGGCATGTCATTTTCTTGTTCAAATATGGAAATACGGAAAGGCATCTTAGGCAGAAGTTACCTGTATTGAGGAGGGAATCGTTTTGATCATTCGACATCATTCTTCTTTGCTCAGACCAGTTCACCCAGTATACACCTCTGACTTGTTCATTCGCGTTCTCTACTTTAGCAAGAAAGAAAACCTTAAGAATCCGCAGGTAGTGGGAGTAACTAGAGCTCGCGTAGGACTTCCTACGTCACTGCCTTGACGGCTTACACGATTCACTCTTGCGTGGGTAGCCTATACGTCATAATTCGGACGTTTGATGAGTAAAACAGAAAATCTCATTATATACGCATGCGACAAGACTGTTTACCATTTCACTACTAATTCTTTGACTGCTGTGGGCGCATATATGCGTCCGCCGAAATCTATCGGTGTCGACTATGGGCGCATATATGCGTCCCCAATTGTCCCGATTTCTTACCTATTGCAGCCGCAATTATTAATGTACGAAATTAATACAGATGCGTACTTTATGAAATAATTATCTTGCACCATTTCATTTGGCGTAAATTAAGAATTATCATTAGAGCATAGTTACGCCTTACATAATCAATGAATAAAGTTCACACTAGCGAAAAGAGTTTCGTTCTCAGCGAGCGCTTCGGCCGGAAGTATTCAACACTCAAAGGGCTAAACAGAAGATCGTATCATACACGTATTCGTTAAAATTACTTACTATTCAATTAGTATCATACACGTATTCGTTAAAATGACTTACTATTCAATTAGTATCATACACGTATTCGTTAAAATCACTTACTATTCAATTAGTACACTTCTACATTTAACAATAAGCAATCCCAACGTATAGATAGACAATACGACTTTCTATTTTACCAGACATTTACGGCCAAACATTTTACTAGTAAAATAATAAGCAATACGTCAGTACGTGCCTACGCGCAGTTTGCTTGACTTCCCGGTGTTGTCAGGTGGACAAGCATCTTTTCTGTCGCATGGGCACCTCTCTTCGTTGTATTACACGTGATTGTTTGTTACGCTCAGCGGGCCTGACTACCGTGCCCTTGGGCAGAGGCACTTGGGCCACTCGGTTCAGATAATTGCCTCGTTACAGGACAGCGGTACCAGAAAGGGTGGTACAGGATGGTGGTACAGGGCGCTGATACAGAACGGCGGTACATGGCGAGACACGAGGCGATAATGCGCTGTCGATCAAAGCCAACGAGCAGCAGGTTCCATTCCGTGGCAAGGCGATCTGGTTATATCGCGCGCGCGCGCACGAGCAGCGTATTCAGTGACGCAATAACCGGATAGCTCTCTTGGTGTACTTCGGCCGCCTACGTTTGTTTCCATCTGCTACGCAAATCCCGTCGAGAGCGGGTGAACGTGGGCCATGGCGTACATAATGTCCAGCGCGGCCAGTGTTAGCCCTGCTGTCTTCCTCTATAATGCGCGGACTATAGAATATGCAACCTATTATATTAGCCTCTATATTTATGACGAGCTGGATTGCGAACAGAAGGCCGCGGCAGAAGATGTTCAGAAGCGCATTGTAAGCGTTCGATCGAAGATGACCTGACTACGGTCGCGCTGCGCGAACAATGTAAGTATTCATGTAGAGAACAAATCGTAATTATTGCGTTTGGGTAACTGCCGATGCATGTTCGTCGAAAGAATATCGTGTTTGCCGCATTCGGAATGCTGCGTAACGGTTATTGGTTGCTCGCTGACAACACTCTTCTAAACTTGATATCGCATCAATAATGGGTCGTGCAGATGTTTCGATTAAATGCAATTAAACGTAATTATTGGATGTCTGCGAGTGATCGAATATCATCAAATATGGTTGTTCGACCGTATGTATATTTGTGAAAGCGGCGATAAAGACTTTGTTACGTTGACGATTCGTCGAGATTGATAGGATTGATGTAGGGAAAAAAAATGTCGATACACTGTCCAGCCGAACGCGGTCGATCTCAATTATTGGTTTCACCGTTCTTCACGTTCGTTCGCGTGTTCTCCGAGTGTGACTAATGCAAGGTTGCGAGTTATATTTTCTCCGAAAGTATGCTCGTTAGGGACCCCGACTAACGGTGATAATTTGCACAAAAGTAGCGAAAAGTTGTTACCCGGCGGTCGACCAGAGAGTCTTTATCTGTTGCCGCTGCTGCCCAACAAAAACATCGAGCATACCTACAAGCCGGAGCTGGTTTTGTCGGCGATTCGCTGTTTCGATGCTTTTACGGTTCATTTTCCAGCGGTCGAAAAAGTCCCGCCGCGTTGCCGCGCAGTTTCGTAATTCCCACGAGCAATTTATTCCGTCATAGGTGTGTCCGAAATGAGATGACGAAAAACATACTTTTTACGCGAACCGATCGGCTGATCAATTTACACAATCTACATCAGCTAATGCGCATTTGATTACGATTTTTTGTCGAGATCCTGCCAAAACATACCAGGAAGTTTTATCGTTGAAGGTTTAACGACTTAGATAGAATCAAACCTTAGCACGCGTCAGCGTCGTGTTTATACATCTCGATCTAGACCGACCAAGGAGGAATCAAACGAAGATTGAAAGTAAATTGCACGCAGAGACCGCGCTCCTCCGGGGTTGATGGATAAATTAACTTAATAGCCTGAGTTATGCAAGCGAAGGCTAACCCATATATGACGGCACTCGAGACGATTGCGATTTTTGTGCAGATATCTTCGTTAACGGCACTCGTTAACTCCGCCGTTCTGCATGCAAACTAACGAACAAGTTAGACACCGCCGTCGTCATAAGATTGTACCCCAAACTCGGATAAACGACTGATCCAGGTGAAGTTGCATAAAATGCAGTAGTTTGTCGTGTTAGACATGGATCGATCTGACATGTCATTTACGCATTTTCTTTTCTAGTCGACCGACGAAAGAAACATCTTTTTGTTCTTCCGTCTTATTTCCATAGCCGTATGACTCGCCCAAGGACTTTCATCTCCCCGAGATCAGGTAATTTATGTTACGGCTGCAAGCGCAAAGTTGACGGAACAAAGTTACGCTCTTTGAGGTAGGATTGCGATGAGAGAGTTTATAGACTATTATAGAGAATCGAGAATGGCGAAGACTGTTAAGACGACAACGGCAACGATGGCGAACGACGGAGAGAGGACGGAACCAGGAGTATGGCTAAAGATTCGTATCGAGCGGAGTGTTAAACCATTGTTCGGCATGGACGATAAAAGCGTCCAGAGTTCAAAGTTAATTACCTCCCCGAACGGTACAGGAGCTCTTTATAGCCGGGCTATGAAACGATCAGCTGATTTGCCGACTCTCTTTAACAAACGTATTAATTAATGCCGTCCTCGTCGACTTCTGTGAGGAACTTTTCCTCGCTAAACCGGCAGCTCGCGCAGAACGACGGAATAAATTGTTCTTTGATTTATTGACCATCGCAAATTAAATCAGGTCGCGAATTACATGTGTATACAGCGCATGATTAATCTCTGATTCTATTTTACGGCGCGCTGATTATGACGTTTACGGGCTCGCGTATTTATCGGATATTCCCTCTACCTGCCACGACCCCTTTTCCCAGACTGCGGCAGAGCGTTTGTACAATAGGATTTCTCGCAAACAACAAATGCCGCGGGAATCGATGCTCAATAAGACCCGCGTACTACGGGACTACACGATTATTTACTAATGTCGATTGGTCCGATCTGGCGATGAACTCTTCCCATAATCGGCGGAGCGTGGCGAAGTCGCGAAATATATTCCAACTGAGCACGGTATAAGTCCGAATCAATTTTGATCCGCAGAAGAGGATCGACGCGGTAATTGAATTCTCAGATAGAAATTCGCTCGGGATTTTACGGCGCAAATTAAACTCGAATCGATATAAAGCCAACGCGGTAGGGATTTAAATACGTCTCGTGGAAAAGGTCATATCTTCGCGACCTATGCGATTTGCATATTTAACTTTTTACGTGCCAATTGTATAAATTCGCCTCTATGCAATTTCCGGCAAAAAAAAATGTCCCCGGCCGAAAAGGAAAAAGGCATAACTTTTCCATCGCGGCTGCGGCGAACTTCGGCGAGGGCGCAATTTGCACTTGGGACTGAAAGGAAGACTGCCGCGGCGATGATTGATCGATTGATTTCATAGAGGCAATGACGCGAAATGTCGGCCCGGATCCGCGGAATTTAGCGCCACCGCAATAAGACTCGTCGCGCACGGTAATAATAATCGTTTTTCGCCCAGTTGCGGTATCGATCGGGGCATATACCGAACTCGTCTTCCAGGAACGGCGCTCGACGTGACCGGGGTCTTCGAATGTTTTACCGACTGCGAAAAGGTTGGCCGCACTTAGCGCAGCTCCTCCTGCACTCGGTTTACGTTCGTTGCTCCCTTCTTCCCCTTGCTCTTCTTTTTCCAGCATCACGTCCCGGCCGCTTCCCCTTTCTCTTTCTTTTCCTCGTTCCCGCCCGCCTTCGTTTACTCGTCTTTCTGCCCTCAGGTTTGCTTGTTTCCATTTCTTTTGCTTCTCCTCGCCTTCCAACCCCTCCCGCTCTCGCTCCGTGCGCGAAATTGTAAAAGGGCTCCTTTGCGGTCGGCAAATGTGACTGAACAGTCTTCCGAAAACGCTTCGAGCGGCGGAGTTCCGTCCCGCGCGAAACTGTGCTACCAGAGACACTCCGGGCTGTTCTACGCTTTGCCATCGCTCGTCCCATTGCGCTCGTCCTATCCAGCCAGATTATGGCGACGTGCGGTCGGTAGCGCACCCGGATTACACGGTACACGGAGAACAAAAGAATTAACGGTTCGTTCGTCCGTTCTGAAATTTACTTTATCGCCGGGCGAGAACTCCCGGGAAAAATGTAGTTTAACGGCAATTAGACACCGCAGCGTGGCGCTTAACGACGGAAAATTAAATACTCTTCGTTTCGCCCTTTACGCCTCCGTCCGGCGCTGCCCTTAATCCGCGCGCATTCATTTCCCTATTTCGACGTTTCCCCGATCGTCCGACGCGTCACGACGCCGGCGGTCTTTAGCGTTCGAAATTTTCGACCGTCGAAAAGTCACCGCTGTCAATTATCCGGGAGACTATTACGTCGTTCGGCGAACGACAAAATGTTTACTGCACATTGGTAGCTTCCAAAAAGTTTACGACGAGGAAGTTGTAACGGACGTAAAAATGGCAATTGGAATGGTGACTCATTGATGTCTGTAGCGGAACAAATCGTAAACCGCGGCGGAACGAGACGATAAAAATGTATTTCGCTAAACGTCGGACGAAGGGGGTCGGCCAGAGGTCGGAGCAAAGCGGCGCGAGCTACGATAGAGAAAGGCGCAGGGAGGGTAGCTTCGGCGTCTTACCTCGGCGTGATCTCTCGCGCCAGGATCATTTATGACGTTTAAAAACTCGTTAAAAACTTTGCCGGTGCGAACGAGCATAGATCCTTCCTCAAACCCCGGCCTCAACTTCCACACTCTTCTTCCCACTACCCCTACGCCCTCGCTTGCGATCTTCTACCGAGCCCTTATTACGAGCATCAGGATTATAAAAGTTTGATAAGACGATAAATAATTATCCGCGAGCCCATCGCGAGTCCGCTAACTTTCGAGTTACTCCGCAGTTTTTGCTCTCCTCGTTCTATTTCCTTGCACCCCAGTCTCCTTCTCCTTCTCCTTCTCTTTCGTTCTGCTCCGCGTCGTGCCTTAACGTCAAACTTTCGAGCTCGCGCTCGCTGATGCACTCCATCCGACGTCGAGGTTGGGTTCGAGTACGAATACAACAAGGGTTCTCTCGTTTCACCGTAAGTCCGACGTTGACGTCCACGATATTCTCTGTTGTATACGTGCCGAACCTCCTTGCGCAGCGGGTTTTACGGTCACTATCGCGTTTCGTGACTTGAGAGCCGCCTTTGTTGATTGTCGTGCGGATTTGCAGCGCAGCGAGCCATACGAGAAACGAAACACGTCGATTTCCCATAGTGTTTAAGGTTTTTTTTCCAAATTAACGTGTACACAGAGATATTTTCGGCTGAGAAAGGTCACTGCACGTTTTCCACCCGATATACATATAACACAAGCGCGGCGGAAATGAGGGAAGATCTCCGTGCTTGAGACACAATTCAATCGACAATAAAGCTTAAGCATCGCAATAAAACGTTCAATCAAAGACTGTGAATCCCAGACGCTGGATTTCTTTCAGTAGAAAGATATCTTGTGACTGAAGATGCTCTCTTTTCGAGTTGGCCCATCTGGCAAGCAAGACGAGAAGACGTCGTCTTAAGACGACGAACCAGGTTGAGGAAGGCTTGGACCAGTAGTTGAGAAAGGGGTTGAAAGAGGGGGTTGCGAAAGAGGGGAGGTTGAAGGAGGGAAAATCGTTGCATCGGTAATGGCCGCCATTGTGACTTGATGAGTCTGTGTATACGTGTGTCTATCCTTACGCCACGTCTCGCTGTGTGCCGGTGTGATCCAAAGCTCGGAGGGTGAACACGGCGTGTATTTTGGGGATGGCGAGCGGCTGAGGATGGTTCGAAATTCCGGCGCTATCGGTTGGTGCAGGATAGTAGCTGGCTCTCGGATTATACAGAGCCGAAGGTGAATGAGGAGAGGAGAATGAGAGAAAGGAGAGGACAAGGGAACGCATAGAAACGTAGATTGAGGGAGTGAAATGCAACGAAGGAAGTGAGAGGGGAGAGAGCGAGAGAAAGAGAGAAAGAGGAAGACAAAGTGCAGGAACCTGTGTGCTCGCGCCTTCATCTATGTCTGTCAGAGGGTATACGTGTTAGCTCATGCATGTTGCCTCGTACGTGTCGGTTCGTGCATGTTGGTTCGTACGTGTCCGTCGATACGCGTATGCGGAGTTAGCTCGTGTGGGATAAATAGAGGGCAGAGACTAGCGGCGAGTTAGAAGCGAGACGCGTCGTGAAGCCGTGGAGCATCGGACGCGGGACAATTTATATGCTAATTTATATGCGCTTAATAACGATGTCCGACGGTGCTTACCGACACGCCCTACGGGCGGTGCCCCGATTTAATCGATGCAACCGATGCTCCTTGGCCCGATCTCGTTGTCATTGTCCCAATTATCCGTGTCTTGTATTCCGCACGCCCTGTCACTTCCACGCCGGCCGATAGTCGGTACAGTAAATCGCACGGAAACGTTCACCGAACGTCTGCGGATCGCAGACAAAAGGAATTTGGTAGACATGCGTCTGGACGATCCCGCAGGAACCATCTCGAGACGCGGGACACGACGGAAAGTCGTAATTTACGTTTCAACCAGCTGCGCAGAACGTTGAATTATGAGGAAAGCATTAAACGTGTTCTGCAGTTAATATCTCCGGTGACAGATTATGAATCGTGGACGGAACGTACTGGCAAGCTTTTCGACTACGTTCCGCGAAGTCAGCTGCGCCGGTCGATACCGCAAATATTTAGCGTGCGCAGAGTACGTATATGATAATGTGCAGGGATTTCTCTTCTCCGTCTACGAGATTCTGATTGCAGCGGAGCAGCCGTCCGCCGGGGCACGTTATTGCGCTGTTCTGACGGATTACAGCGATTAAGTAAGAATCGCATGGAATGGCTGGCTACCGAGAAGCAGAACTCGTAAATTACAAGACTATGTATCCGATACACGATGCATCACCCTCGCTATAGCGCGTATAGGACCACCCGCTGGAGAATGTCAAGTTTACGTCATCAAAGCTTCACTTTCATTCACATCATTTTAGCACATGCGAGAAGAGGGACTCCGTCTATTTTCTGCCTACCTTCAATAACACCTTCCACGCAATTTGCGTCGCATACCTTAACTCTACACTACTACACGTTTTTCTTTATATTTTTGCTACCTGACCGGGAAAGGATTCTCAGGTCTTCTATTCCTCAGTTAACAAATTGGTGACCACACCAAAGTGTCGTTTTTCCACTGAATACCTTCATCGTCTACCTCGTCTACCGCAAGCACACACATACACACACACGCGTTGAACGAGGGAGTGCAATCTTCAAGAAGCAGGGATTTATTAGGCAGCTGATAGCAGGGAATGGAACGGCCCGTAAAACTTCCGACTAGAGTCACGAGAATCGTTCGAATTAAACGGCGGCAACGACTGCATTATCTCACCGCTGAACGTTTCACGATTCCGCGATCGTTTCGGGAACTCCCTGTGATCGGGTTGCATTCGAGACGAACTCTTATAGTCTGAGGATCACCTTTCGTTTAAAACGCCATTACTCAATCAGGTTCCGAGAAATCGGTTGATTTATGCTCGTATAGCTTTCATGGTCGGCCGATAAAACTGCGCATTAATTCGCCGAACATCTCTACGTTTCGATGTGTAATTATATCAGAAGAGTTCTCATGGCGCCCACAATAATTCCAATTACACGTTAATGCTCCCATTCTACTAATTGATATACGATCTTGCCCGGTCAAGTGAACATTTTTACGCTTTTATTCTGCAAAAATGTAGCGAATTACGATATCGGCGGAATTATGCGCAGCGCTAGTTTGCGCAAATGTTGCCCGCCGATTAATCTGCCGTTTCACTGAAAAATACAGGACATGCAAGCGCGATACATTTTATCGCATTATTACCGTGTAATGAACATTGTTTGCCGCAGCTATGCGTTGACCGAATTTACGGCTTCAACATTACATTACAATGCCGTTGGCGCAAACGTTTAGCCGCAAAAGAGCGTGCACATTTTCGCAGTGGGAGTGCGGCTGAGTCAGAAAACTACGAGCTGAGGCCTCCATTGTCAACAAGGAAGGATTGTCGCGATTGGCGATGACAACATGGTGGGTTACGTACGTCGATCTACGCATATGCATATATTCCTATCTATTTCATTTGCTCTCGGCTATATGTCGGAGTGCGGACACGCATCCCTTGCTTGTTAAATTGCAGGACGTCGACGAAATGCCCACCGTTTGGCAAGCGTGCCCGAAAGTAAGAAACACTGTTGCAGTCTACAATGTTTGTAGCGTTGAACGACGGCCAATTAGAAAATCGCATTAGAAACAGGCATCTGTCAAGTCAGATGCGATTAAGTACGCCCCGCCCAAATGTTCGCATTTACAGTGATAGAAACTAAAGATACGTCAGTGGTAAGGCATCGTTAGTTTTTAGGAGTAGGTACAGTCGAATTCGTTCATAGCCAGGTGATCCTATTATGACGTGGGAATGCGATTTGAAACTTCATACCTAGCCAAGAGACGTTCAGGTGCATAATTCCGGCGGGACGAGTGTGAAAACTCGAAATTGCACCAAAAACGCTCTCCACTTTTCCTCTGCCGGATCATTTTTCATTTAATCCCTTTTCTGGCACAATTCGTTCTGGCAAGTGTGCGAAGAAAGACGCCGTGAGTGGACGCTTTTAACACGGTTCGGCGAGAGACGAACGGTGGGGGTGATAAAGGGAATGGCGGAGCGAAAGATAGAATGAGCGAGAGAGGGAGAGCTATTGCAAAGTACACACGTCTCATTTTCCGGAAAAAACCACAACTCCCGCTCCACTATTCGCGATAAGCGATTATAATTTATGCCAAAGCACACACATAGGACCCCGCGAGTTGCAGACTTTGGATACACAGAGACTGACTATTATGGAGCATAGTAGGAACGGACGAAGGAGTTCAGCAAAGAGGTTTTCATTATGGATGCCCCGGACGGAAAGACACTATTCTCCAAGAGGTTATGAAAATTTAACGCCCTCCCCTTCAGCCATCCAGAGTTCTAGTTCCAGCTGGTTCATAATATGGAGTCAGCCTCTCCCCCTCTCTCTCTTTCTCTCTCTCTCTGCCTGTCTCCAGTCCATATCTTCATTCGCCTTTCTTCTTTTCGCTTCTGCGTTCCACAGTTCGAAAAGTCGTCTCATTCCTCTTGCATAATGTTTCGGCGTACGCCGCGAAAAGAGTCTCACCTTTCCCACGAAGTTGCTCATTTAGCCGATTTGCCAGTTTATTAGCGAAAGGCCGCTTTGGAAAGCCACGAAGTCGCGATGAACTCAGATACGTATAGAGATCGGGATAATTTTGACAGAAGGAAAGAGGTTGGCCGAGTGCTGCACAGGAGAATTAGCCTTCAAACATATTATCGATTTCCTATTTCGAGGAGACTGGCCTCGACCTTAGCCACGCCAACGCGTCAATTTACTTGCCAGGCACACGTCCGTATTACGCGGCAGAAAAGTTCCTGCCGTACGTGAGAATTCAGCCGGATATCCTTTTGTTTTTCGCGCTACCGTAGGGATTCGCGTTTGAAACAGGTCGCGCGAAGGAAAGAGAAACGGGAGGGCGACGGGAATAGAAAAAGGAGGCGAGAACATTTCGTAATTTCCACGCACGTTCCGCGCACGGTACATAACTTACGTCCAGCGTGCGGAATTTAATTTCACAGCCACTTGCCTGTTAATCCACTTTAACCATGTAACTGCGCCGAGTCACGGATATATGTCAGGTGGGCAGTTTCTCTTCTAATCAGATTTGGAGGGTTCCTTAACTCGATCTCGAAATCATCCTCGACAGATTGAAAACTTTGTCGGGAAATTCCTTGAAATTCTCCACGCGAAATTCTCCTTCCGTCTTTCCTCTCGTCAGGAGCGGGGTGCGTGTCTTAAGTGTTAATCGATCCGCGGAATATCATCGGCGGATTAAGAGTTTTATTAGGAATTCCGCCGCATTCCTTGACATAGCCAGCGATGGGGGAACAGAGATTGTTGTTTGGCAGGGGCGCAGTACTTCCTTAGCGTCTGTGTTCTTCTTAAATATTTCAACAGAATCCATTACTGATAGTTCGTCCCGTGTCTGTTAATTTCATATTTAACAGCTTGAGTGTCATTGAATTTTCATTTCCGAGGTATAGTCGAATATCACGGTTAACTAGTCGCGCGATATCTAAAGCTCTGTTATGTGAGTCCATACAAAAGTAATTGTTGGCTCGCGTCATATGAAAAATCGAAAAAAATCAAGGTACGAAAAGTTACACTCGCAAAAATGGTAAAAATTAGAAGCTTTACAAAACATGTGTAAACGGACATACCTGACGCTACGGTGATAAAAAATGTTGACCTTGATATACCAATTTTATACAATACAACTACTGCATTTAATCCATTTGCACCCTAACTTCATATACACTGCAAGCTTTATTAATCCGAAACCACATATCACCGCGCAATAATAGATCTTTTATTATATTATATTCTTTTTCATCCGAGCAATAACGAAGAATGTAGAACTTGCTCAAATTGTACTAAAAGCTCTAAATTTCTTATTTACTTCTCCTATACTGCCTCTAATATGCTCCCGGAATGTTTCATGCTCGGTGATTATTTTGCGGATTATTCTGCGCTCGGTAATAACTGCGATCATCATGTGCGGATTATTCTGCTTGCGGCTGCAAATAAATTAATAAGCAATACCATACGCTTTAAAAGGAACCTTTTAAAACACCTATTATGGCTGAATTTACTTTACTCGTTGTTTATGAAACTGTATACATTTCGAGACCACAAGGCATTCTCTTCAGTAGTATTAATTTACAGATTGAGGCTTTCTTTGGAAGATACCTTTCTGCTATTAACACGCGGTGACCGGCGCAAAAGATTTTACTAAAAATGCAAAAAATCTGCAACGAAAGCCTATTTGCAATCTTATAAAAGCAAATGGTGCTTCAATACTTTGGCTTCTAATAACTCTGTGTTGCCTTCATTTTGCACGATTTAATCATACTCTGCAGTATTTCATTGCATCGCGGTTTCAACATAACAAAATACGCTTGGCAGTCAACGTGTTAAGTTTTATTATTGTGCCGTGTCTTGCTTGTTTTGTATAACAAAACCGAACTGAAGAACGGTATTTTACAAAAAAGGCTTCCTATCTGTAATTTCTTCCTCCCAGAGAGAAAACCCCACGGCCTTGAAACACACATGTTTTCAAAAACTACAAGTAAAATAAATTGAAGCATAACCGGCATTTAAGAAATCTCATTACATCAAAGGTTGAACAAAAACGGAAACAAATTAAAAACAGGAGGAACGTAAAATTTCCGCGAACCGCACTGTCAGGAACTTGCCCGACGCCTACAGAAGGCTTTTCCTCGTCCGAAGAAGATCACTCCGTCCTGCTCTCTGTGGATGGTAGCTCCTCGCGACGCGTTCATTTCTTTCCAGCCGCAAAAATAGCCGAGCGAATCTGTTGGCCCCGAAGAATGCTAAGGATGTTTGTCGAGCCGGGACAAGGCGGTGTACGTAATCCCTCAACCGCAAGGTCTTCTCGTTCGCCGCTTTCAAACGCTGTGTAACCGAGGGGAGCCCGACTGTGTACATACACGCGAGGATGCAGATAATACACGATGTACTTCTACACGCGAGAAAACAGCCTGCGCTGTGTGAGTAACCGGAAGAGTGTGATGAACCCTGCGCACGAGATGTACGTCGACTTTCCCACCGGGCAAAGACGAACGTTTGTTCCAATAACCGCGTGGCTCGGATGCCTAGGTTTGCGCGAATTAGCAGATTGCTATGCGAGTTTAAGGCGACGTCTGTGAACGGGTTAAAAATAGCGCGGTTCAGTTCGTGCGAATTAACACGTTGACTGCCGTGCGTATTTTAGGATATTAAAACCGCAACGTGATGAAGTACTACCGAATATGATTGAATTGTGCAAAATGAAAATAATGTGAAGGTATTGGAGACCAAAGAATTGAATGACTATTTAATATTAATTGCATTTACAAAGTTATAAATATGGGATCTCAGATACAGGGTCCTCTAGTTGGCGAGGAAAGGTCACCTATGATCCTCAATTATTATATTGATGTATCATAGGTGACGAGTTTATTTAATTGTTTTATTTATTTATTTTGGTTGCTAAGGAGGTAGTTGAGGATAAGACGTAAAGACCATAAGACGTAAAGACGAAACAGCGTAAAGACGAAACGGCGTAAAGGCGAAACGACGAAACGACGAAAGATTAGGAAATAAGACGAAAGTGGCTTCATTGTGTTGTTATTGTTTATAAATATTATACTATCTAGTTTCACGTATTAAATTCCTACATAAATGCTACCGCTTCAGTATTTTTTGAATTTTTCGTGAGACGCTGAAAACACAATTGTCGGCATGCAGTTTTAAGTGTACTTGTGATTTCCGTAAAAGGGCCCGTCAAAAAATGTGCCGTTTCGAAAAATGGAGCGGGATCCAGAGAACTTTAAAGCAAACTGAGCTACGAAATTCGCGGGAGTTCGGCCGAAAATAAGAACAAAGGCATATATATTTTTGCTTATGCTATACATATATCAGATTCGATGAGTTACTTCAGAAATCGTCAAATATATCATAATGACAAAATCGTGGCCATCTGTGTCTGACTGCGCCTCAAAAGCTGCGTTTGTCAAGAAACCCATTGTGTGTCCAATGTCGAGAGTTGATGGCAATAATGCGTCTATGGACGATCGTAAAGGGAATCTGTATTGCGCCGAGCGTGTGTTATACACCTTGCCCAAGCTACTACGTCGGGCCATATTTTATTTCTTGAATTGTTCCACTTCTAGATTATTAACTGGAAATAATCGAAGCAAAGTGTCACTTTCATTAATGTTCATGTCAACGAGTGCGCTGGCGCAACAGGTTCCGTTCGTGTCGATGCCGACAGATAATTCCTTCATTGGGCGGTAAGAAAGCAGCGCGTGACGCGGCGGGAGAAAAGCGGCGGTAACTTTACCTGCTTGCTTTGCCAGGATCCAACCTACATACCCGCCGATCAAGCAAAACTAAGCAGCCTAAGCCTCGAGATGAACATGTTTAGTCTCGATACTTGTAGACTCACAATTCGGATAAGAAGGCACGTGCACGTAGATCAAGAAATGAAGTTACGTCAAGTATACATATGCGCGCTGATACGGATCAGCACGTGGGTGGAGAAAGATTGAAATAGTCGTGCATGAAATACGTAAAACGATATTCACAACAGTAGCTGGGTGTGTCAATTTCGCAGCAGCGGCCATTATTCTTCCTAACACATATCACAAATCAACCGAACTGTATAACACTTAGTGAAAGGAATAGCACGGCGCGGCGATATAAAACGCGGAATCGAACGTCACGCGATTACTTTTACATAGAACAGCGCTGCAGAATACGCGCAGACACGGATCATTGAGACACGTTTTTCGTTTGGAAACACAAAGTAGCGGTTACGGAAGCGCAAAGGGCGTTGAACTCACGGATCCTACGATGATCTCTACGATAAGCGGTCCGAAAGACTATTAGCGACCGGTATGCAAGCATGGCAGAATTTTTGATCCAATTCGACACGTGCCCCTATTAGATTCGGCCGAACACTTCGTATCAGATTTCGCGAAACGGCGGACGCAAAAATGATCAGGACCTTATCCTTACATCGGCGGTTGGCATTAATTCGCCAGGGCATTTCTCTTGAACGCTATCGCTTAAACGCCGTAAAGGACAGCGCGATACGGGGTTCACTCGGTTTCACACCGGCAACGATAGTTTCTCGCGTTCGAAGTTGGAATGTCCGTTAGGCGAGTGTGTACCTGTCTGGTTTAAGTGCTCCTCACTGTCGAGTTTCCTTCCGTTTCCGTTTTACCAACGCTCGTTCGTCGCGGGTACATTTTGCGCTCGAACGCAAACTGCAACGCGGAGCACCCGTTGAGCATCTTTGACGAGGATGGCGATATCAAGGGTGGAAGTTCATCGTAGTCGACAGTGGGGGTTGCGAAGCGGTACCTTAATGCGTTCTAAGTCGCAATCTGTGCACGTATGGTAGTTCGACGTTCGACGGTTCTTCCCACCAGTCAGAATGTCGTTACGGATTCCACTTAAGCGAGAGTTATATAACGGAGTTAAATAATAGAATTACTGGCACTGCCTGCCTGACTGCCTGACTGCCTGCCTCGAAGACTTTAATCGACGATACACTGACACGGAATTCAAAAGCCGCGTTCTCTACGGCGCTAATGTATGCGTCGCGCTAATGTGAATATAAACCGTCATGCCAGCAACCATCGCGCAGCACTCATTTTAGTAATCCCCGTATGCGCGAGATTGCTCAAACGTGTCCGCATCGAACATCCGCCCAGATCTCGGCGGTTTAACAATGTCACGAAAACCGCACGTTGAGGTTAGTCACGGAAAATGTTCGCGTTTCCACTTTATCCGAGGCTAAGTAGAAAGAAACGGTTCCACGTGAGCAAAGATAAACTTTGTTTTTCTGATTGGCCGGCTTGGTTGAACAATGCGCACGTTAGAAGACATGCGTCGTAAAATGCGCGATGTCTTTGAAATAATGTCAACTGCTTCGCACGAGGCATTTGAGATCGACGAAGCGCAACACAATGCCCAAGGTCTACGCAGAGGTCTACGTACGATGATGGTCAAAGTCTCTGGGCAATTCCTTCGCCTGAACGCCGTGCTACAGGATTTACGTTGTGTGAAGTCTGAAGGCACGCGCGAAGACGTACTTAACCGGTTAAGCGCGTTTGACGTGTATACTCGTCGTGTAAAATAAAAAATTACCATTGACTATCAAAACTCCAAATTTCAATAAAATACTGCAAGAATATTATTTGATGGTATGTTTCCTTTACATTACCAATAGAACTGCTAAGTATTTTATGTTACAAAACCAATTTCATACGTAAACCGCGATTTGGACGGCGAGCGTTGATTTGCAAAGAAATTGCGTAAACAATTAACAGGGCCAACACTGACCCATTGCTCTACGAGGCAGAGTCCTAGACATTCTTGAATAGAATACAAGAATCTGAAGCATTGATCCAAAAGCTCTCTCTTCCTCGCTGTTGCTGCATCTGAAGTAAACCTGTGTATTCCCACAGTTATTATCAAAATAAAGCGTAAAGTAGGAAAAATAGTTAAATATCTATAATATAATAATAATGATTATACAATAAATTGCTAAATATAGCCTCCAGATAGGTGATTGAGACAGCAGTAGCAGCGAAATTTATAATAGGACCATTTGTCCTGCGTTCAACGTGTATACATGGCATTGCTTCTTTTTAATTCCGCACCCTGTGGGGGGTTTCTAAAATTAAATTCCACACTTAACTGGTTAACAATTCAGTGTACTGAGTTTCATGTATCCAGACGAAAGCCTTATTTTGGTGGATATATTTTTATTATTCTATAGTTTCCTTGAGACATTTCAAAGGCTTCGGGCTTCCTTTGCAGGAAGGATGAAAATATGACAAATATTAAGTTTATCACATCTACGTAGATACCTATTCTTGTATAAGATAATACACACACCTATATAGGTAACGGTATGTTTTATTCCGACCGTTATTGTTAATGATGTAAACATTTTGTATCAATACAGTTTCCTAAAGAGAAGGACAAGGACTTTGAAGCACGTTATTCATGTAATATATTACACGATTATCAAAATATCCCATATCATTGTGCCTGATTACATATTCAGGAACACGTATGAACTAAAATTTTCACCCTCACGGGTTTATACCAATCTTCGCACAAGAATACCGATAGACATTGCATGCCATCATATCGTATAAAACCCGGGTATTCAATCCTGGGCTTTCCTTGTATCCATGTAAACAAGGGGTAAAGCAGTGGGGTGCAAACTTTACGTAATTCCGCACTTTTACAAGTTGGTCGGTCTTAGAGCATATTCCAGACCATACGCAGATGGAATTCTTTAACGGCACAACCTATCTTTCCCTGTACAGCTTTACACGTATCAAGTTTAAAAATAAATGTTATTAAACACACAATCTCGTAATATTAATTCCGCGTGAAATACCTCGCGAAACGTTACGTTCAGCATCCAACCAACAGTTTGAAACGGGCGCGTCAGATTTGACCCACAATTTACACGTCGAGAAAGTTATAAGATAATAGAAACATATTAATCAAATTAAGGTGTTTATCTGAATACGCCAAAATCAATGAAATGTTCGTTTATGAACGAAAACACGTGCGTCTGTAATCCGCTCTCCTTGGCTCATCCTCTTTCTCTCTCCTACCGTGTTTCCCTTCCCAAGCTCTGTCGGCAGATACCAGATGGATAGGATAAATGGCAGCACTTTCGAGTACGACACATTTTCATCGTCGCGAACCGGTTGTAAATTGAAATGACTCGGCGACCCGTGAGTTATGTTCTGCCGTCGAGGAGCCCTTTTTCTTCGCGCTACGTTGACCAACTTGCGCGCCGCGCTCGATTATCATGTAAATGATCGATTGCGTTGACGTAACCGCGAGAGTCCATAAATCGCATGCGAAGAAAGCGTTGTGAATTATTGTATGAGCGCGCAAAACTGATAGATTTGTCTTCATCGTCATTGAAACCGGCAAAATGGCAGTTGAGGATCGCGATTATGCGCATGTGTTCATTTATATTGAAATTCCGGAATTGGCTTCGGCGTTTGAATGTTCAATTTACGCTTGGCATAAGGAAATAATTTACATCGCTAACGTTACGCTTAACCCGTTGCTGATGGTTTTTCGAAAATTGATACCGCGCAATTTCGTACGTCTGTTCATTTATTACGAGCCGTGACATACGAGTTGGGCCCGTCCAAGCTCCGCCGAGTCCCACAGCAGTAATTTATTCGAAGCAGAGACATTGACAGACGTTAAGATCACGTTACTAAGAACGGTACTTATTGAACGACCCCCCATAAAACCATCCGCGTGCAGGTGCACATCCTACAGCATCCATGCTGGCATTATCGGAAAGCACACGCCGTCTAATAGCACGAATAAATCTGTCAACCGCGGTTTAACAATTTTCGAAGACTCCATGCCCGTAGCCGTGAACGCATCGAATTGTACGAAACGGCTCATTGACCGAAGATACCTCACGTCTGGTAATTGCATCCTGTCCCGCTTTTCCATTTGTCACACGTGGGATACGCGACTGCCACAACAAAGTGCCTTTCATTAAAGTGGAGCTGTGCTAGCCTTTTCAGTAGACATTTATCGTCTATCTACCCATGTCCAGCGCTCGCACCCTCCTCCTCCCCCTGTCGCTATTCCCGACCGTCTTTCTTCATCACGCACCCTGCTCAGTCGCCAACCACTCTCCACCGCTTCCTTCCACTTCTGTTCCCATCTCTATGAAGGGACCTCGCTTGATGGACCCAATGTCGGTTCGCCCCAGGGCTAGCCATTAACAGGACCCTTTAGCAGGATGGTTAGCTGGCCAGGATGACCCGGGCAGCATAACGTTATGCCCACAGAGGAAGTGTATGCGTGAGCACGTATCTTGATAGCCGAAGGTCTTGTGGATATCGGAACGATCGTGAACATCGTTCGCGGGCAAATGTGTTGTGCAAACGGCCACTGCACGTTGCGTGGGCACAACGTTGACGCGCTCCTGCTTTACGAGCGAGTGGCAAGTGCGTGGAAACTTGTACGCTGCTTCTTCTTCGCGGCAGCAGCAGCAGCAGCAGTAATTTCTCCGTAGGTAGTCAAGTCGAATTCCGCGAAGTCCTTATACTCACGTGCGGCTGCCGCTTCCAGGGAATTAAATTTCGCATTCACCGTGGATCGTGTGATCCCCGTCTCAGATTAACCGCGGCACTTACGCCGCACGCTAGCATTCGCGGAATTGGGAGCACGCGGAGCGTCAAAATTCGGAGAAAATTGTTTGCCACTCAATTCACAGCGCATCCTGTTATGATAATCGCGAGTTTCGCTATTCAACTAAATGGCATGACATTAAGCGATCGCCGATAATCCCGGGTATTTAGAATTGAACGGTATAATACAGGCGTCGATGAGATCCGTACGCATTTCGGCTAAATATGAGTTACCGCGATTTCACCCGCATTGTCACGGTGTCGTTCCCACAAGGTTTTCATTGTGAAGTCATGTCAAAATAACTCCGTGACTCTGATCTGTTGTTCGGCCAGTGGTAGAGATCACGTTATTTACTAGCGTACGCATAAGCCAGTTATATACGCACATGTCAGGTCTCAGCTTCGCGCACTATCATCTCGACACTAACCCACAGAGACAATGAAGATTGAAAAAATATTGTAACTCGAGCGGTCAGCTAGCATTTGAGGGAGTGCTTTGATGAGCGAACTTTACGAAGCGACACAAAGGAAAAGGAAACGCCTATCTTGGTCGTATATCGAAGCGCGAAAACCGCCTCGCGGTTACGAATGCACCCTTGTTTATGGTCCATTGACGGTGATGGCGTAGCCACGGAGCGGCTCAGCGATTGCTACAGTGGTGAACTTACCTCCAAAGCTTCTTCGGCTGACTGGCCGACGTCGGTGCAAAAATAGCTGTAAATTAGGCGTCACGACGTTTACGTTGCGGTCAGGCTTTACGCGATAGTCTACACTATTCCAACGTGCGAATGTGAACTCGTACGGACACCCAGTCATCTTTGGGTCGGTGCACGAGACTGCACCAGACGCTTTGCCTGCTGTGCAAACAGGCACATGTTGTTGCGCCACCCTGAAAATTAACATTTCCTGTCAATAAGTTATATTGAGAATTTTCACGTTTGCATCGTCAATAAAATGCGAATGGGTAATTACTGAAGAAATAGACCTGAGATGCTTGTTGAATGCATATGCGGTGCCTGAATATTTTCGGAATGTCCGATAAAGTACTTTTGTCAATCGCTACCTGATCATTCCTTTATACAAATTTGATAATGCCGAGAAGTCTCGATTCATGGCCGATATGAGCCGTTTATTTTGAAAGTGGCCTAACTCCGTTTTTTCAATATTTTCCGGTTACCATGGTTACATGTACAAATTCATGTTATTTATCAGTAAATGTTATTTATCTCGATTTGAAGATGAATGGAGTTAGGTCACTTTCAAAATAAACGGCTCATATGATGTATTAGCAATTGCAGACATTGCACGATACACTACGGTAGTAGAGACGATTCCTTAAATTTGAGAAAATGTGACTGTGTTTGAAATGAATTTAGAAGATGTTTATTTTCACTAGGACCGTATTAGTGCACGTTGCTTGTGACTTCCATGCCGACTGAGTGTGTTGCGTGATATTTATACGGTGGTTAGCACCTTGAGGCTTCAATCAGGCCAGGGATAGATAAATAATATAAACACGGCGCGGTGGCAGCACCCACTCATGGTGCTTAAAAAAGCCGGCACACATACGTAAATGCATGTTCATATCACACAGAGTATTTGAGAAAAAAAATGTTAGCCTGAGATGTGGGACGTATAATAGTATAAAACGTTCTGCCTTTGTAAAAATATAACATTGGCGTGGTTTGTAAGCTCAGGAACGCCTTTCACAGGAAACACTTTGCTATGTAATGTCAAAGAGACAACGATCGACTAATGACATTCCGTCTTATAAAAGAGCCCAGCAACAAAGGTCAGTCGCGTCACGGTACCAGGGAAAAGATGCCAGGGGAAGCAAAAGAGAAATACAAGAAGGAAATGGAAAAGGAGAGAAACTGAGAGGGGAGAAAATCTCACGAAGGGATTCAGGTCAAGCGCGATGATGGCCCTCTAGAGGTCGGATAATAATTCCCGACCAGACCTAACATCAATCGAGTCTTAACGGCGCGGAAGTCCACAAGCTCAGTGCTGTTGATCCGGTACGCTATGTAATTGGTACAGCTGTTATAAGTACGCGTACCCGTACACGTATACAAGCATCCGTGCATGTGCATACGGAACGATGGCAACTGTAAATTAAAAATATAAATTAATTAAATTCCGCGCAAGGTACAATTTTGACTCTCTTACTAAAGATATACTCTGCACTCGACACCGTTTCTCAATCGTCAACACTCCACATTTTCTCATCCCATCACTCGTAGCCTACTCTGTAGCTGTACCTAAGCCCATGTATCCATAGCAGTGAATATTCTATTTAAGAAGACGAATTAATGAAATTCCACGCAGAGCAGAATTTTTCGTAGCCAACCAAAAAGCATTCCGCATTCCCAATCCCCCTTTTCAGCTTTCACCACTGCAGACACTCCTGTATCACGACTTGTTCTTTCCCAATCTACACGCATACGTACCCATAACCCTGTACGTCAATGCGGATTCAGTGCAGTGGCAAATGACAGCCTCGCGGTACATCCGCACGCAGAAGGAAGAACTGATCGAGTTCTAGAAGACGCAGAAGCCGAGCTGGAAGTAGAGAAGCAGGCACGGCTCGGTATAAGATGGAAGGAAAGCGCGCAAGAGCGAGGAAACGAGCGCGAGAAAGAGACAGCGACTCGACGCGGGGGCCGTTTCTGCGTCTAGACGTAGGTCCGCATTCACTCTACCGTGAATCGAATAAATGGCCTCAGCCCTCCTCATCCACCGTCGTCTTCTACTCGACTTTCCGCCATGGCAATAGCTTTCCGTCGCCGCGATGCGATTAACCTTGAGGACTTCCTATCCTCCTCCGTTTCTCGATGCCAGTCCAGTGGGTACGCTCGAGTTACGTGGATTACCTCTACGTTCAATCTACGTTCGAGCGCCGGGGCCAGACCGATGGGCGTCGACACGCCCGTTAGGTCTCTCCTGGGATCTCTGGATATTTTAATGCGATCTGCCACGCGCTCGCGGTTAAAAGAAGCGCGAACGTCGTGAGTCGACGTTCGCCTCAGCGTTCAAGTGTGCTCGCTGTAGCATGTGCGAGTCCCTCGTACCGTAACTCAATGCGGTTGGGATAATTCAGGCAAATTGGAGCGAATATTGGATATCATAAGAAATGGTTTATTTGCAGTAGTTTACACATCAAATCCGGTATGGAATTGGCTGGGTTGCTCGTGTAGCAGGGAGACGGATTTGGCGCTGGAGTGCTATTTACTAGGCGATGGGTTCGATGGCCGTGGGGCATAACGAGATACGCTGGAAGTTTTGATAATCGGTGATGTAATGAAAAAACGGAAAGACCTTGCTAGAGTATACAACGAATGACAGTTTGTTTTTTTGGCGGCTACTGAACTGCTGAACAACGTTACGAGATTGAGGGGATTAACGCTTTGACTCCCGTGATGATCACCGCTGACCAGCGCAAAAAATTTTATTGAAGATCCAAAATATTCGCAATGGGTAGCAATAATTATTTTATAAATGCAGTTATTGTTACAATAGTGATGCGATCCTTTGGTCCAATACCTGCACATTATTTGCATTTTGCATAATTCAGTCAAACGCTGTAGTATATCATAGCATCGCCGTTCTAATACAACAAAATACGCAGGGCATTCAACGTGTTAAGAACAAATAAGATGATGGTGGATGAAAGTATTATAGAATTGGTGACGATGTGAATGAACCTGTGGAAAAATAGAGGTCGCAGAGCAACTTTAACAGGTGAATTTCCGGTTCCATCCAGTGACGTAGATTAATCAGAATCCAATTTTTTTTCAATAGAAAATTATCGACAGCATTTTTATTCAGTGAAATAATTATATGAGTAAATAATCTTTTCAATTTTATTTCATGTTTTCTTTTTCACTTAATTAAGATTACACATTTATGTTCATTTTATTAAGTAATAATGACATTCAAATTTTTATAGTGAAAAATACTTGGTTCTGATAAATCTGCGCCATGGAGTAAAATGGCCACAGGATATGTAACAGCGGAGGACGCATAAAGCAAGTCGGGTAATGCAAATGATGTAGACGTAAAGTTGGCAATGGGGTTAATGTAACATCATAAAGGAATTTGTAGGTAAAAGAAGAAGAAGGCTATGCTCGAGGTTTTTGACCTCTTCTTAATAACGTTTCTCAAACGTTTGACTCGCGAGTAAGCTAAACAGCGGTAGGTACCGACGCGTAACCGATTTTTAAAAGAAAACAGATTGTAGAGACCGCACTGCGTGGCACCTGTGCTTGCTTCGCAATAGTGGGTTTTTCAAGATGCGCATTTACCACTATGTTCCATATGCGACGCAACAAAGTGCATTCCCGCCGGCTTGCCGAACTCATGTGGTGAAGCCGTCAGATACGCTTACACGAGCAAAGCAAACGCGAAGTGCTGATGGTAACGTCGTGCAGAAAATAAAGCAGAAAGAATCAGGAGCAGTTTGAAAGTTTTTCGAACCTGATTTAATGAGACGGATAACAACAAGGTTATACGTATTATATGTAATATATTGTATTTATATTATTATAAATATATATAATGCGAATGTGGTACCAGTTGTAAATGCTAATTCATTTAATAAAGTGTCAGGAATAATAGAAGGTGCGACAATTGTTTAAATAATTGCATGGTGCTGAAATATCTTCAGAAGAGTAGCAAACGATATGGTAAAAAATTGAAAAGTTTTTCAAGATCGGTGCGAATCGATACGTTAAAGGATTCGTTAACCATTTGTTTTTAATATATCACATTTATTAGTGATATTCGATGTGTTATACGAAAGTACACGTTTTGTGGCATAATAGCAGTTATCACGGAGATACCCTGTGATTCTGTCAATTTTCATATTATTTTCATATTCGGTTTAATTTGACATTATTTGTTCGTAAATATAATCAATTGAAACGTAACAATGTCATAGTAGCTGATTGTTGTGTAACTGACGGACGGTTTATATATTTTCACGAATGGGAAGCTTATTCCACAATTATCATTCAAAAATATACATCGATTTGTACGTTGTTCGAGACTGACATGTCAGCTAATTTCTCAGGTCTGAATTTTGAAAGCTTTCCTTCATTGAAAAGAACAGACAATGGTTCGAAAGAGACAGAAACAATAACAAACACTGAACTACTCCACGTGTATCGACCAACTGGTGCGTAACTTCTTGTAAATTACTACTGACCTACATAAACTCTACTAAGAATTTACGTAGGTCAATGACTGTACGTTCGTGTGAATCGGCGCGTATAGCAAGTAGGCTGTGTCAATCAAAATTACAGGGTCAACTTTAAGCGACGACGTCTCAGTTTCTGAAACTCGTAAAAACATAAAGCAAACAGCGTTTCAAAGCGATAAAGTGTCCAACTTCCACACTACGTAAACTAGAATAATTGAGCAAAGCCAGAAGACTGGCTATATTGCGACAAACGTCCACAATATTTGTACAGCGATTAGACAGTGCAACGGCTCGTCTGCCAAATTATCTCTATTTTCGGTTAATCAATTTTAATAGGCGTTAACGCGGAGAACCGCAGCGCAAATTTCATCTAACAGTTTTGAGCAAACACGTAGTCTCGGTTAAAGGTCAGCAAAACGCAGCATGCCCAAAATATTCAGATTGATGACCCAAGCAAATCACGTCGTTAATGATTCCACAGTAATAATTGCCATGTCGATTGTTAATCGACGTTGGTTTCTCTCCCTCTCGGTCTCTCCCGTTGCGCATTTCCAGCGAAACCATTGGACAATTTAAATTAATCGATAAATCATGTCCGATAAATCAAGCGTCCCGGCCCACCCCGCGTTCCGGCGGAATTTATCAAGCCAAGCTGGGTAACGAAGAGTGCAGTATGCTACGGGGATTGATTCGGTGGCATAAATCCGATCGACTCGTCGGTAAAAATACAAAAAAACAAGCCCGCTCGCCGCGATTCTGTGTTCCCGGGCGGTAACTCGCGCGTTTACTCGCGGCAGTCAGCAATTTCTTAGCCAGGAGACCCTCGTTCTACGACGTCTTTGATTTCTCGAAAGCCACGATACGCGAGGCACGCGTATCGCGATTGGCACGTTAGTCGAAGCCCGACGATAAATTAATTAATAATGCCGGACCGATAACGTCTTAATTGCCGTGGTCCCCGGCCGTTGTCGTCGTTGGCGCGTTGCAAGCGTTTAATTAAATTAGCAATTAAAATGCCCTTGCGCACTGCCCACACTTCGCCCGCAGATTCGTTCTGTTTTCATTTCGTGCGATCCGTCCACGTTTCATTTTGTGCCGCGGATTCTATCCGGTTAATACGCGTAAGGGTCGATGATCTACATTGATGGAAACGATACTTAACAGTTTGAGTGCCAAGTGGGTTTGCTTTTGTTTCTTGCGACGCCGAAAAGGTTAACGAATTCCTTTGCTCGTGCGTAGATTGTAGTTTGTATGATTTATGTATATTAGAGGTTGTTTTAATTCACACAAGTTGACACCATCGGTTGTGTTACATTACCATGAAGAATAGGGTAGATGAGGAATGTAAGGAGTGGAGTGTGGGAAAGATCCTTCCGATTAACTGATTTCTCATAGATTAACGCTGAGGAAAGGTCTAATGTGTTACCAAAATTAGGTGTATATTTAATTATCGGACTATCAGTTATAAATGCCTTCATACATTACAATAGTACAATCAAACAAAACAGTAAAATGTAAAAATTAAAATATATTCTTTGGCTGTACTTTTAAACACAAAATTAAAATTTTAAGTTAATTATTTCATTATTGTATTCAACACATATACAAACAAATACGAAAATCGTTCCTCTTAATGTTTATAAGATTGTCTGCTATTTTTGAGAGACTTGATGCCCAAAGTGATAATTTAAACGAAACGTGTTAACATCCGCAAGTCAGTGTATGCAAATTTACAAATATCAGTCTAGCTGGGGTTGTTTCATGAGGTTATGGTGTTTTGCACTTTAATACGGAGCTGAGTGACAAAGTAAATTCGTGTAATTTGCCATCTACCGATTATACAACCGAAAATGCAGTCCTGATATTTATAATGCCGATGTGACGGTTGATAGGGATAGTTATTCGTAGCAAGAGCAATCTAGCACTCTAACACCGGTCGAATTAAGCGCAACACGCGATCTGGTCATTTAAAACGGCGGCACAAAAATAGTGTACTGCTCGGACAGGTTGAGTTAACCTGCAGGTATCTTAATTAATTCGCATTCAAAGAATTGAACGTTTTTAAATACAGCTGAATATGTATGCGCGCCGTTGTATGCGACAGCCCATTTGAGATACACGGAAAGTGAGAATGAGAGAGAAAGTACACGGGCGCATGATGTCGCGTCAGATTTTAATCCGCCGAACGCCGTTCGATCTCCGCGCTGAAACGAATCAACCATATATGCGTATATTATCCGGTTACCGCGAATCAATTTGCCCCGCAGCTATACGCACGTGGCCGTTGCTTTTTTCCCAATCCTTCGATGCTCTCTTTTTTAAATCCCTTCCCCATTTTTTTGCGCCCTTGCATTCCGCGCAAACATGCAGCTTAATTTCCCTTTAATGAAATCTGCAGCGAGTGACGAGAATTTGTTTACCGGAGAATCCGTGACAACTAGCTTTCGGCCGAGTGAAATCCACGATTTACCATGTGTCGTTCAATGGACGGTTCGCGTGAGATTGAGCGGAATAATGCGGAGTCTATTGGCCAGTTGTTCACTTCAGACATCTACGTGTAACGTTGAAATTATACGTGCCCGTGGAATTTAATGGAGTCCTCGACAGCCTCGCGCTCAGCCTGTCATGCGTAATTCGATCGCTATCTTGGATAGCAGGTAATAATTTCAGGACTTCTATCAGATACCGTACACGTCACGCATAACGCGATTAAGGTTCGATTAAATTTTTAAACCGTGATTAAAATCGGGTGTAATTTCATTTCGTGTGCGAACAGTTCAATTTCGAAAACGCTTTAATCGTCGAAGGGCGCCCCTGTTGATTGTCTCCGGTCGCGCAGTTTAAATCGTTTGGAAATCTTTGTGCGATTTCACACCCCTCCCTTCATATACGCGCGTCTAAATGACTCTCCTCGCGGCCATTTACTGACACCCACCCTCCCTTTCATTCACTCTGTGTTCTCTGTCCCGCCACTGGTTACCCCTGACGGCTAATAATGTTGTCACAATATTGCGGCCCGCGCAAATCATGGAATTTCATAATTAGAGTGCAGCGCTATTAAGTGTAGAATTAATAACGAAGTCATTGGACCCAACATTCCCCAGTCACTCGTCGCTCGATAGTAATCGTTGACGTGGTCGTTCGGTCCCTCGCCAACTTCGTTTTATTCGGCTTTACATTTGTAATGGCCTTAATTGCATTTAATTACTCCATCCGTATTTTTTTCGAGCGGGCGCGCATTTTAAGTCCCCTTGTTATTTCGCCGCGGCTTAGTTTCCTCTTTAAATCATCATTCGTTTGGAGCGGAGGATAATAACAATGTTTGGCTTCGTGTATTGTCCGGATTACGGTTAAATTTCGAGAGAGCGATGGGAGCGTGCGATGTGCACATGGCGTGTATACGGACGAATTAACGCGATTCCGTCACTTACCGCGAGTGCAAAAGAGCGCGTCAGTTTAATTATTGGACGAAGGGCGAATCCATTGTTCCCGGCAGTTCGCATCCCGGTTTTGTGCGTTTAAATCCCGCTCGCATCGATCTTTCAAACGATTTCAATGCTCCCCCGCTGAATGTGTCCGACCTGAATGGCGCTAGGGTGACGTTTGTTCAAAGTGACTTGTTTACGATTTTTGTTGTCTCTAATTATTCGATTGCTTTTAACGGCTGCCTCGTTTGGAGCATTATTTGGTATCTGCCGGAGTTTTACAATATGGAACGTTAAACCGTTTCGCTCGAAATGTGCCGGTGTCCGGGCACTGACGGATCGCAATTATTTTCTATTCAAGTGATTTCGCGATAAAACCTAGTTTAACGAGAGGGGGTAATCAAATTATAGCGGCGCTGGAGCATAACCACGCGCACGCGTACGATCAATTGCTTCAAATTATATCGTTCGCGCTATGCATACGACCACTTTTATGCTCGCCCGGCGCGCTCTAAGGATATTTTCCGATAATGACGTTTCAAGAATCTGTTTTTCCGACAGTTATTGTGACGCGCCGATTGCGCAACGTCATTAGAACGACGCCGCGTTACGACAGATTTTCTTTCAGGCAATCTCTTTCAGCGCGAATTCGTCGTCCCGTACGATCGAAGCAGGTGAATTGGTGAGAGAGCACGATCATTGTATAAGCGACGAACGCTGTAAGACTACATCGCGGCAGGATGCTTTATTGCGTCTCGTCCTGTGGTTTTATGAAAATTTCGAATGAGGAAGAACACTCCCTGAGATTGCGTGTGCACGTACATACTTCGAGCAGCGAATCGTACCGCAGACAGGATGCAATCTATATACGATTTCTGCGTTGTTATTATGCATTACGTGAGTAATGGTATTACGACCGAGAGGTGATGCCATGGGGACGAGGTTTGTTTGTCCGTATCACTGTACACGGTGATGTAACGGGCCATGCAGTGAACGAGGAAAACTCGGCTCTTTATTCCTCGCTAGTCTCAATTCTTTGTTCGATCGAACTTTGTTCGATAATCATTCGCGATATGATTATTCCGTGGATCTGCAGCGGATAATATGCTCCTGTCACGAAGGAGCGAAAGGTCTATGGAGATCCGGCAAAAATACAGTCGTTTAACCCATGTCTTCTACGATGTGTTGAATCAAACCAATTTGAAAATTAACCATGTCGGTAACCCAATTTTCATTCGCGTTACTTTAACATTCTGTTTCTTGACGCTGTGGCTTGTGAGTCATGACTACAGGCTTTAGTTATTTTCTTCAACAATCGCGCGGCGTATACTCCGTATCAGGGAGCTGTTTACATTTATTCGCACTCATTATATCTTCTGAGAACTCGTTGATGGTAATGTCGCTACCTTGTATTAAACATTCAACGTTACAATCACCGTGCTCGTAAATTGAAAGAAGAAAACCTGAAACAAGCTAGCCGAACGGGACGCAGCATACATGATTACTCGTAACAGCCTCGCTTATCATCCAATCTCAGCATCACATCGTAGTTAATTTAATATAACATTTTGCTTAATTTGCTCTTGTCATGATTCATCATCAGGCAGCAATAAACACGTAACGCAGAAGCACGATGAAACGTTAAACATGTTTCCATGAAAACACGCGTTTTCCGATCATTTTAACTTTATATTTCTGCATAGTACATCCTCTGATTAACAGCATTTTACGGAACACCCGTTTACGTACATTCCTCGTCAAAACTACCACCCTACCAATTTCACATCAATTCAACCAGTATATGTATACTGTATATAAATACGTACGTGCAATATAAAACGAAAATAATCACCAAAGTACAAGTAATCATGAAAGCATTCGTATGTATAATGTATATAAATACGTATATAAAAACATAAGTGTAACATACGATGAAAATAATCATCAAAATACAAGGAATCATTAAAGTCATACAAAAGTGCAACTTTACGAAAATAATCATTAAAGTGTGCTCATCACCAAAGTATATAAATACAAATATATAAAAACATACGCGCAACATAAGTTGAAAATAATCATGAAAGTACAACTGTGTCGAAAGTAAAACGTCAACACGTTTTTTTCAAGGACCGTCGAGCGGTCGCAACTTCTTGCCGTTCGTGTATATCCGTTCTTTTTCTCGCGTATTATTTACAATCCGTCGCGGGAGAAGACAAAGACGAAGGAAGACGATCGAGGAGTTGCGCAAAATGGGCAGGCGCCCGGGACCACTCGCGGAGCAGAACATTTCTTCTCGACGGTAATTGGTGTTCGGGCCTCATTGTGTAACTGGTATCGCCGTGTACTCACCGCAATATCGGTACGTACGATCTCGAGACAGTTGCGAGCCTCGAACGGTTCACTCCCTATGACGCTCCGTCCACCATCGAGATAAGCCGTATACTTTGTGCTTTAGCCATCGCTCCTTCTTCTCTCTGTGTTCTTTCTTTGTCCCTTTCGACTTGTCCCCTTGTTCCCTGGACTGGCTTCTTCGGGGAAGCGGCGTCACGGGTCGCTCTTTTGGTCAGATCGTTTTGTAGTTCCTACGCAGCGACGTTATGCCTCACAAAGTACCGGACTAGTACTTAACCAGTTAACACGTTGACTGCCAAGCGTATTTTGTTATGTTAGAACCGCGATGTGATGAAATATTGCAGAGTATAATTAAATCGTGCAAAATAAAGATAACGCAAAGTTGTTAGAAGCGAAAGAGTTGAAGCACCGTTCCAATGTCAATTGCTTTTACAAGGTTGTAAATAGGATTAATTGCGAATTTTTTGCACTTTTACTAAAATCTTTTGCACCAGTCACCGGTGTTCACCGTTATAACTTACCCCCCAGATGGGTGATTCAGACAGTAATAGTAGCGAAATTTATAATAGAACCATTTGTCCTGCGGTCGACCTGTATACACGTCATTGCCTGATTTTAATTCCACACCCTGCGAGGGATTCCTAAAATTAAATTCCGCGCTTAACTGGTTAACATCAGTATTGCCTCGAGCAAATTCGTTCGTTGGTATTGCATTAGATGTGTCAACAAATTTAACCGATTTCTAAATCGAACTGATGCCTGATAAAAAATCTCTGTTGTTCATTACCCGAACTTCTGAGGGGAAGTGCAAATTCGAACAATTTTTAAAGCAAAAGATTGATGCCTGATATAAGATCTCGCTTGCTCATTGGATTGGCTTCTATGGAAAAGCACCGTCACAGATTGCTCTTGCGGTCAGATCGTTTTATAGTTTCTATGCAGTGAGGTTATGTCTTGCTTCGAGTCAATTTATTCGATGCTATTATGTTATGTGTATCCGAAAAATTGACCAATTTTTAAGCCAATGAATTACTTGTTGATATGAAATTTGTCTTGTTCCCTGCGCAAACTTATTTAAGGAAGACTTATATTACGGGACCAGGAATATAAGACGGTCTAAAATTCAGACGAATACCACCAGTGATATCATATTAGGCATGTCATACATTCTGACGCTTTGCACATCAGAACATCCCTTAATCCTTCTGCAATTTCCGCTCACATCAAATTTGGATTTCCTTCAAGCAAATTTTGCGAAGTATCCTTCTAAAATTCCATAAATCTTTCAAAGCGAGGTTAAATGTCAACCGCCCGATTTTCTCTTTCAAATATTTCAAACTACCTCAAAATATACTCCGTCACTCATTTGCACTTTTAATATTTACTCTCATTGTTAGTGCCCATTTTCTTTGGTGCCCAAAGCTCCATATTTCATTTTTTCAACAAATCTATTGGTCTATAGATAATACACAGCATACTGAGATGGTACGATTTGATTTGCGCCTGACACATCTTTTGGCACGTGAGGAAAGAACAACCCGCCTACACTGTACGTTTATTTAAGATAGTTCGTACGTAATCTGTCGACGGCGAGGAGCGGGCCAGCTTCTTGCAGTCGCGAGTCGCGTGAGTGATTGTCGCAAAAACTAGTCGGTTCTCTCTTGCTCGAGGCCGAGGACGTGGCCTCTACCTTTTGTTAAGAGATGAGCTCTCTCCACCTTATTCCCCGTACTCCATACTCGATGCATTCTGATATTAAACGCTTCTCCGTTTCCCTTCTGTCTTCTCTGAGTGCTAACATCTTCATTATACCTTAAGATGTTGGATGCATTACATACTTACGAGGCGACATTCTTGTAACACAATGACTCCCACGCGACATTCTATAGAACCTTGCTGGAAAGGACGATGTTTATGTCTTTTAATTAGAATCTAGTTGTTAGAGATTTGTAAGAATCTTAACATTTATTTTTAATATGATCTAGCGTAAGGGTCTGTCTGTTTAACACGTTGACTGCGGTGCGTATTTTGCTGTATTAGAACGGCAATGCCGTGAAATACTACAGCGTTTGACTGAATTATGCAAAATGTAAATAATGCGCAGGTATTGGAGATAAAATGATCGCATTACTATTCTAACAATAACTGCATTTATAAAATAATTATTGCTACCATCGCAAATATTTTAAATCTTCAGTAAAATCTCGTGCGCCGATCAGCGGTGATCATCACGGTACTCAATGTGTTAAGTAAGGTTCAATTTTATTATTGTAAGAAAACTAATAACACAATTTTTCATAGGCAGGGGTATGGCGGTAATATGCTGATGGGTAACAATACGAAACATGTAAAATAAGTGCTAAAGCCTCGTTCTCCCAATTAATGATAAAAAAATCATAGATAAATGCGTTATTATAAACCATACCTATCATTTGTGTTGCGATGACGTAGCTTCGTACAAAAAGTTGAAGTCGACCGTTCCTAGATGACATGGCGTTTATTGCGTTAACACTCTAACTGCCGTAATTGTTCACCGCTGACCGGCACAAGAGATTTTACTGAAGATCCAAAATATTCGCGATGGGTAACAATAATTATATGAATTTTGTATTTTTTCAAATATAGAAGGACGGAAGAAGTGCCAATAAAAATTAAGTAGTAGAAAATAAACTCACTAAGTGTACCTTCAAAATAGAACCATTTATTAAATTTGAAGAATTATTTATAATAGTGAAAAATGAATTCAAAAAATCGTGTCATCGGTTCAATTTAGGAAACCGGTTTCAATTAGGCTACCTTTCCCTATTTTATAAATGCAGTTATTGTTATAATAGTGATGCGATACTTTGGTCTCCAATACCTGCACATTATTTGCATTTTGCATAATTCCGTCAAATGCTGTATTTCATAGCACCGCCGTTTGATACAGCAAAATACGCACGGCAGTCAATGTGTTAAAGAGATATTTCTCTTTCGAATGTAAGCAGAGTGAAGTTGAAATCTGGTCAAGAGTAACACGCGAGTATCGTAGTACGTAATTAACGTCATTTACAGTAACACCGTACACCGATAATGTATCAATCATCTGTATGATGCATCGCTCGATAGACTTCAATTGCCCTTCCACGCCATTGCGTTTGACACTCCACGCGAATACGTCATGCGGAATGAAAATGAACCGCAATCACTGCCCTGTGTACATTTGTTCATATACGCACATCTGTCGTTTTCCTGACGTCACACCGGCAAAAGACTCGCTATAAATGCACATCACGCCTTTGAGGAGGAAAAGAAGGAAAATCTTCGTTATGACGACGAAGGTAATGTGTCTAGATGCGCCGCTTGTTTCACAACCGAGGCGTGTAATTGACGTAAACGTTCTGTGGTCTACAAAATTTCCATTATCCATAATATAGAGATACAGATGACGAGTTACTTGTATGCAACCGCTGATGCTTACTCAAACGATTTAAAAATTCAAGGAAAGTAAAGAATATTATGCACTCTGAAACACACTCATTCAATTGGAATATACGGTAATATTATTTTATGATAATAAAGCATTCAGCCAAGTAAGCGAACAGCTATAAATTAGTAACGTGTATAAAAATTATTACTAATTTTGCTCTACTAAATTCGGCGCGCCGATATGGATAAATCTAGAAAATGCTGCCCCTCGAATAATTGTGTACATTGTAGATTTTTCGTCAGAGCTTAAAGTTGTATTGGAAAGGAAGAAACGTTAACTGTCGCATTTTTTCTGCCCGCGGCAGAATATTTGCTAGGAGAAAAATTTCAGTATCGTTGGCCATTCAGTATTGATCGGTTTGATGGACAAACGTCGATAGTTTCGCCATCGACGGCGTTCGCGTTGATAGTGGATGTCGTTTCGTTGCGCCGTCGCTGGACTGTCGATTGTCGTCGAAACAATCGACAGTTTATTTAATCGGCAGTTGCACAGTCGCAGGTTCGCAAGTCGCGAGACAAACGTTCTATTGGAACTCGTGGTTCATAGTCCAACGCGTCCCGCCGTCATTTTAATTATTTCATAAAAGGAGTCGCAGTCTAAAAATGTTCACCGCTGCTCTTTCTCCCCGCATTCACGACCTTACTTCAAACGTCAGTGTTGAAACAACGTCATACCGATAGATGGAACTCGTCGAGTTTCTGTCTCCGAAGTAGTAAAATTGGAAAATAAAGCAGAATGAATGTGAAATGCAAAGAGAATGCGGAGTCGTTAAGGGTGTATTCTAATGTGAGCACCTAAGAAAAGCAAATTATCAACATTTTTTTCTCAGAAACTGTTGCATACAATTGAGCACATTTTTTTACTGGAAAGGTATAGCCTAGGACAATAGAGGACATTTTTTTAATCATTTAAAGATATTTGTGTATTTAATTATATAGGTGGTTTTACACGTATAAAAAAAAATTGTTGTGCTGGCGTAGACAATTTCGGCCCTCTTGGACATCTGAGACAGAAAATCCAAAGAGATTCTTAATCTGTATGAATGTGATTATCGCACGAATCTCAGGTTTCAAATTTCCGTGAAAATTAACAAAATGGCAGCGTAAAAAGTGTGACAAAACAATTTTTTGCGCTATAAATAAAGCCAAATTATGGGTTATAAACAAAACTTTAACATGATTGTCCTTTATGCGATAGCCATAAGTATACTGAATATTGCGTTAAGATTTGAAGTGGACCTATAAAGCCGTTTTTAAGTAATCATCTACGCCACTTGCAAAAATCTCGTTGATGCGCGCGTAGTTACAGACCCTGCTTTGAAAGGTTATTACTAGTCAAAAAGGGCGGAATTGCGTAAACCGACTCTGAGATATTAACCCTTAACGAACGAGCGCATTTTTCTGGAATAATGACCAGTAGATCGACGGATTTTTAAGATATTTACTGCTTTATTTCCAGAGCGAAAAAAGTGCATAATTAATATTGCTTTATTGGATTTTATAGAAATTTTCAGTAGTAATAGGTAGTATATGAACAGGGTTGTCCATACACAAGGAGACGAAAGTGAAAAATACAGAAATATAATCAGATTTGAAATAAACAAATAGATATATGTATGTAATATATAGATTCGTATACATTATATATATTTATATAAAGTTACTTATATTTTTATTGACTGTAGTATTTATTCCAACAGTCCCCTATGTACGTATCTTCTTAAATTCTGGATAGAAAAAATAGTACGCGGAACTCTGTGCCTCATTCTTCTAACAGATAGTGCTCGTCCGGAAATCACGATAATAAACTTTACTGAACGTATAAAAAGCGGTGAATTCTCGCTCAATACTCGGAAAGGAATGCTCTAGAATGCATCAAGAAACAATTGCCGATCACCCTTCATTGTAACGTACACAATTAAAGCAGAACCTAATAGATGCCCTAAAATATCACGTCATGCCGCCTATATAGCGGCATTCGATTTTTTTAGAATATTTATGATGTCGCGAGTATAGCGGCATTCATTCGCTAAGGGTTAATTCTATGACTATAAACTGTCAAAAAATGTAAAAAAGAAATCGATTTTTTCGACCCGTCACATTGGAATACCCCCTTAAGAGTCGATCCGTTAAATGTGTCAAAAGAGCCCAGTCTTGGACAGATGGAATAGACTGACGAACATGCGGTCAAAGATAGCGAAGGAAGAGAAAGCAAACGGTGGAGAGGAAAGACTGCCGCTTTCTTCTTCTTCGAGCGCCGCAATTCCTCGAATCATTAAGCGGCGGGCACGAGCCGGTGCGGAGGCCAGGCGTTATGACCGCCTGATTGCGAGTGGTGGACACTCTTCAAACAGTTGGCACCAGCACGTAATTATCATAAATCATTTCTTCCTCGGCTCGTCGTGCGACCGACGTTACTCTGTAAGTGTCTCTCCAACAGACGCTGCCAGACCGTACGTTCCGCCTGTGAAAGCATAGTGAGGGAAGACAAAGTTCTATTAGGAAGCGATTCTCTCGCTCCGTATATGCGATTCCGCGGCTACTTTCAATGCGCCGCCATAAATTTCCATGATTTTTCGCAGCCTTGAGCACACCTCCTTGTCTCTTAGACTCGTCCCGTCTGCCCGTCAAACCAGACAATTTCCGTGTCCATAAAACAGCTGATACGTTGTGGTTCGGCGACGAGCGTAACTGACGCACCGTGCGCATGCAATTGTTGCCGCAAACTTTCCACTTCGCTGGGATCGATAGAATCGAAAACGCAAAAGTCAACGTTGCCGTTTCGATGATTCCGCCGCTTCCCAATCAGCCCTCCACGCAATCTCGGCTCCCGTAAGAGTATTTTGAGCGGTCACGCGAAAGCAGCCGGCGTCCAACGAAAGTCAAACGTCCTCTTCTTCCTCGTGGCGCGGAATTTTATGCCGACGACCGTGCCTGCAGTGGCCCGCTACTCTCAATGCGGCGCGATAAATTTCGCTGAATTAATTCGCCTTTTGTGCGCCCTCTCCCCCGCCGGTGGCTCGCTCTCGTAAAATCGCACGATTAATGGCCACCCGCCGTATACCCGGTGTCCGAAACGCATTCGCACGAATTCATCGCGGACGCGGCCAGGCGAATAAACAGAACGAGTTGAATTACATCGAATCGGATTACAATGGGCAGCAACGGCACGTCGTTATTTCAAACATTTTCGAATTGCGAGACCTTGACCACAATGTATGGGGAATGCGCGCGGTGTTTTATGACGTGCCGCGCACATGCCGGGGGCGCTCTAAGAGACGGTTCAAAGCGATTTCTATAAACACGGGTCCGGGTGAGAAGATAAAGCCGGGCGAGAGTAATGGGCGTGGCGAGACGTTTAAATGCAAGGCGCAACGTGAAAACTAGTCGCTTGTTCTTTTCCGGGATCTTTCACCCACTATATCTTTGTAATTTACGTATCATTTTCGTATACCACTTCATCTCTTTAATTTCACTCGTGTGAATAGGTCGTTGTTTATCGTCTATGTTTCAGGATAGGCTACGGTAATCGTGGAAAGTTGGTTAAACTTTGACGTTTAATATTTTAGTGATCTTCATGTTAACACATCTTGAGCGGGAAGCGACTAAAGTCGTTTTACACGGATTATTGATGGATTATTGTTATCGACGGGTTCTTATGATGTTTTTACAATAAGATCCGATAGACATGCGTTGCAAAAATACAAAACGTGCGTTGCAAGAATGAATTCCTGTGAATTCGTTTTGCTGGCGCGATTACGTTCTGCTAAAGATTTTGAGGTGCAGGTTTACAAATCCCTTGAGAAAAATGTTGGGTAGTTTCTTGTGGAGCGAGATTTTACTGCATCCTTGTACAAAGCAAAGTGCTTTGAATGATATCATACTTTGAAACATTTGAAAATGTTTGATTTTCTTAGTTTTTCATTTTTGACAAGTTATTTTTATTTCTTTAAAGGGAATAAAGAAATTGATTTTCAAAAAGAAACTAAAAGTTTTGTTAAACAAACCTAATTTTTAAAAACTACAGCTATTTTATGCAGAAGGAATTTTACGTTCGAACTGTAAAAAATCGCCCGCTATACGGTAAAACTTTGGCGGCAAAGTGCCCGCGCAAGATGTGTTAATAATCAAAGACGCTATTAGTGATGTAACTGTTGCACATACAGGTAGAACGATTTCAACTTACGCAAAAGCAGTAAGGTCTTGGAAACTTTGGCGACAGGTGACTATTACTGACTTAGAAAAGAACTGAACTTCGACACTTCTCTTGGACAAGGTAGCAGAAGCAACGTTTACTTCCGATAAGGATCGGAATGTAATGTAGCTGACGCTGGTATGATATTGAAGTTGGGGTCATGCATCATGAGAAATGGATGGGGTGAGATAAATTAATCGCAAGATTGTGTACGGTGCTTGCGTCGAGCAGGTTATATGGATTGGGCATAGATGTAATTACCCGCACTAGTTGCAAGCTAGTTAGAGCCACTAGTTTATAGCTACGACGTATCAGGAGGAATCATTGATCAAAGGGATGAATTGAAACGCAAGATTACGTGTCTACGACGTGCCACGCCGTCCGTACGTCCTGTGACATGCACAAGCATCGATAATTGTTTACCTTACGATCGCACGCATTGACGTAGCAGCGTAGAAACTGCCCTCTCCGACGCTACCTGTTAGAAATAAAAGGCACTAAAATCGTCAACTCCCAGGTTTAAGTGCAAAATTAGCGAAACAACTAACACAGTTTAAAGTTACACTGCAATAGCCACCGACACGAGGCACCGGGCGCACAAAACTTTCACGTTCCTCCACTAATTATCGACCCACACAGCGGCAGTAGCAAATAACTGCCACAACCAGGAGAACGTTGTAACGGGCAACAGTAACGCAACAACTCGTCTAATTTAATTCGAACACCACGCTGTCCGGCCGCTTCCGAACGCATCAAAACGAGACGTTTATTGTCTTTTCCGTGGATTTCAATTATCGCGGTCGATCGTTCGAAATTGGAAGCGCCATGACGCTCGGGAGGGCGATCCCAGGGCGCAGGCCATTCGAGATTGATCGAGGCGGAGACGATCGTCAGGATTGTCGAGTAATTGCTTGGAAACAGCGCGTCGACAGACGCGTGATTGGCATGCCTGACTCCCGCCTAACTTACGCGTCCGGGTCTTTGACTGTTAACCCACGTGGAGACCTCGCGCTGGTCGCTCCCTCGGGTCGTGTTTCACAGTTCGTGAGTTAGAGAAAACACGAGTCCCACGGCCCCGTCGTTTTCCACGTTTCATGGCCAGTGACAGACAGCTACGAGTGTTTCGCTCCACTCCTTTCCTGCCCTTCCATTTCATCCCTATTATCTATCGTCAAGTAGTGCCCCGCCGTTATGGTTTAACGATTTATTCGAGGTGCGCCGGCCGCGCTGTGTTTTTGACGACACCGCCGCAGGCTCGTATTTCATTCTATTTTTTTCGCTCTACACTGCGGCGCGGCCTAAAACGCGCTCGTGTTTCGTGGGAACGGAGGCATTTTCGTGAAAATATCTTGTTTTGCCTTCTTTTTTTTTCCTTTTTCCCCTTTTTCGATTGTTTGAAACAAACCGTACGTTCTTCGACCGGATGCAATCTCTGCTTTTGCAGTGGAAAAAGGACGTGTTCTTCGCTTCTGAAAAAAAGTTGCAATAGTTGGCTGTATCCTGAGTAACCGCGTAACGCTTGTCCTCGCCGAGGCGTTTTTCGTTAAGCGGTTTGTTTCACCGCAGGCGCGCAATTATTAGCGATAATGAGGATGTCGCTATCATTAACGCATAGCGATTCTCTGATTTCTGCGCATTCGATTCTGGTGTACGTGCAGGCACGCAGACGCATAAAGTAGGAGCACACTGACAACGTGACCGCACACTTGCATCGTATGTGTATATATACGACGTCTGCCTCGGTTGCGACTGCGTTAGGTTCGGTCGTTCCGCAGGCTTGCATGACCACGTGTGACTGCTGAGTATCCCTGTATTTTTATGATGCGATTATAAAAGGGTCTGCCACTGTTCTTAATTGGCGAATAAAGGAGCCGAGTGTCAGACGAAATTTAAGTGCGATGTCATATCTCTTTCGCGGCATCTTCTGGCTCATTGAGGATGACGCATGATAGATAATCGTTTTTGCGACTACTGTGTGCAGTAGAATTCCATAAACGTCTCGGTCAATTTGTCAGCAAGTGGGGAGCATAGGTATTACGCAATAATTGATAATGACCTGCGAGTCACTGCACCGTGTAATTAAAATGAATTAATAAGAATTGCGAAATAACGCGAAGTGCGCACGCCGCGGAAGAACGTCGTTACAGCGGAGGTTGTTAAGAGCAAATACACTCGGGCGAACAGAATGCCGGGAAAATGAAAGAAGCGTGGTAATCAGGAGGGAGCGAGCGAGAGGGACAAAACGTCGAAGAGGATATCAGAAAAGGAAAGAGAAATGATACGCGCGAAGAAACAGAAAGGGCGGAGAAAGTAGAGGGCGAAAGATAAGATAGACGAGTGAGCGAAGGAAAGAGAAAGAAATGGAGCGTATAGATTTCAGAAGCGAAATCGGAAGCTTGTTCGTGCGGTGAAAACTTGTGGCTCGTTCCGTGAAAGATTTCGAGCTCAGGGGTTTTACGCCAGGGACGCCCCGGCAAGGCGATACGATTTAATTAAAGGCCTCCCACCCTTCTGACCCCTCTCGACCACGGACCGACTCTCCCTCTTGGACGGTTAACGAACCTAATTTTTACTCGGATTTTAGATTACGGTGGGGATTCATGCAGACTCGATCTTATAATTTGGTTTCTCCTGAGAACGGGGCTTAACGGGACGGGGAGAGGGTGCAGAAAGTGGGGACATTTTATTCGTTAACTCAAATCTGTTTAGACCGCAGACAATTTTCCCCTCCACGTGCAACGCGAATGTCTTGGAATGTGAAGAGCACGAAAGGTTTTCAGGTGGTATGAAAGTACGTTGAATTTTTAGCCGTGGAGCAATTTAATATTTTCAGAAACTTGAATGAATACTTTCGTTACTGAATGAGCTCCACTGGAATACATATTTCTTTTATACCGTCGGTATAATAAAATGTGATAACATGTATATTTGGCGTCCCCTTTCACCTAGTTTTGACCACATCGCTGAAACTTTTGTAAACATTGCAGCGCGCGCTGTGTATTGTGTTTCTGAATATCTTCCTACATTTCCAACATTAGCAAATGAATTGAAAGACTTTCATTTCCTTACTTTTATTCTAAAATGATCTCCCCGTTTTTTGTCGATTTTTGCCATACATCTAAAATATCATCCGTCTTCGACGGTTCTGGCTCGATCTGGAGATTACAGTTTTAATCCTATATCAGACGTCAGTAAAAATGATACGTATCCATAGAGAGCATGTGACATCCTAACTGTACAAGTTATTATTTTACATGACAGTAAATGTGTTAATGCGTTAGCGCCCGTTAATACGGATTATGCGATGAGCTGGGCTTGAAAAACTTTGAGGCAGTGGCGCGTATTAATGGCGGAATTTGTATAATATCTCGTCTGGGCGGTCAGTACCGCGCTGGGCGATATTAATGGGATGCCAACTAGTTTCGAGCGTTAAAACTTGTGATAACATCAGCAGGCCATGATGCATATTTTCCCAAATGTAGGTCGCGTCGTGTTAAAGTATGCAAAGCCTCATCGCGCGAGCAGAGACTGGGCCGTTTCGAAAGTTTACAGAATGCAAAGCGCACTCGTGTGCTCTGTACCGAAAACAACAGCACTGGCTCGCCGGTTGGCAAAAAACAGTGCAAAACCAACAATGTAATTTTACGACGTCGAGTGCAGCGGGGTCATTCGCGACGGGGATTAATTTATGACTCGTTTGGTATTAGGATGCTCGCGGTTCAATCCGGAGTTGCACTTTTACTGGATATCCGTCTCATACGCTTTACGATCTCATATCCTTTGCATTGCAAATGTCCTGTATAACAGAATAGGTTACCGACGCTTGTGCCGAAATTAGCGAGTTACAGATAAGTAATTCCTTCTGCCAATTACATTGACCGGGACAATAAATAACGCCGGTTTTTAGCGGCAAAGGACGATACACGCAGAACAATAAGCAGACGCAATTACCATTCGCAGAATCCGTGTAGCGCAAAACAACTACACGGGAATCTCGTCCAATTGCGCGTTGTCCGATTAAGCAGTGGCTGAAGGTGTCTCTCATTCGTTTTGCGAGTTCACAACCAGTCCGACCACCATCGTCACTGAAGTTTCTCCTGCTCGTCCCGAAATCGGTCCGTCGAGGCGTGCGGACGATGTGGCTTCGGACGGTTGCGGTTTGCAAGCGCGTCAACTAATTAACCAACAAATTAGTAACATTTTGCCGTTGCACCGTAGCTCGAGAGTGTGTTCAACTGCGCTCGTTCCGACGTCGTCTCGCACATAACGTAGGTTTTAGACGCAGTTTCCATACTTCGGTGGATTTGCGCGCTAATTCGTGTCTGTATCAGTTCACTGACAGTGACCAATGACCTTACCCTGGCTACGGTAATATAGATTAACTGACAAACTTGCGCGACATCTCGAGACGCGTTTCTGGTAGAGCGCGCTGTTCACGAAATTGTGGAATGTCGATTAATGAGGTGCAGGGCGATATGCGTCAACATCGCACTTCACTTGGCTGATTCGAACTGAATTATTATTTTAGACGAGTGCTTCCAATTTTTGTTAATTTCCAACAACCGTCGCCCCGCGTTTAAGCTCTAACTTTGCCGTTGCAAGTCGACTTTGCGACACTTCATTAGTTAATCATTATCGCGATTTGACGTCGAACCGAAAGACCTCTCATCAGAAAGACGAAAGTGCGGCATGGATTTACATCGGCCATGACCAGGCAGGGACCACTCTGCGGACCGCGAACACTGGAAGAGCAAATTAACATACTCCGGCCAACTTCGTTTCCACGGTCTGCCTTTCAGTCGACAGTCAGGCTTTTCCGTTGGCTCCGAAGTTTTTGAATATGCATGAGAAAGCGTTGGCGTTCGCCCGTGTGCTGCTGAATTGGTCCGCGTATAAAATGCACCAAACCCCCTACCAGACTCGCGGCTAAGCTGTCCCGCCAAAAAGAATGTCAGTCCGCTTGAAGAAATGAGAGCCTCTGTTTGGACCTCTTGACCGAAAAACGTCGTTCGATGAAGCGACAGATATTAGACCGGGCGTTGCGTCGTTATTTTCTGAGTATTACATGGATGCCGCGTACAATAGCCCGGTGCGGTCGTTAATATGTCGAAACATCGATCAGCGCTTCCTTCAGCCCCACGACATGAGGCGATTTAGGTTGAGCGAAGCGGAGCAGATTCGAAGCGTAATCTTCGTGTATCGACTGATCCGGCAGAGTTAGGACAAGACAGGAACGGCCTGTAACCAGGGATCGTATGGGATTTTCGTCGGTGCCGGTCAGTGTTTATGAGTCAACGAACGAGCAGGTTTCGCAGCGCTGACCGACAATGGAGATGGAGCACGCCGTGCTGGCTGTGGTCCGATTTAAAGGGTTAATAAATCGCGCAGTCTGGAGTGAGAGAAGATCGAGCGTCAGGGGTTGGAACGAGACGGAAGGACAGGGAACGAGAGAAGCGAGATGAGCAGTTGATGGAGGCGATCGAACCGAAAGGTAGATAGAGAGGAACGAACGGTAGAGATAGATAGATGGATAGATAGATAGAGAGAGAAAGACAAAGAGACAGAGAGAGAGAGTGAGAGAAGGAAGTGAAAAACACAAAAAGATGAAAGAGAAGGAAAAGGAGCATACACATCGTGCAACGATGTTCATCGCGATAGTTTGCCGCATTAATAACACGGGTGAAACACGGTTTTGCGCTCTTTATTGTCGGCGAATGGGCGTTAAGGGCGGACTAGGTGTGCACATATCGGTATGGCCATCTATCGTCCAAGATCTCGGGGTTGCGCTCGACACACATCCGCTTACGAGATATATCGCGTAACGACGGCGTTGCCACGGCGCTAAGGTGCCTCGTATAACGCGCCTCTAGTTTATTGCCCGACCGAGCACCAGCTCATTCCCCGCGCAAAGTCGTCCGTTGAAGGCCATGATACGTGCCGTACTAATGAAACACCGTGGCGAGTCCCGCAGGGCGAAAAAGTATTGCCATACCAATCGCAAAACAGTTTTAAGGGAAAACGGAAAGATCGACGATGAACGCGTATAATTCGCCGCGTAAATGTCCAACATCATCATAGCGGACGCAGGCATTACTTGAATATAGTTATCACGGGACGTCCTTATGAGCAGCCCTAACACGCCTGGAAACGAGATTCAAATTGGTACAATAGACCGGGGATAAGAGTATGTTGTGAAATGGTGCGCAAGCGGTAAACAGTCAACGGAACTAGAGTCATTCGCTGTAAACATATTTGAGCGTTTCGACGGGTAGTTTTGCACGAAAACGCACCTCGTGAAGTGGTCTGAAGGGAACATTGCGCAAACTGGCCCTATATGTCTCTGGAAGACAGCAGTTTTAAGGGATGTGAGAGTGTAATAGCGTACATCGATGCTCGATTGGTATCGTATGCGACACGATACGAGACGGTGCGACGTGGTAACGGTAAAGGGACAAAATCTTTACATCCCTTCGAAGTCAGTGCTCTTTCTTTGATGCGACAAAGCTTATCGATCGCACGTATCGTTTGATTTTATCGACTCGCCTACTCGGAGAGCTTTAAGCTAGCTGTTTCCCGGAGCCGCACGAGTCCTCAACACTCTGCACGGTGCACCTGCATATCTGTATATTCGCAATCACGGCGGTTCTATACTGTGTCAGGCATTGTGCCTGACGCGCGACACATTTTCTTGACGTCGCGTTATTTGCACGGCCATTGAGCGCGGCACATCGCGAGTCTAGATTTGTCATTTGGCAGATCCATCATTCAACGTGATTTTCACGATCCGCGATATCTTATTAAGATATCGCATGGCGTCGAATCTATGTACACGCGGTTGACATAGATATGTGGCCCTGATAATGATCGGCTTTTCTACAATGGCTATTCGAGAGTAACGTGTTTCTGTGCTCGCCCGGCACAAAAGGTGCGCTTTATGAATGAGCACGCGCGCATATAGACGGTCGCGCGATTGCGTATTGCTGGAAATATCAATTAAATGCAGCGGCATGGGAAGTCACGATGCGAACGGGGCGCGTCACTTTCGACTTCTTGCCGAGAATAGGAGTCAAATATGCAATACTGCGACTCCTCTGCATTTGCGTTTCGCCGGATAAATCGGCCGTGATCACATATATATAACATTCGAATCTCAACAACTCAACTGCTTTTGATATTCTCTTAACCAGGCGAAACCCATCGCATTTTCTCCTGTATAGAGAAAAATTGGCAGCCGGCTTGCGCCGGGCTTCCATACGATCAATTTCTCGACAATTGGCTATACGCTGACGAAAGCCCAATCCGGAAAATTCATCTCCCATAGAATGCCGATGCAATGGGAAACGGCGAGGGATGGTGGAGGGGAGGCGTTGCGGAAATCTTTCATGCAGCGGCGACGGGGATCTATGCGAAATTTATTCGCGCAGACGAGCGCGGCTGTACGAAAGACGGGCATGAAAAGCGAAGAAAAGGGGAAGAGAGAAGTGGAAGGGTGGCGGTTAAGGGTGGAAGATAGTGCGGAAGAGCGAGGGCAAGGAAATATCTTAGGACGTTTCTTGGCCCGACGATGCGCATCCACTCGCTCGATTTCTTTTTCCATTCGCGTTCTTTCTCTGCCCCTCGCTTGAGCAAACCGTTCGCGATAGGCCATCGGCCCATGGTTCTCCATAGATTCGCATGGAACAACGTCACTGCCGAATATGCATTTCGAAATCGGTGGTGTAAAATTGGTTATATTTTAGGAAGAGGTTTTAGATGTTTGCGAAGGTTCTGGAATATCGAAAATGTATTGATTCGAAGGGGAATCCGCTTTGAAAAATGCAGTTGTCGAGCGAAATGCGCCGGTGAGAAATACCGGGTCCCGCGGTCGGGGAATCTGTTATTAAATTTCCGTCTTATCAAAAATTATGACATATTCCTTTGATTTTCTCTGTTCGCATGATTTTCATTCCTTTTGCCTTTAGTGCTTCATGACCGTCAAGCCGGTGTGTGCGAATACCGACAAGACCCGACATCCCCGAACATGAGGAAAGATATTCTAAGGAGGCACTATGCATGCGAATGCTCGTCTCTTGACTCGCACCGATGTCGTCAGACGTTGGTAGAACTTCGCCGGCACATTCGACGCGGTAATCCTCGTCTCTTTGACGCGGACGTTTACGCGGAAAGCGTCCCGAAGTCTATCCAACTCCGTGCTCGCAAGTTCGCGCGACTTCCGTGTACACGTTCACCCTCCACCTCCTTTAACACGGCAGAATGTACATTTCCGCCGCGCGGTTTGCGTTCACCGAATCATATCAATTTTCAATTTTCATCATTCCTCCGTCGCGGCACATTTTCAGCGTTTTCTACGCATCGCCGGTTCACAGAAATAACCATACCATCGGCATGACTTCCTACGTCGGATCTCGAATAATTTACCGGCCCGATTCCAGTGGCTGCGATTTAAATATACTGCGAACGCCAACAAAGCGCAGTCGGTTAGTGCGACGGCGGTAAAAAGCGCTTGTACGTTTATCGAATCGTATCAATTTTCAATGTTTATCATTCCTTCGTCGCGACACGTTTCCAGCGTTTTCTATGCAGCGTCGGTTGATATGTATAACCGTGTGCGATCGGTATGACTTCCTACGACTGATCTCGAATAATTTAACGACCTGATTTCAGCGACTGCAATCTGAATATACCGCGGAACGTCGACAAAGCGCAGCCGGTAGTGCAACAATGATAAAAAGCGCTCGCACGTTTATCGAATCATATCAATTTTCAATATTTATCACTCTTCCGTTCCGGTATATTTTCAAATGTTCCACCGTCGGTTGATGGGTATAACTGTTCACCATTGACACAGTCCGCATTCAGTGACTGCGATATCAAAACACTGCAAGCGTATTCAAGGGACAATCCGTTAATGCAACGTTAACAAAGTACATTTGTGCGTTTATTGGATTGCAACTGTCAATTTTGCTAATTTCAATCACACGTCACCTGGATGTCTTCCACGGATAGCCAGATTATATATGTGGGATGTGTGATTTTGTGCGAATGGGTAATGAGAGAGTGTGCGTATGAGAGAGAGGGAGAGAGAGTCAAAAAGAATGCATGAGTATGTATGTGTTATTAGGAAGATTCCAGAACAAATTCATTGTCATGGAAACGAAACAGAATAAAAGGGTCGAGCGCGATGTTAACACTTAGCCAACCGCGCACTTTTCGCAGGTAGCGCAAACTTTATAAATAGTTGAAAGATGGGAAGAAGGTATAAATATTATTTTAACGATTCAATTATATTTGGTTATGATCATAAAAGGGTTCATGATTTACGTATAATTCCCAGTACATGACTGTCTAAATAATAGGCGAAAAAGTAGATACAATAAAAGGCAACGCGTTGTTACTGAAAAAGTCAGAAATCTTTCAATCCCCATTCGGTCATCTAGCGACTTCAAAGCGGACAAATTTCCCCATTCGGTTGGCTAAGTGTTAAGACAGACGAGTCCTAGCGAATCTTTCGAGAATACCAGTGAGTGTGTAAGCGAGTCTATCAGCGAGACTGAGTAAATCTACCAACGTGTCTCAGCGAGTCTTAGCGAATACTTTAGAGCGAATATCAGCGAGTATATCAGCGTATCAGCGTTTAATATAGAGTATAGCGCGAGTAACATAAAAGTTCAAATTTAGCTATTAGTTTTCTAACCAAGGCCGTTTAAACAATATCATTCCAGTCTAAATCCTACACATATATATTCTCATGCCATCGGCACGAGTTCTTCCGTCGAACCCCACATAATTTGGCGGGCCGATTTCGGTGTCAGCGACTTGAAAATAGTGCGAGCGCCGACAAAGCGTAGTCTGTCAGGCGACATTGGTAAAAGGCGCTTGCGCGTTTATCGAGGGCGCTTGCAAGTGACGCTTTCAGTCGGTGGAACATATGCGTCAACGTTCGCCATGCACCTCCATTCAGCCAGCGGATACATGTCGCATTAATTATATCTCTGTCAATGCGTTGTCGGGGAGAAACCAACCAGGGCCAGTCCGGTGCGTTCTCCTCGTGTGAGTAACCACAGCGGGCCATTGTTTCTCGTGTCCGTGCACTGGTTGGCTCCTGATGCTGGGACTAACTCGTGCGGTCGCCTTGGGAATTGTTAAGCTTATTAGCCCCAAAGTACCGTTGCTACGCTTCCTCTCTCGGAAAAGGAACGAAAGGAGGAAAGAGGCGCGAGCAGAAACACCGAGGCTCGTTATAGTTCCACGTTAGACCAGGAATCCTTCGCTGATCTTCCCCACAGGAGACTACTTCGCCGGCCTCGAGAGCGGAACGGATCTCGTTGCGCTGATTATTTTTTCATCACGCCCGCCGTTCCGAAATGATGAGAAGTTACAGTGCCGTTTGTCTTCATTTTTTACGCTCACGTGAAAACTTAAGTCTTCATCTGCAGAGTGGAATTCGGTTTTCTTTAGACCGCTTGTTTCCCTTGCGCCGGGGCGCACGCAAGCGTTTTCGGTGATCTGTGCTCTGATAAATTTTCATCCGCTGGCGGACGTGCGTGCGAAAAGATTTTCGTTCGTGATCGGTCACGTGTGACCTAACACGCTGCCGCAGCGTACGAACTCTCAAATACACTGAAATAGCACGGGATCCGTCTCGTTATTACTGCTTCTGATTGCGATCTACCGTCGACCTTTCGTACAGTTCCGTTTTCCATAGTACTTGCCGGTGACACGTGATAATTGAAAATCGAGTTGTCCGGGACGATTCTCTCTGCGCGCCGTGGGTTTTATTAGAGCCGGGCGCAAGGGGTAAATCGGGCAGATGGGGAGCGAAAGAGTGGCCAGATAGATGAAACGCGGAGTGAAAGAATGTCAAATGAATATCAGAGGAACGGAGAGGCGTGGACGAACGAACAGGAAGAAAGAGAAACATTGTCGGCGCACATTGCGAAATAGAGGACATGGAAGCGAGCGAGTGGGAAAGAGGAGCGAACCGGAGGATAGTCACGCTCGTTACTTTCCATCCAATATTCAACAAAGGTTCATTCAATTCATCCTTACACGCCGCCATGAAACACCGAGCGACGTATGCAAATGGACGGTGACAAATGATCTTGTTATTCCCCGTGGCTCTTCTCGCATCTCTTCCCCATGCCTACACAGGTATTATACGATGTCGTGCGTGTCCATGAACCCGTCTGGAATTTTCTTCGTTCGTTCGACATATTCGTGCCCATCCGTCTCGTTCTGCGCGTTCAAGCGTGAGTCAGCCCGTCCGAGATGCATGAGAGGGAAAAGCAAGAAGAGAAAAGGGAAAAGGGTAACGGGGCCGAGGTTTGACTCTTTGTAAACAGCACATCGCAACTCGGTTACATGCATCTTCCTCCTGTCGACGTGCTCCCTACTTTCCCACGTATTCCGTAACGGTGTACAAAAACCGCAACTCACGACGCGGGAACTTACTAGGCGCGGCACTAAGCGTGAATATCACTTGTAAGTTGGACACCCGCGAAAATTTGCTTAAACTTGATAAACCTTACGCGTGTAAAACTCAATTTCGCGCGAATCCTACGAAACTTCACACCAGCGCAGAAAGCAGTCAGAATATGGGCGGCGATGTAATTCAAATTTGACGTTCTGCAACGTTTTTGAAGAGCTGAGGTTGATGTTAATTTGACGCTCACGTCCGGTGTCAGACTATTTTCATACAATATCATAAATGATGACAGCTTCATAGAACGGATGTAATTTAATTTTGTATAAAAGCAGCGAAACTCGGCGCAGGTAACGGGATAATAAAAGAATTGAAAATGATGTTGAGGAGTGCAAGAATGAAGTTACCATTTATGCGGAAGTTAATTTGACATTGATCTAACGGTCGGAAATTCTACGTAACGTTTACGAGGCTGTGTTAGCAGAGTACGATTCGTTTATTCCGCTGATCCAGGATCTAAATGGTTTGTGCTCGAGCGTAAAGCGCACGATCCACGAAGGTCGCGGTCGTGAGAGCACGGCGAATTGCCAGAGGGTTACAAGAGAAAAGAAGAGTGAAGAGCGAGTTGTACGGCATGGAGGCGAAATTACAGAGAACGCAGAAGGAGTCGCGACACGGAGGTCTTTCCATCTCTTTCTGCCGTGCAATTTTCGAAGACGTGACCTCGCCGTCCGCCTTCTGCCTTCTCGACGACCTCTCGAGGCGCAGTCCCTCGAGGTCGTTCCAACGTCCAAACAAACGCGAAGTTCAGTCAAACGAAGCGAACGAATTCACCGAGGGCGATCGTCCGGCGATATGTGGGTCAATTGCGAAGACAATTTGAATGATGAAATAACGGTCCTGAAAGGAAAACGTTTCATACGCGAAATTCGCCGCGGCCTATCGTCCGCGGAACAAAAATTCTCTCGAGTGCATAATAGTCTGGCCAGACAAAACGTTCGACGGTCATTTCGGTAATTTGACCAATAATTAAACCGCCGTGCATTTGACTGCGAACGCTGCCGTGCAGCATTTCAGCTAAATTCTCGGCGGACGCTGACAATTTCCAGTCGGGCGAATAAAACTTGAATATCTCGCCGCTCTAACACATCACGTTCCGGACTGGATATTCGCGCGAAATTGAGTTGTTACTTTCCTCTCTCTATTCCGCCAGAGCTAGTGACGCGAGGATTGTTAATTAAGGTGACGAAGGACTGACATATATAGCGACGTGCTCGGGGGTTGAATAACTCTAGTCTCCAAAGGAAGCCGGCATTAGACCTCTTTTTTATCGCCCGCCTCGTAACCGAGTCTCCACCTCTGTGTCTCCTTACTCGACGACGCTCCTTTTTCCCTTCCTCCGTTTCCCCACTCCTCGTGCGCGTTCCGGGTGGAGATCCGTTGATCGCTCGAATCCTGTTACACGGCACGTCGGTTTTTAGGTCATAGAAATTATCGTAATCCCTCTGACAATGGAGAGAATCGCCCCCGTTATATCCAGCAGGGCGGGCAAAAGCAGAGGCTGCCTAGCTATGCTCTCGGCTCGTTCACGTGAATACGCATCCGCCTCTTTTCCATGCTGCAGCAGGGCCGAGACGTCGAACACAACCCTTTACGATCCCTTGTAGCAAATCTCTCTTCGTCTCTCATCGTCTCTCTTCTTCACCCCTCCTCGCTCTTCCCTCTTTCGCGCCCCACGTTTCTTCCACGCTGGATATGAGACTGCGAGGGTGGACCGCTCGTTCCATCCGCTCAAGAAGAATGGAAGCTCCGCCAGCTCGTCTTTTTCGTGCGAGCTCGCACCCAACGATCGATGCTTCCACGAAGAATGGGCACCGCTCGTTGCACGCCAAAGAAGGAGCCCAGGCCGAAGAAAGATCTCATGATATGCCGGGATCAGCGGCGAAGAAATGATCCGGGGCAGGCCATCGCTTTTTACCCATGTAATGATTTTTATTGAAGAAGGGACGGAAGAGTAATTCAGTAGTTTCAATAAAGACTACATTGCACTTGGCGAATGATGATGAAAGAAATGAAAGCGACCCGCGACCTTACTTCTTGTTGCGCTACTCCAATTACGGTTTTTACGGACAATGAGATCCCATTAACTACGCATAGAAGGAGCAAAGAATAGTGTGACTGCGTGTAGCTGAAAGCCGGTGGAAAATAACACCGGCGAGCGTTATCCGTCGACAGCGAGTTGGCAGTTTCGGTGCTATTAGCCAGTATCGAAGAGTAGCATTACATTAATTTATAGGATGTCAAGTATCGGTGGCGCGGGAGAACAGATTGACGCTTAAGACGCTCCTTGTCCGACATTCTCATTACCGTCCGCCAGTAGCATAATATCCGAAATTAATGCCATTCTCCGTTTTAACATGCGCTCGCGATATAACCCAGGCTAACTACACACCACGAGTTGAACGCCGCTGCCTGCAATGGTTTTGCATACTTACGCTCCGCAAAATCCGACGCACCTATGTTCCGCATTATCCATTAGCTGCTCCGGAGAATCATTAATCGCGGTATATATGCCTCAAGGTGCCGCTTAAGTGGCGGATGTTTAAGCAGAGTTGTACTGTTTCTGGATTCGCAGGAATCGCGTGTGCGTTACATGGAAGCGTGCGTCATCCTTCTTGTTTCCTCCTTAAACAAAGGAAACAAGGGGTATTTCCTCTATCTCGGGGCCGAATGTTTTCGCTCTTTCTTCGTCTCCCTTTCTTCCTTCCTTCCCATCGTCTTCTCCGTTGCTCCGCTCTTCGTTTTGCTCCTCTGTGTGATCCTCGTCCGCTTGTGGTTTTCCGTCTCTTTCCCACCGTTGTCCGCTTAAATCGGGTGGGAAGGAACAAAGGGTCTACCACGACTCCTCTCTCGGGTTTTTGCTTTGCGCAGTTTACCGCACTGATCACAAGGACGTGCTCTACTGAGGTAAGACCTCCTTGCGTAATTGCATTTTGCCTTAAAAACATGCAGCTTGCTCTGAGAACAGGAAATTAGGCGAGAACCGTTCCCTCTGCCTTGTTCCCGTTTGCGAAGTTTGCAGTTTTTGTAAATTTATGGACCCACACCGTGGTAGCGTTGTGCGGAGATAAGGTACGCCAATAATTTTCCTGGCAAACGAGTTGATTCCGAGGCTGCACTTTCAGTGTCATTTTATTCAATTAAAATCGTTGAGTTTGAGGCTCTCCGTAGGATGGTCGTGTGGAATGCGTGAAATCGGTATGGAGGTAAACAGTGTGATGCGATAAACATAATTATTTAGCCCCCATTAACGTCACTCGCATTTACTCGCCAGAACATCAGACAACCATTTCCCATTCTTCCTCTCTCTTTCCCTTACATTTCGTTTGCTCTTTCACGCTATCTTTCCCCTATCTGCTTTTCTCTTACACTCTCTTCGCCCCTTTCTCACAACTTTCTCCCTCGTTCTCTTTCAACAACTTCCCCTTTCCCCGTTTCTCCGTTCTCCAGGTTCTCTCGATCTCTCTCCTACATTTCCTACCCGTCTCTTTCTCTTCCTCTTTTCCCTCGACGCCTGGATGCCTCTGCCGCTCGTTATTTAACCACCGTGCTCGACGAGGGAGCACTGGATTTGATTTCATTCGTTTCGCGAGAGAAGGATAATATTATGTTATTCTCGTAACTCTAATAATAACGCGGCTACTTGTGTTAACGACCTAAACGCTTACGCCAGTTAAACTAAAGTGCTTCAGACAGTTTGCGTCTGCGTTTATGGATATACGCCGCATCTAGAAACGAATTCGCCCGTATATCCACATTTAAATGGCATACAAAATAACGCAAATACGCCGCGGAGTATCTCCGCTCGCTCGAAAGTGTGCAATCTCGGAAGTGTTTATGTTCTTCCGCTGGCACTTCCGTTTCGTTGGATTTAACGTAACGTTTAACGCGCAGGAAATGACCCGTCTCAACCTGACTCCCCGCGCTTTCGTTCGTCCGTCAGACGCCAATATTGCCTGCAGAATTGATCGCGTGTTCTTTTTAATTTGTCGGGCCTGGCGGGGGGTGAAGAATTGATAGCCACTGTTGTCAGCTTTGGGTCTTTCAACGTCGTTGGAAACCGACCGATATATTGCGGTCCGACTCCATTCCTCTGAGATAAGGGGTCACAGGGTCTCAAGACCCCTTTTTGCCCTGGGGCCTTTTCTCGATCCACCTCTGTCGAGAGCATGAGAAACGTTGCCGGATAACTTTCGTCCCGCGTACTGTACCGTCGAATTACGTTCTTATCCGCTCCGACCCAATTTCTTTAGGAGACGTAGCACGCTTGGTGTTTGCAGCAGAAACGAGAGGACGTTATGAAAACGCGGATGATACCTTTTAATTCATAGCATATTCATAGGTGTCGCAAATGTGTGGAAATTGATTTGACTTAGAGTGCCGCTGGAATTGTACGGCGTTGAAGTAGGTTTTGTTACCTATTTATGTCACTGCGAATACTCGTTCGGTTTGTCGGTTATTAGACCAAGCAGTCGTAGGTTTTTGCTGTGTGCTACTTCGTTGGTCACCTTCTTGGCACAGATGTGCAACGAGAATGCTCATTGATCTTGGACCAGATTGCGATCTAACTGGAACGCCCTTGCTAGCGAAACCGCGAAGACGATACTGACTACCCAGCCGATAGTTCATTGTCATGCGGGCAAAGAAGATAGTATTTATGCGTGTTTCTGGGACAACATTTGCCAAAGTTTCCGCCGCTGAATTCTTTGCAGGCAATCTGTGCCATTTGCAATTTCGAAATATTCAGTACTGTTATGTATTCGGGAAGTTTGAGGAATACGTTTTCGCTGTTGACAATAACAGGTTCTAGACGGCATTCGCCAAGCGTTTATCAGATCTCTTTTCCGTTCTCATACTCTTGACGCGAGAATCAATATTTCTCCATCTCACGTTTGCACGCCCTCGCCGACCGTCCACGTTCCCGTCGAATCGTGCAAACGTAAGAAGAGAAAAACGCGGAATCGGAGAAAGAAGCGGGGAAAGAGAAAGCCCTGGGAGACCGAAGAGGGAACTCTATCGGCGTGCTCTTTTATAAATATTTATCCTCATTTGAATCCACCGAGACAGGGCTGTTCCCTTCATCCGTTGCTTCTCCAGCGGCGTCTCTGCCTGTTTCTCCTCGACTCTGCCTTCTTTTCGTCCACACGCTACGTCCCGACTCCACTTGTATTTGTTCTTGCAAATCTTTTATACGCCTCGTACGCAGATTTACATCCATAACGGCGAGGGTTCCCGGCGTTCCCTGCCCTCTTTTACACCTCCGCTCCTCGTTGGAAATATCTGGTCGACGTCGTTGTCGTCGTCCTTGTCCTTGTTCGACTTCGACGTGGCCCAAAGGCACAGTAGTTACTGCCAGCTTTGTTTGTCCTCCTCGAGCTACAGTCCTTCGCCTTCAACGAAAAGCGCGCAATCTGCAATTTTTACCGATCGGTGTTGTTCCTTTTGTTCCACCGGCGTTCTCTTCGCATGCGAACATCCTCGAGTGTCCAGCCCGAAGGAGGATTCATTTCTAACGGGGAGAATCTCGACGCTCTTTGATCTTCGCGTTAGACTTTGATGCCGAACGACGGTATTGGCCCCGCGAAAGTGGATAGGAAAAAATAATTGAAGTCACTTCTGTTTGACCGGCGCAAAAATCGATTGCTTTTATGCTATCGACTTTCCGTTACAGACGCACGCTAATTTCCGATTGCGCACATGATAGAATTACTGCACGCTGATAATTAATTTTGGTGTACAGCGTGAGTATTTTTGTAAATGCATTGGTGTATTGGGGAAATTAACGGGACCACAATATTATTGAGTTAAGTACATGTACCGACGTCACTTATATCGTGCGATCAACAAAGAGGCGGTTCGTTGATGGCAAGCTCTTTACAACGAGCCGTCCAATTGTTCTCATTGTTTCCGCAAAAGGAGAATCACAAGAAATGGCTCTTACGTGTCATTCGTTTTTAACACTGCACGCAATTGATCCTTTTGTGGCTGATGCCATCAATGCCGCGGAATGCGCTTTCTCATTCTCATCTGTACGTCATTGCGTTCTCTTCTCACGAATTTCAATTGTGACGAAAAATAGCTCACGATAAAGAGAACAATAGCGTGGGAGTACTATCAAGATAGAGATAACTCTGCAAAATATCGTCAATGTACACCTTTGCCATATTACAACTACAATCTTTCCAAAAATTATTAATCAAGGCACACGGGAGATACAAATACAAATCTTACTCTGCGACCAAAAAAGTACTGTGCTTGCGCAGTTAGCAGGCTTTTAAACCTCGCAGAAGTTTCATGTTCAGTCGAGAATGAAGCCATACAGACTTCATTCGAGTTCGTAGCAAAACTCCAGCGTACCGTGTGAATAAGTTATCAACGCGGACAAAACCGTGGAAAACTCGAAAATGTATGGCGGATTCTCGTTCGCCGGCGCGTCCGTGCGCGCAATTGATTCTCACTTGGAGATTCCGTTAAGCCTGTGGAACGCGCTTTCTCGCCATTATTCGATCGTCGAGCGCTTTCGAGCGTGAATGAGCCTCTTCTCCTCTTCTCGCTGCTCCATCGTCGGTAGCGCCGGTGGCACGGCCGTCCGCACACTATTATTGCCTTTCCGAGAATAATTATTAGAGGTAACAGGACGGGAAAAGTCGTCTCTTCGCGCGCGGCCGCCCACTTCTCAGAAACCGACCGGAGGTCGTGGCTTCCAACTCGAGAGACTCGCTCATCGACATCGGGAGGGTCATTTTTGCCGCTGATCAACCTACACCGGCCCGCTGAAAGTTTCCTCACTCACGCCGAGAACCTTAGAACTTTCGGTGCAGTCGGCGCCCCCATCCGGCGCAGTCGAATTTGTCGCGATGTAAAGAAATTTGCCAGCCGTTTAACCTCATCAACTTGTTTCAGCGGAACGTTCAATTGCGCGCAAGAGCAGGTGGAAAAGGGCACGCTTCTCGCTGAAGATCCAGGACAGATTTAATGACGTGCAGTAAAAAATTTTGAACGCCGCGAGAATTATTTTCCGCGGCGGGTCGTATATCGGTGATTTCGTGGATTTGCGTATTCGCAGGCAGGACAAAAGTTGAGCACCGTTGGCAAAGAACGGAATCACGGAGCGGTTGGTCTGGCTCTTTGATGCACTTTGCTCTCTCTTTCTCTCCGTACCTCTCCCTCCCCCGCCTCGCTTTTGGTCCAGACGCCCTTGAGTCTGATTATACGCCAGTCCCCTTCCTCCATCTCACTCGTCCTTTCCGCGCCTCCACGAACCTTTGGTTCCCTTCACCACAACCTTCTCGTCACCCTTTTGGCGTCAGGTGCCGTGTGCGTGTGCGTAAACATCGCCGCATAAGTATCCGTGCGTCGTGAGAGTACCGACCGGATTCAATTCGTTCAGATTGAATTCGCCCAAAAGGAACATGGCGCGTTAGGTTCATCTCGATTACGATAACGATTGTGCGATTACAGTTGCGGACTGTTTGACAACGACTACACTACTTCGAGCGTCCTGCCAAATGCGGACAGTTAAAACACGGTCCCTGTGCGTAAAAGACCAATGTTTTACCGGCTTCGCACGTCGTACTGCCTGAGTTGTGGCTACTAGATCGCTTAATTCTTTCACGAAGACTCAGCCGTAATAATGCAGGAAGAATGGAACGGCTAAATAACGACAGTTAACCCATATCGCGGCGTGTGCGGTCGCCAGGAGGGATATTTAAAAGACATTAATCTGCATTAACAGTGGCCCCTCAGCGCATTCCGGCAACAATTCTGCTGTTCCCATATCAGTACCGTTGCATAACAAGAATTGCGGAGTATCAGATCATCCCCCAATGGTGGATGCTTGGCTATAGACTGGTGAATTCTTGACGCACATGCGCACCTCCCTCGATGTAACCTCCCTAGTGCTACTTAGCTTTTCCGCTTCCGGTCGCGGAGCACCTCGTTACATCGAATCGCTGGGTGTCGGTTGGCACGCACTCTCGCCGGCTCGACGCTTTTTTCCCGCCTCTTTTCGGAGCTTAGAGAGGCGGCAGAGGGTGGAGGGTAGTTTCGACATGTACGTGTTTGACGCGTGACTGTGCTCGTTCGCACACTTATGCGCGCGAAGGGTATACTGGCGCAAAAAAGACGGCGTACCTTGCCAAAAACCGAAATGAAACGCGTCGTGGGGGGAGTGTAGTCAGTCCACACGACGACAGCGCGACGATTGCCAGAGTCGTCGTCATCGGTGTACTCTCGGCAGTTCTTGTTTTCCAGCGCAGCTACGAAGCCAAAACAAAAATCAAGGACAAATGGAAGGACGGGGGGGAGAGAGGCTGAACGCGAAACCGGGAAGGACGCGAATCGAGCCAGGGCCTCTCCGGCAACACAATAACCGCATAAGGGAGAACGAGAAGGTGGAGGATGCGTAGACAGGCGTGACGTAATCATAAGCACACTGGCCATGGATGCCGGCAGTACGGCGCCAGCGAGTCAAAGCCTCCTGTTGGAAAGAGCTTGAATTAGGGGATTAAGGTTTCCGGTTAAGGCACCGCGTGAAACGTTCAAGCCGTAGGCTGCCACGCTCTTTTCGATGCGTACCGACGAAAATTCGCTTGGGATAAGAGAAAGATGCTTCTTGGCAATCGTCTTCACGCCATTTATCAGCGCAGGCGGCGTCGAAGCGTGAGGGATTAAAAGTCCGCCAGGATGATTGTCCGACGTGCTCAAGTGTGCGCGCGCGCAATTTCAGCGGGAGCTATTTCGAACCGTGAAGACTTCAGTTTAATCTTTGCGCCCTGCCGAGGATTCCGAACGGCGGGTTCTTGGGTCTTAAGCGACACGGTAGCAGCGCGCATTTAGTCAGATTTCAGCCCGTGTAAGACGTCGTATAAGGGATGGTTCACATGACCGTCAATGGCTCCTGAAAGGATCGTACGCTCTGATGTTGCATCGGCATTTTCCACTGTTCATTAAGTTTTATGGAGATTGTGCTGCAGTGAAAAGGTGCTATGGGAGTCGTCGCGAGTCGTGTTCATGCGATGTCACCTCTCTTGTTAACGCATAATTCCGCTTTCGCAGACTTCCAAGGGTATAAAGTGTAAATATTTCGCCTGCAGGTTAGACGCCCATCAAAAACGAACTTGGGTAGAGTGTAGTTTAGTCTAACGTCCATGCCCGGTGATTGCAATCCTGCCGATGTTCGCTTTCCAGCTTTGTAATATCTCCGGCAGCGCAAAACACCGGAGGTATGCTGCACGATTTGCAACCCCGCGCTTCTCGCTTAGCGGGTGTCAGCGCGGAGTTCCCGTGGGAATTATCACGATCGTTAATGGGAGTGTCTTATTTTCTCGTTTTTCCTCTTCCTCGTACGTCTTCCCCTTACGAGTCGGAGGGAAGCTCATTACTCGCAGTTGATCAGCGATGCCTTCTTCCAATCCTCCTAGCGGACGGGTTAAAGGACTCCGCGTAATTAAATCAGCGGCCCATTAGCGAGAACCCGTCGGGCGCACGTTGTCACGGATTCCGTCTAATTAATGCAGAGCAATGCCGGCGGTAGTTCGAGCAGATGGAACCGTGAACACCGCTTTATATCCACCTGACCGGACGAGTGCCTAAAGCAAAAACCGTGGCAAAGAAATTGCGCGCTACTTCGCGTATCATCTAACCCGCTCTCTGAAGCAGAACGCGTTGAGTGAGAAAATGCGGGTCTCGTAGGTGCATGTTTTGAAAAAACACAGGATAACGGTGAAACGTAGTTGCGATGATCACGTCGCTCAATGAACTTGATGGTACAGTCTTGCTTTCCCTACATTTGCCGCGGAGCGCGAGGCCATCAGAAAAAGTATTGAAAACACACGAGTGTAATTACTCGTGCCCATTACCAGCGAGGGTTCGTCCTGCTGCACCTCTGCAACTGAAGGCCACTACTGACGGTGTAGTCAGCGACAAAGGCCGCTTTGTCAGGAGGCGAGCGCGGGAGGGAAAGGGCAAAAGTGGGAGAGAAAGAGAGCATACAATGGTAGAAGGTAAAGGTTTTACGAGGAGGCAGACGAAGAGGATAGATAGGCCAGGCGCGATATGTCGAGGAGGATAGATAGGCCAGGCGCGGGATGTGGAGGAGGAGGCGGACGCAGTTGGAGGAGCGGTCACGTAGCTGGTAAAGGGAGGATCCGTGGGGGCGTCTGTTTGTCCTGTAAGAGTGCCGCATTGTTGCAGAGCCGCACGTCGGACACGCGAGACCGAATTTAATGGGGTTTCTGTGTTTGACGCGTGGCGACGAACGATCTCTACCTTTATTTCCACGTTCCACCTCCCTGGAATCGCTCCTTCCTACTCTTGTCCGCGTGGGATTTAACATGAGGAAACAACGAGGGCACTCACGCGCATATGCGTAAGTGAATTTATCAGTCGTATGCAAATGCTCGACGTTATGGGGGCAGGTCGAACGCGCGCACCTGAGCGCGCGTCACGCGTTCTTTAACTTAGGCGTGTGACTTCCGGACTCGGAGCACCTTTTCTTGCGGCGCAAACTGCCTGTCGAAGACGCCCATTTGTTTCAGGTGCATACACTCTTTCAGGTGCGACTTAACGCTAACAACGCTACGCGATCTCTGAACTTTCGGTTACCCACAGCACGCTTTGATGAGGAGTGAAATTGATCAGGGAGGAACGTTTAATAAATTCGCGCGGAAATATTCAAAGACTCCGTAACGTCCCGGAGAAGACGTGGAAATGCGACTGTGGCAAGTGAACGTAACGTAGTTTGGCTGCTCGGATTGTATAAAACAAATTCACAAAGCGACACGAGATCAGCAATAATCCGGGCTGTTAGTCACGACTGAGGAGAACGGGAACGGGAAGGAGTAGGGGAGGGTGAAGTGTGGGAGAAGTGAGAGAAAGAGACGCGGAAACGGTAGAACGAATGAGACAGAGAGAAAGAGAGGAAAATCTGGAAGCTTCGTTGGCATCCGGTCTACTCGGCACGGCAGACTCATTAAGGGGTTATTTCAAAGTTTAACTGAATCGAGTCGAGAGGGAGAGATGATAAAAACTCAGACCGGCCCCCGCCGCCCTTCTGCCCCTTCTGATCCCCGTGCACTTTCCCCTTGCACTCTCCCAGTGACTCTAAACCACCCCTCCGCCGCCAGGCAACCACCCTCTTACTCGGCCAGACTTCTTCACCTCTCCGCCAACACTCTGTACCGTCGGCAATATTAATTAACGTCATCCTGTAGCCGCAGTCCAGATATTTGCAGTTTATTAGCTAGAAAATTGCAAAATCGTCGAATCTCCCACTGTCTTCTTTCCACGCCGTGTTTGTTTTGTCTCTCCGTCTTTCTGCCGTCATCTATTTTCTTTCCTGGCTGCTTCCCTCTTTTCCTCGCCCAGCTAAATGTCTTTTCTCTACCCTCAAGGCTCCTCCTTTGTTCTTTGCGTCTTTATCCTCATATTTACGTTACATTCACCATATTGGATTTCGTTTTGTAGCGTCGTCTAAAGTTTCAGAGAAAGGACGGCGCGAGCAGCTAAGAATTGACGAGGTGCAAGTTTGTGCGTTAAATTAATCCCTGCCGGCGACCGGAAGTCTCAAATCCGGTTAATCGCTTATATCGAAAGAGGGACAAGCGGCACGTTGAGAATAAGTGGCCGAAAGTGTACGTGCCTCTCTGTGCCTGTGTGTACACGACCTAGACACGTGTATTGGGTATCTGCCGAGAGATGGGGACGATAGCCGTCGAATCGAAATTTAAGCGATGGAAAAGGAACTTGCTGTGCCCCTCGCCATCCATGCTTTCCTCGCATTTAATTATAAAGTGATCAACGTCCACCTACTCTGCAGCACGGTCAACGGCTTCAGATGGAAAGCTTCGGTGCTCTGTAATTCCATTTTACACCGGATGGCGTTGGTGTATGGGTTGACGTGCCGCGTATACGCCACAAACGTACACGAGGAAATGGCAGATATCGTCGGGACGATGCCGCGACTGTATCTCTGTTTGGACGCGTTTTGAAATTCCACTTTTTACGACTCGGCTTGCAGAAGGCTTTCAGCATCCAGCGTTCTCAGTCGTCGCCCCTTTGGGAGTCGTAACGCTGGCGACTCAGCTCGTAATTTGCCGTTGCGTTTATCAGTTTAATTGCATTCAATGCACGCAATATTTACGCACCGCAGGAAAACATTTCCGCGGTCTCTCGACCGGCTGCGAAACGAGTTTACTGTCAGTGGGCATTAGCGTTTTACAACGAGGCGTATCGAAATTTGTCGCACGCCCGAAGTTCGGGACGCCACTTGTCATCCACGGCGAGCTCAACGAAATTTGTCTCGCCTTTCAGTAGGCTATGAAAGGTCGTAGAGGCATTACGCCCACGGATTACTCGAAACCCATTCGCCTCCGTCGTTCTCCATGGCAGCGGCGCTCTCCCGCGCTTACTTCAGCTTGACTTATGCACCTAATAAATACGTGGAATCCTTGAGGAGACCAACGCTCGTACAAGGTGCTTCGTGTTACCGACTATCCGGTGGCGTGTAAACAAATTGGCAGTAATGACGTTGCAATTTGTCAGATCGTTCCTGTCGCACCGATCCTAAGCGTGTGTTGTACACAAATCGGCGTACGCTCCCCATGCCAGCATGCATATGAGGCACATATGCATCCACATATGCATACTGGCGCACTCCTGCGTATGAATGCATAAACACATGACAATATACCCCGGTGCGTAAATACACACACACATGTACATACCCGTACGTAACTGTGTATACCATGTGCCAAGCAAAGGTTAGTTTGGCGTCTGATCTACCGTGTTCTCAGGTACGCACACCTGCTTGATTTGCATACTTACGCGCCTACCACAGGTGTTCCTGACACTTCCCTCTGGACACGACATGATCACTTCCTTTCATTGTCCTTCGCGTAAATACTAAGCAAGCTCTGCTCCCGGGCGTGATATCGTGGGAGACCTCAAGGTCAAGTGCTTGTGGAAGGAAGTGTAATTACCACAATACGAGCAAACACGCAGAGAGTTCATCGCATGGCATACACTTCGGTTACTGTCGCAGAATTATGAAGTTCACCGAAATTATATCAAACGGCAACGCGAAATTTTGAAAGTGAGCACTATGGTTCAGTGTTGCTACAGAGGTTATGTTGTTCAACTCACCAAACTCGTAGGAGGCTGCAATTCTGGTAACCTAATTGCCGGCAGAATACTCCGCAATAGACGGATTCCCAATCATCCACGGACGTTCACCGCATTTTTACAGACTTTTGCCATATTTCACTTCACCAAAATGATGTATACTGCACAACACAAAACTATCACCACCCACGACGGACAGAAACGCGTCACTGACCGACTAATGCAAATAAATGCATTCACACGACCCTAGGTGGCATGTCGGTGCGATGCAAAATGAAAATGCATTGTAATAGGCTAATAAGCAGCTCCCTAGGGAGATAAATCCCGAAACAAGACGACCAATCAAAATGTGAAACAGCCTTGGCAAGATGTCGCCAGTTCCGTTCGGAAAATGAGACGTGAAGGACCGAATATTTCACGTCGCGAGTTTGTACGATTTTCTTCGCGAAATTCGTGGGTGTTCAAAGTGAAAATGTGCGTGAATCGATAATTCGTCATACATGTCTCAAAACTACGTACATTTATCGTGAGGCAGAATAGGTGTGTAGTGAGTTTAGTGCGAAATAAGCTGTATCGGTCTAAAGGTTTTGTGTCCTGTTCTTTCTGGGCTGGTTGCAATTTTGCCGCGTGTTTATGGATTAATTCTTCTGGGCGATCTTCCGGGCAGTCATACATCGATAATCATTTCCACAACACGTACAAACGGTATGCAAGCTTTATTTATACATATTAAGAGATCTGCAATCATTTTCACATCAAAAATGTATCTCATGACGTCCTTATATAGGTTATCTCGCGTTCACTGTACTTGCGTATTCGTTGGCGTGGTAACTATCAAACGATTCAACATCGTGATTGCATTAGCAAAAAATTGTTCGCTAAACTGAACACCTGCGTCGTAATTCGCTAATGACACAGCGATCAATATACGTTGACAGCTTAAAAATACAACGTTTCACTATGCCGGCATGTATGCAAGAACAGCACAAATACGCACACATACGCAGGCATACCTGCCGTAATGTCGAACTGACAGATTTCTGTATTCACGTTCCATGGCGTCGATATATCAGATTAGCGGCATAGGATTTTTTACCGACCGAAAAAACTAAAGCACTTGAGGTATCGTTCGCCGTCGTCGGGAGCCCTTAGGCTGCGCCAAATATTTCGAATCCTTCCGAATTCGGCGAAGTACTATTCCACCTAATTAAAAACCTCCCTTTGTCCGAGGAAATTTAAAATGCGGCTCGCTATTAGTAGCGGGACCACGGAACGGAGGCGAGCATTATGAACAGCATAATGAGCCGGGCCAGGCCAGCAGGGACCGGTTGGGGCCCGCTGTGAATGCCGACACTGTGGGCCCCACACCGGCATCCACTGTCTGATTTACTTATACAGCGCGGTCGTTCTTATTGAATGCTCATGCGTTTTGACGTTAACGAGCGTAATGCCTTCCCGTGCATTCGAGGCCGGCACGAGAAGAGTCCGGAATAAGAACGTGAGCATCCTCCTTCGCGGAGAAAACGTGCAGTGAAAGTAAAGATTATTTTTTATACGTCTACCATTCATCTTCCCTGAACTTTGGCGGCGAGTCTGTATAATGGTTACGAGGTGAAGTCGAAAATAGGCGAAAAATTAATTAATGACAAGTATCAATTTTTTTTTGGTTTATTCATTTTTGGATGAAAATGCTTGAACCGTAATATGTTACAAATATGTTATAATGTGCCTTAGGTTGAGTAGAGAACAAAAGCACGAGTTCCGTTAAGTTTACCACTAATATCATATTTGTACTTTAAAAAAAACAATATGTTATTTACTGTAATCAGTGCTAAATTCATGTGACGCGCCATAGACTGCTGAAAGTTGCAAATCTTAGGTCGTATTTGAAGAAGCTGTTATCCGAACAGATTTGGATAAAACGAAGTAGATAAGCGATTTAACCGTTAACGGCGGTTACCGCGTCGTCTCTCCTCTCGGTGATACAATTCCTCGCAAAAGCATTATTATCCGTGCCAAATATTGGCTGTTAAGATACGGTTAATCTGAGGGGGTTATCGCAGCCACTGGCCACTAAGCCCCAACGAGGTTTTTACGGCACCGTATGCCGAACTTGAAAGTCGTTCGACTCCGACGACTAACACGAGACTACGGCTACTATCGTTAGTCTCTTCTCCCTTTTTGCCGCGTTCTTTTTTTTCGTGTGCGAATTGACCGAAAGTGGCCACCAGCTGATGAGCCCTGAAACGCGTACAGCAGGTCCCCAGTTGACGCGAAAAATGTTCAACTTCTGCCTTTAACTTGCGACAAATTTTGCGGAAGAACGTAACCTCGTTACCCCCGTGCCTTGTACTTACACGTTCTTTATTGGCGTTCAAGTCGTCCGTAACGATGGACCCTAAACTAACGAGCCCTCGTTATTTCTGTTTCAGGTAAGCAGTCAGCCCGATACCGAAACGAACGGAGAGCCGACTCGCTCTCATAACGGTCGCCACAAGTCGTGAGTAGCAATGCGCCTATACCTACCTTCTTCTTTCCGCTGCATTCTTGCGCACCTGGTCGATAATCAGTGCAGCGTGTGCATACACGCCTTCGAACACTGAGTTGCCTCTTTTTGCCGCTCTTCCGCATTGCCTCGCTTCTAGGAAAGAGGGAAAACTCGTTTAGCGCTCGAATCCAGACGCAGCGAATAGCAAAACGTCAATATTGAACACTCGTTCGCGATACTACGTCGGAAACGTTTCAAAGATCAGTTCAATCGAACGCAAGATTTCTCCACTCAGACGCATAGTTAACGTCTTTCAACGTAATTCTTCTGCTTTAATCTCTTTGGTACGACCGTCTGTGTTAATTAATAACTACTTACGGCACTCCGCCGCCTTTGCCGCTTCATTTGTTTAGTCTTACTGTGCACTTCATTGCACGCTACCATTAATAAGCTCCGTTAAACTCTTATGCAATATTCAGTTACACATTATTTATCATATCTTTCAAATAGCAAATTATAGATATCGCTAACACTTAATGAAAGTACATCTTCCATTAACTTGTTCTCAACCGTAAAGTACAACTAAGTTACCAACCGTCATCGTACCACAGTAGCTAAGAACCACTTAATGTCGATGCAGGATATTTCTACTTAGGAAAAGTGAAGACAGCGTCCATTTTCGTTTTGTCTGATTTGTCTAATGGGCAGACAATAGGTGCATAGGGATAACGATCGACTTCGATACGTGCAGCGAGACTTGGGGACATTTCGGGTGAAGCGAGGGGTTGGAGAACAGTGGACCGTCGACGGACGACAGACTAGGGCGTGGGTGAAGGCGAGGGCAACGGAGAGGGACAGGGGAAGGAAGCGACCGCTCGCTTTAATTACGCAGAGCCATTGTTGCGGCCGGTTGTTTATAATTAATCGTTCGAAACCCTGTCCCTGTCAGCGACAGATATGACGGCCAATAAAGTACGTCGGTACCAGCCGCACACACCGACAGAACGGCCGGGGAAATTTCGTTATAGCGGAATTTCGGTTTCGCCAGCGAAACGAACCAGCCAAATCGAAAATTTGACGCGACGGACCGGATCGTTCCGACGCGCACGTCTGTAGATAGAACTTTCGGGGGGTTGGGAGTTGAGAGGGTCGCGTACGGGTGTAGAGGTGGAGGACGCGTCTGATCAAACGTTAAATACTACCGTTCTAGCATTGATTGCCGTTGTCGTGCGATAAAACAGTGATTAATCGGAATGATCGTTGCGAATAAGCGACATTGTGCTCGGACGTTGTCGATTGTTCGTGGAACTCGTGCATGTCAGGGGACGCACGAAATATTCACGATGACATATTTTAATGCTGCTGGCACGGCGAACCTAAGGTTACGGGATGACGGTGAGACCCGCGTTAATTTATTCATGACCCAACACGCCTTGTAATTTAATTATATATTGTAACTCGTCAACAGCGATGATTAGCTTGCCAATTTTTACCGGTTTTCTTTGTCTCACGAATCATCAGGGAAGATGTTTCGGACGGGCGATTTTCATTTCGCGATTAATCGAATGAACAGAAACCGAGGATTACTTATATTCGAATAACGGCCGTTCACGGAACCCCTGCGAATTTCTCTTTATAAGTCATCCACCCATGCCAAATTCAAATGAACCATGCTTAATGGACAATATCGCTCTGTACGGTACGTAAGTCCATACCATCCACTCTTGCCAATTCAAATAATATCCCGTCTGCTTTCTTTCCGTCCTGCCGATTTTAACAATTACACTCCCTATCTCACTTGGCCGAGTTCCGGCGCATTTTTTGATACTTTAATAAGACACTATTTTGCATCTACCAGCGATTCAATCTATAACGGCGTTAAAAGATCGTGTGAACACAAACGTGCAACGTATCAAAAAACATGTTTAACAATGTAAATACTTGCAAAACGCCGTGATATATTCTAGTTTTGCCAGTTTAAGCATTTCGCAATTTATTGCGGCGATCGCGGTGTAATTAAAGCGTCAACAATGCTTTTTTGACCGCCACTTTCACGCATGTAATTACACTCGATGCGTTCCTTTTTTTGTACAAATTGCTTTCCGTCGCACGAGTAAAATATCACGATGCGACGTCCTGCTTCGTGAGCCGTGATTCCGCAGCAGGATAAACGCGATTTTCATCGTCACCGTCGAGGTGGGGATGAAAAGCTCGAGTCCCTTTTGTACTCGACCCGCGAGAAAAAGCAGCCGTTCGTGACAGCGCCAAGCATCGGGGATGAAATATATGCACAGCGCAGGGGGAGAAGTGCGAGGGAGGGAGGATTCGATGAAACGTTGAGAGGGATTCGCTTCTTTGCGAGCATGAACTTTACCGCAAAAGTCATCCGATAAAGGTCGTTACGTTTCGATCGGCACGAAAGAATGGTGCACGCTTCAGTTGTCGCAACATCCAGCCGGCCTTACGCATCCACGCATCTACACTGTGCAAAAAAGTGTGGATAACTGCTTTTCTTGTCGTTCTAACAAAGATCCTAGCACGTCTCTAACAGCAAACGGAAATTGAAAAGAGACACGCTTCGCATAAAAAAAGTGAGATCACTGTGGCGAGCGTGGAATAGAATACGCACGTCACGTTGTTTTATCGTCCATACAATTATCCTTGACGAACGTCAGACGTGGAATGGGATAAAACAAGCCGCGGTGATTCTTCAAAAAATGTTTGTCACGTATCGCTCGCACGTCGTCGTATTATGCATTCGTGTGTCATGTATCACCTCTCGACACCTTCGGACGAGTGGTCGATACCGGGAAAGGCGAGTCTCGAGGCAATCGAGAAATTACCTTTCACGTATTGTGTCGATCGCGCCAATCATGTGCGTGCGCGCGTATTCACGTTATATCATAGTACGTGCGTCATCGCAGCACACAACTTGCGTAGCACATCTCTTGGCATCGCTGCCAATCGTCGATTATGCAATATGCCGTTACGTCAGCGAGTTCATTCAAAAAATCGCTGAGCTACCTGCACGACAGTGGACAGGCAAGATTCGTAATCAGAGGCTGAAGACATGCATCTCGACGTAAAAAAGAATGAAATTACCGTTCGAACGGGATTTGATTTTTCTCAAACGCTCAAGCGGTGTCCATTATCGACTGTCGATGTTGCAATTTGAGTACGCACAATTAAATTAATCATACGTCCGGCATACAGTGACCGTCTTCATCCTCTAATTAGAGCTTACCAAACCCGCAACGAAATTTACTAAAACCTACGCATGACCGACTGATTAGCACAATTTGTTTCAATTAAGGACGCGCACGGTAACACCGCACTCGTTCAATAATCACAAGGAAGATATTTCAATAACCGTCCCGTAGCACAAATTATCATCCGCACAGAGTGCCGTGCATCGGGGGGCGCAAAAAATGAGTTCAACGTACCTGTTTCGTGACTTCGGTGGGAGGGAAATAGAATCTTACATACGTACGTCACAAGAGCGCGTCAGATGCGCACGCGCGCGCAGACACACACGTATATACGGGATGCAATATGCAATTGCACGCTGAGCCTTGTGTCGAAGGTTGCGCAACATTATGACTATTACGACGCACGTGGTTCCAACCCATGAAGGTCAGTTCACATTTGCGCGAACGTAGTTTAAAACGCGTTCTCTGACGGGGAAAGCTTACGCATTCGTTCATTTTATTACGCAGAATACGCGGAACCGCGCTGGGAGCATAATGCAGGGGCGTATTGGATTAATTTATATTCACGAAATACGGAAGCGGTAAAAGTATGCTCTGATGGAAAACATACATACGCGTTTGTACCTGTGCACAGATTGCACGGCACGGTTCTCATTTTGAATACAATTCCATTATGTCGGCCGCGAGATCGCACAAGCACGTTGCTCGACATGTTTGCATGCGACAGTAACGCTTTGCAGGCTTTGAGAAGGTTTTGCCGCTGAACTATGAAAGATTCAGCCAGTTGCGCATTAACTGTTTTGCTATGAGCTCATCTAGCCGTTCGTGCAGTAGCCTACTTTGTGCATAGGCACTTGCCTCAATTTGATACTTGACACGCACCCGCCCCATCGCTAATAAAATTTAGAACAATTTGCGTTAATGTACGAATGAATGCAGGTAATGGTAAAAGGGTCAACCTTTTCCCCCTTTGAACATCTAGGTTCCATGTCGCTTCCGTCCCGCGCAAATGTGAATTGGCCTTGACGCAGCTAGGCATACGTAAGCACATGCATATACGCAACTCTACATGCTCACGCACTAACATGCATGACAGATGACGGATGGCGCACGCGCGCACGACCACACACGGAAAATGCATACACAGGCGAAACGCATACATTGGCACACGCTACATGGCGTAACAAGGCGCGCTCAGCCCCGCCAATTGACTCAAATGCACATTTACCCTACATCCTCGACAATTACATAATGGACCGACAGCTCAGCGAGGTGCGGAGCACGGATGATTTTTTACGGAATTTCGTCAATTTGCTATAATACATCGGCATTAAACAGAGCTCCGACGTATCGCGTCAAATAAACTACGAAATTACGTTGAAAGTTTATTCAGCCAAAAAAAAAAAAATAACCGCGGTAGAACGAGAGCCGAGGCCGTACGTCGATACACACAGCGAGAGGAGAGGAAATAATGAAGCGGGTACACAAAGAATTTATGCACTTTGCATCATTGGAAACCGATATACGAAATTCATATTTGTTTTTTGAATAGCGTCATTAATTAAGGAAACATTTGCTACGAGCGTTCATTATCGCGGAATACATTTCATTGCGCGCATACGAATGACAGGGTACCTGCACGGTTGTTGCAAGTTTGTCGCCCATGTTCGCCAAACAGTTTGGCGAACAGGTTCGTGTACCCTGTGACGTCACACGATGTTCTGCGCGATAGCTACATCGGAAACTTCGAAGTACGACATTTTAGTTGGAACATTTCCCTCGGCAAAATGAAGGATCCATACGATATTCTCACGTGACGGCGGAATTTCAATTCGCAAAGTGGCATACTGATGCGTGTAAATAATTGAATATACGGAAACCGCGCTCGAAACGTGCTGAATGACTGGCGATACCGCAATAATAATCGATCGCAGCACGTCAGTACGCTCCCAGTAAGCGAACATAGCGACACTATAATTGCACTAATACGCGGCCGTCTCTACGCCGTTGCATAAATTGCATAGGACATAAAGCGGACTGTCTAGTGTATCAATGTCGGCCGATTTATTCGATCGCTGTAAAAGGCAGTTTAAGGCAACGCTCAAAGACGCAATCGATGTATTGAATCGCATGTTCATTGGCCCATTCTGCGCTCGCGACTCGAAACGCATTCAATTAACGATAACTAACCTCTTCATAAAGAAGGCGGCTTGCGTCATGCCAAACGAAGGAGAAAGCGGGAGAGAGAAAGACAGTACATCTGCAACCGGTGCATGCCTTCTCTATTCACAGATGGGCTCTATTGGTACAGAACACCCAATGACCCGATACGTGGTCGAACTGCTTGATACAAGCATGCCGGGCACGAATCTTCACTTATGACCCACGTTTTCTTCAAGGGAAACCTCGCAGATACACGTAGTTCATGTTTCGAAAATGTCCGCTAACAGATAAGCGCTTCGAAGATTTTCGGACAATCAAACTCAATGAATAATAATCTCCAAATAGAACATAGTTCATTCACGGCCTTCGGTAAAATCGATTATTCCACCCGCTAACTATTGCCTCGCATACATATTCGTTGTGCCCATTTTAATTATGTCGCTCGGGTGTTACTGAATAATTAATACTAATGGTTTGAATAAAGCATAATTTTCGAAATTATTGCACTGATAAACGAACGTATGTGCGGCGTGGTTACTGGCTGATGCGTGTAACATATTTGATTGATGTTTATTAGTACTTACACAAAGCGAGCAGCGCCATGTACGCCTGTCAATCTTTCTCGAACAATTTATCGGCATGTAGCCTGTGGTACTAAATGTCCAATGTGAAGTTAACGATTACGCTCGTGTCTCTAAGAGCCAATTTTCTAATTACGTCGGACGTTAGTGCAATTCTAATGGGCGAGAATAAATGCCGTGCAAACAACATCACGTACATGTTCATGTGATAGAAGCGGGCGGTTAGTATATTATTAACAAATATTCTCGTCTTATTCTATTTCATAAGCGTCCAATAGGGCGACATCGTGTGTGTGGTGCTGCAAGCTGCTGGCACTGCCCGAAATCAGTTCGCCTCGATCGTTACGTGGTCATCCAGAGACGTACGAGAGTGGCAAGGACATAGTTGAGAGTGGAGAGGTATTCAGGAAGAAAGATGGTGATTTTGAAGAAAACGTCCAAGTTCAGACTCATATGTGTCACCGATAATTTAAAGACTCAACTTCCAAGGATGATTAATGAGAACAAGTTAACCGACGCCGTATCAATTCTCACCGCGAAAATAACATTTTCGGTCAACTAAAAAAAGCAACGTGTCTCGTACGAATTCATTAGGCGTAAACTAAATTTATGAGATTGATACAATGTCGAAAATACGGGAAACTTTGTACGACGTCCAAGCTTTAAGATAAATTCTGTCTCTTTCGTAACGTTCGCAGATTTAAGGTAAAGACATTCGGCGATCAAGCCACGGTTATAAATATCCGCTTAACACGTGCCAAGTGGAAATTTCGGGTGTCAAGTTCTCGGGGAACGGCGATTTGTCTCCGTTAGCTCGATATTCTCGTAATCGATTGAAACTTGTTTCACGTTTGGTTATCGTCGATGAGTAAGCCTGCAACTTTAACTTGGCGTTCGACACGTTATTGCGAAGAACGTTAAGCAACTATCGTACGACGCTGTATCTACGGATGTCACGTGTACACATAAGCGGCGGACACTTCCTGACTTCATAAAGATGTCAGAAATTGAGATCGCAAATTGCTTGAACACCGAGCGTAGGCAAGCGCTGGTAAACGTAGACATAAATTACAGTTCACTCGGTTGCATATGAGAGAGCGAACAGGAGCGCGAGAGTGAGAAACGTAAAGAAGCGCAGGAAGGGAAGATACTACAATCATGTATCGCCTTGCTCGTCCAGCGGGAAGATCGTTCCGACCTTTTTCTTCCCTGATCGCCCGCGGTGCACAGTAAAAAGACGATGGCGGGAGCGGGGGAGAATATCGCGAAAAGGGATTGCGGAAAGGAAAGACGTAACAGAGGGAAGACGAGGACGAAAGGGAGAAACGGGATGTCGGTAAATGCGTCTGGCAGCCTCACACCTGGACAAGAAGTTCTGCCACGATTGAGGTACCACTAACGGCTGTTGCCGAGAGTTCCCTCAGTGTCGCCGGAAATCCGGTTTTTCGTCTGTCGGCCCGACGGTCGCTCGTGCAACACGCTTTTTCCGCGATATCCCACTTGCTTCGAATGCAGGGCTTGTTTTGAGGCGGGTACTTGTGTCTCTAGGAAATTCCCGATAGACGCCTCGCACCTTTCCGTCAATGCGAGGTTGTCATATTGGACGCGGGGAGAAGGCGAACGGAACGGAAGACGTTCAGACCCAATCCTGAGAATGATGAATGTATCATTATTCGTTTCCTGTTCTCTACAATGTGTAAATTGTGCCTTTACCGCCATATTCAGACGTAGGGGTTCTGAAATACTGTTTCGGGATAAACAAATCCAATACCACCTTCAGTTTTTCGTGTTATCAAATTCTATGATAAAGAAAGTGTTTTATATATTTTTTTCGAGCATTCCGTGTAAACGTGGTATCATTTTTGTAACGCTACCACTGTCGTTATTCTATTCATAGAAGAACTATCTTCTGAACATTTTAGGGTTTTGCCGACCATCGGCGGCAGTCATGTAAAATTGTAGAAAAAAAATAATTTAGACATACACGCCTCCGCGTTACAGTAAAACTGCGTATCGTTCGAAACCAATTTAGATTAAGGTTCCATTATTAAGCGCCTCGCGCGACGGACAAATTGGGCTTTAGATAACCATCGCGCGTAAAATCTATTCCGCAGCATTCATTATAGCACAATGTTACATAATAGGGTCACGTATACTGCGCGGTGAAATGAAAATTCGGAACCCGTCACGCCAGTCAGAATATAGAGCCAGCATTTACATAGATAGAAAAGGGTCGCAAGCAACATTTAACTCGATCTAACTACTGAAAATGGAAGTTGACGTTTCCGAAATTGATTCTACCCGCGATAACCTCCATTTAACCGACTTGCCGCTCATAGTTGACCGACTTGTTGCAATTGACAAAGTAGACGAGTTCTCTTTCGACCCGGATCGATTCCGTTTGGAAGGTTCGAGGCACGGGCTAGGATATTTCTGGGCCCTGGTATGACGCATCGTTTCTCAAACAGGGCTGTAACATCTCCACGGCGTAGGCAGAGTACTCTTCGTGTCTATATAGAGAAGCAAGGTGTGTTCGAGACTGTTTGTTCGGTGTCAATAGAGGCATACTGTCACCAAGAGCGCGAGCTCAAATGTCGTTCACGTGACTTCCCGACTATCAAATTTCGCAGGCACTCTCGAGGAAGTAAATGTCTTCGATGTTTTTATCGAAACGGATAAGGGTCGCGGCTGGCGCGTGACAAGAAAACGGACGTTCGGTTGGTTACATAGCTTCTTCCGTAATTTCTGACTTCGTCGCGATGACGGTAAGATCCAAGTGTCATTAATCGCCATATCTAGTTATTCCAAGAACGGCCGCTGACACTTGGTGTGTGACATTTTCTAGGAGTTTAACTGCAGAATCTCAAGTACCTCGACAATGTCGGCATCCGCGTTATGCCGTCAAAGCTACAGTTAATCATATCATATTATATTCAGCCGCGTTTCCACGTCCGGAAGTGTTGATGCGAGGTGTGGTTGTATTAAGACCGTTGAGCGCAAACTATGCGACTGTATATTGAGAAAGTCTTGGACGGTTCTGGGGGCAAAAGAGTATGTCATTTGGTGGGACAGTGGGAA